>OV281289.1:13782500-15087500 GCA_923062465.1 Acleris sparsana
TTTTTCAAAGTAGTACTTGTTTTGAAAGTCAGTAGATTTCTTTTAGAATATCCAAATCTAATTTGTTCACCCAACAAATAATTTAAAGAAATGGCAGGGACACTAGGTATCTACATTATTTAAAACGTTACATCTTGACAAAGACAACGGAACACCGACAAACCAAACTCGTACAGATGTAATAAGCATGCTTCGAGAGTACAGCTGCTCTCATTTCTCACTATTTTGATAGATAAACGCACTCATAATTTGATAATGACAATGATACTTAAGATACAGTTAAACAAATAAAATAGTTACGTAATCGGCATCGAACTCAATTGGAATAATAACTCATTTAATTAATGTGAACAATTTGGAACAGCGCATATGACGATACATCCATTGTCGGCTTGGTCATTAACAGAAAATTCCAGTGCTATCCGAATAACGAGTAACATGTTATGAACAAAATTACATGCAACTGATCCGATATCAATTTGGTTTTTTATTATGATTTGCTTTTTGAACAGCTATTTAAATATCGAAAATTCTGCATTTTAAAATAAAAACAACATTTGGGCCTTATTTGATCTTTACATAGTATAAAACAAAGTCACATTCCGCGTCTGTCTGTCTATATTTCCGCTAACTGCTCCTAAACTACGATTTTGATGCGGTTCTCATCATCAGTTACATTTTTTTTTAGAATAAAGTGTCACAGAAACTCGCATAGATCGACGCGATCCGAGCGGGTCGCTAATATTTAACTAATATTCAATTTTAAACAACACTAACAAGAAAAGGTACCCAACTGCCCGGTTCCGATTTTGTTGATTTTGATGTATGTTAGAGAGTAGTTTAAAATAACAGACACGTATTTTTTTTTAGCGGCCCATCCCTGTTGGGAGTAATTGACCGCTAAAGTACTGAAAAGTGATTAAACCCCCTAACTTACATAGTATTTTTTTATTTTTTTTTGCAAGTTACACAGTGGTTTGATTATAAATGTTTAAGAAGATGAAAAAATTATGAGCACGTGTTTGGTAATATCGGCTAAAACTACTATTAAAAAAAAATACCAAAGAAAGTGTATCTTCGATGATCTTTGAAGGGTATTTTTTATTAAATATGTGTTTGTTAGAGGGGTTAAAATACGTGTCTGTTATTTTAAACTACACTCTAACATATATCAAAATTAAAAAAAATCGGAGCTGGACAGTTGGGTACCTTTCCTTGTAAGATATTTTTATAGAAATACTTTACCGGGCTGTATAGACCGCAAAAGCTACACATAGTAATTTTTGATTCATTATTATTATTACTACTTTGCGGTGGGACCTTGTGCAGAGTCGGTCCGGATCGCTACCACCATCGTATCTTATCCGCCCAGAAGCCGTGTTCGCATTTCCGGTGATAAAACAGCCGGTAAAATTCCTAGCAGACAAGAATTCCATCTTAGTTCTCAGGGTTGGTAATGCATTTGTAGTCTTAGGTTTACAGTCTTGAGAATGCAAACGTCAACGGATCCCAGGTTCTACTTACCATCAGGTGGCCTGTGTGGTCGTATGCTTTCTCAATGCTATACATTTTTCCATTGATTTTACTAACCTAAATTGTAATTAATGATTAGAAATATGTACCTAAGTCAAATAACGGTTCACTCTGTAGAAATGTTATATTTGTAAAACCTTGAGCGCGGTGCGGTGGCTTTCCGGTAGTATTTCAAAATCGGCCGGGAACGGATGCCCTTTTCTATTAGTTACATTTAATTGTTGCAAGAAACCGTATGAATACTTACCTGCCATTGTAAACCCGAAACTATATATCAAATTAAAATGGTTTTCTGTTTTTAATGTACGTACCTACTACAGTAATATGTTTTCATAATTGAAACCAAACATCTCAAAATAAAACACAACAAATCAACGCGATACTTCCATAAAAAATAGATTATTTAAAATCATAGTAATTCTAGTAATATTGTTAATGTTAGATTTTTGTTAATCATGCTATGTACCAGGGATGTAACAGAGCTCCGGTTCCGCTTCCTAACGGAACTTCCGTTTAGTTTTAAACATCCGCTTCGGTTCTGGTTCTGTTATTTCCAAAACGGCTTTAAAGACTGATGATTCAAGTTTGGAATTTTTATTATGAATAGATAGACTTAGCTTAGACCTACCCTTAACATCTCATCCACCTCCATCCAATCCACCTATCACTCGGGTTCCGCTTCCGCTTCTGGTTCCATTAAACTAAATTTAAAACATCTGGTTCCGGTTCCGGTTCCGATATAACCACATCTGTTACATCCCTACTATGTACCTATACGTTGTTCTACAAAATACCCTCACTTTATTTTAAACTTTAAGTTTTTATTACGAATTAGTTATTGTGGTAATTAATCGCAATCTGAATAAAACTGCGATAGCAACATAACATGGCTCTGTAACAGAAAGTTGTCCATAAAATCCAATATGATCTTAGGTATCTGTTCTATCCGTGCTAAGTTACGAATAAGCTTAGTACACTCACATAAAATAATGTTGAGTCACTTGCTACTCTTCATAATTTAGGCGAGTAATACAGACTTACGAGTAAAACCGACTAAACCCGATTCGTAATACACGGCAAAAATACGAAGGGTGGCAAGTGGCTCCACAATATTGTGTCGGGACTGCATTTACCTTATTTTTGTCCAGGTCCGGCGTTCTGGGGGCTGATCAATCCAGAATGGTCGCTTTGCAACAAAGGCCGGCGGCAGTCCCCAGTCAACTTGGAACCAGAGAAATTGTTATTCGACCCCAACCTACGATTTTTACATATAGATAAGCATAGGGTAAGTGTATAAGTAGTATTTTGTGTATCATGTTACTAGTAGGTAATTAAGATTGTAGTAAATTTTATCTTATCTTGGATTCTACCCTTTTGATTATTTTTACAAACGTTAAATCTCACACTCTTATACATAAAGGTCTCTGCCCACTACACCCGCACCATACCATGACCGTACTATGAACGTAGGTATCAGGCCCGGAAGGTCAAATCAAATCAAAAAAAAACAAATGTAGTCAAAAGTTTGTCGGCGACGGAACGGTCTAGTGGGCATATTCTCGTTCTTTTCAATATAAATAATATTTTTTTGTCTGAGACCTTCCTATTACGGTCATTATGATACGGTGTAGTGGGCAGATACCTTTAATGCTCAATAACTACAGTGTACGTAGTTAAAAAAATGCTTTGTCTGTATGTGTGATTATGACAATTCCATTTGATGGACAGGGATAACGCATAATTGAACTAAAACAGGTTTATAGTGCGTTTATGAATAAGTTAGTCTTGTTGTTTTGTTTTGTTACCGTCTATAGATAATTTAAAATTATACTTTTATTTGATATTTCAACACTTGAAAAGGCAACACTTGCCTTTTTTCTGAAAACGTTTATTAGTCCAATACATCTTTTAAATTGTCATCCCTGTTAGATACAATGAAAGAAATACTAAATTTTAATCTCATTTCACAAAACTTAAAAATTACTATTAAATAGATAATTAGGAACATGTAGTAACTATACTACACAAAATGACTTTTAATATCTACCCACACCACCTATTTATCTCATTTACTGAAGTAACAGCCCCATTTATCGATTCACCACAGTTTATTTTTAAAACAAGCCATAAATTTACTCACAACGTATTCCACACTTATTTAAAGCCGTTAATCAATTTGCCCCAATTTACTGGTTTTATTGCCCCCCAGATAAATGGACTGATAAGCAACACGGGCCACTCCGTGATATTCACGGTGGAGAACGAGACCCGACACCACATCAACATCACTGGCGGGCCGCTCTCCTACAAGTATCAGTTTCACGAAATACATATACATTACGGTCTTCATGATCAATTTGGTTCAGAACACGCCATCAACGGATATTCGTTTCCTGCTGAGGTAAAAAATGTTCAGTTTTTATTAAATTTAATTGTTAATTTTAGTTTATGAAATGTTTAATCCCACTTTTGAGCGTCCGCCGCTCTAACAATGTTATTAAATTTGTAGAAGAGCTAATAAACGAAGCTGAGGGACGCTAGAAATGGTTACAATTTTGCCAACAAGAAAATACCGGCTAGCGGCTTTAATTTGTTGTTACTAGATATCTCTGGTTGCTATTATTTTGTAGAGAAATAATACCTTATAATTTATAATAATAATTATATATCTTGAATTGCATAGCAAATCGCACAACCACAAGAACATGATTTGGTATTAAAATTTCCTTAGAACTATTTGACTACCTATTGATTATAAGTATTCAATGTTATTCTGACGTAATTTAAGAAAGAAAATAATTGTCACCGTCACAGTTGCTTTGCGAAGTAAACACGTTACTCTGACAATAAATTTTCTCAGAGATTCTTTCGAGAGGTTTCAAAAGAAGGCGTAACAGATGTTTTTCACGCATCGGCCGCCTCCCGGAGACGCCGAAATCCCAAATGTAATCCCGACGAGCGACTGCGAGTCAACTGAAGCGTGCCTCGTGTTTATTTATGTGACAAATTCTTACGCAGCCACTTTAAATCCCAAAATCATGTGCTCGTATTTCTGTAAATCTTTTTACTCTTTTTTTATTGAATACTTTTGTAAAAAACACAAATACGAGGGCTGTTTTAAAAACTATTTGTAAAACATTTTTTCTGGGTTACACAATCACACAATCTTTCATATGAAGACTGTTAAAAATTCAGCAAAAAAAAAAGTTTTTGTCAGTATAACCATTGTTTAACTGTGATCACACGTAAATTTTCAACAACTATGGAAAAATCTGAATTTTGTGCCGTGGTAAAACATTTTTTTATGAAGGGTTGCAGTGCTGCCACAATAAAAACTGAACTTGATTATGTTCTTGGCACTAACGCACCAACGTTGCCAACTGTTTATAACTGGATAAATGATTTTAAACGTAGTCGGTCAAGCACATCTGATGCTCCACGTTCTGGTCGCCCAATCGAAGTCACTACTGAGGATGTGGTTGAAAAAGTCCGTTATATTGTACTCGACGACCGCCGAGTGAAGGTGCGTGAAATAATATATAATAAATAATAATAGCTGAGGCATCTCCACTGAGCGAGTACATAAAGTCCTGCATGAAAATTTGGATATGACAAAACGGTCTGCACGATGGGTGCCACGTTTGTTGACAATCGAACAAAAACGCGAACGAAAGCGAATTTCAAAACTGTTATTGGATATGATGAAGCGGAATCCTGGGAATGTTTGAGTAGATTTGTCACTGTGGACGAAACTTGGGTCCATTATTATACACCTGAATCAAAACAGCAATCAAAACAATGGATGGCGACTGGTGAACGTGCAACAAAGAAGGCCAAGATTGTTTTGTCAGCTGGGAAAGAGATGGTAACAGTCTTCTGGGATGGCGAAGGAATCATTATGATTGATTAATTGGAAAAGGGAAAGACTATCACTGGCCGTTATTAAGCAGAGTTATTGGACCGTTTTAAAGCCGAATTGTTGGAAAAACGGCCAAAATTGTCCCCCAAGAAAGTCCTCTTTCATCAAGACAATGCCCCAGTGCACACGTCAACTATTGCAATGGCCGAAATCCACGAGTTTGGCTACTAGCTGGTTCCGCATGCTCCGTATTCGCCGGATCTAGCTCCATGCGATTATTACCTATTCCAAAATCTGAAAAGGAGGGCAAAACAATTTGACAAATGAGGACTGCATCGCAGGTGTAAACGCCTATTTTGAAGACCTTGACAAAACGTATTTTTTGGAGGGGATAAAAAAATTGGAAACTCGCTGGAACTAGTGTTTGGCCCTCAAAGGACACTATATTGGGATATAAATGTAAATTGTTTAAAAAAATAAAATCTTTTTTACTTTCAAAAAGCGATTTATCAAACAGCCCTCGTATATCAAAAATATATTACACTTGGCTAGGCGATGGGATGGTAGGTGGTCGAGGGCAGTTACAGAGTGGTAGCCAAGATTAGGTCATAGATCGGTCGAAATACCATCAGTTTGTTGGTCTGATGAAATTTTTACCAGACGGAAAAAAAGGATGGTTTTAGCACGAGAACGGGCAAAGTGGATGTGGGCTGAAATGATGATGATATTACTCAGTCTATCTCGATTCGCAACAGTAGGCTATTTGACTAATTTTAGAAATCCTTTTTTTTTAATTCTTCTTTATTACAGAACGAAACGCTGTAAACAATAAACAGTCTTTTGAAGAGATATACCCTTATAATCTGTGGTTACTTGCGTGTGACGTCAACAGCTAGGAACCACAGGTGCAAACCAATCACATAGAATCTCTGCCACGGAAAATTCCAAAAACAATATACATTTTTCATGTAATTTCCAAAAAAATATACGTACTTAATTTAGTTACAAACTTTAAAATAAAGTGAAATTATGTCGTTATACGCCATTATCTGATAGGATGACCACAATTTGTAGTATATTTTCAATGTTGTCAAATTTATTAGCCTATTGCGGTTGACGGTGGGTTGACGATAAACATTTTTTTTTTCAATACATGGTGTTAAATGCGTTACGTCTTTCATGTAAGTAATGTTATTGTTGGTTAAACTGTCTTAGGTCTAAGGTTAAGGGGTCACATTATATTCGTATCCTAAACACAGTAAAAGCTCTTTGTGGACTTAAAATTTTCTTTTGTTGCAGATTCAAATATTTGGTTTCAATTCGCAGCTTTATTCAAATTTCTCTGAAGCTTTGCACAAAGCTCAAGGAATTGTTTCAATCTCGCTTCTCCTGCAGGTAAATTTTTAATTACTTCATTCATGTTAGTGAAACATTTTTATTCAAAAATTTCATTGACGTACAACTCTTGCAACACAAAAAAAAACATTTTGTGTAGAGTATGTGATTCTGATTACTTATGTATTCTACTATCGCTTCTAGTTAGAGAATTGTGCATATTCTAGGTATTAGAATTAAGTAACTTTAAGTAAGGCTGGAGCTAAAAACACACTTGTGTAGCATTTCGTGCTGATTCGCGCTACAAACTACAATAGTCTATCTCTAACGATTCTAACTGCGTGAATCAGATACATCGAGCGCGAAACGACACGCAAGTTTGTTTTCTGACAGATTTCACTGGTAGTGATTTTATATTGTGAATAAACTGTCGTTTAAAAATACAGTATGCCGTTAATGTGATTGAAATTATCGGCAAAGTGCCCGAGCCGCACCTAGACTAGCTTCAACCCAAACTGCGGGATTAATTAAGGAAATTGGAATTTTCTGCGCACCATTGGATTACCCACCAAAGCTATTAGTTCAAATTAAGAACTACCCTGGCGAAGGTAAAAACTATAATGCCAGTCACTTTTAGGGTCAGAATGCCACACTTTGGGTGCGTATAGTTGGTCATTAACTTTTCCACTTTACTAGTTTCACGAATAATTTTATTTCTAATTAGAACGATTCCTC
The DNA here is from genome assembly GCA_923062465.1 of Acleris sparsana. Classification (NCBI taxonomy): domain Eukaryota; kingdom Metazoa; phylum Arthropoda; class Insecta; order Lepidoptera; family Tortricidae; genus Acleris; species Acleris sparsana. Next base: position 13,789,963 of record OV281289.1, read on the forward strand.
ACCTTAACTTTTATAGTTTTGTTATTCAATGTAAGTACCTGCTTTCAACAAATTCTATTAAAATTGAAATGTCCCATGTAAACCTAAATATTTAAAAGTTTCATATAAAATGGATTGTTAAGAACTTATGATTAAAATTCATTGTCATTGTTTCAGCTGGGAGATTTATCAAATCCAGAATTAAGGATTTTGACTGAAGAATTAGAAAATATTAAATACGGTGGTAGGTATAAAAAACGTCTTGCTATTTTGTAATCTTTTGATTAATATTGCGATTGGCAAGATTTTTAAATTAGTTTCAGTCAGTAGCCGGAGAAGCGCTTGTCAGAATAGGAATGATAAGTTTTTTTTGTCAGGAGCGGAAATGCCCGTGAATAAATTGTCAGTTCGGGGGCTCCTGCCCGACACCGACTACTACATGACGTACGACGGGTCCACGACGGCGCCCGCCTGCTTCGAGACCGTAACCTGGATCATCGTCAACAAGCCCATCTACATCACCAAACAACAGGTACTAATGTTTTTAAGAACATGCAGTACAGTTAATGCTAGTGTCACATGGAGGCAGAACAGTGACGTAGAACGGTGGACAGCAGAGTACTGCTACCTGTGTGAACGCATACGCCAAGACAGAATAGCACTGTTTTGTGCGTATCACACTGTAGCAGTACTCTGCTGTCCACTGTTCTGCCTTACTGCTCTGCCTCCGTGGGACACCAACATTACAGACAATATTGTTGTAAAGTAGCTGATGATCCGAGGATTTTTCGAGTTGCAATCGCGCATATGGGCACTCAAGCGGCAAACGCACGGAAGAAATATAGTTTATTTACATCATTTTACCAACTCAATTTACAATATATGGGCAGTTTTTTTTAGTGGCCGTACTTATTTGCCTTTGTAACAATGCAGTTAATTAGTGGCGTTCTTTAGTGTTTTAATTAAATTACCATGTTTATCATGTCCATATTGAATGTGAATAGTCAACCACATTAATTATTTTGGATTAGCATCACGAGCGTAACATTCCTTGAGGAGGCCCACTGGCCAATATACAGCAGATCAGTTTTGAACAAACTTAATCATGTTAATTAAAAACAATAGCTTTATAGTTTACTACTCCTGCAGACATTTAACATGTATTAATTAATTATTATGTTTGCGGGTAGCTAACGGAACTATTAATGGTGCGGTTTGTGGCCGGCGCCTACTACTCGTAGTACTCGTACCAAGGTGTGCCTACACCTTTCTAAAACCGTCCTTTGGCTGTCTCGAGTATAATAATGAAGCACTAGCCTTTGACCGAAACTTCGTCTGTGTAAATTTAGTTAAACACTGTTCTCGTTTTTCTGGTAATTTGTTTTCGGGTTATAATTTATCTTTTTGACTATAACCCTATATGTATAAGGTCACGGGGTAGTTCCGTGTTAACAAAAAGCTATACAAAGAAATAAAAAACAAACAGTTGATAGGTACTGGGTTCAGTTGGTACGTTTAATCATATTCAAGCTAGTCCATGACTAACGCATTTGTACCTCGTTACCATGAAATATTAACGTAAAGCACTTAGCGTTAATATTTAATGTTAACGATGCCCATTAATACCAATGAAACAAAAACTCCTCAAACTACATTAATGACGAAAACAAATGGCTGAAGATGAGAAACGGGGAACGTTTGTTGAAGACATAAGCACATGCATCGCAGTAGATTGCGCTTCGGGTTACGGCTGCGGCGTTCACTCAACTCCCCGCGAGATTGCGAACAGTTTCCACTAGCACTTAATTTTCCCACCAACGCAAACGGAAAACATAAGCAATGATTTATATTAACAGCCACACAACGCGGCACTTTCAGTTTACTTTTAACACGTACATAATTCACGACGGAGTCTTTGTCTAAAGGCGAGGGACGTGAGTTGTTTATTGTAGCGTGAGCACAAATGAAAATGTTATTACGCTGCCCCGGCCGCGGCTGAATACACAGAAACTATTCAGCTAGATGCGGCAGCCGGCTGCCGGCAGTCGCGATCATCCGTCTCCGCTTCCTGGACAAACAAAACCGCCCTCATTTCACTTAGTTAACCAAGCCAATTAAACGCGTCGACTGACGCGACGGTTCACAAAACAGGAATACATCGCTTTGTTTTAAAGCTACTGCACTTTTATTTTCAGTATTTAAACCGCTTTTTTACTAAATTATTATATAAATTTCGAATTAAGATAATGCCGTTCCATTACTGGGATGTCTTTTGAATTTGTGCCACCAAAGTGTGATGTGGGCAGATTTAAGTTGATCGGAGGCGCGGTCATATCGAACGCTGCAGCTGGCTTGAGCCCGAGATTTCCGACTTCGCCAAACTGTTCGCATTGTTCAACGTTACTGACTAAGCACAAAGCCTTCTCCTACCGCTAAGATGCCCCAATATACTAAACATAATAAGTAGGTACTTCATTTGCGAAACACGAGTTTGCCCTCCACTGTATTGTGGAGAACTACTTCATCTATAGGTATATGTTTATGAACAGTGTTCTTAAATATTGAAATGGACTAAAATAGGTAATAATTCTAATCTGCCCAGCAAATATTATCCACAAAGTGTATTTTCAATTTACTAATTACTCATAATCAACGCCATCCTTCGCGTACCAGTTTGATATTTCTGCCGAAATATACAAGTTTAACTTATAAATTATACAGGTAAAACTCTTCGTGAACAATCGTACGCACGGATCAAAACAAATACCAAAAAGAAAAAACAAGACAAACTCTACGACAAAACAGAAAGACGACATGAAACTGTTATCAGCATCGAACATTGAATATTACTAGGTTAATCGTGTGTGTGTGTACGCAAAATACTTTTTCTTCACAAGGGGGGTTATTATGACATGGCTATGCAGTTCATTTTACGGCGAGCGTAAAGGACAGAGCTATACAAAATATATAGCTCTGTCCTTTGCACTCACCGTGAACTGAACTGCATAGCTAACTCATAATAACCCCAGTCCAAATAAACTGAAAATTAGTCAACATAAGAAGCAATTTTGTTTTTTTTTTTTAATAAAATGAATCGAGACAGCGATTTAACTTCCATTACAATAGGAGTTGCTCAGCGCTGAGACAATTATTAGATCACCTTCAGGAAAGATATTTTAATTTAGACTTCAGTTATTTTCGACACAATATTATTTTCTTGAATGTTGTTTCCCATCGGAGTGCCCGGCGGTCGCGTGCGTGCTGCCCGTTAATTCTAGCCACACTCTACTCTAACGTAGAAGGAAGAAATTTCAATTTACCTGAAATCGCTCGCTGCCTTTGTACATGTTTACAGCGTAATAACGAAAGCGGAACGTTCTGTTATCGTATCTAATAATGCTAAAGGTCTCCGGGTAAGTGCAGCAAACTTGAGGTTATTCCATTATGGTCCGTGTAAGCAATTTTATTGGCATTACAAGTGGCTTCGCGATCGATTTTTGATATTCCGTGCATTATACGATAAAGGGATTGAGTCGCATACTCGTTGTTTTGCTTAGTTACAACGTTACTTAATTAACAACGTGTTAACGCCAATATAAAACTCTTGAGTCGATACTAATTTACTGATAAGGTGATTTAATGCATTTGTAATATATAGGTATTGTGACAATATGGATATTTTAAAGTTAACTAAAAAAAGTGTTTCCCGTGCAACCCATGTTTCTAATTAGGTAACCTAACATTTATGATAGGAAACTAGAAATTAAATTACATTCCGAATCACCTGCACATAAATCTACATTTGAATCATTATATGTTGTAAGCAAAAGTTGTTAACAGTAATAAAATTCCCGTAATCAGTAATTACGTAAGTAAAGTGGTAATTAGAAAGGTCCAATTTAACGCTCCAAAAATCCCGAGAATCTATTCGTCCATTTGAATTTATCTCACTCCACATTGGACTCAATAATAAATTCCTCAACTATATTCTAGCTCAGACATACTCGTAGGTGTAGTCGGGTTGGCAGTGACTTGCATGTGCACCTTGCAGCTCCACGGCCTGCGGCGGCTCATGCAGGGCGACGCGCGCCATCCGAAGGCCCCGCTCGGGAACAACTTCAGGCCCCCGCAGCCTCTGCACCACCGCGCCGTCAGAACCAACATCGACTTCGACCTGAATAAGGTTAATACATTGAATACATTATGAAGTTAATAAATAAACGCACTACGCGCAGATAGACATAGATATATTGTATTTGTTATTTGTATTTGCCTGTTTTTTGTATTTCTTTTCTTATTCTTGTACAAGAAAGAATATATATATATATATATATATATATATATATATATATATGTATATATATATATATATATATATATATATATATATATATATATATTCATTATATTCATAGATATGACCACTTGTAGTAACATTTTTTTATCCTGCCTCATCCCTTCAGAACAGATTTAAGAGGGGTCAACGTTAGGTTTTTGGCTTATTAAGTAAATTTGCTTTTCTTAATGCGATTTTGGATATAATTTAAGACATACTCGTAAGACAGAAAAAAATGTCTCTGACTGAAGAGTACCTAAGCTTATTTTCAAAAAGGATTTGTTCAATTTAAACTTTACTACTTTAGATAACAATTTAAAAAGCTCAACATTATTTACCGTCATATTCATTAACCTCTATTTTCAGTCTTCCGGGAAAACTTGCCCGAGCATGCATCGAGATATGCATTATAAAGGTGAGATCCAAGATTTGAATTTATAATTAAAACGGTCTCCCCAGCATGAGGCTGGGTCCGCATTAAAGGGTATAATATTTTCTTATATTTTCATGATTCTTGTTGAATTCCTTTGCATTAATAATGTTTTTTCCTTGCAGCCAAAAGCTGGACTCAATACTGAAGACTCTAATTTAAGATTTATTGCTTTATTTCTGAATTATACGCTACCTAGAAAATATTACTAACTGTAAAATTTATTTTGTACATATCTCTGTACAGTAATGTTGAAATATCTCGCTTAAGTTCAAAAATAAATAGTCATAGACTCATTACTGTAATGTAAACTGTTGGACATCATATCAATTATAATATAATCAACATTTGAGTGATTATAAATAATTTACATTTAAGTAGATTGGATAAAATCAATAATGTAAAATATAGTTATTAGTAAGTAATTTTAGATTATTGTATAAAGATGGCCTCTTATTGCGTACCTATACCTACATACTTTCGGATAGATTTGACCTTACGATCGGGTTTTCTATACTTACGTAACTTATAAAGTAGCTGTTCTTAGGAAGTTAAGATGTCGATAAACGGTTTTGTATCCTTTACACAAGTAGACGATACTCGTTATTGCATAACATTAACTATTGGATGCATTTTCTAGTATAAATGAATATCATATAAATGATACTTTTTATTAAATTTAATTACGTGTGAATTGTATAAAATACTTTTAGATGATTGTTTTTATTTTTCATAAGAAGCAATTTTCACATTTTCTGCATTTTTATGTAAATGTTACCATTCACACATATCTTAAAGTAATGTAGATCTTAACCAATTTAGTTTACGCATATCACTAACCTTATATAAACTTATGTCAATTTTGGAAATTGTATAGCATTGATTTTAACATCTTTAATTATTTATGTGTAATGCTAAGCCATATAGCTTTAAATACATGAATAGCATAGTAATAATGAATATAGATGTACTTAGCATTCTAACCTGTCTTACAAGTAAAATGTATATCTACTGGCTTTGTTCTGCTTTGTTTTACTAAAAATATTATAGTTGTTTTACTAAAATTGAGTTTGTTTTTCATTTTAAACCGCTAAAAAAAGACAATTTATAAAAAAGTTTCCTTCAAAGTTACTTAAAGCGTTTATCGTTAAACAACATACAAACCAAATCAATAAAAAAAATGATACAGTCGTACTCAGAAATATAACTACATTTAAGTAGGTATTATAGAGTTAGAGAGCTTTGAATGTTGTATTCGACAAGGTACTAAAATCAAAAGGTGATTCTGAGTTCAACCGTATTATTAATATTGATATATGATATATGATATTTATTTACACTTCACCTAAACAACGCCTCTTTATCCATTTCTGGTTCTTAGAATTTAAATTCTTAAACCCATTAAACCAACTTCTTATGAAAGTATGGTTATTGAATGCAAACAAATGAACCCATTACAATTTCATCCTAAACTTTCTAACCGCTGAGTAAAAACTCCGCGGTCACAAGTTTTAAATATCCCTTTACGTTCCAGACCTATGGAGTAGAACCGTCTGTTTTAGTGTTTCCTCCGCCCTTGAGTTTGAATAAAACGCTCATTTGAATTCTATGAGAATCGAAATTGCTCTCTTTTTCGCTGCAGTAACTTAATTTTATCGAGGCTCATCGCAGAACGTCCCTTACCTCCGAATTGGATGACTCCGTGATGTAGACCTGGGGAATCTTTATTCAAAAGATTACGCAGAGATAAGCTGAAGTTCTGCAACTTTGTACACTAATGGAATCTTCATTTAACGTTTTCATCTTCGAGTTATTTTAACAGCTACAGGGATAAATTGAAAACGAAATGATCGTGACTAACGTGTGCTATCTTCAGTTTATGTCACTTAATACACAAAAATACCTACCGCCAAACAGCAGTGTTCGCATTGATGTGTTCCGGTTTGGGGATAAGACAGCCGGTGTAATTACTAGCATAGAGGCATTCCATCTTAGTCCTCAGGATTCAAAGCATTTGCAGTCTTAGGCTTCCAGTCTTGTGAATGCGAATGTCTATGGGTTACAGTTTCCACTTACTATCAGGTGGCCTGTATGCTCGTTTGCCTCCACTATGCCATAAAAAAAACGTAGTTTCTTGCTGCTATATCAGCATCCACTTCAATATGATCAAAATTATCTCCGATAAGTTAAATATTGGCAAAATTATAAATTATAATTGAAAATTATCAATGTTTACGATAGCAAAACAAGCCTATTAATAAGTACCCAAAACTTGTATTATTCTGATGTTTACTCATACGAGTTGCGATTAAGATATCGAGGAATAAATCGCTCAATTTTCCGCTCCGGAACGCGACTCGACGTTATTGGAAAAGTTTCCGCCGGCTAATAGACTTACACAAATTGAGTTCATTAAAAATAATATAATCTGACATAAACCTCTTGTTGAATCTCTAAGCCAGGCTTTACAAACATTTGGTTTACGATGCAAGTTGTAGCTAAAGTGAGTTTTGATTGGATTACCAGGGATACCTCAAATTATTTTCTGCTAGAACGTTTTCTTTTAGAAAATGCAAAATGTTCGCTATACATCGTAATTAAAGCAGCGATATTGTTGTTATTCCCGCAGAAGCATCAGAATGCGTGTTAAGCGTCGGGATCAACACAGCCATTTATTTCGTTTTTGCTTTTTGCCCTGTTCATCTCTGCAGACAGAAACAGAACCCTCGCATCAGGCTCCTCTCGTTACGAATTGTCAACAAAGGCTGCAAAAAACATAAGGATTTCACCAAACGTTGCGTCGTTATTTCGTACTTAAACCTTTTCTATTTTCTTATATTAGGAAAGGGACGGTGTATGTTTAAAGAAAACGTTTTTTGTTAAAGCTATACGTGTATAATATGAATCAAGTGGGATGTGTTGACACAGCTTGCTAAACACTCGGGAGCGATGCGGCTCGAGTACGCACTCGAGGACGAGTGTGAGCTTCAACAACTAGATTATTTACTTTGTATTCAGCGAGCGACGGGATTTTGTGTAAAGGTAAATCTTCTTTCTATCTTTTATGTTATGGTAGCGAGCAGATTTTGTGTTGACTTGAAATATTATTTACGAGCATCGTGACGCGGAATAGTCCGAAACCGTCATCTTTATTAATCTCTAGTCAAGGTAAGCGATCCTAAGGTTGAATTCTCATATCCAATTGCTTAATTGGTCCTAAATATCATAAAAATCAATTAACCTTTCAAAGAACCCTATAGAACCTGTAGATAAGATTTGTTTTATAACAATCACTGGCCCTAGACAAAATGCATTGCGAGAACGTTATCGAACATGCATACGATTGATATAAGCTGCTAATAGGTCGCGGCGAGTGCTTATGTCAGTCCCATACATTTTGACAGTTTTCGATAATCGTTTACGTAAGCGTTATCTATCTTGTAGGCCTCTAAAGTAAAACGAATTAAGAACATTTTGAACATATGAAATTTTCGAAAAAATTAAACAGATGGGAACGAATTTCGACCATTTTATTTTATTTAAATAGTTTATAGCACAAAATTAAAATAAAAGTTACAAGCCGGACTTAATGCTACAAGAATTCTTTACCAGTCAAACGTTTTTTCGAATATCGAACATATGGAAGGTAATCAAATCTTTAATTAGGTTTTACAATATTTTTGCTATCAGTAAAATAAACAATATTGGGGTGACCATACAAAGTAAACTGTTCTCGAACTAAACGTTTCACGATGCGTCAAAAATGACTGACAGTTTTCTATTGCTTTACACATTTACTTTGACGTATCTTGGGACCAGCATCTGAGATAAGATGAGTTTATTAATACGGACCTTAGTGCCCTTATGAAAAAAGCAATAGAATGCCAGATTATCACATCACTGAGTAATATAGACTTTGTTTTATTTTCCTACGCCGACGAAGTCTCGATCACGTAGTACGGTATAAAGTGAAGGAAAAAAATCACGTCAACATTTTAATAATGCCTATATTGTATATTTAAACTTTTATTTTAACACAGAAACTGACATGTTTAAAAAGTAGCTTTCTTTTGTGACATTTATATGAATTTAAACACAGGTGAAATCACGAGCTACCTCCCATATAACATATTTTGCCCAAAAACCATAATGGTTTCACTGCTGACATTTGAATAGGAAAATTAAAATTGATATGCGAGTAAATTAATTCCAGACTAATGTCAACTAATTACAATAGTGTGCACATATTTGTTTTGATGTACCTAGTAACTACACGTTAACTACCTATGCAAATTATGCAAATGATTAAACCACCTATCCGAGTAACGTTGCATGATTACACGAACCCTCGACCTGTGTCACTATTGCCTCACGCAACCGCTATCGCAATTGGCTTCAAAGTGGAATAGTTATCGCTTTGTATGCAGACTCGCCTTCGGACTGTAAAAATTAAAACGATTGCGATTGCGAGTGCGTTAGGCAATAAGCCCTCTTACTTCGCAGGTGAGTAGACAGTTCAGGAAATCGCCGATGCATTCCTTATGATACATATAATGCGACACGCGACTTTCGGTACGGGTTCGCAACCCAGGACTAGTTAAAAGTTTCACAGCGCTTGTACACACGTCGTCTCGATCCAATTCGATGTATGTTGCTCTGAATACAACTTTGGTTCCTAGGAGTTTGGCCACTACGCGAAAAAGATCAGGATTGGATATTGATACATTGACTATGCCGAGTTGTACGGCCTCTTTTTAACATGGAAAAACCATAAATTGTTTTTCATGCTTGGTTTACACGAGCTTAGTTAGTGCTTGTCATTAATCAAATGTACCCAAGTGATTAGGGACTTGTCTGCAGGGCGACAAGTGACAAGTAGCCGTTTATACGTTGGTGTTAGAGAATGGTATTAGTAGTTCACTTGATCTCAATGTTCACAGTTCACACCACCTGACAAGTGACAAGTATTTAAAATGGGGGCAGGCACTTGTAAACAGGACCGGCTTCTAATCACTCGTACTTGCAGTTGCACTAATACTAAATAAATAAATAAATAAATATCAGGGGACAATGTCACACCAATTGACCTAGTCCCAAACTAAGCTCTAGGCTTGTGCTATGGATACTAGACAACGATATAAATACATATATAGAGAAATATATACTTATATACATAGAAAACATCCATGACTCAGGAACAAATATTCGCGCTCATCACACAAACATCTGCACTTACCGGGATTTGAACCCAGGACCGCTAGCTTCGTAGGCAGGGTCACTACCAACTAGGCCAGCGCGTCGTCAAAAGCACTAAGCACTTATGCAATATCATCTGACATATCTGGCAAGTGTAAGTGACAAGTACTAAGCATTAGCTACTAAGCTCGTGAAAACTTAGCTTGTTATGGTAGGGTAAACCCTCCAGTGAATGAACCCCCCCCAGTGAATGAACAAAATCAAGTTTTTTGCCTAAAATAAGAAATATAGCCATGTCTACCATTTGTCGTATTTTTTTTCTTATTAGCATTTTCTATGTAATGGCAACACATGTTTAATTTATTTTCGACCAATTTCAACAAGACTGGCGTTTGAAGTTCACGGGTTTCTGTTTTTGAAGTTTTGTATGGAGAAATTAGATCCCAGGTAAGAACAGAGCATGTTTGGAGTAACATCAGAAGTGCTTTTTTGATGTATAACAGTAAAAAGTTTAGTTATTCAGTATAAATAAGATTTAAACCTTCTATCAATGTACACTTTGGTGGCTGTTTTTGCGATAAAGTCGTAATTTTTTGGTGTTCCATTACCGGCTTTTCAAATGTTCTAAAACTAATAAATGAACAGTGTGTTCATTTACTGGTGGTAGCTCAATTTAGATTTTTTCCTAAATTTAACTATTAACGTAATCGTATTAAGGTTGTTTTTTGAGATTCTGTATAGAAAACGATTCTGATTCTTTGAGCCAGTATTGGAACACTAGTGTTCATTTATAGGCATGAAAAATCTAGTAAATGGACTATAGAAATTTGGCTGCGTTCATTTACTAGATAAGTACTAATCCTATGTATGAACAACGTTACAACAAAGGTTTTTTTGTACATTTTACAAGATTTAGTTCCTAAATTGTTTTTTTGTCCCAAATGATGATACTTTTGACTAATTAGAGACTGATTAAAGACTTTTTAGAAGTATCAATAGAGTTTAATGATTGTTTGTATGTAAACTGTTTAGGTATTGTACAAAACACAGAAATTCAAATACAATATTTACAGAAAAGGAATACAAAGACGAACTTATCTCTTTAAGGGATCTCTTCGAGCTAACCTTTGAGTGATTGAGGAAAATAAAAAAAGTAGAATGTGGCAACGAGTAGACAGTAGAAAGTATTGTAAGTACAAAAACAAAAGATTACAGACACAGCGTGAATTAAATTTTAGACCTTTTTGTTAGAATAAATAGTTACATACCTTAAATAAATATATATTAATATATTATAATGCAACAAAAAATATGAGTGTATGTAATAAAGTTTTATTATAAAGCTCGGGTTATAATATAAAAATACACAATTTGAATATTAAGTATGTACATACTGTACCCACCTTAATTTTTATATAATAATTAATCAGTGAAAAAATAGACTTCTTTATATGTTAAAAATGTTTTTTATGTTGATTATAAAGATCTAAACAATGTTCATTCACTGGCTTTTACTGTGTTCATTCATTACTTTTTTTTGTTCATTTACTGGGTTTCACTATGTTCATTCATTAGATTTTTTGTTCATTTACTGGGTTTTTGGGTACTTTTTTATAAATTCTTCTATAACTCAATTACTACAAACGTAATAAAATATCGCAGAAATTACTTTGTTGTTTATTAAACGACGATTGATTAAATTAGTTGAAGCTATGTCAGTTATTGATAAATACAGAGTAATGATTTTTCAAAGTTGAACAAATGCTTAAGTGTTCATTCACTGGAGGGTTTACCCTATTGTTTTTACTTGGCTGCCATTACTGTCAAGAGCTACCATGACGTTGACAATACAACAGATCAAAAACGATATGGTTTTTACGGCCTAGAATCTCTTTAAGTATTCGTCTGTTCTTGTACCCTATGCACTATCATAAATAAATATTTTAAGTCTGAACCGCCAACTTCTGCAAGATCTTAAACCTCGGTAAATAACTGTTTTGTTTAAGCTGCGCCAATGTAAATCAGTAATCCATCGATTATTTCTGTAATGGATATTGGGGTAAGTAAAAAACAAATTCGGTACACAACCCTACGCTATTCTTGCAAAAGTTACAAAAATATTCACAAAGTTAGCATCTGAGAACTCGAGGAAAAGTTATCCAAACACCATCGAGCGGCAGGCGCCGACCCATTCGTATTTCACTTTTTCACAACATTGATACATATCAAGAAACTTGAACAATACTTTCAGTAAAAAATCCCTGTGTTCGGCCGAGAGTGAAACTCGAAAAAACCAGCCAAGTGTAACATTAAGTGAGCGCCGGGTTCCGTACCTACTAAAACACTCGTACAACTTACCTTTGAAGTTGATAGACGTTTAAAATTTTATCCATCTACAAAATGTGCAGGTAACTTAAGTTTATGAGGCAATGAAGCTAAAGTATACCTTCATGCACTAGCAACAGTGCATAAAATGCTCAACGGCCCGGCTCGATCGCGAGTGTGGGGTCGATACCCTCGCCCTGAAGAAATTCCCAATAAGGGGATGATTTATTTGTAAAATAAATGTACTACTTGTCTCAGCTGCTGTAGATGTTATTTGATTCAGAAAACTATTTCAAAAACAAGAAAAAAGAAAAGGTACGGTCACGGACTTTAATTGATGAACCACTATATATCCTTGTCGCATAAAACCAACGATTAATTCGTATGTAAACTCTATCTCGTCACTTGAAGCTGTGATTATGACAAGGTTCTATGGTAGATCAACATTTAAAGTCCTTAATGGTACCTATTTAATAATAATCGTGTTTCAAATTTCAACTAATTTAGTAGGTAGGAATTTGTGCAGAGTTCGTCTGGATATCTACTACAGTTACGTTTCAACCTACCAAGTTCATGTGTTGCGGTGCAGGGATAAGGCAACCTGAAAAATGACGAAGCCCTCAGGGATGAATTTGCAGTCTTAGGATTAGTCCTGGGTTTGCTGTCTTGAGATTGGATCGAAAGGTATTCGCCTATGTTAGAGAAACCTAAGCGAAAAAAATATTATCATAAAATATACTAATAATTCAGAATTAACATGAATATTCAATAAATTTAAAATTGATGTCATTAAATAGTTCACCCGTCTTTCTTTTCTGTAAATAAATAATAAAACAAATAACAAGTACCTACGTTAAAAATATAAAAGAACCTAGGGAACCCTAAAAAAGAATGTTATCCACTTTTATACATCGACTAACTCTATATTTATAGGGGTGATCCCAGGAGGGTAGAAGTTAAAAACAGCTTTCACCGGCCGACGCGTTTGAGTAAGTTTCACTGAAGTTTTATTGAAGTTGCAACTTTCAGGCCGGTTTGATATATGTACGGGAACTTTTACAAGAACATTTATATTTTTAACCTTACGGGAATACATTTAGGGTACAAGAGGGTGAGTGTATTCAGATCTGCCGGCAACAGGCCCGCGTGAAAGTTTGTGCAATCGTAAATTATTCAAGTCCTCTCGGTACAATACTTGCCTACTTGTCGTATCCGATTGTTGCACAGCACTATTGTCTTGAAAAGTAGTTTCTGGTATGATTTACTGTAGACTGTTAACATGGTTTGTATGAGAACTTCAAACAAGTTGTTAATTTAGTTTGTTATTTAGACGTGGGCTTGAGTTATGTACATCTTTAACTCATAGTAAAATGTTTGTCCGCTTAGTTCTTAAAAACTAAGCAACGGATTTTGATGCAGTTTTAACTATAATTTGTTCCAAAAACTTTGTTTTTAGTGAAGAGGATAAAAATCATCAAATTCTAAGTGTCCTCTAATATACACAATAACAATATTATACAATAATATAGTATGTAATACTGGTACATCTAATTTTACAACATCATGATGCAACATTATTAATTTATCATCATAGCACAAGCAAGTTCCATACAGTGCAGCCGTATAAATTACAGGGTGCACCTACAAAGGATGACTCAAAATGAAACATTGCATGCGCTACGGCTCTACGGGCTACGGTTTCGGCGCAACGGCGCTACGAAGCGTTACGCGAAGAGCGTGGGAAGGCGGCCACATGCTGGGTTTTCTTGGCGATATTAGCCGGCGGTACATAATTTTATCCAGTCCCGGTCATAAATACTACTCCTAACCCCAATATCGCTGTAAGAAAGCGTGCAGGGCAACCACGACACGAGTTTCACGGAACTGCGGCTTACTCGGATAACGTACCTGAGTAATGGCACGACAATGAGATATACCATACTGTATTTAAATTGCACCATTAACTACACTTTCGCACAAAAGAAAAGGATTTTTAACCAGGTGAAATGCAAAACAAAAGCGTGGATTAATTAACGTTGATGGGAGGTCGAATTAATGCTGTTACAAGTGTAATTAAAATAAAATTAAGCTCGACAATGGTTCCTGGTGTCCGTTCTAATCCGAGATGCAGAGAAAATGCGAAATTATATGGGTGTTATTAGGGTTCTTTCGGGATTCATTGTGGTTCGCCGGTTGTTGCTGTCTTGTTTTTGTACTGGTAGTTGGGGAGTGTTGGTGAAGGAAGGGTAGATGTGATCTCGTGGGTTATCTGCAGAGGCTGGTCCGGGTGGAGCGGTTCCCACGCTCGCGCCACCGACATGCGACGGTTATTAAGCTCTTCACCTTTTTTGTTACCTGCTGAGAGATTTATTACTTTTAATTATTTTTCATTGTCCGCGGCGTTATTTGTGTGAGATGTTAAATTAGGCGATGATGTAGTGCTAAGCGTCATGTTTTATGATTTACCAAGAATTTTCCTAAAGTGAAATATTTTTGGTAAACTTTGACATTATCACGCCTAGACAACATTCGGTGAACATTATTGCTATCGAAAATTGACGAAAGGATTGACGTAAGCTGCCGCTCGGTTGTGTCGACCGCTTATATCAAGTCCACACATTTTGACAGTTTTTGAAAATCGTTTATGTCGTCTTTAACCATGTTGTCTAGGACCACAGATATAATACAGGATGTTAATTAACTCGTCTTTATTAATTAGACCGTTGCCTGCGACTGCTCTGATTAAGAAGTTGTTTATTTTTGTTCGTAACGGTCACTTTTTCCTGAATAAAAAATAGCCTAGCGGGTCTCTGGGCTACAAGCTCAAGTCGGTCTATGTCCCCGATTTCACATTGAACGAAAGAAGCATTTGACTATGCAAGTGAAAAGAAAAAAAATCATTTTCCTCCAATTTGTCAGAAAGAGGGTTATGTTTTTCGTGTGTATATGTCTATTTCTTTGGCACGCTCTGCAACCTGTACGGCTTGATGTATTTTAAGTATATGAGGTGTCGTTATATTCGTCTTGGTTCTGGGACTGATATGGCTATAATGCCTTTAATAGTTTCATCGAAACAATGAGATGGAAGGGGGAAATAGGGAATATTTTATCATTCATGTAACAATTGTTTCATGATGATTCATGTAACAAATAATTGAGAAAATCATATTTCTAATAGTTATAAAAATAACCAAAACCAACAAAGGTTTTGCTCATATGTCTTTCTAGCAAATCAGAATTTAACATAGAGTTTATATGGCCGACCAATTACATGACGTCACAGTGCATACGAGTAGGAATCAGATCTTTTTGTCTCGCTGTCTAATTAGCAGTTAAAATGCTTGTATCATCCGTATTTCTGGATCGACTTTAATTTTAAATTCACTTTTGGCGATCTCTTTTATAGTGTTTTTCAAAATAAATGCGATTAAAAACAATCGTGCATATTCCCTATTTTACACTTTCATGCATTTAGTATATAACGTGCGGCAAAGACGCCGTTGCCACCCGACATCCGAGCAGTTAAACATATATCAACGAAAATAACAAAAATGCAGTCTAGTTTTTAATTTTATTATAAAATCTGTAAGGACAAAATCAGGACGTTAAAATGTAAACCTAATTAAAACTTTCTGCTCCAGATACGAACACAATTTTAAAGCATTTTATGCGGCCTATGTTAAACAGAGCAATTGACCTGTTAACTGAAGCTTTTAACGTTGCACGTTCATAACTTTATTAATGCATCGACATAGCATATCACAGTTTTATCGCGCTTGCTTCGATAAAGCGAAAGGTCAACACTCGGCGCAATTCAACAGCGCTCGTTCGCGAAATGCAAACTTTTCACGTTTGACTTTTATACACTAAATGCTTCTCTATACGCGACAATGGTCACACAGTTTTGATGGAAAGCACACTATTTTTTATAGCACACGTAAAACATTTTATTGCGTTTAAAATTGTATTTGTCACAGTCACAGTTTATACTAGAGCATTCTACGGCTAATGAGCATGCTAGTGCAAAAGAGCTGGATATTTTATACGCGCAATAAACATTTCTGTGCTAGGCCAGCTAAGCCTTAAAACAAACCTTCATTCCGTTGAAAATGGTATTATCATAGGAAAAAAACCGGCAAGTGCGAGTCGGACTTGCGCACCGAAGGATTCTTATTTAATATAAAATGGTTGGAAAACGCAAAATGCTCATTTTATTATGAACTTTATTTTCTATGCAAAACCTTCCATTTTGATTAGCTTGTATTTTAATAAATTTTATTTAAGTTTTTGTATATTTTTTCCAAAACTGTGTTATTTCGAACTTCATTTTATTTTTCGTGAAAAATAGAATTAAACTATCTTCAAATCAGTATTTTTTTTAGAATTGTTGCTCCATAAACTTCGGAGACACCGAAGTCTCACCAAAAGCGTTCCTTTTTTACCATTTTGGGCAGGAACCCTAAACAGTCGTCAATGATCTCGCCACAGTTTATAGTAGAGCATAACGCGGCTAATAAGCAAGCTAGTGCCAAAGGGCTGGATATTTTATACGCGCAATAAACATCCGTGTGCTAGGCCAGCTAAGCCTTAAAACAAACCTTTACTGTTCTACTCGGAATGTAATTATTTAGCCAATAAAAGCTACTTGTTTACGATACCTGCCAATCGGCGCACAGTCGTAACCTGGCCTCATCGGTATTCACGCTGGATGAAGGGTTCATTTAAATGCGTGGAACAATAACGGCGTCCGCGGGCCATTGTGGCGAGTTTAAACCGCGTTTCAATCTGTTGTACGTTATTATTGTCCCATTGTTAACGCTGCCCACTCCCGATTTATAGCGCTGCAAGTTAACTCTGATTGTTATGTTTCATGACATACGATTCAGGTTTTTTTTTTAGGGTACGAACGATTTATTTACTTGCGGCAATTTACTCATGCCAATTATGCTATTAAAAAGAGTAGGTAAGATAGACGACAGCGCACCTGGTAAGCATACCTAGTTGAATTTTGTAGAAGCTTTTTCTAACTTATGCAGTGATATTCGCTTGGGCACAGACGGCCCATTCAAAAGGCTCTAAACGGAAGGATACGAGCCGTAAAATAGGATTTCATGCATGCCTTGACTTGTGTGAACAAATATGTACGGTTGACAACGCACGACCTTTGCCAATAACCATCTGCCGGAGGAAAAATCATTCTGCGTTCAGCAGATGTTTAAATATTCTTTTTAGGCCCCCATTCAACATCGTTCTCGTATTGAGCAAGGTTTATTTAACCTTTCAGGAAACACCTGCGCAAAAATAGACATTTTGCGGTGAAAATACATTGCACAATTCCTACATTTTAATCCAGCGAGCACATTTTCAGATTCATATGCCTGTAGTGCTGTTCAGAGAGCAATCAAAAACACTAGCGTGACCCTGTATCGCGCTACACTGCTCATATCTTTTAGTAGGAACGTTTTGAATTTTGCATTTATCGCTGTACGTATTCTCGTTTGGTACCACCGCTCCTCTTATTCCCTAAGCGTAGGTACACTTTTGTTTTGAATGTGAGAAGTACCTATAATGTAATTTATATTTGGATAATCCACGATGAAATAGAGAATTAATTGCCACTAACTAACTCAACATTTAAGTAAGTACTATGAATTCAATTCTCTGTCATCTAATAAAGTCAGAGACATTGTTTGCGATTGAAATCCAAACATTTCTATTCTTAGTTAGAAAACGGATTGTGGAGTAACTTTGTCGGACGTATCCATCTAACTAATGCACTGGCCAACTATTGGTCTTGGTGCAAACGAGGCACTTTGTTCCTCTGAGTAACATTACGGTGCTCCACTCTTACTGCGACTCGCTGGTAATGCGAGTATTAACAACTCGCCAGACACTAACTAGGCAGCTGAAATTGGTGCTGATTTGCAGTTTGTTGAACCGGTTACAACTTGTATTAATCAAATGATGTAAATGCACAAACGAACAGTGGCTTTTTATTATTTTCGATGCATTTACACCTAGGGGTGGATCAAGATATGGGGGTGGGGTCCATGGGGGGAGGGGGGTTCATGTGGATCATGATTCCCCCTCTCCCCTTGTGACACAACACAAGTACATTGTATACAAGTTTAACTTTTTTATTTGCGCCGTAATAAGGTAGTGTTTCTCGTATTTTGGGTATCTGTGATCCCCTCTTAACCGAATTCTAGGTCTGCCCTTACACCATTACATTTGTCTTGATAATTAATGAATAATTGTTGCTAGAGTACGTTCATTCTTCAATGAGCAGTGAGTGTGAATTGAAATTGGCAAAGATGTAAACAAATTAGTACTTAGACACATAATCTTAAATATTCATCAAACGTGTTTTTATTTCAAAATGTAAACGCAATAGTTATTTAATCGTAAACGGTTTTAATTGACGCAACGTAAAGTAACACTGAAGTTAACAAGGCCAAGCGTTTAACAAACGTACTCCGGCTAAAAATATCAAGCATCAAACCAATTTCCCGTCCCAATACAGTTTGGAGCGGTAACATTATTAGTCCCAATTAACGGGCAACCTCAGCCATGTATGGCAATTAAATGGAGTGATAGGTACCTTCCTTCCATTAGCGCGGTGTTGTTTACATCAATTAACATGCATGATCATTTTAATGCGTTTACTAAAAGCCAAACCTCGAGAAAGGGTATACCTATACCCTATTTTCCTTTCATGAAATGGCATTTCGTTTTTTTGCCAACTGCCGAAGGAGGGTAATGTTTTGTACCTGTATGTACAGTCACCGTCAAAAGTAAGTGATCAAAATCAACATTTCAAAACATGTTCTATGACGCCCCAGATGTAACAGATTATACGAAAGTGTCATTTTCAACTGAATATTTAATTAGTCATAAGAAAATGATCATAAACGATGTCATAACTGTCTCTTTACGGGAAATTTCAATAAATAATGATGAAATGAAAATTTTACGTAAGTGTCAAGTGTTAAACAATAGAAAGTCAAAACTTGAAATCTACAAATGAAGACTAGGGTAATCACGGCAGTCAAAAAGGATTGATGTATAATGTTGCGAAAAAAACGAAATGAAGTAATTGGAACTTATTTTAACCCTTGACGGAAAAGAGAGGTTCTTTCGCGTGATTGTCTAACGAATACAACCGACATTAACGTCTGACTTGTATTCCGAGGTGGTCTTGAAAGGTCATAAAGTCCCAAAAATGTATATGATCACTTACATATGATAGTTTGGTAGTATTACTGAATATTGCTATTTAACAGAATCAGTTTAATTTGAAACACTCAGTGATGACTTTAACTGTTTGAATGGCATATTACTTACTTGTGACACATTACGAGTTAATTTACTTATGCTAAACTACAAAACTCAGAGACAATTTACTTAATTTATTGTATATACTATTGTGAGACCCTATTTCATCAGTTATTTTGCTGTTGACTGTACGTACGTATGTATGTATGTATGTATGTATGGTTTTTTGTTTCCTTGTTTGTTATTTATGTTTATATATTATGTTTATTATTTTTATCTTTATTTTATGTTAAATTCATTGTTTAATATCATGCTAGGTTAAGCTTTATAATTGTATAATATCATAAGTAGTACCTCTTTTAAAAAACGACTGACTGTTGAGTTTGTTGCGGCGTTTCTTCTCAGCAGTGGTCTCTTGCGAAGCGCTGGTAGATTTTGACGTGTAAAAATGCCCGTGCGGCCTACTTACTGAATAAACATCTTTTATCTTTATATTTTATCTTTTTTTATCTTTATCTTTATCTTGAAAAGTCTGAATGGATGGTCCGATTCGTCTTAGCGTCGTGGGAGTCACGGCGTATTTTTTTTCCAAATTTGAAATTGGTCAGGGAAAATATCACTGTGAAACAGTTCTATGGTGTTCAGTGTTTATTTATGGTAAGTTGCTCTATCAATTTACACGCGTATTAAAAGATTACAAGAGAATCCAAAAATGCCATGAATTTTCAATCACCAAGATATCAACGATTGCGTCATAACTTTCAATAACCTTTCACGACGTTCAACGGAATTACGTCATATTACGTCTAAGACGAGCACATCGAACGTCGCGGAATGCAATGCCACAGGTCGTCTACACTCCCCGTAATGTTATTTCCCCTTTATGACACCATAAAGACGATACCGGCCACTACGCGTAATGAAATCCAGTTCAATACGTGTGGATAGTGCCTTTAGATGTTAACAGTGTCGCTACGTACACGTAGTATTAGAAAACGTTGATTAATTTTACGGATAAACTTAGTTAGTTACAGAAATTTGTGTTAATTCAGATTATTATTTATCCCCGGTAAAACAACATTTTTTTAATTTTTTTTTTATACTGGTTCTTTAACGGTAAATGAGGTCAGTAACACTAAGTTGCCAACCCAGTGCACTCAAGCGGATTACAGTGTTGGTGTACAATCTATCGTGTCTTTGGCAAAACTCGTACAGTGTCCAGAATGTGCCCCGGTATTTGTCTTTCGGCTCCATGTCCGAACCAACATCCTTCTCCTATCAGTACTCATCATCAGGGCTCGGACAAGTCATCGCAAAACAATCGCAAGACGGCAATAGAACAAGATCAATAGAATCGCATTATGTACAATATTATTTAATTATATTTTTAATGACATTTATTACTGCAACCCAAAATTCACCATACATGTGTGAAGGTATTTCCATTAACATTTTTTTTAATGCTGTTGGTTGCATTGCACATACGCAACCATTAACTTCTGCATTGTCTGGAACAAACCGATGACAGATATGCGACTAAAAAGGTCAAATGTTAAATTATAAATTACGATAATAATATATCAGCTTTAGATAATAATAAATAATAATCTTAAGTCGCGACTCTATAATAGTCTTGTCCCATGTCCATATCAGTTTCTGCGATGACTTGTCCGCGCCCTGCTCATCATCAACCTTATTGGAAAACTTTATCAGAACTAAAAATGTCAACTTCAGTGCTAAAACGTTCCACGTGGTGCCCGCCACTCTGTCGCCACTAACCTATCTCAGGCTATAAGGACGGTAAGACAACTGTCGATAACACTAAACGTGCCTGGGAACATTTACTGATTTTCCCATATGCTGTGCTTCACATAGTTCCCGAAAAAGGAAATAATAAATATCTAACATCTAGAGTAAAGGAGAACTGCGTGAAATTTACATCACTGGAAGATCCTCCTTCACATTTCGGTAATAACTCGATTGAAAATCCAAATTCTAAATTCACTGTAAAACCGGTCACTGAGTCTGCTTCCTACAAACTTGTAGAAAGTAAACTAAGTGATGGTGATATAAGAGGGGCTGCACGAATTTTATTTTCCACCAAAACGATAGCTCCTAATTCCTCTGAAACCCTCTCGGCTTTGAAAGAAAAGCATCCATCTCCAGCAGCTGATGTCCAATTCCCTGAAGCACCGAGGGAACCAGTTACCGCATTCGAGGTTATTGCTCTAGATGTGACTGCAGCCGTAATGTTCTTTCCGAGTGGCTCTGCGGGTGGCTTAGATGCCCTCACACCTCAGCATTTAAAAGATCTGCTATTCAGCGGCTGTGGGGAAACAGTTGAGACACTTTTGAGGGACCTGAAGGCTCTAGTCAACCTTTTGTCTGGGCGAGTAAACAATGAGGTAACTGAGTTACTCTATGGTGCTAACCTGTTTGCCGTTAAAAGAAAGGACGGCGGCATCAGACCGATTGCAGTTGGAACAACGTATCGCGGCCTCGCAGCCAATATTTGCTGGAAAGAAACAGCGACTGAGTTATCGACTTTATTACAACCGATACAGCTAGGCTTTTGCTCGGAAGGTGGCTGTGAAGCCGCTGTCCATTCTAACCGTACCTTTTTGGACCAAAATGGTGGGGAGGTGGTACTGAAGATAGGTATTAAGGATGCTTTTAATTCTGTGGATACAGGAGCCCTACTAACGCAAGTTAAGGACAAAATCCCCAATAAGTTAGATTAAATAATTTTACCAAGTGTGAACTTTTTAATTCGGACGATTTTGTGGCAAAAGAATCCGTTATACAAAAAAATATTTTTTTGGCCCCCAATATTAAAATTGTAAACAGATCTTCTCTTCGTTTGCTGGGCTCTCCTATTTTCGATGAATCAAAACCTCTTTCTTTCGAAGAAAAAATTCAATTGTTTTTGCAATGTTCAGACCGTTCATCCAAAATGCTTTAAACATGGCTTTACAATTATCCGTTCTATACTTTATTATCTTTTTGTTCCTAAATTTACCTACTATACTCACTGTTGTCAACTTTGGAAGCATACAGAGCTATTACAGAGAATTGACAGCATCATAAAAAACACTTTGGCTTCGATTTTAAACAAATTTAGATGGGCGAGAGTGGTTGCGGACCTGACTTCCTGTGCGAATCGGTGGTTTAGGCATCAGGTTGATTTCTAGTATCGCTTTGCCCGCGTTTCTGTCCTCAGTCCATAAAATTTAATTGCGAAAATTATTTCGGCAACGTTTTCTAATTATTTTATACCTCATTTTAACGAGGCCAAAGACGCGTGGCTTTTAGCCTGTCCAAACTCCGAGCTCCCAAAAACTCTTTCTTCACAGAGGCTGTGGGAAGGACACAACTCTTACAAACGTGCCACAACTCCGCAAATCGTGCCCACAGACACGTCCATCGCCGAAGACAGGAATATTATTAGATTCTTCAACATTTAGAATTGCAACTTCACTCCGCTTGGGTGTAGATTTGTGTGCTCCTCACCTCCAGTGTGGCGCTAGTGTCGATCGGCTTGGTCACCACGGTTTATGCTGTAAGCGAAGTAGTGGTAGATTTTCCCGTCACTGCAGCCTTAACATCCGTCAGGCTTTTACCAGCTCCAATTGTGCGGCAATTTTGAAACCAAATCGAACCAGTTGGGCCAGCCGTTGGTTTGGGATGCCACTTGCGTGGACACCTGCAGCTGGTTTTGCGGCGGAATCAGCGAAGACCCTCAAACGGCGCAAATACAGTCAACTTGATAGAAGTTACATATTTGAGACTTTTGGGGTCGAAACTTTAGGACCGTGGGGACCAGGAGCACACCGTATTTTTAAGGATTTATCAAAGCGCCTGATCGACACAACTTGTGACCAAAATGCTGGCCTGTACTTGGCACAAAGATTAATAAGCATTGCCGTTCGACGTCGCAATGCTGCCAGCATTTTAGGAACAATGCCTACTGGTAGCGGTTTGTTAGATTGCTGTAATTTTAAGTAAGTTTGTAAGTTCGTTTGTGTGTTAGATTAGTGTAGTATTAAGTAAGTTTGCAAGTTTTTTCGTTTTTTTTTTTGTAATATGTAAATAGAAATAATTTATTCAACGCATACATATTTGAAAAAAGTAGGGGACAAATAGAACAAAACATTCAACATGGCGTCATCATTATCATGGCTGAGCTTTGTGCCGCAGCAAGCCGCGGCGCTGGTTTTCAGAGGGACGTGATTTTATTCATTTCGTTTTTGTATACCTTTCGAGTGACCATGAAACACTAATAACCAGATACTTTAAGGTACGTGACTGATAGGCAGCCGATGACTATAAATGTACAAGTAAATGAGACCTACCTAGTTTTTTCTATCGCAGAAATCATTACGACATTCCTGTGATGAAGTTAATAGTTGTCAAAACATAATATCTTTTTATTTAAAGCAGTAATGTATAATTATATGCCAGCCTCAATTTCAATTATTCACGTTTATGTTGACTATACTTAATCAAATCAAAATCAAACACCTGATAAACCAAAAGCTCTGAATTAATTAATAACTGATGCTGACACAACGATGCAACTCCTAATTATCCCTGTAATTTACTTAGCTAAACTAACAGAGACACAATTAAGTAAACACCCGACTAGCTACTAGTGTCGTATCGAAACGCCGTGTTTGTATTGAGCCCGCATGAGACGATAATGTATCAGAGGCTTGCACGGCGACGGCGACCCAAGTGCACTCAGATATCGTTACATATTAGTTACTACTTACGCTGCTGAACTGACACGGAACACGTCGGCTTTGAGCCTTGCGGTGAATACATACAACCTGAATACAACATGTAAGTCTGGAATTAAAGCGGGTATATAAACTTACTAGCTTTTAGGCCGAGCGATGATGAATCAGTCAGTCAGGATTGTCAGGAGATGCTTCATTATAAATGTATACATTACCCAAAACTAAAATTTCCTGAATAAATTTGTATTTTAAGACAAGTAATGCTTTAGTAGATAGATTGATTTCAAAAAATGGTGTATTTTGAATCAAAGACGTTATTAAATATAATCATGGATTGCTGTATATATCGAATATTATAATGACAAAAGTTTTTGGACAGGACAATAAAATGTATGTAAGTGTTAATAACTCCTGAACTAGTGCTTTATTGCATTGAGCGTTAGGAGGTAACGTTTTAAATGAGGCTGTGCGTTAAATGACATTAAGTGGTCTCATTTTGCGCTAAGTTCTGGAATACCCTGTAAATACATATAATACTTATGTTATGACCCAGGTACAAATATTCACTCCAATTATACAAAGAACGGTCTACCAAAAAATAAAACTGTAGTTTCCAACCGTTGTACTCAATTGATTCTTTTTTCACCTGGAAACGTAAGGTTGAAAAGTTAATTTTTGATTTTTAAATATTCCCTGTACGATGTTGAAAGTATACCCACGTGATGCGGCCGCCTACCGCCGTACTTTTCAATTGTAAATTGCTTAATTGTGTTCTCTACTAGCGTTATTTTAAGTTTTGAAGATAAACAAAGCTTTAATTTTCAACTATCAGCTATTTTAGATTAAATACAATACGCCAAAATAATCCAATATTGGTTTAATCGAAATAAAACCATTTTCTTGGTTTTTAGTACACCGTTTAAATTGTATCTCAAACATGCTCAATTGCTGAATCAATTTATGCACTTTAACATTACGAAACTATTTCTAAATTTAACACTGCAAGCTGGAAAGTAAATCACACGTCACAGAAAAGCAGTGCAAAGTTCGCTGGAAGAATCCGAAGTAAATCTACGATCTCTAAAGTCAAAGTGACACTGTCGAACACGTTTCCTCGCTCACTAATCCTGGCCGGGAGTGCCCAACTTTGCCTTGCAATTGACACTACTACCTACTTTACCAGATTATATGGTAAGTTCAGCTTTAAACTTAGGAAACACATGTTTGGTAATGCTGTGTACCAGCAGTACTTAGGAGTCATTAAAATAAATAGGACGTATTTTATGTATCATGTAACGTTATCTTGTTGTGTCAGTCGGGAACGATATTTAAGTAAGATGTTTCGATAGGTTTGTTTTTTTTACAATTGTGAGGGCAAAAACTTTACATTAAAGCAACTTACTTATATCCTTTTCACACAGCGCAGATAACCTACATGCTCTTAGACTAATATTTTATAGTTAGGATCAAAACTTGAGAATAAAAAGGTGACATAAGGGTACCTAAACTTTTTGATTGTATTTTGGCTGATTATCAGTTATTGCCTAAGTTTTGTGGCATTATTAACTCAGTTGGCAAACTTATTGCGATAGACATCGCCGTGATATTGCCGGTCAGGTATTAATAACCTCACCATTTATTTACTTACAGCAATCATCTTCGACTGTAGTCTTAAGCAATATAGGTATTTCAAAATGTTGCCTATTATAATATTTCATAAATTTGGGTACGCCTAGCAAACCTTGAGTCGCCCGCTCTGTACCCTTATATTATCGCATAAATCGCTTGTTAAACATACTTACACGCCGTCGGTTCTCCAGAGATAATCCTAAGCAATATTCCCTGTTCTATATTACGGAAAAACTTATTTCATAATATTTTTCCTTTTAAATGTTATTATTTTTCGCTACTATTCGACCGGAATTTCTCCAGCCGCTGGGAATCGCTGCGACCTCTATTCGCCTTGAAGAAGTGGCTTCGGTGCATTCATCGGTCGCTTTAAAGAATTTCTCTTTTTAATATGAGCATCGATTCCAATTACAAAAGATCAAAGAATCGCCGCGCGGCCCACTTCGTCTTTGTTCAAACGAAAGATGAATTATTCAGAGAGCTGGAAACGTTTCAATTGGCCAGCTATAAAAAAGGAAACGGTTCGTTGCTTTTTCCACTAAATTAAAATTTTCTTTATTTTCGATTTGGGACGCTTTAGATTGGACAGTATTGATTCGTGAATATTACCTATCGCAATACTGTCAGGCTGCGTTGATTTTTCTTATTGAACTGCTTTAATAGAAGGTACAATCAGCTTCAAAAGTTAGTTCGTAGTTAGTTTAATTAATCGTGGTGTGTAAAAAGTGAACATTTCTTGATTTTTGGACGTAAAAACGTTCTAAATGCAAGGTGGCGAACAACAGAAACGGATAAATAAAGGCTTGTAACTACCTAATAATAAAGCATGACTTTTACTTATAGTAAAAACTGCGCTCAAAATACACCACGACAACCATTTGTGATTTTGACGTATTATGCAGCAAATTATACTTTTGATTTGCCTTTTAAATTTGTATTTTAGGAAAAACATTCCTTATATTATTTGTAAGGTTTCTAAAATTGTAAACAGAAACTATTAAGAATTGTAAGTGATACCTTTAAATGAATGGTTTTTTGGAAGCTTATATGCTCACGAAATAGAAACAACAAAACGTTACTTGTACGTCGTCACTTGAACGATTTTGAATGCTAACTCTCCGTTCTTTACAAAAATAAAAACACATTACATTCTTTGTTCGTTAGACTAAAATAAAAGTGAGACTGGTTTATAAAAAGATTTATCTATATTACAATACAATATTAAGTTTGTTCAAGGAATTTAACCTTATTACATCGACACACATTACAAAAATGTAGTAGTTTTTAGAAAAAATATTTCACAGGCATTTCCCATTTATTTGGAATACATTGACTTTAGTAGAAATTGGCTTCCCGTTTATCGGTGATCCAAGCGCCATTTGACAAACTTAGCAAAATGGTTTCGGTTATGTCGAATCCAGGCGCTGTCTAATAGTGCGTTCATCAATTTATTGTTAAGTCAGACTATAATTCTAATTTAGAAATCCATTTCTTATCTGTTCCATGTTTAAACAATAAAATTTCCTGACTGTTCTTTCTGGTTGCGTTTGCTTTCACACCTAAATAAATTAAGTGAAAATATTCATAAGCAATGTTGATAGGACCTCAGGTGCCGCTAATGGTCCCTTTATTACCCAGGGTAAAGGAATCTTTGTAATTTTTAACTAGGCTGGATTTATGATGGCGACACCTGGATCGCAGTCAGTGATTGAGAGGGCGGGCGTACGCGAAATTATTAAAGCGTAATAATTTATGCTCGCAATTTGTACGTAACTTGGAATCGCTCCTTGCGTCATTCATCACGCTGCCGACGTAACGATTCATTTCGGTAATGCCGTGTAAAAACGTGTGAGCGGGCGAGTGTAGCCCGTAACGCGGCCGCAAACAATAGTAGGTACCCTTGCCATGAGTTACAATGACCGTACTCGCTTGCAAGTCGAATGCTCTGTCCTTCGCAGACCTCGCAAGTATTCTTATCGAGTGCGAGAGACAGAGCTAGCATTCGAATCGCTACCGAGTACGGTAATTGTAACTCATGGTAGGGGTACTGAATGAGGCTTTACGGTGAGTAGTGTCTGCAGTATTATTTGTTAAATACAGTAATAACCGAATTTTTATAGTATTAAATGTCAGTTTCTTTTTCGATTAAATGCGTCACTATTTTATTAAATCAAAAAGATCCTATTGGCGCTTATGAGTTGTGTCAATCAGAACGTGTTCAAGTGATGTACGATTTTGCATGCCAAAAAAGGGTATGGATACGAGAACTGTTTTTATGTCTACTTACTTGTGTCTGTCATCCAAAACTTTTTAATTGATTTTTTGTTTTCATTAGGGGTTCTGTTGATTCATAAAAACGGTTTTAGCGAATCTGTAGATAATCAACTATGCGAGTTTTTAATTGAGGGGAGAGGGACGGGTCGCTGAGAATGTATAAAATTACAATATATACAGTTATTAGTTTCCTTGATGCGATCGTTGTTAAATTTAGTAACTTTAATACGGAATGTTAGGAACCTATGTAATAATTATTCTCATAATTAGAAGTTCCAAGAAGTAAGTGCCCAGGCGCAGGCCCAACGCGGTTTAGCGAATAATTAGTTTAGGCTACGCATGAAATGACGTCAGAGGGCCCTGCCAAGATGCAATACGCTAACTAGAGTTTCTATTTGTTTCGTTTTTAAACCAACGCGACACTGGTAGATGAGGTGATACGAAAAGTCACGTGATCTACGAGTAACGCGATTGGTTAAAAACGAAACGAATTGAAGCGCTAGTTAGCGTAGTGGGGTGATTATTCGGCGTTTTAACCGCCGTCATTATTGTCTTCGCATATTATTCAAGATAAACTTTTTAATTGACTTATGATTTTAAATGGAATTAATACTACCCCCGGGTCCGTTGACTTTGACATCAAAAGTTGCTGGTAATTATCATTGTTTTCGTCAATATATTGAAGACAACAATGACGGCGTTTGAGACGCCCGAATATTCACCCAGTGGATCTTGGCAGGGCCCTCAGTGATACACGGTTAGACCAATGGATCATCGTTAGTCACGTGTGTAGCGTGCGGCCCATGCGCCGCAGCAGAGTTCCGGGTTTTAACGCTATTCTTAAATTCAAGCGATATCTGCTATGTGATAAAGGAGATTTAGTGTAAAACTTTATAAACATTTCTTACTAAATATAGATAAGTGGGCGTCGACGTCCGCTTCCTGCCTCGAGGTTCCGCCGGAACGGAACCTCGTTAATTTTATTTCAACTTTCCTAACGGCTTACTTAATCGGATACTGATTTGAGTGCAAATAAAATGGCGTTTGCCCGAATCTAATAGGAAATACGTCGGAGTAACGCAATTACAGCCATTCCTTGCAATTTTATCTTCAGTTTGTCGATAAATTGCTTTCTCTGCTTGGGTTTACTAGTAAGTTGGCACAGGTAATTTAAGGGCATTTTGCGTTTTGTATAATGATTTATTTTTTATTTTAGCTCAACTTTTTGAGTATCAAAATAATGTAAGTAAATGTTAGTGTTTTTTGTAAGGACATTGTCTAATAAATTTGACACTACTTGTATGTAGATTAAAAATTTGACACTACTTTAACAAGATTTAATATATACGTGTGTGTGTATAAATATACTTATGTTAGACAAGCCTTTGCTCTTATCATGGGTCAAGCTTATGTTTTGGTTTTGGAGATATTTTTTTAATTATGGATTTATACTGCTGAGTAAAGCATGAAAAGATGCATGCGAAATTTCTTTATACTTATTGTTTTTGTACTCAACATTTATGTGTGTAGCCTTCCGTGGTTTCACATGATGATTCCATCGTCAGATCAACGACTTTAACACCCTGCATTACGCTGAGTTGGGACTAACTAAAATATTTTCTTTCTTTCTTTCTTTCTTTCTTTCTTGTATTTAATGTTGAACAAAACGTATTACAAACTTCATTAGTTTCCTCGTAAATCAATGTTAAAGTTGCAATGTTGGACCTGACGAAAATTTGGTCAAACTTGTAGAGTGCGTCTTCTGCTCATTCGTTGATTGAAAACAAGAAGTTGTACAAGTTGAAAACTACAAACAACCCAACCTGAAACCAATGCCTAAATGTAGTAAATATATCAACTGTAAAACCATAAACAGTATAAATGTATATGTTACGAGTATAAAAGTAAAAGAACGAAACGGAACGAATAAAAAGTTCACTTTCTACTTATGTCATAAATGTAAATCTTGTAAAAGTTTTTAAAGAAATTTGTATAATCTGAAGTGAAGACCGCATAAAATTGCAACACATCTGTAGGCGATCGATTTTCTGTTTGAAGGTTGTCGTAAATTCCTTTTTAGTTGTGTATACAACCACATATGCAAGAGTTCAATACTTAAGATTTTTTAGCTATAGCTGTGATTATCTTTTAATCAACATTGAAGGGTTAAACGAATTTAGATGAAAATCGTTACACGGAGAGTCCATTCTTGGATAAGCACGTACTTATTAATCAATACTTTTTTATTTAACTTGATAATACCCGAGGGTTGCCCAAATTAAGGTTAACGCAGATGAAATGATGAAAAAGTTTGTTCTTTCGATTGCGGTTCTGGGCTATAAATCTTAGTTGCACACAGTTCATTAGATGTCTAGACTCACATCATTCAATTGTTTTACAAATGTGTTCCAAGGGGGCACGAGAAATATTCCTTAATTTGAAAAAAGAACAACAGTTTTTTTTTACCCCGCCTTAATTATAAATTCAATTAGCAATTGCAGCCCGCGTTATTTCAGACGGACCTTATTATTATTCAGAATAAAACCCCCTTTTGTTCATTCACGAGCTGCAGTAAAAATTAAATCACACCGAATTTTATTATCTTCCGCTTCGGGCCCGTAACTCAGAAATATTCATGAGGAAAGTTTTTTTTACTTTTGAAGAGATTTGTTACGGCTACTGCATATAACAAAAATATGATACCTCTATTCCGCTTGTCTTTAACCATATTTTTGACGTTATGATTTTTTTCTTAACTTGACAGTAAAAGCGTATCCTAAAACAGCAAAATGGCCATAAGCAACGTGGAATAAAGTCACGAATCGTAGATTATAAAACGATGTTACTATTGGCACATTGTAAGTTTATGTCAAATTTTAAGAATTTAATACTGAAGCATATTTCTTAAACTATTCGTTCTAAAAGGCTACGATTTTGAAAAAAATACAAATTGGGATATACTCCTAAGTAAAATCCTAAATAGGAAAACGGCTGCTTTAGTAGTTTTATTTGGCTTAGAAATATTGTTAAATAAAGTTTATTCTCCGCCGGGACTTGTTAGAATTATATCGTCAATAATGAAATAAAGTTAAAAATACTGCCGTTGCCATCTTTATACAAAAAAACCGCTGATACATGTTTATAATCCTTTCATTGAGAAAGATCAAAAGAGGTTACGCTAAATGACAGCAAGAAGAGGCGCGGTTTTCTAAAAAATCGGTTCGAAAACTAAGAAAAAGTCAAGGTCCGATTAACACCCTAACTGGCGAAAATTTTCCAATCAGCCTGTAAATTGGAAAACTTTTATATACGTTCAAAAGTCCAGGTGTATTTCTATCGCTGTTTTCGAGACCCGGGAAAGTTTTTGTTCCGCCCGTTCTAAAAAGCGATTTAATTAGTGTCGATTGAAAATTCTGCAACCAAAAGGGAAACCTTACGAAACTCCGTTATTTCACCAAAAGTAAGGATTTCTTTTTCTTTAGTTATGAAGGTGTTTAACAATTCATAAAGTCAAGAGGAATAATTGTTGAAGAAAGAGAATCGTACGTGTACATATTCGTAACTCAGGGTTAACATTCTGTCTACGACTTTATCATCTCTTACTCGAAGAAATGCTCCGTAAAGTTAACTAGATCATTAATACTGGCAGCTTAGATGGTATAGAGGAATTAATTTCTCTCTATTCCTTAAAATATCAATTTTTTAATCTTTCTTACTAATTAAACCAATACAAAATACGTGATTTCTCGACGTGTACGCTATAACAACAAATATACAAGAATGTTACGAGAACCTTCGTGTGGTATTATAAAATGCACTTGGCCGGTTTTTTACAATCAATTCTATTGAAACATATACGTATCATCGATATTAATTACGAAATGAGCGAGCAGTATTGTTATTAGTGCGGTGCAAATTGGTTTTTGGCGAGATACCGCGACCGCGCCGTTCTCGCGGTCGTTAGCAATTTTGGCAGAGCTACATCAGCCACTAACTTACGCCTTTATGGGATTTACATCCATATTAACTTTGCATAATAAATAATATAGCCACAGAAATATACCTATTGAAAATTGATGATTTGTAGGACTTTCAATTATTAATCGAAAGGCATTTACCACAGAAAGATTAAATACGTCTAACTTAATCTTATATACAATTTAAATAATTTATTCCGGAAAATTGGCAAGTTCAAGGCGCTCTTGCACTAACATTTTCCAGGGATCAAACGCAGGACCGGGATTTTCGCGCAGGTTCACTTTAGCCAACCGCGGTATCATAAATATAAAAGAAAATTATTCAGTTACTAACACCTAGATAAGTAATTATAATTTGGTGACTCTTATAACATACATAGAATTTCTGCGCTCTCATAATTATGCATAGGTCCTTGAACGTAAACTGTCGTGCTTGTAGTAATTAATTTTATCCCATAGATTGACATAATTCTACAGCATAGTAGGTAAGTACGTAGATCCTTGTCGGTTGGTCGTTTTACAAACGTCCTCTCTTTTTTTAAGTTAAACAATGTTATGCTGAATTAATGATTCTTAATAACCTATCATCGGTACAAACGTTGCTCAAATAATATTGAATAAATAAATAGACTCCGTTTGCCTGCTAAATAAATTAGGTAAAAAATAAAACAAACAATAAATACTAACGAAGCACCGCTTCGTCGCTCGCTGTCTGGCCTGCGACAAGTATTTTAAGCAGCTAATCTACATTCCAGTCTCATCCCGTGCTCTCATTAGTACACCTTTGTCTCCATTAGACAATGTAACTCTGATTCGAGCAATAAGTTAATTAATACCATTTGTTCCTGCGTAAAACATTGGCGTAGTCAGTACCACCCACGTGACTAAAAATGACATAATTTCAGATGATTACATGTCATCTGAAATCATGTCAGTCGTAAATAGTAAATTTACCTCATAAAAAAATATTGGCGTGAGTATTGAGCGATACACGACAGGCCAATATTACACATACATACCATATATTGAAGTCTCTCAGCTGGCAATGATGATACCTATGATAAAGAATCGCCGTTACCTGACTTGATTCTACGTTTATAATCTGTAACATTATTTAGAATTATTTCGTAAACTTCAGCTTTAGATAATAAGATTAATAAGAAACCAATTGGAGCTCGCAACGTACAGCACTGGATTCAAACTGTGGGTTTACACGTCGTCCCTTATTACAACGATCACTTCTTAGAGTAGAAAACCATCTCAGCTTATTATAGATTCATTCCGTTGGGATACTGAAAATAACCTTAAATTCTATTCCTGAAACAAAAACTTCAAAATAATAACGACTGGTTTTAAAAGGGTTCTACGGACAATACATCATTATTCCGCATCACTTAGGCTAGGGCAGCAATATAATAAATTCTGAATATAAGTGCCATCACTTAATAGGAGAGCGTACTCGAGAAAATTACGGGAAGCCGGTCTTGTCCTCTTCAACTGCCACTTCCAAAGGTTTGAACTCAAATGATTACTGCATGATTCTAATATTAAATCCGACCGTTAGCTGAACGAAATTATCATTTTAATATAGGTGGTTCTGTAGTCAAATATATGTGAGGGTGATTTTCCGTGTTGTACCGCTGTGTCCGTCGATGTCAAAGATTGTGTACGAAGACTATCCTGTCGTCATGCTAGTGATTTGAAATATTTATAGTTTCTTACAAGAAAAATGAGTTAAGGTTAGTAACGGAGTAGTTGATATTCATAGAACTTGTATCTAAGCATTCCATTACTTAGATACTCTGTGATGATTCTCCTCAAAGTGGCAACTGGCTGGGGCACAGAGGAATATTTATACGCATCGCAGAGAAATACGTTGAAAAAAAAGAGAGAAAATGAGTATTTCAACACCTAGTTTAGTAATGACAACGAGTTTGATAAGAAAATGCTATAAAAAAGATTTTATGGACGTAATTAGGTAGTAAGTTAAAATAAAATAAAAAATCAAGTAATTAACCAAAACTGTAAAATAAGCCGAATGGCAAAAAGTTGGTTAGTATATAATTATTCAAACGGCTTTCCTTATATTTTACGTAGGCTTAATAATAAAAATTAATTTCTCGTAATTTAATTCTTATCTTCAGCGGCAGGACCATATCTCTGGAGAAATTTGTAAATTATTCATGAGGAAAGTTTTAACGGGGACATGGTTTTTAAACCAACATTTGTAAGCGGACCACGCAATAACATTTTAGGGTTTGTCGTCTTTTTTCCACTATCATCTAAAATCCTTAATCACCCTGTAGGTAATAAACGATATTTTCGCAAAATTAAATTCCCGACCCAATTAACAATTGAAGCTATTTACTTTAGCGTTCTTCGGTAATATTAACTTGGTTCGTGAGTTTTCGTGTGCTTTGTTATAGCAAATTTACAAAGCGAAATAAGAGAGCAAACAAGTAAAACGCAAGTTGTAGTCATCGTTTACGTTAGACGAACGTTCAGCGGCAAACAGTGCTCGGAATACGCTCGCATTGCCGAAACAAAGTTGAAAAGTTAAGCGACTCGGCTATGGATGAAACAAAGCTGGCAAACAGCTTGAATAAACCAATGAAAAACATTAACAATAATATATATATATTCGCATTAGGCCAACGGCGAGTACTTTCACAGACATAACCTCGTGGCCAGGATCATCCATCAGCAACTTGCTCTTCAATATGTTCTTGTTGAGTCTGAAGAGCCGTACTATAAGTACACACCGGCGCCAGTTCTCGAAAATGGTCGAGCTACGCTCTATTGGGATCGAGCTGTCATCACGGACTGGAATATTGTTGCCAATAATTCTGATATCGTGTTGACAGATCGATCTCAACGCCGGGCAGTGCTCGTTGACGTCACCATCCCGCATGACGAGAACTTCGTGAAGGCCGAGAAAGACAAGCTCAGCATACTTGCTTATGGTATGTACCTCTTGACTTGGCTCACGAGGTGACCACCATGTGGATCCCACAATCGACAGTCATTGTCCCGATAGTTGTATCGGTAAACGGTCTTATAGCGAAGAGTCTCGACCAACACCTCAAGAAACTCGCTAGGTGGCTGTATCAAGGGCCGGATACAGAAGGCAGTACTCCTCGATACGGCACTCATTGTGAGGAGATTCCTCTCTGTACAGCAGCCCTAACCACCGGTAGCTTGACCCCTGGCCTGCTACCGGCGGCACTCATACGTTAGGTTTTTTATAATGTATATTTTTTGTATCACTATTGTTATTTTACTTTTATAATTGAATATTTATTATAAAAAACCTAATGTACAGAAAATTCTTTAAATCTCGAAATATTAATATTAAGTTAAAATCAATGTTTATAACAAAATCCTTGAACCAACACCAAACAGTAAAAAATAACACCTATTTTTAAATAATCCTGTATAAATTAGTTAGTCTGAACTCGGGTTGGATTTAAAATATGGTAATTTATGACTTCTTGAGCTGGATCAAAGGTCTTTAAACTCATTTTAAATGTATAGAAATCTTTCTTTTTATATACTAAAAACTTACAAATAGACTAAACACCGAAGGGTCTAACAAAAACGTTTTACGACGTCGTTAAAAATAGCAAGAGTGCAATTGGAAGAAACTATTTAAACTTAGTTAAAAACGTAACAGTAGGAAACCTTTCAAGTATGTAACAATAACAATAAAATTCCTCAAAAGAGGTACTAGTATAATATGTAATAAAAGATTACAAACTATAAACTATTCTGAAATCGTGCGGGATTTGGAGGCACGAGGTATTCTGATTTATATGCAAATATGTTTATGTCACAAGCGGGGCCTATTAGAGTAGCTGGCAGCATCAATAGAAGTCTAATTTGTGCAGAGCAATCAAATTTCTGTTAATTACTCGGTTATTATGTACGTGCGTGACAAACCGTGGCGTCACAAATACACGACCGAGCATATCTGTTTCATTATTGAGCTTACATTTTCACGCTAATTTACAGAAGAGCGGCGAGTGAAATCACGTTACTGCTCTCAATATGTCAACTAAAATCTAAACGTTACATCAGCATTGCATTGTGCATGCCTACATAATAAATAAAAAGAACGATAAAACTAAAAAATCGTGGTATTTTTATGGCACAACTTCTGAAAGGGTTTTTTTATAACATTCTAGTTTAAGTTTAAGAATGCTTGTATAAATACAACAGTTTACACTGTATTTTAAACCATTTAAATAATGAAATCAGTACCTACTTACTAAAATAAAACATTTTCTGATTAAACGCTGTAGATAGATACATGGTATTTATTAAAATAAAACAGTTTTTTATTGAAGATTATTAATATAATTGTACTAGCAACACCGGGACAAGTTTAAATAAAAGCAGTAGGTATACCATAATTATTTCAATGGTTAAAATGTATTTTCCAACTCTTTTTTTCACAAACAGAATCTTGCAATCAAAAACGAAACGCAAACGCCCGGAAACAATTGACTGGTTGCAAAAAGGGTTTGCGGTTTTGTTCGAATTTAATTTAAAAGTTGCTCATTGGATTTTGATTAACGAAAAAATGCCTTTGACTGTTCAGGAAAATTCTAACCCAAACCATCCAATCATTGGTGATGAATAATGATAATAAATACTAGATTAAAAACGTTGCTATATTTTTTACTCTAAATTTATACAATAGGCCTTCCATCATAACTGAACGTCAGATTTTTCCATTATTCTGAGGTATTTTTCGAAATTTAATTTCTTAGTAATCAGATCTTGTACGACTAGGAATCAGATTAATGTTCGTGCTGTAGTAGTAGTTATAGTCCGGGTAGAAACCCAGGTGCTGGGTGCTTGCGCTGGGCCCGTCCAGATCTTTACCACCATCTTACTCGCTAATTTCCCGCCAAGTAGCAGTGGTAGTTGTTGTATTTAGTGGTAAGGAAGGACAGCCAGTAAAATGACTAGCCATGCCATCCTTACCTACTTCTCAAGGATATCAACGTTTTGAGATTGCCAATGTATATGGGCTAAAGAGACCATTCACCATTGAGTGGCGTACGAGTACCTATATACAATTTGGCCTATACCATGATGTAAAAAATGTCTATGTTGCTGTTATTTTTAAAGTATGTTTCATTTGTTTTTTAAAAGACTAGAGGACGCCTGCGACTTCGTACGCGTAGAAAGTTTCCCGCTACTCCTCCTATTTTAACCTCTTAGGGGGTGAATAAAGAAAAATCTTTTTTTTTGTACTCACATCATAAAAGGAACCCCTGTACCAAATTTGAAGTTTCTATTTGCATTAGTTTCGGCTGTGCGTTGATATATAAGTCAGTGAATCAGGTTTGCCTTTTATATATCGATTAATTTTACATATTTAAAACTTGAAATATTATTTTACAATATTTATATGTTTTTTTTTTTAAATACTCGGAAAATGTTTCGTTTTGTTTAGAAAAAAAGTGTCGATGAAAAAAGGCAGTCATAAGCCTTTGCTTGACCATTTTACTGCTCGCGGTCTCAAATTCCCCTCAAGAGGTCGAGTGAACGAATATAAATGAATCTTATATTTATGATACTTTTTTCGTTGCCTTTGTTCTTGGTAGCATTTTATTGCTCGTGAAAGGGTACGAATTGTTTTGCTGACAGATTTACGAGCTAACATTCGGCGTTTATTTATCTCAAAGCAGTTCTACTTTCAGATTAAAAAAGCTTACAGCTGAAAACTGTCAGGCGTACAGTCAAAGGCATTAATATCTATACAGCCATCGCGTGATATATATGTATATACCTTATTGCCAGTGGTATAAAGGTGTTTTTTTTTTTGATATCTTGGGAACGTATATATATTTATTTTTAGACTTGACCTATTGAAAATTATTAATTTATTAATTTGTTACACAAATTAATCATAAGTGATTTTATAAGCAAAATAAAAATTGACCCTTTATTTCTATTTCCATTACATTTTTTATTCAAAAACACGCCACGCTGTTATTACATTTATAATTACAAAATAACCGCCGAAATAAAAACTAAAATTATAATTAGTTCTTTAAAATAGTTTGTTTCCTCTTCGTGACTAAATAATGAATTACTAACACAGTTACAAATCTTTTTTTTATACGCCATCATTAGAATACATTTAAGTAATTAACGCTACACTGTAAAGTAAGATATCTATCGATGCGCACAGTCTGCAGAATTATTAATTCGTTGCAAGCCCTCCGTCGAGTGTGTCTGCGACGAGTCTGAAGGCTGCTAACTCGATAACAAGACACAGAACAGCATGCCTAATTGCAATTTATTGCAGGTACTACAAACAACTCCGTGCCGTTCGAAGCTCACGTATTTTAAATTAATTTTCGTATTTCATCAAGCAATTAGATTGCTTTAACTAACTAGACAGTTTTGAGTCCGTTGATCACGTCAACTGTGTAAACGTTTATTTTAGTTATCGTTGGGTAGCGATGCTTTCTTAGTTATTATATTTGAAGTTTCCGATTTTGTCAAAAGTTTTCCCAATTAATTCATCATCCGTGCAGATTATCGCTTGAAACGTTGTTTCCTATTATTCGTATGCCAAATTTTACCCAAATTCTAATAATGATCATCATCATCATCATGTCAGCCGAAAGACGTCCACTGCTGGACATAAGCCTCCCCCAAGGCTTTCCACTCAGACCGATTTTGTGCTTTTCGCATGGTAACCTATCGCAACCTCGAAAAGTTTTTGACCGAATTTCATTTGACCGAAAACATTTCGTTTTTTATCGTTTCTCCGATGGCACGATTCGTCATTTTTTTATTTCACCATTTGACTTTAAGTAAATGGTTCGTTAGTCCAAGCAACTTTTCTCCTTGTAGTCACGTACCCTATGTATTGTTACGTATTTTATTTCAAAGCCCATTTTTCATTACACCAATGCTACAACTAGCCTGTGGATCGTTTTGTATTTTGTTTCTTAACCCATTTTTCACTTCATCAATGTTACATAAAAGATTTTGCTACGTTACGTCAAATATTCATTTCGGCCAAAAAATCTTGCTTGTAATTAGTTTCAACTATCTACAAAATGCAACGAGCAAGACGAGTCAGGGCAGAACCGACTCAGATAGGTTAGGTTAGAAGGCCAAGGCGGGAGCTTTGCTCCCGCCTTGGCTTTCGAGGTTATTTTTTTTCTGCCCCGAAAAACTTGCTTAGATTGACACAGTTTTGTTTACATCTAACTTTTAACATGTTATTGAAAATCAAAACCACAACTTATCAAACATAACATGGTCGATTTAAAATTAGGTAAACTTTGAATAAACCGAGCCGTAATATTGGGCAAAGGATACTAAGGTAAAATCAGAAATAGGAAAAAGACAAATAGACAAAGCATTACATTGGACAACTGTTGATACGCCGAAACCAGTAATGAGGTATAGATAATTTGTCAAATCGTTAAAAAACCAAAACAAGTAATGAATAAATAAAACTATTCGAAATGATCATTCGGCCAAACGTAAAAAAACCCAAACCATAATTGACGAAAAGTATTTGTCGAACCAAAATTCGGTCAAACATTTTTCGAAGTTGTGATAGGTAACCTTTTCGCATCCACCGCGGTCCCGCGATCCTAACGAGGTCGTCACTCCATCTTGTTGGAGGCCTACCTACAGCTCGTCTTCCGGTCCGCGGACGCCACTCCAGAACCTTATGATGATAATGACATGATAATAGTTCATTTGTAAGGCCAATTTACAAGTCATTTGATTTAAATTATTGTATAAAAAGGTAATTTTGACAACACATTTCTTTTTATTAACAATTACCTACAACAGGGGGGTTATTATGAGATAGCTATGCAGTTTATTTTACGGTGAGCGTAAAGGATAGAGCTATAGCAGTTACATAGCTCTGTACTTTTCACTCAGCGTAAATTGAACTGCGTAGTTATCTCATAATAATCCCCCAGTAATAGTAACAAATTGGCAGTAGGTAGTAGGTATGGGGATGAATACTTGATTGAACAAAATATATCGAAAAGCAAGCAAGGTAAAACAACAGTTTTTGCTATATAAACTCTATTTTTTACTTAATCCCCGTGTTATTGCTTATTCTGTGCTCGAAGTCCTATTTATTCTCCCGGAAAAGCAATTAATTTAAACTCGACAATACAAAACTTCTCGGTTTTGATGTATTGTGTTCCGTTTAGCCGTTTGCTTTCTGGAACCGGTTTATTCAACGATTTCCATTATTAGCTCCGCATTGAAGCTGGAAGAGATGGTTGCGCGTTGTGTTTTTGCCGACGGAGCTGATTAAATCGCAGGAGGTGAAATTATTTTCAAGTCTGAAACTTTGTATTCAATGGTAGAGGAGGCAAACGAGCTAGTGGACCCACCTGATGTAAACTGATTACCGCCGTCCATGTACACCTGCAACAGCATCGCAAATACACTGCCGGCCTTTGAGAAAAGAGTATGCTCCTCTCTTGAAGGTCCTGACGCAAGGAAGTGGCCAACGCAATAAACTGATTGCATAACACTTTCGTGTGCGGCAAAAACTTCCGTAAAAAATGTACAGTGATAAACTGTCATCCATTGAGGTAACCAACAACAAAAAAGATCATCAATTGTTCACCAAAGTATCTCTCAACTATCAATAGGTACCTACTCAATGTTGTTTTAGTAGATAGTACAATAGCGCTGAAAGGATAAATTTGTTGACAGTGAATTGGATCCTAATGAAGCAAAGGCTCTTTAGGTAAACAAGACGGTCGTCTTGCCCCTGTTTACATGATTCCACGGTTCGTTAGCTTTGTTTCAAATCCAATCGCCCGTTTACTATGCCCGGGATTCTTGTAGTTGTTTAACCCGGTATTATATTTATTGTCAGTATTGGGAGCGCCCGTAAATAATGATGTTACTTGAGAATCGCTGCCATTTTGGCTTTTATTTAACAGACAAT
Organism: Acleris sparsana; assembly: GCA_923062465.1. Classification (NCBI taxonomy): domain Eukaryota; kingdom Metazoa; phylum Arthropoda; class Insecta; order Lepidoptera; family Tortricidae; genus Acleris; species Acleris sparsana. The sequence goes on from OV281289.1 coordinate 13,831,085, forward strand.
ATCGTGAAATGGGTTCAATACTGCGCTTTTATTTTCTAGTGCTTACCTAGTGCTTTTGATTGCAGATATACACGCTTTCTTTTAGTTTAATTTCCGTGTTACGAGCGCCCGTGTAAGTCATTCAGAAATTACCTACGTCTGAAACGTTTACTCGATTGATTTTTTGAAGTTTACCTATGCTACCATATTAACTAACATGGTAAAAATAATAAGTTTGTTTGTAGGCCTCGGGGTAGTATCTATCTAGAACCAACAAGGTGACGCAGTGTACAGCTACTTATAAGGCTGACTGTACTATTAAATATAGTACGATACGACACGGTCTGAAACCAGATATACGTCAAAGCGCGCCGTCCTCGCCACTGCTGCGGTGCACCGCGCCAAATCTCAGACGCGTTTAAATTAAAACTGCATAATTATGCTTAATAATTACCTAGATAATCCCGTATTGCGAATTTGACTGCGAACGACGAAGCTGCAGGAGTAGTAGCAGTTTTTAAATATATGGTAGATTCGTATATTTTGCTGTCTGGTTCTTACCATCATTTTATTTTATATCTAAACTAGGCGAGCTTAATTTGCCAATATATTTTGGTGTTCGTTATAAAAAACGAGAGAAAAGAAAGAACTTAATAGAATCGAAGTGTTTTACCACTAGCGTGCTAAGTTGTTTTTCTCAAGAAAAATCAATAGGTAATAATCTCTCGAATGTTGCAATCAACTAAGCAGTCTTACTACAAAACATGTACTAATAACATCCTACCTATAAAATATAGTCACCTTTCAAAAAATAATTTAACAACACCAAATATATAAAGATTGCGGAGATTACCTTATCGCTCGCTGATTGCCTCCGCGGGGATTTACGCGAGACGCGTTACAGATGAGAGAACAAATCCGAACCTAATTACCCATTCGTGTGTAATCTTTTAATTAACTAAGTGTAAACTTATTCGTGTCGCTGACAGCGAATCCTTTATGTTCCTAAGCTTGTAACATTTACACAGCCATAGTTACATGCGGGTATTATAAATAGATACCCCAATTAATTTTACCTGAGGCATATCTCTATTGATTTTGGCAGGGTAATACGAGTAAGCGTGATGAAGCTACGTGATTACGTTTCCAGCATTGTAAACATATACTAACTTATACAGTATTAAAGCAAGACCTAGACGTTGCATGAACCTGTATATAATATAGGTATATAGGAGACGGACAGAGCACAAAGAGGATCCGTACGTCAGCCAGCGTCAGGTGTGCCGAACAGATTCATGCGATAGGCTGTGCTCATTGTCTGTTGTGTAAGCGCATAATTGAGGCGACCTCCTTCTGCAATCCCGAAACATGATCAATAGGGGACAAATTTCATGCTCAGCGAGTGTATAGCGTGTTTTGGGTCGTAATTGGAAGTTTGGTTGCTATTTAATGCAAAGTATATTTGGTTTATGATTAGGTATAATAATATTTGACCTTTACGTGCGCGTTGTAAACCACAAATGTCCCTCTTACTCTTATCTTAAAGTTGATTATACACAACGACAGGACACTCGGAAGGTTACAGTGGCCTTAGACAAGTTATCGAAAATGTATGGGATTGAAGTAAGCCACCGGAGTTGCGTCCAGCGCTTATGTCAGTTCCATTCATATTATGAGTTTTCGAAAATCGTTTACGTTTGCGTTATAATGTTAAATGCATCTTGACTAAGGCTCGATGTCTTTGTGTGTATATATTGACGACATAACATTTTTTTTTCTAATATCAAAACATTTGTGTCGCGCTGTGATACGTACCTCAACGTAAGTAAAACATTTTCGTCAAGTTCTTGTAAAAAGATAAAGTGTTATTATGTTAATACAATTTACACAAGCGCTATCAAAATATTATCACGACGAAAGCGGGACGTAAACTGCCACAGAACAAGATTGAAGACAATAAACCCGTGAGCCGATGTCAACTGCCTGTCATATACTCGTGGAGGGAAGCGAGTTCACGCCTCGCCGGGCGCCAGGCGAGACTTACTGGGGGAGAAGGCGCGTTTACTGGATGCTTTTTTTTTTCTAAAAAGTCTGACGCTGCATGGTGCTAATTATCAGAGCACAATGTTTGTTTACTGCGCTTAACGCTCCTTTCTTCGCCCAGAGTTGCTCCTTATACTTAGGGGGGCAAACCATATTGGTTCTGACAATTATTGTATTGTTTTGAACTCGGCCGCCATTATTATTAATTAAATAAAGGTATCATAACGGACCATATGATGTCATGTCAAAAACGTTATAGTTTTACCGAGTAACATAGATCTGAACTTAGCCACTGTTTGTGACGTAACTAGGCCTAAGCTTCTTCTAGCATTGAAAACTGACTGATATCTCTATATCAGTCAGTTTTCAATGCTAGAAAAAGCTTACAGTTAAAAAATGAGTTTTGACGTCAGAAATATCATGAAGATTATAGAATAGTTGTTAAGGTACAGTAAAAGTTTACACTGAGAGTCATAAATGTCACTAAGTCCGAAAAAATACTTAAATCTTTTTTTTATTAGTGACCCTAAATCTTTTTATTTCCAAAAAAATGTAGAATAAAATAATCACAGATTAAAGTTACAGAGTGCTGTGGCTACCGCTTTGCGCGTAGTTCTAGACCGGGGAGGCTCCATTGAAATCTTTATTCGACTTCCCCATTGTTTTTTCATATTCCCGAGCGTTATTGTTATTAAAAACACGATGAATTTTCCGTGACTTCAATAAGAAAATACTTAGCTGTAATATCATGAAACTGGAGCTAAGCAGTTATTTCAAAAACGCTGTAAATTAAACTGTCAAACGTGCACCAGTTTACCGCGTCTAAAGCCGTTCAAGAACTTTGTGTTAGGTGTTAAAATAAAAGCAGCTTGTATCCTAAAGCGCTTTCTTCAGTTCAAGCAAAAAAGGAATGAAGTTTAAAGAACAGGAAGCCAACACTTCTGAGAAGTTAAGTGAAAAGTTAGAAGGTAGTTTTTTTATTTATTAACTGTTTAGTGGTGTTATACTTTAACATTTTGCAAAGTTGGTGCTGGTGATTGGGTTACTAAACAGTATCAGCTTATTACGAGTAGGAATTGAATAGGTAATGGATTTTTATGGAACGTTTAAAGTTCGGAAAAGCAGCTGTTTTAAAGTAGGGTGAACGTTTTATCGGAAACGCGGTGGCGCGATAATGGTGGCTCGTAAAGAAGTGCCGATAGATTCCGCAAGTTACCAACTTTTGGGCACCGTCATTAGAGGGCGCTAATGCGGTCGCCCACATGTTCCACACCCTTATATTTATTGACGAACTTACGCAAGATTAAACTCAAAGTCGCTTTTAATTTACTATTGCTATTCGGTTATTAATATTAAGTTTGTACGAGATGTTTTACTTAGTCTCAGTTGACTTTGTAAAGTAACCTTGAAAACTGTCTCAATATCACGTTAACATTATGCGTAATTTAAAAGCGAAATAGGTAAGTCATAATTTATAGGGTTCAGTTAATTAATTTTGTAAGAGTTTCATCGAGACAAGGCCTTAATTTATAGCGACTAAATGGTAATTTACTATTGATATCGGTAATTTTCCTGTTTTATTACCAAAGGCTAGTTGACGGCTGATCTAAATCAACCAAGTAACCAATAAAAACGTTTTATTCCGTCAAATTTCCGCCTCGTGAAACGCAAAGAACAACATCCGTCCGCTTTGATTCTGTGAACGTATTAGCATTGGATTTGAATAGAACAAACAAAGGGATTGCTCAAGACTGCTTTCGCAGGCGATTGTAAATTCAGCGTTTCACAAAAATACCGGCCCGAGACAGTGCCCTAGCATAAACCCGCATATGTTAGCCCTTTATTTAAATTACATAAACATACATACGTAAAAGCTTTATGGCGGCTTGAAAGTTCGGTCTTGAATATAATATACAACTATTTAACTTAATTCCGTATTGAACGGCTTTGGCAAACACTATAAAACTTGATATAAAACTTTTTAAGGTGTTAATGATCTTTTAGCGGCTAGTAGTAATGAATAATAACTATTGCTCGATACTTCCCATAAATTTATATAGGTAGCATTAACCAGGAAAAATCTCAACCGTTAATCCGTTCGAAAAACCAAATACAGGTCTTCTTTTTTTAAATTTAAACCATCATCAGTTGCCGATTAAAATTAACTATGATAAACATTAACAATTCATATATTAACAACATTTTTTTAACATAAATATTTATCATAACGTTAAATAAATCTAACAATATTTCATTTATACTTATGACTGTTATTTATGAACGCCACTTTAACGCGTTTTGTTTATCCGACGTATTTATTTAGCGTTTATCTCACAACTATAACCATAACCGTTTACCTAACGGAATACAGAATCTAAGTGCCTATCTACACTTGTGCTATAGTATTCCAAGCACAGCCAAATCTCCTTGCCCATATTGATAAATCCTCACAATCGTTCTGGCTTTGCGAATTGCACTCCGGCGATGCAACATGCACCTTGTGTTACATTCTCCTTTGTGGTATTAGCCGGTATCCTGTTCTTCCTTTGTGCTTGCAGTTTTGTTTTTAATATGTTTATAAATAGCTTAGCTAATAAGTAATTACTATAAGTTTATATCGCGTGTCAAATGTGGACAAAGTATCCGTCACTGTCGTACTTATTTACGTGTCAGAAGGTGACGGATGCCTTATCCAAACTTTATCACGCGATAAACACAGCCATGTTAGGGCCCCTGAAATAGGTAACTAATATTTTATTGAAACACCTTTTTAAAATGATAATGTGTTTTTCCACTGTCCTTCTCAATAAAATAGTTTCATTTACGTTTTAGGTATGAAGAAGTTATTTATTTTTCTACGCGTCAATAGTGCTTAAGTTATTTGAACATGATCAAATGGTTCACAATGTAGCTTGACGTCATTTTTGCGTCAACGGCATGAAAAGTACGGGCCCTGTAAATAACACAATGTATGTTCACAACGTTAATTGATTTTAAGGTAGCAGTATCACCAAGATTGCATTGTAAGTATATCTCCAGCAGGATCTCAAGTCGGTTGTCAACGTTGAGGTTGGCAAAAGTATCACGTGCCTGGGTAACGGCCTTTCGGTCAGACGTCTCACCTCGCGCCTCTCGGGAGCTCACGATCCTGAACCACCACTTGAGATTAAATTCAACTTCAAACTTAAATCCGTTGTGTATTTAGAATCACTAATGAAAATGTAATGGAAGATTGTGTTTGTAATGTGAAAGTATGGGTAAAGTTTAAGATTTTGTTCATAATAAAGACTGATAAAAATGAGATGTGGATTTATTTTTTTATTTTTATGGCTCTTGTAAGTACTAATGCAATATTTTATATTTAATTTTTACAATAAGAGCTGTAGTTGTGGTGTTCTAAGTAAATTATACTACAAAAACTCAACATATCAGAGTTAAAAATAGGTTTCTGGTGCACTGATAATTAAAATGATGATTTTAGATAAACACAGTGTTGCTGGCAGTGACCGGACAAGAAGAGCTGAAGATCGGGCTGAATAGAGTGCATTGGAGACCCGCGTCCAGCTTAGGACCGATGGTCTATGGTACTACGCCATTGATATGATGTCCGCCATTTGTCATTTAAAGTTAAGCAACTTAAATTCACACAAAAAATAGGTCTGGCCTTTAGTATAACATATACTCTTTCGACCGATTAAGAGTTTGTAGTAAAAGTTTACCCTTACATACTCGTAGTTTCAGAAATACGAGCCATATATATATATACGAGTGATATATCAAAAGGAACACATTATAGCAAAATAATCTAATAATGTAAAAAAGAAAGCCCTCTGAGGTTTTATGAATTCCTATAATCTTAAGTTCGCAAATAATCTTCAGTTGGTAGTAATTGATATATTGAAGTCACGTACTCAATTTGGTGAAGCCGGAGACATAAAGCCCCGTAATGTGGGTAGAACTGCCCAACTCCAGCCATTTGTTCGCCAAACTGGCCTCGTGCAACTTACTTGAAAAATACTGCAATTTAGGAATCGTTCGTTTGCGTCCAAATACCGGAAAAATAGAGGGTGTATTGAACATTACAATGATATTAACTCAATAAAAATCATGACTTGTACTAATTAAATTGTCATATAATATAATATTGGAATATGAAAATATCGTAAAAAGACCACTAAATGTGAAATTGAAATTAAAATCTTCCAAGAAATACGGATTATACGAGCATTTTAAACAGCTAATTAGACAGTGATTAGACAGACAGATCCAATATGCAATGGGACGTCATGTAATAAATGGGTCATGTAATATGCAAGTTAATTTCTGTTTTGCAGAAATAATTAGGAACAAATCTTTGCTGGTTTGTATCTTGGTTATATTTATAGCTCACTACTCAACTGTTTTTACATGAATCAGCTTGTATTAAAGCTTTGAAAAAGTCATGAATTTCCCTATTGTCATGTCTTCCGTTCCAAATTCAAAATATACTTACATCCTAGGCTGGACTCATGGCGTAGGCCTAACAAAATCCCATTACTACTTTTTAGATACAGAATTCAATAAAACTACTGACTAATTTTGACAAGCCACATGTACAACAGCACAAGCTACAAGATACGTGGCATAGCCGAGATTGACGGGCAGTGTCCGACCGCGACGCGTCTCTCCAGGCGCCAAATTTACATAGCACGCATATTTGCGGCCCAACCCAACCCTTCCTACTCGGATGAGCAATGCCTGGCATTTCTCGGATTTACTGCCAGAATACCATTTATGGGGTAAGATTTTTGATTATTTGTAAACACATTAACTAAGAGATCAGTAACGTACCTTTCTGCTATTCCATGAAAATTCAGAAAAAAATCCGAGTTCATTATTTACAACGTAATTTTCCGATTCAAACCTGGTTTTTGATATTACTCATAGTTCCTAATTAAATTTAACAATTTATGGCGATTGAGCAAGCAAACAAACTTTCGGAAATATGAAAATTCGGACTAATGGATGATTTCTGAAAAATCATCCGGAATTTTAAGCTGTTTCCCCTTTTTTATTGCAATTGTCTAGTTCATGGACAGTGGTGATCCCTTACCTTTATGTGACTCATATAACTAGCTTTGCTAGCTCACTGTGTGTAATAGGTAGTTTTATAGCCACTTTATTTTCCTTAAAACATTACATTTGTAAGAAAAGACGTAAACAAGAAGTAATAGCACTACAGAAGGCAAAAGTTCTGCGAACCGTTTGTAATATTAATGTAATGTTCCGCGCTACTCTAAGACACGGTACCTATCATAAGTTATTTAAGCAATAAACAGCACACGTATAGTACGTCTGCCTCGCAGGAGAAGGCGATGTTAATGGACTTGCTAATTTACATAAACACATTTGCTCAGATTTTGACACCCCCACTAGCTTGAAATCCCTGAGAGGAAACGCTCATCCATCCAACAAATTGAATCCAGCAAACGTGCTCATTAAAACGGATTAACATAATCCTTGGATGATATCAAACGAAAAAAGTTATTCTTTGTCACAGAAATAAATCATCATCATAATCCTCCTTAAGATTACCCGTTGTCCGAATTATAGAAATAAATATTTATATTTTCAAAGCAAAAATACAGGGGCCGAAGTCTAATTTAAACCTTTACTTTGTTCCTAAAAACATCGTAGCATTGGCATTAATTCCGTTTCAGCAAAATAAACAAATTAAAAGTGGCCCGCGAGTTATTCCGCGTGGCGACTTCATTAGAAAAGTTTGTTGCTCAAAGCCTAAGCCCTCGCTGGTATTAATAAAGTTTTGTTACGGAGCTGGCGGGAAAGAAAACGTGTTAATTATCTGCTAGGAGTGTAACCGGCCATCTGTGGGGTTATTCTTTGCTGCGCCAAAGACGAGAGCACTCAATCACTCGATTGGCGTAGGGTCCCCAGTCTCATTCAACATTGCAAAGTTTTATTTTTATATCTATGTAATTGTTAATTTATTATTATTTTGTATGTTACGATTTAGGCTTTTATAAACAACCTTTTGTTCGAGTTCCTTGTGTCGTTTTCTTCTCAGCAATGATGATTTTGGCCAAAACGCTAGTACATTCACTCCACATTATCGTACGCGTCAAAATATGGAGTGAATTTACTAGCGCGTAAAGGGGTCGATTGTGTGACCAATTATGGAAAACATTTTTTTTACTTGAAACACAATATCAAACAACGCTACGACCACAAGGCGATTAAAGTTCAATCTTAAGTAATATTTTGTGCCCATAAACCAGCGTCGTAGACTCTTATAGCCGTGCGCCCGTAGCGCGAGCAGAGGTCAAGTTAAGCTAGTATCATCGAGGTCTGCTCTCTCTTTATAGTGTAAGATAATAACACCACTGCGTGTTCCGGCCATCTGTCACGTGGCCAGCGCGGCTCCAGGGACTTGCAGCCAATTGGATATTCGATGCGATCCCTATGAATGGACATTATCGCTTCCGATAAATACACCCCAGCACTATCGCTGGCTGGTAATACGGTAGAATTTCTGTGTTACGTACATTATCGCTTATCCTATACAGCGCGGGCAATATTATATACTTATTTATTTGTAATAACTTTCTCAAAAACAGCCTTTACAATTTTAATGACAATTGTGGAATAGGAGTTTTCCAGGTCGAGAAATCGATCTTTGGCTGTATTATACTCGGTAAAGCCATATTTATTTTGACGTGAAAATGAGTATGTATATGAAAATGTTATCGTACTATCAAAGTTATAATTAATGTTATTGACATGACCGTAAATATCGTTTTTTTGTTACACAATATGGTTTTACCGGAAGAATAGAGTCAAGTTTTCATCTTCGGGAAACTTATGATTTACAGGTAGAACACAGATAGTATATAAAAATTGTCATCCCGTTTTTTGTTTCAGTTTCATATATCAACATATTTTGCTTCGGAATCATTCATAATCATTATATTAGTCGAATCTTCATCTAATTCTTGATTTGTTCGAATTGACAATATTTATTCAACTGATCAGAAACATATATTTTATACCTATTTATTCACCATTAAATAAATTTACGCTCAAAATAAACATTTTAACACTTCCTCTAAGCTGAAAAGACATAAAGTAAGGTGCTTAAAATGACAACAGCAGGCTCCCATACGCAGGTGATAAATTTCTTTGCTAATGCGTCCGCACCAAAAATGAAGTAATTTGTTCTGTCGACAAGAGGAGATGAAAATCATTATTTAACGCCCGGTGTATTAACAATGCTGACACCGCCTCGGAAGTTGTGAAATATCGAAGATATCGAAAGAAACTAGGATTTCAGGAAATTTAACCATCTCCTGAAACAATGGAATCATTTTTCAGCCCCTCTCATTCAGTGGAAGTATAATTTCTAAACGTGTACACGTACAATATCAGAAATAATTATCTTGCCTAACATTGAGCTCAAATATATCTGTCATGCAAGAAATAAATGAGTCAAAGACCCCGGTATTTTTGAGCAAATCATTGGCCAAAAATGTGTGTGTTAGTTACAATAAAAATAGATCTCAATTTCAACTATCACTCCAAATTGTACAAATACCGAGACTTATGTGCGCCAAATTGGTTTTACAGTTGTTTTACTCACGAACGCGGGTGGGCCATACTAGTGGTTGTAACGCGTAAAGACACGCACACTACATCGACAGCTACGCACACACAGACAACGTGCACGTGCATATACACACAAAAGTATGGCCCACCCGCTCTCGTGAGATAAAACAACTGTAATAGTATAGGTTATATTACTACTTATAATGATCCATGTCCAATATGATTCTAATATTACCCTTTACAATTTTAAAAGATTGCTTGACGTCCGACTTGTTTAGTTTAGCCTTGTTAAATTTGCGACTACTAAATGTCATTAAACTTCTAGACGTATAACAATCTAGGTATGATATTATTGGACCCAACAAAATATTTCCAAACAATTGTTTGCCTATTTTCCTACATGACACTTCATCACACTTCATTCAAAACAAACGTGTAGAAACTGAACATTTCTCACCTTTCGAAATGTCTACCTTTTAGTAAAAGTTTTGCAAGGATCTTCAATACTTAATCAATGCCAAAGCTTTAGGTCGCTTTACGTCATAACGCGTCACACCCGCTACTAGCTGCTTAGTCTGATTACTGTAATCCTCATCGGCGAGGAAAATGCCGTAATTCAGTAGGAGCACAGTCACCTGTGACGACCGCACTTCGCCGCACCCTGTGCTGATGGCCGTAATCAAAGAAAATACACTAATTAAGTCAGCATCTCGAATATTTCTAGCGAAGAAAATATCATACGTTTTACAGTGAGGCGGTAGATTTTAAAATGGTGAAAACAAGACGTTAAAAATGAATAGGTACTATGAATTCAGAATTAGCTGAGTAATTTTATTGGGAAATATTTTTTTGGACTGAATGAACATGCTGAAGGTTAATTAGCAAAGTAGTGTAAATAGTAAAATAAAAGAGTTTGAACAGCAGGTATTTTATTCATTATAATTAACCAAGACCGAAATAAAAATTGCTTTAGTTTGAAGAAAAGTCATTTTCAGATTGCATAAACAATCATTAGTAAAGTAGTGAAAATAGTAAAACAGTAGAGTGAACCGTATTATGTATATTAAAACCAACTTTAGTTACATTAATGTTACCCCAGATATTAGTTTCAAGTTAATGTTAAGACTACGCCGAGCGTCCAGTGGCGCCCTCATCACCATTATTGTGTTTTCTAATGAACTAAAGTATTATCTTGAAATCGATGGATGTATTTTTGTTGTACTAATGAATACACAATTTATAGGGTATATGACTCAACTTAATAACCATTGAACTATGAGTGAGTAACTTAACGGAAAAAAGTGGCCACCTTTTCCCGTTAAGTTGACGACGCGAAGGTTAAAGGTTATTAAACTTTGTCTTATATGCTATACATTGTGTTTTCATTTGTACAACATAAATACATCCTTCGATTTCAAGACATTACTTTAGTTTATTAGAAAACAAAATAATGGTCATGAGGGCGCCACTGGACGCTCGGCGTAGTCTTAATGCGGGTGGTAGGACCTTTTGCAGGGTCCGTCCGGATCGCTACCACCATCTTATCCATTAACCTACCGCCAAACAATAGTGTTCGCATTGTTGTGTTCCGGTTTGGGGATAAGACAGCCGGTGTAATGACTAGCATAGAGGCATTCCATCTTAGTCCTCAGGGTTGGCAACGCATTTGCAGTCTTAGGCTTGCAGTCTTGTGAATGCGAATGTCTATGGGTCACAGTTTCCATTTACCATCAGGTGGCCTGTGTGCTCGTTTGCCTTCTCTATGCCATAAAAAAAAAAAAAACTATTTAGATAAAAGTTGCTCTTGTCTCAGTTGAATTAAAACACATTATGTATTAGTTTGGAAAAATACAACAGCAACAAACTCAACAGCTTCTGGGTCTCTATTCTACTCCGTCAAACCATATTACTTTTGACTGGTTATCGTATTGTCAATATTATGATAGGTCTTATTTATTTGACAGTAATGGCAGCCAAGTTAAAATCAATCCGATAACATGTCAAAAACAATATGTTTTACCTGGTAGACTGAGCTTCTTGTCTTTGTTTGTGCCAAGCAAAATTTCTCCAATAATATTCGAATACACGTTCCATAACTTAATATCTTCAAAATCATAAAAATTTAATTCAAAATAATATTTCCGATACCTTGATTTTTTTCCGATTCGCTCCTTTTTAAGGTGCTATATTAAGATGCGGGCTGCTTCCCAGTCGGCGCTAGTATTTGCTCTCAAATCAGTCGTTTAAATAAAACTGTTTCGTTTTTTCCCTCAGCCCCTAGAAATTCAATTCTCACCGTTCGTGGAAATACGTTTCGTGATGTTTACCGAACTCATTGTGCGGATATTTCCAAGTAATGCTTTTATTTTAAAGCAATGCACGTAGGTAAGTGGGTGCCGAGTACCAAAACTGTTTTTAGAAAAAGAACTGTATACCTGTTTAGTCAACGTCATAAGGTCCCGTTAGTATCTTGACGCTTTGGCATGTTTGATAAAACAAAAGGCAAACTTAAGAAACCCCGATTGCATGTTTGCATTGAGTCGTCTATATTATACAAGTTTTATATTTTTTTTTTTATATATTTAGGAAAATCTCCAAAGTACGCCTTTCTTTTAGGGTTCCGTACAAAAGATGAAAAAACTGACCGAAGGATCACTCGTGCGTCTTTCTGTGCGTCCGTCTGTCACAGCCAATTTGCTCCAAAACTACTGGACCGATTGAGTTGAATTGGTACACATATGTAAATTGATGTGATGACACACAAATGTGTAATTTTTTTTTTTGTTTGTTTAATGTTTATTTTGGGGGATAAATTAGGAACATTAAAAAAACAATTTTGCAAACCTTACTGTGTCATATATCAAATGAAAGGGTTCATTAGGAGGATTTCAAATATATTTTTGTTACTATTGTAAAATGAATAGTTTTGAATCAAGTCAAAAAAATTAAAATACGTATGTACGGAACCCTCTCCACGTGAGTTCAACTCGCACTTAGCCAGTTTTTTATTATACCCAGTCACATTCACGACGCAAATATGAGTCTAACGACACCTCGTTTCTCTAAATCCGGCCATCCGTTCAGCCACTACACGGAAACGAAGAACAACACATATATTGTCAAGAGCAATGAAAGCGGGTCACTTTATACAGAATTTCCATAGCAAGTGACTCGTTCTCATTGCTCTGAGTGTATACAGGTCAAAAACATCACAAACACCCTCAAGGAAGTCGGGCAATAAAATATTATTTACTACATAGACTATACAAGTACGATTTAAACTTTTAATAATGTAGTCGTTGGTAGGCCTGTCCTTCTACATAACACTATCTTGAGCACTCCAACCTATATCAGTGATTTATTCTCTTCTCTTTGAAATGCAAAAGTGACATAAAACCAGTTCACTCGTCTATTTTACGCTATAAACGGAATCGACTCAGGCTTTCAAACGTGTCAGGTATTTTCACCAAACAGTTACATGAACAAAGCGTTCCATGCCGGCGTAGTGTGCGAATGTGTCGACGCATGTACACGGGTGTCAAAGAGTCACCTAACTAACGATGAAAAAAGCTGCGCATTGATTTTTGTCACGTTGTACACTGTACAGGCCTAAATATGTACTGAATTTTAAACTTCACGTCTACTGCTATTGCTTTAGCTTTAGTCTGTGGCTCCGTCAATATAGAAGTCGTTTATCGATATTCCATCGGGATCTTTCTAATCATCCGCTCATAAAGCCCAGAGGGGCTATTGTCTTACGCACTCGCAATCACGATCGTTTTCATTTTGAAAATCGAAGGCATGTCTGCATACAAAATGAAATCAATTGTTTCACTTTGAAGCCGATTGTCTATAAACTATCACTAGGTTGATGCGTTAGATAAACTAACAAACACGTTTCACATTTGTAATATTAGGATGCGCACATCTACGTTAAACCTACTATTGTACACTCGATAGGTCTAAGTAAACTATAGCGGAAATCCTGTGATGACCTTGCGACTCCATCGTCAAAGCAGGTTGATTAATGTTGAATCGTCATCGGATTTACATTTTGGCACGTCTTCAATTTCAATCAGATCAGATTACAGAAGCTAATATAAAATGTTTGGCTGAAACCTCACGCTACATTCTAAAACATGAACTAATGTGTCTGCATTTTGTATATAAGTAGTTACAATACAGCATTACTTTGATGACTTCATTCCTAACTGCTACTAAACAAGAAAATCTCATTAACAAGACAATTTTCTACTGTAACAAAGAAACAAATAGACCAATGAAACGAGCGAATAAAAAACTCTATCAATCGTAGAACTAATTTCGCCTTGATAATCGTGATAAAGCAACAAAATAGCAATTTGCTCGACCATAAAAATAATTGAGTTCAAACTGCGTTTAGGCAATAAAAAGCGTGAAAGCAGACCCCATAACCTTTAGCGGGTTCGTGGGAAACTTGGCACCCGGCAGTAGTGCCGAATAGAGAGAGGCTATTAGACACCCGCACTGACGCCAATGTAACAATTTACGCTTTTTCAGACATTTGCTAGCTACTTAGTATTTTCCTTCACGTTTTTCTTGACGTTGTTTTCGTACACGCGCTTAATCACACGGGAAAAATATTGTACCTGACTTTGAACGTTACTGAATTTTATTTTCAGGGCAGGTACCTAGCAGCGCTAGCAGGTGGCAAACGGAAATGTGTATGAAATAATAAAAACTGGAACATTTAAAATAGCTGGATGTATTACATGGATTTAATCTGAGTATAGATTGCCGTCAGTGTCCATGTGACCTTTTATTTCAAACGAGCGGAGCTTATATCTATTCATTCCGCGTATGTTTTTTTTTTTATATTTGCGTAACAGGAGTAGAAAATATAAACACGCTCTTTTACAAGGTAAAATATAAACTCAATATCGTATATAACGTTCTTTTATTTTGATTCGGTTATATTAAGTACCTACCTACCTACCTGATTAAGTGTTTTTCTTTTTTTGAGATTTATTAAAAAAATATATGCAAAAGCGTAATAGGTACTTTCTCATATCAAAAGTATGCATACATCCAGGTCAAAAGCACCTTCGATAATAATGTACAAATATTTCAAAGTTGGAAAGGATTAAACTTAAATTTAATTTACTTACTTACATCAAAAACTTACATACAGTTTAGGTACTTAAGCGTTTTTGTCACAAAAAGTTAGATTCGTAAAGACAAACACAGTGCTCCCACAAGAAAACGAAGACTAGTGTTGAGGGCATCTTTACAACACGCCAGGGAACCGACTAACCATGAGTTATGACGGCATTTTCCCCACCCTTATGAGGAAATACGACATGTTCAACTCACAGATGGTCGAGGGTCGACTCCAGGACTACCCACGCCGAACGTATGTAACCAACGACGATCTTCTATTCACGAGTTCGTTGAACTTACCTTTTATTTTTAGTACTTAACTTAGTACGTTGTAGTTGACTTCTTTATTGTTGCTATTCATACATAACATTACAATGCAAATACACTTTATTGAACAACATATACAACAAGGAAAGGATATATAAATAGTAAAACCGGCCAAGTGCGAGTCGGACTCGCGCACGTAGGGTTCCGTACCACTTTAAATCTAAATAAATGTTTTTCTTTAGGTATTCTTTATTATATTGGAGTTGATTGAATGAAAGGTAAAATGCGGTTTAGGATTTATAACGTATTAAAAAAAAACTAATTATTAGATCTCGTTCAAACCAATTTTCGGTGGAAGTTTGCATGGTAATGTACATCATATATTATTTTTACATTTATCATTCCCTTATTTTAGAAGTTACGGGGGGGGACACACATTTTTCCACTTTGGAAGCGTCTCTCGCGCAAACTATTCAGTTTAGAAAAAAAAAATATAAAAAACCTCAATATCATTTTTGAAGACCTATCCATAGATACCCCACACGTATGGGTTTGATGAAAAAAAATAATTGAGTTTCAGTTCTAAGTATGGGGAACCCCAAAAATTTATTGTTTTTTTTTCTATTTTTGTATGAAAATCTTAATGCGGTTCACCGAATACATCTACTTACAAAGTTTCCATAGTATAGCTCTTATAGTTACGGAATAAAGTGGCTGTGACATACGGACGGACAGACATGACGAATGTATAAGGGTTGCGTTTTTTGCCATTTGGCTACGGAACCCTAAAAACATAGTGAGTCAACCGGCGGACGTATCGCTAAATAGCTATATCTTCCAGACAACCTATCCACACTTATGTAAGTATACAATAACGTGATAAAGAGTGTCAAAATTGTAGCATTAACACAAAACATTAGCGCGTTCAGAGTTCACCAATAAACTTTATTTAAGCCGACCTTTCTTGCTTGAGAATCCTAAATAACGACCTATAAATTTCTTAATGGATGTAATAGATAAGGTCTAACGAAACTAAGCAACGCCATTAGGAATTGCGCATCGCTAGCAATTATCGACGCTCGCGTTGTGAGGCCGACCGTGATCTAATATTCATCGTAGGCAGACGTGCGTCTACATGGCAAAGCATAATACGTAATTAGATACTGCAAATGCCCCCGGAACCCATGCCCTAGCACAGCATGCATTATGCACGAACCCAAATTGAATGTGCAGTTAGTTGCGTGGATTAAAGCTCGGCCCACCGGCCACATATTTCGTACCACACCCACTTTACCTTTTTTAGGGTTGCGCACTCTTTTGCGTTTTAGTCCTGATTTACGTCTTCCTGCTCTGCGCGGAATAGAAATTGCTTCATTGCTTCGAATTAGACATACAATTTGCAGTTTTTCAAAACGTTTCATTCCCAAAAGATCGGATAAGCCTTAATTAGCAACAGCATCCTTAAGTACGCTGTACAAAGGCATAAAAATTCAATAACATGTAAATTTCCTTCCTGTGTCTGCGCGCGAACTTTTTCTCACAAAGTTTTTGACAGAGGAAGTGGTGGAGCAGCCCCGGGCCAAGGCCTTTAATAATGCCTTAGCAATTAGCTTTGATTCATACAATATTTTGACAATGACCAGTAATTAAAATATTTCTGTTTCTATGACGTGAAAATACTCGTAGGTAAATGATTTTTAATTAGGTAGCACAAAAATTATCTCAATTAAGACACATTTCTGATAAAAAGAGAACCAACGAAATGTCACTTGAATAACATCTTTGTTTAAGAGAGAATTGAAAAATAACCACACAAAAGACGCATGTTCGTTTACACTCTACATAGCAATTCATGATAATAGGTATGACATGATGGTCTTGTTGTGACAATCCAAATAATGTTTACATAGTCGTACTCATGGATGACACTACAGTAGCCGTCGATGACGATACCTTTGTTTACTATACGTATCTACAGTAAACATGTAATGTTTTATTCCAAGGCAAGCGATGCCGGTGCCTGGGCACGTGCCTGCTTACCACGTTTGACTGCCGAAAAATAGTATATTTCTACAACAAAACAAGCAACAAGGTTGCAACTTTTTCTCTGGCACAGTTTCCATTGGCAATAAATCGGCCAGTTTGTTAGTAAATAGTTGGCTGTTGGTATCCTGACGGCGTGGCGCCAGTATTTCCTCATAGCCTGCAAGATTGAGCAGAGAGGGCGATCATAACTCACGGTTACGCGGCGAGGTGTAATCTCCTGTGTGGACGCTCGCAATAATCCGGCTCGTCCATTCTATACCCGAGCATGTAATTTTTATATGCTCACCTGGACGTATGCTTAATAACTTTGAGGTTAAGCGCTGTTGCATGTTATTTGGATACTGACTGTACTTGCGAGTCGATTTTTAGGGTTCCGTAGCCAAAATGCCAAAAACGGAACCCGTATAGTTTCGTCATGTCCGTCCGTCTGTTTATGTCACAGGCATTTTACTCGAAAACTAGAAGAGGTATATTGATTAAATTTGGTGTATGGTGTCTTATAGAAGCTGCTACTTTGATTGGTAGGTAAGTCACAATAATAAATATTTCTAGGGGAGCCCTCCATTAGGTACATAAAGATAAAAAAAACAAGCATGAATTATTGCGTGGCACATATTTCGACAGTTCTTTTAAAAACACGTTATGGTTCCTAAGCAGTTTATTTTATTAGGCTCCGAAAGTTACAGAAATTGTGTCCATCCTCCCCTTTACCTTTTAAACATATGTCCAAATTATAAAAAAAAACACTAAGTTAACGCTTAAGATAGGTATTAAATCTGTAACAAAAATATTTTCAACAATCGGATATTCGGAACCCTTCACTGAGCATCACGGTTTTTGTTTCTCATCCGGTGACTAAAGCCTACCCTAAAAACACTCTCTGACTCACATTTGTACAGAGATTGTATAGTGTCCAATTCGGAACTGCATCGTATTTTATTACTAGGTACCTGTAGTAGCGTAATGGAAGCTATGCTCAATAGTACTGGACTTAAGAACACGTTTTACAGTAGACTATTGTGGAAGAAGTCTTAATAATCAGCAAGAGACGAATTTGAACAGTCTCTCAGCTCACTGAATGAAGTGTGAAATAAATATTCAGCTCTTTTTATGCATAAAATGACATTCGATATTTAAATGACGTACACTTTAACAATGAAAAATTTACGTCACCCGTATTTTTATTCCGCTCTGAAACAAATGGGTATGCAGTGGATTTGATTCCGGCTGCGGAAGCATGAACTGCACAACGGCGCTGAATGTATGATATTTTTTTAGCGCTTAAGGAAAAAAAAACACACCTAAAATAATTTAATTTCTATCCTGATGCCTAGTCCAGTTTAGGCTGTTCCTAGTCCGTGCAAACAACTTAGACTGTGTAGAATTCGTTTACATCCATTACACGTTGGCTTAACATATAATTTTGTGTAATAAAAATACTCCATTAGAGCCATTTACTGTCAAGTTAATAAGAGCTACCGTAGCAAAGTAATCGCGACGTTATATCATGATCCCTTTAAATTAATGCAGGATGAAACTAAATAATGACCTAACAGAGGACAAACGCTTCTTGAAATACTTATACCAATAATGCTGCAATATGACGCCGAGACGGACGGGTTCTACAAACTGGACACTGTGCAGGTCAGGACTTGTCTGATAAAATCGTATAACTAGTTAAAAGTATCGTACACAGTGTAAACTGTGACCCATAGACATTCGCATTCACAAGACTGCAAGCATAAGACTGCAAATGCGTTGCCAACCCTGAGGACTAAGATAGAATGCCTCTATGCTAATCATTATACCAGCTGTCTTATCCCCAAACAGGAACACAACAATGCGAACACTGCTGTTCGGCGGTAGGGTAATGGATAAGATGGTGGTAGCGATCCGGACGGACCCTTCACAAGGTCTGCAAAAATATAAATATTTGCGCTCGCGAGCCAATACTACCACCGTCCACACCGAACGAACAGCGCACACTGAGGCACCTTTGAGCATGTCGCATTTACCGACAGCCGACGGCTCGACCCCGAGGCATGCTTGGCCGAGCCAACGTGCGCTCGAACGGCCTCGAGGCACGTCCACACAGACCGTGAATTTGACTCGCGAGGCTGCCGCGCGACCGCGTGCGCTTGGTGGATTCGCGGCTTTCGATATTAAGTATGTTAGGAAAACGATTCAGGGTTTATTGTGCTCGACTAATGCGTTTTCTTAGGTCTCACACGTGAAGTAAATCATTTCTTCGTAATGTAAAAAAAGAGGTGTGCGTTTACAAAATGTGCCCGTATTTATGACAAAATAATAATATTTATATAGACATAATTCGTATTTCTTCGGTGTTGTCAATGATCTATTAAAATTATTAAAAAAACAAAACTATACTAGGATACAATACGACAGCATCATTGTTGTCCAAAAAATTACACGTATAATTTTGCTGTTTCACTACTTGTGTCCTTATAATCACAACGAAGGTTTTGAGAAGAATGTCGAATAGATCTACAATTTGTAACGATATTAAATGAAACTTGCGTATCATGTATTTGATTTTTGTTTCACAAATTGATTGGTAGATGGTAATATTACGACAAAAACAAGTATCTTTTTATTTTATGAATGAAGGTCAGAATTTATTTCAAAATGTAAAATGTGTATGTTATGTTTTATTTATTAAATGGCTTTCCTAAAAAAATGCGTTTTTGAGTTATGCCTTTATCATTGATAGGCAGCGACTTGTACTTGAATTGATTGCATTAGGAGCTAAAATCCATTTCATCTTACTTATCTTATTTAGTTATCACTTTTAAACCTCGAAATGCGTTTTCTCGTAGATAAAGACGGGTAGGTCCTATTTTGTGTATGACAAGATTGTTATTTAATTTTTTATCATAGGCATGACCTGATTATCTTAAAAGCACACGAAAGCCTAGGTAACGAAAGAGAAGGGTGATAATTTTCTTTCGTTCTATTTTCCTGTACACATCGTCAGTAAATTGAATGTGCCTGCAGCGATGCTAATGGGCCCTGTAACATTTTAAGCGCATCAACGGTGGTGACACGATGCATATTTAAACAAAGACGTTGCCTCGCGACATTCGCACGAAATTGTTGCACCATTAAGCGACACTTCAGATAAAAGCGGCAGGGACGGCGCCTCTCGATGCAAGACATTTTAAGCCTCCCTCCGTGTTTAGGGTTCCGTTGTCGAACTAGTTTCACCATATCCGTCCGTCTGCATGTCTGCAAGTCTGGGTATTCTGCCTTTTGGCCGAAAATCATTCGCAAAATGTATCGTTTGCCAATCCGCTTTTTTCCAAATTTGGCAATTGAAACGGTTGGGTAACGATATATTTTGCCAAACATTTTTGCCAAAAGGCAGAAAATCCAGATCTCTTTATGTCAAATCATTTTCCCTGAATAGCGAAAAATTCTAAAAACGGTTGTTAATGATATTGATAAGGCTTCATATAAACAGCAGTTTCTACTTTTTTAGCTTTTATTATAAAATCACAGGCAGCCACTTCAATTTTATTTATTGGTATAGACTACACGGCGTACTACACATCGAAAACGGAAGCCATTACAACACCTTTTTTTTTAGTATAATCTACTGAAATGTACGAGGACCCGCTGAAAATAATTAGATCCCAGGACAGGTGCCTACTTATTACTATTATGCAGCAAAGATTAAAAATGCTTGATAATAAAAAAAGTGCCTAAAGTATTAGGCAACGGTACCCTATACCGTCGTGCTGTGACCACTTTTAGTAATTCTTGTACATTTAAAAGTTCCATCATTGTCATTATCATTCTGTAATCGAAACGGTTTTGCCATTGTATTTCGTGATGTCTTGCCGCTAACTTATAAGATCTTTTATAATTTATAAATTCTTCCTAAGACAATTAGAATTAAATATGAGCACTTTATGATGCAAAATTTACTTTGCAATAATGGCGGCCGAGTTAAAAACTATACGACAACATGTCAAAAGCTATATGGTTCCGAGTAGAACAGAGCCACTGTAACTTTAAAACAAAACACAAACGATTGAAAAACAACCCAAAACAATGATCAAGTGAATCTGGTCACAAGAAAACTCTTACCTTTGTCCCATTTGAAAGTGAAGGGATCATTGAGAAAATCGGCCCAAGACCCATTCTGAACCGGCGGCTGCCTTTGACAGTCGGAGCACATCGCGACCTGACGCTTTACATATTACGTGACACTTTTGCAGAGCTCGCCATTGACTCTGCTACAGACTGAGACATCGAACACGTTATTGTTTTTCGCATATAACCCACCATTCTGAGGACCCTTGAAGGGTAAAATGTTTTTTTATTGTCCCTACTGAAAATTCTATGAGTGATCGAGAGCTTTCGTAACGTTTAGGTTCTTTTGTTACAGTGTGGGTCTATTGAATTCTCGATGTTTGTATATACTGAATGTTGGCGCAGCTGTGTTGAATTTTGCAATAGCTAATGAGTGCAAAAATCAAAAGTCATAGATTATTGGATAAACGTAAGCTCTCGTGCCTTCGTCTATATAAATTTGATAAGATTCAATAGATTAATAGTTTTAACGCCGCACTCAAAATGAGGTTAACGACGATAAAGCACTTTATCTATATCATTAGAACAATTTCTCATTTTTGAAAATTTAACACGGATCTAAACTGTATTTTTACGTGCACCCGTAATTTCTGCAATGTATCTTATCTAATCTTACAGGATATTTCAAGTCAGAAATTGTGTTCAATTATTAATTAACATTAAGTATATCTCAGAGAGCCAAAAACCTATGAAGATCTTAGACGTACCTGTGGACGTACCTTCCGTACAATATGCAACATAATCACTGTTTATATATAAACAGGAATTCTGCTCCATTTTGTTTTTGGTAAACAATATTGATTAAATTATGTTGAGCCATGTTACGCTCCATCGCGCGCTGAGATTAAATTATTTAACATAAAACGTAAGTGACTTTGATATCTCGCAAGGTTTACACCTTCCAGAATGTCAGCGTTCTCGTGTCATTACGAGTAACATTATTAAAATATACATGTTTAGCCTTTTATTTAGTTCATGCTCATGCAAACAAATTAGTAAAGTGGAATATACGGGATCCCTTTGAAATATCGACAAACATTTCATCGAATGAGTCATTTCGCCGAATTTAATTTCATCGAAAGCTAATTTCTGCTGAAACCTTATAGTTTTCAGGTTATCTTAACCATTCTTTACGTAGGTTATGTTAGGTTACACTAGAGACCACAAAAAGAATAAAGCACCTGCACGTTGAAATGCCTGTCGATGAAATGAAAATTCGGCTAAGTGAAACGTTCTATGAAATGAGTTTCGATATTTTAAGCGTAAACCGGAATATACAGGGTATCCTGTATTTAGAGGTCCAAAATGCAGCCCTGCATGTAGGTGAACCTTCGCTCTATCTAAATAATTGTCAGCAAGTTGCCATTATCTCTTTTAAATATTATGGATGATTTGTCCGACTGCAAATAAGTTAATGAAAAAGTTTTAAGATAAAGTCAACACTCGGGAATTTTAAGCCAGTTACTACAACTCGTCGAAATTTAGCCGAGTACACAAGTATAAACGACTAAACCAGATTTACCAGAAATACGAACAATGGCAAATGGCTTAACAATCCCGTGTTGTGACTGTACTGGTTATTAACTTCCGAGTTATATTTACTTAGGCCATGAAACAATTATTACAAAATAATATCATCGCATTTTTAATGATAATATATTGTACACAATGTTTATCTTAATTAATGCCAACGAATATCTAATTTATAAATATGGTTTCACAAGCACACACATACAATAATAATGGTAATGAATCCTGCTCCTTTTGCTCATGTTTAATTATACTCGACTGCACTGTACATACTCAACTACATAAAGCTTGTATTGCGAGAAACTTCAGGCCAAAGTTCACTGCGTTTGCTTAAAACTAGTAAATATTTAAAGTTTAAACTCCAGCCAATTAAGCAACGGCTATAGTATTGCCTCGAGAGAACTTTCTTGAGAGTCATGCTTATTCCGCGAATAAAGCCGGGAGCTTATTGCCTTTTAATTAGTAAAATCAAGCCTTCTAAAAACACCGGTTGCCTCTCGAACATTACAAGCATACAGATATCGGAAACTCATATCTAGCTCTTTGATCTTATTCACATAAATTATGTTTACATTTGTGTATAACCTTTAAAAATGTATTCCTACTAATTTGATTTTCACTCCGACAAATAAACGTATGTTGTCATAATTAAAGAACGTTCCAAAACAAAGCTGTCAGTCGATATAAACCATTTTTACATGCGTCGCTGATGCTGGTGCACCTGTAATTTGTTTTCGCTATAATCTCACCCGAGTCGACAATTCTGTTCCACTCGAATGCAGATGAATTGATGGTATCGGGTATTTTTTAACTATCCTGACACAGGATAGATGGGATGCAACCAATTTAGAACGCGACATGGCGCCGGGCGGCGGACAGATTCGTCCATTTGTTGTTGCTTCGGCGCCCGGCGCATCGGCTTTGTTTAATTGAGCTATTTGTGCTGTGCCCTGACAACCTACAACGTAACTTTATGTACGAGTACTGTTTATAAATCAAGTTTAATGTTCGGTCACCGTATCATGAAACGGTATGAATAGACACAACAGGGTGAATAGACATTTGACATTGAAACTATAATTTATTAACAACTAGCTTCCCTCTCTCTTATTTCCTCAGGAACTTAGCCTACGTGTTAGTCCAGGTAGCTTTCTCCATTTCAAATTGCAGCGTAAAGAAATAATAAACTAAGACACAAAATTTGGCATTTATAATATTAGTAGAATGACATTTTAAAGGCCATGCCAGGATAAGCTATATGAATCCGCCCCCAGCAAGTTTTAGCTTGTAATACCTTTGATGATGTGGCTTTCTATTAGTATTAAATATGCAAAATTTCAGTCCCCCAAACTTTATAGTTTTTTGTTTATAAAAACAAGCTAATACGCGCTGGGGGCAGATTCACTTAGCTTATCCTGGCATGGCCTTTCAATAATTAAATATAGCTTGGAAAAATAGGTTGTAATAAATCTTACCGAAATACGGCTGATTTTAATGAGGTGCTTGCCAATTGAGAATATTGAAAATCGCATGCTGAGCGACATATGGCATAACATAATCGACAAAAGTATTTTTTATTATCACTAAATTTCCATCATCGCAATAGTTCCTATTTCACTTTGATTAATAATTCGAAATTCTAGGTGTAATGTTGATTAATATTATACCCAAAAGATTAAATTTTTTTCGTTGTATGTTTCTTTATAAGGTAGTTAATATTATGTTGCACTGAAACAATACCTAAAACAAGGTTTTGTTTCAAAGGAAACGAACGTAACTACAAATTCATCTAGTAGTAAATCGAAAAAGCGAAACGGGTTCGTTCGTGTTGCTTACTGTGCAATCCCCAGGGCGCCACATAATTCGGGAGCTTAACAAACGGCCAGGATAACACATGGCTGGCCGGAGAACAACTTCCAGTTTTCATCAGCGAAATAAGAGTTCGCTGTGGAATATACGGGGAGATTGGTTATTTGATACATTCCTTTCTGGAGGGCATTGCATAGTAGAGCTTATTTGCAGCGAAAAATAGCCATGTCTGAAAACAGTAGTCCCTTAAATATTTAATAATTAGGCTTAAGAATGAATAACAAACACAATGTAACAAAATTGAATGAGGCATAAAGAAACCTCAATTTTTCAGAAAAGACGTATTTTTTTGGAATGGGCACTATTCCGCCTTGAAAGTTTACGTATCTATTAACCATTCACCTTGTTTATAAGATGTATTGTATTCGGCGCGATGATAAAGCTAAACAACCAGAGTTAATCACATTCTGCAAAAACGCCTGATGTTATATATAGAGCATTGTCTTCTTCCTGCAAATATCAATAGACAACCTTAAAACTGTTATTACCATACGTCGGACTATAGGGGGCAGTTTGAGGGCAAGGTAAGGTTTACAAAAAAATCTTAACTTACGAGTATTACCTAGTATTTGTAACATAGTTAATTAAATTAGTTACCCGTTATCATTTATTCATCTTTAATGTGTAAATACTCTTTGAACTGAAGTGGCCACTTATGACTGTTGTTCATACTTATATTTGTTGGTAGAGTGCAGTCTAATCAATAGAAAGATTTGCTTTATTTTTTAATTTGCATATCTATGTATTGCAATGGATACGATACTACGACAGCACTCCGAACTTAAGTCACAAAAAGGTCACATATATTGCTTAATATGTAAAGTTAATATGAAGCCCAAAAAATATAATGTTGATGTTGTTGTTGTTGTTAACTTTTTCGCCATTTTGACTTATGTGTAGTCCAAGTACGTTTATAAATAACGCAGTTAGTTGCTATGATATTTGGAAATTCACATTATAAATACTAGGTACCAAATACTAAGTACAAATACTCGAAAGTGAATTGATTGATATGCGAACCTTACCTATCATTCTGACATGCCACGAAAATGCCCGCTGGAGTCCGACGTATGGTTATTACTTACTATCCTTACGGCCACGCTCTTCAATCGTACCTTAAATATTATTTTTCATACATACCTCAGTTTGAAAAAGGAACAAGTTAACTGTCTCTAAAATTTCTCTGAGTACGGCGGTTAGCACACAACGGGAACCCCTTGCATCTGACTTGTAGGAAGCAACTAACTAACGGAAACATCCAAAAGGTCTGATAGCGACTACCCAAACTACCGCAGTCTACTAGATGCTGTCAGAACAACTTCTTGTTCATTTAGTCGAAACTTCGATAGTTTTCCGCCCGATTTCGGATTGTTGCAAATTCAACACGGAGCCTAAGCTGGTCGATCCGATTGCATAGGCTCCTAATTAAACGTCGGGCCGTGCAAACTTCACATTACTGAGAACTACTCGAGTGTTTATATAAAGTTTAATTAAAAATATAGCTTGTTATTTGTTGTCACTAATATACACTGGTACCTAAACGTCTTGGCCTGTTTGTGCAAAATGTGGTTATAGAATTAACAACAAGTTGTTAGAGTTGTTGGTAATTCTGTAGCTCTGCCTTCCCCACTCTGGGATGAAGGCGTGACGGTATGTATGTATGTATGTGTATTTGTTGTTTAATAATATAGCTCGATATGAGTTTTAGCCGATATGACAAAACACGAGCTCATTATTGTTTCATGTACTTAAACATATAATCAAACCTGAAGGAAATAGTCACTTTTCAGTACTTTGGAGGTCAATTTCTCCCAACAGGTTGAGATTAGGCAGCAACAAAATAATGTGTCTGTTATTTTAGACTAATCTCTAACATCACGGCCGAATAGTTGTGGGCCTTTTCTTGTTAGTCTGCTACGATAAAATCACCGATTGACATTTGAACCTTACTGTCACAAACAACATGTTATTAGGGGGGCCATTTGCAACGTCAAAAGATGGCGGATGTGTAATTTGTTTTAGTTTTAATTTTTGTGTATTCAGGTGTTCAAAGTTCTTTTTTGTTAGTGATTTGTACTTTTAATGCCTTTGTGTTGCACATTGATAGAAGACTTGGACTTATTTCGTGTATCCTGGCATCTTACTTCTTTCAAGTGGACTCGCAGTGGTACAGAGGTTAAAACTATCTTTGCCTCTGTCCTACATATCACCGTACAACGTTGCCACCAATCTTTCTAGAGAAGATTGGATTGTGTTTTATTATTATATTGATTTATACTTATATATACTTGACACTGGCGAAATCACTTCATAGTGGAAACGCCATATTCCCGCGGTAGTAGCTGGTCAAGTCACAGAGGGGCAAAAAAAAAAAACATGTTATTATTTTTCTGTAAACGGACTATCTCACTCTATAATGAGGTCGAGAATACGGTTCCCTTAGTCAATAATATCCTTTTTTCACTTCTTATACGCTAAAAGTGGTTAAGTGATTTGTCTCTAAGGACTTCAGATAGGGGGGCTGAAAGTTAGGGTGTTTCTATATTATGAGATAGCCAACAAATGACATTATAAAAATCCGATATTCGTCACAGGTGCCACTTCTCCTTCCTTAGCCTGCTAGACCCTTTATAATTCATCCACCTAAATTATATATTTTGTTACTGATTTAAATGTACATTTTCGTTTTATTTTCCCTGGAAAGCCATAAACAGCTACATATTGCTCCTGTTGGAAAGCGAGGTAGAGGTGCGGTTAACAAATAATCGATTGGGTCCCCACTTAGAAAAAACATGTATGAATGATCCATACACACATTAAATTTATCAAAATGGACACAATAAGTCAAGAGTGAAAGGGATAGCGCTAGAGATAAAAATGGCGTGTTGAGATTGTAAGAGTTAATATTTTTTCTTATGTCGCTTTTGAAATGATTCTTATAAAAGTAGACGTAATTCTCTCACAATAGAAATGAAAAGTAGACCATAATGCACTCGAACAATAGTCAACCATGCTTTACTTCGCATTGCTCAACGTATCTGCCCGTGACGTGGTCTGTTTTAATCTCTAAATAAACCATCTATTGATATTTTCAAAATGACAAACTGTTTTCAAATGTTTAATGTGTGTTTAGTAGGTTAGTAGGCAACTATGTTTGCGGCGTAAGGAAATGCGAATAGGCCATTACGGCGTCAAGGCAGGTGACAGCGGGTTTAGAGGGCCCGGTCTGCGGCGAGACAGGTGTCCCGCCACCCGCAATAAATAGCTGCTTACCGGAGTACGCCCGGCGGCACTGATCAAATTTTAGCAGGCTTTGCTCAATTATTGATATTACAGTTATACATATTTGTATGTAAACGGTACTTTGCGTAAAATAATCATTATCAACTAAGAAATCATTATCATCATCGTCATAATTATAAATAGAATGGAATAGAACAACTTTATTTCAGAAAACAAAGCTCATATTTACCAATACCTTACAGACTAATAAAATAATATATATTAATTTGAAAATTATCACGACTACTAAAATACTTTCGCGGTGACAGCTAGCCGGCGGCCACGAAATCACCGAAATATGACACCCCTCGGCCAGAATTCCTCTTTTAAAAAGGTCGACAGATCGTTGGTCGGTACTCTCACCACAAATGATGAATAAGATTAGAGTAAGTTCCGTTTACTTAATAATATGTTTGAATATTATTTATTATTTATTTATTTTATTTATTTGTCAATGTAATATTATAATATTATAGTTGCATTGCATGTCAAAAAATACGAAATTACATTGAGATCGTCAAAACATAAATATTAATAATCAAAGAATAGAATACAATAATAATTCATAAATTAAAACAATAAAAGTTAAACATCTAATAATGGTCATTCGTCCGATGTCAAAATATGTACAATGAGTAATAAATGTCAACAAAATAATAAATTTACATTTCCATTTTCATATATTCATCCACGGAGTAATATAAAGTAATATTTATAAAGTGCTATTTATACTATACTTTTGCACTGTCTTCTGCTGCTTATTGAGACTAGTCAAACAAGTACAAACTGGTTGGTCTGCACTTAGTTATTATCTTTTAACTTCAACATCACACCAGCCCTAACCGCCGTTACCCAGACACATTTAAGAGGCTCCTTTTTCTTCAAACTTGTGTTAAGGAAATATTGCAGTGTTATCGGTTAGCATATCCATTCCAAATTTTAGCCCATACTTAGCCCACGGGAACTGGTTCAAAATGAACTTGCAAGCTTTAAATGGAATAAAATGTAAAAAATTAAGTATCCATCTACTAAAACAACATAACGGTATTTTTATGGTTTAACTTTTTGTTATTTGGTTGTAAGTTAGAAACTTCCTGTTGAATTATTGTGTTGAAACTTACAATGCGTTGTAACTGTATTGTTATTATTTTCCCTCCTTCAAGCATATTCATACTTCTTGTGAATAAATAGTTACATGCTACCACAGTATTTTGTAAGAAATATACTCAACCAAAAGCAACGCTTAATCTTCACTCTTAATAGACTTCAGGCACGCGCCTCTCAGCTCTCAGGTACTTCGTGCTCTCAAACTCAGCTCGCACCTCTGAGTTGTACAAAACCCATTTATAGTAAAGAACGATAGACGTCCACTGATGGACGTAAGCCTTCCCCTAGGATCTGCACGACGGCTGGTGTTGTGCTACTCGCATCCATTGGCTTCCCGTAATTTGCACCACATCATCGGCCCACCTTGTGGAAGGCCTGCCAATACTTCGCTTTCCGGCCGCGCCCGCCACTTTAGAACAATGACAACGAACGTTCATTACGCAGAATTTTCATTACATAGAAAGGCATTTCTCGACGAAAGAGTTTTTTTTTTTTTGGTGTTTATAAGTGAAACCTCACCTAACCTACGTAATTAAGGTTTAAGATATCCTGAAAACATCATGGTTTCAGCAGAAAATTACGTTTGATGAAACTAAATTCGATTTAATGCCTGTAACACAGGGTGTCCTAGCTCAGTCCCCAGAGCAGCTGTTTTGATTTATATTTTTTATGTAATAAACTTTTTATTTTATTTTATTCTATGAAGTGAAAATCGATAGCATGATGGGTTACCATTTAGGACATATTCACTCTGAGATTAGGGATTGCAGTTATATCGAGTGTGTTTATCTATTTAATGGTCATACTTAGTATTCTTCCACGTTATAATTTCTCAGTAACCCACATCTCATGCAGACAGCGGAAGGAATAAAACAGAATGAAGCCTGCTGTAGTTCTCTCCGGCTGCAACCGCGGCGCGGACGCCGGAAGGTGTTCTCAATTTGTCGTCCGGAATGAGATTGTCGCCGCGTTCTGTATTAAGTGGCTTTTACATTTCACTTTACGTGTCCTGCCTGGTTTAAAAAGTTACCAATCAAAAAAACTACTTAATAATGTTTATATAAGAATTTAAATATGGCTCGGCATGATTTGTGACATTGCCAACGATGTTTTTAAGCTAACATTAACTTAAAAACTTTTTTATAATGTCACCGAGAGTTGTTGCGTACATATATTTGTCTATATGTCTGATTAATTAATATATTTGTTTATTGGTAGGAAATGTAACAGTTATAAATAGAACATATGAAACAAGAATAGGAAACACAAAACCAATTAAAGCATACACACACAGTATTAAGGGAACAGAGCATTAACAGTGACAATTAATTTACCAGTTAAAAATCTGAGACACAGATACGTAGAAGCTTTATTACAATAACATAACAAAGAACACATCTGAGAAAAGCCTAATGATTATTACACTTTTCTCCACGGGAAAGGAAAGTAACTCCTAAATCCAAAGTGACGTTAGGTCATTAAACAGACCATTGGTAAGAGTTTTCTAAATAGTTTTCATTAATTTTATTTAAATAAATCGATGTAGCAAAAACATACTCATAGCACAAAATTGAGTGAAGTTTTTATTGACATAAACCGGCAAAACTAAATGCTGTCAATGTTACCGAGAAACCATTTTTTGTTAATTTATGTTTATTGTAGATGCCGAAGATCCGTGTTCGGAACGTAAGAGCAAGTACCTGGAGGTCAGTGATTTATAATGTACTCGTTAACAATTAGGAAAGGAACTCGTGCATGTGGTAGTAACAAGTCAGCCAGACATTTCCATTCCATATTTAATTTTATTAAGTTTCTGAGCAGCCAGTTCCAAAACTGCCAATACTCCAAATCTTGTCAATCATTTATACAATAATAATCGTGGTGGCTCTGAACGTAATAACTAAACAAAGACATAAAGTAAAACTGTACTCATTAATAGTTTAATTAGTGAGAATCATATTATCTACTCACTTCCAAGGTTAGCGGTTTGTTATAATAACTTAAGTTTGTTTTGGCATCGGGCATTCAACTATGTAAATAGATGACATCGTATGCAAATTAAGATGTATAAACTTGTATAAAATTAAAGCAAGCATTATTATAAATACACGTTCAGCCAATACGTAATAAAAAATAACTATTTATAAATTCAAAACTTATTTTTCTGACTTAATTACTGTTGATTGGCGCAACAGATTTGCATAAACATCTTTAACCCTATTTAAATTGGTTGACCCAATCAGGCCGTAGACGATAACAGATCAACATATACACACAGGAAACATAAAAAAATGTTTTTGCGTCAGAGTTCATAAGAATTGCACAGCAGCTGGACAGTGTTTTATTTCTGTTGTTGACATAAGAATACCTTTTCATATCACCTACTCGGAAAGGGGACTTTTCTTCCCTGCTAGGAGGGATCAAAGTGGCACTTTTCTGTTCAAGGACATTTAGTTGCCAAATTTGATAATTGTTGTTAAATTTGATAATTTCCTGTTGTTATATTTGATAATTTCAGCATTTTTAGAGAGTGTAAATAATTATATTTGTTTCATCACTAAGATCTTTTATTTTCCTCATAGGTGATGTGAAAAGCAGTATGTGTCACACGGTAGCAAAATTATTTCCACCTTGGGCGTTAACACTTGAATTCCTCACTACGCTCAAGATTATATTTAAATTGTAGAATCCTTCGCTTCGTTCAGGATTCAATGTACGCCCTCGCCTTAAATATGTCATTTTGCTCCCTTGTGACACAATCTACTATTTATGCCCAAGGGACCAGTTGCCTTACTATCTCTACACGTGTAGTTATCGTATTGTTTTTAATTCGACCGCCATTGCTGTCAGAACTGGATATCAAACATGCACCTTATAATGAATAACTGACATGTATGTACCTGCTACCACTTGACAATCTAATCACAGGTTTATGTTGTATTTATAAGGCTATTTACTTGTGCGACACTGCTACCTTTACCTACCAATTTTTTTAAATGCTAAAACAAACTTTCGTGTCAGTTGTAACGAGTGATATATCACGTGACTTACATCAATTCCATACATTTTTCTAAGTGATAGGTTATCACCAATCGCTTGCGTTCGTATTCGATGGCAACTGGTCTAGCCCCGCTGGAGTGAAGAGCTCGCGCGAATGTCTTTCTTCGGCTAGATAAAACTACCTTTAAAGGATGACAGGAAGCGAATGGATACGTAAGCAGAGGACAGGATTTTGTGGTGCACCTATTAAGAGACCTATGTCCAGCAGTGGACAGCTGTGAGCTGAGATAATATTTAAGTATTTTTGTTATATTTGTGAACGAAAATGGATTACTAATGATAAAAACATGTTTTAGTAAATCATATTTAAAAAAAAAGATATCATCGTTTTTTACCAATGTATTTGTGTATACAGTGACTAACTTGTTTCATTGACAATACTTCCGCCCACCGTCTCAAATAACAAAGCGAAATCAAATTACAATATGTTTTCACTAGTCCTATCCTAAAACAGTGTCAGAATAATTGACATCAAAACAGTAATTGTAACGTTAACACTCTTCCGAAGTTGCGAAAATGACGCAATACAATGGAAACAAATAATTTGAGTAAACACGATTGACCACAGATCTTGAACCTCCTTTGAGGGGTTTGAGTGCTGTCAACAAAAACCGGTTTAATTCTGCCGGTACGTGGGTCTTTGGGGGCAGTGAAGCGGCAGCATACCGCGGACTGGCTGCTAACCTATAACATCGAGAACCAGTGTTCATTAACAAAAATGATATTTACGACCCTGTGTTGTGCGTTTTTGACGCTCGGACTCTGCGGGCAAGGTCATGGCTCACCTCAAGGTATTAAATCCTCTGTTATTTTATGAGTAACGTTAACTCAACTTATCAACAATATTCCTAACTGGCAACAATTAATAGTCAAATTATTGTTTTACATTGAGCGAAAGTATATCTGGTACAAGGACACTATTGTACTGAGTAAAACCATATGCTTTTGTCATGTTAAAGTATTATTTTAACTCAGCAGCCATTACTGCCAAGTATATAAGAGTTTTTTTAAGGTTGACAGTACGATAATATAATATATCAGAAGCAATGTGGTTTTAGCCAGAATAATAGAGCCCCAGAGTGATATTTCTACATTTTAATATTACTTACCGTACATTATGAGGGTAATCTTTATGTATTAATTAGAGGGCAAAGCTGCCCTGTTCGCTTAATGTAATACAAAAATATGGACTATTCTTAGTTCACGATAAACAGATTTTAACCGTTACCTATTGTTGTGTGGGTACTTATAATACCGTAACTATTTTGCTTGCGATTCCGTTAGCAAAACAGAAATCCTTTTAGTGTCATTTATATGATTAAACTATCGCCATCCGCTAACGTCTTTCAAAGTAATAACTGGATAAACCCGTCATCAAACAAACAAACACACTTATGCCATTACCCAATCAATAGCTGGCTCTGTGGCTATATAAATATTCAGATAAGGTAAACGTGATGAATTTGTTTATACAGTGTTTTCTACGAAGTCATAAATCAATCTTGAATAAGCGAATAAAACTAAGGTTTTCTTATCACAGGAATCAGATTTAGGGCATCGATCGATGCAGAGCAAGTAAATAAGAACTATTGTAACGTTAACAATACGATAGCAAGTCAAAAGCAATATAGTTTTATTGGGAAGAGCACAAGCCCTGCTTTGCATTGAACCCACAGGGTAAATCTGCTGTGAAGAGTGCGAATGTTTTTAGAGAGAGTAATAATAAATATAAATAGATATCAGAGGACAATCTCACTCAAATTAACCTAGCCCTAAACTAAGCTCTAGGCTTGTACTGTGGGTAGGCTAGACAACGATAAACTTACTTAAATAGAGAAATACTTTAAAAACACAAAAAAAAAAAACTCCGGAAAAATGCTCTCGCTCATCTCATAAATATCTTATCCGTCCTTCTCGGGATTTGAGCCCGGGAATGCTAGCTTCGAAGGCAGGGTCACTACCAACTAGGCTAATGTATCTTTATTATATATATATATATATATATATATATATATATCAATAATATTCAGATTATATATTTATATATATAATCTGAATATCGGACTCCAATGGCTCCAACGATTTTCATGAAATTAAGTATGCTGGTCTCTAAGGGGATTTTGGGGGCGATGAATCGATCTAACTGGGTTCAATTTTTAGGAAACTTCACAAGAAAAATACGGTCATCTAGGTAGTGTTAAATTCATATAAATAAAATATATAAATTCAAGTATCACACTTTATATGACATGTTCATAAAGTGTGATACTTGGTTTTGCGATCCAGTGTATATGCGGGCCACCTATTATTTTGTCGCAACACTTTTCAACAAACGTATCATTACGCATAGGTTAATTTCATTTCATCGAAAAGTACTCGTCGCATGAGTTATTTTGGTAGTCACAAGCCTAACCTAACGTACTATATTAATAAATAAAATAAAATAAATATCAGGGGACAATGTCACACTAATTGACCTAGTCCCAAACTAAGCTCTAGGCTTGTGCTATGGGTACTAGACAACGATATAAATACTTATATAGAGAAATATAATACGTAAATACATAGAAAACATCCATGAATCAGAAACAAATATTCGTGCTCATCACACAAATATCTGCCCTTACCGGGATTTGAACCCAGGACCGCTAGCTTCGTAGGCAGGGTCACTACCAACTAGGCCAGCGCGTCGTCGTCGTCGTCGTTAATGTTTAAGTTATTTTGAAAACATCATGATTTCAGCAGAATATTGCGTCCAATAAAATGAAATTCGATGAAATGATACAGACCTATCACCCACCCTTTAGGCCTATATTAGTGTTAGTGTCTTTGTCGAGTACCTATAGTATCGATATGTTTTCAGTGTCCCAGTTATCATTGCCCGTTATCGCGTGTATACATTAATTGGCCCCAAACAGGCCGATTCGGTGAATCGAGAAGCGCCTTATTATATTATTCAAACGACAAGGCCGTGGTTATTTCATGCGTATTTACCCGGATACCATTTCGTGCTTATTTTTTATCTGCGGGAGTTTCCGGAGTGGCTTTAATAGCGGAAAGTTTTTAGTGTACTACAATGTAAATACAAAAGTGTGGTGGTTTGTTTGTCCTTCTTACACACTTAAAATGAGTTCCGAATTACTTTTCTTAGTATAAAGGCAATTTATCGCCCATTTCCAATATCATACTCGATAATTTGACACAAACGGAGTTGCCAGTTGAAGCTCGTAAAAAATACAATAGTTTTATATCTGAATATTAAATATATATATATATATATATATATATATATTTTAATAAAAAAAATTAAATATACATATACATCCCCGTGTGGTAGCCGGGTTAGAATACTGCCACTCCATGTCTTCCCGTGGATGTCGTAAGAGGCAACTAAGGCCTTGATACTTGTATCTTGTATGATTACGAAATCCACAAAATGGTGATATACAAATAGAAGTACAGGGTAAAAATCATTGTACTGCCAATATACCTAACTAACAACAAAGGTTTTTAAAATCTAATAAATTCGATGTAAACAATAAGCAAATAATTTGAATCTAGTCTCAAAAGTACCTCCATAAAGATGTACCTATTATTTCCATGATTATCATTATTTTCTAATCAAAAACAAACCAAAAGTAAATTCTAATCAACCTTTTCTTTCTTATCAGAAAAGGAATCATCGCTGCACCAGTTTAAGTCCATCAATCGAGACAGAGCAAAACGCCAAACTTGGGACTCTACAACTGCAGATCGCGGATCATCAGATATTTCTAACAATCGTGAAAATCATAATGAACAACCTCAACACAATAACCAAGATCAAAATACCCAATTTTATAATTATTATGGTAGTTCAAACCAGTACTACAGACCTCATCCGCCGCCGCCACCCCCGCCGTATTGGGGTGATTATTATAGCCCGTACTACAGACCGCCACCACCTCCCCCGCCCGAAAGAAGGTATCCGCGGCGTCCTAATGATTTCGGCCCACCAAATCATGACAATGGACCACCTCCTCCACCTCCTCACGGCTTTGGACAACCTCATTATGGCCATGGACCTCCTCCACCACCTCCTCATGACCATGGACCCCCTCCACCACCACCTCACGGCTTCGGACCACCTCACGGCTTCGGACCACCTCATCATGGCCATGGACCCCCTCCACCACCACCCCACGGCTTCGGACCACCTCATCACGGCCATGGACCCCCTCCACCACCACCTCACGGCTTCGGACCACCTCATCATGGCCATGGACCCCCTCCACCACCTCCTTATCACGATCGTGGTCCAGGAGGTGGTCCACCACCTCCACCCCCTCCACATGGCCATCCACCTCTTCATGACAGCAGACCACCTCCACCGCCTCCAAACAATCACCCATCACCTCATCGCGAACAAGGACCACCTCAAACACCCCCTTGGGATCAAAACCCAGGGTCGCCTCAACAATCTCAATCTCCTACAGGAAATTACGAACAGGGCCGCCGACCCCCTCCTCCTGATAGAAGCGATCCACCTTCTGGACAACATCCTTTTCCAAAAAGGCCACCACCTACCAAGGACGGTACACCCTTTAACCCTGACCGTGAATCATCAAACTTTGAGACAGCTGGTCAACAGTACGAGTATATCCAAATACAGCCATCAAAAGAGCAGCTGCCACAATTAACTGACAATAATCAATCTAGTAGTGCCCAAAACGATCAGTTAATTAAAAATCTTCAACTTATATTCGGTCCAAGTTTTCAAAATAAAGAGATTGAAAATTCTACAGTACCTGAATATAAACCTGTCCAACCACTTACGAACCAAGAACTACATCAAATCGATCAAATGAATGTCACTCCATCGCCTGCTTCACACCTTTTCCAAGTAAATCCAGTAACGCCAGAAAGCTAAATTTTAATCAAAATGCACGGTCGGCTTTATACTCGTTAGTAGGTAGCTGCACACTTTAGTGCTTTCTTACTTTTACTTTAACTACTGCACTGATCTGTCAAAGAAGTTAACCTTAAAATGAAGTGAAGCAATAAGGTATAATGGTGTTCAGCTACTTGTAACGCCGACTGTCCATTATATAACACCGATCATTTTCATACACTGTTACAAATAAAAAGAAAACTAAATTAAAGTAGAAATAGGTTTACGAATAGTTTTATTTTATTTTTCATTTAAGCTGAGGTCTCTCGATCTGCTCTCTAATTTTTTTTTGTAGGTATCTTTAGTTTTAAATCCTTCACTACCCGTGGTTCACCTGATTAGCTCACCGGGCATTTTAGCAGAGCTTAACGAAGTCGACGGATTCCAAAGTTATTTTGGCCCTTCGGGCCCTCTGAAAAACTAACATAACTTGAACCGACCTGTCAATTTTGGCTAGTCTGCTCACCGTAATCCGCATCGGTAAACCACGGGGAACTAAATATGAATATGTCGAAATATTTTTGTTTGTCAGGTTACACTGGATGTTTGTCAAATAAAAAAAGATAGTTTAAGTTTGGGTATATGTGAAATATTCTTATGTGTCTAAATATTTTAATTTGTGAAGAATACATTTATTTTTGTATTTGAAACACTACCAAAACTCACGAGTTATAATAACATTATCAAGCAAGGCAGTAACGATCGTAAAGTCGTATTGTATTTTTTTATTCTGAGTGTTGAGGCTGTACCTATAGGTTCTAGCATTTAAGATTTGTATGTTCTCTAGTGGAAATAAATGGTTCAAAAGCACTGATTGTTGTATTTTGACACTATTGTAAATCCCTACTTTATTGTTTACAGAATTACAATCCGTGCCTGAACTAAACCGACCAGGCCGTGATCGTTTAAGTTACGTCAGTAAACGATCACCTCAGGATGACGTATACGTACCACCGGAACCGGATCATTTATCACACGAAAAGGATCCACGAGGTGATCAATATTACGATGGTCCATCTGAGGGAAAAGTATCACGAGATTACAGAGGGCCACCAGATCAAAAAGGGTCACTAGATTATAGAAGACCTCCGGGTTATAGAGGGCCGCCGGATAGCAAAGGACTACCTAATCACAGAGGACCGCCAGATCATAGAGGACCACCTGATTATAGAGGACCACCGGATCACAGATGGCCACCTGATCACAGAGGACCGCCTGATCATAGAGGACCACCTGATCATAGAGGACCACCGGATCACAGAGGGCCACCTGATCACAGGGAACCGCCAGGAAACCGAAGACCAGTTAACGGAGGACCGCCAGATAATAGAGGACCACCAGACAATATAAATTCACCAAATAAAAGAGGACCTTCAGATAATGAAGGACCCTCTAAAAATAGAGAGCCTACGGACAACCCAGATCATCAGGAATCACCAGATAATAGAACACCTCAAAAAAATGTTCCTGGTTTGCCTATGGATAAAGAAGCACTAAATGATAGATTTAGTGCACATAACGGAGATGCAGCAGACGTGTCTCAAGTTTTAATGAAACCTACTGAAACCTCTCAAAACAAAAGTCC
Source organism: Acleris sparsana (assembly GCA_923062465.1). Taxonomy (NCBI): domain Eukaryota; kingdom Metazoa; phylum Arthropoda; class Insecta; order Lepidoptera; family Tortricidae; genus Acleris; species Acleris sparsana. The sequence continues at coordinate 13,869,637 of OV281289.1, forward strand.
TGGCGTACCGCTAGTAAACAGTGTGAGTGCTGAAGCTGTACCAGTAACAACTAAGCACCCAACCAAATTTCCAATATTTCAGGCGATTGCGGTTACACCTGAAAATGATTAAATCATGTAATGAGGAACATTAGATCAATGCAGAATAAAATACATAATGGTGATTGTAATTATATTTGTAGGTCGTAATTTATGGGTGGATATTAGGTACAGTAGAGCAAATTATAACTGTAATATCAAGTAATATGTATAAATTTCCTTTAATTTCATTTTAACCGACTCTGAAGATGGTTCCTTTATGTGAGGCTCGATATTAGGTATTACTAACCTTTCTAACCTTCTGTTGGTTGAGCTATTAGAATGTTTTAATTCATTTCATTTCATTAAAATCGGACGGCATATTAGACTTTGACGATATATTACACTAGGTATTAGGTATTACTGAACCTTCTGCTGAGTAAATTATAATTGTAATACAAAGTAATATTTATAAACTTATTTTAACTTTGAGGGTGTTTTCCAATTGACCTGTAAGTATATATATATATAATGTACTGGTCGAATATGTAGATACATGTTATTAATCTAGATTTAATCATTTACAAAAATAGTTGGAAGGTTTTCGTTCAAAATAATAGCACATAGAGGTACACCACATACTACAAAAATTAATATAAAATCTCTGGTAATTTACGATGAAATTATATATTTGATTGTTAAAACCCACTCCGGTCAAAGTAAAAACAATCCTTTTAAAGAAGTAGTACTGAAGGTTTATGTTGGTTTATTGTTTTGAAAAGCATTTTATATTCATTGGAAGCAAAACACCATTAAAACATCATAATTTGTTAATTTTACTGATGACGTCTAAAATGTAAAACAAGAAGAGAACAGTTTGAACAATGATATTAATGATAATAATGGTGTGCCATAAACATAATTGATTAAATCGTAATATTTGCATATTCGCTTAAATAGTTTACTGCAAAAATTAAAATAGTGTACAAAAGGTAGTCTTGCTTGTAGTATAAGCAATCTCTACCAGTCAACCTTAACATGAAACAGAAATAAAAAAACCGGTCAAGTGCGAGTCGGACTCGCGTACCAAGGGTTCCATACCGCCTCACAGTAGGTGTTAGTAATATTCCGATTGGAATTCGATTTCGAATCAAATCAGCGCTAGCCTAGCTTAAATTTGTAAATTTTTATTATTTGTAGTTTTTCTTCAGGGTTTTGTAATAATTATAATCTTACTAAATTTGACGCGTGTATATTTTAACATTTTTACAGCAAAACATAAATAAAAAAATGTTGATTAAAAAAGTTTCTTGTATGGAAATCCCCTTATTAATTTCAATTTCTTTAAAAATGATAGTAAATCCACCGCAATATTCTGAAAAAAAAAACTCGCTATATAAAACGGTATCCAATGATACATACAGCTTATTAAAGTTAGGACGGACAGCGTATCTACAGGGTCCTGTTAGGCTACCCTTCGGGTGCGGAACCATAAAAAGTAAACAGACGGAATAAAATGACAATCTTAAATCTTATTTTCCCCTAAAAATATTTTAAATTTAAGTACTCAACTTTATTCAGAATACCTACACTAGACATTATTGTGGAGAGCATGCCGTTTGGCAAAAATATGTTTGCCAAATGTGGCGTTTCCCAACTTTTTCATTTGGTAACCCGAAGTTGTATATGTTTTTCAGGATTTATTTCAGTACCATCGTGTAGAACCCTATCGGTTTAGTTAGGTTAATTGTTATAAAATCCTGAAATATTTGCGGATCCATAAAACAAAGCGGATTGGCAAATGAAACGGTTGGGAAACCATACATTTGGCAAACATATTTCGCCGAAACAAAGGTAACCCATTATTGTGAATTTTGTATACAATTTGATGTCGGCGATTAGTTCCAAGTTCTTAATTTTTCATGTGTGAAATTTTGAAAATTATTATTGGGACGAATTCTTCTTAATCAAAATTCTTAATTTTACTAATTCTTAATTTTCCGAATGCCTCATTTTCCTAATTATAGATAGTACTAATTCGGATTTTCATTTCATCATAAAGTGCCTATGTAGGGTAAGCCGGGAGCCAGGACTGAAATAACTGTGTATAATATCCCGATATTATAAGTAAAGGATTTTTAGGATTCATCTACTCACTATCACAGTAACATTTTATGTTTAAATACTTTTAAATCTTTCGGGAGAGACGATTGTAGGTTATTAACGGAGTTATTTTAACCAAATACAATAGTTGTTAGCCAGTTGAATAAACCTATTAGTGATCCACTTGACGCTTCTTAAATCTTAATGACGCCACACTGTCCATTGCACCCGAAGGTCACATACTAAATTGTTTATACAAGTTCAATAACGCACAATCAACCGAAAGGGTAGAGTAATTTAGTCATTGTTCGTAAAATGAAGGTTGCAATAAATATTAATGATATAAATTGATGCTTGTTTGAGACTTAGTTCACCACAAATAAAGAAAAGCAAAAATGCAAGACAATCACACATTTATTAAAATAAGACATTTAAAAACAGAACATAGGTCAGCTTTGAAACACTAAACTTGTTTTATTAACTCCTTGGTGGTCAAAAACTAGCCTCGCACCGGCCGTCAGGAGTCCGGTAGTAACCTGTGGAGCATCCGCCCTTAAAATTCTCTCTTCCATCCTTGCCTTCTGTAGTCGTTGAAGTCGGGTTACTCGTTGTTGCCTCTACTGTGGTATTTTTCGCTCCTGTTGCTAATGTGGTCGAAGTTGATTCAGTTACTTGGACTGGCTCCTGGTTTTCAGGAACCTGTGGTGTTTCATGACTATTAGTTCCTTCAGGAGTCACCTCGGGCTGACTCTGAGCTGTAACGACCGGTACTGTGGATGTAGTACTCTGCGGTGGATTGGCATCAGTGCTATTGTTCGTGCCTGGACGCCAAACATTTCTAATGTCTGTTCCAACGACCTGAACTGTTTCGTGCACTTTACCTAAAAAGTCTCTTACCAACCCTCCCTCCGCTTGATACTGAAGGGTTAGTATTACAAAAAGAAACACAAACGATGTCTTCATTTTCAAGCTTAATAAATGCAAGACGTTAACTGTTTCTGCGTTTCCAGCCGTACTAAAAGTTGTATAGAGAACGCTTACTTATAAAGATAAACCCTGACCTTTATAACCTATCACGTTCTGATAACAAGCGGTATGTGACTTGTTCAGAAATGATTTACTTGTTAATTATATTGTTTTCATCTCATAGCGGTCGGACGAATTACTTACATGTAATTGTTCATTAGTTACATGTAAACTTGAATCTTCTTAAAACCGCGCCTGTAAATAAAAATCTAAGTTTAGAAACTGTTGCATGCTTCGTTTGCAGTTAATTTACATATGTATCAAACAAAATACATTAAGGTTAAATGAACAAACATAGTGTTATTTTTATTTAAAATAGCCTACTTAGTATAACAGTAATTGACACGAAATACGGTGTGCATTTGATATTTAAGCGTCATTTTAAGAATGGTGTTTTAACAACGTATTTAATTTTATACGGTACCTTTAAAACGATTCCCTGCAACGTCCTAGTTGATCACGGTATGATCCTTCCGGGCAGTTCAAGTAAGGCACCCTCATCAACGTGCCCCTTTGTATCGATTCGTTTTTCTCTTCGGTTATTAAAGAAACATTACGCAGTTTCTCATGAAAGTTAAAATTGACTCCGGCTACAAGAGTCAGGTTCACAATCAACATTGTTAAAAACACAGTTTTTGCGTCCATTTTATGACAATGTAATCACTCCACTGCGCCACGAGCCCCGCCACGTGTTGAGAAATAGCTTGTCTAATCACCACGGCTCTCTGCAGACGCCATTCTCGTCCTTTTGCGTTCCATGCTTACAACTCTCGGTGTTTAAAGGCACGTCAATCATAGATTCTCTTGGTGTAACGGCGCCGTCTTTGCTATTTCCTAAATTTATGACACTTTTTCGGCTTGAAACAGCGTTGAGGAAATTAGATATAGGATTTTCAAAAATATCCATAAAGTCCTTGGTTGACAACGGAGCGCCTCTTACAGGGACCAGGAGATAAATAACAATTCCGAACAAAAATATCCGCTCGCACACAGGCGTCATTCCTCGTACGACGCTAGGCGCGCTCGCCTTTGACTCATAACCAACTAACAACGCCGGCTCCAGTTACTACTATCATATCGTATGCAATCAGAGAATGTACACAACCTTTATATTGTACCTAGTAAGTTTTATCACTCCAATGATAGGAATTTGAGATTAAAGACCAAGTATTTAATATGAAGTAAACGTAATATTTCCCGCTATAGAACTGAACATTACCGTGATGTAATCTCCTCAATTTACCTGGCTTTTTGCTCGATGACGTAAACCCGGAGTCCGTGAAGCCCAGTAGATTACTATTTTCCTCGTTTTCATTCGCTTAGAATAATGCCAACATTATGCAATAAATAATTTACTAGTGATACCAACGTCTGAATAAGTTTCAGTTCTTATTAATTCTTTCGACGTTTTGACGATCTTATTTTTTCAATGATTATTTATAACTCCAACTATACTGTGTTGTGCTATTTTTTAAATGTATTAAATGAAAAGTTCTGCCCATTGTAATGCTAAATTATCTATAGAACTGAAAGTTTGCCTCTCAAATCGGAAAACAACTGAAAAACGTAGTTTGAATTATTCAAATTTTATGTAAAAGAATAGACAATATAAAATCGCTATACATATTTGCTTTTAACCAGTTTTTCAAACACTATTGGTTGTCCGTGTATTAGGTTTTTTTTCTTGTGATCTGATTTTCAAATTTTCATAATTACGCCAACTTAACTTATCGATATGATAATTACTACTATTTATTTAAGCGTAATTATAAAATCCAATGATAAGCAACAATTTAGTAACACAAATAATTTTCACACTTCCATTTAAAACAAATGTGTCTCCTTTGATTGGCAAGAAGTGGAGTTTATTATATCAATTGAGTTTATTGAGTTCTATTGCTCGAACGCTATCATCCTCGACTAAATAAATTGTTGACTGCCATCGTCATCATCGACCCAAATAGAAGTATGTTATTATTTTACAAGATAACACGAACATTTATAATGTATATTGATGATTAAACGTGTTTAACAGCGATTACGAGCGTAATCATTACCAAGTAATCTGCTATAGGTCGTGTTTATACATGTGGATAATCGTGGATAAAACTGTTGTCACTTTCTGACCAGTACGTAGGTGCGAGAGTGACGGATACTTTATCCACCGGGATAATACGGGCCCTGAGGGGTTACCGTGACATACTAAAGCAGTTTAGTTTAGGTTGAGAGAAAGATTTATCTATTAGAAATTATCGATAATTTCTAATAAATTATATTTTTATTTATTAGAAATTATCGATACAACACTAGCAAAAAACTGCAATAAAATCACGTTTTTTGTATTGGAGCCCTCCTTAAATATATATTTTATTTTAATTTAAGTATTTATTTTTTAAGTGAATATAAAACTAAATATTCCGTTATTAATATCGAGCATAAAACGGCAACAAAATCACGTTTGTTGTGTGGGAGCCCCCTGAAATATTGATTTTATTCTGTTTTAATTTTTATTATTATAGCGGCAAGAGAAATACATCATTTAAGAAAATTGTCTAACTCTCACGGTTCATGTGATACAGCCTAGTGACAGACAGACGGACCGACAGACAGACCGACGGACAGCGGAGTCTTAGTAATAGGGTCTCGATTTTACCCTTTGGGTACGGAACCCTAAAAACTAAAAAGAGTAAAATAAACTAAATAAATTAAAAAAATGAGCTCGCTCTTTGCATTGACCGATCGTAAGGAAACCGTTTTTAAGAGAATAACATTTCTGCTTTTCGTCTGTATACCACTTGTATCTATCTCTTTCTGACCTGTAAACGGGGTAAGTTACAGACCCAAACTTCAGATATTTTATGTAAAAGGTTGTGAGGTATGTTAATGGGTCAACCGATTTACTTAGTAAAAACACAAAACCTTATCTACAACCACAAGTATGAGATAATTTTCTATTTTAAGTTTGTTTGTTTTATTTTAGAAGATTTTCAGTATGTACATAAAATATTAACTATTGAGTCGCCTGCAACTCATGAATTAATTAATAACACGTCACTTTAACGATAAGACATCAAAAATTAATAGTCACATACACAATAATGAAAAGTTATACAACCATTATGTACCATGCACTCGATGAAAAAACACACTTGCTTTACATGTAGGGGAGGTACCATGTATTTATTTCACATTTTTCATTATTGGTCTTAGTGTGCATTATAAAATATCTGTATATCTACAAAATTTCAGCTTTGTGACTATGATAGATTCTGACACTGATAGCCAGATGGACATGGCGAAAGTATAAGGGTTCCTATGGAGCTCTAATACCTAAGGAAAACAAACCTTACCTACCTTTAACATACAACGCCTATTTTATTAGGATCCTCAATGAATCACGTTTAAAAAAGTTAGGTATATCTTGCAAATTCATTTTTTCATTCATGTCAGCCGAAAGACGTCCACTGCTGGACATAGGCCTCCCCCAAGGCTTTCCACTCAGACCGGTCTTGTGCTTTTTGCGAGTTGATAATTCATAAAAAAATGTGGCTTTAAAACCAATCTTAAAAAATATTTCGTGGGTACAATTATTATATAACAATTTCTAAATAAGGAAAAACAAAGCAGAAATACGAAACATAACAAGTGGTTTTGTAATAATGACTGATAAAGTGGTCTCGGAGTGCATCATTGTGTAAACCTTGTTAGCGAGGCCGCAATCGAACCTCGCCCGACTGAGTTCATTCCGCGGGTTCCTCGGAAACTGACCCATTGTATACACCCACTAACTAGTCAGTTGGCTGATTCCCTTAAACATCATTATTCTTTATAAATGAGCCAATTACCCCTAACAAAGTTCCTTTTTCAGGTTTGGAGTTAATTTGCTACTGTCTTAAGGTTAATTGAACTGGAAAAGAGTGTAACATTACTAAAAGATTATAAACAATTATATTTACAACAAATACTGGGTAAATAATTAGGGAGTTTTTAATTTAGTTATTTAAATATGTATTTATTTTTTCATGTATTGAAATAGTTTAATCCGTAGGTAGGGGAGGTAGGGGACCATTGGGCAGTCGGAAGGTTCGGGCACTATCATATAACTTGTAAGGTAGTGCACGAACCTCCCGACTGCCCAATGGTCCCCTACCTCCCCTACATATACATTCTTCCTTTTTTCAAGGTGTTACTTTTTTGCTTTAATGTTTAAGTTTAACTAAATATATATACTTGATTATTGATAAGGTATTGTAAACTAATTAACCCTATTTTACAAAACAATATCTATTGTATTAAAAAATATGATTTATTTATTTTTTATTCCCTACCCAAGATGTTTTAGAACGTCAGCAGCAATAATTTTCAGGGCGAAATTTCTATTTTGGACCAATTGACCCTACGGGCATAAAAAAGTTCCTCATGGAACTTGCCTAATCTATTAAAGAATAATATGTAATTAATCCATACAGGGTGATTAACTAATGGTGCATTTACTAAACTATAATGCCTTTGTAGGTATGTCTAAAGTTGAAATTCGTCAACATTTCCCGTTTCCCTCAGGCAAACACATGGGATTTACCAAGTAGAATGAATTAATGCTGGTTATAAGGAGATTGATTTAATAAAATATATTTAAATTTCAACTATATATTACTGTTTTAACCTGGTAGTGTTTTCATGTAAACTCAAGTATTCTTGAAACCCCACCTGTAAACAAAAAGAAAAATTAAACCATACTGTCAGTTCCTACGCTTCTGTTTCATTATAATATTTAAAAGATATTATAACAAAATTTTAGAATTGTTGGTTATTTATTCTGTAGCTCTGCCGACCCCACATTGAGAAAGAAGACGTCAATTTATGTATGTATGTAAATAGATATAATTAAGTGGGCATACATAGTTAGGTTGATTTTTACCGTCTCAAGTCAATTATTTTATGTATTCGATCGTTTAAAACAGTATTTAATTCAAAATATTATGCGCATTCAATGAATAAGCGTCTCTTAAACAGTAATGTAATGAGTTTGGAGTAACATTATTTAAGACATTTCGGTGTAGCAAAAGACATTTAAAATGGAGCAATAATAGACTCCTGGTCGACGGCGTAGGGGCTTTGACGCACGCCGTATTAATTGTGTCCTGGGGCCCGTTTATCAAACGCTTGTGACTTGTATTACAAGCGGAAATCTCTTTCCAACAATATGTATTAAAAAGAGACTTCCACTTATATTACAAGTTACAAGCTTTTGATAAACAGGCCCCTGCTATAAGTACCTTTAAAATATTTCCCTGCAACGTCCTAGTTGATCAAGAGAGGATCCTTCCGGGCAGTTTGAGTGAAGCTTAATTCTGTACGAATGTACCGGCTTGTTCTTCTCTGTGCTTGTTGACGCTAAAGAAACATTTCGCACCTTCTCAAGTAAGTTGTCTCCCGCTACTAGAGCCAGATTCACAATTAAAATAGTAAGTACCATGGTTTTTGCGTCCATTTTATCGTAATAAAAAACACCACTGCGCTGCGTTCTGTCTTGTGTCGAAATGTTTTTGTGACTGACCGCACCTCAAACATGAACGTTTTCCTTCTTTTAATTGGCCCATGTTTGTATGGTAATGTTTAGGTTAAGCCGTAAACGCACTGAGAGCGGAGACGGGGCGGTGCGACGTTTTTAGTGCACAATTTTATCCATCAAAATAAACTTTTGTAGTTTGGTTGAGAACAAGTGAAATACGAGTATCATCTCCGATGACAGAGTAATTTAATAGGGGTCCGTTCATTTGACCAAAAGTACGTTTGACAAACGTATCATTTTACAAACTTTCATTTCGCAAAAACGTGTTTGTGCTTAAACCATTACATATTGCACAGATTAAATCAGCTTATTAAATAGGTTAGGTTAGGTTAGAATATCGACCACTAAAAACTTAAAAATAATACGGCGGGAAGTATCTCTTTGTGAAATGAAATTTTGTAAAATGATACGTTTGTCAAATGATGATTTGGTCAAACATTAGTGAACCAATTTAATAACTAAAGCAGCAAACCCAAATAAACGCAAGTATTTTATCAGATGCCTATCGGACAAAATATGTGATAATTATGTGTACCTATTGGAGATTGTATTTGTTTAACAGCGATGGGTGCGAGTAGCTCGTAGTAGACCATTGGATAAGGCCTGTAATTATGTATAGGTTTTTGAGTAACAAGTTTTTTTTTAAATAAATATACTGGGAGATTTTGGATTTAAATAATATTTAATATTATTTATTTATTGCATACATGTAGTGTAATATATCGAGAGTAGGTATAGATATAGCAGGTATAGATATAACATACACGCTCAGGTTCGACCTAAACATATATTTTATTTTTGATAAGGTACCATGAAGGTAACGTTCCTTATTTACGTACATACATACATAAACTAACGCCTTCATTCCCAGAGTGAGGTAGGCAGAGCTTTAGAATTACCGACAACTCTAAAACGTTTCTTAAGTACGTACGTTACTATGCAGGGCGGAGTCTGTATCTCAGGGCAGTTTGCCCTTCGAGCATAAGAAATAACCAGATTCTGATGGACCTTACCTACTAAAGAATATGTAATTAATCCCTACTGGGTGATTAGTTCTTGGTACAATAAATAAGCCACTTGACTGTATAAACATCTAAAGTGGAAAGTCTTCAACATTCACTTTGTTTTTGAGGCAAACACAGATAATAATAATTAAGTAAGTAACTGCCGCACTCAGAGACGTCCATTAAATTTAATGCTTGATTAAAGTCGCTGCTGTCACTTTCTTTTCTATGGAAATAGAATAAGACAACAAGTCACTAAACAAGCATTAAATTTAATTGACGTCTCTGAGTGCGGCAGTTAGTAAGTAAACTCTTTATTGCACAAAAAAATCGTTACACAAAAAAACACTTCTATGAAAATAAACTGTTTTAAGGCGACCTTATAGGGACTAACATTTAAGGAATCTCTTCCAGCTAACCTTGGTAACTGCTAGTAATAAGATATTAAATGCTGGTAATAAGTTGTGTGATTTATTAGGTGTAAGAAAACATGAATATTATATTGCTTTTATCTCATGGTGCTGGAACGAATTACTGTTATCCAAAATCTAAATTAAAAACTCCCTATGCCTCTGTTTTATTATTATATATGTATATTACTAATTAAAATTTGTCTTTAAGGACACATTAAAAAATACTGAAATAAATAGGTATTTATTGTGTTAAGTTTTATTTATATTATGTATTATGTACTATCTTGTAAAGCAGAATTTAATACATAATGTTATGCGCATTTGATGCCTAACGCCCATTTAAGAGTAAGTAATGAGTTTCGATAAGTACCTTCAAAATGATTCACGGCAACGTCCTAGGTTATCACGCATTGATCCTTCCGGGCATTGTAACATGGGAGCCCTCATGAAGCACGCTATAATTGGGCTCCTTTCTGTTGTTGACGCTAAAGAAACATTTTGCAGTTTCTGAAGTAAGTTATCCCCCGTTACTAGAGCCAGATTTACTATCAACATTGTTATAAACGCAGTTTTTGAATACATTTTACCACAATGAAATCAGACTTCTGTTCTGCGTTCTGTCTTTTGTTAAAATGTTTTGGTGTTTGACCGCTCCTGAATACTACGTGACCACTTTCCTTGTTTTTATTGCATCAGTGGTATGTTTGGGTTTTTGTTATCTTTTCGATGTATTGACGATCCAATTATCACTTTCAAAGTATTATTTGCGTCTCAAAAAATTTTATGCAAGTTTTAAGGTTTTTGTTTTGTAATTGGGATTGATCATATTTTTATAATTACTCTAATTCGAAAACCATTTCGAGGAATAGGGTTTTAAAGCCGTTCTGCATTATTAAGTTTTCGAAATATTTATTTATTTTGGATATTTCGACAACAGTATATTTAACCTTTGTTTGACTTTCGTTTTCGGCTTCAAGCCCTTGTAGGTGTATCTTACAGGTTAGGCGAAAACCACTTGAAATAGTATGTTTCAAAACACTATTATAATCACTTTTTATCATTAGATATCAATTAATTGTTGTAATTTATTAGAAAATGCCATTCCAAATTTAAAATATTCATGACATCCATAAAATGTCTGCTGAATAAATAAAGATATTAAAACAAAACTATTGGGTCAAATACAAAATTAATGTAACTGGTCTCTTCAAATTACCTAGTCTTTCGAATTAGAAAATAAAACCGTGAGTTAATTTTTTTGGTCTATCCCAATTATCAATTTAAATAAAATAATGTAGAGTTTGCCTCCCCAACTAATACGAAGTAAGGTAAGGTTCTATTGCTTCAATGATACGAGTATCATCCTCTACTTGACACAATAAATTTATGGCTAGAACAGCAGACCCAAATATAAGCAAGTATTTTATTGGATTATTATTATATTATATTTAATTTTTTTATTTAGTGGGGTGGATTTGGGAGTGAAATAATATTTATGATGTATAGAAAATATTTATTTATTGCATACATGTGTGATAAATATATCGATGGAATATAATTTATACGTAGCTAACACAAAGTGCAACCTCTTTTGCGGTGTTACTATTTTGTTTACCCTAATACGGGAACACCTTAAAAATTCAAATTAATTTTTCCGAATGTTAATTTGTCGAAATATATATTTTCCCTCAAGGTATGTTAAGCTGGAGCTGTTTTAGATTAAATTCATAATTTAATTTTCATAAGTAGGTTAGAATAGGTCTAATTTATAAGCGATAACAACACTGCTCCGACGAATTACTGTTATTCATGAGTTAGCTGCATGTTAACTTGAATGTTCTTAAAACAGCATCTGTAAACAAAAATATTTATTAAAAGCTGAAATGATTGTCATTCCCTAGGCATCTTTTTTTTTGATATGAATATTTAACAGAACTTATCAAAATTACCCATTTTTTTTGTTTTTACAAATTAGGTTTAATGTTATTTGCATTCGATGCATACTCGTAAATATCTTTATAAAAATAATGTGTTCCAAAAATGAGGTTGCGGGATGATTTGCACGTGTTTCGAGCGACTGGCGGGAGTATTCAATCAGTAGGAAAGACCTTTAGAATAATGTCCTGCAACGTCCTAATTTATCACGTACTGATCCTTCTGGGCAGTTCAACAATGATGGAGCTCTCATTATCGTGCACCGTCGTAATCGTCGTTTCGATTCGTAATTCTGAGTGTATGTCGAATCTGAAGGATCCCCGCACAATATATCAATTAAGTTGTCTCCAGCTGCAAGAGCCAAGTTCACAATTAATATTGCTAAAAGCAAGGTTCTTGCGTCCATTTTGTCACGAAGTAATCGCACAACTGCGCCACGTTCTGTTTTGTGTCAAAATGTATCTGTGACTGACCATCTAACTCAAAAACGCTCCTTGTTTTAATTGATTTAGAGTAATTACTGAGACCAAACATACCTTAAAAACATTTTCATTTTTAAATGTATAATTAATGTCTCAAATAAATGCTACTTTTAAAGTGTCATAATTTTACAAGATTTGAATATATGATTGTATAGTTTCTAAACTTTATATGACATCACTTGTACAATCTGTGGAATGTCTTTATTAAATGTCATCAAGTAGCCTTGTGTACACATCAATTGGCTTCTATTGCTCCAATCATTAATCGTCGACTCGACTAAATAAGTGATCTGATGACTGCCATTGTCAAAAAACACTCAAACGAAAACAAGTATTTTATGACATACCTTTAGCAGAAAGCAGAGCTATATTGGAGATTAAATGTATTTAACAGTGGCGACGAACGTGTTTAATTAAAGTGCTTATAATCTATATATCTGGGTTAAAAACTGCTTTAGTCTTAACTAAGGCAGTTTTTATATATAAAATTAAAAACGATGGCACTAATAACCTTAATATTACTATTTTACATTTAGTCGCGGGTAGAGGTTGTAGTCGCATAAGTCATCAACTACTTGAACTAACACTTATGCGACTACAACCTCTTTATTAAATGTTATATTTCATGTTTGTCTGTATTTAAAAAGCGGACAACATATTTTTTATTATAATTATATCCGTGTTACTTTAGGTAAGAAATTAAGGGTAGGTACTAGTACATAGGATAATATAATCATTGTTTTAAAATTGATTTTTAATATACAATTGAGATTATACTTTTGGTAATCTATAAGGACAATTGAAGAAAAAATTGAGTTCAAAATATTCAAATAATACACTCAGGAGCAAAAATACCGGGTCAGAGTGCGTTTTTCATACTAAACAGGCTATTTCGAAGCCTTGGTTCCTCGCGAGGGGATGCTTTTAGTGAAATCTGATGATGAATACCCCGAGCATTGATACAGGACTTCCAGTGTGACTAGGGTACCCAACTGAATGAATCTGCGGTTAACGCCGGAATAGTGCCTGTTCAGAAACACATCTAAAATGGCCATAAAATGTAAGGAAATCCAAATGTTGACCCAAACTCTCTCGCTGTGGTGTAAACTGATTGTGCGATCAGTTAGGTATCTTAAGAACTTTTGACCTCCTCTATTGAACCTCGGAGTATCCACCATTAAACCTCACTCAAAACTACCCCTGGCGAGGAACCAAGGCTTCGAAATAGTCTCGTTTGTAGGAAAAACGCACTCTGACCTGGTATTTTTGCTCCTGAGTGTACAAGATACAAATTAGTTTTTTAATAAAGGATAATAAAGGGCCTCGGAGTGCATCATTGTGTTGAACCTTGTTAGCGAGGCGCAATCGAACCTCGCCCGACTGAGTTCGTTCCGCGGGTTCCTCGGAAACTGACCAATTTTGTCTACACCCACTAACTAGCCTAGTTGGCTGATTCCCTTAAGCTCCAATTACATATTTTATTTAAGTACCCCTTATATACAGTACGTGTTTGTTTTTAGCTAATATTAGGTAAATAATATTCATAAATGTATTTTCCACACCGTACTGGGCAGTTTCGGGAATAAACAAATATAAAATAAGTACCATAAATACGTACCTTAAGGTACCTTAAGCTCAATCCATTTAAAAATTTAATGTATTTCGAGGGAAAAAACACCTCAGCTAAATATTTACACTAACAAATTATTTTGCGACTGGAAGTTAAGGCGGGACTCGTATCCCTGAGCAGTTTGCCCTTCGGGCATTAGAAGCAACCTAATGGGATTTACTTACATACTAGAGGTACAGAGATACATACGATTAGCACTCAGTGATCAACTCTTTTTGCAATAAGTCATCTACATACGTCGAACTCCAGCGGTAATTTTGCGACCTCTGTTGGTAAGGTTTACAAAAAAAAACTGAGTTTACGAGTACACGTACTTAGTATCTGTAACTGCGAAGAATTTAGAGATATTATTAATCATATATTCACTTAATGTACCTAAATAAGTCGTTAAATTCAAGTACTATAGACTATCCTTATGGTTAGGTTATTGACATACGTCGCACCGCACTCCAGCGGGCTTTTTGCGGGCACGTCATTTGGTAAGGTTTACAAAAAAAATATCTAAGTTTACGAGTACACGTACGTGGGTGAGGTCTATGTCGATAACTATCCTCTTTCGGCTAAAACAGTGATGAGTGAGATTCGTCTTGACCTTTAGGTAATTCTCTTATACAAATCACGTTTCAATTCGCTGTCTGCTTGATAACCAGTGTGGCGTTGACCCATCGGACCATTATTTAACAAGAGTAATACGTGCATTTTTAATTTGGTAGGCTCTGCCTAACGCGCCTATTATGAAACCGCGATTAGTTTGGATTGGAATAGCTGGCAATTCATATGCACTTTAACGTATATATATGAAAAAACTGTCACCTCTAATCCCTTACTAATCGCAGCTAGATAATACAAGTGCACGGGGCGACTTAAGTTTGCCGGTTTAAACTTCAAAACACAATTAACGGTTTGCAATATCTGCCAAACATCCTTTGAACGCTTGGTCGGTACTCAACAAAAAATGCCAGAAACAAAGGTATTTTGTGATTAAAATACCGGCCTTTTATGTGAAGATTTTAATCACTATTACGTAACAATTTATATTTGCAGTGTTTTAAAAAAAATATTATTCTCTGAAAAAATCTGTCATGGTTCACGCGAAAAATGTGGAGTATTTTAAAAAATTAAGTCTTGTGAATCATTTTAAAAAACCATTACCAAAGTGGAAAATATCTTTGATATACATATATAGAGAACGAAAATATGAGTTAAATAAAATTTGAATATTTCTCGAATGGAATTTTGAACACGACATACTGTGTGAAAATTTAATAAGAGAACCGCAAAGGATTGCAGTTTCGTTATAATATCATTCACGCCTGCTTTTGTTAATCTACCTAAAATTAAAAAGTAGTACAAAGTAATATTAAACGTTACAAACGTATTTAAGATCACCAATAATTGCAATCAACATTTATTAATTACCCGAGATGGCTACACAGTATTCGGTGAAGTCGGCAGATCCAATTAAAACTTATAGTGAAAAAAAAGCCTTGACTATGACAAAAACTAATCTTTACGAAACCTCGACTTTGTAACATGCCGCCTTAATCAGTCAGATGGGCAATACGAGTAAGTAATGGTAGCCGATTTAAAAAGAATACCATAACACATCAAAAGCAACATTTACCGTGTTGAATAGAGGCCCTTATTACTTACAACTGACTAAGTAGTGTTTGTGGCGTATTGAACCAGTAAAATTAATTGTGGGCGATGTAATTAAATTGTCGGGAGTTAAATTAAATGGATCAGGCATCGATATGGGTAATGACGACGATTTATGGATTAATTAACTGTGCATCGTTTCAGCGTCAGTTACACAGTTGGTAACATTAATTGACTTAAATACTTCAAAATGTACACATAAACAGGTACATTGGTAGGGTACCTAGAAGTATCGGGAGCGGAGTTTTTCATATTGTATTTTCTAGTCCAAATTCGAAAGGTGGGAAGAAAACTCAAGACAAAAGTGGATACCCAAGAAAAGAGGTTACAAATTCTGGAAAGACAAGTAAGGCAAAGGAACCTAGTATTTTTCGGATTAGAAGATAACCAATTACCGTACTGGGAAAAAGAAAGCAGCATAGTGATCTTTATAGAAGTACACTTTAATTTAAAACTAGACTTTAAAGATATACAGGTGGTCAAAAGGCTAGGCGTTAAAAAGGATAGGCCCCGCCTCACAGTGGTTACCTTTACAACACTTGGCACAAAAATCCATTTACTCAAAATTAAAATAAAAGTTAGAAGGCACCCAGTACTCTATCAAAGAAGACTTCCCATTGAAAATTTTAGAAAAATAAAGAGATCTACAGGAGCAAATAAAAAAAGAAAACGTGAATAAAGCCATAATTAAGTATGAAAAATTAATAATACTTGAGGAACAACAATCAGCAAAAAAGGAATTTCCAACTATCACCGGAGAGCTACCCCCAACGCCAAGCTTACCATAGAACACAGGTGTCAAAGAAAAACCACAGACCACTCAGAGCAACCATATCACTTACAAGTACTAAAAAAAGAAGAGCCAACTACAAGAGCAGACAAAGCGCGACACTGAAAAACGAAATGGAAATACTCAAATATAGAGATCACCGTATATCTTACTTGCATAACCTACCGGACTGGGATGAGACTAAATGTATACAAACTCACTACAACAAGCTAACCGATATTATTACTCAAAGTCTACGAGAAGCTCATACAGCCAGCACTGGTCCAAAAGCCCACAAAATACTATCATGGTGCACAGTTAAACTCATGGACAGAAGGGCAGCACTGCAAAAAAACAAAAATAAAACCCGTAGTGAAAATAATGAAATCTCAGCTCTATATAAATTGGTTAGCAAACACATTTAAAAATGACTGTCCAAGTACAGACAAAATACAATCATGATGCACCTGAAACAGACAGGAAGTACTAAAAAAAGCCTACAAGGAACTCGCACCACACAAATCATGGATAGAAGGCCTGAAATCTTCAGGAAAAATGTTACACAATCGCAGTGAGATCATTGAAGCAGCAACCGCATTCTACAAGAACTTATACAGTGATAAAACGGATGTGGAAAGAAACATAATGCAAAATAAATCCGTAATCAATAAGGGAGAGATAAATGAAATTAACGAAATAGAGGTTATAGAAGCAATTAATAGACTTAAAAGTGATAAAAGCCCCGGGCCAGATCATATAAACAATGAAGCTTCAAAGACAGCCCACAAAATATTATACTTACCAATAGCAAATCTATTCAACCAAATTCTAAGATCTGCTGATATTCAATGGGCAGAATCAAATATTATATTAATCTATAAGAAGGGTGATCCAAAAGACATCTCAAACTACAGACCAATAAGCCTACTATCAGTCTTTTACAAGCTGTTTTCATCAATCATCAATAAAAGAATAAGGTTCACACTAGAGCTAAGTCAACCAGTAAAGCAAGCAGACTTTAGACGAGGTTTTTCAACAACTGATCACATTCAAACACAATAACTATTTATAGAAAAATACCAGGAGAAACAAAGGCCGCTCTACTTTTCCTATATAGACTACCAGAAGGCTTTTGACACGGTATCACACGAAAGCATATGGGAAACTCTAGAAAATCAAGGTGCAGAATACCAGTACATTGAGTTCGTCAGAAGCCTCTACAAAAATAGCACAGTCTGAGTAAAAGTAGAAAGCACAGCAAGCTTACGTATCAAAAGAGGCGTGATACAGGGGGAACCCTTATCACCAAAATTATTCATAGCTATACTTGAAGCAATTCTTGGGTAGCTAGACTGGAAAAACTATGGCATAAACAAAAAAGGTAGCTATTCAAACCATCTCCGCTTTGCAGACGACCTAGTAATATTAGCAAAAACTAGCTCACATCTACAACACATGATTGGATCTCTGCATATAGCCATTGTACGTACAAGTGGGTCTAGAAATGAATGTATCAAAAACTATGGTGATGATAAACAGCACACAAAGAACAATAACCGTAGGAAACGAATCACTGAAATACATAGAACAATATATATACCTATGTAAACAAATAAGTTTAAACAGAAAAAGCAATGAATTGGAAGTTGATCGAAGAACACAACACACCTGGAACAAGTACTGGAAGCTAAAAGAAATATTTAAGAGTAACTTGTCCATATATTTAAAAACCAAAGTTATGAACTCAAACCTTTTGCCATGTTTGACATATGGTTGTCAAACATGGAAGTTTACAAAAAAAATAAGGATAAAATTAACTTGCCAATGAGGAATGGAACGTACCTTGTTATCAGAAAAATCTACAAAATAAGGCATACAAAAATAAGAGAGACGATAAGATGTATAGATGCTCTCCGCTACGCCATACAATTAAAATGGAAGTGGGCTGATCATGTAGTGAGACTCTCAGACCAGCGATGGACCGGAAAAGTGACGTCTTAAAAAGGGCCACTCCGGAAAACAGGTAAAGGAAGACCCACGACAAGATGGGAGGACGACCTAAAATGCCTCGCTGGTCCAAACTGGACACACAGCCCGAGATCGAGACAAATGGGCGGCTTTGGAGGAGGCCTTCAACTGTGAAGACGGGGTTCTTGCATAATTTATTCTAACTAACTATTATTATCATTAATTCATAAGGCTAGATTACTAAAATTTAATTTAAGTGACTAAATGGTAATTAAGTTCATACTAACTAACCTTTCATTGTAACTTTCCAAAAAATAAAAGGCTTTTTTATTTTTATATTTATTTTTATTTATTATTTTCTAGTCCGAATATATTTTCATGTATAATCATCGAAAACCCGAAAGTATTATTTCTGATCCTTATTGTTTCAGAATGTGTATAATATTTAACTGGTAAATCAGGCTACGTTAGGATAGGTTTGTTGAAAAATCGAATACCATAAACGGTTTCAGTAGAATATATACATACTTTCGGAATTCCGACGATTATTGTCGACTATCTATTTAATTTAATCGTTTATAAATGGAAATACACTCAGACTATTTTTTTTCGTTTGTCAAATCCCAATAAATATGAACAGGTCAATATAATGTACATTAAATAAAAAGATGAATGTACTACGAAACGTGACTTTATTTATTTCTTAGTTGTTCCTATATGGTCGATTACTGACCGCTGATTCGCCCATTATGCAATTAATGCTTGGAGCCGCATCTCTTCAGGTGTCTCGATTTCTTGTTCTGAAAAAGAATGATGTTATGTAAAGGGTGATGGGCAATTTTGTATGGACCCCGTCCCCCCCCCTCCAACAGTAACGGGCTGCAGGTCTATAGGTCGGGTTGGGTTCATTAGGACCCAATAAAAGACAAAATACTTATCTTCGTAGCAAAATCAATGGGAATTTTTTAATGAAAACAAAGGGCCAGGCAAGGCAAATCATCTACATACGTGTACATTTTCAAACAAATTCCATAGTTCCATACGATAAGATTATGATTTTTCAAGAAAACCCCATACATATGGTGATCGTCGCTATAGAAAAAATACATCATATTGCCAAGATCTATAAACTGGCACATGTTTCATCACTGTTGGTGGGTGGGGACATTTTTACCCATCGTCCTTTACAACAAAAAATTACCTATTTTGCAGGTGGTTGGACCTTGTACAGGGTCCGTCCGGATCGCTACCACCATCTTATCCGTTAACCTACCGCCAAACAGCAGTGTTCGCATTGTTGTGTTCCGGTTTGGACTAGCATAGAGGCATTCAATCTTAGGCCTCAGGGTTGGGAACGCATTTGCAGTTTTAGGCCCGTATTAATAAACTGATCTCAACTCTAATGCTCGTCTCGAGATGCGTCAAAAATGACACTGTTTTATGGTTTGGTGTTTACTTTTACGTATCTTGTGACAGGGTTCAAAGTCAAGATGAGTTTATTAATACGGCCCTTAGCGTCGCAGTCTTCTGAATGCGAATGTCTATTGGTCACAGTTTCCGCTTACCATCAGATAGCCTGTGTCAGCATTTACCATCTCCAAGCCATAAAAAAATGCAGGTGTAATCAGTGTGCTATTTAATCGGGAATTCCAAAGAATGATAACTTCGATTTATTGGGTTTTCCGGCTAAATGAGGTTATTTGTTGTCGTCCAGACGTTCATCATGACTTAGTATTTTCGTCGTATCAGTTTCAAGGTCAGTCGATGCTTATCAATTAGTTCTATAAAATGATACGCCCTAATGCTGAGTTACAGGTAATAAATAACTTAGGTAATCGTGTATCGGATCATATGGTAAAATATCACAAGAATTTCATTATATTAAAAGATTTAGTGTAACTTTTAAAGGGTTCTGTACCAACACAAAAACCTTAATGATCAATTTGCTGTCTAAACGTAAAACCCACTAAATGAAGAGAAAACCCCATATGTTACTTAGCCCTGCATCTTCTTAACTGTCATAAGAAATAATCACGTTTTTTTGAACAAGCAGTTTTCATTTTTACTTAGATAGGTACTTCGCTAAATTTTTAGGTGTATCCTAATTCTTGAACACTGGGATTCTAGATTCTAGATTTCTGCGAGCAGCGCTTAAAATCTATCATTTTAATAGCCGAAATACTTCTACTAGAGCTTATATCTGTTAAATAACTCAATTTTTTTTCATAAAACCTCGCTAAGAACCATCCCGATTAAACTAGTATTCAAATGAAACGGCGTCCAAATCGGTCCATCTGTTTACAGGTTATTAACACGTTAACAACCCATTTTTGTCGGAGATTATAAAGTGACGAAGAACTTACATGATGACCGTTATTTTCGTTGGAATCGTCGCAAATCTCGTTGTTATTGTCTTCCTCGGACGACGATGACGAAGAAGACGAGGAAGACGATGAGGATGACGATGACGAGTCGGCTTTCTTAGTGTGACCCTGAAACCGACATTCAATTATAGCAATGAATAATCTGCCCGAAAATTTAAATACATAATTTGTAAGATTCCGTAGTCAACATGGAACTCTTGTTGTTTTGCCATGTCCGTCTCCCCGTCTGTCCGTCTGTCTGTGTATGTGAAATCAAAAATCATCTAAGACAAGTTTTTTGAGATAGTTTTTTGTGTTTGTAGTAACAGCTTTGGAACGCCACACTGAGCATGGTGCGATATGGTCATGCCCGGTTTTTTTATATCTTGAAGAAGGGCGACGTACAAACCGAACGTACCACTAACATCCAAGCTAACATTAGGCTCGAAAATATCTTATTCATTTAACTTGTGTGCTCTGTGCCCTTGTCAGTGAAATAATTGTGAGCCTTCTCTACTCTTTTTGAGCTTAGCAAGGCAATTGAGATTTAAAAAAATAAGCCCCATGGACTATTGTAATCGCAAGTTTAAAATGATTGCCAGCCCGGAAAATGAAAATGAATTTGCCTCTATACTACTAATTTATAATAGTTTTGCCAAATATCATTTACCCACCCGGAATACCACTAAGCGAATACTGCAGGATCCAGACGGACCCCGCTCGAAGTCTAACAACTCGCAAAAGTAACTTATTTTGTGCTCTTGCACCGTTAAGTATTACAATTTTGCGCAAAACAGAACCACCAACCAACTTGAGTCTCGTTCTTCTGCACAATCAGTGCCAAACTCTCTTATTTCAATATCAATTCGACCCTCCAAGAAGTTCTTGGAACTGAACGTGGTATTACAAAGTGGAAGTAAAAATATGAAATAACGCGGCAAAAGTTGAAGAACAGTTTCATCATTATTGCTCATTAGAGCCGCAATCGAAGCTCGCTTGGAGGCACACGCCGTAACGCGAATCTCAAAACAAATTGGAGTGTAGCTACCGCTGCGTGCACTTTGGCCACTTAAGAGCGTTCATTCCTGATTCCGTCGGACTGGCAACGTCTGAACAAAACAACAACTTGGCATTTCTTTTCAATTGTAATGAGTTTCTAATCGCCGATTTTTCCAATCATGATTAAAAATGTCTGAAAGTTCACTCTTTGATTTTCTTGGTCATATGGAACTAAGTTGAAATATATCTGACAGTGTTATTTGGACATTGAATAATTACCCCTTCATGTTATTACTTTTAGATACTACAAATTGCATAAATTTTCAGGGATAAAAACTATCCTCAGAGCTACACTATTTTGATATTTTGCAATGATTACGTTGCGATATACTTAATCATCATCATCTATGTACACTCAAGGAATTTAATTCCTTGAGTGTACCACTTTAGACTATGTCAAAGTGACACTGTAAATAAAATCATAAGAAGTCTCTTATGTTTTGCTTGATTATGTCACTTTGAGATAGTCCAAAGTGTTTGCTTGATTATGTCACTTTGAGATAGTCCAAAGTGGTAAAGGAATTAAACTCCTTGACTGTATATCATCTATCATTGCGATATATTGTAAAATATGATGTTATATTTTATTCTCTATTCCCTGATTTTTGATATCCGTAACATTGCAACATTGACTTATTAAAGCTTCAAGCACTGACCATAGTTCAAACTATATTCCATGTGCTAACAGTAACACAGTTAACTGATCTTTCTGTGAATCTCATCACCATCCAAAAAGGTTCTCATGTTTCATATTTTTAAGGCACTTAATGTAAAGCGCTTGAATACTTCCATTTAAAAAAGCAATAACTTAATGGCCGTTCCGCGATTTAAAATATGTACCAAAATTGCTGCAATTACTGTATAGTGAGTTATTATAATCATTTACGAATTCACTTTTAAAAGTTTATGAAATTGCGTAAAAATCTCATTTTAATTTGACTATCTTTCAGACGTTGCAGCTTTACGCGTTTTAGAACATGGTATAAAGTACCTAAGTACTACTTAAACGGTTAATAAAACGGGTAATAAAAAAAGTAAATAGTGAGCGTAAAGGTGGGTTCACACTATAGGGCTCCATCGGGGTTAATCTACAGGACTTGTTACGCTAAAGGCCGCTGAATCGGGACGGGTCACATCGCGACAATACGTCGTAACATGAAAAATATCGTCCTCATAACCGGTATTTGCATCCGTTGCTGACACAGTCACGGAACCATGTTGCGATGAAATGTGGACCCACCTTAAGCTCTTTAAACATCCATACGAACATATGTTTTAAGGGCAAAAACTATAAGCCCTTATGAACATAAGTAACTTAATAACATCTGTTAAAAATAAACATACAAATTAATTTGGCTATCAATGTATCAGTAAAAAATTACACGATGACCACTGAATAAAGGAATTTGCCATTGCACAGTTCTTCACTTTCTGGATCTACCTCAACTTCAGCAAATATTTATGTTGTCCACGTCAGGCCCCGCGTATAAAAAACGTACAATGGTAATACAGCCATTTTAATAAAGATCCATTGCAAAGGAAATAAAATGGATTTTCAATTAGAAAATTGAGTCTATCATACAATATGCTCATATTCCATTGACAAACTTCGTTGTATGGTGGGCCTGTAGAGGTTAGCATACTCGTAATATGAAATTCGCACAACGAGATTAGTAACTGTCAAACCGGATCGCAGTTTGTTGGAGTTGGCAAAGAGATAATATTAAGGATATAGGCCCAGCTACACCGGATGCGTGCGCGTAGACGTGACGTGGGCGTGCGCTTTCTATGCGCACGCATCCGGTGTTACTGGGCCTTATATCGTAACATAAAGGTAGTAGGAAGTAGGTGGAAGCAGGGCGCATTGGATCGTTCTCGTTTGAAATCAAAGAAGGAGGCCTGTGGTCAGCAGTGGAGGACTACGGGCTGAAATGATAATAATGAGGATAACCTCAAAAACTTGCTTTGAAAGTAATTATTAGATACCCACATTGTTGCAATTGTTGTTGTCTTCTTCTGACGAAGATGAGGACGAGGAGGACGAAGACGAAGACGACGAAGACGACGAAGAGTCGCATTTGTTTCTCTGAAACAGATATTGTAAATACACTCTACATTTGTATGCTTTGCACCATAGTTGCGATTTTTATGATTATATATAAGTAGTTGATTCTATATTTTTCTTTTCTCTCTATCTCTCCCGTAAGATTTTTGGCATGTTTTCCTGCTGAACTACACATGTTATTTGATATTATGTTTAATTTAATACTTGTAGCTTTATATAATGCTAGACCTAGTAGTACCATTGCAATATAAAATATGAAATATGTTTAAAAAATGACTGACTGCTGAGTTTCTTGCGGCGTTTCTTCAGCAGTGGTCTCCTCTTGGGAAGCACTGGTAGATTATTGACTTGTAAAAGTGCCCGAGCGGCCTACTTACTGAATAAATTTCTTTTATCTTTTTATCTTTTATGGTATAAAGAAGACAAATGACCACAAAAAGGCCTAATTATAAACCCTAATAGTAAGGCCCTTAGACATAATTGATGTGTGTATGTATGTACGTATGTATGTAAACACTTTATTGTGCAAAACAAAAATTCAAGGACAACATTTACAGAATTGGAATATGTACAAAGGCAAACTTATCCCTTTAAGGGATCTCTTCCAGGTAACCTTAATATTTCGCATCTTGAAACCCCACACTAAACCACAACGGTGCGCATACTGCAGCTTGGCAAAAACCTGGTTATTTCATATACATTAAATCATTGTTATCACATGGCACGGAAGTTGGTAAAGTCGACCACACAAGTCAGAGAAAAATACAAATAAACGCATATGCAATCATCAAGTTATGTAATGCTAATTTATTGGTAAAGAGTCCGGATTACAAGTTAGCAGCATATGTCACATTTTTTGAGTAATAGAATTCCGGTTCGACGGGAGTTTTATTTTAAATTAAGTGGGTAAGTCGATTATTTTGTCCGCGTGGCTCATCTGTAACTAAATTATTGTCAGTATAATGTAAATGTTTTTACTAACAAGTGATAAAGGGATGATTTTTTTGTTATTTGCGTATTAAGAATACACATACCATAAGCGTACTTAATGCGTAAGATAATATTCTATATTTAACAAGTGTAAGTGGTATATCGGTGTCGTTATTACAATAGTGATGTATTTTTTAACCCTTACGCACACCGTTTGACTGTTTTGATTCCGTACCTAAACGCATATCGCATGTTTTTGTTATTTAATGTTGTATACGCCTTAACCCCTGCCCTGATCTCAATTCCTTATCTGCGTTGTTCGTTATAACGATAACGTACATGTTATGCGACCTTACTACCTTGAAAGTGATTAATGAGTGAACTCTCGATGTACCTAATCTCTAAAAATAATATTGAATAACTTAGAAACAACCTAGAACCAAGAATAATAGTATTGAGATTTATTAATAAACGAACTAACGACTGTTGTTACTTTACATTTCATGGTAATGAGAGGATTTTACAATCTCAATAATTACAATGTGTCCTGTGTGGGGTCTCTATTGACTGCCATAAAGTTGAATTTTCGATTATTGTTTGCCAAGTCGTTTTACATTATACGTATTAATAGTCATAATGTGTTTAGTCATAATTTTGATGATTATACATCGGAATGTCAATTATTGCGGGTCTTTCTGTTGGAAGTCATAAAATTCAGTCATGCCAATTTATGTCATAATAATAATGCCAAAGGTAATAATTGTACTTGTTATAAATGTTTTTAGGTCAAAAGTTGTGGGTCATAACAGTACAACAAATACAATTTGAAGTAACTCACTTTTTTAAAGGCGAAAATTACAGAGCATAAACTGTGCCGGCGGCGTACTAATATTATAATAACACAAATAAAGCGGGTAGGAAGCATTGCCGCTTAAACCTACCTGCAGCATTTAGTGTTTCGTGTACTGTTTAATATTTGCAAGCATGTCGGACGAAAGTAATGTATGATGTGACGGGGTCGACGGAGCTCCGCTCCGCGGAGCTCCTATTCCTGGATAGTTAAGGCCTTCGGCCTTGACCCAATACTGACCTAACCTAACCTATTGATCCAGATTTATCGTCTATAGTACGGGTATTTTGGTTAGGCAGGAGGCTCTGCCGCCCGTAACCGCCTCCGTTACCACTAAGTGTTGCCTTTTAATGATTTCCATAATTGAAGATATAAGACTTGAATATTAAAAGCAAGAGGTATGTTGAGTTGCAGTGTATTTGTCAAACAATAATTATATTTTTTTCTTTAAATTATAGTGTTTAATATTTTCGTTATATAAAAAAGTTGTAATTAACATTTGGTAGAAAAACCGTATGAATTAAAATAATTGATAGTATGAAAGTATGTCCTAAAATATTTCTGACTCATTTTTAACATGCCTTTGAATGTTATAGGGTTAGGTTATGGCTTTTGTATATATAATTTTAACATTATGGATAGTTAACGTTCGAATTAATAAAGCGTTATGACGAAAAAAAATTATGTCTTCCGATAGTTATGAACATAAACAATATGGGTACAAATGTCTGACTTTTAATAATAGAAACTATAAATGTATGGTCAAAGGGATCCCGTCCTGTGTGGTTACCGGTCCCGTGTGGTTGCCGGGTTAGAGTCGTGCCTCTCCATGACTTCCCGTGGATGTCGTAAGAGGCGACTAAGGGAATAAAGGCTTGTAGTACTATTAATTAGGCGAAGTCACTAATACCAGTGGTAAACATCCTAGCCTAATTGTGCAAAATGTGGTAACAGAATCATCCACAATTTTTTAAAGTTGTTGGTAATTCTGTATCTCTGCGTACCCCACTCTGGGTATGAAGGCATGACTTTACGTATGTAATCATTACAACTTTTTTTTCTACATCATTAGGCCAGTTGTAGTGATAAAGCGTCAAATCGCATGAGAAGAAATTAAAGTGGATACACAGAAAATAGCGCGACCGCGTCAATAGCTTACCCAAAGGGTGTATCAACTGTAAAGTGAGTTCGAAACCCAGCCCAGGTAGGTTTACCATTCAGAAATTTGAAAAGTCCTGACAAAAAGCCTGACATATCGATAAAAGTCTGGACTTTTAAAATGGAAACATTATATTACTTACAGTGGTATGCTAGGCCATCTAATTTAAAAAAATCCGCACTTATTAAAATGCCGGGCAAAACCCGGACTAGCCTACAAGTCCGGACATGTCCGGACTAATCCGGACGAATGGTAACTCTGATCCCAGGCGTGCGACGATTACCAAGTACCAATGGGTTTTTCAAGTTTAAGTACGATACCCGATGCTCTTACGGTGAAGGAAAATCGTGAGGACTGCGTATTTAAGCAGGAGAATGCATCTTTCTATTTTACGTAAATAAAGCATTTACATACCGACGTAATTATACTTACCTACTTTAATAATATTTATTAATAACTTACCCTGGTTTCTTCGGGGCATCGCGAATGATGGTTTTCCCTGAAATGCAACAAAATTGCATAATAGAAATCTACAACAATGTCTTTGACCTTGAGTCTATGTTATCACAAATTTTCATACATTAAAGTAAAAATATACATATATATTTTAATTCGACTGCCTATTATCAAAAAATGATAGATTATAAATAGACGCACGTGCCACATGTCGCTCTTGCGTCGGTGATGGCTATGGTAGCCATGACAGCCAAAAGTAGTAAAATAATTTTGTTCATGTTGCACCCTTGAAGCTTCCCTGAAACATAAAGCGGTGTTTTACATTTTCTAGGAAACTTTAACAACACATAATCAAAACTCTACCGAATTTGTATACTTAATCCTTATCAATATATTTTTCTACTATAATCTATTCTTCCAAATCCATTCTTACTTTCATACTAATATTATTAATGCGAAAGTAAATCTGTTTTGTTGTATGTTACCATTTCATGACCAAACATCTGACGGTATCTTAATCAAATTTAACAAGGAGATAGATTAGGCATGCGATGATTAGACATTTGCCAAGGGAACAGTGATAAACAACTTCTACGCGGACAGAGTCGTGGCCAAAAGCTAGTACCTGATAATAGTTACTGACTGATAGATAATGCACTACCTGAATCGCTGGACCTACGGATATAATAAACTCCCAGAACTTGACGTAAATATTATGGGATACAAAATCCCGGTAAATAATTTACAACCAAATTAAACTTGTCTAAAGGGCCTCTGTTTGTTGCCTTCGGCTCCATGTACGCCTTCCTAAGGTCCGGGACTCCCATAGTCCCGTGTTTGGTAAAGACATACAAATAATAATATCCATAAATAGTTAAGACCGAAGATTATTATAACGATGAAATATGAAAATATTTTTTGTGTTTTCATAACGCTTTTACATATTAGTTAAAATTTAGAGTGACCAAAAACGGTGTAAAGATTTGCAAAACCGGTACTTCTACCCTACCCTGCATATTTTTAATGCACGATGTCTTGCCCCACTACCGTGGACGGACTATTTAAGTGGCGGGACGCACATTTATGGATTGAAAACGCTTTAGTATCATAAAAGTGCATTAAGGTTTGTTTTACAATATTGTACCCATAACAGTAAAAATGTGTTAATCTACTGTCAATACTTATATTATAAACAATGAAAAGTTCAACAAACTCTATTTACTAAAGTATTGTATGTTACTTACGTATATTTAGATGAGTCGGTCAAACAATGTGTGCGTGGTCCGAAACAAATATTTGCACTGACTTGAGTATCTCTGTGATAACATGCGTATATGGAGCACATCTTCAATAATTAACATGACTTTTTGATCCAGTTATAAGGTCACGCTGATATGATATGAAATTAAACTGCAAAAAGAAACAATAATAATTGTAACAGTTCTGAGTATCTCTCAAAATATACACTTTATATCATCCGCCTTTACTGCTTATTTATGAATTATAAATTATAAGTCCCGGAAGAACACTTGTCTTAAAAAAATTTAGTGCCAATATATAAAACAAAAGATAGCAGTTTTTTATTACAATATCTACTGGAAAGATAAACACATCAAAAGTAGGATTCCTTAAGATAGGATGAATAAAAAATTATATAGACTCAATAAAAAAGTGGTTCATCTATGTACCTACCTACATTAATGCACTCCCAACAATTCATTCCCCTTTATGTGGATTAGGTACTCGATAAACGCTACGCCGTCAGCGAGAAAACAAGCTCCTTACACAAATAGGAGGGATTTTAATATCCCTAAGTAGTGATGATACTGGCCTTCCTCCGTATAAAAGACTTGCAAAGTAATCCACAGAAGCCGTAGAGATATCGTCCAAATCTGGTTGAGTCATCGCATCCTTTCGAATAAATAGGGTCAAGGAAGTATATTTATTTAGGCAAAACCGATTTCAGAAACACTGCTTAAGACCGCTGTGAAGGGTTGTTGATTACGATTGAATTTGTGATAAACATACAAGAAATTGGAAATATTATTATTATGGGATGATTTAGTAATATTCAGCTTACTTCAAAATAGTGCGTTAGACCCTTACAATTATACCATTTAGTGCATTAGCGGCTCTCCCAGTTTGGCCTAACAATAAAACTCATTACAAAACTAGTTTTGCCTGTAATTCGATCGGCTGGATACAAAATACCATTTCAGGGCAATTTTCAGTAGAAATTTACCTCCATCGAGTGCTGAACGCATTATTTGCGAGTGAAATTACGAACTGTTTTAAAACTTCTCGATGGACCGGAGTTCGAAAATAGCATTATAAATTCACCAGTTTACAATCACAGCGCTACTCCGTAGAGGCAAAAAACCTTGGCGGGAAACTCGTTGTAACTTTTCCTATTTTTCTGCGTTAATTTCACCTGAACCCATTACACTTGGCAACAATTCTTAGTGCGAACGTTTCTATTAGGGCGCTTAAATTGCATTTTAAATGACTTTCTCGAAACTTCGAAAAGAAAGGTGTAAGTTTCTTTTCACGTACACAGCCGCCGCTTATTATCATGTAACAGAAGTTGTCCGACAATCACAAACTTGAAAATGGTAACTCATTGAAAAGTTACTTTTCACCTACATTTTATCTACACCCTCTTCAATTTATCTTAGACCACTATTTTTCCTAAATTGAACTAAGTTAATGGGTTATATTTTACCTAAGTTATCTACAAACAAAGCTTGCTGCAAGGTCATGGCGTTACCCCTCAATCATAATTATTCCACTGAAGGGTCAAACGTCGAAAGTAAACGTAAAAGAAGTAACCAAGTTGAGCAATGAAATGTTAAGGATGAATAAGTTAATTGGCCCCTGGAGCGTATCGACGGAGCCTCCTGTGGCACAGAGGAATGCATTTAAATTGGATTTTAAGAGTAGAAATCACCGGCGCTCTCCGCCTCTCCCAGCCTTGTTAGAGCCAATCTCAAAGTTTACGTAAACGAATAAACCTCCGTCAACTAAATCCACCGGTATCAACTCAAACTACGAATCGACTGTTACTATTTAATTGAACTCTAGAACTCCGCTGTTCGGAAAAGTTTATAATGGTTTGAATGCAATGGATCCTAATTAAAAGCTTTGCTGATACGGTGGTTGTAGGTAAAAATTTCTAAGTGGACTGAATTTTTTAATTTAATTTTTTAATCGCATAAATTGCACCCACTTGCTTAAAAACCACTAGCCGGTTGTTTAAGAAGGTAAAGGGTATGCAAGCGTAGGTAAAATGGAACACGAATACTCGCATAAAATGTGGGTTAATATTTGTAGTGGCCACTAACTTGCATCGCGGTAATGATATTTGTTTACGTCGCTTTTAGTTCAGTTACGCCACGAGTTGGTTCCAATTACAACGAGTAATAACATGTCCAAAAATTATATGAAACTTTCGTATTTTAAAAGGGAATTGTAATGAGTTTTGGTAGGATGTTGTATTAACAAAATATATGTAAAGCGTGGTTTACTGCAAGCAAACCAAAAGTAAAAGATAATGTACCTACTTCCTGAGGATTAGAGCCTCCATTCTACGGGCAAAAAGGTTTGACAACGTTGACACTACGATAATAGTACATTGTGCATCAAGGGTAGTATGAAGGGAATTACTAACGAGAGTGTTAGAAGCCCGACGCCGAAGGCGGAGGGCTTTTAATGACTCGAGTTAGTAATCCCCTTACTACCTGTGATACACACAATGGTTTTCATCACATTTGCGAGGAAAAAAAACAAAGAGAAAACACTTTAACTCTGCAAAATACAAAGAAATAACTTTTGACGAACGGGAACGTAAATGGAAACGATATTTTTTTACTGACCTCTACCACAGATAATAACTGCGTTTAGTTTCGACCTGGATTCGAGCCAGATTTAGCCAATTTGATAAAAATGTATAATTACTAAAATTAATGATAAATGTTGATATAAACTTGAAATAGGTATAAAAATAATGAAGTTTAATGAAGCGTATAGGTTTTGTGTAATGTAAGTTAGTCTATAGCTAATTTTTAAAGATGAAATTAGAAACCGATTTAATTTTTGGCTGAAAATTAAACCTCCTTAGTCAGAAATGATGTACGAAAGAGTTGCAAATTTTAAAAAGAAAGTCATTACTCCCTAGGGAGTAATGACAAACTCGCCATTATTCCCGCGGGAACAATTTAGGCCATTGTCCTTCTGTATACAGGCATGGAATAACACCATATACGAGCAAGTGTGATGAAAAAGTTATAGGCAATACCAGTAGAATAAGAGTCCAGTGGCCCAGCGGTTGTTATCTCGATTTATATCTCAATGTTATGTTTTTTGTCACACGAAATACCTAATTATTACTATAATCGGCCATCCCTCATTAATCTCGGGTGCCCTTCGACTGAGCAAAAATTTTATGTGCTAAAAATTTTTGTCCGAAAATGTTTACTATTCAAAATTTTAAATATTTATTCAGTAAATTGGCCACATGAGGGCTCTTTTACAATCTACTAGCGCTTCGGACAAGAACATCATTGCGGAGAAGTAGCGCCGTAAGAAACTCCAGCAGAAGGTAATTTTTTCCAATAATGAAATACAATAATACTTAAAAATTTACAGGTTAATAAAGTAATAAATAATGATTTTAAAAACTTTCACTAATAAAATCATTACATAATTATGTAAGCTCAATAACATTAAATTAAAAATAGTGACTAAATACTAGGTCTCTACGTCAGGAACGATAATCGAAATAACTAACTTAAAAACAGGCTAACTTGCAACCGTGAACAGACCGGAACCCACAGACAGCACCCGTTCACGAGTATGACGCGTTTCTCGAGGCATCACCTCCCTCAACCATGTGTTCGGGAAGGTGGCGACCCGATCAACGACGCCGCCGTAAGCAAAGACCTTTGAGTGAGCATGACATGCTCATGCATGTAATATTGAATGGCATGCTTCTTTTTTGGCATAAAGATTTTTTGCATATATATTTTTTGTTCTAAAGCACTTTTGGTCTAAAAGTGTTTTGTTCTAAAATTTTAATTACTAGTCAATTAACCATAATTTGCTTGGTCAAACCCTTCCTCCAGTATAAAACACCTAGGTCTCAACTAATCTATAGGTTAGGTTAGGTTAGAATTGTGTCAAGGCGCGTAGTGCCATAACTACGCGGAATATTAGCTCCGCTTTGGGGCGCTCCGTCGACTTGGCCTCACGGTCAACGTTGTACCAAAAATTCAATGGACAAAAAAAGTTATTCCAAACAAATGTTACATGTGTAAACTATGGGTAAACAATTTTTCGATCAAACAATATTATGCAAAACAATTTCAATCAAACCATTTTAGACATTTCAATCATTAGACGAAACGTTGGTATGCAAAAAAATGTGGCGAAACAAAAATAATGAGGTAGTAGGAATAAGATTTACAGCAAAGAATGTCGCTTGTGCCATAAAGTCCATTTCGCGCGGAAAATCTCCAGGTCACGACGGTCTGAGCATCGAGCACCTCCAACATGCCGGACCACACATGGCGAGAGTCCTAGCTAAATATGTTCTTTAACTTGTGTATGAGTCACTCATACATGCCCACGGACATGCTAAGGACGCTAGTAGTGCCCGTGGTGAAAAATAAAACCGGGAACCTAACGGATAAGAGTAACTACAGGCCCATCTCTCTTGCCACGGTCATTGCAAAAGTATTTGACGCTATGCTTAATACACAGTTAAATAAATACCTAAAACTGCACGACAACCAATTTGGGTTTCGACCTCATTTGTCCACAGAAAGTGCCATACTGTGTCTTAAGCATACCGTCAGTTATTATACTAGTCGTGATACACCGATATATGCGTGTTTCCTTGACCTGTCTAAGGCGTTTGACCTGGTGTCCTACGAAGTACTGTGGAGGAAACTCGAGTCAATCAACTTACCAAATGAACTAATAGGCATCCTCAAGTACTGGTATGGTCACCAGGTCAACAATGTTAGATGGGCAGACGTAATGTCCGATGAGTATGGGTTGGAGTGCGGGGTGAGGCAGGGTGGACTGACCTCTCCTGCCCTCTTTAACCTTTATATGGACGCACTGATCGTCGCGCTTAGCAGTCAGCATGTCGGTTGTCATGTGGACGGTGTCTGCGTCAACAATCTCAGCTACGCAGACGACATTTTGCTGCTGAGTGCGTCGGTATGTGGTCTCAGGAGACTGATGAGGACGTGTGAAGAGTACGCCTTGAGCCACGGATTGAAGTATAATGTGGCAAAAAGCCAATACATGGTTTTTGAGGCCGGCAGTAACCGGCCGGCTATCGTACCGCCTGTCATGCTTAATGGAGCCGTACTGGAGAGAGTTTACAGGTTTAAATATCTAGGACACGTGGTTACTGCTGACCTCAAGGATGATGGGGATATTGAACGGGAGCGAAGAGCGCTGTGCGTACGCGCAAATATGTTGGCACGTAGATTTGCACGGTGTTCCGGTGACGTAAAGTTAACGCTTTTTAAAGCATACTGCACGTCGCTGTACACATGCGGTCTGTGGGCGAACTACACGCAAAAAGCGTACAGTGCTCTTCGCGTCCAGTATAATAACGCGTTCAGGGCGGTGATGGGGCTGGCTCGCTACTGCAGCGCCTCGGGCATGTTCGCGGAGGCGCGCACGCCGTGCTTCCACAGCACCATGCGCGTGCGCGCGGCGGCCCTAGTGCGGCGCGTACGAGCCAGCCTCAACACCGTCGTGGCGATGATTGCGGACAGACTAGACTGTCCATATATCATGCACTGCTCCTACAGGCATGTTAAGACTGGCGTGGGATAGGTTAAGCTATTGTATTTGTAAGCAATTAATATGAGCCTTGTGTTGCTTGAAATAAATGAATTTTGAATTTTTTTGAAAAAAAAAGGCCAAACAATTTTAGACCAACCGATCTACACCCATAATCATTTATCTTATTATAGCACTGATAAGTGTTTGCGTGTAATCATTTTAAGCTGCAAAACCCAAGAGATTTTAAAAATGACAGATTGAATAAGATTAATACTAAGCTTTTTTTTACGATTCAACACTTTGAGCAAGCTTCTTGAAATGTTAAATTTTTCAGCTTGAAACATTAAGCAGTTTTTGAAAACAGGGATGTAGGGACGGTTTCCGCCTTTCAGTATTTAGTACACAACTGTAGAAAAGAGTTTGTTTTTAATCATAATACCCAGCTACTGTAGTATTAAAAATTTGCTATTTTATTTATAAGTAAACAATTTTGATCGTGAACTAGTAGGTACACCATGTACATGACTAATACTACTGTCTTGTTTCTTGTAATTTAAGTTGAACCGAGCAAAGAAAGTATTCATTCGAAATGAATTAATACTCACTCAGTAGTCGATTATCATCGTCAGAATAATTAGATGAAACAATGCTTGGCACGCCATCACACCTATTTCCAGTAGGTAATAAGCCAGGCCGTATATAATCATTAACTGCTAATTATGAGAAGTCTTGGCACGAGGGCCATTTCTCAGGTCAGAAACATTACGCTAATGGCCCACAGACAATGTTTCTATGTTTGCTGTAACAGCCTCGGATTGCGTTGACCGAGAACATTTTTTTTCTTCAATCATTAGTACGACACGTCTATTACATAATAACTATTGTTTAACTACTTGGTGGAGGTGTATTATTATTATTGTATTAGGTCTTAGTCATGATGTGTTTTATGTCATAATTATCACGTATTTACCAAACCAAACCAAACATAACCAAACCTCATACTAAAACTTTAAAATGGGACTTATTCGCATAGTAACATGAACATTTACCTCGGCGTTTCGACTGGGTCACGAGAAGAGTGTAGTGGTGTGTGTTCGTCTGCTTGCCGTGCGAATTTTTCGACCTACCCGTAGTTGGTCTCGTTTATCTTATTCGGAATGTCATCATACCGACACACAACACTGACAACATCCGACGACTTATCCGACGATACACTTCCTCGCTTACATTTACTAATGAATGACTAGATTCCACGTAGTTGATAGCCTATACCCATCTTCTAACCAAACCTAGCTGAACCGAGCCTTATCTACACTTTTTTTTTCTGACGGGGGGGAATGTTTCCGCAGACAGTGGCGGGCTCGCACCGCCTAAAACCCCCGTGCCCCACATTTTAATATGTCCGATATTCTTTTCGGACTCTAATTATTTTCTTTTAACATACTTTTCTTTTAATTCATTTAACATTTTTTCCTTAACTAACATGCACATTTACAATATTTGATAAAATACCTACATGCTAAGATTTGACAACTGAAAAGCATATACATATAAGAATTAAGTTAAAACCTATAGCATTAGCGCCCCTGATAAACACCAACTAGGATTAAGACAAATAATTCAATTCAACATAAGATAAAATCTGATACAATAAAATAATTAAATGATTTAAAAAATAAAATGGTAAAAGACAAATGATTTAAAAATAATTCTTAATAATTTTAAAAAGTCAGCGAGTGTATAACAATAAAATTCTCAAAAACAAAATAATAAGCAATAATGAACTAACAAAATCTGGCCCCATTTGCCCTTGCAACCCTGCGGACTACCCCGGTGGCGAAGACCAAGAACTGTGGACGGCTTAAATTACTATCCAATATAAATCGAATATTTCTTCCATGAGAGCCACCCCCATTCTGTGCTCGCTATCGAAGCAGTCGACCGCGTACCTGAGACAGTGGATCAAAATGTGAGGTACTGTGTCCTTCGACTCTACACATCTCTCGTGTGATCGCGAGCACAGAATGGGTAGTTTAAAACTATGCAGGAACTATCTAAAACCTCCATGTCCCGTGAGCAGCTGCGCCAGGATATTGTAATTTGGCTTTAGTGAAAACAGGACCTTATGCGCCCTTCTAAAGTTCCCAAAGAAGAGTCTTGTTATGGCCCCCGTCTTAGAAGTTAAGTAGCGCTCCTGCCATTCGTCAAGCGTAATCTGGCAAATTGAGCGCTTTGCAAAAGACAGCGGAAACTTGTCGTACGCCAGGGTTCACTTGTTTTTGAGGACAGCGTTCCTGGCGAGCTCATCCGCTCTCTCGTTTCCGGCTACTCCGATGTGTGCCTTAACCCAGTAGAGGTTGATGGGCGTTCTCTGTTCGGTTGTACTCCTCACATTCCATCAAACCTCGGTTGCGATAGGGTTAAGGCCACAAAAACCGCCACCAGCGCCGATCGAGAGTCGCTCAGAATGCTGACCTCCTTCCCGGTGGTTAGTGCCATGTTAGTGGCTCTCAAGAGGGCCACCATTTCCGCCTGGTACACCGTGCCTCCCTCCCATCAGAATACGGCAGCTCCAACTTTGCCCTCTATCTTGCTTCCATCAGTGTAGATGGCCACGGAAGTCCCATGGATCAAGTCAGCCTCCTCCTGCGATTGTGCCGCACCATAAGAGATTCTGCCGGATGCGGCAGCGTAGAGGAGTGGACTCGGCGCTGCAAAATTCGACCCGTGAGTTCCAGCAGCACTCTTCCCCATTTTACCTCATAGAAGTCCATCTGCTCTGCGAGTCGGAGGTCGAGGGGGAGTATTCCGGCCAACAGTACACTAGCCGTTGTTGAAACCGTGGAGTGCGTTTTGGCAATCTTGATGGCGAAGATCCTGGTGATCCTGTCCAGTCACTTTCTGGGATTGGCTCGGTCTGCCACCTGCGTCCAAGCTCCCACCGCGTAGAGGACAGTGGGCTATACAACCGTCTCGTAGATCGTCCTCAAAATTTCCGAGTTAAGCCCCCAGTTTTCTCTTATCGGTCTGGCAACTATCCTGAACAGCCCAGCATCCGGAAAATTCATTCAGGTGCGGCATGAAATTAAGGCTGCTATTAATGGTGAGGCCAAGGATCTTGATGAAGTCCGAGAGGACCACTGCAGTGCCATCCAGGACGAATTCAGGAGGGTCGTACTTTAATTTCCCGGTGATTAGCACTGCCTGGGTTTTGTGCGCCGCAAAACGCATCTTATGCCTAGCGCCCCACTTCGTTACTCTCTCAAGCGCCTCATTCACCCTGGCATTGAGAGTCTCCGTAGTGTCTGCTTCGAGAATATCGTCTGCGAACGCCTGCACGTGCGCAGATAGCTCCTCAGTCTCTCTCATCAACGGGTCCAGCTGGACGTTCCACAACAAGGGGCTCTCTATGGATCTCTGAATTTATCCCCTGCTCGTAGCCCGGGTGACAATCTCACCTTGGTATCTCAGCACTATACTTATCTATATCTCACACTCACTATATCTCCTGTAGAGTGAAGAGCATAGTAGGGTGCATAGTCTCCCAGCCTATCCGGCGCCTAAGTGTTCGCACTGCTGCCCTTACGTCCTCGTGATCCGGTGTGTCCTACTCCGGGTCATCATCGGGGTAAAAAGTGCTAGCAAGCTCAGCCGACTCTCTGGAGCTGAGGACCCGTCCCGAGGTGGGTGATCTGAGGAGGTTCTCCTCGCCAGCTCCCACAACACCGCACTTCTTTATAACCCGATAGGTGCGCTTCCACAAGTTCTCTCTATCCTGCGTGGAACAGAAATCCCTCCAGCTGGAGGTAAGAGTGGCTTCTATAGTCTTCTTGAACTCTTCGCGCGCCTCGCAGTACTCCAAGATAGTGAATGGTCTGCGAAGACGGTTGGCACCCCTATCCGTCGCCTTAGCGTCCTCACTCTCGTCTTCTGCTCCTCCAGCTCGTGGGTCCACCAGTTGCTCCTTCTAATAGAGGCTCTCAGGGGGAGCCAGCGACTCCGTGAACTGCACAGCCTGGTCGTCCAGGGCGTCCCAGGAGACTGTTCTCTGTATGGCATCATTGGTCCTCACCACTGATGCCCCTGCCCCGGAACTCTGACCGGAACGACTCCTGAAACTTGCCACAATCGGCTTTGTGCGGTACAAATCTTCTAGTGCTACTTCTGGATCCAGAGCCGTGTGTACCGTGCGCATACTTGAAATGAATCGGCCTGTGGTCGGAAAATCCCGAGAGCCTGAGCATGCTGTAACGTCAACAATGCTGGCATACAGCTTCCCTGTAGGTGTGGATAGTATACCTTCCGTAAAATGATAATTCAACCGCTCCGTTCATAACCCATACCCTCATTCATTTGCATCTATTGACATCATCAATCAGAGAGCATATCACATTCGGCCTCCACTAGACGTGTGAGAAGCGCTCCCGGGGGAAATGCAACGTGATTGTTGAATTTTCACAAATGGTCGGCGCGTCTCGACTGACAACCGGGGGAGCTCGGGACTGGGGTACGAGTAGGTACTTACCTTACTCTACTTGAATAGAAGTATTTTTAGACGTCTCAGTAGTTAATAGATAGATATAAAATAGACGGCAACAATTTAGTTGTAGTCAGATCGTATTTACTGATTATGTTTAAAGAACGGAGATCGATTTTTAATTACACTGTCCTAAAATTGGATAAATTGTTATGTGCTGTTGGGGTTGTGTAAGCTTTCTATCAGCCAGTGCTCATAACTTCGTATTCGAATATCATTGGAATCTGATTTTAAGATACACTATCTTCCATAGCTACGTCATTTAACTGTCATTCGAATTTTTCCTAGTTATTTCGGCGACAAGTTATCATTCTAAAACTGAATGCTAGATCAATACGCAACATTATTTTGACGCCAACGAATTTCAAAATGTAGCCTAACAATGCATTATTTATCTACGTCAGGTTACTACTAACTATATTGCAACATTTTTCGCTTTCTACAACTGCAAACCATTCGTAAACCCAACACGTGCCTTTTACGTATGTATAGCCCTTGAATTTTTGTTACTCATCTGCTAACCTGACCGGCCTGTCCACTTAGCTTGAATAATGATGTGTGAGGGAAAAGGATCGGAGAGGTGAACCGGCAAAATGGCCGAGCGGGCGCAACCTGCGCGCTGCCCCTCGCCCAAAACGGCATCAACGAATGCATAATCATGCCGACTCTATTTCAAATAAACTGTTGTTTTTTGCTGTAATTTTATTCCACGTAGGGTTATAAATAGTTGTATAAGCCAATTGGCTTGGTAGTTACTCTGACCGCGAGCCGCAGAAATGTTGGCACATACTCGTTATTATACAATTGAATTGTATTTGTCTTTGGGCCCATTCGTGTATGTTGTTCAGATAATGATGAGATTGATGAGTGAGTGATTTACCTTATAATAATAGATAAATGTTATTTCATTCGTATAGCTATTATTAAATAATTGACACGTAGAAAAAACCATATAAATTAGATAAATTATCATACCGTGAAAGTTGAATGACGCCG
This sequence comes from Acleris sparsana, assembly GCA_923062465.1. Taxonomy (NCBI): domain Eukaryota; kingdom Metazoa; phylum Arthropoda; class Insecta; order Lepidoptera; family Tortricidae; genus Acleris; species Acleris sparsana. Next base: position 13,909,432 of record OV281289.1, read on the forward strand.
TGTGTTGCCAAGTTTTAGCAGCGGCACGACTTTAGATCGCTATTTTTTTTTTGTAAATATGCCTTTTTTTTAATGTAAAAATCAAAAAAAAAACAAAGTAAAACTACAAAATTTCGCTATGTATGTTAAATATTTGGTTTATGGCATGGAAAAGGCAAACGATCACACAGTAAGTAGGATCTGTGACCCATAGACATTTGCGTTCTCAAGACCGCAATCTTATGACTGTAATACTAAGACCGTAAATGCATTGCCAATCCTGAGGAATAAGATGGAATGCCTATATGCTAGTAATTCTGCTGCACGTGACCCTTAGAAATAGTTGCCGAACTTAAGTAAGGAGTACTGCCTGGAGTCTGGACACATCTCTTGGTCCAAGGGGTTCATCGGGTCAAGAATGGCTCGAGTGACGACCGACTAGGCTTTATTGGTTAGGTAATAATGTTCTTCTAAATAAATTTGTACACTTGCTTACTCGATGCACAAACTTTCACTTTCTCAATTTCTCAAGGGTTAGCTGGAAGAGATCCCTTAAAGGGATAAGTTCGCCTTTGTACAAACTTTTCTAATAATTGTATTGTTCTCGTTTTTCTTATGTACAATAAAGTGTTTACATACATAAATACATACTAAGGTAGGAGCAGCATGAGTATAACCCCGCTGATATCTGGTAAAAGTCACGAAAATCCGATGATTCTGGATAACACAGAATCAGTTGTAGCTATCCTTCGGCCAACATTGTCCTAAAGAAAATACATTCAGCAGTCCTTCCACTGACAAGAACATGATAATTACGAGGAACAACTGTCTTAACTACTACTGTTGCACGGAGTCATTACCGTGTAAAACCAAAGGTCTCGTGTTGTCTACACGTCGTCTTAAAAATGCTTAAATCCATGGAAAAAAGTGGGTAAAAAGTACGTAAAAACGAACCTCTGCCCTCGTTCCCTCTTAATAACGTACACAGAACATTGTGGAAACCTAAACAGATATAAAGGTAGCCAGCGACGTGTAGACGCGGCTTGCGGTGCGTAACCCGTGGAAAGAAAACGGCTTTCTTTACGAGCTATTTCGCTGAGCCAATATTTCTCGGCGACAGAGCGCGCCATCATAAAATAAAACGAAAAATTCCAACGTACTGCCACAGCCGCCATGAAATCATAAGGGGCAGGTTTTTATTGACATTGAGTAAGGGCGGCTCTATTCAAAAAATTGCTTGATTAGTTTACAAGTGCAAAGTAAAAACAGCACCTGCTTTTTTATAGTGCGAGCTGTCAAATTGTTTTTACCAGTGGCCCACTCTGATCTTCGGTTGTGTTCTGCTCGGGTCTTTGCGACATTGCCTTCAACTTTGTCATCAAAGTCATAATATATTTCTTTTGTTCATCATTCGGTTAGTAACGAGCTATTACTTAATTAAATCTTTTGAACACTATCTAACGTATTCAGTGAAACCTTTAAATATCCACTTGTTGTAGTTATTATTATTTATATATTTTGTAAGTTTGAACAATAGCATGCTGGACCAAACTACTCGTGTGTAAATTTTCCTTCACAGACTTCATTTCTTAAATTCGTTAAAATCTGACATAACTTTTGTAGACTGAATACATTTAAGCTAAGAATACATATTAACACGTTCACGGACAGTACGTCGAGAGACGTAAAGTAAGACCTTCGTGATATGGCACTACAGCTGTGGTAAAGTGTTAAGCATTACATTATAGTCCCGTAGCCAGAGAAAAAATACTTCTGAAAATACTAAAAAAAAAACATTTTTGGTGTTTGGATGGATTTCAACTTTAATACTTTGTACATTAAGTAGCACGCAATATTATTAAATACCTAAACCACCGCCGTAAAACTCCTAATTTTTTAAACACTATCTATCCACACAGCAAAAATTAAAACTTTTAGAATTCTCTATAGGTATTTATCCGAACCTAGCACGAGCCGAACCGTTTTAGGATATTCGTGAATATTCATGCTAGAGCAAGGAGCTGGAGCGCAAAACAGGCCGCAGTCGGCAAGACTATAGGGCAGGCTGGCCAATTAGAGACACAGGGTGTGAGATGATTAATAGATATCTAGCTGTTACCCCCGACTCCGTCTGCTTAGGAGTCCTTTATTGCTATTCCCTTAGAAACTGACTAGTTTTTTGGGATAGAAAGTACTCTATGTTCTTTCACGAGGATTCAAATTTATTTGTTAAAAAAATAATTTAAACCAGTTTATTGGTTTAACAGTGAAAGCGTAACAAACTTTTTTGTCTACATATTGGACGTATAAATAAATTTGCAATAATCATCACAGAAATGTGTTTTATGCACCATTAGCAATTTAAACTAATTATATCATGTATACAATGAATTAACAAAGCAATTCAATTGCAATCGAACAATATATCCAACACTAGATACGGTACATGTGTGCATATTGTTTTATTTCCAAACGTTCAGTTTTCCTCTCAAGAACACGTAAAGTGCTCGTCCGGAATGCACTTGGTTCTCGTATTTATTTCATGCGCCTGAGTCTCGTACGACAAATGCTTGACAAAATACTCTGCCAATTGTGTCGGAGTGCCGCCCTCAATTGTTCGAGATGAAAAATGGCCTATTCGGATTGTTCGCGAACAAATGCGTGCCGTGCGGGTCATTACGCTTTGTTTTAGGAGTAAGTACGACAAAAAATTCACTGTGAAATGCTAAAATTTCGCTTCCGCCCTCTTGAGCTGCGAAGCCGTGTTTAAACTACGGCCAATTGTTTTGCTCGGAATATTTTGTTTTCTGCGTGGAGAGTTCGGCCGGATTTTAATAAAAAAAGCTCTGTAAAAACACTGCTTTGTTAGGTCCGCGAAATCCTACAGCGTTATATTATTACATTCCTTTTGTTCACGAAGTCGCCTTGACGTGTCTAATAGGAGTAAAAGAACTATATTCCCTTCATTGCTGTAATACAATCTGGCAATTCATATTACGTCGCCTTACAGAGGGTTTTATATCAAAGGGAGGAAGAAATCTCGTGAAAATAGTCAATAATAAGAAAAATGAAAATCGACGATGGAAATCATAACAGAAAAGATTTTACTGCCCAAAAGCCGATCGGAGTGGGGACGACAAAGATTGTTTCAGTCCTCGCGTAGGATAGAGACGAGGCGATAATAACAATGTCGTCACTTCCTCAATCTTAACTTCTTCAATATTTCCCGAACCGATCCGCAATAAAATTCCATCCGATCGGGATATTTTTATGCGACAAATTCAAACAAGCTTTAAGTTGAATCTTTGTAATTCTTACTTATACGAGTGATATTTTATTAGAAGAAAATTACCCTTAATACCTTAATAATAAAACACGAAGAAACACACCTATTAACGAAGCATGTTGCTGATTAGTTTATGTACAAACAGCAACACACTTAACTGTACATCGGTGAACCTTATTACAAAAGACATAAGGTCTACCGATGGACAGTTAACAGTGTGGACTATGGTTCACTGTTGACGAATCATGTTGCTGATTAACTATTGTAAACTCTGAACAAAGCATTTTTCTGATTATTCTTGATACATATTTGACGAAGCTAAATTAATTAATTAATTAATGTGGATTATTGTTTTGTAATTGGCATCAATATACCTTGACATCTAACCTTATGTTAGGTGTACTAAATAAGTCGTAAAGCGCATATAAAACTAAATAACTAACATAAATATACACACGTTTGTTTCTAACAAGAAAACGCCGCCCAACCTGTCGCCGGCCGGCGTGCCGTCGCCCGTTGTTTACACGGCACCTTTATGGGCCATATAATTGCTCCCATCCCGTCGCGACACAATCACCATGCTTTATAACGCCTAGAGATATTTATTCGAGGTTTTCTTTAATTACATCAAATATTCGCTTTGTCAAGTCCAAAGAAAAGGAGGATATCGAGTTAAAACTTACTAACCTCACTGCAGGAATCAAAGCTCCCTAAATAAAACAATAATTATGAGTCCCAACTCGCACTGGGACCGCGAGAAGCCGACGGTCTTGACCCCATTATCCTAAGACGAAAAAGTGTCTTCCAGTGACATTATCAATTTAAAAGAATTAGGCCTTTACCTGATTTTTTCAACTCATCATGCTTTCAGAACCATAGTGTTTTAAGATCTGTCCGTCTTTAAATTAACGAGAGAAGTATAACGTTAACAATATGGAAACGTTATGCTTTTTAAGGCAAAGTGGAATAGAAACACCTGTTATAGCAAAGCAAACGTAAGACAAAACATAGCGATATAAAAACCCTCTCGAATAATATTGTGTAGATGAGTTCGTATAAACCCGTTATCTTTACCTCAAGTCAAATCAGTTCTGACTTTGCTCTAACACAAAATGTTTTTCATTAAACTAAAATTTCAACCTTCATTTGAATCCACCATAATAGTTTATCTCCGTTCAAATCAAACTCATTCATACGTTCGTGTCGCGGCTTAAAGTCACGATACCAAAGTTATCGGAAGGGATGATGGTCATTAATTAATTAGCCCTTCGCGAAGTCCCCGAGGATCCATTACTTAATTAGCATCAGTCGTGCTCGGACCCAAACTGGCCTTCAACTCGCCAATCATTATAAACAACTGATTTTAATCTGATACCTTGTACGTAGAATGTTTATTCTTGCCGTGATATTTTCGGTAGTAACGATACGATTGTTTTTAAGATTCAGAGGCCCTAGACAAGATGTATTTACGTGAGCTGTCAGACGGTCGCGTCGAGCGTCTACGTCAATTCCATATATTATGTCCGTTTTCGAAAATCGTTTCCGTTAGCGTTAAGCAACTCGGTTAAGAACTGAAACAACTGACTGACGGGATACATTTTGACTTCACACTTGAATAAAAAATAACCCTCCTTTGGGCAGTCGATTAAAAGTGCAGCGAAATTCATAATTATACATAAATAAATATTTAAATTATGCCGCATTTCATCTATTTCCCATTTGAAAAGCAATTAAGTTTAATGCTACGAAGTATGCACTACACTCCGAATACAAATAACCACGTAAAACGCACGTCTATGCTATCCCATTAAGTACTCCTTCGAAGTTAGTTTAGTTGCACTATTTACATAAAGTGCGTACTCCGCAAAGGTTCTTGTCTACCCTGATCCGCTTCATCCAAAATCCAGGTTGCCTAAGATAATGTAGTCACTGAATGCTGAATACTTATCTACATAGTCGCAGAAAAGAACACGGTCTCGGCATTATTCAAAGCAGACTTTACTAATGCATTTTATGGTCCTGAGTAATATTTACGAGGCCCAGGTGAACGCAAAAAACGAAGGTAAGCACCTCATCGGGGCTGATTTTAATATATAAGTTTCTGGGAACGGGAGGCGTCTAAATACAAAGTTAATCTCACGAGAACGAACCAAAAAAATTATAAATTTGCTTTAAGAGGAATTCAATCACGATTTTATTCAGGCGCTAATAGCGCGGGGCTAAAAATGTACGGGGGTATCGTAATTGCTTGTTATCTTTATTTTGGCACCCAAGATATTTGGAAGCCATTGTATAATCCCTGTATTAAGAGTTATGCGTGGCGGGGGATTTGAAGCGTGTTTTCCCCTATTTTCAGGTCCGCCGTCGCGTCGCTATCCTCGGGGATTCCGCTCCGAAAAACCTCCATAAATATTTCTTACAGTGTTTGTATGTTCCGCCGAGTATCGTTAGCACAAGTCGGTTTTTCTTGGCGGGTCGGGCATCTGCGCCCACAAACTATTTATTTTTATTAAAACTATTAACATCATTTACATCGCAGATTTCTTTAGGCGTTTTGTAGTTTCTTGTATTTTCTTTATAATTGTAAAGAAACTGTTAGGTTAGGTTAGGTTAGGTTAGTTCGGTAGCCAATGTGGTCGTTTGCGTTCTCCTTGCCATAAAAATAGTCTTATTATTCATAATTATAGTTTCTCTTATGGTAATTTATAATCAAAAATAACATTCAATTTGAATTATTTTCTCCTGTTTCTACACACTTAACAAGTGTAACTCATTTGTGTTGTGTACCTATTCTGTAATCGAGGCAATTCGTAAAGTAAACAATCCGGGATAACAGCCGGGGTCGATTACGCGATCTGATTGTCTCAATCCGGATCCATTTAATCACCGTTTTGCGTAAGCTTCGCCCGTAATTAATAATTACCATTTACTGTAATGCGGTAAAGTAAATTTAAAAGGTCTGCGCGGTTAGCGTTTCGTTATAATTTCTTCACAGGTATGTCGATTACTTATAGATAACTTTTATTAATTCGATAATAATTTCATAATATTACTTTTTTGCATAAAATGTTAAATCCAAGCATCGTATCGAGCTCTTAATTGCAAAGTAGTCTTACTATACTGTTTCCCAATTGAACTATTCGCAAAAAGCTTAGCATGGTATTTAGTAATTATACTAATATCTTAAAAGCAAAAGTTTTGTATGTGTGTGTAAGAGGTAGTATGTATTATTACTACTTCACGCTGAAATGGCTCAGCTATATTTTCTAAATTAACCAATCAGATTTCTTTTGGCCTGAAATAAATCACTGATCCCGTGGGATAGTCAACGATATAGGTGTAGCGAATGACTATTCCTACGCGGACAAAGCCACGGGCAGAAACTAGTATGTAGATATTTAAAAAAAACCAGCAGACGACTGACAAATCAATCAAGCGAAAAATGCTTGCCTCAAAGATTTTTTTGACAGAATCTTATTTTTAAAGCTGCGCGCAAAAAGTTGAGGCTGGCGTAGGCGTACCACTTTTTTTTCAGTATGCAGTTTCATTTATTGAGTCCAGATTACTCACATCACGCACATATATTTTATTTGTTCGATACTAAAATGCTTTAATCGTTTGAGATATGACGGCAGAGGAGACTGTTGCCTACGTCATCGTGGAATGTCCTGAGGTGGCAACATACCTGGTACGACACATCAGACTAGAGAACCGAGGTCACTACCAGAAGTCGTCGGGAACATCAAGGGTCTGCTAGGCTTCCTGGTGGAACTGGGTTGGTAAGAGTAGTACCACAACCCCCTACGCCAAATGGGCGCACATTTAAGTCGTCCAGTTGCGGAAAAGAGCCCACCGTAACCTAAAACCTATCGGTTGAGATAATAACTATTCGTGCGAAACAGGTCGACAACATCCTATGACCAAAAGCAGTTACACGTGCCACAACGTCATTACAGCTTATCGCTACTTTAGACCAGACCCGAAATAAATAGCCGCTATCAAAAAGCGATTACACAAACTGTTCACAAGCTCATAAAAAGACAAACATTGCGAAATATCTGGTGTCAAAAGAAAATAGGGAATCATTTTAAGCGGCCCAATGAAATAGTGAGGGAGATTCGACGAGATTGATGTCCTGAATGGCCTTTTATCTCCATGAAAGCTAATAAAACCATTGCTTGTCGTACAACCGACGTCGAACAAATGCTGCACCATTCAAATAATTCATCGCTCATAGCCATATTCATAACCCTTTGCCGCCAGCCGCCAAAATGTCTGTGTCAAACAAGAGTAGGATTCTAGTAGAATTAATTAACCGGTATTAGGCTGTTTCCAACGAGGCAAAGCAAAAAGCGGTCTCTATTGATTTTTGGTTTTGTTACGAAAATGGCCAATTAGCTTTTAGTTTCTGTCGGTTCGTTCGTCAGGTTGCACTTATACTATAAACATTTTTGAAGGTATCAAAAAAAAACAAAGACTTGTTTTCTGAATTTGCAACATTTTCAAATCAATTTATAATACGTTAACATACCTACCGTTCATTTTCCTGTTGCATTCAATAACCATTAGTTTAAATGTCACTAATGTTACTATTATTATAAGGACTAATAAATATATACTATTAAATTAATAAAACCCGCTTCATAATTGACACACCAATAACCTAGCTAAAACGTTTCCAATTTCAATATCCGTAAAAATTATAGCTTTAAAATTAACCGCATTTAAATCGGTGCATCCGTTTAGCAACTCTAAACTTACAAGCAGGCGGACAGATAGGCGTCTACGTAAATATAACACTCCTCTTTTTAATCCAAAAGTTCTTTTTACCTACTAAAGAACCCTAAAAATGCCCGACATGGCCGATTTTTGTCGAATACAATTTGTAGGTATCGAAATTCAAGCTTAATTGTCAGTTTACGCCGCTCCCGTTTATGAGCCGGCGGAACATCTGGCTCCTGATTGCTCGCGTTTTTACGCGCACTTACACTCAAACTGCTCCCGGGAAGGCAGTAATAACGCAATCACAAAGCACATCCATTGTAGTTATATTTAAATCCAGTGCCTTTACGATGGAACAGAGCAACATGCGCTGGACGCGGTCAATTTCTATTTAAAATAGATAGTAAGTTTGCACGGTATGAGGGACTGACTGAAAACCAGCTCTGTGAGAGTGCGACCTTGGTGCTGAGTCTGATCCTTTGCCACATATTTTCTATTTTGTTTTGTGTTAGCTTTATTTCATACGATACTCTAGTCTATTAGTTAAGAGCTGCATGTTTTTCTTGTGAACTATTTTTTTGTGGCAATATTTTTTTTCCTTTTCTATTCTATTCTACTTTAGGAGGTATAGTTTAAATTTCTCCCCGATTTTTACGGAAAATAGAAAAAATAATAATTAATATTAAGCGTGTCTACGGGGTTTGGCTTATAATTCGTAAATGGTATTACCTTCCAAAGTTCGCGTGCGACTAGATTGTGATCTCCATAGACGGCAGCACCTCACCTGTCCATTAGCTGATTAGATTCCTCTCTACGTGCTCATCGGGGCTATGATACTTGTACTTACTACTGCATCGACGCTATCCGATAATAGATACGTGCTTAAAGGTAAAATAAAACAGTACTACCATCTCGAAAGCTGCGCTCTGAACCTCGCGACAATGTTAACAAATTCCTTTACTTTGTTAACGTTTCACCCACTAAGACATTTCGTTTTGGAGTATATTGTACACAGTACCAAAAGTTAAGGATTTATACGTTCCCACCATACTTAGTAAGCAACTTCACTGTGTTAAGTCCCAAACTGAAGTTTTCTAATATTGTACTCGTGAAAGCGAAACCATGTTGCGCGATCCTTTAGGGATTTAGTGTAACCGCACGCTAAGGGTCAACTGAAAGGTTTGACCATACTACAAGCATTTTGGATTCAATATTCTGTCAGGACGAGTAGGAATACGAGTAGGTCCTTACTCCCGAGTACCAAGCAAGATAACTATTTGAATACAAATGACATGACAGTCGCGTATTACTTACCTGTCTTGCAGCGTCATGCTACGCCGCTCTACGCCGTAGCACTAGTGGCAACCATTTTGATTAAATGTATTTTTAATCCTGTACAATCTTAGTGTTCAGTCAGACAAGAAAAACAGTCGCATAAAATGTACAAAAAGTGTTTACATCCAGCAGAAGCGAACACGCGTATTTATTTCAGTTTAGCCGGGACGATAGAGCATTTGAATAGCCCTATGTTAGTTATTCAGCGCGTGACTCGCCGCGGCCGGTTCCCGCTCGTAAATCAAACTCGCCGTTCGCTTATGCATTATACAATTTTATTTGTGCGAGTCCGCTGAATAGGTTATAAACTACGGCAGGTGAAATGTTTTGCGTCCAAACGAGCTGGCAATTCGGAACGTAAGCAAATACCTAGTTGTTAGTGAATTTGCGCGTGCTCCGCTTGCAATCGCTGTCAATCCCGCGCTTGCCTAGTAATGCAGTTGTTGAAACGATAACTGCCTTTAATTATAGGTAAGGGGTTAGAGCTAGCAAGCAATAAAATACTGACGTGCGGATTACGGGCGCACTTATGCTCAGTTATGGATGTTTAATAAGAGCGGTATTAATAAACTCATCTTGAGCGTGAGGCCCGTCACAAGATACGTCAAAGTAAACGCCAAACCATTGAACACTGTCATTATTGATGCATCTTGAGACGAGCAATAGAGTTGAGATCAGTTTATTAATACGGGCCCTAATCGTCCCTTAGTGACGATACATAATTTTGAAAAACGAACGATTTCAGTTTCTACAAAATGTCTATATGTGTACTGTATTTATGTCGAATTTCACCAACCACTTAACAGATAATTAGAGCGTTAACAACTGTCAAAATGTATGAAGTAACTTTAACATTTAATACTGTTTGGTGAAATAGGTACGTATTTGAAACAATTGTTGTCAAATTACCTTAATAATGAATTTAGTCGAAAATCCTACTTTACCGGTTACAGTTGGAACGCGTATACACCCTAACTGCCACGATCTAAGAATTATGTGTAATTTGAACACGCCAGGCGTGTCGTCGGACGGAATGTATTAAGGGAAGCGTGACGCCACCCGCTGTGTTAAATTGATCTCCACGGTACATTCCAGTTAAAACGTTTACTATATTTTATTCGGACGCGTTAGTTTCCCGCAGGCCTCTTCATCCCGTGGCGCGGCGGGGCAGAAAATTTACTCCTACCCTCGTTCCACACGTGACTGCCTGCGTCCCGCTATGCCTTAATCCTTACACTAATTTAATTTAATATCAAAATCGAAGCATGTTTCAGCTAAATCGCTTTGGCCTTGCGTTAGTACAACCATGTATGATACTGATTATGTCAGCGGACGATCGCGTAATCAGTATCTCCGAGAAAGAATAGTTTATTTGTTAAAAAAGAGGTTATTATAGGTGTACGACGAGTGGAGCGAGCTGCGACAAATAACAGAAAACCTGTTTACTCTTGTCCTTACGTACAATATGTGGGTTGAGATGAGCTCGGTGGTTGTTAGAGACGTTTTGTTTAACTCAGTTCTATCTTACTTTCCTCCTCGGTACTCCTGTCCTCGTATCGCAACGCTGTACATTTAAAAATGTCAAATTTGAAATGTAGGAATATTTTTGTTCTTTGGCTATTTATGATTATTTTATGAATAGTTTTGTATATTTAACTTTTTTATTAGTAACCTTTTAATTCGTTATTGATTAAGTTTAATATTTGTACGCTAGCTTGTATGCTGAATACAAGTGCAATAATGTAAGAACTGGATTCTGACAAATAACTAAATTTGAATTTGAAGTTGATGTGTAAGTATCGTTTACACGTAATTCCGTAATTTCACTAGAATAGCCCGTATTTTTTCGAAAATACTTGATGTAATCCTAATGATTTAGAAAACCTTAAATACTCCAGCACGTAAAGCTAATTCTCTCGACACGACAAAATTTTGCGTTCGGTCAATTTTCGCGAGCATCTACAGACATAAAACTCCTATTTGTATAGGATCAATAAAATAACAAATATCAGACATCGATGTGTGTTATATAATAAGTTAAGGTGTGTATATATGTGTCTGTATATCAATGTTTTTGTTTGTGCTACCTGACATCACAGTTCTGAATTGGATGGACCTTTCGAATGCGTTTTATTTATAATCGAGATAGTTCGTAGAAAATTTATTGAACTGAGTAAGAGATATCGATATGAAAGTAGGGTAGTTAGTCGGCATTATACTTATTGGGGGTTTTTATCTTTATCTTTATTTATCTTTATATCTTTTATTAGTTTTGCTGCTACACCACACTGAAGTATTTTACCTATAGGTACATCTATTTGGCCAATAAAGTTGGTGACAAGCTCTTACTTGTTTAGTTCTGAAGATATCAACAAACGATTCAAGCGCACCTTTGCGCCTTTGAAACAGTAGTTCGAAGTTTGAAACTAAGAACTGGTCCAAATTACTGCTCAAAGAGAATCTCGAACTACGCCGTATTCATCCTAAACAAGTGTTTAATTTCGGAACGGAATTATTCCTTGAATTGCAAAAATACTGTGGTTTTGATGATAGTACCTGGGAGACCGAGCAACGGTTGAGATGAAACAGAGTTTTCAAAGTTGAAAACTTGACAGATCGATATCAGGTTTCGGAAAACTTCTATGTTAGAGCCGTTTCCTAGTAAGAGATGCATATAAATATACTCGTACATCATAATATTATAGTATACCTACTACGTAATATTATACAGGGTGTTAGGTAATGAGTGGATAATCATTGAACTACGGATAGAGGGCACTTAGGACGTTATGAAAAAGCTAAAATAGGTCTAGTAAAAGTCGCACGGTTTTCGAGATATTTGGACTATTAGGGTTTTTTCGAAAATGAACACCCTTGTTCAATGTTTCGATTATAGCACCATTACAAGGTAATTTTTTTTAATTTTTATTTTTGCTCAATATTATTGAATGGGATCCCTTTGACTGCCATACATTTATTGTTTCGATTATTGAAAGTCAGACTTTTGTACCCATTTTGTTTATGTTCATAACTATCGGAAGTCATAATTTTTTTAAGTCATAACGCTTTATAAGTCGAACGTTAATTATCCATAATGTAAAATATTATAATATACAAAAGCCATAACCTAAAACCCTATAACATTCAAAGGCATGTTTAAAATGAGTCAGACACATTTTAGGACATACTTTTTATAGTATCAATTATTTTAATTCATACCGTTTTTCTACCAAATGTTAATTACAATTTTTTTTTATGTTTCTAAAGTATTAAAGGGGTCTCTATTGACTGCCATAAAGTTTAAGTTTCGATTATTGTTGTCCAAAACGTTTTACGTTATACTTATTATTAGTCATAATGTTAAAAGTCATAATTTTGAAGAGTATTAATTGGGTTACTTTCGCCCGACATGATTGCTAATACTAAACAGTGAAGGAAACATAAAATTATGTAGGTACGTTTACGCGGCAATACTTCCTACCCGCTTTATTTGTCTTAGTTATTATATTACTATGCAGGCACAGTTTAAGGGCCCCATACACGGTACGATCCGTCGTTACAATCCGTCGGTTCATACTGAAATCGAGCGATGGATTGCAGTGTGTGGCAATATCCCATTTCAATCGCAATATGAATCGTCACGAAATCGATTCAGATTGATCATAACGACGAATCGTTGCTCTGTAATTGTCGCCCCTAAAAACGTTAGTTACTTCAAGTTGTATGTGTTGTACTGGGGATCCCTTTGACTGCCATACATTTATTGTTTCGATTATTGAAAGTCAGACTTTTGTACCCATATTATTTATGTTCATAACTATCGGAAGTCATAAAAATTTCAGATCATAACGCTTTATAATTCGAACGTATATCAAAAAATCCTTGCTTTAGACGATACATTTATATCAATAGGTTAGGTTAGGTTAGTATTGCGTCAAGGCCGAAGGCCTTAACTACCCAGAAATAGGAGCTCCGCGAAGCGGAGCTCCGTCAACCCTGTCTAATCATACATGTCTATTGTCAGTTGTATAAGTTGTACTTTTGTGACTAGCAAGTTTTGACCTAATAACATTTCTTACAAGTTCTATAACCTTTGACATTATGAAGTTTAACTATTATGACATAAATTGGTATGACCCGCAATAATTGACATTCCGATTTATACTCTTCAATATTATGACTTTTAACATTATTACTAATAATAAGTATAATGTAAAACGTTTTGGCTAACAATAATCGAAACTTTAACTTTATGGCAGTCAATAGAGACCCACAATACTGTTATGACTAACAAGTTTTGACCTAATAACATTTATTACAAGTTCTATTATTACCTTTGACATTATGAAGTTTAACTATTATGACATAAATTGGTATGACTATGAATTTTATGACTTCCAACAAATATGACCCGCAATAATTGACATTCCAATTTATACTCTTCAAAAGTATGACTAAAAACATTATGACTATTAATACGTATAATGTAAAACGACTTGGCAAACAATAATCGAAACTTTAACTTTATGGCAGTCAATAGAGACCCATTATTGAATACTTGTGTTATCAGATAGATATCACCATTTTTGTGAGACATCAATAGATTTTAAAAAAAAAATCGCAAACATGAATTTTTCATTTTCAATCGTACATTGATCGAACTTTCAACTCTCATGGTGAAAAAAAAATACACTACCGTCTAGTTGCCCATAAGCTTAAAAACATGCCAATTTATTGCCGAATTCAAAATAGTATTTTTTTTTTTAATTTAAAATCTAAAAGCCAAATAAATAAATAAAATACACGCCCACCCCATTTTTCCCGATTTACTTTTTGTATCCCGGGCGTAGAGTTCAAAACTTTGTTGTTGCAAAATTAACATTACTACCTAGACCTAGACCTATTTTAGCGTTTTCATAACGTCCTAAGTGCCCTCTATCCGTAGTTCAAGGATTATCCACTCATTACCTAACATCCTGTATTATAACAAGGTTAACTTTTTGTTCCGAATTGGAGCGAATTTTCATAAGTTAGAACTGCATTTTTTACTGTAACAGTTTTACCTCTCGGATCGTTACAAGACAAACCTAACCTAACTTTTGGGTCCTATGACTCTTATAGTTATATCTCTTGAAATATTTTGTAAAGTTAATGGATTCAGATTATTTTTTGCTAACTTATGAGGTTTCGGACGAATGAAACAGTTAGGAAATAAAACTAGCGACTGGTTACCTAGTTTAGGTCACTTAAAGTGCAGGATATTCGTTAACCGCATCAAGTTCGATCTGTCGATTACAAAAGAGAACGCTGATCCGCGTCCTTTATTAATGAAATGGGAAATGAAACGAGCACAATTACAGCGGCCATTTTTGCTGCATTGTACCCAGCCGTCGGCGGAATCACCTGGCATTACCAACATTACCGTCACAAGGATATTTCACAAACAGCCCATTTGTTCAATCTACGTACTTACACTAATAACTTTTGTAATTATAATCGCCTACCAAACACATAATGTCACTGCTCAATGAGCAGACTTAAATTAATTTGAACACGCATAATTTTAGTGTGGGAAATTCGACCAGGCTTTTCGTAGCAGGGCTATGAAGTTCCATTTTCAGTGAGTTAAAAGAACAGCTTCATATTAGTTACAGCTCTGTTTCTTCTCATGGCAGCGCTTTAAAGCCATATTCTCAAATTTAAAATGAGGAATCTTGTAGTTTTTTGAGCTCAGATTATTTTATATCCAATTTATAACTACGATCTCGATCTTAATTGAAAATGACTAGGCACAATTGTCGCAACGGTCCCTAAAACAAGGTTTGGTAGATTTAAGAGGAGAAATAAAAATAAATTATAAAGGCGACGACAAGTTTCAGTGCGGCGGCTTAGCGCCCGCCATCCGTCTTTATTAGGGGATCTTAAGCGGCCGCACGCAATGCCTGAGCCCTGCTACTTTGTCTGCCCAATGCTTAGACATTTTGCTTGATTCCTCATTCAAACTACTAACTGTGTTAATTACTACTTGACGATGTGGTAGCCCTAGTCAGCGACCTACCAAGGGTTTTGAATCCCTAAGTTTTATTTAGTAAGTGCCCGAGCGGCCTACTTACTAAATAAATTTCTTTTATCTTTTATCTTTTTTATCTAAGGGCCGAAAGCCTTTTTTATACTGAGGACGATTATTTCTTTCATTTTTATAAGACATCTGATAATCGGTGAAGAAAACTCGATAACTGACAGACAAAGGCTTCAAAAACATAACAACCCACTTCCTTGAGTTGAAGCTTAAAAAAATACAACCGAAAATATTTCGCATAAGTCACATAGTCGTAAATTGAGTGAACTTTCATATTGAAAGTTGCACGCCACGGGCCCTAAGGACACACATCCTACTTTGTTCTTACACGAAAGTTAAGGAGTTGGTTAACAGATGTTCGGTGTGACTTTCGCTACAAGTGACTCATATCTCGAGCATATGTTTTTTATTTGTCTTCGAGAATGTTTTTAACAAGAGACTTTTACCTTTCCGTATCGCGCTTTTTATTTATGATTTACAAACGATGAGTTATGACTACTTACCATAATTTGTAAATAAAACTAAATATATCAAAATAAAAGAAGATTACGAATTAGTAATATACTATAGGCTCGCCCATACCACCATGTCGTACGAAAAATTACCGGTCCAGGACGCGACAGTGCTACATAAAATATGCACAGGATACTACAACTGTCCAGAACTCCTCGAGAGTATTGGTTTCCGCGCGCCAACGCTTCGGACGCGTTCCATGTCCCTGTTCGCGGTTCCTGTGAGATCATCGAAAGGCGGGAACCCGCGCACCGTTGCGTAGAATATAATAAAAGCCTGGTCTGGTCTCGGTTGGCATATTTAGTAACACGCGCGCCAAATTCAAAGATAGAATTAAATTCTTAAGTTAATGAGATTGTGAAACGTTTCATACTTATAGAAAGATCACATATTGGTGTTTATATGTTTTTGATAGTTTCTATCTCTAAATCTAAATCTATTTTATATTAAAGCATGCTATTTGTTGCCCTGTTGTATGTTTCGTTCCTAAGGCACTGCCACTACTTTATTTATTGTATAACTCTGTGGGAAGTGCCCCAGGATATAGGCTACACTTATTTAATTTTATGTGTTATTTGTATATTCTATTTCTAATTTCTGTCTGTTTTTTCCCCAATAAAGAAAATAAATAAGTAAATAATACAAAATACATGTATAAATTACACGTTGTGAGGAACTGCAATGAAACGTAACCGCTTAAGAGTTCTTCGACTGTGTCTGTAGCGTACCAGCCTATAGTCATAGTGTTTTTACTTTGCCTATAGATATTGCCTTTGTTATGCATTTAGCAACCCGTATCACGAGTATTTTGATCCGCCATTGAGATTAGGGGTTTGAGGTAACCAACAATAAGTGTAGCGGATACGACCATACGTTTGTGACTGCTTTTCATCCGCGAGGGTTCATGCAAGGCTGGGTGTACATCGATGATCTCACCTCTAATGCGAAAGGTAATACCCCCAGGGCTAGGCACGTAACGCCGCTGCATTGTCCGCCCGCAAGTGCGCTGAAATTCTTCAACTTCGCCAACTTTTGCCAATAACAATCCACAAGTTCAACTGCATTCAATTAAGACTCACGATTAACACCATAATGCTTTTTGCTACCTACTCGTATAATGCATTTGTAATAACTATATATATATATATATATATATATATATATATATATATATATATATATATATATATATATATATATATGTATTTGTATAAGTATACATTGGCACAAAGCTAAACTGTCGACATTGTACAACCTTTTAATAGAACAGGAGTATAACCTAAAACATCGTAATTGAAAGTGGTGTAAAATTTTCAGAAAGCAAATGTCTCTTCGTAAAACTCTCTCGTGTAATGGAAATCGTGCCCACGGCCCCAGGGCACCGCGGGTCTCGCACAAAAGACCCAACAAAAAGGTCCTGCCGTCACATGAACATTGTAAAACTCGCCCCAGTACTTACGACTTCCGACACATACAAATTCCAACTTTTCTCCACCATCGTAAAGTGCATTTTCACTCTCGCTCCCTTGTTCTGTAACAGTTTTTTCCAATCCGATAATGCGACCTTAGCGTCGGGATCATGGTTTACTACAAATTGTATTAGAGTAGTAGATTTAACTATTTATGCGGTCTCTCCGTCCTACAACTTGTAACCTTAACTTTCGGGGTCCTTTGATATAAATAATACACTCACTGTTGACAATCGAAACTTTATTTATTGGAATTCGACTGTAAAAATGTATAACATAGATGGGAGTGGATCTCGTACTGAGGTATTTTAATCTGTTTGCGATCTTGTTCTCAATTGCTCCCCCTTGCATTCTCAGCGAGATCAGCCTTCACGGGATCGATTATCTTGTCTTGCATTCCGCTTGCTATCGGATTGCTCTTCATTTCACTCTGAGTACTAGAACTTGTCTTCGCTGACCCAGTGCAACTCAAGCCGTGACATTATCCGAGGGAGGGGGCCTCATGCTACTAGGAATCGTACTAGTGGATATTAATTTGATCGTGAAATGAAAGTTACCTTTAAACGAGGTTAGATAGAAATCAACTAGTTAGGGATTAGTTCTTACTTATAGTAGGTACGATGGAAAGCATGATGATATTGACTTGCGATCGTATTCTTAGTTATTTACCAATTTCCATGTACGAATGAGGTTTTTCAACTTATGCACGATGCTGTTTTCATGTAGTAAAACATCGTGAGGAGACCTGCACATTTAAACAAACTCCCAAAGGGTCAAAACACAAATAGAAGATGAGTAGAGCAAAACCACAATCTTAAGACTGCAAACCTAATACCACAAGTGCGTTGCACCACCTGAGGACTAAGGTGGAATGCCTCTATGCAAGTAATTTTACCGGTTGTCTTATTCTCACACCAGGACACAATAATGCGAATGCTGCTTGGCGGGAGGTTAAAGAATAATATGCTGGTGGCTATCCTCCCAGGACTAAAACACTAAAACAATAAATAAAACACCAGTGGTATTTTGCTGTTTATATGCTATATGTAACGGACATGACTACACGTAAGGCACGCGCTAGGGAGACCCAAGACAAAGACGTACAAATCTACGGGAGATTATTTCGGCAAAATCCTTGTATCAAATCTTGGAATCGCTTCGCATTGTTGTCTTTTGTGTTCGGTTCGCATTCGTTTTCCATCGCACACCATTATTCACATTAAGTGGACAGATCTCGGGTCAGATCCAGGCACAAGAAAAGCACAAAAAGTGCCCGCTTTATCCGAGCATGATAAATCTACTTCAAATCCGAGAATAGCGTCTTTATGAAGGAAATTGAAATAAACCGACCGTGCGGATAACGGCTAAGTAAGAAGATCGGGATCCTTTTAGAATAAGTATATTGGTGAATCATTTTCATTCATCACTCTATTGTAAGGCTCGGGGTAGCGGGAACTTCATAACAAGTCGGTCCGTACTAATTTATTTATTATTTAGAATGGAAACATAATCAATTTTTTTTTACCTGTCTGTTGAGCTGAAAATTGGCTTAGTTTTTAATGTAAAATGATAATAATTATCTTTAGATATTATGTAGGTAAGTATAATTAAAAAAAAAGGCTAAGTAACCGCAGCCCGCATATGGTATTAAGTCCGCATACATATACTTTGCTAAAAAGAGAACAATTAATAGATGACGCCTTATTAATTACCGAATTTATCCAAGGTTTCTTCGTTACTTTTACTTAATTAATTACGTACCATGCGTTGTTAATCATGACGATTAATTATTTTCTACGTCACTATAATAATAGATATTAAGAACTACTAGTACTAGAAGAAATAAGATGGCATAAAGGCTTATAGTAATGTTAGGTGATGGGCCTGCAACCTGTCACTAATACACTGGTAAACATCTTAGCCTGATTTTGCCAAATGTGGTTACAGAATCAGCAACAAGATTTTAGAGTTGTTGGTAACTCTGTAGCTCTGCCTACCTCACTCTGGGAATGAAGGCCTGAGTTTATGTATGTATATGTATGTAAGTATTAGTAAGCATAATAATGATCTACAACCTATAACCCTGTCGTCTTCACTAATAACTTTTTGCACTCATTATTTAATACTTCAATTTGATAAAAAAAACCTTGACCGCATCACCGTAGTCTCAATTTTTAACAACGGATAGACCACAAGTTGGGGTGCTACCCGTGCCCGTATCACAGTATATATACACGGTGTAACACGAGAAAACCGAATAATTTTAACAGTGTGTTCCTAAGGCCGTAAGAAACAAAAAAGATTATATGAACTCAGGTCCAAATATGATTTTAATTTTTGTTATGTTTTCATACATAATAAATTAATTATTTTTCCTACACCAGTAAATCAACACCTTAGGATAAGCTGGCAACGTTTCTTATTGTTATCTCTTTTCATTAGAAGAGGCAGACATACTCATAGAGCAATTTCCTTGTCAAACAAATCGTTTCAAAGCAGGATTTACGTACAAATGCAACGAAACTTCTTACTACGTTTGCAATTGTTATCTCTTTTCATTAGAAGAGGCAGACATACTCATAGAGCAATTTCCTTGTCAAACAAATCGTTTCAAAGCAGGATTTACGTACAAATGCAAACGAAACTTCTTAAGCTACGTTTGCAATTGTAATCTCTTTCCATTAGAAGAGTTAAGTAACACTTGGAGTCAGGCATTATTGTTTAAAAAATTATGAAATGAACAAGTGGCCATGGCCTACCAGCAGTAAGCCAGTAAAAGTAAGCAAAATATTACTGAGACTAAATAAATTAAATGGATTTTTTTAAAGCAAAGTCTACAAAAAGTAGCCCAGAAACAGTTATTTTGAACTGTCATGGGTACTCCTTACATCAAACTGAAAACTACTGGCCACTTCATTCCGCAATCATAATGACATTAATGACTTACATTGCGTCATTGACATTGTTGTTATTGATATAAGATTTGTACGACGTACATTTTGATTTTCACAACGTAACTTTTATTATCTTGTACTGGTATTTATTATCTTGTCAGCCTTACCTAGTAGTTAAACTAGGCATAAGACGTTACAAAGTGTCTTCAGAAATAATGAATGTTAAATTGAAGGATTGACTTATGGAACGGAGACGTGGTCCCTCACAGTGAGCCTTTTAAATAAGCTCAGAGTTACTCAGCGTGCTATGGAGAGAGCTGCTCGGAGTTTCTCTACGGGATGGAATCAGAATTGAAGAAATCCGTAGAAGAACCAAAGTCACCGACATAGTTCTCAGAGTCTGCAAGCTGAAGTGGCAATGGGCTGGACACATTGCTCGTAGAACTGATGGCCGGTGGGGTGTTAACTACTAGATGGAACGACGACCTGGTGAAAGTCGCCGGACACCGGTAGATGCAGAAGGCGTGTGACCGTTCGTGGTGGAAGTCTTTGGGGGAGACCTACGTCCAGCAGAGGACGTCCCCGGGTTGAAATGATGCAAATAAAAGTATCTATGGTATGCTTTTACTTAATAAATAAAATAAAAGAATTTTGTGTATTATTTCGTATAATTTGTGGATTGGATGGGGCCCTCTCAGTAAAATCGTCATGTTACTCCTGAGCTCGCAGCATCTCGGGCCGGAAGGCTGTCTCGGGCCGAGGGGCCTCTCGGGCTGGGGGCCCGTGGCATTTTGCCGACTTGCGACCCTGTAGTTACGCCACTGGTATGTACCCAGTGCGTTGCTGTCGGTGTCTTTCTTACACTTTGCTACTTGATACTCCAACGAACTGGTAATAGCACGAATACTTTTAATCCGTCGGCTTCATCATTATCACCATTTCTTCAGCCTGTTACCGCCACTGGTGAGCACTCGAGTACGCCATTCATCCCGAATCCCGATCATATGCTGTTCTAATCTAATCCAAAATTGATCCGGCTTGCCTTCAGTAATTACAATGTTCCAAGATTTGCGGTGGATGCGAAAAGCACAAGACCGGTCTGAGTGGAAAGCCTTGGGGGAGGCCTATGTCCAGCAGTGGACGTCTTTCGGCTGACATGATGAAGATTTGTGAAAGTTTCTTCATATTTGTTTTTTTTTGTCATAGCATTTAATTGAATATTGGATTATTAATATTAATTTATCGATATTTTTACGTTTTTGGAGAAAAAATATTAAGCTGACGTTGACATGTAAACATACTAATGACGGTTCTGAATGAAAGTCAATTTACAGTCAACTTAGACGTGGCGGGCTCGCAACGTCGCAATTGTAAGGGTGTTTTGTACTGGAGATTTCATTACGACTTTTTTAAACATAAACGCAAATATCTCAAAAACCAAGCTGAATCTAGCAAACATTATACGACAATTTTAACTCCAAATAATGTCTGGAATACGCTGTTAAAATTATTCGGTTTCCTCGTGTAACACCGTGTATAAAGCCCGTACTATAATTATAACATTGAAAATATTCTATTTTAGATTTTCTAATTCATAATTTACGATACACATGAAGTAAGCTTAAATAGGTACTAACTTTGCGAGAAAATTAAAAACATACTTATTGAAATGTGAAAATTGAAACATATAATGGTTTGAACTAAACAATTGCCGTACTAAATACAAAGATCAGACGAAAGAAATGTTTAAAAAAAACCTATTTTATAATTGGGATTACACCAAAAAACTGCTCGCTTTTTCGTTTTTATTCGAAAGAACAGCCTATTTTATGATTGGGATTACACCTAAAAAACTGCTCGCTTTTTCGTTTTTATTCACCCTTTTGTTAGGATCTAATTTAAAGAATTTCATGATATTGTAATTTGAAAGTTATCAATTAAAAGTAACCTTGCCTATTTACTGCGGGCTTAAAATGGCGGAGCTATTTAAAAAGTTTTTTTTTTATTATCTGTGATCTGTTTTCAAAGTCATAATAGACAACCGTCAGTCAAACTATCCCAGTATACAATAGTAGTCTTTGAGTCAAACATTGTAAAGAAACGAACGCAATACAAAATATTTACTATTTCAGAGGATTATAAGCATTTGGCCATTGCTTATTATGTACCTAAAGCGAAATTAATACAGCACTTCCTACATGACCATTGTTTCTAGAGTTCAGCGAGAATAGAATCACATTAAATTGATTGATAAGAGATACTTCCAATCTTGAGATTGTACAATAAATGTTGGTGCCGTCGTGTGGAACCTCACCACACAAATTAATAACATTTATCACATATAACTTAAAAGAAAAATGGTCTCATGAATATATTAATTTAATGATAAGAATTATAGTACATTTGTAAACAAATACATTTTACATGACAACAGCAGTCTCCGAACGTAGTGTCAGCTAGCTAACTAAATTGTATTAATAAGCTTTTGGAGAGGTTTTACATGAGTTATATAGAATACCACAAAAAAGGTTGATGTAGCGCAATTTAGACCGCATTTAGAGGTCAAATGAAGGTCATTTCTTAATTTTAATGTAATTAATTTATTGCAACACATTTTTTAATCAAACTGCTGAGATTGATTCGAGAAGCCTCGGGTCGGTCATGAAGTTTTTATAATATTTTGGTAAAATCAGGTGTCTCTCAATTTTTTGTACCTAATTTTTTTCTCATTTAAACCAACATACTAATATAATAATTATTTTTTAAAAGTGGTAACTCTATCCAGTATCCACAAGTGACAACCCTATTTTAGCGGTGGGACAGAAATCGACCGTGAAATGGATACCACACGGGCTTGTCTCGTGAACAAACGAAATAGCCCTCTTCGGGCAGAGGCGTTTGCCGGAAAATTGGCTGACACATCGTCCGTCTACCACGAAAACTCTACCTACTGTTTTGGTGCCTATGTAAACTCTACGTACGTTTTGTTCCCATGACTAATGTATACTCTACGTAGGTATTGTGTTGTGTTATGTTCCAGTTCCAACTTCATTGTAACAGCTTTATTGGAAAACAAGCATTTAATATTTTTATAGGGCCAACTAGTAAGGATTTTGTATCTTCTGATTCTTTACTGAGTAGAGGTAAAAGTAGAGGACGATAGTTGATGCAGTCCGGATTCTATGCAAGTATTTACTTATTAGCGACTTACCTGAGGATCCTATTTTCCAAGCGGTATTTGTCGGCATTTTACCCACTAATCAATGAAGTGATTATTTTATGGGCCGTTTCAAATTGTGCGCATTACTTTTTCCGATTAGATGAAAAACTTATAACCACTTTTTTTCGTTCCTGCATGGTTTTTTTTTTCTTTACGCCGCGGCGACTTCAACAGCTACTACCGCGGGTGTATGGCGTTTCCACAATGAAGTGATTACGCCAGTCACAAGTATATATAAGTATAAATGAATATATCAATAAACATAATCCAATCTTCTCTAGGAAGATTGGTGGCAACGTTGTACGGTGATATGTAGGACAGAGGCCAAGATAGTTTTAACCTCTGTACCACTGCGAGTCCACTTGAAACGAGAAGTAGGATGCCAGGATACATGAAATAAGTCCAAGTCTTCTATCACTATGCAACACAAAGGCATTAAAAGTACAAATCACTAACAAAAAAGAACTTTGAACACCTAAATCCACAAAAATAAAAAATAAAACAAATTACACATCCGCCATCTTTTGACGTTGCAAATGGCCTCTCGTTCCTGCATGGTTTTTCACTTTTAGTATTTTTTGACACGAACTTTGACAGATCGACATTGTCGCGTTTTCTATCTAAGAGTCGAGCCATCAAGTTTTCTATAAAGAGATCTTCAAATTAAGAAAATTAGTCGTCGTTCTGAAAACTATAAATGCGCGTACTTCCCGCATTTGTGGTCATTCTTACTCTAGCTTCATGAAGTAATAGTAGTCTTTACTATTGTATACTAACTACCTGAACTAACTAGTACATACTATAAGGAAAAAAACTTAACTAAAGCTTCTCTTGCATGTATTTGTAACCCATCTGTATACAGACAGTTCGACATTCTATATTTGAAATTTGGCGTAAATTCCATATTAGTTTTGTACACAACTACACGCAAGAGGAGCTTTACTTAAGTT
This sequence comes from Acleris sparsana, assembly GCA_923062465.1. Lineage (NCBI taxonomy): Eukaryota > Metazoa > Arthropoda > Insecta > Lepidoptera > Tortricidae > Acleris > Acleris sparsana. Next base: position 13,933,879 of record OV281289.1, read on the forward strand.
TGTTACCTATACTAGCTCAAGTCTAACTCTAAGGGCCGTATTAATAACCTCATCTTGACTGTGAGGCCCGTCACAAGATACGTCAAGTAAACGTCAAACCATAGAACACTGTCATTTTTGACGCATCTTGAGACGAGCATTAGAGTTGAAATCAGTTTATTAATACGGGCCTAAAAGTCACAGAGTTGTCCGTCATTCTTTTGTGAAAATTTATAGTCTAAGCCAGTGCAACCGCCGGCTCCGTTTGGGTTGTCATTAATATAGACTCCCAGGTTTCCTCGTGCTACAAGTGGACTTGTTCTCACCATCTCCAGATTTCTGCCAGGAGTGTCCTTTACGAGGGTACTCTTTTGTACTGCTGTACCGCACCTACTCCTTGAGGGCACCGAATGCTCTTCTTCTTTGCTACTGCTGCACCTATGATTCTCTACGAGGGCACTGAGTGCCATACCGCCTCTACTACGTTACTACCTGATATCGTCATCGTCATCAGTTCATCACATAGCTCACCTTCATTTATATATATCGTACCTTTTTTATCAAACCTATGTAAATACTTTTTTATCTTCTGTAAATATACTATATTTAACTTTTCTTTTTATTAAATTGTCACTACACGACAATCCATAGACTTGACTAAGGTCAAACTTAACCTCTTTTGAGATATGTATGTAGGTATGGAACGGCATAAATAAATAGAAGAAAAAAACCTATGTCAAAAACTGTCAGTACACTTCAAAATGCTGGTATGTTTCGATTATCTTTCGTAATTGTTACAATTATTGCTGTTTAAGTTTGTTTGGACATTTTGACGTTATTTTACACAGTTAAATTGAAAACATAAATCACATATTTTTGAAAAATGATTTTTTCCGACGGTAGTTTCGACCTTTCTGATAATATCAGCGACGAAAAACTAAACGTGGAAGTCGCCCAAAATGCTCTCACTTGTATAGCTCAAGAATTACAAAGGTACAGTGTCCATTTACTAAAAATATTTTTATATCCTAACATCAAACGTGAACGCGTTTTACAAGCGACACAAATAGTGAACGTGCTTGCAATGTTCTTTAAGTAGTTAGTATTTCCCTTTATTTACAATAAAATAATAACGGTCGAATGCGCAAACGTTTCCTTTATTAATATAAATAATACCTACAATAAATGTTTCTTTATATATTCTTATTCCGGTTTTTAATTACTTATAGTTAGATGATACACAGGTACATATTCGGTTTTAAATTTTAACTACTTTGAAGGTAAAAATGTTTACAGAATAACGTTAATTTATTATCGAATAAGATACCAAATATAGGCACAGGACAAAGCAACATATAGGTCAAAATTGTCTGTCGAGGAAGAGTAGGTAGGTTGCAGTGGCGAAGCGTCACGTAAATAAATAGACAAGCCGGAGCAAAAAAGGTGTATGGCGTGTGTCGGTTTTACGTTTTGTTTGTGTACCTACTCTATGCATAGGAATTAAGGTATTAGGTACTTCATGGTTTCCCGACATTATGGTTTCCCTTCATGGACCAGAAATCTTCGACCCGTAAACACAGAATTTATTAATAATAAAATCTATTTTTAGATGTCAGGTCGTAATAGAAGATTCAAGCTTAGGGGCAGAAGATGACGACTTGCTTGCAAAGCTAAATATTTGCTCAACAAAATTGCAATCAAAAAATAGAAAGTTAAAAAAACTACGTCGTAATCTCAAGATGGCATGCAGTAAGTATTAAGTCAATAATGTACCTACAGTCGGCCAAAAATTTGGTCTACCATCTACGGTAAAAGTTTATTTCCTGAGTAGCCTGTCAACCTTAGCGATAATTATATCTCACAGAAACTTTTGTCAAAACTGGTAGGACCACTTTCTTGGCGGACCGTACCTAGAGTCCGGTCCGAGGCTGGCATGGCGCTGTCTCAGGTGGGCTAGCGCAAGTGGTCCGTCTGTTTGTCGCTCGGATCTGCCTTTCCGTCTAGTCTGTAATAATAGAGACGCACTGAGGTAGGTACAAGCGAGAACATACGACTTGTGCTTAGCCGGACAGAGGCGTCACGAACCGGTATCCTCATGTCTCCAGCACGGGATGAGTACCACACGGCGGGTATCTTCTTTTACAAGAACCGCAGTATAAAAAGCGGCCAACTGCGAGTTAAACTCGCTTGAAGAGGGTTCCGTACATTTGACACAGTACAAAATACGAGGGCATACCGAAATTATCGGGGATTAAAAACTGTTTTTCCACTCCGATCAACTAAACAGACCAACTGAAACAGGTCAACTATTTTTCTATCCCAACCGCTCAACTATTTGGTTGGTTCCATAGGGTTTTTTTTTACTAATAAATGTTTCCTGTCTATACAACCATCTTTACTTACCGGTGTTGTCCTGGCCATTTGCAATAAATAAATAAAAAAAAAAAAAGAATAATTATGTGATTGTCACTATGCATTGAGTCATATTTGAGTTGTAAGATTATTTTCCTACAATATTTTGTAGTGCCTAGAGTATATTCATTATATGTTTGTGGATAAACTACAACATGGAGGTGTGTGAAAAAAACGGCGGAAAAAATAAAAAGTGTAAAAGTGAAGCATGTTATTTTAGGTGCACAAACTACAAGAAACAAAAATGCAAGGGAAGCTAAACTATAAAAGTAAGTCTATTCTACAGCAAAATGTAATAACAACGGGAAAAAGTATATTCTGCCTGTACTGTAATCATGCTGTGTTGGTGTATACAATTTGTATTCCTTTTCAGTAAGAAAGGCACTAAAAATGCCAAAATTCTTGGAATAATTTTAAATACTCTACTTGTTCTGTATTGTTTACAGAACAACAGTGTTCGGGTTAAAAGAGATCATTACCGTATAAAGGATACCTCAAAACACATTTTAATTAAAGTAAAAAGGGCTTTAAAAAGGAACCTTCCTTTTTAAAGCCAGAAACGGATATTCCCATTCCAACAATTTGTAACAGAAATACTAAGCTTTTAAACTTAAAAAGTGGACTCTATGATGCAAGAAATAAAGCAGTATGTGCAAAGAAAACAGTTTTTACGAATTTAAAGGATGTAAAAATGCCTAAAATATTTAACGAGTTGGTATTAAGCGATTATGATGATGGGGAAATCCGTATTATCGTGTTTTGTTCTGAAGAATCAAGAAAACTGATGAAGAAAACAAAACAGTTTTTTGCGGATGTCACTTTTCACAGTTGCCCCAAGCCATTTTACCAACTTTTGAGCATTCACGGTGACTTCGGCAGCACCGAATTTTCGGTGAACACAAGACCTTTACTTTATGTTCTGATGCCAAATAAAAAACAGATTACCTATTTATTTATTTACTTCAAAATAATAACATCGTTTTCGAAATGGTCAAATCGCAATTACCAGATATGGACAATAACATGCCCTATGGAACGCTGTACTCAAAGTGTATCCAAATACAATTATAAAAAGTTGCTATTAGCATTGGGTGAGAAAATGTGACGTATGGGAAAAAAGCTCAAACACAAACGGAAGGATGAAAACGAATTGTGGAACTATGTGCGAGTTTACCACTTTTTCCTATGGAATGGACATCAAAAGCGTGGCTATATATAACGACACAACACGAAAACATTAATTTGAAAATGCCTAAATTTATAGCATACATAGGTAGGTTAAAGATTAATTAACGAGGGCATGGAGTTGCATATGTAGTAGTATTGTATGTTTACAGGCATATTTTATATTTGAATTTTCTATTTTCTCGTACTATCAGCATAAAAAGAGGTTTGTTATATATTGAAGAAGTAAATACCAAAATAATGTCAGTGTCAAATTGTGAATATTATTTACGTTGTGCATATATTTTTACGTCTGATTTTATTGTATTCTCACAATTATCAGAATAATTTTGTGTCAGCCCGTACGACTAAGTGTAACTTACATAATTTTCAATAAATATGGCAGTGAGTACTTTTGGTCCGATTGAGAGTCAAAGAAAGCAAATTATTTTTAACTGTTATAAATATTTTGAACTTGAACTGAAGAAAAATTTAAATTCCCCTTACACCGCTGCCCAGTTAGTTGAAAAAGGTGTTTGTCTCTCTACTGTTTATAACATTGTGTCTGAGAGCAATAGTGAGAAATTCGCATCAACAAAGAAATTCACCTCCCCGACAAATAAAAAGTTACGTAGGTACTTGTCCGTCATCAGCAGTAGACGATTTTGATCAGGAAGTCATCCGGACATATTACAAAATTTGGCATTTCCACCTTACGAAAACAAATACAAAAATTAGGATTTAAATGGAAAAAGACCGAGGACAACCGAAGAATATTAATGGAACGACACAACATACGACTGCTAAAAATAAATTACCTTACCAAAATTGCGGAATATCGGTCTAAAAATAGACCACTAGTTTATACTGATGAAACCTACATCCACACTTCACACGTGTCCGGAGAGGCTTGGACCGATGGAACGAATTTGGTGTAAAAAAACAAATAGTACAGGCCAGCGGTTAATATCGGTAAGGAAAAATGACGAAATGATGTTTAATGTCAACAAAAAAAAAGTCAAAATTAAAAATTGACGTTGTGCAAATGGGGACATACGGTCTCTAAATGATCCTCATGGCCCCACTAGTGGAGCAAAGCAGTAGGGACCCGAGTCCGAAAGGATATAACCAATTGCCAACAGCATTTTTTTTTAAAGGTGTTCGGAAAAAAAACAAGCTTTGTCTCAAAAACATACTGTTTTTTCAGTTTTTTTGTTCATAATTTACTGAGAAATTAAATTTAAAAAATCTGCTAATGGCTAAAGAGCTTAAACGTCAAATGGCTCAACTGACGAATTACGTAATTTTCATTTGGTATAGCATAATGTTAACTTTAACAAAAAAGGTTTAACTGAATAGTTTTTATTTTTTTTGTTAAAGTCGATTGCTCATATTTCTCTAGTTGTTGATGTGATCAACCAGTTGGTTCGATAGGAATAACTGGCTACAGGAGTTCCATTCTGTTCAACTGGTTGAACGGTTTAGCTTTCGTTGGCTTCACCTCACCTTCGAAGACCCAAACTGCTAAACTGATGTCTTCTTTCAGGTTCATAAGAATAAATCCATAATTTTTCCAGGTTCATAATTTTGGCGACGCGCTGGCCTAGTTGGTAGCGACCCTGCCTATGAAGCTTGCGGTCCTGGGTTCAAATCCCGGTAAGGGCAGATATTTGTGTGATGAGCACGAATATATGTTCCTGAGTCATGGATGTTTTCTATGTATTTAAGTATATATTTCTCTATATAAGTATTTATATCGTTGTCTAGTACCCATAATACAAGCCTAGAACTTAGTTTGGGACTAGGTCAATTTGTGTGACATGGTCCCCTGATATATAATTTTTCACCTGAGACGATATTGAACCACTTTGGATTTCCCTCCATTGAAGCGTTTCAGAGTACACACACACAACACGAGCCGCCTTCTGCGCTTCAGGCAAATTATGGGGTACCCAGCGGGAAATTAACTTTATGACGCCCAACTCATTATGCAAAATATTTTGAATTGCAGTCATTCCAATCCCTATGAAAGCCCGAATCTGCTCGTATGTCACATGTCGATCATCTCGAATAATTGTTTGCACAGCTGTCACCTTTTCAGGCGTTACCGCTGTTTTTGGTCGACCACTAGAAAGTACGGTATTGAGAGAAGCACGACCTTATCGCAGCTCCGAATACCAACGATAAATAGTCGTTTGGCTTGGTGCTTCCACATTATATATGGAATCAAGCTCACCGAGACGTTCATCTTGAGATAACCCTCGACGAAAGTTGTGATAAATTATGGCACGGAAATTTTCACGCGTGAACTCCATTTTGTCTATCGACTTGTCAAATTGAAACTGGCATGACGAAAAAACCGAGTATTTTTTTTATTGTGTTAATGTCATTGCGATTGCAAGTGGCCAGTACTCACGTAACAAAAAAGGTTTTATGCTGACTTAATCCCAAGTACTCAATTCCCTATCATTTCGGTGTGGCCCTCTAATCACATTTGAAATCACAGTAGGACGCGATGTAACTACTACTAGCGCTATCTAGTGGTGTTTTAGTGCACTATTTTCCGTAAGTGAACGTATAATATTGACTGTACCACTTTATTTTCAATTGATAGAATTCTTATAGGTTTTCCTGTAATCTACAAGCTATTAACTATATTGCGTATTTTTTCTTAATTTTAGGCACAGTAGTTTCGGAGATTAGAGGGCATTGTCAATTGTCGTTTTCTTTCATGAATAAAATCAAAAATATTTATTTCGAAATAATAACAAAAATATATATCATTTTATATATTACACAGCACAGTTGGCAAAACATTTTTTTAATTTCCTAATTTTTGCCCCAGAAAGTAACACTTAGTTAAAAAAGAAATACTTTGCACGTCTGTGTTTGGGTCATCAATTTACATATGTGTACCAAATTTCAACTCGACAACAGACAGACGGATAAACAGACTCACGAGTGATCCTATAGGGTTCCGTTTTTTCATTTTTGGTACGGAACCCTAAATAGTATAAAATAAAATAAATGTTTCAAAAAACAACCATCAGTGGTATGGTTAAAAGAACTGTAAGACGCCGACCTACCATTTTAAAATAGATGTTTTTATTCATTTCTGAAGATAGTTTTATGCTTTTTTAAACTTTGATTCCATTTTATATTTTTAGTGATCATAATAAGCTTTTAATTTAGTCCCACTTCTCAATTAATATGAAACTTAAGGACATTTCAAGCTAGCCGGAAGAAAGGCTGCGTGAAAGTCATAGTCATATTTAAACAATTAAAAAATTAATGTTCTTCGTTATAGTCGCTCAACTATCTCAATTGAGATATCTTTTCGCCGCCCTTGAAATATTTAGGTACGAGTAGGTAGGTACCGATGAGGATTTCCGATGGACATCAGTTCCACTTCACCAAATTATACTTTATTTATGCAAAATTGCGACTGCAACACTTGTTACTAAAAATACTAAAATCGCCATATGCCTAACATTCAATGCATGCAGCTGATTCTTTTGGACAGTAGCCCTGCTGCCTAATTGAGAATGCACCCGCTAAAATATGTTATGTGCTCTCTGACGGGACTACTCAAACTTGCCGGTGTGGCGCGTTCACTCGTTGACTCGTTCGACCGACCGAGCGTTTAAGAGAATAACACCCCTTATCCTTTAAATGAAGTAGGTTATCGCTCCTCGTGAAACCCTATGTCCTTCATAATATCAAATTTCATTAAAGTTGAAGTGTTTTTTTCTTTTTAGCTGTGGCGAAAATTGTAATGTCAGCCAAAAATAAAGAAAGCGAAATTCTCGAGGATCAGCTGAACATGAAACGAAATGAATGTGTTGACTTATTAAATACTCGCGTTCAGAACATAAATTTAATAGAAAAACTTCAAACTGAAAATGAGACTGTTTACCAAGGAGTACAAAAAGTAAGCAACATAATATACTTAGGTTATAAAGAATTACAGTTAATGCGACACGAAACACCTAAAGATGTACCTGTTTTAATGGCGCTTAAGGAAATACTAATAGCTTGCGGTCAGTATTACATAGATTTCAACAACGAACGCGACCGCTGTACTCAACTTGAACAAAAAAATAGATTTCTAAAGAATAAATTAATAATCATGGAAAACGACCTGGCAGCTTGCAAAGAAGAAATCCGAAACTTGAAAAATCAAAATATGAGGCTTACACGGAGTCGTGAGATGAAAATGTTGGAACAGGTAAATGCTTCAACACTTAGGTCGATAAATGAAGAAACCTCCCCACAATTACCGGTTAGCAAATGCCAGTTGAACATAGCATCTCACTTGTCTGCAGTTAGAGATTTGCTTTGTAATCAGGATAGCATGCTGAAAGATCTGAGGAAGCTGTCGGAGGAATTTGGTGCATCGGAGTTGTAGGTAATTTCAATGGGCACATCCTACTGTGTAGGCTTACGGTCGTTCATACTATTAAATCTACACTAAAAGATCATCCTCCATCAGAGATTTTTCAATCTTGAAGTGGAGCTACGCAATAAATTAATTTAATATTTGAAACGGCCGCAGGTGTTCTAGTTACCACTAATCACTGTCATGGAAATATATATTGTTGGGGGATTAAAAGCGTGGGGCCAATTTTGAGCAGAAGTACTGTTTTCTTCTTAGTTGATTTGGTACTACATAGATATATTATTTCCTTTTATGTTGATTAGATCATGAAATAAATTAGGTACTTACTCACGTGAATTTAAACTTAAGTTACGTTTTGTGGAGCAACATTGATAAAGGCATATAGAAATGAAATCGTATTAGAAGTATAAATATTGTTTTTAATTAAACGTGTAATGTGCTTTTTTTTTTAAAACTACACCTAACTTTTAGGATATCTCCTGTGTTTATTTTAAAGTTTGATAAATATTTACACATTTTAAACGAGGATAATTCCATCAATAATTTAATACTTTACGTAATATTTAAAACATACACCAAGGTGCCGGTTTTTGGCGTGTCCCGCACTCAAGTTCCTGAACGTTAGAAGCGATTCTGAAAACATTTTGTACAGTCAGCGTCATATAGTTGGTAGAGTCTGGCAAATGAACTATGAGAATGAAAAAATGGCAACACTGTAGTGTCGTCCCTTTCAAATCAATCTAAGAAAAAAGGGACGACACTACAGTGTTGCCATTTTTTCATTCTCATGTTTCATTTGCCAGACTCTAGCATCCAAAGTAGCCAAATAGTACGTTACACGTCATTATTACCGTAGTAACAAGGGCGTGTAACGAACTATTTGGCTACTTTGGATGCTACCAACTATATGACGCTTACTGTACTAGGTTATAGTCTGTCAAGAAAATTATGACATGAAAAGTGACAACACTGTAGTATCATCTCTTTCAAATCAATTTAAGAATAAAGAGACGATAGTGTCGTCTCTTTTTTCAGTATTGCTCCTTTTTTAGTTTCATGTCTTTCTTAACAGACTATAGCATGAGTTTTTGGTGATTTTAAAATACTTACCGAGTCGCGCATCGACGCCAGTAGTTTATAATTTAAGTCCTATGCTCATTTAAATACAGTTTGAATTCCAAAAAACCGACATGTCTGGTCTGTACCACTTGTATGATATTAAAAGTGTTACAGAGACCAGACATGGCGGTTTTGTCATGGCCAAAATTGACTAGTTTAAAATATACAAGGAATATTTTAGCTTTTGAAATTGTTACAATCGTCATCCTTTAATTCGACCGTTCGCCTTTATAAAAAAGCTAGTAGTTCAATTAACCGTCGAGTAAAGCTAACGTGTTTTGAGTTGTGCCACGCCGTCAAGATTCGCAAAACTGTTTTTTTTTCCACAGTGCCAGGTTAATTTTATGAGTTCTGGTAAAATAGATAATCTGCAAGCAATTACATAATCATTTCATAAACTATCATTATTAATATCTAAGTATAAACATCATCAAAAATTTACACTTTTTTTGAAAACACTATTTTGGCCATGGCTGATCTGTTGCGCCAACCCATGGATCTATATTATTTGCATGAGCCCTTAAATTTACAGTAATCTAGACATTAGTGGGCATGTTCGTTGGATCCAGAAATTGTTTATTCCGTTCACAGAATAAGTAATAGTAGCGGTGAGGATGTTTTGCAAAACATTTACATAATTTTGCTGTTTAGTCTACCTCTACCATAAAAGTGTCTTGAGGCACATCTCACAAGTCTTCTTGAACTAGGTTACGGTTATCGAAATGGACTAAAATTTGGAATAGGATTTTTATGTAAGAGCTTATTTCATGGTGGAGACGGATTGTGGCAACACGATCTCTGCTGTATTAACGTAGACTTTTTGTCCCGGCAGACTAGATTACATATTATACAGTATTATTATTAACATTATTAAAGGAAACATGTGCAAATACAATAGGTACAAATACTTTTTACTGAATAAAATAAACGTCCCTTTCTGTCAATCTAGTCTCGAATGAAGAATAAAAAGGACGGAAATTTTGCATCACTATCACTACCTATCTCCGGTCTATAGTATAAGCAGTACGATTTTAGATTTGAGCCTAAAAGATGTGCCTAGCCTAAAACTTCTCTCTCAAAAGACACTGACAGGTGACACTAGACAGATATATGACAGATGACAGGAGGTTGTTTATCCCGAATACCTACCTCAGCGAGCCTACCGGCCAGTGTTGCCAGGTCTCCTGATTAATCAGGAGATCTACTGAATTTGGCATATGTCTACTGATCTACTGAATTTGCAAAAGAAATTTAGATAATCTACTGGATTTTGAATATATCTGACTTTACTTTAGGTTTTTTGTAGAAAGCTCAATTGATTTTTTAATGTATTTTATTAAAATGTAATTTGCAAGCATTTTCCGTACGAAGAACGTACCTTTAGACTGCGGATGCGTAAAATGGAATTCGTGCGAATCATAGGTACTCTAATCTATGAAATCAACTGTTTTGTTTGATTGATTTGATTCTGTTTGTTCTACTGATTGATCAGTTTGAGTTGGAGGCAAACAAAATAAAAGTCAATACCTACATGGTGTAATAACTCTTCAAAAGTTTTTAAGTTCTGTCTGTTCTGCTCTGTGTGTTCTGCTTTAGCAGTTAGTTGTGTAGTGAAGTGCTATGAGTGTTAAATATAATTAGGTAAGTCAATGAATTTATTATGTTTTACGTGGTTTCTATGTAAATGTTATCTTTCTATACCAAACTTTAATTGATCGATTTATTTATTTTACACGTTTTGTTTGCATTCTGTGTTTGTTTTGGCGTTTTGAGCTCAATTATGTGTTATCATTATTATCATTTTATAGATTAAATTTCACAAATAATGTATCCTAGTAAATATAAATGCAAATTTACTAACTAAACCCTCTTTTTTCAGTTATGAATGAAAATAATTATAATACTTTTTTGTTTATGGCATATTTATAAAAAAACAGATTCTACAGATAAAAAATGTTCTGTTTTTTTATTGTTGGCACAATTTTATGTATACATTACTGAAACTTATATCTATTTTCTTTACAGCCGAAATTACGGATTTTTTTTATTTTTTTTTATTAGCCTGTTTTTGTGTCCCACTGCTGGGCAAAGGCCTCCCCTCTTTTTCGCCATTCGTCTCTATCCAGAGCGCACTCCCGCCAATCCCGCGCAAACGACTCAAGGTCATCTCGCCATCTCCTTCTGGGTCTACCTCTGCTACGATATATTATTAAAATCGATTTGATTAAGAAGATAATGCAAAACCTTTTGTAAAAGGTTATTCAGGTATTAAAATATAATCTCCTGATTTTTTTATAAATCTCCTGATTTTTTGACCTTATATCTACTGAATGTTTTAGATTGGACCTGGCAACACTGCTACCGGCTATTTTTCGTACTTCATATGCAACTTCTCTCACGTACCTCAGCTTGCAATATACCACGTGGCCCAAGTTGTGCTTTCCTTGTTCTATATGTATAATTGCATAAGTAGGAAAGTGTCTAAAAATACATCACATGTTAGTGAAAGCAATCGTAAGCAAGGTAGTTAAATTTAGTTGCATAGTTAGAAGTGGCAGTGACTTTAGTACGCAAGCAACTATGTCTCTAGAAGAAGCTAAACGAGTGGCCGCATACAGGGCAGTTGATGAATTCGTGACAAATAATTCGGTTTTCGGCGTCGGTAGCGGGTCTACCGTCGTGTACGCAGTACAGCGCCTAGCGGAACGAGTAGAAACCGAAAATTTGAAGGTGACTTGCATACCGACATCGTTCCAAGCTAAACAACTTATCATAAAACATAACCTTTGTCTCGGAGAATTGGACACTAGCCCTTCCATTGATGTCACCATTGATGGAGCAGATGAAGTAGATTCCAATATGACTTTAATCAAAGGAGGTGGTGGCTGTTTACTTCAAGAGAAAATTGTTGCTTCATGCTCAAAGAAAATGATTGTTATAGCAGATTATACAAAGGACTCTTCTAAGCTGGGGGATAGATACAAAAAGGGCATTCCTATAGAGGTCATTCCAATGGCTTATGTTCCTATAAAGAACAAAATTGTGGCTTTGTTTGGAGGAGAGATTAAATTGCGTAGTGCAATTGCTAAAGCAGGACCAGTGGTCACTGACAATGGCAATTTTATTTTGGACTGGCTGTTTCCAAACCAAGATTCTGATTGGGAACAAGTGAATAAAACAGTCAAAATGATTCCAGGAGTTGTGGAAACTGGTCTATTTGTCAAGATGTGCCAAAAAGCATACTTTGGGCAAGCTGAGGGGAATGTCATTGAAAGATCTGCCTGATTAACTAAAGCATCTAAGAATAGTTTTAAGCAGAATCCAGTATCAAGTGTTGTTATTGCTCATATTGTCAAGGTACAGTCGACGTCAAAGATATGTTTACATTTTTGGACCCTATTTCAATGGAATAAGGTGAAAAAATGTTAACAGTTCTTTGACGTTGACTGAAAAAATCATTAAAAATGTGAATATTGGCAGAACATATGTTCCTATTGTTATCAAGGTAATAAGCTAAGCACAATGTGGGAGTTGGAGGGGATCAAATGCATCTGGAAACTCAATCGGTGCCAAAAATCAGATTGGTTGACAAAATGGAAGGTCTAAGCCTATATTATTCAATAAGGAGTTAGATTTAATCAATAGACTAAAATAATGGAAGTGTTTAGTGCCATACATTTTATTTGATAATTCACTAAATGCAAAATACAAGAATGCATTTTAAAACTAATCATGTTGTTTTGTGTGGCATTCAAGATCTATACTTTAATACTTATATTTTCACGTAACATTTTACATTAAATAAATAGCAAATGCTTTTTTTTACTTACAGAATAATAGTCTTGTAAATGCTCTCTGTACCAAACTGTATACAAGAAAAAAATCTTATAGGTCATTCTTAGGGAAATTCAATTACTTATGTGACATACTTCTTTAATATAATACTGTAAGCATACTTGCACATACTCATACTGGCTATATTATTATGTATTTAAATGGTTGGAAGTAGATGAAACTGAGGACCATGGAAATGCTCAGAGAACAACCCTAAAAAATCAAATATACTTTATATTATAACAGTGTTTTTTATTTGATTTTTTTCATATTGTGATTAGTGACAGTTCAGGTCTTGTTTATCTTATAATAAATAGTCTTTGGCGGTTAACAACTACATTCATATTTTTTCTTAACTAACACTTTTAACATCAATAGTTAAAAACTAAAATGGTTTGATTAAGGAAGGGTAAAGGAATAGAATAAATGATTTGACTGATTTGTGGTTTAACAGTGCAACACAAAAGAGTAGAAATTAAATAAAATGGAACTAAAAAAAATCCATATTAAATTGTTGCCATGTTTAAGCATTTTACGTCAAAAATGTGAGTTACATAGAAAGTGGCGCCCTCATTTAATTTCTACTCATCGCACTGTACCTATAATCCTTGCATGTTTTAATGACGTGATATTTCTTTTTAACATCTATACAAAAATAGAATTTCAATAGTTATAGCAGTACTCCGTTTCTTAATAATAATAGCATTAGGCTGGCTATAGCTGCGCTTGAAACTGGCAGTATATATTTTGTCACCTGTTTCATAGTAAAATTAAAATTGCCAATCCCTATTAAGAAACTGGAAGTACTGTGCAGTTGAGTTCACGGAAATGTATACACTTTTTCATCATATTTGTACTCCAATATATGTATATTATACCCTAGCAAAGCTGCTTCAAGTTTATTATCCCTTTCAAGGATATCATTTGTGCTCACAGATTCAAAAGTTAAAACAAATAATTAGAACCGCTTAAAGATGCGATCTAATACAGGCTCGTTTTCTTCATGATACGTAAGAACTCATCTTGGTTGATTTCACCATCACCATCTCGATCCGCTTCATCTATCATCTCATGCAGTTCTTCATCAGTGAGGTTTTCACCAAGTTCTCGTGCAACTCGCTTTAAATTTTTGAATGAAATTTTACCTGAAACAATTATCAAACAAAAATCTGATTTAGCATCTAAAACCAGGTCCCATTTTCTTATGCATCCACTTAATAATATTTTGCAAATTTTCACTTTTATTAAAATCATCAAGAATTGGTTACGGTCCTTTAACTTGTAAGAAGTAAGGAGGTGACAAAAATACCAAGGACTGTCATGGGATTGCGATATAATGAAAAAAAAAACAACTAAATTATAAGCATGGATCCATGCCTAAGCAATGAGGGTTAAAAGGAAAGTTTGTTTTCGGTTGTTTTACATCCATACATATTTGCATAATAACTACACCATTTTTAAGTGCCCAAGACTGAACATCATATGCCGCAGTAAGTTTTTATATAGCATGTTTAACTTGCTAACAGTTATGATTGAAATTGTGGCAACAATATTACAATATAATATAATAAAAACAAAAACCTGTACATACCAGTTTCATCATCATCGAAAAGCTTAAATGCTTTCATGATTTCTTCTTTAGTGTCTTTTTCAGCCATTTTCACTGTCATCAGATCCAGAAAATCTTCAAACGACACCTTGCCATCTGATTTATCTATTTCTGCAATTATTTTTTTTATTTCTTCTTTCCTTGGTTCAAAACCAAGGGCCCTGATGGCAACTTTTAATTCTTTTGTGTCTATCTTTCCTGTGTTTTCAGTATCAAATAAATCAAATGCTTCCTTTATATCTCTTCGTTGTTCTTCCGTCAATTCAAATTTGGGTCCAGACTTCTTCCGCATGCCTCCAGGGGGCGCAGTACTAGTGGCCACCTTCTTTTGAGTAGTTGACACAGCAGTTGTCTGTAATCAATATTTAGACCAAGGAAGTTAAACAATGGTTGAATATCAATTTAAATTGACGTTATTGTCGTTACATTATTCATAAATGAATATAAAAGTATCGGTAAACATTGCTAAGAACTAGTAATATAAAAAATAACAAGCATGAAATGCTAAATGAACACTTCGGTCTTTTCTAGTTCTTGTTACGTTGTTTGTATATTGTAAAATTACTTACCATTCTTTGTACCATTAAAACTTACAACGAAGCTAAAACTATGTATTACCGCCTTTTATCGCTCTTTTATTCGTTATTTGAATAATTCTCTGAAATCTGATATGGTTTTCGTCTATAAACAAAATCTTAACAAATTGATCTTCTCTGTCCAAGCACGCCTTTAAAACGATTTTATTTGTGATCCATGGGTAAACTGACTTTTTTCCTAGTGACTGGAACAGTCTTGAAAACCACAGACAACTAAAAATCTGACACTACTTTTATAATTGAAATTTGAAGTTACGTTAGCTCCTTCCCAGTCACTCGTCATCAAAGACTACTATTGTATACTGGGATATAGACTGGCAACTCAGCGTTATTTTTGGTTCGTATAGCAACATTGTAGTAAGTGGTGCCTGCCATCTAGTTCGTGTTAATGGAACTAATACTGTGCATATGTGTGTGTAAGCATGTACGTATACATAACCACATACGTAAGCTATTCGCCACCCCTTTATTCATACAAAACCACAACAGGTATTTAAAGACCAATAATAGTTAAGACGCGCTGTTGGCACACATTAACTATTATGGCTTTAAACGCTGTTAAGATTCATAAAAAAGGGGTTAAAGTTTGGAGTAAGTAATACAAAAAAGAACATACCAGGCGTGATGACAATGTTTTACATTAAGAACTGATGGACTTCAAAGAAAATAGACGACATTAATCTAGTCGACGAGATACGTTTTTATTGAATAAATTGGCGCACCTGCAATATAATTTATCTTTTAACACATCGTTCATTCGCGGAACGATTGATACATGTATAAACAAATTTCAATTTTAATTAGTACGCCACACCGCCTGATCAGTTCTTATTTGAATATAAACCAGTGAGAAGTAAACCTCATCATTTCAGCCGAAAGACGTCCACTGAATACAGGATTCCTCTAGAGCGACAAAGTTATAAGTTCCGGTATCCCCACATTTAGCGGTTTATTGCTATCACCAAGTTCTAAAAAAATACTATTGTACCTACAGAATTTCAATTTAACTTCCAAGTGGTTTTTAATAGCTTTTTAACTAATAATCTTTGAGGATCATATATTTAATGGGTCTTCCTAATGCTGCGGCCATATCTAAAGGCATCCCTTTTTTAACATAAAGAAAGAAAGATTCTGCACAACAAGTAACTACTTGTATCACGAATATTTTTCAAATCTCACAGATTCTGATGTGGCCGCAGCGCAACTACCTATTTTGAGAGTTCGAAGAGTCCAACTAATTACCATGTCATGTAAACATATGAATATGTGAATAAATCATTTATTACATTTAAGCTTATTCTGTTTAAACCTATTAGGTACATTTGTTTAAAAATTACATGCTAAATGCATAACAAAAACAAAAACTTGGGTCAACTGACAAGTTTTCAATACAAATTGGCCTACCTATCTAATTAGAATGTATTTATTTATGTATTTATTTATTCAAATTAATTTACACGGCATTACAGTATGACCATATATATACACTGAGAAACTTCAGTAATAATAACAAATGGTAGAGATAATAAATTAAAAACAGAAGTCAATTAATACTAGATGGCCTATCATCCATCATCTCGCAAAATCTTAGACATTCACGACACACAGCTGCCCATCGCCACGCAAACAAATCACATTCAGGTACTGATACCATAAGCATATTCAACCGCGTCAAGACCCGGAGTAAGGGCAAGATCCTCCGCGACACCGTGCGCGCCGGCGGCGCAGCCAACAGTGGACGCGCAGCCTAAGCGTTATTCGCGATGTTTCAGGGACAAAGAGCCTCACGACTCGTTCTACGAACTCAGGGCAATCCGACTCCCCGCGCAAATTTTGACAGGCAGTGACTAACAGGTGGTGGATGCGCCTTAATGACTCTTGATGACTCGGGTTAAACTTTACTATATAATATAAGTAGTAAGTACTTACTACTTAATAGCACACAATGTTGCTCCAACTGAATACTGACGATGGGCTGCGATAAAATGCAGCCCAAGTATGTATTCCGGAGGAACTTCAATGTCCACGTTCCGACAAGGGATGAATGGAAGGATGGGTTGCACCTATCAGAGGAAGACAACGCGATACGGTACACGGATGGTTCAAAAATGAGCTCCGGTACGGGGGCGGGTATTCATGCCAAAGACTTCAACAGTAGTATAAGTATGGGCAACTACGCAACGGTCTTGTCCACCTGTTTTTGTTAGAGCACATCTCCGAAGATACTCAACTGATTTAAAACTAAATTAAAATCAAAACCAGATGTTAAGCCTAGTGTGTAGTTCCATATGGAACTATTGGGATAACTTATTTGACATTTATATATGTACCGATTGTTCCATATGTAACTAGAATTATGGAACTCCAGGGATATCCCTGCCCTCGCCAAAACCATACAAATCTTCTTAGCAAACGCTTATTTTTTTGAAATGTAAATAACTTATGCAATTATATTTCTTTTTTCTTCGATATTTCCTTACTCTCTTTATGATTAATTCCTCGAGTAGGTAATTGAACGGATCTTTGCATTGCATTATATTCTCCACATGACATTATAGTCTTCAGGATCATTCTTAGAAATATTGATTTTGATGATTTTGTCTTATCTTATCTTCTTGGTGGGGTCCTGTGTGGTGGGGATCTTTTGTGTAATCACCCCGATTTTGATGATGACCGGGGATCGGTTATTTGAGTTCGGTATTCTCTTTCGTTGCAGACTAGGTAGTGAGGGATTATGACTTATGCTAGCCGCCCTGGTCTTCACTGCAAGTGATTATGACAATCTTTTATGTTTTAATTGGCATAAGTACTATTTGGTTTCGATATTCTCACAAATAATACGAGACAGAATCTTTGTGCACATAAGTAGGTATTCTAGTTATAACTGGGACATATTTCTTTGCTCTGAACACAACAGCTTCTAAGAATCTCTTGTCACCTAAAAATAATAAAACTGTATTATAAGTAAGTACTACACTCAGGAGCAAAAATAACGGGTCAGAGTGCGTTTTTCATACTAAAGAGGCTATTTCGAAGCCTTGATTCCACGCCAGAGAATGCTTTTAGTGAAATCTGTTAATGAATGCCCCGAGTATCGATACAGGACTTCCAGAGTGCCTAGGATACCCAACTGAATGAATCTGCTGTTAACGCCGGAATTGTGCATGTTCAGAAAAACATCTATAATGGCAATAAAATCTAAGGAAATCCAAGTGCTGACCCAAACTCTCCCGCTGTGGTGTTAACTGGTTGTGCGATCAGTTAGGTATCTTAAGAACCTCGCAGTATCCACCATTAAAACTCACTCAAAATAACCCCTGGCGAGGCTTCGAAATAGTCTCGTTTGTATGAAAAACGCACTCTGACCCGGTATTTTTGCTCCTCAGCTTTTAATCAATTCTTATCTCATTAATCCATAACTATACTCATGAACCTAACCTACACTTATTGATGTTTATACCAGATTGCGAAGTCAAAAGAGGGTAATGAGTTTAAAGTCCATGTTGTATGTGATAAAAATGGGGTGAAAATATCTTCTGACTTGGTTATTAAACCGATCTAAAAACTGCTGTGACAAACTGACAGACAGTCAGATATCGGAGTCTCTCCATAAAGGTTCCTTGTTTACCATTTTGTTACGTAACCATAACCCTGATGATAGGGTTGCGTCAACCTAGTCACTAGTGAGCAGTAGAGTTTGGTTTAGCGATTTTCCCTATACAGCGCAATTATAAGCTTTATTTTTCGTTCTCGGTTCGGTAAGGATAAACTTTATTCATCCTGGTAAGATAAAATTCTGAAGTCTACGCAGACGAAGTCGCGGGCAGAAGCTAGTTATCTATAATTTTCACGCATTACTAGAGTTTTATTTAACGTGAGGTTAGACGTAGGATTTTGATCATGTTATTTCTTCATCTTACCATCCGGAGTCAATGGTACACTAATGGTACAAATTTCTGGAAATCAGTGAAAATCGGTCATTTTGGTGAGCATAGTAAATGCATGTTAGTCACAAATCGTTGTGACTAACATGCATTTACTGGCTGTTTCAAATTTTTTGAACAAAATTTCCAGCTTCCCACAAAATGTTACAAATCTACCTAGTTAGCCAACTGTTATTTTATAAAAATGTAAGTAACGTATGTACCCAGTCGCATTTGTTTTTCATTTCCTCGAAATTCCATTCCTCTCCTCATGACAATTCCTTGAATACTTAAGTCGTGTGTAAATAAGTATTCTAAAACTGGGACACTTTTCCTTGCACCTGGCACAGCCTCCGAGAATCTCTTGTTAACCTAGAAATTATAAAGTGTAGGTATTATAAATATTATAATTAGTGAGTATTACTATCAGCTTTTAATCAGGTCCCATCTTATTCATAACTCATGAAACTAGCTTCTGAACCGATTCGAATACCTAACCTTAAATAATTAAAATAATAAAAAACTGGTGTTTTTAGTATATTTTTTTAATGTTATCGCGGGACTTTTAAGCGCATCGTCTCGGTATGAAACATTCCCTCGATTGCATTACGAAATAGGTATACTAACAACATCTTTTTCGTCCTTGTCAAAAAATAAAGCTAATTTTTTACTTTGTGGATTAATATTAACACCAGTTATGTTTTTAATTTTAAGCATTTTTAGTGCCTTATAAAGCCTAGTTTTAATAAAAATGTTTTATTAAACAACCCGACTTTATTTTTTATGTACATGAATATGTGCTTGAAGTAACTAATAGATGTAAGTATTTTCTAGTATTTGTCACGTTTTACAGGTAAACCCGTTTATTAATGCTACTATATTCGTATATATTTGAAATAGTCACATTAAGATCTTTTAAATTATACCCATATTGTAATATGATTAAAAAGACTTTTTTTTTACATAAATTATTGACATTTTGCCATTATTATAATTTTAACAGTTTAGGTATCCTATGTCACCCAGAAAGATGAAAGGATTCTAATGATACCACACACATTTAAATTGGCTCAGGCGTTAAGAAGTTATCGTGGAATAAAATAATCATACATACATACTTACATATATACAGACATGAACCCCTAAAAACATTAGACTCCTTTTTTGGGCAGTCGTATAAATGTCAGCCGGGAAGAAGAAAGGATTCTAACGATACCACACACATCTAAATCGGCTCAGGCATTTAGAAGTTATCGTGGAATAAAGAATCATACATACTTACATACATGAACCCTAAAAACATTAAACTCCTTTTTTTGGGCTGTCATATAAATGTCAGCCGGTAAGAAGAAAGGATTCTAACGATACCACACACATCTAAATCGGCTCAGGAGTTTAGAAGTTATGGTGGAATGTAGAATCATACATACATACATACATACATGAACCCTAAAAACATTACACTCCCGTTTTTGGGCAGTCGTGTAATAAGGTGTCAAACGTACCAATCAAGAGTATTAAATTAATTTTCATCACACTTGCTCGTAAATGGTGTTATTCCATGCCTGTATACAGAAGGACAATGGCCTAAATTGTTCCCGTGGGAATTATGGCGAGTTTGTCATCCCTAGGGAGTAATGACTTTCTTTTTAAAATTTGCAACTCTTTCGTACATCATTTCTGACTAAGGAGGTTTAATTTTCAGCCAAAAATTAAATCGGTTTCTAATTTCATCTTTAAAAATTAGCTATAGACTAACTTACATTACACAAAACCTATACGCTTCATTAAACTTCATTACCTTTTTCAAGTTTATATCAACATTTATCATTAATTTTAGTAATTATACATTTTTATCAAATTGGCTAAATCTGGCTCGAATCCAGGTCGAAACTAAACGCAGTTATTATCTTTGGTAGAGGTCACAAAAAAATATCGTTTCCATAAACGTTCCCGTTCGTCAAAAGTTATTTCTTTATATTTTGCAGAGTTGAAGTGTTTTCTCTTTGTTTTTTTTCCTCGCAAATGTGATGAAAACCATTGTGTGTATCACAGGCAGTAAGGGGATTACTAACTCGAGTCATTAAAAGCCCTCCGCCTTCGGCGTCGGGCTTCCAACACTCTCGTTAGTAATTCCCTTCATACTACCCTTGATGCACAATGTACTAATCAATATCTGCTGTAAAATATTAGTTCCTGTCTAAAGATTTGAATGCCTACCTAGTTACAATCAGACGTCAAAAACACAAACAAACAAACAAACGCTGTCTTCTAAATAGATATTTCTAACTTTCATCATTATTAAAGATACACATTTTTTTTCTTGTTATATACAAGCCTCTTTTAACAGAGGGCATTTGTAACTATGCGACAAGTATGATGATATGAGCCATTTTTATACCTTGTCTAATCTATTGTACCTCCATTGTATTCTGAATACCACTTTGTCTATTATTTTCGTCTGATAATTATAACATGCGACTAATCTAATATTACTAGAGTTTTATTCATCAAGGTGTCAGAAATCGGATTTCGATCACGTCACTACCTAGAGTAAAAATATTATGCAAAGCAACTTAACTAACTAAAAAGATCACCCGCTGCAAGCGTCTTGTGTACCTTCGTATAGGGGTGTTTTACTACTTTCTTCTAATATACTTAGCTATCAGATCTCAATCTGATCAGACTTAATAAATAACGTCGGATGAACATTACCTATGTTTTGACAGCCACCTTTACGCTAATAGTAAATACAGAGGCACCAGCGCTCAATACCCGCAACCAATGTCAGCAGTAACCACCACAAGGACTCAAGGATAAAACGCCTGGAATAAAAATATATATGTGTTTTAAGCTCTTCTCTTTTGGGTTCCCAATTCTCAATAAATATACGCTAGAGCAATTTACGCCTGAATCCTGTACCTAATCATCTCAAAAAGTGTATTTAATTGACATTTCCTTTCAAAAATTAAGCACCTTCTTTACGATTTTCTAGTGGTACGGTAACAGGGGCTCCGTCTCGCGAGCAATCTTGACAGTTTATTTATTTAAAAGGATATTATATTGATAACACGCCTCAAAAAGTAGTAATTGAATTATATAAAACTAGCTTTGTGCCCGCAACTTCATCTGTGGAGAGCCAGAAACACGGTCACTAGTCACTAACTATCAACTAGGCTAACCCTGTCGTATATTTTCTTCTATGGATGGCTTGTCCAAGGCAATACCTATCCAATAAAACACTCTCCGTCCGCATAGAAGTCGTTTATCATTATTCCTTCCGGAACTGTTCTATTGTCTGGGATAAAAAAACATCCTTAGGTGTGTGTGTGAGCGAAGGTGACTTGCAAAGCCAAATTTGGTCTTAAAGGTACGGTTGCACATTACATATACACCGGTCAAAAGCACTACCCTCCTCCTGCAAGTTTTACTAATAAAAGTAACAAAGTAAGTAAGTAGGTATTGGTTCAGCCGTGACAGCAGCGGAGCGTTACAGACAAACAGACAGCCACACTCTCTTATTTATAATTATACAAGACTTTGCGCGCTAAGTACTTTATTTAAGTGAAACTTGTTTATCGCTGTTCCCTTGGAAACCATGCAACATAAAATCATTTTACGTCTTTTTCTCGGGGTCCAACTTACTTATGCAAAATTTCATTACAATCAGGATGGCAATAGGTATCTCCATTATGAATATGAAGAGTTTGCCCGCAACTTCGTCAGCGTAGAACACGTTTACCACTAGGTAATCCCGGAACACGATTAATGCTATTAAATTTCTGATTGAAGTCCCTCTCCCGGGCCTGGGGCTGAAAAACTGATGAAAGGAGTAGGTACATATAACCTAAAAATCTTCCGATGGAACGAGAAACGCATTTTATGTATATTATGTGGAATCAACTCTTGGCGTCTGTATTTCCGAACCAATACGACTTGGGGCTTTCGAAAACCCAGCCTACTCTTTTCTCAAAGACCGGCATCTCCTCTGGTGTTGCGGGTGTTTAAGTATATACCTATCGCGATGATCAATTAGCATCAGGCTTCCTTGTTCTCATTAAAAACAATGCTCTGCAACAGATCCAAGTGTTTATCGACTATCCCTTGCGATAGAAAATGTTAATAGAAAAGGAACCCAGGTCGGTCAGTAAAACATTAAAGGTTTAGGATTGAAGTCTTAAGATTATTATAGTCTTTTGAATGCAACCGTATATCTCTGATTCCACTTGCCATCAGGTACCATGTGTGCTTGTTTGTTTTCCCTAGCCCATAAAAAAAAAAAAACTAAATGACGTGTCGCAAATGGTCGTCGTCCTGAGTCTGACAAACTTTAAAGGCATTAACCGCCTAGATAAAGTATATCGCTATAGAACTAATCGGAAATGAAGATTAGGTACCTACTTTGTATTCATCAAAAGCATTTTAGTGAAGTAGACGTGCCTATATTAAAATGCATAAAATAAATACCTAGTGCTATTTCGATGTCGCATAACATATACGTAATTATTAAAAAAAAAATATACATATTATTACTTTATTACAAACAGCATTAGCATTAGCTTTTGCCAGCGACTGCATTCGTATAGAACTCGTTTATCGCTTTTCTCTCGGGTACTATCGTTGAGGATACGTTGTAATTGAGTGCCAAATTTTATCTAAATTAGGGAAGTATGGACGAGCATATGTGTCTGAAAGACAAACATCCTTCAATCTTTATACAACCTTGGATCCGAACCGCGGTATATATTGTGGGGTGGGTGGGGTCATTAATTCGGGTGGGTGGTTGGTTGAAATTTTATCTTTGTATATTTTCATAGGTTCAGACAGACAGACGGACATGGCGAAACTATAAGAGTAGTTTGACCTCTAAACACTAAAAAGATTATGTTAACTATTATTTCATTTAAATTGTATCTTTAGTTTAGCTATATCTAGATTTTCCCTGCGACTACGTCATTGCAGAACACGTGTATCGCTATTCGCTATGGTCTATATCGCCTGAGTTGAAGCACGCAGCTCAATGGCAGCGCTCTGTGGATGCTCTCTGCCCGGTCACGGGGTTAGGAATTAAAGTAGTCTCTTGGGGTCACCAACAAATGTCAACAAATCGGGTCATGCTAAATTCCATCAAAACTATTGAAGGTTTAACCATGAAAGTATTTCAGACATGCACAATTACCATTAATTGTATTCATAAATATTGCCCTTAACTTCATCCACTTCCATATCGTATATCGCTATTCCCTATAGAACTATAAAAAACGGAAATTAAAAGTAAATAGGTATTACTTTGTACTCATCCAAATTAGTTCAGGGAAGTCTAAAAGACAGAGAGACAGACACATTTTCCCATTAATGATATTAATAGTACGACCAATAATAGAATTGTCCGTTAATTTTTTTCTGAATACCTTTGAATCTGTGTTTAACGAAAAAAGTGTAGTGAATTACCGTCTACGGTCCGATTATTGCACCCAGGTACGCAGCACAATTTAATTTGAAATCTTTTGTTATTATATTTCTCCCTGAAATTCAATTTAAGTAATTCAAGAAAATTTCTTTGAACAATGTCAAAAATGTCAAGACAGACAAGTAACTTATTGTGTTGTCATATCGATTCAATACAAACTGTCATAAATTATATATTTTTGCATTTTCATAAAGTATAATATATATTTATCAAAATAACAAAAGTAATACATTTCTTTTTTTGCATTATCATTACATTTTTGTATCGTTCTCAAGAGCGTTTTTTTTAAACCATCAGCAACACTGACTTTAAAGCCGGACTAAAACTTTTTCGACACCTAATGAAGATGGCGCCACAGAACGACACAATTAATAAGGCGTGCGTCGAAGTGCTTACTCCGTTGACCAAGAGTCCATTATTGCTTAATCCAAGCGCAATATTAGTTTTGTCATACTTAAAAAAAAAAACAAAAAAAAGCGAACCACCTCTAATGTACTAAGTTGCCATAGCATGCTCGTCATTCGAGACTAAGTCGAGACAAAAGGATGGAGCTAACGTAACTTCTAACTTAGATTTTCAAAGTGGGACTCAGAAAAATAAAAAACGTGGGGCCGATTGCATCATAAAGTACAAAATCATTTGTGGTTTTGCATGTTTTTTTACTAATAGCTTGGCTTGTACTTTATAAAGCAATAGGCCCCTGTACGCCACCAATACTTTTTTGTGTTTCGTGAAGTGGAATGGAAATAACGTTTTTTTTATTTATTTTTCTGGTCAGGCTTTAAGGCTGACCGCATACACACGTTTCCCGTAATCAATTTCCGAAATAATTTCCGTATTTGGACATCCGATGCATGAAATCAAAATCAATATAGAAAATATAAAAAAACGCAGCGCTTGCATACATTTTATTTGTGGAATGGAAAAGGAATCTCTTCCAGTTAACCTTCGAGCGATTGGGAAATGTTTGAAAACAACAAATAGCCCAACGTACAACAGTGAAAGTTACTAATTTAAAGTAATAAGATAAAATAAATAGTTAAATAAATATGAGCTAGATATTAGCTAAACAATGTAATTAATTAAAATACATTGCTAAATAGATTATGTCGATATCTTCATAACTTTAGCTATTGTCGGTGGAGTGTCCGCCATTCCTCTTTATTGGTTGCTGGGTTCCTGACATCTTGATACGACCAAGAACAAGAGTCAGACAAGTACTTTTTTAGTCTCGGTTAGAGGACGCAACAGATTGAACTGGGAGCAGATTCTACAGACACACGCACGCACGCACCACAACTGTGTACTATGATCACATATAATTGAGGAAAATAATAAAATACCTAAGTACAATTTGAAGAATATCGTTATTGATTTAAGATTTTTTGATAGGATCACATTGATGGTGCGCCGCACCGTCACAGCTACACACAGACGGATTTTACATTTGTGCCCTTCTGCGAGCCGTCCCTGATGAGGGATAACAGGAAGACATCATCATCATCATCATCAATTTGTGGTCTACAACAATAATTGTTTGCAACAATAACCAAACTCTGTTCTTATTGACATCTTGAGCAACTTATAATATAAACATTAAGAGCATTGGCTTAATGAGATTTTAGCAGTAGAGTAAGCAGCGGCGCGGCGGAAGCAGTATGCAGGGTAATTGAGTATTAAAGTCTCATATAATTTACAAACTAGATAAGGGGATAAGACTTAAGGGTTCTATAGTCTTCTATTGTAAAAAAAAAAAATTAAAGCTCAAAACAATTTCTTAAAAAAGTCAATTTAAATTACATAAATATTACTAATTATATTATACAATTGTTCGATTGATTAAGGCTGCGTTGTATAAAGATCCGTTGGATCAAATTTCGGTCAGGAACGTCAAAACTTGTATGAAGTTACTAAAATTTGATCTGACATGATTACTAACGGGCCTTTATAAAACCGGCCCTAAGGCGCTGCGGGTAGAGAGCTGACAGACTTCATAAGGTGGTAGCAGTGGGGTAGGCGGCTGCGGTGGCCGATCTTCTGCAACGTGGCTGCGGCTTGGGCGAGCATGCCGGCGCGCTCGCCCGGCGCGGCCAGCACGGCGGCCGGGAGGTGCTTGCAGGCCATGTACAGGGCCACAGCTCGCTCGCCTTCGCCGCCCCCGCCTTCTAGGGCACGCTCTGAAAATATAAATGTAACATGAATAAACTTATCATTACGCAGAATTTCCATTTCATCGAAAGTCATTTCTTGCCGCATGATAGTTTTTTACATTCTTAACCCCTACGTTGTTAATTTTTAAGATATCCTGAAAACATGGTTTCATCAGAAAATAGCGTTCGATAAAATAAAATTCGAAGTTCGAATTCAAATGAAGTAAAATTTGATAAAATGATAGGTCACCCTTTCGGCAAGGATGCGAGCAATGCGAGCCTGCATGTATACTTGTATAGTCCACCAAGAAACCACTTTTCGACTCTATTTATAGGATTAAGGTCCAAAATTGGTAACGACATGTCTTGGTCCACTATACATACATACATACATACCTTCACGCCTGTAACCCCAGAGTGGGGTAGGCAGAGCTACAGAATAAACTACACTATAAACATCATTATCATCATCATTCTCCCTCTCTTCCAACACTAGATAAATAATGGATCCTGACATAGAATGTGCCAGCTATCTTATTATTCAGGGCCTTTTGTTTAATCTGTAGAAATCTCAAGTAAATGTGTCAATTTTTCGATTCCTTTTTCGAATTTTAACAATTAGTTGAATTAACTAGTGATCGAACAACGGGCCCTAAGAGCTTCAATGAAGGGTAACGAACCCTTTCCGCAAATGATGGAGGCCCGGTTGAACCGTGGGCGCAGGCTGCCGTCGAGCAGCTGCTGCGTGCGGCGCGGCGCCGCGCCCGCCATCATGCGGCACACGGCGGCGTGCAGGAACACGCGCGACGTCACCCACTGGAAACGAACACTGATTACTTCTAGAAGCATTCTTACGGCACTTCATCGACTAACTATGCTCATGTATAGGTTGATTCTCGAGGACTGCCGCAAATTAATAGAATGGGTGGATGAAAGAATAGGGATTTTGTATAGCCCTGTTGCAATAACAACCTTGAGTAGTTTACCATTCAATACATAATCCCAATATGACATAGTTCATTGGTACGCGAATGTGTTTACTGTTAATGTCTGCTTTTCTAGTGTGGTAAAGGTAAAATTATTTTCTTTCAGCATCCTTGGACGAAAATATGGAAATTCTTGTGCCTACCCTTTGTCTGTTTTTGATATAATTGAGAAATAATGAACACATATTATTATGTAAGGTAGCTATTTATTATATTAGATTTATATTCCAGAACATCATATGACAGCAATGATAAGGCACAACCACTTACATTGTACGCTATATCAAAATAATTAAATTAATACAAAATACAGAGTTATATTATAAATATAAGCAAAATAAATAGTAATAAAATACATCCGCAAATTAATTAAATTAGGTGACAAATAAAAACAATCATACAAAATCTAAATACATAACAACAATTAGTAACAGCATTAACATCAATTATTTTTATAGAGTATTATCGCTTCTTCATCTTGTATTTCTCTTCAATTAACGTCAAAGCAGTTTTCTTCAGCTTATCAAAGATGCTATTCAGTTGCTTCTTTTTCTTTGTAACAACATTCAAAGATGTAGTTGAACTCCTAAATGATTCTTGGCAAGCGTCATCCAAAGTTGGCTCGTCAAAAATATCTCCAGTTATGTCCACAAATCCACAATCAAGAGATGAAGTTCTGGAGAGACCAGAGCTCGAGGGCACGTCACTTAACCCACTGGCATTTAAGATGGAGACTGATCCTCCCAAGTCAGATACAGATGGCAATCTGTGCATAGAAATGTCGCTAAAAGAGTCATCTTGGACGCGTTGTTTTTTTCTTGAATAGGGTTTTGGGCGTGCTCTTCTCTCCCTTTTAATGGTCCGTAGGTAATCCTCAGATGAAAACGTGGTGAAAGAATAATCCACAAAGGCTGGGTAGCAGGTTGAACGGTCTTCTGTAATGTCCAGGTCCACAGGTTTCCCCCATTGATAGTCAAGAGCGCGGAAAGCAGTGGTAAGATGCAAGTGTAAATCCATTTCCGCAGAGATGTTCTCAGTTCAAAATTAAATTGACGAGTGATGGTTTTGACAACGCGTTGTGACTTTATATGGAGTTTCTCCTGCTTCACGTAAAATAAATTAATGATGGTTGGTAGTCTGTAATTAGGTGTAATTTAGCTAATGTCCATTACAATTAGCACAGTAGCAGGGTAATTAGATCCTTATTAACACATCGGGGATGCAATTGGTATTATGAATGGGATTTTGTATTTTAATGAATATGCTAATTAATTGAGCTTTCATTAGTTCAGTAATTATGTATGTACTTAATCGCTTTACTGGGTGATTGACTAATTACATATGGCAGCCAAGTTTATTTTTAATATCAAAATTACTGTATTGTTATTACAGCTAATAGAAAAGATGCTCAATTAAAAAGTATATAATGTATTTTTCATTGATTTTTCTGGTATACTATGTTTTTTTTATATAATGAAGATCATTTTATTATAACTGGATAATGCTAAATCATCCTATTAGCAAAAATACGTCCCTTGCTCACTCCAGGGCCTGTAATTATTGTCTCCTCTATCGCGATGGATAAACACTCTCGCACTTAAATACTGGTCAAAAAGTGACAGATGTTTCATCCATGTTGACCTTAATACGCTCTCTTAAGCTCCGAAATACCGCCGAAGAGAGTTCGCTGCAGTTTCACTGTACGAGGCAAACAGTGCCGAGTGAAACGCACGGTGAGAGAACGCTATTCATGAAGGTGATGTTGATGGAACATTGCTTTACGACGAAGAGTTCTATAGAGTAGTTGTAGGTGACTGAATGGATTGTGTCCTAGAGAAGGGCAGCACGTGTCCAGCAGTACTCACGGGCAGGTGCTGCTCGAGCCGGCGCAGCGAGTGCAGGTCGCGCTGGAAGGCGCGCAGCTGCGCGTGCGGCGCGGGCGCGGCGCCGCTCGCCTCCCACACGCCCGCGCGCACCTCCAGCACCCAGTCGCAGCACAGCACCTGCATCAGCTGGAACACATCTCATATTACACACGAAGCTCTTTACGTTCACAGTTCCGTACCCGAAGGGTGCCAACCCTGGACCCTGTTACCAGAGATCGAAAAAGTTGTCGTCGTTACTCGTCGTAATAATTGAATTGATTTCTTAATAATTAATAATGCAGAAATGTGTTATTTAGATTTATTAAAGTAAACGAACAGTAACTTTTCTTAATTTTCCGTTGTTAGTTTTTCCTTTTGATATCTAAAATAAACTTATGAGCTGAAAAACTCCTTTCGCATTCCACTCATGTTAATGGAGCAAACTTATGTAGCTTAATGGGAATATTGCTATGCAATTAAGATACAGAGTCTATTTTCCCTTCAAATCATTGAATGACAATCTCAATAACTGGATATTTTACAAGGATTTCATTCATTTTAACTTGCAAACGGATTCCTATTCCTCCTTGTGTACTGTTCAATTTTGCAGCTGTAAAAAGTTATATCCGCAAATTTAAGCAGATAACGATCAGATAACGTTTTAACCTTTCGTATGCCGAAGAGGCTCGTACACTTGTACCCGTCGTATGCCTAGTTCCGTATCAGTACCCTTAACGGTCGTATGCCACAGAGGCTCGCACACTTGTACCCATCGTATGCCTAGTGCCGTATCCGTCCCTATACCCGTTCGATGCCTAGTGCCGTATCCGTCACCAACCAGATTCAATCACGTTTTAGTAATTTTGAACTGTATAGTGTAATAAATAGGGTTAGGTATCAATGTTATTCGAAACTGAATGAATGTACGATACTTTTGATACCATTCACTCGATCAAAAATGTACAATATTCGATTCTTAGGCGCATTCAAATTTGAGCGTCGTAACCGTTGTGCATCTAAAAGGTTTCTGAAGAAAAGTGTGAATATCATTTAGAAAAACACAGAAAAGGTAAGTGTATCTTATATTATATTGTTATTTTGTCTTTCTAGAAGCTATAAAGAGATATTAATTTTGTAACTATTCCCTATTTTTCGAATAATTCGCTATCAAAACTTACTGCCAACAAGAACCGTTTCGCGAGCGTAACTAATTTAGTGTTTTCCAAGTGTTTGTGTCATATAATTTTATGAGTAACTTACGGCATTTTAAAGATAATTTTATTGAGATAAGTATAAACTGGCTTTTTCTTTAAATAAAACGAGAGATTTTTAGCAAACATCTATAATCATCGAAGTAGGTTCAAAATACACGCACACAGACGCAAAAAAAATGGCGGCCGACCAATGTGTGTACACGGCATCAGCCGTGGTTATACAGCATGTTTTTTTCCGCTTGTAATCGTATCTACTTAGGATGCATAAGTTTGTATTACTGTTTCGATATTTGGTTTTTCATTTTTCGAGTATCAAAAAATTACGACCATGCGCATATTCGCCACTAAAATTTTTATTAATCACGAATCCAAAACTAAATATGTATACTTAATTCATTACTTTTTATAAGAATAGTAAAAAAATAATTGTATTTATTTATCAATTTCGTATAAAAATAAACATTCCGGCGTGGAAATACCTATTAAGAAACGAATATTATCGTGGCTACGCCTTACGTTCTTTGTCAAAAGCCGCCGCCGAGTTACGTACCTATAGTGCCGTAAAGACCTTTGATATAAGCCGCTTTCGCCACGAACGTGCTAGTTTAGTTACTTTCCAACCTGTAATTCACTGCGAACACCGTGAGCAATTAATTAACACTTGTTTATCCGAATTATTCCTTATTTATTATTATTACAAGCTTTTATTTAGTTTCACCTGTGTCGGTGTCTGTAATCAAATCTTACAAGTTAAATATGACACACTTCCCGGTGTCGGATTGAGCTGAAATTTGGCACACGTATGCAAAGTCGGTTACATTGCAATAATATGGTACCACCGAGCTGGTCATGTGTCATGCATGATGGAGCCGGACGGTGGCCATAGGAACTCAACTAGGTACATAAGATAAACCCGTCATGTTTGAGCTTGTTGGATTTGTCTTGACAAGTACTATAGACGTAGGTGGTCTCCAGGGTCTGATGATGGAGCCGGAAGGTTGGCCATAGGAACTCCTAAACTACTCATGATAAACTTGTCGTGTTTGGGCTCGTTGTATTGGACTTGATAAGCAGATGATGACTATGTAAAATAAATTCGGTCGGCAAGAACAACTTGTCCCAAAAAAATATTTTTTAACAGATTTTCTTTAGTTTCACCTGTCCCGGTGTCTGGGCAATCAAACCCTCTTTCTCTCCCGCTATCAAATGTAACACGCTTTTATTATTTGAAAACTTGACACTGATAATCGATTGAAGGTTAAAATGTAGAAAATAGCATATAAATAAATATTAAATATTGGAATAAATTTATTTTCAACTTTTTGGTGCATTTTTTATCAATATAATAGCTTGTTTAATGACCTATTACATTTAAGGTTTTTTTTGATAATGAAAGTAAATAAAAATTAGTTTACGACTAAAAACGTTTTGTTGCCGCTCTAAATATAACTGTTTTTGATATACCTATAGATAACATTCACAATGGACTCGCCACCCGGCACGCCATCGTCAAGATTGCTAGTCGGCATGCAAATAGAGAGGTCGCCACACGGATCCCTAAGGGTTGGAAATAGAGTGTTGATGGAGAGAACAGACATGGGAGTTCTTAGAGTTCGTAAAATTTTAATTACGTAATTTTTTAATTAATTCAGTCAAATATAAGGAGTCCCCTAGACAAATTATAAATATATAGGAATAATTAATATGAACATTGTAAGTTTTTTTTTACTTAAAATATATTTTGGTTTTGATATTCTCACAGCATTGGCGCCCTCAAAATATTAATGTTGGGGAAGGTATTGAGGTCATAGACCAGCAGCCCGATCACGAGTATCAAGCCCCGGAGCCCGGGCCCCAGACACTTAGCCCAATTGACGAAGAGGACGATGTAAGTATACCGCATATAATAACAATATTTTATTTCAATATTATAATATAATAATATAATATAAGGTTGAAAACAGTTAAATTTCATTATAAAAACAATATTTACCGAATGGATTCTTCATGTCTATTAGTCGCACAATCATCAGAAGTTTAAACTACGCTAACTAAAATTTAAATTTATTGTTGACCAGATTTTATCGAAGCCAAATGAAGGATAATAGGTATAGTAAAGACGGAAGCATTTGCGTAAGTGTCAATTACCCATTGCATATATGCATGCAAAATACTGTGTGGGTGTGTGTGAGTTGAAGTGTCTTTCTTTTACCATGGGATGCCTTGCATATTGTTTTTATTTTATTTCTTATTTTTATTTACACTAGTGTTTAATGATATAATTATGATGTGTTCATTAACCCTGCACACGCACTAAGGTTTCCAGCTTCTAATATTTTTACTAACAAACACATTATCTTTTGGAGCGTGTATTCTAATATGGCTGTGTGTTTTTTTATGAGAATTTGGTGTGGCTTGTTTGGGTGTTTGTTTTGGTTCAGGTGGCATGTAATTAATAATTGTAGGAGGAAGATCTTCTGGACGCTGCTCTCACCGAAAGCCTAGCTGTAGATTCGGGCAGTGAGGTGGATGACGAAGAAGTTCTTACCGAAGAACAACTTCTTAACGTTCTCGAGGGCGCAGAAGAGGAACAGTTCCCCGAGGAAGAGAACGTAGAACTGACCCAAGACCCTACCTATTTGTGGTCCGATAATTACAACACATTTACTGGCGTAAGGGAGACCTTGCAGGAAGTTTCAGGTTCCAGAATTGAGGGAACAAGTCCGGCGGGCTTGTTCACTCAAATTTGGGACGAAACTTTAATGTTAAGTATTGTCACAGAAACCAATAATTACGCTTGGAATTTTATTGCCTCGGCAAATGAAACCGGACCTGGAATACCCATTGGGTCCCGGGTAAATGACTGGGTAGAGACATCAGTATCAGAGCTCTATCAATTGATAGCAGTTATGATACTGATGTCTCTATGTCTGCGCGGGAGAGTGGACGAGTACTGGACCACTGGGGTATTAGGTATGTCGGGATTTCGTGCTGTTATGGGCAAAAATAGATATTTACTTTTAATGAGATTTCTGCATTTCACAGATAATAACATAATGACTTCCCATGGCCCCGACCGGAAGTTGGCGAAAATAAAACCTATCATCGATCATTTAAATAAAAAATTTAAAGCCATTTACTCGCCTCGCCAAGAACTTTCTTTAGACGAATCGTTGCTGCTGTGGAAGGGGCATCTAAGCTGGATACAGTGCATACGAACCAAAGCAGCGCGATTCGGCATCAAGAGTTACGAACTTTGCGAGGCGGTAAGTGGGTATGTGTTGAACATGATATTTTACACGGGAAAAGATAGCTCACTGGTAGAATCGATTTTTGGTTTTACCAACGCAACGTCAAAAATTGTGCTCAAACTTTTCAATGATTACCTAGGAAAAGGTTATACCCTATTAATGGATAACTTTTATAATAGTGTCAGATTAACCCGATTTTTAAAGTCGCACAAAACCGACGTCGTAGGGACTTTAAACCGTCGTAGGCTGGATACACCTGCAGACATTAGGTGTCTAAACGATAAAAGGACTCCTCGCGGAACAGTGGTAAGTCGGCACTGTGGTGACGTGTCGGTCACTTCTTGGAAAGACGTAAAACTAGTCACCACAGTGTCGACTTACCACAACGCCGATGTCGTAGAGGGTCGGCGAGCTGGCCAGGATATTCTAAAACCGACGGTAATCAAAGATTATAATAAATTTATGGGTGGTGTGGACTCCAAAGATCAACAGCTCTCTATGTATCTCATGGAAAGGAAACGTGGTCTAAAATGGTACATGAAAGTTTTTCGTCGTCTTATAAATATATCTATTTTGAATTCATATATTATTTATAAATCTAACATTGGCCAACGCAAACCATTAACCCACAGACAATTTAGGTACCTGCTCGCGGAAGAACTTACCCAGCTATACGGCACAGGCGCACCCACAAAGTCTTGCAGCTCAAATAACCCCTGTAGTCGGCTAAATAAAGATTTAGACCATTTTCCCGAGCACAGTGAGGTTACAGGAGATAGAACTGCAAAACAAGACCGCTTTAAAAGGATGCGCTGTGTACGTTGCATTTCGCTCAAAAAGCAAACTAAAACTAATATCAGGTGCAGTCAATGCAAGGTTTATCTGTGCGTAGGTGCATGTTGGAAAGATTTCCATACCTTGGAGAATATTTAACATATTCTTATGTACTTGTTTATTATATATTCCGTCTTACTAACAATCGTTGAGTAACGGTGGTATAGCTATACAACGTTTTGTCCTTATCTGTCAAATTCAAACGTCACAATGACAGATAAGGACAAAACATTGTATAGCTATACCACCGTTACTCAACGATTATTAGTAAGGGGGATAGTGTTTAGTTTTTGTATATTATATGATTGATTATCTTTTTTAAGAATATATATTTCAATATTTCTATACATACGGGTATGTATGATGGTTATCTTTAAAACTACATTATTTTGTTTTTATTTATATGTACATATGTATGTATGTATTTTAGAACTATAATTATATTTATTACTAGTACCATTTTAGACCACCTCTTCCACAGAATTTGTTCATAAAATTTTGATTCATAATGGCATTACTTAGCTTATATTTGTAAACATTTTTTTTTCAATAAAAATCTTTTTTTTTTAATTACATTTAATTTTAGAACTTATTTAAGTCGGTTATGACGCGCTGTTTTGGTAACAGTTCAAACTAACACTCCTCGATGAGTTACGATCGTTAGTAAGAGACTAGTTATGAATAGTGATTATTATGATCTAATATTTTATGACGAACATTTTCAGACTTCCAATAATCGGGTTTATAAAATTATGTGAACTTAGGCGCACACGGTTCTATTCGTACGGCGGTTCCTGTGTTTACCCATTTTGTCGGTGTGTTTTTGTGTAATAACTGTTAACTTACTGTTCGTTTATTTATTTTCGTTTCGCCTACTGGTTAACTGGTAGAGAATACCATTGGGCATTAAGTCCGCCATTTGTATTTTACTGTATTTACCTAAGTAAGTTATAAATAATTATTTGATTTTAATATTGCATAAATAACATTTTTTTTATGTTTTTAAAAATAAACTAAATGTTTACTTCTAACCAAAATGTTTTATTTCTGTGTAATAAATATAACATTAAAAAATCTTAATTGA
Organism: Acleris sparsana; assembly: GCA_923062465.1. Classification (NCBI taxonomy): domain Eukaryota; kingdom Metazoa; phylum Arthropoda; class Insecta; order Lepidoptera; family Tortricidae; genus Acleris; species Acleris sparsana. The sequence goes on from OV281289.1 coordinate 13,969,768, forward strand.
ACCCAAGTGAACATCCCGTATGTTTGGACGGATACGCCACTAGGCAGACGAGGGTTTCCTATGTAAGTACGGATCCGTCACTAGGCCGACGGCGACTCTCAATGCGCGCCCGGATACGTCACTAGGCAGATGAGCGGAATTAACCACTCACGCACACATGTATACGATCAACAATCAATGGATAATTTGGGACTATACTTTTGTTTGCCATTATTTATAAATATTTTGTATGTAATGGTAAGTGTGTGATACACCAATAGAAAGCCGTTTTATTCTACACTATAACAGTATCATTTTTATAGGGCATAGACAATCCAGTAGTTTGGAAAATTGTTATAAAGCGTGGGTTAGATAAAGCGGCCTTATTTTCAGTTTATACGTCTCAAAACTAATTTGATCTAGCTATTCTATTATTTTATGTGACTAATATGAAAAAGGATACTTTGTTTATTCAAACAATTGCTTACAGATATCTTAGACCACGTAATTACGCGACAGGAGTGTCGAAAAGTTCAACTTGTACTTAGTGTAAAATGGCGTAATTGTGTATCTTATTTACAATTTTCTTCTTGAAAATTATGTGTCAATTTCTTCTAAATTGTTTAGTTATTCGTATAACTTGATTGCTTTGTTATTTCTAGATGTCGGAAAATAAAAAAACCGGTCTCACGAAAATATTTTCATTAAATAATCCTATTTTCTTACGAAGGTGGCAGTTTCAGATAGAACGTTGTAATCAAGAACCTGTAAAAAATAAATAATCCGAATATTGACACTAAGATATAGTAAAAAACGTTGGTTATTTAACGGCCTTCCGATAAAATCCACACTTTTAATGCGTACCTAAGTTTTTTTTACATTTTAACTTAAAAATCTGAACCTTTCCGATCGCCCTCCTTGTTGACATAAAGTTCCGGCAGACGACGGGTACAAATGTGCGAGCCTATCCGGCATACGACTGGTATAGAGACGGATACGGCACTAGGCATACGACGGGTACAAGTGTGCGAGCCTCTGTGGCATACGACTGGTGTAGGTACTGATACGGAACTAGGCATACGAAAGGTTAATGTAATTTAACTTCGTTCTACATTTTTTTAAATTTAATCTAGGAGTCATGTCCACATAATTGCGAATAATGACGCGAACTTGTCCGATATCTGCCTATTACTAAGCCTCCGCTACCAAAAACCGTAACCGTAATAATTGCTGCTATGACTGTGTGAAATAAATAAATAAATAAATAAATCTCCAACTCCAGCTCCAACACAAGAATGGTACGTAACCCTTAGGTACAAAAAGAATGGTGCGAGTCGATCTCGCACTTAGCCCGCCCAGTTCGCACAGTCTGCCCGGGACCACAGAGGTTGCAATACTATCGACGTTCTAAAAATATGTATATGCACGAATAAATTTTTTCCACTTGAATTATTGAAGTTTTAATGGTTATTTTATCATTGTAAACTTGTGCGATATTCATACATGTAGTTAAACAAGACTATTGACATAGCATTTAGGATTTTATTTATTTATGAGGAATGAATAAACTAATTTATAAAAAAATAACGTTGGCCTAGCAAGTCAGGCTTAGCCTAGTGTAAGTCACAGAATACTTAGACGATACTTTCAAATTGTTAAATCTTGAATAAATTATTTGTATCCATTTATTACATGTTGTTAAGTTTAACGCCCCAACCAGTCGCCGCCGATTCATTGGGAAAGTTTATAAGGTACCTTACATCCCAAAAAAAACAACAACTTCTGTGCGGACGGAGTCAAGGTAAAAACTAGTTTGGTGATTGGTTAGTAAATTTAATTTTAGTACGTCACCTAAAATAAAAATATAAATCATATTAATTTAAAAAAAAACAAACCAAGGTCTTCATAATGATGATTGTCACTTACGCGAGAATTGCCTTGTAGCAATATTGCACAAATGATGGAACAAGTGCAATGCAACTACAATGCACTCCCGCAAAAGTCAGTGATGATCCCGCGTGGCATGCCAAACGATAAGTGACTACAAGAAATCTAAAACAAGCTTTAAATAAACAAAATTAAGATAAATATGAAAAAAAACCTTTACCAGTACTAAATTAAATGCATAAAATATAATAAAATAGAAATCAATGATGAAAATAACATATATATCATGAGTACGATAAAAATGCAGTTACCACACTAGCAACTTTTGTCGGCAATTTTTTGCCAACTATCTATGGACTTCTCGTTCATATGAAATAAGTAACAGTAGTAAGGCAGGAATTGTTGCCAGATATAGTTGCTGCGAAAAATTGCTCGTGTCAAGGTTTGTATAAACTGGGCCTTTAATACTGCATGCATAAGTGGCGTTATACACTCATGCTCGATACTATTATAGATACTTGCGAAACATGTTATAATAATGCAAATGAAATATGATGATGGCCTGAAATATTCAAGCGACGGCCTTTCAACACAATTCCGTCAAAATCGTCATGCGAGCCGAAATCCGTCAGATGACCATAGACCTTCCCTAATGATCACCATGATTTGGATCGTGTTACTCTCACCCAGCCGCGTACATTTTATCCAATGCCTCTTTTCTCTACCCGTCGTTAAAAGGGAGATTGTTCGGAGTTTTAACCGCCGTCGTTTCAGATTAAATTAAAAAGATTGTTTCTTATCAGAAGTTGTTGGTAGTTACCATTATTTTACTCAATTTATTGAAACCAACAATGACGGAAATTGAAACGCCCAGAAAATAAATGGCTATAGTTTAATAAGCACACATTTTTTTAATAACAGTTGCATAAAAAATACACGTTATTGTACATTTTATATCCACTTACCATCATAAGCTGCGTTGGTTTCCGGCAGCAATAGTAGGCCAGTGAGTCCGCTAGCCTGGCTCCGGCGATGTCACACACCTGCGACGTATCAACTATTATACAACACTATCCTAAACACTATAATAACTAACATTATAAACGTGATATTTGTGTGGAATCCGTCGCGTTTTTAATTTTGCATAAATATAGTTTAAAGTTATCGTCGTTGTCAACTATATCTGAACTCGACTGCGTTAGAACATTTTCAGCTATTTAAGAGCACTTTGTATGCTCCAATATATGTGATGGATGGCAATAAATAAGCAGTTTTCAAGAAAACAACGATAAATTAATTTAAAAAAAACTTTAAAATCAAGTTACAATACAATCGTAATGGCCTAGTAATGGCATAATGACCTAGTTGCTTCATTTTAATGAGCACATTAGCAGGACCGTGTATGTTCAAGTCACAAAAATTTGGATCTACAAACAACATCGATTACTGTCTAAACTTTTGAAAGGCCAAATCATTAGCTCTTAAACAGATCGATAACTAAATAAAACCATTAGAAAACTAAACCACAAGTGCAAATTATAAAAGAAGACATACCTTAAGTATAGTTTCAGAAGTCCTCTCGATGGTTGCTTCATCGCGGCAGTGAACGAGGCTAAGCAGGCCGCGGCGGCTTTTGTACGCCATGTGCAGAGCCCTGCCGCCGCCGCACAATAGTATTATGATGGATTGTTTACACACAGACAATAGTTATTAATACGACAACTATAAACTAACCGGTCGTGTTTTATAAACACGAGTGGTTAGAATCTAAATCTATATGAGTCTTCTCATTGTTAGGCAGTAGACTTGATGATTCAGTTTTGCGGGTCGCTCAGTTGGCTGGCGGGTGGCGGAAGCGGCAGGTGAGTTTTTATAAATCTACTCTTGTTTAGACTAATAAAATATTGAAAAAGAGTATTATCGCGTCGCATAATCTGTACTATCTGTATATCCTGTACTTGTACATTAAGATTGATTTATGTACAAAAAATAAAATATGGATTTCTTTTACAAATAATGGGTCAATCCAAAAACCGTTAATTTAAAGACTAACTGAAGAAGGTCCCGAATTAGGACCCCAGCTACTGCCATTTTAGATAACTTAAAATAAAAACGTGAAAAACCTGCATATTTGAACAGCAGTGAGGGGGGTTATTGCACTAAGGGATAACATAAGATCCTAGGCTTTAGTTAAGTAGAAGGCAGTTTGTGTAAGACTACCCCTTATTTCCTTGTTACGGCTACTGTAATTACCACGTCCCAGATGCCATGTCATCATATGCTACAGCAAAATGTCTGCGTATATAACGCTGTCTTGGGTGCCGTTTAATTTTCATAAAAACGTTAAGTATAACTTAATTTAACTACGTTATAAAAGCATTATTTTATTAGACTCGTATGTCTAATAAAATGGTTTGATTACGATCAAACAACATAACACTCATTTATCATAACAATGACTTTATTGTTGTTATGCATTTTAAGTAAATTTCTTCTTACTAACATATTATTAGTAAAGATTGAAATTACACAATTACGTTATGCAAAATGAAAATCAGACATTCCTTTTTACGCAAACCATTACACACTCCGCCGTTTTGAATTTCCGAATGGGGTCTTCGAAAGATTATATGTATGGTTCAAAGCCGACTTACCCAGGCAAGGGATCCTCGCACCGAGATAGCGGTTCGGGCAGCAAATCCAGCCGGTTCCCTATGTTGGCCGCCCTGCCAGTGTCGGCCAACAACCAGGTCGCCGCCACGCCGACGATGTTGGCCCACCACTCCATCACGGGGTCCCAACACCCTGTGCAGACAAACAATTTTGATAATTTGATAACTTATAATAAGTATCATATTATTACCAATTTATATAAATTATAAATAATTTATCATAAAATTAGTTAACACTATGAAAAGCCTCTTTTAAAAGAAAGTGCTTTTCTCAAACATGCTCGGAAAAAACGGTTTTCCGATTGAAAGACAAGGACGGAAAGAGCCTCATTTTACTCCTAGGAGTAAAAAAACCATATGAAAACACTTTCCGTCCATGTCTATATTTTTCTTAAAAATGCTGTCAATTTGCATACAAAATCAAAAGGACCAAGACAAAAATTCCAAACAGCCAAGGTAACTGCTCGCTTTTTTAGCACAGTGCGTGTGTTTCTTTTTGAATTTGCATTCCAATTTCTATGGTTAGTATTTAAAAAAGATTGACAGTCGGTAACATTCGTTCATTCTGCATAATTAAATTACTTGCTTTTTAAAAATGATATTGTATTATTTCCTCACATGTTTGAGAAAAGCATTATGTATACCTCGGCGGAAACGAGTATTTCCTGACTCGTATCTTAGCAGGCCTCGCTATTGCTCGGCCTGCTAACCACCTCGTCAGGAAAACCCTTACTTTCCGCGCCTAGGCAACAATGTACTATTAATCTTTTTACGTAAACCTCATAGGAAAGCGCACTTTGTATTTCCGGTGGTAGGCTGTTATAGATACGGACACCTACCGCCCGCAGTGAGTTGGAAGTACGCGCCAAGCGACCGAGTATCGGTCTTATTTCGCGATTAGTGCGTCTCTATTCCGGACGACGAATATAAAATGTCACCTTGGGCTTGAACATGTATTTAGCAACCTCTAGAATAAAAAAATAATTATCTAATGATTATATATTAACTATTATTTTGAATTATTATTATTTTTGACATCCATGACATCATTTTCTTTTACAATTATTTATTTAATAGTTTAGTTCAATTTTATATTATTCCACAGCATAATCAATTAATGTACCTATGAGTCTTGTTACATGAAATAAAAAAAATAAAAAGAGACTGGGTACAGTTTAATAAAATCGAAATTTGCAGGTGTAAAAGGTGGCACCCCAGCCAGCATAGTACAGTATTTATAATCTAAATCGCTTATTGATGGTCTAATCTCGACTGAGATGCTCGCCGAGACGGTAAAATATAGATTAAATTACAGAAAACTTAATTTCTGAGTATGAAATAACATATTTCTATGACTTGAGGCTATGTGGTGGTTGGAGCTTGTGCTCCGCCCGGATCGCTACCGCCATCGTTTTCGTTAACCTACCGCCGAGCACAGGTGAAATTACAAGCGTAGAGGCGTTTCATCCTAGACTTAGGGCCGTATTAATAAACTGATCTCAACTCTAATGCTCGTCTCGAGCATGACGGGGTTCACAGTCAAGATGAGTTTATTAAGGCCCTTAGGATTGCAGTCGTGAAAATACAAATGGCCATGCGTCTCAGATCCCACATTAGGTGGCCTGTGTACTCGTTTGCCTTCGCCTTGCTATAATAAGAACAGTGTAGTCAAGGGTAACACTTATTGACACAGTAATAAGGTCTTTGCACATATTTTCGACACTTTGTGGTATGTACATATTAGTGCCCTTGACCGTATTAGTACAACCATCTCAACGAACCTGTATGTTGCTCGGCGTCGGTCGACACGTCGTCGGTGATCAGTTTGACGAGGTCGAGCACGTCACGCGTGTTGCTGCGCTCGTCCGCGATCAGCAGCATCTGCAGACTCTTTTGCAGCAGTTCGAGGTGGTAAGCCTGAAAAGACCGGAGAAACTAAACTTAACTAAACTAAAACGGTAGCAAACCCATTGTTAATCATTTTTAAACAACTGCCCTTCCAGGTGTAGGTATACCTATGTGACAAAAACAAACGCGTGCTTCCCTTGAAAAAGTTCAAGTTATTCAATCGCGGGCCATGCTTTTTTTTATGGCATAGAGAAAGCAAATGACCACATAGGCCACCTTATGGTAAGTGGAAACTGTGACCCATAGACATTCGCATTCACAAGACTGCAATCCTAAGACTGCAAATGCGTTGCCAACCCTGAGGACTAAGAAGGAAGCTACTTGTAATGTCAGTATTTTGCTGACATTTTACCGCTGCGGGTTTTATGAAAAGTTTCTTCGGCAACGTATGAGTAGCTCCATTATTATACTAATGTCCATAGGCGACGGGAACCACTTTCCATCAGGTGGCCCGAGTTTGTTTACCTGTCTTTGGCAATAATAGTATATTATTCTAGAAGCTGGCAAGCCAGGTTGTAAGACGAGTAAGAGTTATAAGCGCGAGATAGTAGAAACAAATTCGTTTTCCTAGAAAGAGATAATCTTGGTTATTATTATTAGTGTTCAGACGTTATCTCACTTCAAAGGTCCGGGGGGAAGAGGACAGATACACAGATACCTACATACACACATACACAGACACCTACATACACACATGCACAGATATACATTTCTTTGTAATTGTATTAAAAAACGTCGTTTGATACACGTGCGGAACTGTCATTTCCAAAAAAGAACAAACAAAATTCATACTTTCCGCACTAGCATCAAAATGTACTATTTCTCAACTGTTTGTTACATGACTGAGCTTTAATTTTGTGTAAAAAATCATGAATGTGCCATAAAGAAAATATAAGGACTGACCCGCATGGCGTGCGCGAGCGGGTCGTGTTTGGGGCGCGCGCGGCTGAACAGACAGGCGGCGGGCGCGTAGCTCCAGCGCCGCGCGCGCAGCACCCGCTGGCCGCGCGCGCCGCTCACCCAGCGCAGCCGCACCGGCGGCGCCGCGCACGAGTCCGAGCACGCCGCCGCGCACAGGCGCAGGTAGTACCTACAACACACATTCAGTCGGAAATCATTTTAACACCGACTATCAGGTATTATTAATGATGTTGTTCCCACGCGGCACTACCCGATTAAAATAAATAGATAAATATCATGGAACAATATCACCCCAATTGACCTAGTCCCAAATCAAGCTCTAGGCTTGTTCCATTGATACAAAACAATGATAAACATAACGAAACAGAGAAATAAACATATAATTTATGCCCCCTGCTTCCTGTATTACCTTAGGCTAACGTCAGCTAAGCTTTCCAATCAACATTCGTTTGTTTACAAACTCATCAAAATTAAATCTAGCACAATATGTGCAATTAACATTTAATTACATATATATCAGCCATTAGCGAATTACTTGATCACTTTTTGCTAATCCAAGGTCCGCGATATGCAAACATAGAGGTGATTTAATTTCACAACATTAAATGAACATAATTAGGTGTGACAGATATTAACTAACATTAAAACGTCTGATTAGGTAAATAATAACACCCCTCTAATTACCGGTAGGGGTTCAAAAATCTCTAAATGAAACAAAATCACTTTCCGCCGTCCGTCCTTCTGAATATACGTAAACTTAGATCTTTCAAACTAAGGGTCTCCCAAAAACCGAAAACTCCGAAAACGACGTCTTTCCGTTCGCATCGCCGAATCAGGCCGAGCCGAGCCGATTGACGTTTGTTTCGCTCTAATTACATAGACATAAAGAGTTTTTTGATCAGCTAACGCCAATTCCGCGTCGGTAGATGTGGAGAGACCCTAAGCATCCAATTTTAATGCATTTTTCATCAATCTAATAAATTCTGGTTTATGTAGGAGTGTTCCAGAAAACTTACATAAACCGAAGCGAAGCGAGCGCGGGTCGCTGGTAAACAATAAAATCGCTTAGCATCATCAACTCACCCACACAGCCAGTTTCCAATCTTTGGCATATGGTCCTTGAACACCAACGCGGCGGTCACATAGGTCTCGGCGAGCAGTTCCCGGTTCCCAGCCACCTCGGCTAGGTTCACAGCCTGGATGGCCAGGAGAATGCGCTCACTGCGTCCCGGGTGGGGCGAGAGCAGTTCGAGTTGAGCCAGGCGATGGGAGACCGTTGATACTTCGGCGGACCATTGTTGTGTCGCTCGTCTTGCGGGGCTGTAAGTATACGAATGTAAGGTTTTAATGTCTGAGTTGACTGAATAATTTGGACAAAAGGTCTTGTACAATTGTTATACATTTCATAAACAGTTAAACAATATGTTTGATCACATGTTAAAAATATGCTTACTGTCAACTAAACATTAAGTGAATCTGTGGAACAAACTCCCTTCAGCGGCATTTCCAACCAGTCACGACATGGGTGCCTTCAAGAGCTTCCATTTCCCTAATTGGCCGGAGACGGACCGACAACTCTTCTTGAGTTACTCGTGTTTATGATTACTTCCCATCAGGTAACCCGCATGCTCGCTTGACTCCATCTCTAATTTCAAAAAAAACTCTCTCACCTCTCGCTGAACAGATCCCCGGCTCGGCGCGCGAGGAAGGCTCCGAAAGGCGTCCTCTGCAGCAGGTGTCGCAGTATAGCAGCCACGAGCGCCGCCAGCTTCGCGTGGCCCTGCCCGCCCGCTTGCACGCTCTTACCGCACGTGGCCAGCGAGCGATGCAGCTCTAGCCGTGCGTTCGATATGTCGCCCTAGAGTGAGAAAACGGGTCGGTCGTGTTACGACGTTGCAAAGTTTATAGATATTAAGCAGATACTCGACATACTCGTGCTGCTCTAACTCGCGACGTAAAAGGGAGGCATTCAAAGTTTGACGTACGGATCTGTACATACATACATACGGTAAGCAGAGACCACTTTTTTACAGGTGCTGCGATCATGACAAATCTCTTTCGCTTCTTCCACAGTCATACATCGAGTCATGCATGCACGTCGATTTCTGGTACATACTCAAGATTCGGCCTCTTCCAGTACTTCTGGGATTTGTTTCGAAAAAATACGCCTAGGGCTCGCTTTCGTTCTTTATATCTCTTTCGTCAATCTTCTTACATCCATCCTTTCCAAATGACCGAACCATCGAAGCATGCCCTTTTCAATCTTAGTCTCTACATCTTCATTTAGTCCACATTTCTCTCCGATCTGTTTTTCCGAGTATATATGTGTATGTGTCTGATGTTTTTTTTTTTAAATAGAAACCTGGTTTAAAATGTGTATCTTAGCTTGGGCCGATTCAGAAATATCAAATTTGAAAGCAGGAGTTGTCAACATATCGACGGTTTTTTATGTCTACTTATTGAATAGTTTTAGATAGAACAATGCGCACAAGGTTTTGGACGCAATTTCGTTTAGAGAACGACTTTTAATACAACTTGCAATCACGCTTGCACATAAGAAAATATGTGTGTGTGAGTATTAAATCCATCTATCTTGATTATAAAGCAGCCATATATCTAGGTTTTTCTAGATTTGTTCTAGTATGGAGTGCGTCGACATCAGATCTCGACTTTAGCGCGTAATGTGTCAGATAGACAATAGTCTCCCTGGGAAAAACCCGATTTAGCATAAATTGTCTATGACTCAGTTGTCACGATTAAATGATAATCCTTTATCATTAGTGATCAGATAAGTATATTGGTGTTGTATGTTGCCCCATTCCACAGCGCATGACGCATCGGTTTATTGAAGAACAGTGTTTTGCATATTTGTGATCATTGATTAATTGATTGATTTACCTTCATAATAAAATTATCAGCCTGCCGTTTATGTTGATAAAAAAGTCCAGCTTCTTTCGATTGTGACTTTGGTACAGAGTCTCCATAAACAAGAAGTTTGACAAGACAGCCTCCAAGTAGCACAAAGTTTATGAGGTAAATAAAAAACATGTTGAATAACCATGCTCCCCAAGAGATCCCACTGTTACCTGAAAATATAGCCATGAATTTTGATGATACATCACAATAATAATTTATGTAAACTATTGATTGTGCATAAAAAATTACAAGACATGTTTACTTCAACATAGATAACGGACATAGGCGAACTTATCCAATATCCAGTTAATCTTGCAGTAGAATAAGTAAGGACATTGCACAAGGATAGACCAATTAACAAAATAACATCAGAGAAACAGAAATAAAAACATTTTATTTAACTAAAATCAAACAAGTTTGTACAGTTTAACAGCTCTCAGAAAATCTTTGGTTTTGGTAAAGTCGGTTGGATTACTTGGATTAGCATAAGAATGTATAAGAGTAAGTAAGACAAATCTAAAAGCTGTTAAAGGAGCTATAGCACTGTACATTAACATTTTGCAAGGTTTTAGACATTGAGAAAGGCTAGAGACTTCCCTGCTACACATGCCTATTCTCTTCTTATTTCTGCCACCCTGGGATAGTACCTATTCACTTAAGTTGGTTAAATTGTATCAAGATACCAAGATTCACTAACAACAACTAACAAGGGATTTTGTTTATCTTTTTTAAAATAAAGTGTTAACACTCAGATGAAATTTGGCACACAAGTACATGTATTTATTTATTTATTGGAAAACAAAAGCTAAATGTTACAAAAAATATAAAATAATGTGGTTAATACGTGAGCCAAAACAGTTTTCACTACTAGATAAAACAATATCGCTCAGAAGAGACCAAATCGTTATAAGCAGATCATGAGTTTATAATAAAATTGCACAAAAACAAAAACACTAATAACTAGTTACAGTTTTCTGTTTTAACTGATTTCACTGCGGAAATAAATTGCCCAAGGCGCATACTAAAGGGGGCATGGTGTGAGTATTTGATGTTGTAGGTTGAGCATGCTCTGACGAGATATAGTTTTTGCATATTTAATGCGACAGAAAGCAATAGAATATAAATTATTATTCCGAGATGGGACATTAGGACATCTAAAGGAAATGTTGTTCGTGAGGTACTGCGTCTCAATAGAATCATTTCGACGGTTCTGTGACTCAACCTCGTATATTGAATAAGGTCCAGTATAAACTGACACGCACTACGTATGCACTCGCGTACTTAGTGAGTGTCAGTTTATACTGGACAATATTCAATATACGAGGTTGAGTCACAGAACCGTCGATTTAGTACCTTGTATAAAAACACCTGATCCTTATGATCACGGCGGAGTTGCAGACTCACAACATTATCAGTATTAAATGATTTAAATTAGTATTTCATCCACCTAATAAGCTTATTCTGTATTTTCTCAATTGACTCGCTGTGTACAGGGTAGTGAGGACTCCAAACAACGGATATTCATACAGAGTACATTGTACATATATGTACATAGATGTATTGTCCAATGTACAGCAACTTAAATGGAAAAGTCTGTGTGTGTTGAAAGCATCCTCCATTTAGAATTTTGTGATTCTAAATTGAAATTACCTCAGACTGGAATCTCAGGTATGTACATCTTCTGAAGATCAAGGGAAAAAAATTATATGTCTAGTATACTCCGTATATGACTTATACCCTTTTTTATTATGAGTTTAAGTCAACATATAATCTTTTTCACTAGGATCCTGGACGGTTATCTCTCTGACAGTGAACAATAGTGAATATCCCAAGAGTAAAGTGACTAAGGCACTAGAAGAATTTAAACAATAGTCCCATTATGAAAATGAATTTGACTCACTAAAATCATCATCAGATAAAATTCTTCTTTGATCCACTCTCGCTGTAAAATCTGCAGTCGTAGAAGTATCCAACAAAAATCGTCCAAAGAAAGTGCTGAATGGGTTGAAAGCTATAAGGCCAATCATGAAAGCACACAGTGCTAGGCTGGAATGGTCTCCCATTCCCATAACAATCTTGGAGTATTTTTCTTCAACCTGCAGGGAAATTTAATCAAATTATTTTATTTCACATGCACTTCATATTTCTATAATCGGTTATTAGGTAGATATCAAGTGGCTTATGATAAATTGCACCAATCATCCACCAAGGGACAACTAACATTTAGGAATCAGTGAGCTTATTTGTGGAGTTATCTAAGAATAGGGTACTTATTGTCGATGGCGCTTCCGCCATTATTAACGATGCTCCGATATAAATACAACGTCGCTTGACGCAGTGCGGCGTAAGCGCCATCGAACATAAGGTCTCTTTTTATAGATAACGCCAGAATTGATGCAATTAAGTATGAGTAGAAAGTACATTATATAGATAATATTTTTGTTGTAAGCACTTTCCAATTTTCTATTGCATTGCTTTAAAAAAATAGCACATTAGAAATCAGACGATGCTGTAAGTTTTAGTACTTAACTTGTTTTTAAGTATGTGGATATTTGAAAATCAATTTTGAATTTAGTCATTCAGTTTTGGGTGAGAGTGTTACAAGCTACTTTCTCTAAATTTTACTGTCTATGCCACTTTTGTTGACCAATAAGTGGCAATGTAATTTATTTTATTTTCAACACACTTCAATAAAAAAATTCAGGTTTTTCTCAATTTGTTGTGTTTATAATTTTATATTATAAAAGTTACCTTGTATTCAGGTGAAGATGGTGAGTCACTGTCCACAGCATGTGGGGAATGGTAAGGAGATGAAATGTCACTGTGCGGAGGCGTGTAGGCCCCCTCTGGGATCGGGTCCTTGACCCCAGACCTTTGGCAGGCCACTTTTAGGGCCGTGTTTTCATGTTTCAGCCTGGCATTCTGGTTCTGAAGGAATTTTATGTAATCTATTGTTTTCCTTAATATTGCTGATTTGTTCAACTGCAACAAGAAAAAATAAGGTGTCATAGGTAGTACTGGATCTTTCCACATCTTAAAAAAAATCTCAGTAAGAATCTCAGTAGTAAGCCAATCTCAGTAATTTTCTTAGTGTTATAATAATAATTACAACAGAATGTTGTATGTTGCAATCCCTTTTCCATTAATGCCTGACCAGTTAACAATTTGAATGCCTTACATTAAATGCAATATGTGTCACTCACATGACAAACATGTTTGCTATGCTATGCAAATTAGACCTTAATGATCCAAACAAAGTCTCGTTTTTAATCTTGAGCTTGTGACGACTGTAGCCCTCGTGGCGTCAGTGGCACGACTTTCAGTTGACAGCCAAAGCTTTCATTCAACACTCTTAACGTTACTGTAAAGATAGAATAAGGAAGCATATCTAAGAACAAAACCTATAAATACCTTAGCCTCTTCTCCAACAAGCATATTTTTGAGCTCCACAATCCTGTCATTGATACTAGTTCTATATCGCCTCTCAATAGCATTATGTGCACTTCTCTTTACCTCTTTCACTATAGGAGGACCTGTGTGAGGAGCATGGCTAAGTGCTATCTTATCTCCCTCTAGCATAACAGGAATACTTGTTGCCAGGAGAGTGGGGGTAGCACTTGTTGTGAAAAATGTTTGAAGCGGCGTGTTTTCAGGACCCGTTTTTGCATTAGATATAATGCTTTGAGTGGTTCCTGAAATTTTATTAGAAAAGATATTTGTTATTTGCAAGTCTCATCTATACAATAATCATAATTATTACAATACATAGGTTCTAGGTTAGGGTGGGTAACTACTTAATTTATGTACCTTTTGACTTACAATTAGGTAATTAGCTATTAAATGTTAGATTTAGTCAAAATGTTAACCAACTTACTTGTACCTTGTACTGGAGCAGTTGTGTACATCAACGTTTGTGTTTCTGGATTGATAATATTTGACTGAAAAATTACTGGAGAAAAATTAGCATCAGAGCTTTTTATGATAACAGGGGTCATACCCTTGGTATTACTTTGTATCAGTAGAGGCTGGTTATGCTGTTGAATTTTATTAGGCGGAACTTGTGTTACTGGCAACTGCTGTAGACTGCCAGGGGCTAGATTTAGGTACACGGGACTTTGGACTACTTGTTGAACTATCATGGGGGGTGGAGCGGCCGGCTGCGGTAAGTTTGGCGGCAATACTTCTCCATGACGCAACTTGTAACCCTCTTCCCTGCCATATACACCCCTAACGGGACTACTCTTCAATTGTGGTGACGCTAAGGGCGTTGGCTGGGACTTAACTTTATGCGCATTCTGCGAAACTAATGGATTTCCAGTATAGCTAAAGTGCGGAGAAACTTGAGCTTGTGGCGCACTTTCATTCTTTACTTTTGTATCTATACTCAGTAGTCCGGTATCATTTTCACCCAGAGCCAACTCTTCCTCCAATTTTTTCATAAAAACTTCATCGCAGTTACTAAGAAAGTCTAAAATGAATGAATTAGTCATAAGTATCGATGAAAAATAGGAACAGTGAACACAAGTTTTTAACTCGCTCACCTTCAATCTCTGCGATATCGTGAACATTAAAGACATCTGAATTCATAAAGGGTTCGTCTTGATCCATGTTTGTGTAATAGCATTTTTCTTACCGCATAAACAAAAGTGTTTTTATGGGTTTTTTGTAAAATCCAAAATTATATTTCGCCTCGTATGTTTACTTTCTTGACATCTCCTGATTCATCTCGACCAATCAAAAGCCAAGAAATAGTGGCGCGATATTACGTCAGTAACGAGTGTTTGAGCCATGATTAAACCGGCCTCAATTAGTTTTCCTAACAATTATAAACACATAAATTAATAATACCTAAATAAATTTTCTTGTTTTCTATTTTAGAAATTCAATTTTATATTTAACCTACTTTGCATCAAAATAACTCATAAGTCCTATTTACTAATATTACGATACTCAGAGACATCTACCGGTTGACAATTAAAAGATACATTTGTTATATAAATTCTAGATGGCGCCACCAGTACGTGAAGTGCTGATGATTAACCGACGACGTAAAATAAAGGAGGAGATCAAAGAGTAGTGTAATAATAAATAATACACTTGTCTTTTTAGGGTGCCTTTATTATAGAAGTTGAGTAATATTCTGTCACACGAATTATTTTCGTTGGAAAGGTAAGTGGTGTAGGTGGTTTCAGGTAATTGCCTCATATGAAACTGGCGTGATCGAAGAGTGAAACAGATGGAACTCTTAAAAAAATTAGAAGTGCATCATTACAAGGCATTTATATGATTTTTTGTACTATAAGAAACCGGGCAAGAGCATTCATGCGTTTAAAATAATTTTCTGTTTTTTATTAGGTTCTTACTTGAAGTTTTAGCTGTTTTTGTAAACGCAACTTTAGCGAAAATTACACTTTATAATATTTCCTAAATGGTGCCCCAAATCGAAAAATGTTTACTTAATAACATCTTACACTGTGTCACTGTGATGTTATGGTTCAAGTCTAAGAAGTGTAAAACAAATAGGTTTATAATGTCACTGTGACACCGTTCTATTGTGGGTCAGGGTACCATTGGGCTTATACATACCTATACTCGAAAATCTAATTAAAGACCAAAATCTGACAGTCCCCATCTTAATTATTTCGTTATATTAACATTATTTCATAAAAAGTGTAATTAGTAATATT
Source organism: Acleris sparsana (assembly GCA_923062465.1). Lineage (NCBI taxonomy): Eukaryota > Metazoa > Arthropoda > Insecta > Lepidoptera > Tortricidae > Acleris > Acleris sparsana. The sequence continues at coordinate 13,985,738 of OV281289.1, forward strand.
AGGGGAAGTTTTATTGATAAAACTACCTACACTTATACCAAAATGCAGAAATGCGAATGTGCGCCCGTTGAGGTGAGGATTTCGGTCTTTAATTAGATCTTCGAGAATAGTACCTGCATAACTCATGTTTTTTTTCAATTAAATACATTTACAAATTTAACGGCGTAATTTGAATGTGGCTATGCCAAATTACAGCTTTGATGGACATGGCTAAACTATAAGGGTTCCTTGTTGACTACGGAACCCTAAAAACCTACAGGCCAAATAGTATGTTCAAAACGAAAATGTAAGTAGTAGTAATTTTACGACAAATCAAATACCTTGGTAGGTAATTATGATTCTGAGTACCAGCTTAATCTAGCGATTGAAATACAACCAAAACAACTAAAGTTGACGTCAAAGGGTCCTTTTATACGACTTAGTGCCCTAAAAAAGGAGTGTAATGTTTTCAGGGTTCGTGTATGTATCGATTATTTATTCCACCACAACCTTTAAACGGCTGAGCTGATTTAAATGGGTGTGGTATCGTTTGAATCCTTCCACCATCCCGGCTGACATAGGATACCTAAACTGTTAAAATTGAAATAACAACAATGGCAAACTGTCAATTAATTATTTCAACAAAAAAAGTCTTCTAATTATTACAATATGGGTATCATTTGAAGGGTCTTAATGTGACCATCTCAAATATATAGGTACGCTGAAAAAAATATTGGTCGCTTCTAGCAAGATGGTGATTGTTGTGCTAGTTGAATCGCTAAAGAACTGGCTGTTTTTACTAGTTATCCGTTTTGTTTGATATAACTGATATTATAAATATGGTAGGTACTCATTTTATGTGAACTAAGAGAAAAGCTCTCTAGGTCGGCTCACATTTTTTCGAATATACGAATGTAGTAGCATTCATAAACGGGTTTAATAATGATATCAAAAAATGCAGTGCAGGTTTATAAAGCTGGCTTTCCAGTTATATATGCCTAAAACCCGACACTTAATAATTTGTTCAAATGCAAAAATACTTTATATATCTTGTCTAGGGGACACCATTGATGTAGGAAAATATATCGAAACTTTTATTTGGTCGTGTTGCACCGTCTTATATACACCCCAAGATTTTTGGCATGTTTTCCTGCTGAACTACGCATGTTATTTGATATTATATTTAACTTAATATTTATAGCTTTATATAATGCTTAGACTAAGTAGTACCATTGTAATAGGAAATATGTTTAAAAATGACTGACTGCTGAGTTTCTTGTGGCCTTTCTTCTCAGCAGGGGTCTCCTCTTGGGAAGCGCTGGTAGATTCTTGAAGTGTAAAAGTGCCCGTGCGGCTTGTACTTACCTACTGAATAAATGACTTTTATCTTTATCTTTTTAACTTTAATCGTTACTGGATACAACTAATCACCGCTTTTCAGACTTGTAATGATAATCTGCAAGTGGGTTCTTTTTGCATCTTGGTTGAAGCAGGAGTAAAGCACTATAAGAAGTTACATTAGTAACGTCTCTTTCACTCACGCTATGTATCAATAACGAGTAAAAGGGACCGGGTTTTCTAATTTAGTCATTCGGAGTAACTAATATTTAACCGCCCTGTCACACCCTGTTCTGATCCAACTTGGTTGGTATTACATTGAAGCTTAAACCTGACTTCAAGATCAGTAACACGTTGATTGCGCGTCAATGTATTAGGTACGTTAAGATTTAAGAAACCCGAGGCTAGTTTCATGTCACAGAGTTTTATTGCGACATGATTAAAGGTAAGATAAATAAATAAACAGATTGTTTGTTGACATATTAAACGTTTATTTTATATTTATAACATTATATTATCTGTAAATATAGAGTTCTTACTTAAATAATGAAGTTACGAGATAAACAAACTCGATCTAATATACATAATGTAATGTAGATACATATTCAACTACGTGTAAAGTACCTAGAAGATACCTAATTTTGCATTCACAACTAAAATGTACCTATGTCTAAATAACATCATAACTAAACATTAATAATAAGGATAGTATAGGCACAAAGGTCGGTTTAATATAAGTAATTTTACTGTAATAAGATAACATCTGGTTTGAACAAACAAAACTATGAGGTAAAGTTGAGTGTGGCAGCAGCCTTGTGGTTTATCCTGCTGCCGTCATTTACGATAACAACTGTTGGTCAATCCGGGCTCAAAACAATTGAAAGTATTTTCCATAATGCATTGAATTGAACACTTGAAATGAGTCTCAAATGCGTGAAGCTCTATTGAGTTTTGAACTCTCAGAGTGTCCGAAAAAAATGTCCCGATGGTCAACCATAGCAACTTAACAGAGCACAAAGTGCGCCTACTGGAATGTCCTAACACACCTTACAGATACAACAAACAAAGGCACAACACCGTGAGAGCAGCAGGCTCAAGCACTACGTGATCCGACGTACATTAGGTACGTATGCAAACACTAAGGTAGATAGGTATTAGGTAGTACGAATCTATGGCATTTCAAACTAGACTAAATTAACAAATCAGTCTTCCAATTAAAATAAGTAAATTGTAGTAATTAACTTAATTATACGACAAATTAACGTATCATATTTATACTTTATTTTATAAAAATAACATAATTGTTTTGGGACTGTAAGTCTTAATTTGATATAGTTTTTTTTCCCGACACGTGTGAATGTACACGTAAAATTTGCTACATCACTAAAATCCAAATACTTAGGTGCTTATAACTGTGGTGGAAACATATGCACGGACAAAGACTCAGTTTTGCAACATTTGAATACAATGATTTTTTTGTTATTTTTTATTAGAAAAATACGACATTGAGCATTCTTATAAGTAAATCGACTATCTAATAAGAACGACTGTGCTAGTGCAAGATAATTATTATTATTTGATCAGTGAGCACACCTCTAAAATTATCAACAATGAACATTTATGGCAATTGACAAGCAAAATAATTAATCTACCCGTATAACATAGGACTTTAGTATTTAGTAGTAAATAGATAACGTACATCGCTATTTGCGGTGACAAGCGTCACGCGCCGAGGCCGCGGCAGCGCCGCGCGCGCTTCTTGGAGCGCAGCGTGGCGCGGTCGCGGCGCGGCGGACTAGAGTTAGGCTGCAGCGAGCGTGAGGTAGTGGTGGCGTTTCAGTCTATAAACATCACAGTCGCGGACAACTAAATTGCACAATAACTCGTCTAGGCGGTCCCGCCCCAAGCGCAGCGCCGGATAGCGCTGCCTTCCTGCCCTTCGGCCAAATACGGTTACCGATCCAACAGAACAACCATTACTAATTCAAAATTTAAAGCTAACCTAGATTCCTATTCGATTAACAAAGTCATAAATGTTATAAAATATAAAAAACGAAAGAAGAGAATAAACAAAAATAAAATCACAAAAAAGAAACGCCTCCCGACGAACGGAAATTTTATTTCGCTATCGGAATATGACGAAAGAAATAAATAGAGAAGAGAGGTAGTGTGAAATTGGCCGCGGGGCCCATTGCAATCGCCCGGCCGGAGCTCCCGGTCAGCGTGGCATGCGCGCGCGGCGCGTCCTACCGTAGCCTACCAAATAAGTGCCTTATTTCTACCTTGTACACCTAATTCAGTCTTTTACCAAGTGTCCGCTTCTCATCTGACTCTCAATCTCGATCACTGCTGCAATCCAATGCGAAGTGTCGAGGCGGCATAATGACGCCGGACGGCGGGTCTACGTCGCGGCGGCGGGATACTGAGAGGTCCTCCACATGGTCGTCGTCGGGGAGCGGGGACCGCGGCGAGAGCGGCTCGTGCTTAGGTGGCGTGCGCGGAGCCAAGGCGGCGTGAGCGGCGGCGGCCAGTGCCATGGCGTGGAGGGCCTCGCGCCCGCCATCCCGGGTCGCTCCTTCTAGGGCTTGCTGGAGGAACGATGGGTCAATCAGGGGGGTCGCCGGGGATCCTTCTTCTCCGCCTCCCGTGCCGCTTAGTCCGTAAGGAAATGCGGCGCCATTCGATTCACGCTTAACACCGCGACTCATCGGTCGACTTGTAGTTATACCAAGTTTTTTAACTTTATCGTACAGTGTACGTGAGGGCACGCCGTATTTTCGTGACGCTTGCAGGGCGCTCATTCCATTTCTAACACATTCGATTGCGGACATAATATCGGACCTAGTGTATTGCTTGTATCTTTTCCATTCTGGTTTTTGTTGAGGAGGGACGTAAGGTGCCAAACCGGACCTGACGTCTTGTTGAAAATTTGTAGGCGGGGGAGAAGGGTGGAACGAACGCGGGTGTTCTTCGTCAAAGGAGCGCTCAGTATACGGAGAGTGTGCATCTTCTGATCGGTCTGACCTATTATAGTGCGGGGATGAGGCACGAGAAGATAATCTGCGAGGGCGGTAATCGAAGGGGCGTTGTGGACTGGGAGCTCGCTCCGAGTCATGGGCGGAGCCGTTAGAGTGAATGCGAGGCGGCGCATGTTGGCTAACCGGGTGGCAGACCAGAGATACTGGTTGCGAAGAGTCTGGCGGCGTGGTCTGAGCGAGGACGTTTCTTAAGATGGGAGTGTCGCGGGTGGCGAGCATGCTTGAGAGTTTTTTGCGTTTGAGGGGGTTCATGTCCGCGGAGTCGTAGGCAGCCGACAGCACGGGCGCGGAGGGCGGCGGCGGCCAGCGCGTGGGCGGCGCGGGCGCCGGCGGAGAAACGCTGGAAGGCGCCGCAGGCACGACGCGCGGCGGCGATGCGGCAGGGGTGCGCTCGCCGCCGCCCGGCCGCCGGCGCAGCTCCGTCATATCGAACAGACCTTTGACCTCCAACTGCTCCGCGACTTTCATGATACGTGGGATGTGTGCCTGCGTCACGTTCACCTCCCCGGTATACATGTACTCGAGGAGCGCGCGCATCTCGAAATCCTTCACGCCTGGAAAGAGTATGCTGCAGTGGTCCATCGGTACATCGGCTAAGATGGATTGGAAATAAGGCGAATTGGCGGCGAGCACCACTCGGTGCGCCTTGAAGGTGACCTGGTCGTCGACTACCAGGGTGCAGTCCACGTAGGTCTCGACTTTGATCAGAGCCTCCAGTATCTCTACGAGGTTCGTCTTGTGGTGGTTCCATTTCAGACAAAAAGTCTGCTGACCTTCGCTGCTACCCATTTTGCGGAATTGTGATTCTGTTGGCAAACAACGAAAGATTAGTTTTATGGAGTTTTAACATATTATGAAAAGAAATCACACAAATAAACGCCAACCTAGTTTCAGTTTATACATATTGAAAAGAAAACTATTTTGTGAAATGGGAAATCTTGCTACATATTCTAACTAACGTGATTACGACTAAACTATGTATTTTCCTTAATGTTGTGAACTGCTGATAAAATTGATTGTTCGATAAATTGTGTAAACATTTGAAATATTTTTCATTCCAAAGTATTAACTCATAACAATATTTTAATTTTAAGTGAAGATTTATTTCAAACTATGTATTACGAACAACAATTACACGTGGTTAATATCACCAAAATAGCCTCCATAAAATACTAAAGTACATTTATTATTGAGACAATACATAGTTGGAAAGCTATATTTTCCAATTTATCCACATCACTGATTAACACTGACCTGGCAAGAATTCGTCGAACGTAGACCCGGGATACATGTCGGACGGGTTTGCGTAGCGCGAACACACTACAAACTGATCAACAACTCCGGAGTGCATGGGAATGCAGACCGTGGCGGCGCGGAGCGAACTGCGTGCTTCGCGGCTCGGCGCGACTGCCCGACTGCACCGCCCTTCCCTATTTACATACGCTTCACAGCCCTTCCTCACTGCCAAATTGACTTTTTACCTTTTATTCGGCAGGTAAATCGAACTTAGGGGACTTTGAAAGCCGCTACGCCGGCTTCCCTTCATGCCGATCACGAATTCGCACCAAACACGATTTAATTCTTATGCCTTCGTCCGCAGGGCACAAAATTGAAATTTTGCGTTAATTAAATAAAAAGTTTTCATTAAACTTACCTAGACCATTTCAGCCGACTTCGCCTTATATTAGGGAGGTCTACGAACGTCGTAGCACCTCTACGAATGTAAACGCAAATGTTATTGAAAACTTACCCTCGCTAATAATCCAATATTACAGCTCGATTGCGATTGTAGATGTTGGAAAATTCATGTGAAAGGGCACCGGCACTTGTAACTAAAGTTTGTATCACTTCGGGGGTTGTTTCGCGCGAGTGGCGGGCGCCCTGTGTGGGGGCGGCGTGCTCTTGCGAGCGTCTGGGTGAGACTGCCGGGCCGAGTGCAGGCGCGGGCCGCGCGGCCTCCGCCCCGGCCCCCGCGGCTCCTGCGTGCGCTTTTTACGCACGCAGCGGCCCGGAGTGCAGTGCAATTGCGTGCGGGCGGGGGCGGGCGCGGGGAGCGGGACGCAGTGCGCCGACGAATTGCAGCGCGCTGAGGAGGGCGCACACGCCTGTGTGCGTGAGTGCGCGCGCGCATGCTACACGACACCGTGCGCCAGTGTGCGCGCGCCGTCGAGACGATAGAACACTCCGATAAAAAATCGTTGCCTAGCCCGCCTTTTGTATGCTAACGCTGAGCTTTGCATCGTGCCGTTGAAAGCGGGAATTCAGTTAGTTCACTTTAGTAATTATCATAAATATCTAATTAATATGCTCTGTTGCATTTTAAGTTATATCAAAGTAAAAACACCCACTGTTGTTATGGGAAGACGTTTTCTTGAGACTATGTCTAGGGTAACGGGTTCTTGAGAATTAGACTTGGAACTTAGGCTTTGCACAGGCGTGGCACATAAGTATTAGTTATTCGTCAATTTTAATATGAGTAAGTATCAATACACAACTAGAATTTAAAGTCAAAGTAATTCACTAAATACTCAGTAAAAAATATTTGTTTTTTGTAAAGTTAATTACAGTCTCAAAACATGTCAATAAGATAATAACTCAGAATCGAAAACAAAATCTGTTTCTTAGCTACTGAATCTATTATATTCGTAGAATTAACGTGCCCGTAAATGCACGCTTGCTGTGACGGCGCGCTCGCTGCATAGATCGCCCCAAAATCCCCAAAAGTGCGTGAACAACGCCGTCAAACGGGGTCATTGACACATGCCTACGGAGGGAACGCCAAAATAGCGCGAAATGCACTCAAAAATAGACCAAGCTGTGTGCAATATTTTTTGTCAGTTCAAGCTTCCGTTGAAATGCCACGAATGTGTTTTCTTTTATCCATGTGGATTATATATAGATTAGTTTAATACATTGCAGCTTACGATTTTAATAGGTACAGACAACCAATTTGATTTCTAGGATACTAAGGACTATGATAACGTGACAGGAATCTTTTTACGTTTTGGTTGACAGCGTCACTTTAACATCAACCTAGAAATCAAATTGGTTGGCTCTACAAAAGGGTACAACGCGTTTAAATGTACATTTCTATGTAAACAACTTTATTAAAGTAACTTTAGATTTATATAACAATCCCGGCGTTAACACTCGTGTCAACAATTTCTAATCGATCTTCTAATGGCCGATAGAGACTTAATTGTACATTTTCTCAATATCAGCTTGAGAGGCGTCAATCTTCATCATGACAATGACTATTATAGTTTGTATACGGGACGCGGTTTGTCATTGAATTGATAGAAGTAAAGGGGGTAATCATGCATTATCAATTGATCGCATCGCATCAGATAGAGAATAGGCTTCCGTATCTGGCGTGGTCGGTAGATGATAGAGTAATTGCATTATTTTCATCCTACTATTTTATAAAAGCGAAATTAAAAAAAAAATATTAATCTACGCGGATGAAGTCGCAGGCTGAAGCTGGAATTATATTAAAAAAAATTCTCTCAGACATTTTCGAAATGTCATTTCTGGGACAAACTTTTGTTGCCGACTATACTTTATCTGCTTATCAAGACCAAACTAATGATTCCCAACACGAACCTTCCGACTCCATCATCAGATCAGATACATATTGCAAGTTAAATAAAAGCTTGTAATAGTAACAATTGTCAAATTAGTCATTTTGAAATACATTTATATCAGCTGATTGTTTAAAAATCAGAGTTATTACATAAATCATTCTCACGAGTTGTATTTACTCATTGTTTTGTTATGGGATTGGTATCGGAGACAAAGGCTGCAAATGTCAGGCTGACTCTCGTCGCCGCAGCGAGCGAATGTGGAGAGCACTCCACTCCAGTGCCCGCGGCATTTGCATATCGATGACGTCTAATATATTTGTTTAACTATTACAATAGCTCTTACTATGATTGTGTGGGAATCTGGTTCATAAAAACTATGCAGGAATTTGTTGTTTTCTCGAGTACATTTAAAAAAATTGTGTTACGAACTAGCATAAAATTGAATTTAGACTTTAGCAAGTTCAGCAAATAATACATTTATTTTATTTTAAATTGCCTTATAAGAGCTAATTTCAGAGTAAATATATACGTAGGTACATACGCTTTCAGGGCTCGGACAGTGACAAATAGATGAACATCAAAACACTTGGGTTGGCATACATGAAGTCTTAAGATTGCACTCTTCAGAATGCAAATTGCTATTACTATCTATCTATCTATCCTTGCCATAAAAAGACACAAGCTTAAAGCCCTAAAGATAACCACCACTTCAGTTAGAATCTGGAACTAAAAATACAATTAACCATTGTATTTGAATTGTCAAAAGAAGTGCAGATGCAAAAATACAAACATCACAAAAACATTGTTTCCAACGTGATAAAAATCTGTTTTCCTCTCCGAGCCGGTCTGTGTGAACGGACGCTAGAGTCCGCTACCAGTGGCCATTGATCGTCACCAAAAAGCTCGCATCACTACTAAAACGGCAATGGTTGATCTTTCTGTGCCAAATAAAGACCGCATTTGGTTTGGTACCAAACCTTGTACTTGTCGCGTCAACCAAGCTCCTAAAGAGTATTTAAATTATTACTTAATACAGTTTATGGCGCAATATGGCAATGTTATTTTGATGATCAAAGATATTTGCAATATGTTGTGGACGATCGAGTTGCGCGAAGTAGGATGTTACGACGATAGCGGTCAACCACACGACGTTAATTGATGTTAATTTAGAACAAAATGCTAATAGCTCTTTGTGTGAAGTGTCACAAATCGACCTTTGATTCCTAAATACCAAAATTTGCGAACCAATTGAAAAACTAAATTGCCGGCTTAAATTATTAAACAATGATCAAGTGGAGAATAAAAGAGCATTATGCCATTATGCTAATACCGGCATAGTTGACGCGACCTATCCCACGGCGCGGCAAAAACTGCAACCGAGGGGTTAAAGAAAACTAATAAAAAAGCAATAACGCGATCCCGCATGGTGGCTCGTTGAACTGAAATTGACGCGACTGATGAACCGAAATAAGGGACACCATTGAGGATCAACGTTATTGCACGGATAATCGAGAGCTCATACAATGAAGCAATCGAGATTCGAGAGGTTCATTTATAAACTCAGTATTTTTTACCCAAGTGTTTAAACCACACATTACATCATTGTGAGACACAATTAATGATTTACCTTAGTAGATTAGTAACAAAATATTAGTGTTTATTTTAACATAAGGAATTGGAATTTTTTGTGTTACGTATTACCGAATTATAATATTTCGATAATTTGGGTACGAAGAGGTTCAAATATTTTCAAATATGTTCCACCGACTTTACCTCAACCCGAAGGACTTTTAAAGACTTTTAAAGACCTATTTTATTGGACATCATGTCAGCCGAAAGACGTCCACTGCTGGACATAGGCCTCCCCCAAGGCTTTCCACTCAGACCGGTCTTGTGCTTTTCGCATCCACCGCGGTCCCGCGATCCTGCCGAGGTCGTCACTCCATCTTGTTGGAGGCCTACCTACAGCTCGTTTTCCGGTCCAGAAATATATTGGACATAATGATAATAATATAATATAATATAACGATTAACTTACTTTATAATATAATAAGACGTACCTACACGTAATTACAGAGGAGACATTTTTAAGCAAAAATAAATCTGATGTTTTATTATTTAGTTGTTATTTTATTTACTTATTGTGTTTAATTAGTTCCAATTTTGGTTTTGCAATGCAACTTACTTAAAAATTCGATAAATAGCATAAAAAATTCATTTCCCCCTATACGTAAATGTTGATTCACTTTTCGCTGTTTTGAATAGTCGAATTACATCGCACGAGTTATGTAAACTAAGGTGGTAATGGTAAGGTTCTCGGGTGGAATGGTAATTAAATGAGCATACATATTAATGGCAAATACAATGCATTTTGCATAATGAGCGAAGGGTTACTCTGGTTATTATAACATAAAGAGATAATTGTAATTTCACGGGCCGCGGCGGCCTTGCCATTTGTCACCAGCATCCGCCACGCGCCCTCGAGTTTATTATTACCCACCCTACCCTCTTATCTTGAATATTAACATTATTAACTGCGAGACAATTAAATAATAGACACGCTTTGCAACGTGTGACTTGTGCATGTTTAGGTATTGACTGGGTAATTATATTCTTTGGTATTAACATTAAAGCTTACCGACGTCGTACTTTTTATGAGACAGTTAACTCGTTCCTTTTTCAAACTTGTGTCTGAAAAATCGTCATTAAGGAACGATTCAACTGTCATTGTCACTGACTCTGAGCACGGCTGTTATTCTCTTGGCCCGTTTCAAATAATTAAACTATAAATTTTGTTACTTCAGGTTAATATTCGTCACATTTCGTATGTAGCAAATGTAATTTTTTGATCCATATCTTATAGGTGGTTAGAATATGGGAACCGGGCTTTAAAACGTCAGTTCGGTGTTTGTTTTGAACGACAGCGCACCGAGGATTCCGTACTGCCGCACAGTATGTATAATTATATTCCGATTTCAATTCGACTTCGAATTGATTCAGCGAGAGCCCAACCCACGCTTGACTAATTTTAGTAGTTACCTATTGTTGTTCTTCATGGTTTGCACTATGCCAACAAAGTTTGACTCTTACAGTTTGCCTTGTTTACGATACAACAAAAAAAAACATTGAAAAATAACCATTCTTGTATGGGAACCCCCTTTATAAAGAGAAACAACCCGTTATCTATTAAGGTTGAAAAGATACAGCTCTTTAAAGTCAGGACGGACGAACGGACGGATGGACAGCAAGGCCATATTAGTAGGGTCCCGTTGGGAAGTGGTTGAGAAGACCAATTAAAACGGTGAATTTGAGCTCGAAGGCTTTATGCAGCGTAAGGGTAGAGCTCCGTTGAAGGAGTAACCAAATGGCAAACCTTGTACCTACATGAGAGCTTCAAAGGAAGTTTTAATTAAGTACGTAAATAAAACTCCTATTGTTGAGTAAATTAATACTTAGGTAGGTTTCATATAACTATAGGTGTGTGTATGTGTGTGTGTGCACAAAAAGGCAAAATATAGCTTTTAAACACTCCTCTAACACACACTATAAAAAACCCTCGTAATCTGTCATTTATTTGTTTCAGTTCGTAATGTCATTTTTTTATGGCAATGAGAAGGCTTGCGAGCGCTCAGGCCACCTGATGGTAAGTGAGATCTGAGACCTATACACATTTGAAATCTCAAAACTACAATCTCAAAACTGAAATCCTGAGACTTCAAATGCGTTGCCAACACTGAGGACTGAGATGGAATGCTTCTAGCTACTCATTTCACCGGTTGTCTTATGCCTACATCAGAACACAGCAGTGTGAACACTGCTGCTTTTTAAATTTGTGTTTTTCTTCGTCATTAGGAACATTCGACTACAAGATGTATCCAGTTTTTCACCATATTGCATTGTACCAAGGTCCAACGGTGGATACATCTCTTTGTAGTAGACTACCTGCAATAGTCCGATCGCATTCGCACCACTGCTTAATCGGTTAATCTGCCTGCATCTCAGCCAACATACCGCAAAATCGTAGCAACCGCAACCCATAGAGTCGAATTAAATTACAAACTTCTTTCTTAATTCTTATCCCTTGCCACGTAAGAAAGCAAGCACCCCAAAAGCGAGTATTTAATAATAATGATTCACATCGGGCACCGTCCACGCCCTGCGAGCCGAGCGGAAGGCGCTCATTGTAGCGAAACTCCCCGGCCCGGGCGAAACAATACCTACACTTTCCTCCCATTGTCTAGTCCCGGGACATAGCGATATCATAGGACATAGATTCTAAATTGCGAGATTTGATACTCATGTACATGTATGCATAACCAAACTGAAGATCACGCAGATTCTGTTGTTTCCATTTCAAGATTTAATTTGTAGATACTAAAATTATAAACAATAAACCTAATAAGCTATAATTTGGAAATAATAAATAACTATAGGTACGCCTATTGTGTTAGCTTCCTACTTCTTATGAACAAACGTTTTAATCCAATTATAAGTGAACTTTAACGCTTAAAATATCTTAATTACATTAACGAACCTGCTTCAACGAAAGAAATAGCAATATTTCAGTCCAAAATAACACAACCGTCAAAATTTCGGAGAGATAATATCGGCTACTATGAAATGGGTCAAGAGGGTGAAGAAAAAATGTAATAAATTTTAGGAATGGGCGGTTCTGCTAAGTGTCGTTGTCAAAATATCGGCCGGAGCGGCACCTGCCAGACAGGACGGCGCTCTAATGAACTTCGCTAATGTCAACATTACGCACAGGCCCTCACCTTACGTCCACAATCGACAGCTAAAATATTGTCTTTGATCACTTTCGACATAAGTCAAGTTTTTTAGAGTTATACGATCTTTGTTGAACAAAAAACCAACGGTATTTTGCTTGTTTATAGTTACATATTTACATCTACATTTATTTTATTTCATCGTAATAAGTAATTATATTGACTACCATAATATAGCCAGCAAAGCCTGACGGAATCTTAATCTTATAAAGTTTATCTTGATATAATTTGCTCCCCAACACGCGGCCATGTTGCTTCGAAATTCGAAAATAAAACAACCGCTAGCTCTCTTCTTTTTTACTTTTTTCACAGGATCATTTTTCTTACCGGCCAGGGGATCAAAGCTTTAGACTCGACCGAAAAACAACCTTTTCTCATGGTGTTTAAGGTTGTTTGGTGAAGTTGGAGGCTGTGGCAGAGTGGACGTCCTTGGGCGGACTCGATCTGCTAGCCGCGAGAGATCGTCCCATCGCGCATCGCCGGTCGCTGGTCGTTGCACCGACGCGATACTTTTGAAATGCATTGGAAAGTTAGAAAATGTATTCGTCAGTAATTTAGTTTTATAAATATCGATACACTAGCTTGTAATGGGTCTTATTAGCATATTGGGATGGTTTTTAAATTTCGAATGTTGCTTAAAGGATGTTGTAAAAATGTGGACCTCACAAGTTTGAAGGGTTTTGCACGATTATCGCGTGTAGTCTAAATGTTCGACATTGAAACCTGATTTTCAGTGTACTTTGTTTGTAACCCATCTAACTTTTATATTGTTATCACAATATTGAAATTATTATTGTTACTCAAAATGAACTCTTGAAACTGTAAACTTAGTCAGGTATGTTTTACTTAGCTCACAAAGTCACAACAGAGAAAGCTTCTTACATAGGTATATAACTAGAATTTGTCTATTAGTTAAATTACGTATCAATTTACAAATCAGCGCGCAACGATGTAATAACTTATATCCTTTAACTTGTACCTCGTTCATAATATACTAGATTGTTAGTCGAAGTAAAGTAGTACATTTCAAATTTGATTCACGGCCTAGTATGGAACTATGTCAAAGCGACGTTTTAATTTGGATCATTACGTCACATTGACATTTCGTGTTCCGTTTCGCCTTTGAATTTGAATTCAAATTGGTAGACTGTAGCTCAAAAATAATCCGGTGTAATGACAAGCATAGAGGCATTCCATCTTAGTCCACAGGGTTGGCAATGCATTTGCACTCTTAGGCTTGCAGTCTTGTGAATGCGAATGTCTATGGGTCACAGATTCCACTTACCATCAGGTGGCCTGTGTGGTCGTTTGCCTTCTCTAAGCCATTAAAAGAAACCTCCAATTAACAAAACTTTGCTTATCTATATAAATCTGAAGACTACAGGATCTTGTTTCCCTAGGTTTTTGCTAAGATATAATGTTTTTTTATTGTGAAACTAGTTTTAAAACAAAACATTTTCATAAGTAGGTAGTATCTTACGCAAACGAAGCACTTTAAACTGTTTTAACATATTTAGCCAATGACAAAACCTAAGTCGTAAATATCGAGTCAAGGTGTTTGCCCCATAGATATAGGTGCGACCACAACATTAATGGTTAACAACGAGTAGTCTGTAGGTCTGTTCTGCACAATCGTGGAGAAAACCGGTTTTGATTTTTGGTAAAACAAATTATCAACATAATTTATTTTCTTCCTTTTATAACGCAAACGGATTGTATGCGCCTACACTACTACTACACTACTATGTATCTATAAGTAGATACATATTTTCATACGTATCGAACTCTTAGCAGGTTGTATTGTGTTCTAATTTGTTTTCGGTTAACTTGTTTCTATCATTGTTATATTTATGACGTAATGATGGCTCTTAAGAGGTTGTAGGTAACTCTACAATATTTCAAGAGGTTTTTTTGTAACACAATTCCATACATAACTTACCACTATACGTACTCTAGTGACATTAAAACGACAACTAGTTCTTTTTTCAAATTTTTATTCGAAAAATCGTCGCTAATTAACGACTTAATCGTCATTTACCATAAGATATAGAGCGCCTTAATACCATACATAGACTAGTGGACATCAATATTAGAAGCAGGGCTAGTTTTTTTTTAGCAAAATCAATAGTAAAATTGCTTCGGTGGTGGCCGGCGCGTGTATAACGGTCGGTAGATGGACACGATACCATTCCATTCAGACGTAATTATAGGTATCATGGTAAAACTGGTGGACAATGTTGCTGGCACCTGGCGGATAGGGTTTCTTCTTACACGTGTAATTTAATTCGTAAATATAATGCTTAGCGAAAAAGGTTTAAGATCATGTTTAGGGGAACTTGCGGTATAAATATAGATATAGGTAAACCCGATTTAAGAGGACTGTAAACCGACGCTTGTCACATAGCTGTCAAAAAAAAACCATATTATTTCACCCCCTAAATCAAGCCCAATTTCCATGATTTTTGTCTGCGTTTATATTTTCATGGATAAGAAAATGTACAGACCTTGGTTTTCATAATATCTACAAGATATTGTACAGTCGTCAAAATCGAAGTAGGTTGAAGGGGAAAGTAACATTTATCGCATTTAGTATGTAAATTTTTAGCATCACATTTCTATAAAACAAGTTCCATTAACTTAAAAAAAAAAAAAAAATCTACATTAAATAATATCTTTGCTGAAAACTTGACTTTAATGGCACAGAGAAAGAAAAGGAGAACACAGGCCATCCGATGGATAAGTGGGATCTGTGCTTAGTAATTTGCTATCTGAAGACTACAATTTAAGACTGCCAATGCGTTGTCGACACTGAGAACTTAGATAGCATGCCTCTATGTTGTAATCTACCGGTTGTCTTATCCGCACACAGCAATGCGAACGCCACGGTATAAAGGATGAGATGGTAGAAAGATTCAAGTGTATTATAACCTAAAATCGCATATATCTAGCCGTAAATCTAACTGAATAAACCTGAGGTTAGATACGTTATTTTAAAATCTTATCATGTCAACTTGTAACGTTTTGACTTCAATTGTAAAGAGTTAAGATCCATAATTAGTAAAGGGTTTCTTGGTCGATCTTGGTCTACCTAAGTAGACATAATAACTGACAGACGAGAGATAGTACGAACCAGGAAGCTCTAAGCTGATTAAATTTCCAACGACCAACTGAAGTGAACCCATCAGCTGTATCTGTACAAATATTGACAAATCCTGCATGAATCATGAAGTGAGTCGGACGTTCAGCATATGTCGATACAAACCCTAGAATTATTAGTTTTACGCTCGCTTTATTTGCAATCACCCCTCGCTACACCGCCAGGGGTTGTGACCAAAATTGTATTTTTATTATAATTGCTTCGTTTTTTTATTAAGAGCCGGTCCGCAAGGGTAAACATGTAGGGTTGTTTCGCTACAACTAGGCTGGGGTAGGTATCATGTAATTAGTTTTGGTAGCGGATAATGAATTTTATTATGCTATCGTTTCATTGTCACTTTAGAAGGGAAATCCGACACAACTCACTATTTAATTCCTGTTTGTTTTTGACTTCCAGTTTGCATTGCAGCCAACGACATTCTTACTTATAAAATATCGCGAGATACAGTTCATACAAATTTGTTTTATACAAATAGATTGGATAACATTTTCATGGTATTTATTTACCCTAAACTGCCCAAATATTTTTTCGTACCCCAACTGCTTATGCTAAAATATGTTTATCGGTTTTGCCCAAAAAGAAACAAATAGGCAATAAATATCACTCACACGTTAGACAAATACTGACAATTTTATTATACAAATACGAACGTGTAGGCGAAAAACGGATTACTGCCATATTTGGGTTCCGTCCCGTGCCTTGTAAGAAGTTTTGTGAATTTATATAAACAGCATATTTATTGTATTTTTACGAATAGAAAATATTTATAACTAGCTTCTGCCCGCAACTTCGTCCGCGTAGATTTCGCTAATGGAACTTATTCCAGGATAAAAAGAAGCCTATGTGTTAATCCAGGGTTTAAGTATCTACATTCCAGTTTACTTTTAAATTCGTCCAGAAGTTGCAGCTGAAGCAGTGACGGCGTAACAAACTAACACACAAACTTTCGCATTTAAAGTATCAGTAAAATGTTAGAAAACGAGACGAAATAGCACAAATCGCTGTTTTGCGTATAAATTTAAAAACCTTTTTATATTTGTATATCTGTCACTAAATTCAATGAAGGTAGCAAAAAAAAAGTACTATTTATTATCCAAAATACATCTGTATGCAATACTTAGGGTCGAGGTTAAGGATCTCTAAAGTGAGCGAATATGTCCTGTCGGTTCCCGATTCGACCCGCTTCAAAAGGCTTACTGTAAACCCCTTTTCATTTTTATATCACAAAAAGATAGCCCATGACTGTTTAGTTGCCAATTGTCGGCTGATCCCTATCGTCCCCGTAAAACCTTTATATTTCATATTTACGCAATACCCCTTTTATTTTTATCTACTCTAAAAATGAATCTAAACTACATAAACATTTCGAAACTTACGTGTTGCTATCTCTAGTTTAGATACGATTGGATATTGCAAATTGCTATATGGTCTGTCATTATCGCTGTGGCTTAGTTTCATGGAAAAGATAACGTTATCTATAACTCGAATTCGCTGCACTGCCATTCTCCGCGGTCCAAACTACACATTTAAACAAAAAACATGGTTTTAACATACAGCTCTCTTTGTTTGCCTGAACTTAAGGTCATTAGTGTTATTACTTATTCTGTACTTAAGGTCAACTATGTGTTTGAGTCAGAATTGGGTCGAGTTCCTACTTAAGTTAAACCACCACGCAAATGATGAGTAGGTAAGTAGGAACCTAAAGTATAACAATGCACAGGTTTTGCACTTGAATATCACGTAGGTCTATGGGCACCTATTGTATTACTTGACCTGCGACCAGGTAAGCTGCATTCTTTTGTCCTAACTTGTAACGCAACGTAGATTAGCACGGAAAGAATGCATTACCAACATGTGTTTCCGATAATTATTTTATCTTTTTTAATTAACATGTGCGTAACGCACGGAGGACGGTTTCCCAATAAATCTCACGTATTGTGAAATCTAATACAAATTCTATATCGTTCGTTTGCGAAATTATGTTTTTAGAGATCCGTTACTAATTTGAACGACTGGGTTTATTTTATGTTGTTAAACATCATGTCGGATCACTTCTGAATTTTAGAAGTTATTTTTAAACATTAGGCCTTCAAGAAAAGAGTTTAAAATACCCTAAAAGCCAGCGACGGACCGACAACCCCTCTTGAGCTGCGGTGACTACTTCCTACAAGGAGTCGGGAGACTCAACCAGGGCAAGTCGCATTTAACGTAAGCTATCAACTGCAAATCTACCAAAATGAATGAAACAAAACAGGTTAACGCATGGCGTGTCAATTATTTACAAATTCTTTGTTTTCTGCAATAGTTTAGGTTCGCGAAATGCTACTTGCCAAGCCCCATGGGTAACCCATAGACTCGTTGGCTTTCCTCTTGTAAAAAAAATACGTTTAATACTTTGTTATAACTTAAAATGATGTTTAAATATCAGAATACGAAAATCACGGAAATTCAGATGTACCTAAACGGACAGCAAAAACTGAAAAGTCATAAATTCAGTGAACTCGAACCGCAAGGTCTATATAATCTATTCGAATTCGGACGCAGGCGCATTTCTAATTATGCTACCATGATCTACTCGAGAGCCACGAAACTAAGTAGTCATCGCTTCCTTAAACTATGCCTAGAGGACTGACGTCACCGTTGTTAGTTACGACATTACGTATTTTAAGTTTAGATGACATCATTGCATGCAACTCATGTCGATGCCTATTTAGGTAGAACATTAGGATCGGCGTGGTATATCTAGTTCTTAAATGCCCATCTTGAACATTTATATAACAAGGAAATATGGGATTAGAAAACTTAATTTAAACAATTCGCTGATGAGCTCGTTCTTAATGTTTATAAAAAATTAAAATCATAAAACAGTTTTAATTTAGGTCTGCACAGAACTCAATCGGCCACACCGCAGCGTCGGGGCTGACCGTGTTTTTGTGCAACGTATCACAAAACGTGCGAAGAGCCCAAGCGCGTATCGCGCAAAATGAAACGCACACGCACACGCGTTGCAGATAAAATGCGTTCGTCCGATAACAGCGCACATGCGCGATAACGCGCGGCACGCCGCGTCGATACTGCACATTTGGTTCGCATTTTATTATCAATTTTAATAAATCCATGCAGTAACAAATATGAAGTAAGCAAAAACTATGAAACGTAAGCAAAAAATAACAAGCGCACACGTGTTGTTTATACTATTAGGTTAGTTAACGCGAGACCGGTTACCAAATCAAAGAGCAGCAGTCTGGCCGCGTCTGGCCGAGCCTTAAATTCGCACACGTTCGCACTTTAAATCGGTGTCAATGATCTTATAGAAGGGGTATCCCCAACCTTCACAAAACTGCAACTCCACATAAATAGTGCACCGTGCACTTTTGTAGTGCAGCCAGCGTAATGATGACATTACAATGACTGCGGCCGGCGCGCAAAAAAGTGTTTTTGTTGTGGGCGGGTGAGGAGATACGTCAATTTCGCACAAATGTACCAGGACAAAATGAGATTATAAGAGGTGTTTGTGTTGTGGCAAAAAATGGTCAACAAAGCGAACTCGTTCTTGACTCATTCATACAATTTGAAGGTTGTTTCCTAATTTTATTGTAGGCTCTGTGAGTGTTTACATATTATTATAATGATATGATGATGATGATGTTATTAATACTACGTATAAGTTCACTAGATCTCAGGGCCAACAACTTGATTCCAAGTCCAAATTGTACGATAAACAGAGATGCTGGCACTGAATGCTATATTTAATATTAATTGCGTAATAATTGTCTCTCGTGCTGACATACTCAGTAAGAACTAATTTGTTGCTTTTATTATTTACATCTTCGGTTTTATTGGCTTCTTTAATAATAATAGTAAATTAGGTACCATATTCTGCCCTGTAGAATAATTTTGATGCCTATTTTATACACCACATTGATCAGCTTTCGTTTCGAGGAAGTTTACTATGAATGATTGATTTAAAACATTCCTGTGAAATTTGATTGACTAATTCTACAAACTTTAGCGAACATTTACAAAGGCATCAGAAGCGTAAAGCAGGTAGGTATGTTTTAGGACTACCTATACTACTCTAAATGACTGTGTTTATTTAGCTGACAGAAGTAAAATGTACCTATCCAGAACTGTACATATGTAACACTGGTAAATAAAAACTGACCAATAACTGAAGAGTATATAGTGATAAAGTCCGCGCGCGAGCTGAATACATAGTGATATGAGTCATTTTGGCAACCGGTTCGCGAGTAGGCGTTGCCAATTCGCGAGATACGTTCGCACACATGGACAAATACTGATAACGCTCCTAACCTGCTAGCGCCCTGGTACCCGCTATACCTAAACTAACAGCTTCGCCTGGTATTTTGCATGTAACTTAAACAAAATCATGCATTTTTCAGTTGTTTTCTTTTTGAGGTAATTTTCCTCAAGCTCCATGCATAATACGTCTGAATATTTTCAGTAGAAAAACAACTGTCTACAAATGACAAGTCAAATACGCGTAATCTATTCAGTTGCGATATTTGTAGCCTAAACAGACTGTTCAACGCGTGAGTCGTCGAGGTTAAGCGGAGATTTTGAGGCCAAGGTTCCACTGCTAATAGTTATTTTTATGTGAGATAGATACAAAATACGTCGAAAAGTTGAAAAACTTGTACTTTGACATTGGGAAAAGCAAAGGGCTGACCATAACCAGCTAAACATTAAGGTTATGTAAAATTAGCATGCTTGGCCATATGTTGCACGACGACACGTAAAAGAGATACTAGTCTCAAAAATAAAATGGGAAAATAAACACAAAATAAACGGTGGAAAACAGACACCCCTTTGAGGAAGGCTTGACGTTCTACCCACCAATTAGAAGGGTATAGCCGAATTAAACCCCGTCTTGCAGGTGAAGCAGCGTTTTCGGTAAAATTGACAGTTCATTAATTTGTAAAGTACCTAACCCCTTGGAGTGGGCAGTGGGCCTATCGGTTGGCCGACCATCGCGTCCTCGTGACCAAAATACGCGCGGTGAATAATTGAAGCCTTCGCCACCACCACCCTCTGGCTCCTGGACTTACTTTTTATCGGCTCATTATAATGCTAAAGCTTTCTAACTTTGAAAACAAT
Source organism: Acleris sparsana (assembly GCA_923062465.1). Classification (NCBI taxonomy): domain Eukaryota; kingdom Metazoa; phylum Arthropoda; class Insecta; order Lepidoptera; family Tortricidae; genus Acleris; species Acleris sparsana. Next base: position 14,006,739 of record OV281289.1, read on the forward strand.
TGTTAAGTAGATGAACTATACTTTCAAAGCAAAGTGGCGCAGTCTAAGTAGTTTCTTTATTAGGTAGTCTTAATAATGCAGCACTTGAGTAGCGCTATAATAATATGTTGAATGATTTTCGCGTCGGTATGAAAAGGTACTATTTCGTTGTATTTGTTTTAATCAGAATGCTTTTAAGAACATTAATTACCAAGAAATTTTAATAATGACCCTTGGATTAATAATGGTGGAGTGTTTTCAATTGATTGAAACTGGGGTATTGCGGGTATTCGTAATTATAGAGAGTATCGGCCTCGACTCGTCCAAAAGGCACGTATCTATTTGTCTTCTACACGCAAATGTGGCAGGGAAATTTATGTGAATAATTGATACGTGTCGTTTGGCAACCCCCTCCGCCCATAGTCCATCACCCCCTCATGTCACCGGCGGTTCACATAGTTTTCATAATCGTATAGTATCTACGTAGGTACCTACCGTACCTACTACCACTCGCATATTAGAACAGGTCCGTGTCCTTCAGTAGATGAAATATAGTATTCGACCAAAAGTTTGTTAAAGGTCAAAATGTCGAAACAAATTAGCCCAGTTGGTAGGGATTATGTCTGCAAAACTAGCGGGCCTGGGTTCGATTCCCGGTGTGGGTAAATATTTGTGTGATTAGCGCGAGTTAGTTAATTCCTGAGTAGGTTTTCACGTCCTAAAAATACGAAGAAATATTGGTGACCATATAAATATTCTTGCAATGACTGAGTATTCCAAGACAGCGCTGTGACGAGCTAGCCTGCAGCCACGTGTCTCAGATCGCCTTGTCCTCTTCGAGATAAAGTTTACTTGAGTCATAGGACGCCGCTAACACATTCAGTTCTCAGAACTCCGTATCGGGTCCGTTTCGATCGGAAATCGGGGATTGTGGCATCGAATGTTAAAGTTGAAAGTTGAAGCAGCGGACAGCGAGGATGAGCGGCCAGCCACGCACGGCCGCGATGGCCCACATCGATACTTCGTGCATTATTGAACAGTCGCGTGTTGCCTCCCGAATTTCCAATGTTTGGCGATTGATGTGTAGATTGACTTTTGTCATTTGCCTCGGCCATGTCAAACACTGAAATGTTTTTCTATGCCTCCTCAAATTATGGTGGATCGAATTGTAATGGACTTAGGCGATTTATATATTCGTCATAGCTATATTTTTATGTATTTTGGTGGCCGATTGGCCCGGTGATGGATGAAAGCTGTCCGCTATACCCGGGGACCCATTTACTACACGAATCGATTATCATTTGGGCGACGCGGTGGTACAATTTTATGAATATCGTGGCGATGAACTGCAGATAAGGATAATGAGCGGTCAGCAAATATCGGGATTCATTTAATTCTTCTATGAAGCGAAATGCTTTTATCATTTCCCTTTTGTTCGAACTTTTTAACGTTGTTGCGTGAATAGATATTTTTTTTACATCTCTGGTGATAAGAAATGCGCAAGGTTTTGCATTTGCCCTGGGTGGTCGGAGAAAGGGCCGGGAAAGGTCTGCGGCAATAAAGTCGGTCTCTTTGCCAGCAATGATATAAAATGTCGGCGGCTTTGAAAATAAGCGCCGCTATTGCAGATAAAAATGTTTCACGTGCTAAAAAACTTTTATTTCGCCGAAACAGTTAGGGTTTTGTTTAACTTTAAGGATTGGGAAATGGTAAAGAAAGCCGCTGCGGTCAAGAAAAAAGGAATGAGTTAGACGAGTATGATGCAATAAAATACAATGCAGGTTAGGTGTTTAAACCATGCCGTAAGATTATGAATCCATTGCCTGCTCGCCTTGAAAGTTCAAAGTACTAAGTGGAATCCTCAGATAGATTAGTTGACCACCTAGGAATTTGGATATAAATTCCAAATTCGCAAGTAAATATACATGCAGTGATCAAATAAAAAAATGACATTTCAATATACCTATGTCATTGACTAAATCATACTTGTCATAATATTCCGTTTGGACGCTTATTACAAGGCACTCTAGAGCCAACATTTCCAACGGGGTATCTACCTATAGCTACTCCTGAAAAAGCAAAGAAAAGCATTGGAAGTGGGTCACTGTGTACGTAATATTGTAAGCAAACTGGGCCGTTTTACAGATATTATTCGCTCTTTTTGCTCTTATATTCAGTTGAATAAAAGAGCAAAGACCAAATAATATCTGAATGGCACGAACCGTTAAAAAACTTTTTCGCGTTTTAGTTAAACAGTGAAACAAACCAGCCAACTAATCCAAAGTTTCCTACCTAAAAGAACACATGGGAACTACGATTGAAGTATACGTCATCCTACGAGTAGTTCCCAATGAACAGTTATTTTAAAATTACAGAGTCCTTTTAGTGAGTAGCCGCGTGGAGAACGACTTATCTAGACACCCTTATCTGCCATATACGGTACCTACTCACGCCGTCCATTAGCCTGACGAAGCGGAGAAAGGGCTTTCCAATTGAAATAACTGAGTACCGTTACGGTCCTTTAAGAATCATCTAAACGACGCGGCAAATAAAAGAGAAACCCCAGCCCGCAACCCTTTACTGCACACGTTTTCTGCAGCTGAATAGCGCAATTTTTATTATTTTACAACATTCCTCGAATATTGCACAACTCCGCAAAGACACCGACCGAGTATAAACGGCGCTAGATAATAGAGTATAATAAAAACAAACGGAAAGGGTTTACACAAATGCGGAAAAATTACGCAACGTCCGATTTTACGAGGGCGTCAAAAGCCGGCAAAAAAAACGACTTTGCAGGTAAGGGAAGGGTCCGCTATTGTGGGGCCGGGCCGGCACCTCCACAAAGCCGACGCGAATACAAGTGCCATTCACCACTATAATGACACTGTATGCAAATAAATGCAAATCTTTTTACGAGCGCTCTTTCATAGCTCGACAATGAGCGCTTTGTATACCGGGCCTAGCTACTGAATCCGATTATGTATGTTGTAAACAAATTATCGATTCTAGTAAGTGACCCTTTTGCAAGAAAATAAGTAGCTATAGCTGAACGATAAATTATATTTTATTAGCTATAAATTACAGCATAGACGTTTTCATATATAGTAATTAAAGTGTAGGCTGGCAGCCAGTATTAAAGTTGCATGAAGCAATTAATAACTGCTTCAGCGCCGCTTTAACAAAACAACTTCTTAAAATTATATCTAGCAAGATAGTTGCCCCTTTGAACTTGATCTTTTTATCAAATGTGGCTACGAACTTAAAAATTATATCGGCGGCGTCGCATTCCGCGGTCCCACACCACACACTCGGGCAATAAACGTGTTGGGAACGTACACACGCACGCACACAGAGGTAATACGGGATACAATATTAGGGAAGAATGGCCAGGATAATAGTAGCCGCGTTAATAAATGCATGTCTACGCACGAACAGCAGTTCATAGGTTCTACCGCGTAGCGCGCAGACATCAGTCTACGAAAGTACTAGGGTAGCAAAATTATAAGCATGAGCTTGGAATTTTACCTTCTAATAGTAGGTAAAAAAATAATTAAATGGGGTACCTATGAAATCTTTTGCATAACACCAATGCAAGTGTCCGTACTTTAATTAATGGTTTCTATTACTCATATAATGTTAAGTCGCTAGAAAGAAATAACAAGGCTGCACTTACATAATCAAGCTGGAAAGATACAACGCACACATAAAATGTTAATCTATCTGCATGTGACTACAGTGTTTATATGGGGGTTTGATGGTGTGCGTGACCTTTACACTGGCACGTCATGTGTGAAACTGCTTCGCGGACGCGCGGGCGCAGCTCACACGGATGCACCGCTCGCACACAGGCGCGCGGCTAGACACGAATATTGCTCGCTATGCTAATGCAGCGGAGATTGGGCAGGTCGTTGGCCGCGCTCCCGGACGTTAAGTCATTCGGCAGAACCCGTCGGCCACCCTCGCCTCCCCCAGCCCCAGCCCTCACAATCATTTAACCGCCTAAGAACCCAAGATTTGTTACAAGTTTCCACGAAAAAAGATATTCCCGTTCAAATAAAAATGAAACTCCCGCGTCTTTGTATACGTTTGTGGAGGCGACATATAGATACGGTCACGGTCACATGCGTATCATGTTTTTCTTATTATACTACTATTTATTGATTTTGATTTTTAAGTATTTAATTTAGCAATAAAAACGTTATATTCCCTTTCGATTCACAAAAGGAACGAAGAGATTGTTAACACTAAAATGTCTACAGATTTCAGAACTAGGCTCCTAGCCTTATTCAGCATCTCATTTCTCGCCGAAGTTGTATTTACCAGGTTGGTAGTGGCCTTGAGCTGAGCGCAGCGCGGGCGCAGCAGATTACTCACCCGTACACGGACGGACCCTATGATCGTTTACGTGTGTGCGTGTAAAGGGCTGATTGTACGCAGCAAGATAGACGATAGATAGGTGAGTTAGATTGCCTGAAGACATCGAAAGGATACGGACTTTACAAGCCCATAGTAGTAATTTATAACAACGCTCGGATTGATACAGGACTGTAAACTAGGAAATTCAAGCACTATTTATTTAATTCGGGACATTGATAGAAATTGCGTTAGGGATTCTTTGTTTATTATGATAATGCCCTACATAGTTTAGAAAAGATAAAATGATGTGATACGTATCTCGCCACAAAAAATCATCAAAATAACATTACCAACGTAAAATCGGTAAAGCAATTTAAAGCCTGGTGTTTTACTAGTAAGTACTAGTTCCGCAGACAACACAATCGACGCCAATCGCGTTTCTACGTCTAGAATCGGTACATATTTACCAACACCACGTGCCATTACAGAGTTAAACGTTTACCTAATTATGCGGCAATATACGGACATACCAAGAGTTTTTCTAATGATTATTATAATCCCATCTCGTGCCCAATGCCTATCTGGAGAAATTGTGTGTTACGTGGGCGTTTTGACAGGAGAGTCGGCCGCGGCCGATGTCGGCGCATAATGGATGCATCTATTAGAGGTGTGCCACTTCTCGTGAAAGTGCATCGGCTGCAGCCTTGAACAGACCCTTTCCCTCGTCCATCAACCAGCTCCCGCCTCGCGCTCGTTATATCCAACCGCGCATTAAACTATTGAGCGGACATTTATCGCTGCCACTTATTAAACTCTCTTTTTAGGGATTGACTCACTCGACGGATGTTTTCTATCAAGCCGGAGCCGAGCTGGCCACAAGGGGATGTTTGTGTATGACCGCCTTTATGTGCCAGAGCTGCTTCCCCTTTTATGCATGATAGTGCGATGCCTGGTTCATGGTAAGTACATGGTGAGGCGAGGGAGGGGGCGGGAGCGGGCGGTTATTTCGGTATGCACATTGCAGCGCCGGTACCGCGGCGCAGCGAGCCACTTGCCACTCGAAATAGTCAGGTCAGGGACCGCGAGCTTCGCCTCGATCCTTCCTCAAGGTCGAGCCCCGAATACTCCGCGATGTCCCATAGCCCTAAATGCATCAAACCCTTTGTAATATTGCAGTAATAGCACGGCATTAATAGGAAGTTAACTCAGTACTGATTAATTTGTTTGTGTCGTTGAATAAATACCTACTTACCTTACGTTTTGGTAATGAAACAGCAGTAGGTTACACGCCAGAATCAGGAAGTTTATAGCTTGGCTAAAAAGAGTTTGAGGTAATAACAGGTAAAACTAAAGTATTCTTAAGTGGGGACAATCTATCTAAATAGCAGGTTTTAGATGAAAATTGGATCATGATGCCCGTTTCATACCGCACCGCCCCTTTTTTGCCAAGCAATATAAGTACCTATGTCCTGTCTGGTCCTGTATTATCTCTAACAACTAATGCTACGCCCTTCTTTAAGCAAATCTTCCGTAGATACCTACTATATTGCTCTTTGACTCATAATCTCGATTAAATTCTGAATAATAGTATATATTCGATTTGGTTGTTATCTATCGTGCCTAATGTTGGCAAACGTGACTTTTCGACTGTTTAATCGATTCTTAATTGCGAATACGACATTAAATGTCGCGAGATAAACCGCGACATACGCAGCGCTCATTAGGCTAGAAATTTGCGATAAGGACAAGATGACTCCGGCGTTTGACCACAAACTACAGACATATAAACGAGGAAACCGTAGCGATATTTAATATACAATTTTGGATAATCGTGTACTAAGGTAACGACCAGTTGAAATGCTGAAATGAATCTAATCATTGATGTATTTAGGAGTAATTACACATTACACTCTCTTGATTTATATTTTTTGGAATAAGAAGGGAGACAAGCCAGCGGATCACCTGATGGAGAGTTATTACTGCAATTACCAACTTGTTTTAAGCCTAACTACTTCCATATACCTAGGTCCTATTCAAACAAAAACGTTGTGCTATGTCAAATAACTAAGTCATGTTATGTTTAGATGAATATATACGTCGTCTTACTTTTGTCTCTATTTAAACAAATTCAAATTATGTTTTTAATTAGCCATAACATCTTACCATCAACTTTGATCTAAACACGTCTATTAGATTATTTTGAGCACGTTTTTCGCGTCGAACCTAAGTTATTACCAAACTGTACCTACTACATTTGTAAGTATGTATAAGTAGGTGCGTTTTAATTATGTTACGACATATACGAACATCCTTCCTGCAGTTATAGCTTTAAGCAAAAACTATAACAGGTTCCCCCTTGCGTCGCCTGCCACTTCTATGGTTTCAGCTTCCCTGAGGGTTGGTCATCGACACCGAAATGTTTTAAGGAGTCACTAGAATACATATGACTAACTACCTACCTATCGCTAAGCATTCATTGAATCAATATGTCCCGATTAGCAAAGTTGTCTCAATACTGATTTAAAACGGTCTAGATACAGACATCTAATCAAGTAAACAACATAATGCATGAATATAATGTGATCATACGTGCAAATACAATTCTCCCGCTCCACATACATACAATGTAAATCTTTTAAATACTTAAATCAAGTATCGCCATTGACAGAAAATCAATCAAAATGTTTTAGAAATCAAAAATTCTCCATTTGATATCAAATTATTCGTCACACAACGTCTCATCGTCAAACACGTTCGGCATTCGAATGTTGGAGGCGGATAGACGTTTCTAGAGGGCGCACAGAGCAAGGCAAGGCATCTCCGTCGATGTTGGCGAGGACATTGCACTTCTGCCGCCCCTCCCGCGGCCCTTGGGTCCTTACTTCCCCCCCACTGGCCTTGCCGAAACTCGCTTCACAATGTTGCTGCTATGACCGGATTTAACTATTTAGAGTATTTAGCCACCCGTGCATTCGTTTATTTTGTGTCATGTAACATACAAAGGACGTTCTAAATCTAATGTAAATGTAGGTTAGGTTTGGTTAGGTGTTTTTACATAAGAAACACTGTCAGGTATTTTTAGGAATGTTTCGGAACAACATAGATAACGTCTTAAGTATTTTATAGGTAGGTACAAAAGTGATGTTGTTGCCGATTCCCTAATTAAATCATTGTACATAGAGCTCCGTGACTTGCAGTGTACGTAATAACGAGCTCATAAAACGTCTTAATTAATCAAGATACGTCATAAAAGCCCGCTTAAAATTGAATGGAAGGATAGCAACGACTGTCGGTAGATAGAATCGCCGTCATGGCCGCCGCGCCGGTGCATCGCAAGCGCACCGCTTCCCGTTACTTGCTATGTACACCGTACATAAAGCTATGTACCGACTTTACTCAGCCACTGTCAGCAGAAAAAGCACTAGAGTTTTACTATTATTTGAAGGTATTTGAATTTACACTGACATTATTCATCAATTCAGATTCATCCACTATTCATTTAGAGTGAACGGACTAACCGTCTGTGTCAATAAACTATGGGTAAGTCTAATCTCATTTTTCATTCCCGTTCAGACCAAATTTACGTTATTTGAATTGACACTATACTTTGCTAAATATTAATTGAATAATAACTCTTCTTGTTTTTACATTCTAGTTCGAAAGAATAGGTAATTTTAAGAAACAAAATTTATTAATGTTGTATTCGACCCAATAGTTTTGTTTTAATATCTCTATTTATTTTGGAGACATTTTATGGATAATATGATTATTTTAAATTTGGGTTGGTATTTTATAATAAATTATAACAATTAAATGATATGTAATGATAAACATGATCGTAATTGTGTATTAAAACATACTATTTCAAGGGGGTTTTTGCCTAACCCGTAAGATAGGTACACCTAGTCAAACAAAGGTTAAATGTACTTTTGTCGCACTATCCGAACGGCTTTAAAACCCCATTCGAATTAGAATAATTGTTAAAATATGAACAATCCCAAATTGTACATGGTTACAATATTATTTTACTAAATACTAGTCAGGTACATCTCTTACCTATACCTATGGTATACCGCCCCGCTAGCGATGTCAGCAGTAAGTAAACTATTTGGTAACCATACATCGTACTTACTGCCAATATCACTAGCGCGGCAGTACTTAGCTATTTATTGGAATTAACCTAGGCATTAGACATTGCGAATTTTTAAATCATTTTTCCGTAACCTTCTAGGCCATGGGTGGCCAACCTCTCGGACCGACGCGACTGGTCGATCGCGACTATTAGTCCAATCGATCGTGGCAAGGCAAAATAAATAAATATGTAGAACAGACTGCGCACAACAGAACAGAGGTATGTATTTGGTAGATCACAGAGGTTGTCAGTGAACAGTATATCTTGGGTGTAACCAAGTTGGCCACCCCTGTTCTATACCTACCCCGTATACCTACCTACTAGAAGTTTTTCGGCAGCTTCAGTAAAACCCTTCGCTAAAATTCTATTTCTCTTATTCTATTAGAATTGTAATTTCTTGCTTTGTTCTCTTGATGGCCTTTACAGGCCTTTTATTAGTATTCAATCAAAGTCATATAGTTATTAGGTTTAAGTTAAGAAAACAATAGCCAAATACGTGGCGCAGGTCACGTCATGATCACGGTAGCTCAATAAAGTGCCTACATCGTGTCACCCAACATTGTTTTCGAAACTATACTTTTATTATACGTCCGTTCGTTTTATTCTTTTTTCTTGATTTCTTTCTTTTACGATAAGGTATAAATAAAATAGCTACCATGATCTTAAAAATATGGGTTGAGACACTTGAGACTAAGTGAAATTATAGGCTACAATAGCGAAAGGAGATGTAGAGCTCACCCATGTTTTTGTAAGTCAGTAAATAGATATTTGAATTATTAACAGTTGTTTTTGAGCACATTAAGAAGATTATACATTATTTCCTATTACCTAAATCCCACACAAAATATTATATCTACAAGACTCGAGAATTGTTTATACTTTTTTGTCGACATTCACTTTGCAGAATTTTATTATCATTTCATCGTCACGGTTTTTCTACGCGCAGGAGGTTACATTTTGTAGTAGTAGCAATTAAATCGAACCTAACCTGACCCTAACCTATGTAATGAATACTTAAGATAACCTGAATAAAACGGGGCTACAATAGATAGTAACTTTCAATGAAGTGAAGCTCGGTGAAATTATCGAGAGTCGAGAATAACTAGCTCGATATTTAATTCCTATATAAAGGTCACATGTAGGACAAAATAAAATCTATTCTTAGTTATAGAGTACAGTTAAATTTTCAAAATGTACTGTACCGTCAGGTTCAATTTTAGATTTAAGACTAAAGAGAAAAAAATGATTCTTATTTTTCGTTCAAATGGTCCTAAGGGCTTTAACAATAATACAAAATAATTGAACCTAACCTAACATTTCATGGAATTAATTGAATTTTGAAGAATAGTTTGTATTTACATAGATTTGTCTGCTGTCGGTGGGTGCGGTGTGGTCCGCGCCGCGCCTGCCTCAACACGCGGCGCGTTCACCGCGCGCAGGCGCGACGTCACGCGCTTCCTGCGCAGCGTAGCAACATGCGTCTGCGCCGACTGTTGACACTATAGCGTACAGCACTATTTCACACCACACTATAACATCACAGGATTTGTATGCCCATCTTGCTTCGATATCGTACTTATATTGGTGACGTTATGAGTTATGACCGTTTATGCACTTGACAGTGAGAGCTGTCAAACGTCAACAATATATTTAGGATATCGAAGCGATATCTACTAAACCAAAATAAAATAACTTTCTAGACAAGTCTAAACGAAGATCATATTGATTCCTGTGGGTTTCATATTGCTTCGTATAAGGGATCAATACTGGTATTAAATAAAACTGAAATATCTTCCTTACTTTGCAACATTTCCTTGATATTCTCGAATGGAATTTAGGTAATACCTATTATATAAATTCACTGAAGTTCAAAAATATTCAATAATAAGCGAGATACCAAAATTGAATACCGGTATTGTTGTATGAAAATAATACCGGTATACGATCCCTGTTTGAATGAGACTATTTCGTTTTCTTGGTAGAGTGAGAATAGGACGAATATAACGAAAACAATATTGCTTACTTTCAGTCAAAACGATCTATAAATACATATTGCGTTTCATTTGCTTTCTAATCGTTGTTTTTAGTCTTTAGATATAATCCTTCATGGCTCAAGCAATGACAAGAAACATAACCATTTAAAAACGAATAGTTACAAATGTCTTTTAAAATATATTGTGATATGTAATCCAACGAATAGTACTAAATTCTAACATTTAATTAAAGTAGTTATATATAAAGGGTGTGTAAATTTACAATACAAGTTTCAGTTAAAGTTAATTATGATTACGATCATGTCGTAATTAGAGATTTCGTCTTGGTTACGTAAACGGTTATTTTACAATTCTAATGCTAAATTTTTTAACGCGTTTGCGGAAAACTCCACACTCCATTACCCTAGTTAGAGTCTGCAAAAGAAATCTTTGGTGTTTTATAACTAAGTATAACGTAACGGCACCGCGTTTTATTTATCATCCTTAACGTATAGCAGGTATTTGAAAACGTACAGCAGAAATTATGTTGGTGAATTTTGTATCAAAACTGGTATCTCAAACAAACCAACGTCCCTCATTCCTTATTTTTGTAATTTTCTTCGAATGTAAGAGACAAACCATGCTATGGGAGCTTTAAGAATTACATCATTGAAATTTAGATACAAATTCAAAATATTTATATTAAATTGGCCATATGAGGGCTCGTTCACACGGCGGTAATATGAAGTGAATCTGCCAACGCTTCGGACAAGATCATCATTGAAGAGAAGAAGTCATTTATTCAATCATAAAACATCTAATAAAATTATCATCATATTCCGCTATAATGTTTCATATATTTAGGTATATAATTAAAAGAACTATAATCTTTTACGAAGCCGTATTTCTATACAGCTGGCTCATCGGAAATACCAATCAACTGTTGTCATAAAACTTATACGACGCATAACATGGACTCTCCTAATTATCCGACCTAGGACAACAGCGTTCAAATTATGTTTGTGGAGCAGTGATAGTGTTATCGGGCTATGCAAATTGCCCTTTAAATGGCCAAATGGCTAATTGGACATAATATTTGCCCCGCAATAGGACAGACGTTTGTACAAACACAGATAAGCACCCACTATGTCGTAATTGTGACCGCAATAATGTTGAAAGGATAATAGAAAAGGATAATTGTAATTATTTGATTGACCCAATATTTTAAACCAATATGAAATGTTCCTACGTATATGAAAGGCGTTACACCATTCGGCATGCTGGATGATAAATACAAAGGATTTGAATAAATTATAACACCATGTACCTAAGTATAAACCAATCCAATGAATTGAGCTATATTAGCAATTTGGCACCTCAAATATTCAGGATGTCTATGATTTGCTGTTAATATCAATTCAAAAGTTTGAAAATAATCAATGATTAATGAGGTGTAATTAAAGGGTTTAAACACTTGTTTTTGAAAACAGATACTTTCACCATTTGTCACATTTGATATCCTCTCTTTACCTCTACTTTAATTAAGAAGAATATACTATACCTTGAAGATTACATTAGCCAAATAAATCGAAATTATTTCCTCGTTTACTTATCTTTTGTTTTTACCTCTAAAATATTCTGCGAGTGATAGGCTATTTTTTTCTCGAAAACTTAAATAAGTCCCTAGGAAAAGAGATAAACGAATTCGTGACCAAAGTTGTAAATCAAAAAGGCTATTTTTATCCCCATCACTAGGGAGGAAAGCGGATGAAACGCAATCCGAAAAATAAAAGTAAACGAGTACAATTATATTTAGCAATCACCCCTGTAATTACTACAGGAGGTTTCTTAATTGAGCTTCCAATAAAAAGGTCGGAGCTTCCGACTTCCCACGAGAGGGCAGCGCTTGCGCAGCATGTGCGCGATGCAGCTTATTACGCGAGGAAATAATAACCAAATATTGTGTGCCACCTGCATAGACCAACGATAGAATCAGATATAGAAGTTATAAGATTTAATAGAGATATACGAATGACTAGGCGAATAAGAAAAGTTAACTTCTATTCGAAAAGAGTTCTTTGATTTTATTTGACTTTTGATCTACGCGATCAAAATACGGATATCAATAAATTGGTTAAGTTAATAATTAAGCTCCAGCTATGTGCACAAGATATCGATATACCTACACGTTTTCAATTATCTAGATAAATAAATTTATCAATACATATTATAAATCTAAAAATCACTAACAAATACGAGCAAATAATAATACTAAATCGAAACCGAGACCGCAACTAGCTTCATAGGCAGTCTGTTCTTTAAATTATCACTCTTAGCATCACAAAATGACGGGCTATGCCACGCCATCTAGATATATGAATAACAATAAGTATTATCATGTTTTACAACTTTTACAAGGATTTCTTATGATCACATTATGATGTTTCATAGTCTAAAGATTTTTCCTTTTTTTCACGCTTGGTCCTACAGTCTGTAAGTTTTCAACTTTTTTTATCACTTGATTGCGGCCCGTCAGTGGCTTTATTGTAGTATTTTAGTGGCTAATTTCCAACATTCCCCGTGGATTATTCATTTGTTTTCTTTCAAACAAACCTTGTTCTGACAAAAAAACACAACTTTTTTTTTTAAATTGAATTATATGCAGTTGGTGGGAAGTTATGCGCGTACCTACATTTTGATTCATTTTTATTAGGGTTCCGTACCCAAAGGGTAAAAACGGGACCCTATTACTAAGACTACGCTGTCCGTCTGTCCGTCTGTCTGTAGGCTGTATCTCATGAACCGTGATATCTAAACAGTTGAAATTTTCACAAATGATGTATTTTGGTTGGGAAAGGGGGGCTCCCATATAACAAACGTGATATTTTACGGTTTTTTGCTCGATTAATTAAAAAATAATAAAATTAATAACAGAAACAGGTAGGCGCTTGAAATATTCACAGAATATTTAGTTGTATATTCACTTTAAAAATAAAGAATTAAATTAAAATAAAATAAATATTTAAAGTGGGCTCCCGTACAACAAACGTGTTTTTTAACCCGTTTTTGCTAATCTTGTATAGATAAATGGTAAAGAACCCTTCGTGAGCGAGTCCGACTCGCACTGGGCCTGTTTTTTTATATAAACACTAGCTACCCGCCCTCGCTTCGCTTCGGTTTATGTGAGTTCTCTTATACACCCGTACATTTTGCTGGATATATTGTAAACTGCATTAAAATCAGTTGCATAGTTTAAAATATCTAAGGGTACAGACAGCGAATGCGACTTTCTTTAATACGATGTAAAGAAAAGATTTGCAATTTCTAAGGATATAGCGATATGAAATATAATATTTATTTATCATGAATAAAGTCAGTAGCAAAATCCAGAGTTAAAATAAGACTGGTACTTCTTCTCCCTTCCTGCCTCTATATTATCTTTATAAATATTTTCAAACGCACTATCAAATGATAAAAAGAAGAATCATTTCCGTATGCGACATCTCGTTCTATTTCAGGCCGTACGCCCTCTGTGGATTGATTGGTCGCGTATTTCATTACAGAGGTGAATTAAAAGCACTGAAATAGAAATAAAACATCCTGTATACAGAACTCGGTAGATAAAATATTGTTAGTGAGTAATGCATAATTAAATTAATACTTTAGTTTAATTCTGAACTTTTGCATATCTAAAGCCTACGAGTGCCTTCAAGAGTAAGTTTAAAAAGACCAAAACGTTTTACCCGCATGATCCAAAAAAAAAAAACGTAATGCTAACATTTAAAATATTTTAAAATACTTACTCATGTCTAAAAATGTAGGTAAGCGTGCTTAGATATATATCGTTGTATGTCAGTTTTATTTTTACATCAGGTAGTTACTATGAGTGCTGCTTCAGTTAATTTCGTAGTAAATTATTTAACAATGAATGTAGGTAGGTACTTGTTAATCCACATGCCAGCTCTGCATACGATCAAGCATGCGTTGAACCCCATTGTGTTGTTTTGCGAAACAAGTAGAAATCGCAAGTTTTGTATGTTAATTCATTGACTTCTGAACTATATTAATTCAGTGTACGTCGGCAAACCTCATTGCCCGATCACTGACCAACACGTGAATTGATTATTTTAGAGTTTCATCAATTTTGAATAATTATTGCAAAAAAATATCATTAATAATGTTTTAATACTAAGACTGCGGCAATAAAAACACCCTATATGTCTAGAAAAATATATTTTTATTCCATTTTATAACGGTTAATGTAACGACTGAAAAAAGATTTATTCGAAAACAGCATTTCATTCTGACAACCATTCTGAGGAATAATTCTTGCTATAAATACTAGTGTACTACATTTTAATTGCCAGTTTTTTGGCAAGTTTATTTTCGTTATTGGCATTGATTTGAGTTTTGGATTTTTTTGTACAAAAAACATCAACGTGTACTAAATTACGGTATACGGTACTTTCAAATGGGTTTAACTGATTTCATCAAAGTTATCTAAACGATTCACAAAGGAACTTTTTAAAAGTTATTCTGAAAAACATCAAGCTTATTAAGGTTTCAAAAGTATTTTTACTGTTCATAATTTAAACAAATTTCTGCTAATGGCTAATGAGCTTAAACGCCACATTGTCTTTTTAGCTAGGCTAAAAAAACCAAACGTGGTTACACATCAAAAAACTCGTATTGTAAATTGTTATTAAATGTTTTTTTTTCATCTTAAAACCATTATTTTTATTGCAACAAGTTTTCATACATATTCAATAAAAATATTTTTATTATATGAGAAAGTCTACGACTACGCCAATATTGGGGATTGTCGTTGGTAGGTCAGAGGTGACCAACCGCCGGGCGTCTTCACACTGCCCAATGTCCAGTGCACCCTTTCGCGACTTGCATTCACATCTGCCCATTACCAGGGGATTAATGCACACCGCATTGAATCATTATAATATCAATGATATTGCATTTTGTGCATATAAATCAGTTTTTTTTTAAACATCCGTTTTTGGGAAATGACTTATTAGTTTTTTTGTACAGATAGGGTCTAATGGGGGTGTAAGAAGCGGCCCACAAGTCGGACACTCATTTAAGGAAGGAAAACAGCGTGTACACAAGCTTAACATAAAAATGATTGTTGACTTAATTTAAGACTTTGGATACAGTTTAAGCAGTATCAACAACATTTCTTAGTTAAAAAATTGCATTCTTCTTCAGGTTTGGTCAATTGACCACATTTGTAATACTAAAAAGCACACCTGAATACTTACATTTATGTAAGTAGACCCTCGCGAAACACATTGACGGTAAAATAAGTTCAATGCCATCGCCAGGACAAGTTGGCAACGTTGGTAATTTAACAACTACATTGTTCCATAGGGTCACTTGGTTGGTCATAGGTGACCAATGGTACATTTTTGAAGATACGACCTTGGAAGAAATTAAAAGTAAATATAGAACATGGGAGCCGAATTTAGAGCGTAGGTACTCTTTTTAATAATTTGTTAAAAAATAAATGTCTTTTTTATACGCACTCATTACGCACGCTTAACTTTGCATCCTTTTTTAAAGGCACCTTACTGTTCATACAAAATTACCTACAACATTACTTAATTTTTTCAAACTTCACATCTAATAATTATTAATAATGTCGAACTTGTCCGACCAATTTTACAACACAAAATACTTACATCAATAACGTCCCACAACGTTTAGCATAGCTCATTTCATTGATATTATAATTATCCAGTGAATAAATTAATCCCTCCGTATTCAGCAGATGTCTTGAATGCAAGTCGCGAAAGGGTGGTCAGCGGTCAGTGCGACCGGCCGTTGGTCACCTCTGACCCGCCAACGAATCGCCAACAAAACTACGAATCACATGTTATTAAATTTACTATCTTATGACTACTATATTTTGCTCAATTATAATATCGTTCGTACCTATTTATATTTTAAACTAATGAATTAAGTAAATCAGTCGTGTGCTTAACGAGGTCACAATGGAATTTTCCAGGAATATGAAATTTACGTGTACCTCCGTATATCTACTAATACTGAGAAGGGTTCAGCAATGCATTCAATAATGATAAAAATAGGTAAGTATACTACGAATAATTTAATGTTTTAAACACTGGGTAAATAAAAAAAATACTATATCTTTAATGTCTTAAAGGTACAGAACGCCGCAAAATCAAAGAATTAATTAAGTTCAGATGTCAATGAACACCCATTTGCATACATTACGATTTTTAACCGTTTGAAGTTGCGGTTTAGAACAATAGTTAGTAATGGTATGCGTTTTAATTCTTGCAACATAAATGTAATCGTGACGTTTTTCTTCTGTTTTCGAAATACCCCCCGTTTGGGTAGCATGGAAAGGTAGCATACCTGCAAAAAAATGATAGTTGCAAAGTTCAATGTCACAGGATTAAGTTCAAGTTTGCAGTCCCATGAGGTCAGCGGTCATCGGTCAGGGGTGACCAACGGCTAGCCCATCCTTGCCCACGGCCTAGTATGAAACCTTGAAGCAAGTGAGTCACCTGCCTACCCTCGTTGAAACTCATTGTTACCCCAACAATAGTGCAAATACATCGCTTATCAGTTTTGCGTTCCGCAATTGTCTTACGCAAGATGCATTTGAATTTTTAAACAATGACTTACAATCTTGCACGGATAAGCAGGAGGTATAGAAATTAAAAGACTTTATTGCGTAAAATAGCATGTAAAATGTTAACAAACCTAACAAAGTAGGTAACACGGTCTAAATAAAAAAACTAAAATTCTATTTAGTCATCTTCAGAATTATTAATTTAATACTAAATCACATGAAATTTTGTGCCGGCAGTAGGTATGTGAGTTAAAAAATTATAGTTATTCAATGATTCTTACAAATGCTACGCAGTGTTTAAATTATTCATACGCATAATCGATGGGGGACTGCATTAAAAACTCTTGTCCACTATAAAGAGCGCCAAAAACTTGATATGATAGAAAACGGGTATGTCCGTCCGTTCGTCACCTATGACCCACGTCGGACCAGCGTCGTCCTTCAGACTTTGGGACAGGACTTTGGCAAGTTCACACAGTTAGCCTTGATATTGAATTAGCCAGTATTGTATTTTATTCATCTCTTAGAAATTCTTGTTACTATTGTAACAATGCTAAAAAGCAAAAAATATATGAAAAAGAGTAATTTGGCTAGGTTTTTTACCTAAGCGCGACGGAATTATTTTAAGAACATTTTCTTTTCATTGTGAATGTTAAATTAAGAGTTGGACTTTGAAATTAGTTAGTTATAGTACCTGTTCTCTGATCTATAGAGATATTTCGACATGGGTCCTTCAAAAATCGATCGTGAGTTTACAATATATTACGAACACAATCCATTAAACTAATATGTGTGTGTTACGTAAAGAAAATAGACAATGGCGCCGATAATTCAGTTCCCATTTACGTCACATCGATTTTCACAGACGAACGACCCGCGCCGGACACCGGACAGCGGTCAGTCCCCGTTTTACACCGCTTTTATTTACTCTAAGCTTATTAAACCGTTTCTTTGTTGAATCATTCTCGAGAAGGGTAATTAATATGGGTGCTTTGTGCAAAAACGCTAGCTTTGTTCTTTGTTGGCAGGCTTTGTTCGCCTCGGCCGGTTTGCCCGCTTTGTCGAGGTGATCATTAGCCCAGTGGGCAATTCGCACTGACCGCTTCTAACTGTTTTTTCTCACAGATATAGGATACGCCCTTGACCGTTAGTTTATTTTTACGGTGTTTAGGCGGGATGATTAATGAATCGGGTGGATTGGCGAGCCGAATAAGTTATTGTGAAAAGGTAGTGTGAATAGGTATAGAATTATTATTTGGTGGAATTTTAGGAATATTTTAATCAACGTACGTAATTTAATAGCAGGCCTTACGTTTTGTAAATACCTAGTCAACGTTTTTTTCACGTACTTTATCCTTGAATCCACTAAAATATCATACCGGAAGTTACTAGAAAAAAGTTGTACCCTAAAAAGATGTGTAAAGAAAATGCTATAAGTTAACTAATTTTGTAGCGAAAATTGACACCAGGAGGCCAATACTGAAATCCAAAAAAGTATTTAAGTACATAAAAATAATTTAAAGAAGGTGGGTGATTTTTTTTGCAGTTGAAAATTATTCAAACCTCTAGGTATAAGCATGAATTCCTCCAGAACAAATTTAAAAAAAAGTTTATTTTTAACAATTAATTTATACGTTAAGTGGAGGCATCTTTTGTGTAACCATGCAAGCACTTCTCCATATCAACGTATATTATAATATAGTATTACTAATGTAACTATTTATACTCTATTATGTGCAATAAATAATTAACTTAAGTGATTGATAAGATACCCTGCCTCTATTTTATAATTTAATGTTACAATTTTTGTAGAATTTTCATTTGGTTTTGATTCTATTAAAACATTACAATATTGATTTTCCCGTATTACTAATAATGATTGCTATTTTCAGCGCAGCTCTAAAAATATTTTGGTAGTTTGAAACGCATTTAATTAATTTAATTGGCGCGTACCGCATTAACGCTGTTTGTTTTACAGCTGCTTCTAAATACTACTACTAGCTATCTCAGAGCAAGTAACGTTATCTAACCTTGTATGGAAAACATACTCCTAAAAATATAAATTCATACCATCCTAGTACCATCTTAAACATATAAACAAATAGCTGTGTAGCGAGCCTTCACATCTTATGAATAATGCGGCTGTGTGCGTCGCTGTGTTTACGAAGGACACGGAGTGATTCGCTACAACATTGTGAATGTAGTGGTTCGCGAATCGCATCATATGAGAGGAAGGAGGATCGCCCTCCCGAAGCGCTAGCCAATCGGAGGACGTCTAGACTATAAGCCCAAGTAGGTACACAGCGCGCTGCTGTTTGCGTGAGTCGCGAATAATATGTATATAACCATATCAAGTCCACTTTATCTGTGTGTCAGGCATATAATAAACATATGACCATGATCATTGCTCATGAATAAATGCGTTACATAGTTTTTACATACATCCCATTGGTTGCTTATTCATACATACCTAAAGTTTTTTTTTCTATATACTTATAATATTGTATATAAGCCGAACGTTAATACCTACAACGAATGACGCAATCATCACCGCGAAACTAACTCCTCGGTTTCATGCCGCCTTGGTACTTGGACGCGCATGCAAAGTTCTTCCTGTGTTTGGAACGCACTTTATTCGTTTCTAGTTAGAACAATGGTTGTTGTCAAAACGTCAAATATCTCAACCGCGTGCCGGAAGTATAAAAACAACACTCAAGGGGTGGTTTCTATTAAGAATGGCTGTTAAAGTAGGATTACCGCCAACGAGACTTCAATTAGTGCAGGGGTTGCGAGGTTTAGCAAGGGATGTGCGGAAGGTAACCCTTCCGTGGAAAATATGTTCGTTTGATCGTTCCGAACACGTGTTCGTCTCAACACTGATCCCTTGAGGAGGTCGCGGCGTAATACATTACTTGCTACTGCAGTTAATTAAACAGTAGCTGAAAATAGCAAAATGGTTTCCTCATTGACAGTTCATGTTGTGTACTTTAGCTTGTTGCTAGATAGTTTAAAGAACGGCTTTTGAAAAACATAGCTCACCTCTTTTTCTTATTTATTAGGTTTACAAGTTAAACACCAAGCATTCGAAATTATGCTAAGTAATACCAAAGACTATTACATGGTTACAGCACATTCATTTTTGTACACTCATTTACATTTCAATTCAGTAAATAAGTATACATCATACATAAATTTGCAAAATTTCAAATGTGGGTGTTTAATTAATCAGGTTCTAAATTAGTTCGCATCACGTCTGTGCTACAATGATGATAACTGGAAATAACTGGAAATTAACTAATATATTGCTATATTGAGGAACACACCTGCATAACTTGCAGTTGAAAGTAATACACTGGCTTTCGTTAACTCTAACACTTAAGGACAATATACTTGGAATTACACCAGGTGTCAACTGTGTTAGTGGTCACCTTGCAGAACAAAGCAGTTCTCAATTGATTTTTTGTAAATGAAATGCCAAACAGTTGCAGACATTAGTCAGTCTAGATCTCTATCCGTAATCGTGATCAAGTGATCTCGATCCAGACTGTCTATGTAACGTGCTGGATTGAAGCATGTGTAGATAACATAATATTATTTAAGTCGTTTTTTTTAATCTCTTGCGATCCGTGACCTTGGTCGGATCACGATCTTAATTTTACCGTGTTATGACTGCCTATGTCAATTATGTGAATATTTTACCGTAATCAATAGGTAGGTACAAAGGACGCTGGCGACGTTGATGAAGCTGTGAAGCATTGTAATGAATGTATGTAGTTAATACCTATTCCATTATTTATCTGTAATCAATAAATTTGTGTAGCACCTATTTTCGACTGTTGGTTTTAGCAAAGTTTATGTTGTTATAAGTTCACTTTAGCTGTGTCAAAGTGTGTGGAAACGTTCATCTTAAGTCCAGATTTAGTACTATAATCTCGATTCAACTTTTTCATGCAAGTATTTAGTTTTTTAGGAACGGTTTGCTTCACCAACTAAACGTCACGAAACGTCTATTTTGGGAAATCGGTTTAAAGAATTATATCCAAAACAACCCCTTCATAACCTCACGGGGTTTTAAAAAAATCTGTCACAGGGGAGTAGCAAGATTAGCCCTACAAGTAAAGCCGGGCAAAAACACCGCACATGGGCGTATTTCAATTAGCTGTCAGTTTGTCAACCCTTCTGCTATTTTTTAAGTGCTTAGAGGCGCCAAAGCCAACACTGACTATTTAATTACGAGTTAAAAATAGAGTTAACGAAGTTTTTTCAACAATACTTAGAAATCCACTATTTTCAACCAATTTTGAACTTATGACAAATTGTAATTACCTATACGTACTACCTACCTAGTAAATTCTTCTCACGAAGAACCGTTATAATATAGCAAACGCCTAAAAAACCCTGCTTGTCTGCAAAGGAAGCAGAAATACAATATCCGTTTGATAGTGCATGTATGTAGGCTCCATTTGGGCAAGTAACCCTTTGAGAGGAAGTGTAGGTAAGTAGGTCAGACCTACGATTGTGCATTGCACATGTTGTGAAAGCGCCGCAAAAAACCCCCTTTTATAAATCGCTTTGTTTTCACACACAAAAACCGACTGATTGTTAGCCGCAATTTGTACCCTTAAGACCGTATAGTAACGTCGTTATGAGTTGGCCACGTTTTACCGATTACAAACATAAGCTAAACTATTAAGTGCTGTTAAAAGTGTTTGCTTTAATTCCGCTAAAATATGGTATAGCCCGTAAATGATCTATCACGTTTAAAAAATATAATATTCACATTAAGCTGCTAATGAGCCAATCCAAAACGAGATAACGATATTTAAAAAATAGCGTTCTATCATAGTTTTTGCCCGCTCTCGCAGACGTCCCCTCAACCCTTCCCGCGGTTCGCCGGGATTCTTTGCCCTCCATTTTTTGTGGCTCTTCTTTTTAAATGGCACATGCAGAGAGAAATGTTTTTATATGCACATCAAGCTTGATAAAACGCAATATCATCAGTCTACCTGGTCCCTGGGCTGGAGTCTATTCTTTTAATAGGCTATCCTAATCGATTAACTGCCTATGCATAGTTATTTTATACGCTTCGTAGAAAGTTTTACGTTTTTCCAAATAGGTAGGGATAGAAATGTATCGACCCTTACTAAATAAGTCTGTCAGTGCCTTTTTCAGCGCAAACCTTCTAAAATATAATAAGTACCTCATAAACGTGAAAGCCATCAAAAAAGTAAGTTTCAGTATTTTTACTTTCAGTCATGCTTATGAGGTAAGAAGTGTTTCTGTATCCTAGTGTAAGTGCAACACTAAATCTAGTTAGTGTAGCTCTAGGATGTTCTGCTCTGTGGACAATTTCATGACTCATGAAATTATAACTTATTAATTATTATATATCAGCATCGTCTTTAGTATGTTCAAATCAGTGACTCACAAACCAAACTTTCACGAAAAATATTTCTTCTCTATAAGAAACCAATAAGTTTACCAAAATCCAATAAAAAACCTCCAAGATAAAGGAATTTACTTCGTCAACAACACTTTTTAGGCTAACAGTAAACTCAGGGATATCGCGCCAAAACAAACGGTCGTGCAAAACGTCAGGATACGGCGGGATTTGGAGCCGCCGCAAAAAATGGCGCAGGTAAAAAGTCATATACCGGTATAATTATTGTCACAAATTAAAGCAAAAACTCCTACACAAAAGGTATCAAAATTCTGCAAGCCACACGAGCAGGTAGAAGAAATTTATATAAATTCGTGTTTTTTGTGTGGAAAGAATTGTGCAAAAGCGTGGGAGGGACCGTGGGCTAACTGTATCTGCGAGACACCCGGCGAGAACAATCTGCCGGCTGGAAACTAATGCGAAGAGTTCTTTTGGCCAAATTATACCTATTTGGAACTTTAATATAATTACTCACTATAATCTGGTTCAACAGCGAGTGGGTTTCAAAGTTACATACTACATTTACATACTTAAAACATGTAGGTATATTCCTATTCCAATTTCTCGATTTCTGCAGTCGTTAACGTTCGCGAATTGCCACTTGTCTTTTGCCTAGCACTTATTAATTTAAAATATCAAAATATATTGTAACGTAAAAGTAAGTGTAACTAATGAAATAAAAATAGATGATAAATTGTATAAAAATATGGGAATTCTTTAAATACGTCCGTGCATTTTTGGAAAACGCCTCGTCACTAAGTAAACAATCCGATCGGAGCGAGTTTCAATGGAATGAGAATTTTGTGCAAAAAGGCCTTATAAAAACTCCTAAGCTCCTTCCAAAGTTGCTCGCGACGACGTGATAAGTTTATTTTGAAATAGAGATTCAAGATCGGCTTAAGTTACCAGGCAACAGTTTGCTTGATTTGGTATATTTTTTGTTCTTACCTTGAGGTTAAATCTAAAACGTGTCATATAAAGTTAATTAAACTTCACAGGAAAACAAAAAAAATACAACTACAAGCTATTACAAAACGCAATTTTTCAACATTGTATCATTACAATAAGAATGTAATGAAAATGACAACGTAATATCTAAAAGCCGACCGCCTAATTGGCAAATCAAGAAGACATTTAAGACATTTTGGGTTGTATTTCAACATTCCTCCCTCTAAAATAATAGACGCGGAGCAGGCTGCAAGCATTCGCGTGTCGTTGAACCTAAACAAAAACTCCCCCGCACGTTTCAGCGACGTTCTCACGCCGAGCCCCGAACTCTGACACGCTTATGAAAAAACTTCAGTTTTTGTACCACAGCGCAGTTTAAAATAAATTTTACCAGATTGCGGCTGAAAGTGCCCGCGAAATGTAGAAAAAGTGCGCAAGCGCG
Source organism: Acleris sparsana (assembly GCA_923062465.1). Taxonomy (NCBI): domain Eukaryota; kingdom Metazoa; phylum Arthropoda; class Insecta; order Lepidoptera; family Tortricidae; genus Acleris; species Acleris sparsana. The sequence continues at coordinate 14,030,625 of OV281289.1, forward strand.
CAGCGGGAGCATTTCAAAGTCAGCAGTCTTCTATGTACCTATTACAAACCTCTTTTGAAAGGTTTGAAGTGTAGACTATAATAATTAGGCAGAATGAAGAGGTTTTTACCAAAATATTATTGATGTTAATATGTTGATTTTAATTTACTTCCAACGAATTTCACCTTACACACCGCGTGCATAACATATGAGTATTTCATTGAGTTATATTACACAATCCTTTATGCACTTTTTGTGCACATTAGGGGTAGATATTAAAATGTCAGGCACGCATTATGACGGTACCGGAAGTTGCGTTTCACTGCGAATGTCATTTCCGGCCCGCCCCGCTGTGAACTCTCATTATTCTTTCAGCAAATATGTTTTGACTAAGGCCATTACCTCTTTCGATCGGGCTTGAGCCTCAAATGATCTTGGGCACCACCATTAATATAATGATTGAATCATTATCAATCATTAAAGGGTAGAAACATCGCCACATGCCACGTGAACTGCCTACTGAAGATAACTCGTTAAGGCGAAAGTAAATGTTTGACGACCAGAAATTTATTAAAAAGTAGACACAAGCATAAGAGTGTGTCAGTTATTTGTGAGCCCAATGTTGAATAATATATTGCTGGTGACTGTATCTAATACAAATTGCCTTGTAAGATTTTGCTACGTCAATACACATAGATACAGATAAGCAACTATGTCAATTAACCTTGTATTTGTATCAACTGTGTAACCTTCACGGTCTCGATTAAACATAATATCTTGTCATAGTTTTCAATGAATGTGAGCTCCTTGGGTCCGCGTTGAAGTTATTACTGAACTCTCTCGTATAATAATGCCAAATTTTAATATTAGATTCTTATACAAAAGTATACGAGTTACTTTATTTATTAAAATTACCTATCACGTTCCTATAATATAGCTGCGGCAATGGGTAGGTATATGTTTTAAAGTTTAGCTAATGCAGCGTATTTTTTGTACCTGCCCAAGCAATAACGGTTCGTTGTAAATCGACAGAATAATCCGTATAACTGTCATCACTTCCCTATCGCATTTTGGTATATGTGGGAACAAATTATCGCAAACACTTGGATGTCACGCAAAAAACCCTTGCACAAAACATCACCTGCGTAAAAAATACACTCCCACGCTGGGAAAGGGTTGCGCACCTGACCTATATTGCTAAAGCGTAAAAAATGTTTTCTTTTGCGTTTTTTATGGCTTTATTATAAATCTCATAGATGTACAGATTGCAATAGATCAGTAGGGTGTCTGTATATTCCTCGAAGGTTACAAGTATCCACATTTATGTCTTTCAAGGAAATTTTATTCGATTGGTCCATTATTATACATAAAGGTTTATTTCTTTTAAACATCAGTGGCTACTTACCTACTTGAGTACCATCATATTTAATTTGAAAATGAGTTTGTCTGTTTATTTGTTACGCGTTTACGACTTAACCACTCAGCCAATTTTAAAATTTGGAATCTGGTAGGGTACTTATTATCAAGCATAATACCAAGAGAAACAATAAACACTACACGAACAAAATCGGGGACAAAATCTAGTTACCTTTCAAAATAACAAGATTTTCACATTAATTTAATATGCACAATTTTACACCTAACAACCGATGAAAACAAGTTTGCCTCTATAACAACAAAACAAATGACAGCAAAATGTTTGTCCCGCGACGCCGCGGTGGATGCTCACCCCACTTGCGCAAGCGGCGCACAATGCGCCATTGTTGCGCCGGCGCAGGTAGCTTAAAGGGTTATCCGCTTATGCAAAAAACTATCCGATTAACACTACACGAGTTACCAGTTTATATGTATGCTAACGAAGTAAGAGCTGTTCATCCCAGACGCGTGCATATTTGCATATTGAACATCTTTATCCTTAGACATGGAGGATGATTGGAGACTTATGAATATGGGAAAGCCGTTTGTTTTCCTCAATTATTGGTTATCCTAACGTAGCATTAAAATAAAATAAACCTATTTTTCATTCCAAACCATTATTAACGGTGCAAATTTTCATACGTTTGAAATTATTATATTTCTGAAACCGTTTAACTTTAGAGGATTGTTATAAGACAAACCTGACCACCTATCGTGATCTGTATGTAAATCTTAAAAAAAAAAACTACGAAAAGTTAATCAGTTTTAGAAAAAAATAAGTTACCTACTTAAGTACTTATGAATTCCGGATAGCTAAAAAGCAGTTTGGAAAAAAAAACTTCGAACTTGCAGTAGGTTACATTACCAGATTGACCTGTATATCTATGTTTTCATATATGTATAGTTCCGATAACAGGTGGTTACCTATATTTCGCTACAAAAGTTATAATTGAAGAAAATGAATCTCATGCATGAAAAAGCGCAAGCAAAAAGAAAGCTGTGAAATTGTTTTTCGTCAAGAAACTTTTCTAGTTGTGATCGTTTCCAATGAGAACTAAAACTAAGATATAAGAATATATTCTTCATGTTTCAATCGCAAAAAAAAAAACATTTTTTGGAAATATTCTGCAGCTTGCGCGTTCCTAAGCGTAGCGTAGCGCTCTTGAATAGCTTAATTACTTATTTACATTAAAATTCTGATACTCTAGCTAGCACACAAGACGTGGTTTTATTCAGGTCTGTAGAATACTTGACCGTTTATAAGACGGCGAGGCGTCGGCAGGTCGCGTGTCCGCGCTGCGGTTAACGCGTTTACATCGAGGGGCCTACGTGAATTTGCGGCCTTTAACGAAGCCAGCTCATTACGAATTCATCGACGAGAAAGCGTGAGCCGACATGGGGTGGGCAGGCTGACAGGCAATGTGTTGCAAAATGAATAAATAGCAGCGAGAACGGGGGCAGTTCGCCGGGTAACCGACGTCGACTCAATAATGCAACCAGACCTGCCTATTTCTAGCCCCTGCTACTCCACAACCCACCATCGATACGAGTAATAGGCTCCAGCGCTACTGGTCGCTGCAAAACATAGCATACTTAATGAATTTGTTCGCAGACACGACACGATAATGCCACAGCATTTACGGTAGACGGGTCGCGAACGCCCCTTTCTTGGATTGCCATCATTAATGCATGGGAGGTTTTGCAGGTTGCGGTGTTGCGTAAAGTTGACTTTGTACATTTTAAATGATGCACAGTACTTGAAAAGGTTTGCACGTGTAAATGTAATTATTGTGGCTTCTTTTGTGTTTTGAAAAACTATTATATTATTAAGCTGTCTGTGGATTACCTTTCCTCGAATCTAGTGACAGGAGGAGGCCTGATGCTGCGTCTAATTTAAGAGTATTGTTTTTCAAAACTCTTCATATCATTAAACTTTCGTCCTACGACACTACAATAGTAAATGGTTGTTTTGTTGAACTCACAAACAATTTAGTTTTGATTGCCTCAAAATACTCGTACCATTTGCCATTGATAAAGCTACTTCCTGTAAATCTGCTTCGCGAGGCTTTTTGACCATGTGATAGAAAAATAGGTAATTTTATTTTAATTGTAATAAAAATTACGTGCAATAATCTGCTAAACAACTCAACGTGATTCAGATGTAAGTAGATATGTACACCTTACCTATATACAGCGGGATGAGTAAAAAACTGCATTAGACTGATCTGTCTGCGCAAACGTATAAAAAACCCACTGGGCGAGCACCATGTGCAGTCGCAGGTGCCCTCCGTTCCCACACAACCCTTTCAGCGAGACACCTCCGCCCCTACCCCTCACCCTCTAAAAACTGCATACAAACCAATCACATATGGTTCATGTAACCTCAACCATATTACATTCAGCTACACGGCGTTTTCCCTCAACAAAGCGACAGTCTCTTACGTTATTCTGGATCAGTGGGCTTCATTAGTCCCGAATCTACCTGTTCCGATTGTATTTATAGACGCTGTCGTGTCATTAGATTTATTGTGGATATAATGCAATCCTCTCCAATTTTTTGCCTTTCATCTTGAAATATCTCGAGAAATACGGTGATGCGTTTATGCTATTTTAATCGAACAAAAAGTTTGATGACACCGAAGTGTAGGTAGTTGAGACAGTAATCGCCTATGATAAGTAGAGGAGGTGCATTAAGAGTTTATCTGGAAGAATTAGTTGTTTTTGTCGTAAAACCGAAAGTAAATCGAAGGAGGCATTAGCTGACGTGCAAAGTGTTTTACCGGTGTAACCTTCCTCAATGTAGTTAAGGAATTTTAAACTCTTCATATCTAACTTACAATTCTACGTTAAAGATTTTTTGAAAACACAACTAAGTTAAAAGAAGTACAAAAAGTAATCGTTATCTGGATGTTTTGTAGCCAATTAAAAGCAAAGGGTGACCGGCTGTCGAAGTCCGCTACCCGCAATAAATCGCAACCCTACACAAAACGTTTCCGCTCGCTCTGCGCTCCTGATGACGAAAATTACTCCACCTGTAGAATTAAAACGCTGCACAAAAAAGGGATGAGAACTGCTGGTATTTAACTAGGGCCAGGGTGATGCAAAAGTACTATACAGTGTGAAGTAAATACGCATAGGTACCAATGACAAATATGCAAGTCTATTTTTTACATCGCTAGTAGTGGCTTTTGAACTATCATCAAGCTAGGCAAATGTTGAGTACGAACAAACAGAACCTGATTGGTATAAGAATACAAAAAATACATTATGAAGTTCTTATTTAAAATCGTTAAACTCTAATAAGCATTAACGCAAAAGGTGTTCTCTTTATGTGAAGGAAATTATTATTTTTAGATACTGTTCCAACAGAATTTTATAAATTGACTTGCATTATCTACATAGCCAACTGCGTTCCGTAGCGTCTTGGTGGTGAATTAATGCAACGAGCGTGCGCGGCCGCCATTGGTCAACGCACACAAGCTGCACTCGATTATGCAGTTGCAGATCATGCCCGATATCATGCCTATTTTATACTTAGCTTTTTTACATCTGGCCTATTCACCCGCTATATTTTGCCTTCCGACCCCACTTTTAGATAACACACGTTAAATATTATTCGAGGGTCATCAAAATTGTCCGGTGCGGTTTTAACATTAGGCAATACTAAAAGAGTACGGGTAAATATTTAAACTTTTCGAAATGTAGTGTTTCCGTAACTGATATTTCTCGTTAAAGCTGTTTGTTCGCGGGTTGGTAAAAAAGACGTCCGAGGGAGTCCGGCTGGCCGCGGAAGGGTTGCGGCCGGCGGCCTAGGGCTCCGAGGAGCAGCAAACAGGCAGATGGCGGCTTCAGTTACATTATCAACAGTCATCGTATTCAAATGGGACTGCATTGATTCCGGGCGCAACGACCCTGAATATGTTAAGAGCGCAAACGAAAATCGAGAATATTTATTCAGATACCTAATCACTGTAGCAGCAGCGTATTGTTTAATTTTCTAAGGGTATTAAGTTTTTTATGCCTGTATGCACAATAAGAAACTTACTATTCTTATTAGATCATAGTTTCATTCATAATCGGATGCTTATCAGATTGGAGCATCTGCTTAGATCTTGCATAACAGAAATTGAAACCGAAAGTTTATAAAAGAAATACCTCAACATTATTGTAAAGTCACTGGAGCACCGGGTAACGACGATTGTTCTGCTGAGACGGCTACAGCCTCGTCAATGCATTTGGGGCTGTGTACTTCGAGACAGCATTGAAAACGCTCCTCAACAAGCTCACGTTGTTCATTGCGGTCATCGTACAATGCCAACTGCGTAGAATGTTCCTTAAAGCATCAATGGTCTTTGAATGATACGGTTAGTGGTTTTGGCCCGCGGCGTGTAATGAAGATGACTATCACGATGCGCTATATACGTAACGGTGCATTAGTGACTGACTCACAGGGAACTGACCTAGGGGCATGCAGCGGAGTGCATTGACGCCGCCTCCGACGCACTTATCACTGGCATGTCTCCTCGAAGATAGGTTAAATGCATAGAACATGCCCTTTCGGGCCGATGAATAACACATCTGTTTTCGTGTCTGACAGTTCTGAACAGTGTCGCGTGAGGTCAAATACACCAACACTGTGATACAGCAGACAGACGAATATAAATAGTTTATCATTGTTTGTTATAGGTAAATGTCTTCTTGCAGGTTTTCCTGTTCTTGTATGTCTGGTGTAGAAATAGTTACATCAAGCTCATTACGGATTCTTGGGAGCTGTGATGAATTACCAATCTCAATAATGGGAATTAAACGATTACACTGGAGCCTCCTTTCCACATTGTCTGTAATTTTATGATAACCCTTATTATAGGAAACTTCACAGTAGGTACCTAAAGACGTACGAGCGATACGATTCTAATATAAAGCAAAGTAGAAGGGCCCATCTGGGCCCATCGCTCAAGTTTGATATAGTTAGGCTCGCCTCGTAGTCATGCGAACACAATGTATTTTTTGTTAGGACTTAGCTAATTTATACTAAACGTTGGTAGCTGAAGATAACTTGACATCATGAAATAATGTAGATTCTATTTGAGCATCCGTTTTCAACAATATCATCCAAGGCCAAGTTCTATGAACATTCTACCTCTTTTCTATTCTGCATTTAAGGTATGGTGTGACAATTGTCCATAATTTATTTTAAGGACAATTATGTTGAGAAACAATTGTAAATTTTTCCATATCGACATATTTGCAAATTTGTCGGTAATTATTGACATGAGATTAGAGCTGTGTCAGGCTTGCGTTACCATTGTAGTGTTTTCATTGTTAGTTACAAAATGGCTAAAGGAGTAGTAGTGACAGTGATTTAGATGAGTTCACATATAGGAGAATATATAAAGAACGAATAAATTTCTCCTTTGACGTCACTGCCTTTGCGTTCAAGAAAAAAATTCGTATTAGTAAAACCAGTGTAGAATATTTAATAAATAAAATCGGTGCAGTTATAGGTCACCCAACTACAAAAAATAAAGCTTAACGCCTTGTCAACACATTCTTTGCACACCGCATTGGATGGTTTCAGGGTCACAATACCACGTCAGCTATTTCTTTCCATTTCTTGATTTTCATGTCGAATGTTAAATTGTTATATCCATATTGCAATGGTTTTAATCAAGGCACTTTAAAAAATTGTGCACGAAAGGAATTGCAAATTGCAAATGATTTACTTATTTGTGGCTAAAATCGCGGGAAATAGTTTAATAGTTTTAAATAAGTTTCATGCAAAGTGATCAAAGGTATTCGTATTCAGCCAGTGTCAGTTTATATCCACAACTATATACCTATGTATTTAAAATTTAAGCGGTTCTCGAGCGTACGTTAAAAAATAAAGAGCCAATTTATAATAAACCATCGGTGTACTTAATTAAGTATTAAGTTTTGTAATTGGTAATTATATTTAGTCGGACAAACTCGAAAACGCTCGCTTCCAAAACACACGTACTTCGAAATTAAAAAATTAACACTGGCTAGTATCAATAAAAATACATTTACCCAAACATGATCGGAAAACTTACTTTTAAACAACGAACACGGGTAGTGTCTCATATTCATCCATCAAAATTAAAAAAATAGTAACCTTGTTTCTTGCTACAGTTTTTTTTTAAAGTGAGAATAATTGCATATAGTCGACAAGACTGAGGAAACTATCCACACAGCCAAGCTCTCTCTGTCGTTTACTGAAAAAAAGTGTGTATAGTCATGTGTGTGTTTCATTTGTTGAGCGATTGATAAAAAGAAATAAAAATTAGTTTGTACACTCCAAACTAATATAATAATTATTGTTGTATAATTGTGGACTAAGTACGCGGTAATGGTGGACGACTTTCAACAATCAACATACGGTTGATTTACACATTTAAAAATATAAAGACTATCGTTTGTCATGACAACGTGACAATTGTAACAGAATTTTGACAACTGCCATATCACGATATAAAAATGTCATTTTTTTATTATTATTTTCGCACCTGTCAGCGTCGTTTAATAATGTAGAGATTTGTGAAACAACACTTATCGTGACTACTCGACAATTGTCACCTGATTATTACAATTGCTGTTTCATGAAATACAATTGTCACGTAATTTAGACAATTGTCGAACTTGTCAAGCTTGGTGAAATAGGGGCCTGCAGGCCCTAGGCGGTCATGGCGACAGAACAAAACCTTAAAAACACATAACACCCGTCAAATTGCTTTAGGGTTTAAAAACCAGGACTAAATTACAAAGCACATTATTTATAAATCAAAACACAGCGGAAATTTACTTATCGTCAGGGAAAATGAAAATATCATGCAATGGTTAACTTGACCGTAATTCGTATGATCTAACCAAGGCCTAGATAAGGCGGTGTTTCACAATAGCAGAATTATTGGCGCTGGAGGGCCACGTTATCTTCGCCTTGAGATGCGCCGGCGCCGCAAACAACTTCAGCGATCGAGGTCCACTGAAACGTATCAACACACTGTCGCGCACGAAATTATTAAGGGGGAAGTACATTTATTGTTTTACGACACCTTGGCCTAGTTGGTATTGCTGCTTCTGCTTACAAAGCTAGCGGTCCCAGGTTCGATTCCCGGTAGGGGCAAATATTTGTGTGATGAGCGCGAGTATTTATTTCTGAGTCTCGGATGTTTTTTATGCATTTCAGTATTTATTTCTCTATATAGGTACTTAAATCGTTGTCTGTACCCATAGTATAGTCACGGTAAGAAAAGGTTCGTCACTTTTGGACCTGAACAGCGTTGAAATAGAGTCGAAAAATGACAAAGTTTTCTTTACCGTGACTATAACATAATGCAATTAAATTATATTTATACCTATATTCATGTAGATTATTACAAATAAAGAAATCTTATGTTAACTTATCTTATACCAGACCTTAGTTTAGGACTATATAGGTCAACTCAAGGCGATCTACCTACAAAATAAGTGAAATAATAAGGATAGAGGCGGTGCATTTTTAGAGTTCCGTACCACAATGGTAAAAAAGGAACCCTTATGGTGGAGACTTCGTTGTCTGTATGTCACAGCAAGTTTTCTCAGCAACTACAAATGCTATCTACTTGAAATTTGGCATAGTCGTACAAATATCTTGCCCGAATCTGTTTTTAGGAAAACATAAATGAAATTAAATGTATGAATCATTAAAAAGGGGTCTAGAATGGGGGGTTGAAAAATTAAATTGATTTGACTATAGCAAATGGGGACATATGAAAGGGCTTATTTTACATTTTTATTTACTGTGATGTACTTTTTTATTTATTAGCCTAAATGTACAAAAACTGACCTTATTTCTGAAGATTATTGATCAAAAACTCTGAATAAATCCTGACGTATACATACTAACTTATATTTTATGGGATAAATAAAATGAAGTGTTCATTATTTACAGTTTTTGAGATATACCAAAAAACTTTGAAAATCTATATTAAAATTTAGGCTAGTGAAAATGGACCTTATGGCATTAAAAATAAACGTCATAACAAAATGAGTGTTTTCTTTTGCGGTGACCAAGCATATTATCTTAAATACGGGATCCTCAGTGCGAGAGTCCGACCCGCACTAGACCGGTTTTTGTCCTCAGATGCCATGTCCATCGGAGTTAGATTGTATGTTCAAATCGCAAATGTCTATCCCGCTAACCAACTTACATGTAGGGTGCTAGTATGCCAACCGCATGCCATAAAAAAGTCACCTTTCTTTAAAGAATTAATTTCCTGTAGGTGTAAGCTCGTGTCTCCATTTTTTCTAAGCAGATACATCTTTCGCCAATATCATGATCACAATCAATAAATTATAAACATGGAAAAATACTGCCTTTTAAAGTTTTCCTCTTTCATTTTATAGACCAATAATAAAGAACCGTTAAAACACGTCAAATAGAAACAAAATAGACAAATGAATCCTGCAATTTAAATTCTACTTTCTGCTTTACAAATTAAGTACCTACATTCAAAAGGTAGATGAACTAACAACAACCAAACGCATGTCGCAAGGCCAGTTGCCTACTTTTCACAAACAAAATTGGGAAACATCTAGATGTCGTCCGTTATCAAGTTCAAATCAAGGTACCTATTTACATGTGTATTGTGGAACGTGACCAAGCTGTGTCGCGAAGGGCTTTTAGCAGCGAGTGTACTGCGCGCGCGCCGGTGCCGCGTACTACGCCGCCATCTTAATCATATCGCTGGCGGTAGCGAGCGTAGCTCTTAAACCTGGAGCCGTGCATATGATTATCGCTTGCCAGTATCATTTTCGGTGGTAAATGAAGTAGTTGATTATAGGTATATGTAAGTAGGTCAATGTTGGCGCGTGATGCCTGCGCGGCCCTTCGCGAACCGCGCAGGGCTCGCCTTGAACTAACCGCCTCATCAATGTCGGCAGCTTTCTTTGCTAAAGTGATTTGATCTTAATTTTACACCACTTTGTGATGATAGCTTTGAAGCAGTGAGAAGCCGCAACGTTGCGTTACGTGAGTGATGACTGAACTAGGAGTCGGAAGCCTACAAGGTAGGTAGGCGTTTAGGCTTCAAAACCTAGTTAAAAAAATAAAAAATTAACGGCTAGTTCCACATTATGACGATGGTCCTCGGTCGGGTGCCTATAGTACCTGTTCCACCTATTTCATGGGCATTTAAAGATAACATGGGCAGTCGTATATTATCAAATTATTATTTCAATTTTTATAAAAAACTTTGCCTTAGCAAAGTATAAGTATTATACTTTGGTCTATAAAGGTCAGTACAGTCTATGGCTCCATATCCCATATCAATGCAATATGCCGTTTTAGACCAAAGTACACGTATACGAAATGTAGAGTCGACTCTCCTTTTTGCTGCACTGTAGGCAGTACGCAGGGAGGGTAGTAATAAAACAATGTACGTACTCAATGAAATTGGGAATTGATTTAGAACAAGATTAATACAATAAAGTAAAAATAAAACCTATAATTTATTCTTAACTACGTGCACGAACTCATTCAGTTTCATTACCTATTTAAATTTTAAAATAGACACGTAGAATAGAACCGTGTTACCGATATCATTTTACCCTCGTCACCTCAAACATACACACATTGACAATACCCATACGCGTGCTCCATGCAAACATGGTGTTTCGCAATGGCTCGCATTGTTAAATCGTTCGATAGCGTCATCGGCAAATTGCCGAGGTCGGCGGGACCGGGCCCTGCGCGTACGCTGGTATCTGGGACATCTATTTACAGCGGGCCCTCCAAGGGACGCCGCGACTTTGACACGCTTTCCTTTAGATTGGCAAAGTGTTTTTCTGAGAATCTTTGTTTTGGTTGAATACTTGTCGTGGGGTTTTAGACTCTTTTGTATTCCAATCCCTAATGGAAGCTGACTAGCACGGCAGATTACCTGTCGGTAGTGACGGTAAGTAGTCACAGCGTCTAACTGATATGCACCCAACAAAACAAGAATCAAAAAGTTCTGGACGTCAGTGATTTTTTTCATCAATACAAACAAAACATCCATTACCTACTGCGCTGTTTCGAAGGAGTGGCACAAAGACATCCTTTACAGATAGAGATATGCCATCCGGAAGATCTACGCTATCGGCGTAACGATTGATCCTTCAGTGTGCATCCATTTAAACAAACTCCTACAACCTTCATTTATGGGGGAGATAATTTTTTTGGGAATCAAAATCCGTGTTAGTCCTCAATTTTTAAGGCATATACTAGTATTCACCAGCTTTAAAAGGTTTATCAAGTACTGTGTAAGACCTAAAGTAACCGAATACCTATAGAAAGCAGTTCGAAAATTTGCAAAAAAAGCCCTTTCGAACCAGCCAATAAGCCTACAATTTGTGCGGCCAATGTTTTACTTTTATCATTCAAATACAAAAGAAAGTAAAAACAAAAGAATAGGACTGAAACCTTTTATCAATTTAAGCATTTACAAAATTAAATATCCCCACTTTTTACTGTCTCTTGGTGTTGGCATTAAGCTAGGTCTGGTTTTTTTCCTACAGACTGAAATTGTGTTCCAACTTACAAACCACCCATTGATTAGTAAAATAAGTTGGCATTACATCTATTTAAACAGCTGAAATAAATGTTAAAACGGAGAGTATACAGTTTGAAGGATTTTTGTAGTGGTTGACCTTTTCGCTTGCATATTTAGTGACAAATGTAGACTTAACACCTTTTCATGGACGTATTCAGGATACAAGTTAAATCATTAATTCATTACGTTCATCATATGAAATTCCTTTCATTATTTTGGTTTTACTAGGCCCTGTGAAAAAAACCTATAAGTTGTTATTGTTAGTAGCGTGTGATCATTTAATTAATGGTCAAGCAAAGCTTTTGGTGCTTAGAGCGCAATTCTTATCTGCGAAGATTCGTAATTTAATAAGGCACATCTCGTCTTCATCTGTTTTCTTTAGATTATTCTCATATAGTCAACCAATGTTATTCCTAGGCCACTATGAACGTCATCGTGAAGTTGTAAACCAAATCATAGGAAGTCTCCTGAGTTTTGGTTGTCAACGTTACTTTAACATTGTCTAAGTGGCCTAGAAATCAAATAGGTTGACTGTACCTAAAGGAACATGGCAAAGAAAAAGCGGATCATCCCTCTCACTTTTACAAAATTAAAATCTCGCGTTTGATATCTATATTTAACGTCTAAGGCCCCAGACAAGAAGCATAACGCAAACGTACATTGTTTTCGAAAACTGTCAAAATGCATGGAATTGCCATAAGCACTGGAATCGACCGTCCGGCAGCCTATGTCGATCCTATACATTTTCGATAACGATAACGTTCTCATATTTATGACTAATTGTGACTTAAGCGGATGAATATATGGAGCTGATTTTTTTTAAATGCGTTATTAGTAACGTTTTAAAAAACGCTTATTCAACCGTAACAAGTAATTAAAAATAATGTTTCATCTAAATCACGTCGTTGTTTATTGCTGCTCGTGCTATGGAAATCGTTTAATTTAGTCGGTAGTGCGCTGACGGCAGAGACGATTGGCGTTATAAGGGCTTCAATGCTAGCGGTCGTGGGCATCGGAGACCTCGGCCGAGGCCCTTGGATTCGCCGAGACCGTTCTGACGCCACAGTGGCAATGACCAATACAATTTCAAGTTTTAACAGCAAAATACACGCAGAAACGGCAAAATATACGCAGAAAACAGCATAATTTCAGTTTCAATCGAACTTTATTGTTATTCTTATTACAAAATAAGTTACGGTTAAATCTGAAAAATGACAAATAAAATAAAAATTACCTGCTGGAGTTACTTGCGTCGCTTTATCTTCGCAATGATGGTCTTGTCCGAAGTGCTGGTAGATTCACTGGATGTCACCAAAGTGTAAAAGAGCCCTCATATGACCATTTTATTGTTTTTTTATTCTGTATAGTTCTCGATCCTATTCGTTGCTGGGGCTTGTTGTGGAATCAGGTCTTTCAATTCAACGCCGGCGCCGTCAAAATCCAATTCTACGGCACCTTTTCAGTTTTGTTGTTGTTGAATCCAACACTAAAATTGAAAACGAGATGTGCACGAGTTATATCTGTGATCTAGGCCCTTAAGATCTACATACAATGTATTTATTGTAATACCTGGGTATCATTGTCATCTAACCATAAACATATATCGAATCCTCTTGTCAATGATTTAGTAGCTTGTTGTCTTATAAATGTATCATCCATATCACCATAGCGGTTAGCTACAAGCCGCTAAACCACGCCTAACTGATAACCAGTTGAATTTAGAGAACTATTAGGGCGTATCAACACCATCCTCGCGCGTTATTCGCGCAAGGCTGCATTACGCAAGCCTTACACGTGTCGCGGGCAGCCTCGGGCCGACCTCTTCTAACACTTCCGATTCGCATGCACAACAAACAACTCGAAATATTTTGAAAGGCGAAGGTGACGTCCATACGGAAATATACCTTTAAGGTACTTAGTTCACAGTGAGACAATACAAGGACGGTTATTATTTGAGCCTGCATTACTTATGCATAATTGAATCGATCGGCTATCTGAGTTGATCGTGGTTCAATATTCTTTTAATGCAACGGTACTATAAGTGCCTATCCTGTACCTATTATTCAAGCCGGTTTCCATTACGACTAGTGAGCACTATTCAGAATAAAAGTTGGTGAACTGAATCAGTTCAAAAATAAATTTATTTAGTTTGTACCTTTATTATACAAAGTTTGCTTAATCGGTGGGATTTTGACGCTGATCTCAGGGTCTTCTAGCTAGCGCAAACAGTTTCAAAAAATTTCATTATCCATACCTAATGTAATGACATCAACATATTAGGTAATGATAACATTTTTTTACAAGAGTTATTAAATTATTTTATCAGCATTATGCACAATCACTTAATTAACTTTACCAACAGGCTAGTTTTGACTTACATTTAAACTATAGTGACAACTCTTCTTACCTATCTGTAATATCTAAGTTACTTGCTACGCTAGAATAACACCTAGCTTTTAGATACTAATTTTAGCGTTTCAATTTGCGTTCTCTCTTTACTAGAACATTTACTAACTAAAGTACTCTGAAGAGCTAGCCACGTGTCAGCCGAGTATAAAATAGGTGACGGACCAGTTAAGCGGGGTCCGAAATGAGCATGAGCAAGTGACTAACGGCCAGTGTACAATTCTGCTGCGCACTTGCGAATGCAAACTCCGCGTGACCTATATTCGCTATTAGGAACCTCGGTCCAAACCGGCGTAATGCGCAGCGACCGCCAACCTAATACAGCTGTTAGATATTACGCGATAAGAGCCCTGAAAACGGTCTACTAGAACGTTCCAATACCTCTAATCACATATGGTTGTCGTTTTAACTGTCAGCAATTTTGAATTTGGAACTCGATTTACGTGAGTTTTTTTTTTATGTTAGGTTTTTGTAATTAATTTTAAATAAGTACGGCAGCAGACGGAAACGCAAATTAGAATATACAGAGAATCAAGTGATTGGTTTACACGTTCTCGTAGACCTTTAGAGGTTGTTGATCACGACTTTAAGGACGTTGGCTGATTTCCTTAACGTGTCAGAATTTAAGTATTTGAGCGCATAAATATTTGGCATTTACCTGAGCTCTATTAAGTTCCATTTTGCTGTCAGTAACTTAAGGATTAACTTTAGCGTTAAGAGTTCTTGAAAAAAGGGTCTTTGAAAGACTGTGTAGTTCTTGGGCTCGTCAAAATCTTACCTAACAACCAGTTAATTGGCACGTACGGTCAGCTCCATAAGTGCATGGACACCTTAACGACGATAATCGTGTGCGCCGTTGAGATCACGTTCTCAAAAATTGAACTAGATGGCGCTGTTAACGACCCTTCACCCTAGTTTAGTTATTGTTTAAAGGTGTAGCAATGTAATTATTTACTTCTTACTATCTGAATCGATAATTCGACCATTCGTCTGAATGAGTTGCTGGCTTAACAGGTCGGCGCCTCGCCTGAATCGCGATATGATTCCACGGGACGGGAGTTCAAATATGACTGGGGCAAGAAAGTATTTTTTATTACAATTTAATATTACGGGATAAAATTATTGATTCTAGTTTGATTTAACGATTTATTTATTTAAAAAATTATTATTTTTAACCAGAAATGATGAAACTTGATTTTCAAGATAAACATATATTTATTTATTTTACAATAAACCAGTAATCGCATTGAATAATGGTTGGTGGTTATAGAAATAATTGTGGTTCACTTACTTTACATTTAATACATTTTTAATTGACAACAATATGCAAGAAGGAAAAAAAAGTTAAGACGAATTGTCAAAATCAATATTCTGTTAACGATATTAACGGTGTTAACTATCACTTATTACAAAAAAGTTAGACACTTCAGACACGTCTTAAATGACAGATTTCTATGAACTGACATTTCGCTGCTTTAATACAAAAGCGACGCAAAACAAAATGTGTCTGTGTTGCATTTGAAATCGGAATGCTATATACTTTCAGTTTTAAATCAAACTATATTTGTTTTTGATTTGTGGCGCTTTTGTATTAAAGCAGCGATTTGATAAACACATGTTCAACGACATGTTTGTTAATAACACCGTAAGTTTTTAACAATAAAACAACCACCAACCGTATTGAGGTAATAGCTTAAGTATTCGTTTCCGAAATCGGAAAGTGGATTGAAGCTTTACCAAAGTAACATATAGTGGTAAGTATAATGTGAAACTGGAGACCGGGTTGCCATAAAGGTTATACGCTTAGGTGCTGGTATGTTTTACATTGCAGTTTTTATCACTTACCTTAGTTATCAATTATTGAAAGTACGAATAGCTAAGAGTACGCTAGTGTATTTGGTTTGACCTTAAGTATATAAAATAAGGTAAAAATTAATAATCACAAAGATATAGAAAAAAAATGGGTTTAGGTTTTGTTTTAAATATTGAGTTAAATTAGGTGTAACCCGGTCTCCATTTTCAAATCATAAATCATTTATTTGTTTGTCCAGCATAGGTTTATACATATAGATCTTTAATACAGTTATGAAATTATGTCCCTTTATGCTTCTCGGCATACAAACATGCTGTGCAGCGCGCTTAAACTAAAATAACGTAAACATATTCACTAACATTCAATTCTATTACACATATTGCGTTTTATCAAAAATTACATATCGCTCATTGAATACAAAACGGACACATTCCAAAATAATTTGCTCTTGCATTGAAAATCTTATATGAACCGCTTCTAATTTTAAAATCCAACACTGACTCATTTTGGAATGTGTCTGTCTTGTATTCAATGAACGATATTTAAACCTCAAACTCAATTTAGTAACTAGTATAACCTCCGTTCTGGTCGATGACAGCTTGCAAGCGGAAGCGCATTGAGTCGACGAGATTCTTGCACAGATTTGAACCCCGGATACTGTCCCATATTTTTAAACAGTGAGCCTCCAACGCTTCTGGAGTTCGCTCATTCTGGTTTTCCCAGCGTTGGACAATAATCCCCCATAAATTTTCTATGGGATTCAAATCCGGCGATCTGCTAGGCCAAGGAATAACGCTGATGTTGTTGTGCTGGCCAAACCACTCCCGCACGATACGCGAACGATGCACCGGACAGTTATCCTGCACGAATGTAATCAGCGGCGTTTCTTCTTCCGGATATACGGTTCGTACTGTAGGCAACATGGTCTGTTCCAGCACTTCCACATAGTTTGCGCTATTCGCTCGACTAGGTATCCTGACTAGCTCACCTGGATCGGCTGAACTCATCCACCCCCACATGTTCACTGTTATACGACCAGATTCCATATTGGGCACTACGTGTCCGCTAGCTAGTGATAGCGCGCTATCGTATCGCGTATTATTCCGACGCCACAAACTTAAACGACCATGTTGGCTTGATTTAAAAGTTTTTTCATCGGTAAAGATTGCACCATTCCAGTCGAAATTCAAGTACTGTGTAGCGAACTCCAACCGTGCTCTTTTATGATTCTCTGTAAGTAAAGGTTTGACGGCATGCCTCCGATAATGCAAACCCTCGCCATGAAGAGCACGACGAACAGTGCCCGCACTCGTACCGAATAAGCCGGCGTAATGGTTCGTCGGTATGAAACCATTTTCCTCATACTCGCGTTCCATGGCTTGACGCTGCGGTGTGTCTATGAGACGTGGTCGACCCGATCTTTGACGTTGGAGTAAAGTTCCCTCCTCTTGGTATCTTCGTACCCATAAAACAACCGTTTTCCGCTGTAGCAAAAATCAAACATTTGAATACATAATAGTAAGTAATTTATTAGAAATTAGTCATTTTTATTATACAAGACATATTATTAAACACATCATTATGGCTTCTGCTGGGTGTATAAATATAAAAAGAGGAAAAAAAATATTTTTCAAAATTATTCTTGTCTCACCCGGGAATCGAACCAGTTAAAAAATCACTCGCTATAATTAATGTTAAATTTTACGATCTTTTTTATTTCTAATACCAAATGTTTATTAGGAAGATTTTATCCTGAACAATAATCCTATCGATAACCAAAGAATGAACAAAGTTTAGTGTAACTGGCCTCTACTCCTAAAGATAACAATATTGTTTTCTAAGGAAGTGATTTTGTAAATCTTTTGAGAAATAAACATGACAATACAAAAAAAACTAGTTACTTACGTTTACACCGGTATCTCGAGCAATATCCGACACATTTTTGCCTTCATTGTAGAAAGCAATTATTTGTGCTCTCTTGACCATGTCAATATTACAACGAGAACTCATTATAATCGAATGATCGAACAACAGTGAATATTTACCAAAGAGGAAACAAAGAAGCAGCGAACGAAAGAACGAGCAGGAGTCTTTGTGAAATCCTAACAGGTATTTATTAATCTTCAGACTACCCTAAGTGTTAATATAAATATATTTGTTGGGAAATAAGCCGTATAAGTAAACAAAGATATACTTAATTTCGAAGATATAATTAAACGTTCGACGGTCGAGTGGCATAAGGGATCACTCGCAGTCCCCGTGTTCGCGGGTTCGAACCCAATCGATACAATTACATCTGTGATGAATGTTTTTGTATTTGAAATTTGTAATAAGATTGGATTGGAGATTCGAAACAATCGGAACATTCGGAACATTGGCTGTCACTAAATAATAATAAAGTATAGGAACGTGTCGTGCTTACTTAATCTGCGGTAAGCGGAAATTAAGTTTTTCATATTTAAGGTAATTCAACGCCATCTAGTAGAATATTACTGAACTAGTGTAAATCATAGATAACTCAGCTTACAGTATGACCAGATAGATGGCGTAATGTTTTGCCTCATAGGAATTTGTTTGCAATCTGTCCATGCACTTATGAAGCTTACTGTACATTAATAAGATATAAATCTTAAATTAAAGCCATAGGATATCGTCAATATAATTTAATCAATTTCCTTTCAGCTTAACACAAGTCATTAATTTTCGTAACCAACAAGAAAACCTTCACAAACTAATTGAGGAAAATTCATAACGGCTACTTAACATTCAATTAAATTGCAGGTCAACCGCTTGGAGCCCTTCACTTAGATAAACTAGCGCAGAATTGGAATAAACAATGTGCATGTGTTGGTGCCTGGTAGACGCACACTGGCGCGCGAGTTTGTTTTGCTGTTGAGATTCGCGCGTGGTGTTGCGCAAGCGCATTGGAGGCCGTTGACTCGACCGTGTGGCCGCCATGTTGGCGGCTGGTGCGGTAATGGAGCGCGAATCCAGCGGCTCCCGTTCCGCGGTGTCGCAACCGCGCCGACGTGTCGCGTCGCGAGCCGTGCCGCTGTGGCCTTCGCGCCAATGCGACAGCAAACATGTATCGATGAAAGCAAGTCCTTAATCCCACTTCTGAAACAACTGAGCACCGTCAAAGTAAACGTCAAGCCAAATAAAGCTGTCATTATTGACGCATCTTGAGACGAGCATTATAGTCGAGATCAGGTTATTAATACGGCCCTTAAGTCACCTTGGTCTAATATTGAGAAGGCACTCCTTCAGTCTCTGATTTTTTAATTCAGTGTATAAACAAACTGCCAAGAACCGACTGTTGATTTCTAAGTAGGTAAATATAAACAGTAGGTATGTGATAACTCTAGTTTTTGAGCAAAATTACATGGCAAATCATAAAGAACACATTTCTTGTTGTGTGTAGTAACGGTTTTGCCCATAATCGTTAAATTACTTACGGTAATATCTTAAAAAGAAACGATTTTCTCCCGCCGCTTACAGTCTACCCAATTCGCAATTTAACAATTCACTTTACGTCTCTTAAGCCGGTTTTATTGTCAATTAGCGGCTCGGCCTCACGCAATTAAGGAACAGTGTAAGAATTGTAGCAAATTTCAGCATGAAGAAGTAACGTCTCTTAAGACATAGTCGTTAAAAAATGGTTGTTTAGTTAGGACGCGTAGAAACTTATTTTGCTCGTGGTACATTGCGCAACAATTCGCAAACAGATAACGGAGTATAAAGCGCTCGCCCCTCCAAGCGCCGTCCTCTTGCAGAATCCGGTCGAGTTCCTCTCACTCCCGCGCACTCGCATAAGTACTCCCGTCTCTTTCCCACGCAATGACATAAATACCTACCGGTTAAATTGCGAAACAACGCGGATTATAGGTATAGCAGGTGGATTGTGCTGTAAACAAGTTTAAATAACTGCTTTCACATGCCTGCGGATACCTAGCTAGTGGCTTGGATTGGGCCCTTTATCATCGTGCAGATCAGTTACAAAACTAATCTGTTTTTTAAATTGACGAATCCATTGGCAATCAAGCGAAAGTACTTAAAAGCTTGTATCGTATAATATTTTGTGAAGAGACCTTTCGCGTTTTCCAAAAGACAAATAGGTACCTATCTTTGTACCTATTATTCGAATGTGAATACTTAATTGGTTTACTCATATTACCAACAATGGTGGTCCAGGGTAATCCGTGTCGGTGGAATCAGGAAAAAAATACTGCTTGACCTACAAAAAAAGAGGTAAATGCAACTACATTTATATTATTATCTATGCTTATAAAACGCAAATGGATTCGCCGGAATGTCACTAATTAGTGGGTATTACGCATGAGGTCTATTGTCACTAACCTCGACAGTTTTCCCCGTGACTGCGACGCTGTTATTATCGCCTACGAACTGTGTTACGAATTATTTCGAATAATCAGAAGTTTGTGGGAATACTCTTACCATAAAAATAATAACTAAATAGGTACAGTCAAGGAATTAAATTTGTCACCCACCTTAGTTCCAAAGTCAATCTGACATTCTACAGTAGGCAATAAGGTTGAGTTTCTCTAATGACAATGACATCTTCAAGCAGATTTTCTTTGAAATGGGTAGCAAAACTAGCAAATTAATGTCCGTGACCGTACATAGGTCATTTATTAGTTTAGTTATCATTATCAGGCATTTTTAATCTTTTTAGACGCCAAGACGAGACACGGTCATTTGCGACATTGCCACAGACATTTTTAGATACTTACAAAAGATCGTCCATGAAATATGAATATATCTTTTAATGTTTACTAGCGACCCGCCCTCGCTTGGCTTCGGTTTATACGCGTTTTTTGTATCACCCGTACATATTCCAGTACCCTTACCATGAGTTACAATTAACGTACTCGGTAGCGAGTTGAAGCTCTATCTCGCACACCTCGCAGTGTTCTTATAGAGTGCGAGGGACAGAGTATGGTAATTGTAATTCATGCTTAGGGTACATACAGAGTTTACTTTAGACTAGCCTTTGCCTGCAACTCCGTCAGCGTAGAAGTCGTTTATCGCTGCTCCCTCAGGAACTGTCTATTCCTCCTATCCTATTCCTGGCCTAACCCTATATGTATACCAAGTTTCATCCTGATCCGTTCCTTGGTTGAAGCGTGACTTTCTCATTCGTGATATTAGTACGATAAAAACCTTTATCTTGAATCACTCTTAGGTACACTTTAATATCTTAACTGTAGCGTCTCAATTTATTTACGAGAATATTATTTATGTTATTAAGAATTGAGATTCTTTCACCAAAAACTCTGATATACATAATTTAAATAGGTACTAGAAATAAAAATAAAATCGCTATTCGAAAATTCCGTGTCCGTAAAGTATATAAATCATTTGTTGGTCAATGCATTCATTTCTATAATAAATTACCTGAAGTAGTTTTAAAGTTACCCATTCCAGTACTTAAAAAATATTTGAAAAGGTCGTTAATGTCTAAAGCGTATTATAGGGTCGAGGACTATCTAACGGACAAAAATGCATGGCCTACACCCGAAACTTAGTCAATAATAATAATTGTGCAAATGCAAAAGCTTTACCTTGCTTTTTCTTGTCTGGGGGACACAGTTGATGCAGGAAAACATATCGAAACTTTTATGTGGTCATCTTGCACCATCTCATATACACATAAGTAGTTGATTCTATTTTTTTATTTTATTTTTTCCTCTCTATCTCTCCCGTAAGATTTTTGGCATGTTTTCCTGCTGAACTACTGTTATTTGATATTATATTTAATTTAATACTTGTAGCTTTATATAATGCTAGACTAAGTAGTACCATTGTAATATGAAATATGAAATACCTATGTTTAAAAAATGACTGACTGCTGAGTTTCTTGCGGCGTTTCTTCTCAGCAGTGGTCTCCTCTTGGGAAGCGCTGGTAGATTCTTGACGTGTAAAAGTGCCCGAGCCGCGTACTTACTGAATAAAATTATTTTATCTTTTTTATCTTTTTACCTATTGACGAAAACCGCATTAAAAACAGTTGTGCAGTTTGAACGATTTAAGCGTGTACATCAGAGGGACATCGGGCTGAGGGAAAAAAAGATACTCCATTCGGTGACGTATCAGAAGGTTAAAGTTCCAAAATCCATTCATATAAATTTAACTATTTCCTTGCATACTTAGCTAATCATTCTTAACACGCGACGCAAGTCAATCTCTTTAGGTAGAGCTCTAAAAAGCAGTTTAAGAAGGGTAAAAAGAGCCTTTTGTTTTGTTTCGCAGTTGACGTCATCAAATCGCGAATGGCGGGAAGGCATTACTGCGAATTGCGAATAATTCCTTCGGAGGCGGAGTCCGCGATATCCAATACGGTGGCTTACTTCGCGCATGCGCGTTGCTGCCATCAGCGTCACTTCATAGGTCACTTCCATGAATAACTGGGGCACGTTTTATAAAGCCTTTGATAATTTTGACTGTAAATAACTATTATTAGGAAATGTTAGTCCTCAGTATATGTATGAAAAAATGTTAGACAGACTTAGTAGTAATAATCTTAATATCTTTGTTTATACAAATAATTAAATTTAAAACTTAGGTTCCTTACTAGTTCGGCGCGCAGTTGTGAGTGTTCTTTACTTTTTCTCTTTTAAACAACGGTTCAAAGTAGGTATTCAATTTTACTTAAAACCTCGCAAACAAACATAATATGCTCCGAAAGTAGAGCAATAAAAAAAAACCGTTATCAGGCCCACTTCGAAGCGCGAAAACAAACGTAAACGAACACTGAACAGCAATAAAACGGATCACGTTATACGTTAATTTGAACGTCCAGTGACCCGTTTTCATTGCACTTAAGTGTAGATACGCAAAGTAGGTCACCAAAAGTGGAGGAAAATGTGGTGGAATAACACACCACATACACGTAGGTACATTAGAACTGATTATTTAGAATAACTATGCAAATGGTCAACCGAAACACTTTCGAGAAGTTAGCCCTGAACCGGATTTAACAATTTATATACATATAATAGTGACCCGAACAGTTTCGCTTCGGTTTCAAATTTCAGTTGTTAGAACCTTGTGCAGGGTTCCTGATCGCTATCACCATCTTATCCATTAACCGACCACCACGCAGCAGTGTTCACATTGTGTTCCAATGTGGGGATAAGACAACCGGTGAAATTATTCACTCAAGGACATTGCTTCTTAGTCCTCAGGGTTAGCAACGCATTTGAATTCTTATGCCCATATTAATAAACTAATCTCAACTCTAATGCTCGTCTCGAGATGCGTCAAAAATTACCTACAGTGTTCTATGGTTTGGCGTTTACTTTGACGTATCTTATGACGGGCCTCACAGTCAAGATGGGTTTATTAATACAGCCCTTAGGATTGCAGTCTTGAAATTGTAAACTTGAGAATCCAAATGTCTATGGATCTCAGATCCCACTTTCATCAGGTGGCTTGAGTGATGGTGCCCTTGACATAAAAAAAAACCCTTATTAAGTGTTATCAGTGTGTTTAAGATACTCCACCCACGAAAGTATAGCTCTTAATTGAATGATGAAGAATGCTGTAGTATGATCTGTGCAAGGTTTGTCCAGATAGAACCTCCATTTTATAACCACTAACCCTTTACCGCAAGCATCTTGTTCGTGTTGTTAAGTTTCGGCGTAAAGGCTAACATCAAAAATTAACTAGCATAGACGCACTCCAACATAGTCGGTTGGCAACGCAAAGCAACGTAAATCAAAAACGATTGTTTACGTGAATTAAAATTTGATGTATGATAGCGCAGACATACTCAATGTGCGGCATCTTTATGCGGACGATCTTCAAATTTACCTATCATTCGATCCCGCGAAAACAAATGAAGCAGTCTCTAAAATAAACGAAGATCTAGAAAGGATAAATGACTGGGCCACCAAAAACTATTTAGTTCTAAATTCTCTAAAAACCAAGTACCTACTTACATGATACTAGGCTCCAAAAAATCAAACAGCAAAAATTGCGAGTTCTGATGCCAAAATCATGATTGGCAGCGTTTGTGTTGAATGTGTCTCTGAAGCGCGTAATCTTGGCTTACTTGTCGACAACAATCTACGTTTTGAACGTCAGGTTGTTGAGTTAGCCCGAAACTGTTTTTACCGTTTAAACGTTCTCTACAACATTAGAGATTAGCTTAGCGTAGATATTAGAGTGAGGCTATGTGAAGCACTTGTCCAATTTAAACTACTGCCTTACCACGTTCTGGCCGTGCCTCCTGAAAGGGTCCCGGCGTCTCCTTCAAAAAGTTCAAAATGCCTGCGCCAGATATTCTTTCAAAATACCGCCACGCACACATGTTACTTCTTATATAAATAACGCAGATAGTTTAAAAAAATAATCTCGCTACGATCTTTTACTATCGTGTTTGTTATGTGACATAATTATATCGGTGTTCAAAAAATTCACTTCGTGTAAACATAATGCCAAAACGTCCCGTGCAGTGGTGCTGATGGTTCCGGCCCACAGGACTGTTGCTTTTAGGGGGAGTGTCAAGTACCAAGCGACAAAATGCTGGAATAACATCCCACCACCTATACATAATTGCAAATCAATCTATTTTAGAGTTAAATATAAACTATATCTATTAAGCTTACAAAAAATACTATTCTGATTCTTCCCCATTACGCTACTTTATATGCTTTTGTTATACTTCCATATTAAATATGTATGATTATTACTTTGTTAACACGATAATCATTTGTTAACTCGTTTTGAAAAAAAACATTATTTTAATAAATACAAGGTAGACTTTACCCGCTTTTATAATCAGGTCTCAATAGGCACGACTTTTTACTTTTCAGATTAATGCTAGCGTCACTACCTCAGTAGGTTCTGGCAGGATACCAGACCAGTGCTGCGGATCTCCGCAGTTTTATGCTGAGCCCGCGCTTTTTTTTCGCATCATCACATGGCTTTTTTTAAGACAAAATGTATTACTTACTTTACTTTATAAATTACTTTTAGTGTTGTTATTTATTTACTAGTCAATTGGTCAATCGCATTTTTTCATGTTTGTGAAGAATAAAGATGTTTATCTATCTATGGCGGCATGACACTCCGTGATCTCAGGGCCCACTTACCGTCTGCCGGCTCGTTTACTTGCCATCTTCGTACCATCCTACCATAGTTATAAATAAAATAAATGTTTAAAAAAACAAAAAACCGCCTTCAAAAATGCAAAAAATAACTTCTTATAAAATGATAGGTACCTATAGGTAGGTCAGTCCAACTGTATTCGGCTTTTGGTTTAAAATATTGTGGGACGCCGACTTCAGTTGGACTGACCTACCTATAGGTACCTATCATTTTATAAGAAGTTATTTTTTGCATTTATTTTATTTAATACTTTTTAGTGATCCTATTTATGCTGTTATGTAGTTCCACTTTTCAATAAATGAGAAACTATAGAAAATTTCGAGCTCGCCGCAAGCAACGCCACTGGAAAGTTACAGTCATATTTCAACAAGTAAATATTCTTCGTTGTAGTCGCTCAACTATCTTAATCGACATATCTTATCGTTATCGCCACCCTTGAAATAGGTACCGTTGAGGAGTTCCGGTGGCCATCTGTGGTCTTCATCATCAGGTCCACTTCACCAAATTATACTTTCTGAATGCAAATGCTAGACTTGTTACTAAAAATACTAAAATCGCTTTATGTTTGCCTACAATATTTGAGGAGTTCTCTCAATTCCTCACTGATCCCCTCATCAGATTCCGATTTGGTGGCAATGGGACCACCTCGGAAGTATACCCTATCAAATCAAAAAAGAATTTTCAAAATCGGACCACAATTGACGGAGTAATCGGTGAACATACACAAAAAAAAAAAAAAAAATACATACAGTGGAACGTATAACCTCCTCCTTTTTTTGAAGTCGGTTAAAAAAAAAAAAATACATACAGTGGAACGTATAACCTCCTCCTTTTTTTGAAGTCGGTTAAAAATATATCTAAAGTACTAACAATAAGTAGGGTGTCAAGTTTGTAGTTAGCGCTTTGCTTTTCAATTTAGGGCCGGCAATCTATCAGGATTCCCATTATACATTTCCAGTCAATGCTTTATCAAAAGAAGAAAAAAAATATTTTTTATCTGTTGGTCCTGTATGTATATTGTCATATGTCAAAGTCTACCGGCGCTTTCCAAGAGGACGCCACTATTAAACCGACGCAAGAAGCTCAACAGTATATTTTTTTTTCAAATAATTATCCCATTACAAACATATAACGCTAGGTAGAAGCTAGTACCTAGCAAAGAGGTTTTTTTTTTTAATATTTATAATTA
Source organism: Acleris sparsana (assembly GCA_923062465.1). NCBI lineage: Eukaryota > Metazoa > Arthropoda > Insecta > Lepidoptera > Tortricidae > Acleris > Acleris sparsana. The sequence continues at coordinate 14,057,149 of OV281289.1, forward strand.
ATACAAATACTTAAGTAAGTACCTATACTTGCCTATACATAACATGACATATCTGTAACTGGTCATTGTTTGTAACTGGGGCACTATTCTACTCGGTAAAACCATACTGCTTTTGACATGTTAACATATTGCTTTTAACTCGGCCGTCATTTACTGTCAAGCAAATAAGAGTTATTATAAAGTTGTCAATACACACCTCAAACACCATACCAGAGTAGAATAGAGCTCCGTGAGCCGTGAGAGCTCCAGTCACTGTTCTAGGGAATAAAGCGCGAATAGTCAGCGGTTGTAAACATTCGGTGTGGCCACCAAATTGCCAGTGTTGCCAGCAATGCGTGCTTCAGATTCACATTTAGAACGGCGACACGCCAGCGATAGGTGCCGATAAGATAAGAATAATCGATATTTTCGCGCGATTCGCCGGTCGCCGCACGAAAGGTCACTTGCGAAATAATGAACCTTTTCGTACATGCAAACACTACCTATCTCGAATAGCTTATCGGAATGTTTAGTGTTATTAAGCATTTATTTTTCAAAGCTAGAGCGCTATCAAGATTAACTGTTAAATACTGTTAATGCTGTTTTGCATAAAATCTACCTTTCCTAGGTAGGTAGGTACACGTTCTAGACTAGCACTGTACCGACGAGAAAATTCTCATCTTGTGATTGTTTCTTATGAGAAATTCTCGGTAACTTATGAGAATATTCTTAGTTTTTGTATTTAAAGACAAAATTCACATTGCTCCCTAATGTTTCCGAAAATATTTCCAGTACCCACTTAAATATATTTTGTCACTTCTGAGCGTGTTGTGCAATGCAATGTAGGTAGGTAAATTGGTATTTAAGACTCTTTTTTATAATTCGAGCAGTATGTTTCAGTTTTCCCAACTCAGTTAAGAAAAACGGGGCTTTATTTAAGAACATTGTGAGACTGAAAATTTTCATTCAATGTACGTTTTCCTTAAAAGGAAACAAACTTAAAAAAAAGTTTTTTATAATATTGTATGGTAAGAAACGTTACCGGCCAAGTTAATGCTGTATGGAAAAAAATGGACGGCTACGCGATTTCAGTATCGCCTAACAATCCTGTTAACGAAAAAGGATTTAGCGACACCAAACATGAATCATTATGTCAGCCGCAAGACGTCCACTGCTGGACATAGGCTCCCCCAAGGCTTTACACTCAGACCGGTCTTGTGCTTCTCGCATCCACCGCGGTCCCGCGATCCTGACGAGGTCGTCACTCCATCTTGTTGGAGGCCTACCTACAGCTCGTCTTCCGGTCCGCGGACGCCACTCCAGAACCTTCTGACCCCATCGGCCATCAGTCCTGCGAGCACTAAAACTTTCTGTGAGATTATACATTAGGTGTTATTTATTTAACTAAATAAACCTAGGTAGCTATATGTATTATCAGCTATAACAACAGAGTATGACAAAGATAAAACAAACATCAGCAAATCTTTTTTGTTTCTCACGATTTATTAACACATGCTTTTTCGCATATACAATTCAACATACACATAAACACACATGTTTAAAAGCGATTATAAACGAAACATTCTTAAAATAAATACAAAGAAAACAATTTCAAACTCAAGGTAATGCGAAACGTTTTACTTGTCGCCGCGATGACAGTGACAAGTTCGCTAAATTATGGATGGGATAGCCATGGGTAAACGGCACGTGGCATGCAGTCCGGTGCAACATGCACATATTGCATGCATCGGGGAAATTGTGAGCTACGAGTAATGCTCGGGTTCGTAATTTACGGCGGCGTGGCGCCGGACTATAAAGTGACAAATGTGCCCCGTCCATTTCCAACTCGTATCGAAAAAGGAGGTTCTCAAATCAATCATTCGCGGCTAATGATGAACTGTAAATGTTTTGTTGCTTGCACTCCCATTACGGTAGTTCGGTGTCTGGCTATATTATTCTCTTAAGTGACTTACTTTGTTAGGGTTCCGTAGTCAAGACTTTAGGTTTAGCTGTAATTTAGCATTATTATACATTTTAATTACCTACGGCGACAAAGCTATAAGATGAAAATCAAAAGTTTTTTTTTGATAAGTACACATAATTATTAAAAGAAATGTTTATTTTGACAAAGCAACAAAACGCAACATACATCGGATACATGTATACCTAAAGCAAAGTTAAAACGTCATTTTTTACATCACAACATCGAGTTAGGTATCATTGAATAGGTAGTAAAAAATATATGTAGAGGAGTATCAAATTTAAAGAAATATTTAACTAAATAATTGTCCTTTTCGCTAGAGTTTTATCCCACTCCCCCTACAGCTAAAACAACAAGTAAAAAAAATCAGGATGGTACCTTAAATCAAAGCTAACTAAGCTTAAAGTAATGTAAGTATAATTATAAAAAAAATAAAAGGAAAACTATCACGACTATGTGGACGATAGATTCCTGGGATACACGACTAAAGTGTTTATACCTACCAGTGGCGAAGCGTCACGTAAATAAATAGACAAGCCGAAGCAAAAAAAGGTGTATGGCGTGTGTCGGTTTTACGTTTTGTTTGTATACCTACTCTATGCATAGGAATTTTTGGTAAAGCCGTAAATAATCGGCTTGTACGAACGCCTCGCGACTGATACCTACTAAAAATCATCTAAGATAACACAAAATAACATTAAATTGAAAATTAGTTCTCGTTTTGTTTTTTGTGTTTGTAGGAACCGCTTCGGAACCCTACACGATCATGGTCCGACACGCTCTTGCCCGGTTTTAACTAAACTGACGTGTAAGAACCGGCGAGTATAAGTTAAACAACATTATTAGGGCGTGCGCTCTCAATTAGGTAGCTTAACTCGCTCATATTGACTTCGCTTGACGGATCGACCGATTAACAACAAGCCTTTCTACACATCTGATACGAAGTAGTAAATGTTGGTGCTATACGTAACAAAGTAATAGTACATTATGATACAAGTGTGCTAAGTTGACCATTGTATACAAGGCGCTATTGTGTGCGCACGAGCGATAGCGAGTGCGCCACAAGAAAGCTGCGTATATTATGGTCACAGGCACACGTGTTACATACGACGCTTTTCAACACACTTGCGAAAAAAAAACAAGACCCTTCATTTAGTTAAATTTTAACTAATTATTAAAACAGTTGGTAAAATGTTTTTAATGAAATTGAGTTATTTTTTAGTAATAAAGCTGATTTCACCAATTTATTGAAATAAATATGTAGATAATGTTATTTGCCGCATAAAAACTGTTTGTTGCTAAGAAAAAAAAAGGTATAACCCGACTAAATTATATCGCTTCTTCTTCGTACTTACAACTTGGTACTAGGCTACAAATGTAAATTGTTTGGGTTAATAAACTAAAGGCACTTGTGCGTAATATACTGAAAAAGCACGCGTGTTTAATATCTAGGTTTATGAGCCAAAAATCGGTGGAATAAAAAGGTCGTTTTGAGCAAGTGTGTTGAAAAAATAGTGATAGTACATTGACGACATGTCATAATTAGCTTTAGTTAGGAAAAACATGATTAACAAATAGAAAGTAACACAAAGTATGTACAGATAAGATAATGAGTTGTGTCGATGATGGTTTGCCGCACTTACCCCCTTGACGTACTTGCGGCCTCAGGTGGGGGTAAGTGCGACAAAACATTATATTTTTAGGAGATATTGTTGTTTAGACGGACTTGTCCCGTATCCTCCTTTTTGAAGTCAGGTAAAAACAGGGCATCAATGCTACGGACATTTAACCTACCCCAGAACAAAATTAAGCTTGCAAGAATGTAAACTTTCTGGTCAAGCTAAGAAGAACATGAAGAAGAGGTTTTAGTGGTGGTAGGACCTTATGCAATGTCCGGCCGGGTCGATACCACCTCTTATCAGTTCACATTGTCGTTTCACAACTGGTGAAATTATTAGCATAGATGAATTCCATCTTTGTCCTCAGGCGTTGCCAACAACGCATTTGCGGTCTTAGGATTGCAATCTTTAGATTGAGAATTAAAATGTCTGAGTGTCACTTACCATCAGGTCCTTGCTCGTTTGGCATCTTCATGCCATAAAAAAAAGATGCTGAGCTAAAACGGAAACTCTTCTTCAAGAACGTACTTGAAAAGCAGCTAACATTCTACGAAACTAACAAATAACTTAAAACTACCATTAGCATTTACTGATGGACAGCTCAAAACTAACAGTTAATCCATGATTAATGGATGATTACCACTTAAGGCAGATTTGCGAGGTTTCTCCTGCTTCCCGGGCCAAATTGAGTGATTTATGGACTTGCAACCATTACGTTTGACACGGCTTGATGCGAAGTGTCGAAAGAAATCCGGGTCCCGGCACATGGGCTCCGCTCGTGTTTGTAAAACCATCATTTTTATGGTTAATTGAGCTGATGATTATAAACACGCAAAAAAGGTACAAAAAAAAACTGAAAATAAAATTTCTACAACCTTAGATTTCACTGTGGTAAGGTCACCTACAGTCAACGTCAAAGACATATTTACATTTTTGGATCTTATTTCAATGGGGTAAGGTGAAAAAATTTAAACATATCTTTGACGTCCTATTCTAAAATTACCTACAAGTTTAGTAGGTTTAGCCAAGAAAATCGTCTCTTATAGGTACAGTTGAACTCAGAAGTAGGTATTAATTGGAGTACCTTATCTCAGTAACGTATTAAAGTTAGAGTGGTTTGACTTTGTATATCAATAACTGATACTTCTGAGTTGACCGTAATGGAAGACAAATAGGATTAATACAACACAAGATCTACTTCAAACTTTTTCTTTATACTTAGATTTATACAGCGTGTGTATTCCATACGATCCTAAATTTTAACATACGATAGATTTAAGCAGTATTAAGAGGTACAGTAATACATTTTAACAAATACTTTCAATAGTTAAGCGTAGTGATTTTTTTTAAGTTTTCCCGGCCAGCAATGTAATGCAAATGTTGAGTTGACAATTTTGAAGTGCGGTTTGGTTTTGGCGGTAATGCTTATGTAAACGACTTGGTTATTTGAATACATAATATTGCGTGCCGAATTAATTTGTATGAAAAAAAAAATGTCTTCTCTTGTTAACTTAATGTACCAATTTACGTTAATTAGGGTCTTATCTAACTGCCCTTAAAATATAGGATCGTATGGAATACACACGCTGTATAGAGCTTGATTTAAGGTAAAAAGGTAGGTTTAACTCTTTCTATATGAAGGGGTGCCTCAGGTGCCTGTTGAAGTGTTAAAATAAATATTTTAAAACAAATATTGATCGAAATAAACAATTCATTACAGCAGCCGCCGTAATATTACAGGAGCACATTATGATTAATAAACACTGCCGATACAAATTATTTATCCATTCCCCGTTTCCATTACACACTCAGTTAACGAGCATTTGTTTATGAGGCTGTGCATACGATCACATTTTAAATCTTTTTTTTTTTACTTTTGATACTTTCTAATTACCTACCTAATAGAAATTACGGGTTACCTTTGTTTCGTCAAAATATTTTTGGTCAAATATATTATTCCCCAAATTTTCATTTGCCAAACCGCTTTGTTTTCTGTAACCGTAAATATTTCACGATTTAATAAAAACTAACCTAACCTAACCTATAGGGTTCTACACGATGGTTTTAAAATAAATCCAGAAAAATCTATGTAACATTGGTTTAACAAATGAAAAATTTGGGAAATGATCCATTTGACCAAAAATATTTTGACGAAACGGCAGGCTCCCAGAAATTACTCAAATCAGTTTTAAAATATATTTGAATAAGCATTTTTTTAAATTATTTTCTTCTATTGATAATTAATGTGTTTATTTTTTCCTTTAAAATTTGCACAGTTGTGCCCGTTGATGTCTTCTAGTTAGAAAAAATACGAGCAACCCGGTAAAAAATATCTCGTTATAAACCTAACCCCTATTTTCGGTCAGTAAAAATGTTTTTGAGTGACTGCATTGTAAAAAAAACAGAATCAGAATCAGAAGATTGGGTCTATCTCTACTTGCCTATACGATCCCTCTTTATTGTCCTGTAATAACATACTAGTTTATGACGTTTATTTAGCGTACAACGTCGCTTTACTCTACTAGTGGCCGCACTCAGAGTCAGTTAATGACGATTAAGTCGTCCCTTAAGCCACGATTTTTCATACACAAGTTTGAAAAAGGAACGAGAATTCTAAAAAGTCTCAGCGCCCGGCGGGATTTTTTATAAGCTCTAAGAGCAATGGAAACACGTGCTTCAGAACTAATAATCCCTTGATTATTTAAAGCAGACGAACATTAAACTCGCTCAACCAGGACCTACCCGAAGGTGAAACCGATAACGACGACCATACGCGTTACCACTTCAGTGTAACACTCCATTCAGAAATAGACATCCCGATACAAGATGCTCAGTTTATTGACGTTAAACCAGCCGATGTTTTGATATAGTGAAATGAAAGAACCTTCTGCTAGGAAATTTGTGAGGTTACCATGGTCAACCTTGTATAAAGTCTGGACCCAGAACCAACAGAACTGCGTGATATATCGTGAAGTATTTTATTTTCTATTATACTGTATGTATTGGAAAATATGATTCCACCTGCGAAAAAACGCTGAATTACCCGGTGTAGCCCCATTTTTCAATAGAACTAAAATGCAATGGAAATCAACTTGCTGCCCAAATAACAAAAGAAAGTTCATGTCATTAAATAGGGTTGTCTCTATTTAATTACACAAGTTTATTGGTAGATTCACTCCATATTACGAACGTATAAAAGAGCACTAATGTAGCCAATTTATTTCAAAATAAACATGCTCTGTTGGTTCTAGGCCCATTTTAACTCATGGTCCTTTAATAATCCACACCCTATCAAAGTACGCTACTGTTATTTTGCTGTTGTAATGGCTAAAGTCTCGCAGTAGTCGCATGCAAGGTGTAAAAACATCGTAAAAATTAATGCCGAAAATCGTCTCTAATCTCTGCATTATGAAAGGGTTTATTTGTGTGTCGGTCGCCACGTGCTATCGATAAACGTCTCGTAACTTACGACGACAATACACAGCGGATATTAACGTATTGGGTAAGTGCACTCACCAGCAATAATATTATTCAACATCGGGCTCAATACATGACACGTACCTATGTATCACTAGTCATTGAAGTTGGATAGGTTTAAGTGCAATGTTGTTGCTGATTATAAATAACGTCATGTTACAAAAGTTCGTATTAATCTTGGTTTTTATGGGTTCCGTAGTAAGCAAGGAACCCTTTTAGTTTCACCATGTTCGTTTGTATGCAGTCTTGCCGTCTGTCTGAGGTAAACTTACAAGGAAAATTTTAGACTTGATTGGTTTCGAAGAGCTAAGGTGTTTATACCTACTAAAATCATCTAAGGCTAAATGATCTTAAATAGAATATTTGTTCATAGATGTGGTTTTCTTCTGATTGTAGTAACGGTTTTGGACATTGAGCATGGTCCTACCGACATTTTATGCTCTGGCCCAGTTCTTTATATTATTTTATCTTTTCTATTAGGGTACTAACACCGAGTGAGAAAGTAATAACTTTTTTGACCAAATATCAACAATTTATGGCATAATAAGGAAAACGAGCACACAGGCCACCTGATGGTAAGTGGAAACTGTGACCCATAAACATTCGCATTCACAAGACTGCAAGCCTAAGACTGCAAATGCCTTGCCAACCCTGACGACTAAGATGGAATGCCTTACCACCTTACCTTTACCTTTTTACCTTTTTTTGCCTTGTGAGTTGTCATGTAAGTATTCACTATACATCTGTAAGACAAGATGCCATAATTTGTTATGCATCATTTATAAATAAAGTGGTGTACCTACTTATAACAAAAGCTGGTTACTTGCTTTGAAATGGTGTCATTTTAAAACTTTTCATTACCTAGATGAATTTTAAGAAAGAACATTTAGTAACCCCGAGAGAGAATTCTATTTATCGGATAAGCAGCATAAATCCCACTATTCTAATATGCTCAGTTCTTTTGACGTTTTTTCAGCGTCTACGCACGGAGGCTGATACGACACAGAGCCGAACTCAGGGTTGCCATTTTAAATAGTTATAAATATAAATCTTAATCATTTCTAATTTAGACCACAGGTATCATAATATTGTTTTATAAGAATTAAAATTTCAACGTGCTACTGCTGTCATAATACCTACTCGTCAATCAGCAACAACTCCCTCGAAGTTGTACCAAAAACTACCTATACACTCGCGGTCAGCGCTTTCCATAGCCACAGCCATAGCATAAATATGTGTTGTTTCACTACCACACTAGCTCAAGCTTATTCCTTTGTCGCTAACATTAATTAAACCGTATTATAATTCGGCTCGATCACGAATCCGCCCCGCGGTTCTGTTGAGTTATTTAATGGCGTTTTTTGTGCGCGGGCGATTGCCGCCCCTACTCGCGGGCTTCGCGCAAAAAACCCTCCACAAGTCCACAAACACCGAATGCCCGGAGGGGTGCGGGGGGGAGATCGCTATCGCACGCACTTCTTGCACGCACCAGTCGCACCATACTATCCTTCTGCTGCCCACTTAATTGTTTATGCCGCGAACTCTCAATTTATTTAACCTAGAGAGATTAATTTTAGCTTTACGCCAATGATAATACGTTAATTTAAATTTTTTACGTTTTATGAGTTAGCATTTTGATTCCATACGGGCCTTACAACACGATACAAACATAAATTATATTAAATGAAGATAAGTTAAATCAAACATGAACTGGTTGTTGCTACTGCAAGTATCCGCTTACATTGATATAACTAATAAGTAATAACATAGTATTTTAATGTGCGTTCATTTCTAGAAAGAGCTTATGTTCATTTAAAGGTGTAATTAGTGGTAATATTATTTTACCACAATGCTATAATCTAATTAGACTATATTGGATTGTATAATCAAGAGAGCAGAAATGGTCTAAGATTGGAATGGGAGACAATTTGCATCGGCTGTTTATTCGATATCAAATTTAATACTCTAAATAATATGTAGTGAATAGGTAGGCTGAAAAATTTCTTTGTTTGTTTTTTTTTGCAAATGCTTGTTAAATTGACAGGTTACATACTAATCGAAAGGTTTGGTGCATATTATTAGTACCGACTTACCTGTTTATACCTGCCTATCCAATAGTTTGACTGGGAAAAATATAATCGACCTTTAGTTTTGCATATTCTATAGGCTTCATACTTTCGATTGGTATATAATTTGTCTAATAAACAAGCAATTGCATTTTTTTTAAACTAACTTGATTTTTACTATATTATATACTGGACTGAAATTTTTCAGCCTACCTATTCGCCATATATTACTTAGCATATTACATTTTATATAAAACGGTGCAAATCGTGTCCTATTCGGTTTTCTTACTAAAATAAAAGCGGTGAAGTTTTTATGCAACATATTTTTACATCCATAAGGACGGCATGCTGCATTCATTATAATCACGATAAATTTAAATAAAACTATGACAGGCAGACTCGACAGGTGGCCAGTACCTGTTCTCGTGGTAAGATGTCAGCAAAAACTCTCACTAACCCTTTATCCCCCTTCGATTAGGACCCGCTCATGCCAGCTTGGGTTAAATTTCATGCATAAGTGTATTTAAAGAATTTCATATGAATTTACACATATTTATAGATTCACTTATGTACTTATATCTAAAGAAGAAGAATGAGTGCAAATAATTCCATGAAATTTTAGTGATGCGTTATTTTTTCTTGACGAGCAGAAAACGCGTAGGTCGTCGTAAAGGTCTACCACCACCTTATCTAGTATTCGGACTGTAGACGGTGGGTCCCTGCCGAATCCGCGATATTTTTTTTGTCGCATGTATTATTTCCCAAATTTCATTTACCAAAAAGATATTTATCGCCGCATCAGTTTGCATTTTATTAAGGTCACAAATCAAACTTAACTTTACCAACGTAAGTAGTGATTCTGGTATAATGAAAATAAAATAACTTTTTAGGAAGAGCTATCAAAACATTCAAAGACGAAATGCTTTTTACAGACTAGAACCTCGGCTCTGGTGGCATGCGTGCTCATTTCCTAGTCCGGCGCACGGAAATCTAGGCAAAATTTAAGGATATCAAATAGTAATATATCCGTAACCAGTAACTTTCGTAAACAGGTGCCATTGTGGTCAGTATTCTGCAACCCTGGGGAGGACAGAGCGTCGCCGGATATCAGTGTTGCGGAAGTATCTGTTACACGTCACCGACGTCGACATAGTTCATTTGTAAAATGTTAAATTAACCGTCGCATGGGGTTGCCAGTTTGTTAAAAAATATATCAAGAGACTACAGCGACTGTATATGGGTCCACATTGCAGAAGTATAATGTTTGATTAATGTTGTCTGTTTTTTTAGTGAGAGTACGAGACATAAATCTACTCCAAAATGTTCACGCTATTTTATCCTAATTAATCTTATAACGATTTACTAATAAAACCAAGCAACAAAATATTGACTCTTAAGGCCTCTGAAAAATTATGGCAATATAATTATTTTCTAAATTATAAATAGAAAATATAACTATTAAAAGCTTGACCAAAGAAGTTTATAAAATACCAAGGGCGTTATTTGGTTTGAAGTATAATTTGCAACATAATTCATCAACTATTACTCAAACACGAGTTTAATGTGATGGTTGCACCTTGAGAAAATTTAGTCCCGAGGTCCCGACCGTCACGTGAAAATCTTTTTCACCAAGCTATAGGCACTAGGCAACTAAGTACATTGTCTGAAATGTAAATAACCATAGCCTTATTTTCGTGAATGTTATAAAACTCTTAATATTCTTTGGGTCCCCACGTTCGCTGCATAAAAATGCGTATTGGTTGCGTGTACGTACCGCCATGGCGAGGAGGCGATGGGGGAAGCTCATTAAGGTAAAAAGCCGAGTGCAAACGGCGACTAATGGCGAATTACACGAAGGGGAGCCCGCGAACCCCGGCGCGGTCACCGCGACACTGTTTACATGTTGATTCCTACATTTACTAATTGTAATTGTTGTTATTGATGCCTTAACTCCTTATGTGAAAATCTTGACAAAGTTTTCAACATCTTCTCCTAACTTACCCCAAGGGTGCCGCTTTCTTAACTGTCTGGATAGGTATAACATAATTATATCGATCTCGATGTCACAGTACACCTCGTTCTTCGAAATCAAACCATCAGTCGAGTTTGTACAAGAGAAGAAAAACATTACATATATATGGCTCTTATTTAAGAGCCATGATCTTGTGGGTGGAGTAATAGCCAACTGCTCCGGTCCTCCGTCAACTGCTTCACGTTCTGGTACGACCCAACTTTAACCATTTCTTTTATTGCTTATTTTTAGTTCTGAATATAATAAATGAAAGTATGAATTTACTAGCAACAATTTAAAATAGAAGGGGAACAATGATAGGACACCTGCTACAACACGATCTTTTCCTTTGAAACATCATAGAAGGAAAGAGAGGCAGAGGAAGACCAAGAAGAAATTACATACATATAAACAAGATAAAATATTAGCCTCCTGTTTGGGAAGTCGGTTTAAAAAGGAGCAAAGTTTAAGTTTGTTGCCAGGATGCCACTTGAACGTAGACGTTGCTTGCTCTTTGGCTATCTGGCCCACTTATGCAGTAAAAATCTGAATGCTAGTAGTTTAACTTCATATTACCGAGACTGAGACTAAAAGAACTCTCATGTGGCCAATTCACTACATAAATATTATGAAATGAATTACGGTTGCCTATTCGTGAATCCTGATTCCAGACAATCGAGAGTCATTTGGAGGTAAATTGTTCACTATATAAATTTATTTTCAAAATGTTGCCGAAATATAGAGTATGAAATAAGAAAACTACAAACCTTTTGAGCGCCATGTATTTACTTGTTGATATTAGCTGAAAAAAGAAACTCATTGAACCAGAGTTGCATAAAAAAACTATCTTCCTCATCCCTCAAAGATAAAAAGAAACTCTGAAACTAGGTCCAAAGAAATAAGAAAACAAATAAACCGGCCAAGTGCGAGTCGGACTCGCGCACGTAGGGTTCCGTACCACTATACATCTAAATAAATGTTTTTCTTTATTCTTTATTAAGTATATTGGAGTTGATTGAATGAAAGGTAAAATGCGGTTTACGATTTATAACGTATTAAAAAAAAACTAATTATTAGATCTCGTTCAAACCAACTTTCGGTGGAAGTTTGCATGGTAATGTACATCATATATTATTTTTACATTTATCATTCCCTTATTTTAGAAGTTACGGGGGGGGGACACACAGAAATTTATTGTTTTTTTAATATTTTTGTATGAAAATCTTAATGCGGTTCACCGAATACATCTACTTACAAAGTTTCCATAGTATAGCTCTTATAGTTACGGAATAAAGTGGCTGTGACATACGGACGGACAGACGGACGGACAGACATGACGAATCTATAAGGGTTCCGTTTTTTGCCATTTGGCTACGGAACCCTAAAAACGTCGATAGCAAACAGCAATCCAACACTTTTTATTACAAAACAGCGAAAGTAGTTTAAATTTCTTTGCACGGCACGAGTGTTCGACGGGAATCAAATGGGGGCCGGTTAGCAGGATGCAGCAGTTTGGGTTACAGTTTACTATTACAAAATTCTTAGCAATGAGCTAAAAATTAGAATAGGGCAGTTGCCGAAATCATGTGTATAATTTTTACTTATCGTAACGAAACTATCGTTTAGATTACTTGCATTTTCACATTGCTTATATAAGTATGGCTATTGCTTGGGTATGGACCAAATATTGGATGTTAAATGGCAGAATTAAAATGGCGTCAAAACGACGTTGTGTCTTGTGTGAAATCCTATGGGTACAATTTGGAACTGGCACATCTTCATCATCATTGGCCTATATCTACGTCCTAAAATATTTTATTTTGGACCTAACTTACATTACTCATAACTAACCCATTCATTAATTCTTCCTTAACAATCCAAGGCACCTCAGAAATCCTTGCCGTGGTAACTCTGCGGCTGCGGAAGACTTGCGGGGAAAGGGGAGGGCTAGCTATCAGCATTTCGGCGCGTCCGCGTACCGCCCTCCCCTTCCCCCGCACCCCGCCGCTGCACCGCGCCGAATTCGCCCTGCGCTGCGCCTTCACTCCAGGCCTGCGACGCTCCCCTCTTTGCGCCGAACCAACCTTGAAAATAGTTTTTACCGACACCGAGGGTATTCACCCCGAACCCGAATTCCAAGGCCCGCCTCACACTACCGCTTTCGTCCTGCCAAGACAAAAATTCTTATACGAAGCGCACAAGATTTTAGTAATCGCTTTGTGTAGTCAAGCGCGCTGTTTACGCGGGCCGAGCGAAGGATATTTGACTACGTTAAGTTTTTTGGGCAACTCGTGAGTTCGCTTGGTGGTTCGGCTCCTGAGATTTGTTTGTGAATATATTCTAAAGAATTTTCAACCACTGCTTGGTGATGTAAGTACGTTCAATGAGAATCCTCTGATACTGCGTAATACGTATTACTAACTATCTTATACCTACCAGTCGATAGGGTATGGAAAATTTGCTGTGCAAAGTACCTACCTACTCTACAGAAACACACGTTATCATCCATACTACTTGTTCAAAAATAATGAACTGTGTCAAATGTCTTTCAAAGTTTCATTGCAAATCATCACTTAGGTACTAGAATCCAATTAGATACTTGTAAATCTTGTTACCTTAAACTTGAAGTAGGTATGTGAGAGCTTTGTGCGTATCAAATCCTTAACTCGTGCGCGACGCATCCTTAAAAAGCTGCACCACCACCTACGCAAAGCAACTTCTACACAAATTATAGCTCATCTAAACCAAGCAACAAAGGCGGGCTTAAATTCCTCCCACAGCGAAAGAAAAACGAAAAATTAGGTTAGGGCTATTATTTACCTGCACGTTGCAAGAAAGAAAATAAAAAATAAACGTATATAGGCAAGCGAGCGAAGAAGGGTAGAACGGCAAAAAAAGTAAAAACAAACGCGTTGCACTCGCATCGGCGCGCCCACGCCGCCCGCGCCTCGCGGCCTGCGCGCGCGCGGCTAGCGCGGCGTTTTGATTGTCTCCATCACTTTTTTATTTTTATTTATGGAAGTTTCTTTGTTTACAGACACAAAAAGTACTTTAATGAGATTGAAATGCGTCTGTAATGTTTTGAAATACTTAAATACAAGAACAATATACGTATAGGTGGATACATGCCATACATTTATAACCGAAAATCTACAACGTCATTTAGATGTAGGTACTATATTCGCAGATATAGACGTAATAATACTACAGATATGTAATTTAAAATGGTCTTAACGGTTTATCAATTTGTAAAATCTAATCGACGTTACTCAATTCGCTGACTACTTCGTAAATGCTTTCGTTGCAATTGTCATAATTCACAATATGTGCGCGTGCGAGCGTCAATAAGTCCTCATTAGGGCGAGATGTGATGCGGGCCATCTCCCATTACGTTATCTGCCTAGTTTGATACTATTCAAATATTTCATACAGACCTATATCAATAACTATTTTTTGCCCACAACTTCAGTTTGTCTTTTGCCTTAAAGTTTATCAGAATATAAAGTTTGTCCTTTGTCCTTCAACTGCTCTCAATCTATTTACCAAGTTTTACCAATACTTATACATAGCGTTACGATGATGTTCAAAAACTGCAAGACATACATTTTCGAAGCTCAACCCTCACCTTCCTTTTGATCAAAACAACGAAAAGTCATGAGCCGTCAATTAACTCTAGGCAACCCCTGCACAATGCACATTTTGATTGGTGGGCAGCTGCCCGTAGCGGCAAAAAACTGCTTTCTAAAATTACTGCTATCAACCGCCGTAGATATCCGTACACCCGTCTTACTTCAGATCATAATCGGCCGCCACCGACCGCTTGACGCATAAAATTTACGTTAACCTGACTTATGGGCAGCTAGCTTCAACCGCTTGGCGTTGTCAGCTGTAGGCATTTGCAGGGTTAGTCGATTTAACAAATTGGAACACCTTTGAATTAATTTTTGTACCTATAGGCTTTTTACGATTCCACTATACCTCTATAAAGCGGGGACGCAAAATAGATGGATAAATTTTCTTGACACAGCCTCAATGAACAGCATTTTCGCTGCCTAACTACCTCAATCCAACAGTAAAGATTAATTAATTACCTACTCAACATTGGGACTTGCTATTCGTTAATGCGTTGCCCCACAGAAGTTTTCCTAATAGGTGTTAAAAGAGGTCAAGGTGTTCTGAAAATTAAAAGCAGTTTTGTATGTACAGTTTACGACACATCACCTAAGTACCTAGAGAGTGTAGGGTTAGCCAAGATACGTTCTACGAAAGCTGGCGATTGTAGAAATGTGTTAAAATTAGGAATTAACAGGAAAAAAGCTTACGTCAAAACTATACATTTTATTTGTTAACGTTCGCAGGATGCAACTTGTCAATTTTTTTGAACTAAATAAGAGCTATCGAAACTTTGGCAATACGATAGCATTTCAAAGGCAGTAAGGTTTTACCCTGTGGTAAAGAGGCCTAGTTTATTTTCTGGGAGCCTGCCGTTTGGCAAAAATATGTTTCCCAAATGTATCGTTTCCCAACTTTTTCATTTGCCAACCCTATGTTATATTTTTTTTTCAGGATTTATTTTAGTACCATCGTGTAGAACCCTACAGGTTAGGTTAGGTTAGTTTTTATAACATACTGAAATATTTACGGTTACAGAAAACAAAGCGGGTTGGCAAATGAACCGGTTGGGAAACGATACATTTGGCAAACATATTTCGCCGAAACAAAGGTAACCCCTATTTTCTACAATATATTATAATGTTACGTTTGATTATTGATTAGACATGCGAACGGGACAAGGTATAGTAGGTACTCGTACTAACAACGTTGGTTATAGGACGTTGTACCATTTCAGAACAAAATGGCAAAAAAGAGTTTCACGTGGTGACAAGTGGAATTACGTTTTTTATATAAAAGTTAGACCATGTAGCCAATTATTCTGAATTGCTTATACAACTTGATGCTCGCTTACCTAATGACATGTTTCGAGCCACTAGAAACAATTTTGTTTTAGATAAAAGCTGCGAGGTTGCCGGCGCAGTCGCAGCGAAGCTCGAGATAAGGAGCTGTTTACATTGCTTGAGTCAATGTCCTCCTGCGCTCGGACAGGGAAAACCTTGGAGAAGCGCCTTAATAAGTCTTCCGGCTGTCAGACCTTGCGCAGGCTGTTGGCCGCCGAATAGCGCGTACGTGAATATTTTGTACGCAATACTTAGCTGAGTTGGCACGTGGATTATTGAGAGGTTATTGCTACCGTACCTTGACTCTAATGTTTCTCGAGGGCGCATTAAAAGGAAGGTGAAGGCATATCCTTCCGTGTTGTTAAAGTTATTCTGTAAGAAAATAGATGTTAATAGGTGTTAGGTGTGCCTGACTACGCTACGAGACTAGTAGCTGCGCAAGAGGCCATTGATAACCTCCGACCCAGAAAAGAAAGATGCTGTGTTTGTCGCCTTTGTCCATCTGTTTGCCAACGCCTTAGACCCGAACGGGTTAAACGACATTCAATTAAAACACTACAATATTTAAGCAACGGATTTCAGCTTTTTGTGGAAAATCAGTACGGCCATTCGAGAGTAGGTAATAATCAAGTGTTCAAAATATCACGTCGAGGTACAGTTTTCAATTTATAAAGTTAAGAGTTTTTAATATCTACCACCAATTGACTGTTGGTACCGACGACTTATCCTCATAGTACCTTAACTATTCTCGCTGTATTTTGAATATTGGGATGGTATTAAATATTTTGGGTCAGCCTAACCATTTAGGCAACCTGTTATATTTGACTCAAGTCTTCACCTTCACTAGTGTTACAGTAAAGACATCACAACACAGAGAACAAGGTCGGTTACAGGATAACACCTACTCCGCGGTAGTGAAGCGTCTATGTTCTATAACTCGCGCGCCCCTAGCTGCTGCCTCGTAAATAAATTGAGCCTGCATTAGTGGCAATTGTTCGCCATGCCGATGCCGACGAGCCGCGTGCACCTCGGCCATAACTTAGACAACTTTTCAATATAACTAGAATAAAAAAGGTTATGATAACTTTATAACGTGTGTATCCGTCTTTAAATTAGCTCGAGACTTTCTCTTATAAACTTGTAGCTGGTGAATTTACTAGCATAGAGACATTTGATCTGTGTCCTAAGGGTTGGCAACGTATTTGCAATCAGTAGCGTAGCTACTGGAGGGCTAGACCTAGATGGTGGCGTGCACCGGGGCCCCAAGCTCAAGCAGCTCTCGGACCGTGACCAACTAACCTCAAAATAAACTATTATATTTTCTTGCACCTGGGCCTTTGGTTACCTACTCGTACTATGCATCTGTTTGCAATTCATAGATTGCGTTGTCTATGCGTCTCATACTATTAGGTGCAGGTTTTGTGCTCGTTTGCTTTTTCCGTGCAATAAAAAATCCGAATTATTGAAATAACGGCCGTATGAGCGTTCAACCTATAATGTAGTTCTTTAGAACACTAGCTAGGTACTAACTCGTCTACCGGCTTTTGCAATTTAAAAGCATAAAAAAAAGGCAGTAAGTATTATGGCCTAACGAACAGTACAAGTAATTATTTCTTTACTTATATATTTTCCATAAATTGTGTGAATACCTACCTACTGACCTACCTGAGATGGCATAATTAATTCAAAAAAAATAAAATCAAAATAGTTTTATTACGAAAACACAAATTACATGGCAAAAGTTTTCCGGCGGCCCCACACTAGGCTATGCCTGTAACGTGGCGGCCTGATTCGGGTACCGTCAAAAGACAATGGTATTTTGCATGTGGTTATCAGACAAAAACGAAAGGCAAAAATAAAAGAAAAAATAAAAACAAGTAAGGTTAGGATGAAACTAAACTAACCTATTTGAACTCTGTGTGTGTGTGTGTGTTATTTGTTTGAATTAAAGTAGTATCGTCCATATTCATGTTACAATACAAGAGTAACCCATCACTTCATCGCATTTAATTTCATCGAACGCTGTGTCTGCTGAAACCATGATATTTTCAAGAGATCCTAAACATTAATTACGTAGGTTAGGATAGACTTATTCTTACTGCTAAAAAAAATCACTAAAATTCTGGACTTGACCCAATTGTAATATCTAACACAACATAATAATAACACGGTTTCTATGATGATAATCTCTATCATAATTATCATAATACCCGCGTTTGCCCATTTAATGACCATTTTTGACCTATCATCTATTCACAAAGATACCTAGTTATGTTTTTTTTCTCTTTACTGACATTGCAACCGATTGCTAAATCTTGCCCAACGCATCCTAAACCGATATACGTGCATGAAGAGGATGATGAATATAGAGGAAGCGAATTTTTTATGTTTAGACTGGTTCACCGTACCGGCGTGGCGTTCCGTAGCCTCTGTCCCACAGGGAGACAGGCGGCGTAAGGTGTGTAGGTATGTATGTATGCTAAATCATACTCATTCAGTTGCATGCAAAACATATTACAATTACCATAACTAAATAACCATTACAAAAGCCAAGGCGCTCGTGAACCCCATTCCTTTCAATACAAAAATAAACCATTCGTGTTGGATTCTGATAACGTTTGGTCTGGTCTTAGACCGTATCTCACGAACCGGATCGGTTCACAGGTCATTGAGTCGAGGATTAAACTATTGCACGTTCGTTACCTTCATGGCGAATTCGTATCAACACGAAATATTACTTCACACACCACAAATAAGTAAGTTCGTGTGTCGGTCGGTACGGTACGAGTCTAGATGTAGAGATTTCTCTGAATGGGTTAATAAGGTCTATTCATGCTATTTTACTGAAGTATGCTATAGCAAAACGTACTACACGAATACAACTTTGTGCGCCGGGGTAGGTACGTGGTGCGGAGCTGATAAAAAATACGATAAAGCTCATACAGTCAGCATTGCCCTTTCCTCGCACCGTACCTCATGTCAGGCTCTTATTTAAGTTGCACATACGCCTATATAGACATCAGTACCTACACACAAAGACCATCAGAAGACTAACGGTCACACTCAGAGTCAGTTAATGACGAATAAGCCGTTCCTTAGTAAGGATTTGTCATACCCAAGCTTGAAAAAGACCGAGTTACTTTCTATAAAATTACTCTGAGTACTGCGGTTAGTATAGGAACTCCTACGAATTGAGAAAAAGCGTTAGTTTAGGTGAACTTGGCATTAGAATTTCAGGTGGGAAACATAGCAGTCCATGCAAACTCAAACAAACTTCGCTTCGGCCACAACACATACGTTCATGTAAATGTGTCTAATGGAGTACCTAAACATGACCTACACAGGTACTTATGGTACCCTAGTACTGCATGCAAAATAATAGGTGTTAGTTAATTTAAATATGTTCCATGTTCATCGATAATGCTGAAACATAACGAATACCTATCTGCTGCTACCTACCTACTACCTACCTATGTTCTGCTGATTTAAAATAAAACAATAACCTGGTTTGTACACTTTACATTAAATCACTTTAATTAACACCTTACAATACTAACCTATCCAGAATCTCCTGCCGAGCCCAGCGAACTTCGAAAGATAAAGAATTGCATTAAAAAACGAATCACAACAAAAAACATTGCAGATACGCGAACCATTAACGTTTTTGTAAAATTAACTTTTTTCGATATAACGGGATCGGGCTAAATTATTGCGTGTAATCTTTTGTAGATTTCTTTTGTTCTTTTTAGAAAAAAAACATTCCCACACTGACCTGCACGAGGAAGCTTCAGTCAGGATAGGGAAGATTTATTGCATTAATTCTTTAGGAAACAGTAATGCAATATATCTCATGGTAATCACCTATTTAGTGGCGGTAGGACTGTCCAGATCGTTACCACCATCTTATCCTATAACGTACCGTCAAGCGACAGTGTTCGCATTGTTGTTTTCCGGTGAATTTACTAGCATAGAGGCATTCCATTCCATCTTACTACTCAGGGTTAGCAACGCATATGCGGTGATAGGATTGCAATCTTAAGGTTGTAGTCTTGAGTCACATATCCCACTTACCATCAGGTGGCCTGTGTGCTCGCCTGCCTTCTGCATGACATAAAAACGTCAATCGTTGGTAGGTACCTAATCTAAGTTTCGGGAGCCTGCCGTTTAGCAAAAATATGTTATATAATTTTTCACGATTTATTTCCGTACGTAGGTTAGGTTAGCAAGGTTTTTATAAAATCCTGAAATATTAACGGGTACAGAAAGGGTTGGCAAATTAAACGGCTGGGAAACGAGACATTTGGCAAACATATTTGGCCGAAACAAAGCTAACCCCTAAAAATCACACAGTGGCTCTATTGTTTATTTTAAATTAGGTAAGTACGCAAAAGAAAACCGGACCTACTTATACTATACAGGGGATGTTTTCTATCAATCCGAGGAAGAATTCGACGTCGTATTATTTATGAGTTTATAAAAGAACAACCCTGGTCGTTGTTGTTTGATCGACCTCCGAACCGCGGTCTCACGGCGTGCATATTATAATATGACAAAGAATGCACAAGTCACACCGGCACCTGTGTCCCGCACCTACACTCCTAGAGTACCCTACCTGCAAAAACTTCCCGCCACGAGAATATGGATGCAACTCTGTTTAATCGGTCGTGTGTTTTACTTCGACATCAAAGAGGTTTGGTTAAATTGTGAGAAAACCTTTATGCTAGTTTAAGAGATAGATTTTTTGTATTCTGGCATTCGTTTTTGGTGAACTGAAAAAAAATATGGCGTTTTTGGCATTACATTTAAACTGCCTATGTTAAGGACATTTGATAGTAGATAAACATTTAAATACCTACCTGTGTATTTTCCAATAAACTGCACTAAGGGTTTACAGCACAACAGGTAAATATCAAAACGAAATCGAGTTGCAACTCTTTTAGGTTCACGCGAATAAACTTTATTAGGAAAGTGGGATAAAGGTTTGATACAAAAAATGTATATTGTGAAAGGTCGCCCTGTGTCGCTTGCATTCTGACAAAAACTATCGCGGTCCCCTCTCATTTGTGTTTTTTACGCGTGATAGAGGGCGCAGGTAGACAGACGAACATCTCGCAATCTTTGTATATTTATCACCCCGCATATTTCTTTCCAAAAACATTGTTTTCTTTACATTAACTTTGAACATTTGTAAGGGCCTATCCAAATTCGCGACGAACTTGGTATAATGTAGATATCAAAAAAATTAAGGTAAAACCATAGTAAAACCACGTAAAAAGGACAATGCAGAATCGCACGAGTAGATCATCTACCTACCTCTACATGACATCAAAAACATGGGTGTAATTTCGTATACCTACCTACACTCCGTTTAATGTAGGATGATCTCTGTGACACTGGCGAGGTATTTAAAAATAGGCTATGATTTGTTTAAATTCCTGAACGGTGTCACTAGGTTTGTACTAATGTAGTTTTATGTAAAGTTAAATAAATAATTGTAATGGGTTACCTTTGTTTCGGCGAAATATGTTTGCCAAATGTATCGTTTCCTAACAGTTTCATTTGCCAATCCGCTTTGTTTTCTGTAACCGTAAATATTTCAGTATAATTAAATGTAACACAGAAACCAAGATCGGATCGCCTCAACGACGCTTGAAATTTTGAATAGCAATATAATAACGATGCTTGAATACTTTAAAGTTAAACAATTTCCCGCACATGGAGGGTCGTAAAATTAGTATGACCAGTTTGAAATAAATATCTTTCATTCATAACTTTATTGTTTTAATATAATAAATTGTATTAGAGTGTAAAATTTTATAGATCTCAGTACATATTACTCTCACTCTACCCACCCAGTAAACCCAGTTTACCCAGTAAATATTCTGCACTTTTTCGCTTCGATAGACGGCGGAATGGCTTTAAAATCGTTATCTGGAACAGCACGTTTTCAAATCTCAATGCTGTGCTATCTGCTGTGTCATTGTGACAGTGACTTTTGAGAAGTGCATCAAGTGCATGACTTCAGTTTTGCCGAGTAATTTATGCAGATAAATAGCTGTATTACTTTAATAATAATCAACATCGCAGCCTTAATTGCAAAAGCGATGACAATGGAGTATACCAATAAGGTAAAAAATAATCTGGGTACACTATTCTACTTCTTTTTGGCGTTTTTCGTTTATGTTTACCTATTTCTGTTTTTAGAATTTTCCTGTATTAAAAAACGATAGATTGTTAAGAGCAGCATTGGGTAAAGAAGTGGACAAAGTGCCTGTATGGGTAATGCGACAAGCTGGTAGATACCTGCCAGAATTCCAGCAAGTGCGAGCGAAGCATGATTTTTTTACGGTTTGCCGAACACCGGAGCTTGCTTGCGAAGTAACTCTGCAACCCCTGCGGCGATATGAACATCTTGACGCTTCGATTATCTTCAGTGACATACTCGTCATACCCCAAGCTCTGGGGATGACAGTAGAAATGCACCCTGGGGTGGTTAGTATTGTTTGATCCATTTTTTATTTTTTTATATTAAATTTAAGACATGCTGTTATAACTAACTGGTATTGAAGCACAGTTGGTTCTTTTTCCATTGCATTTTCACTAACATGGGAAAGCCCCACACAGTCTGTATTCTCCCATGAAAAATAAGGTAAAAGCTGATTATTATATTTCAGGGTCCAGTTTTCCCAAATCCCATGAAGGACCCATCAGAGATTGATCAGCTACAAGAAGATGGTGCTGTATCAAGATTGCTGTATGTTGGCAAGGCAATTACTCTAACAAGACACAGAATAGAAGGGAAAGTGCCTTTGATTGGTTTTACTGGAGCACCTGTTAGTAAAGTTAATTTTCAAACAAAAAGTACAGTGCCATAGCTCCTAAAAAGGCTAAGGTTTTCACCTTTCTCTATTGCTTGTATGCTCTTTTCTGACTTTATCTGAACCCGAAGGTTTTTTTATGGTTCACTAAGGTTATACCAAATCAGCATTTGACAAACTATATCATTTTACAAACAGATACTTCCTGCCAATTTTTTTTTTGTTTTTTTTTGTCATCTTAGTCTAACCTATCCAAACTTCTTTAATATGCCCATGTAACCTATGTAATATGTAATAGTTTAAGCACAAACACATTTTCGCGAAATGTATGTTTGTAAAATGATATAGTTTGTCAAACATTCTTTTGGTAAAATGTACGGACCCCTTTTTTAAGACCTCTTACCCTGTATAAAGTAAAGATTTCATCATTGTTGTACGAATATGCAACTCTATGCTTCTGGGCTAATAAGATTTTCTTTTCCAGTTCACATTGATGGGTTACATGATTGAGGGCGGGGGAAGTAAAACAATGTCTAAAACCAAGGAGTGGTTAGAGAAGTACCCTAAAGACGTTCATAGACTTCTCAGTTTACTCACAAGAGTTATTATTGACTACTTAATTATGCAGGTAAGTTTTCCGCTTTCTAGACTGTTATCAATCAAGGTGAATGTAGGCATAGCCAAAAAATCTGGGTAGTTAAAACTCAGATATTGTGATAATAATTTGTCTTTTGATATTCAATTGTTTATTTTTAACTGAGTTTCTCAATTTCTTTCATTTGTGTTTTTTAAGTTGTTTGCCACTTAAAGATAACCTATGCCAGAATCCCCGAGTTTTATGCACAGCTTTCCTGATGTTGAGGTCTTTTCACTGAATGTGCAAAAGTCAATTTATGGAATGGAAAATAATAATCATTTATGAGTAGACAATTAGTCTTACTTCTAAAGATAACTTATGCCTGAATCTCCGAATTTTATATACAACTTACCTGATATTGAGTTCTTGTCTCTTTTTTTTGCAGGTTGAAAGTGGTGCACAATTGTTACAAGTATTTGAATCAAGTGCAGACCATCTTACAAGGGAACAGTTTGGTGAAATTTCAGCACCATACTTGAAAGATATTAGAAGTGGAGTACTACAAAAAATAAAGAAGAACAATCTAGAAAATGTTCCAATGGTGAGTATATTTTAATAATAAACTTAAAGCCACATTTAATATCCCAATCCTAAAACATATATTTTTACAATCTACAGACAGTGTTTGCGAAAGGAGGTGGTCATTCTTTGGATGTACAAGCAAAACTGGGATATGAAACATTGGGACTAGACTGGACTGTTGACCCTATTGAAGCCAGGAAGATTGTCGGAGAAAATATCACATTGCAGGGCAATCTGGATCCACAAGATTTGTATAAATCTCCAGTATGTGTTCTTATACTGTTGCGTTTTCTTTGTAATTTACTCAAGTATCTCTAGTTTGATCTTGTAACTTGTTTTGCAGGAAGAAATAACAAAAATGACTATTGAAATGGTGCAGAAGTTTGGCAAGCACCGATACATAGCAAACTTGGGCCATGGGATAACTCCACAAACTCCTTTAGAGAGTATGACGGCATTTACTGAGGCAGTTCATAAGGCAGTTTAAATGAATACTTAGTAGTTATTTTGTTTGTTCTAGGCTCATAATCATGTTATACAAGAATAAATTGTATTGGTTGCTATTGAGTAATTTTTATTATAAAATAATTATTATATACATTACAAGGTACACTTATTGCAAAACATAATTTGTAGATTTAAGGGCCTGGCCTGCTGCTGGCATTTCTTCATCATGGTTTCCAGCAGATTTCTTCACATACTGGAAAAAACACAATTTGAAGGATTAAATCAATCATTCAGCATTAAAGTAGTTTTATAAAGAGAGCAAAGACCACCCTCTGTTATATTCACGTGAACTGTATCTCGTGCATTTAAATCTGAGGCATGTAAACTTGCACTACTACAATTGCGTTTAAATGTGTGTCTGTAGCGCTACGACCATTTTACCCTTTAACCTGCCGCCAAGCAGCAGTTGTGTTCCAATTTGGGGGTAAGGTAACTGGTGAAATGATTATCTATTATATCTCGGTTCCTGGGGTTGTCATGGCAATGAATTTGCAGTCTTCACTGTACCCACTGAGCCCACTTATTAGGTGGTGTGTATCTACATTCGCCTTTTCCTTTCCATAACACAAAATATAAGCCGGCTAGGTCACCCACCTGAGGATTGACTTGGATTTGCTCGTCCATTTCCTGTATGTACTGGTGCAACTTGGTGCAAGCGGCCATTTGCTGCTCCAACACGCATAGGGTCTCTGGAGACGCATACTTCTCAGGGCTGTCGAGGAAGACCACCATACCATCCTTCTGATTAATCAGGGCGTATATTTCGCCATCTTCAATCTGAAAACAAAATCGATAAGTGATATTGAAGAGCTGTAACTGTAGTAACTAAAGAGTGTAACAAAAAGACACTGCAACAGAACAGATAGCAAGGAAGAAAAAAAATTATTTTTTTTCAATCATAGTTAACTAATTGATGGGTTCTTAAACTATAATGCCTGCTCCCAATACTCAACCAGTGCAGCTAGATCTGACTGAAGTATCAGGTTATTTCAGACAAGACAGTTACAAACTGTCTGTAATGTGTACTGCGGATTTATTGTTTCATTATAATAAAATAAAGCCAGGGATTCACTAGGAGACAAATATCCCGCAACACTTGTCGCCAGGGTGAAGTGGCACAAAACGTTACCAGACTTCGCACGACATATCGCGCGACAGAGGCCCTACTTTGAAAATCGAAGTTCGAAGTTACGTAGGGCCTCAGGTGTCGGCATCGACGTCAGGCGAAGTCGAGCGACTTCAATTTCGCTTAACTTGTCGCCGATACGTATCGCGGGACGTTTGTTCCGTTGTGTTGGTGGCTTAAGAGTAAATATAGACATCTTTAAAATATATTACCATGTTAAGGATGTAGGTTTCTGCCTGCGCTGGCCCTGGCAACTGCACTCTTGATGCGACGTCACTCAGTGAAAGGGTTAAAAATGTTTTCGTCAACCTTTGTATATTCTTTTTGTACATTGAATTTAAAACCTGAAACAGAAAGCAATGCAACTTGAAATGTAAACAATCTACCACTAAATGGTATTTTAATTACTTTATGGTTTTATAAAATAAACTTGGATGCTGCGACATGCAAGTTTTTCAAATAAACCAAATTATTAGCTTAGTAGATCTTTATACTTAAAACTGTTGTTGTTTAAACCCACTTCCTCAAAAAAAAGAGGTATTACTGGTTATTATTGCATTTCAATATTTATATGGCTAAACCTTTTTAACTGGTTACACTTTTACCATTATTCAAACTTCTTGGCTAGTAAGTAGGCTAATTATAATATTAACTTGTAATAATCAAATATTAATGGAAATATCAATCAATATAATATCTTGGAAATATGGTTAATTATTTGAATTTAAAATTAAAATAATATTTATTGCGGTAATCTCAATAGGTCATTAATGACAATAATAACTCTTATTGGAATATAGGTATCTATTTTATACCTGTAAGACCATGTTTATTTTTTTACAGACCCTGAGATTAAAACAGAAAATTATCTAATATTTATCCAAGACTTACTTGGTTTACTATTCCCATATTCTTGTCTCTCACGAAGGTCTCGCGATGCTTTATGGCTGCGACTTGAGAGGTGGCCAGCTCGTGGTATGCTATAGACAGCGGTTTGAGAAACCGGCTTACCAGCTGTGGCGTGTATTTAGGCATTGGTAAAAACTGGGAAGAGAAACATTCAAATTCAATTCAAATATTAATTGAGTATTAAAATGATAGCAAAATCATACATATTCTTTAAATTAATACAAAATCAATTTTATACTTTAAATTACCTTTCCGTGTAAAATGAGTGAGACTAGAAGGTACTTCTTGTATGCTTCCAGCATAATATGTGACACAACCATACAAGGGACTGTAACCACCACTTCAAAATAGTAGAGTGCCCTTTCATAATTCTTCATTGCTGTGTAAATCATTCCTCCATAGTAGTAGTAAAGTAGGAAATGCTTCGAGTCATTGTTGCCACCAAGCTGTGAAAAGTAAAACTCATTTAATCTTACCATTTTGGTTCTAGGTCATTTCATGAAGGCGAAGATGAAGAATCAAATTTGTTACATACTCATCTTGTAATGGCTAGTTTATCATAAGTGTTATAACTATAGTCAGTAACAAAAGCGTGATGTTAAAGGTTTTCAGTATTTCTTAAGTTACAACCATTATTGGAGCACAATAAGATTATCACAAAACCACAGAACATTTAAGAACATTGTTACTTTAAAAAAATGGTCAACAAGGAATGAACCACATTACCTCAGACCCTATTCCAGTAACATCAGTGTCCAGGAATTCAATAGCAGGTTTCATGCATTTAGATAACAAGCAGAGTTGACACAAATCTGCATGTATGGAGGTCAGCTGTGAGTCAAAGAGTTGGATTTTTCTTATAGCTTTCTTTAGTATTTCAATACCCCTAATTGGTTGTTTGAGGTCAACGAGATGATCGGTTAACAAGTGGCACAAGTCCGCATCTGAAATTTAAAAAAAGGAAAGTGTTTAATGTAAGTAGTTATCATAACTGGCAGGAATCAGATTGGGTTAATTTTTTTCGGCTATGAATGTAAAATTGCTCACTTGTAATATTGTTTAGTTTTAAATACCTGAAATGCATTTAAATTAAAATTACATGCATCTGTTGGATCTGGTAAAATACAGTATGTAAACTTACTAAAACCATCTCTTTCAACCAGTTGATAGCCTAGTTGAGTTAAGTGTTTTACCACATTTTGTGCTAGTGTGTGTCGGATATTCTTAATTTTAGCATTGCATAAAAATTGTAAAATCTTACCTTTTTCAAAGTCGGTTAACCCTAAAAGTATCATCCTGTGTGTAATGTTTACATCGTCGTCCAGTGCCCATGACACGACCCGTATGTAATATTTACATCGTAACCGATTATTGAACTTGCGTTCAGTGCATTATTTGTTGATTAAAATAACTTCTTTTTTCATACCTGTTTTACGCATTTGTTAAAGTCAGTCAAATAAATAAAAAATCAGCCAAATTATTTTCAATTTATCATAAACATTATCAATCCATGCCATTTATTTTACTTCAATTTCACTGATGTCACTTTATTGTCAATAGTTTTTTTCTTAATCATTAAAACAAAAAAGTTTGGCTAGCAATCAAAAGACAAGACGACAATCAATGTGACGTTTCTTTATTACAAACAAAACATTGTAGTTCATGATGCCGCTCATTTTTAGTGCTGCGGAGATAGTAGATATGATTCTTATTTACGGGGAGTGCAGAAATAATGGTGCGGCATCTCTTCGATTGTACGCCGAAAGATTTCCGCAGCGAAGACAGCCTACGGACTTGCGTGTAATTATAAGGGCGATTACCAGACTGCGTAACAACGAGAGAGCGGTTCCGGTTAGTACTGGTGGCCCTCGTCCTCGTATTGACGTCAGAACGGAAGAAATTATCTTAAACCATTTTGCAGAAAATCCTGGCTCCAGCACTAGAAAAGCAGGGGGGTTGTATGATATTAGTCATACAGCCGTCCACAAAATTTTAAAACGGGACCAACAGCGTCCATTTTCGGTGATCAAGGTACATGCGTTGAAACAAGATGATTTTTTACGGCGGGTCGACTATGCAAATTAGGCTTTAAGTAAGATTGCAGATGATGCTCATTTTATCAAAAAAATAATATGGACAGATGAAAGTTTGTTCACAAGAAACGCGATGGGAATCGTAGGGTTATCCACCACTGGGCACCAAAAAATCAAAACCCTCATGTCGGCCGCGAACTGGCCCATCAGACTCGTTGGTCATTAAATGTTTGGGCGGGAATAAGAGGTAACGACATCATTGGACCAAAGGGCAAAGCAAAACGGGCAAAGATACCTGGAAGTACTGAACCAGTCAGTAAGCTGCTATGTGGACAATTTACCACTGGCCCAATTGAGAGAAACATGGTACCAGCATGATGGAGCACCGCCCCATGTTGCTATTCAAGTGAGGCAAAGGCTGAACCAAATCTTCGGACGTCAGTGGATTGGCCGCTTCTCTTCGGATACTCCATGGCCGGCTCGCTCGCCGGACCTCACGCCTCTGGACTATTTTTTTGGGGTTGGGTCAAGCAGTTAGTATTGAAAAAAGAATCTAGGACGGAGGAAGAAATGAGGATGCGAATTGTACAAGCTTTCAACATAATCAAGCGACGTGCCCGGCAAAATCCAGATTTGATGCGTAGTGTTCACGAAAACAACCGCCGTCGCTTGGTTCAAATAACGGCTAATGGCGGACGCCACATTGAACTACGTCGTATTTAATCGTAAGTGTGCACATAGCTTTACTTACTTGAAATGACATTGCATTTGTTTGACACATTTGACCTTGACTTGATAACCGGGTAACAAACGTCACCATTGTAAACAAATAAAGGATGTTATAGGAACATGAATTAATTAAACTTTAATTTTCGTATTTTAATTGTAAATCTGAAAAAGCGTTGAGATTTCAATAATTTATATGCCCTTACCTTATCTATCGCCTAGACATGCCCGGGTTCAAATAAATGGTTTTAGTAAGTTTACATACTGTATAGTATTTGATTGGTTTGATACTTACACAAATCTGGAGCAAAGCGGACTTGCTCACCGTTGCAGTTATTGATAAAATCATGGATTTGTTGAAACATGGTTGTCCTGTCCACATCAGTCGAACCCTAAAAACAGAACAAAGTTATGTCAACATAATTTTATCCAATAAGAAAATACATTTTTTATAATAAGCTTGTACAATGTTAAATGACATCATTTTGACAAATGAAAACCTAAATAGGCCTATAAGCAGTACCCTCCAGGTCTACTATATGCCAAAAGTTCATCCAGACTTCTAAAAAACAAAGTAAGCCCAGAAGCCTCCCAATTATTTCTTTAATGGTAGGTGTATGATCTGGTCATTATTATAAATAGCTATACGCTTTGCCACCTTGTTGCCTTTAACATATTTAGCAAATTCAGGGAGCAGTTTAACCATGACTTAAAAGTGACAAAAGTACTAAAGTGTACTAAACTTAACAAAACAAAACTACAGTAACAATGCATCATTATAGTTATGCCTCTTGTGTGCTGTGGTTACCACCTCTGTACCGTAATTAATGCTGAACTTTAATTAAAATAATATTACTGTTTTAGAATTAATAATTAAATCATATCAACAATTATCTGTTCTCAATAGTAACTCAACTGTTTAGAAATGGTGATTTACTTACCTGCGGCAAAGAAAACTTTGCAACAAGGACAGCAAGAACACCAAGAGAGTGCTGTTGAATATCCAATGTCTCCAAAACAGTGGTAAGGTGGGCACTATTTCTCTGGAGGACTTCGTCAGACTTGCCGATTATATCACACAGCTCTCGGAAATTACCTGTTTTTCCAAAGATTTAAATGTTAAACTCGATGAAAGGAAGGCTCAAGATAAGTGTATAGAATTCAGCGTAAAATATTGTAAATTCTACCAACCTGAGGCAGACATAGCCCGCACATTATTAACAAACTGTTCAAGTGGCGAAGCCATTTTACTATATTAAGTGTAACCGAAAGAAAACTATGAATTCTTGATTCTATTGTTTTTAGCCGCTTGCTATAATCCCACTATTTAGAAAATTATCTTCTCTTATTTCTTCACATTAGCCAAGACACAGGCAACCAAAATCTCACTAACAATAAACGTCAAATGGAAAAAGATCGGTGCGTTATACTTATAATATGCTAGATTTGCTGCGTCGTTTCGCATTTTCCGTAGAACGAAACGTTGATAGTTACTTACCTACCACGAACCACAAACTTAACAACTTAGTAGCGTTAGCTTTGCGTTAGCTCTATCGCCCTTTCTGCCAATAAATTTAGTCTTGAATGACGAGTGACAGGGACGGAGCGAACATAGCTTCGAACTTCGATTTTCTAAGTAGGGCCTCCCTCAGTTTTATTTGAAGCGAACGCACAACCGAATAGTTCTCAGAACACTTATTTTGAAAATCGAAGTTACGTTATCTCCATCCCTTTCTCTCGATTTAGTCTCGAGTGACGAATGACCGGCCTTGGTAACCGAACATCACCCGAAGTTTCCGTCTATCCCACTAGTCCCATTGAGTTGTCCCATCATGGGACAACTGAGACGATTACTTTCTCCACCCGAGTACGTTAAATGTTTATAATGTTCATGGTCGGAATAAAGTAAGACACGCCCTCGGCCTCTTTTTATTATTACAAAATCCTGTGACATAGCCACTACTGTTATTTGCAAAAACCACCTCACAATAACAATATAACGTGGTAGGTTCCTAGTTACATAAGGATAAATTATTTTTAAAGTGACAACGTCATTGCATAATCAATCATACCTATTTTAAATACTTTTTTAATACCAAGGCATGACACGGCTAAAGAAAAAAGAGATCACATGTACGGTGATGACGGTAATGGGACTTTTGGGACAACAATATTATAAAAATATTAGTTCCATTTGTCCCATCATGGGACTACTGGGACGTAATCGTCTCAGTTGTCCCATGATGGGACAACTCAATGGGACTAGTGGGATAGACGGCGAAGTTTTTATGGTAATGGTTCGTGATTGGGAAGAAGAAACCGTTTTTTGATACAACGCTTTCTATGTCGCTCTTTCGTATTGATAGCTTATTTTCGTCTCACCTACTTCGCAACTATAATTATATAATTTACGTGACATGAAAACATGAAAACTAGTTGCTTATGGAAGTTTGTTCGTTGTCTGTACTCGTTATTCGTTCCGTGCGTTTCTGAAGTGGCGTTGCAAAGAGAATCGTTTGGCGTAGTATCTCCGATGTTAATTATAAAAGTAGTTTTAAAAAAAATAGGTTTTCGTTCCCGTAAGAAGCAGTTTACGGCCGTTTTATTCTTGCTATAAAGGCGTGTCCGCTGCGCCAAAAAAATAACAAAACATGTTAACAATATTCTCCTGCGCGCAGGCAATTATCGCATAGGCCGCTCCTTTACCAATTAAATAAAATACTAAATCTTTTCTTTATTCCACTCCATTGCAAATAATTATATATTAAATAATTAATGCCCTATTTGACAGTTGTTCACTCAAACTCAAAACTTTCAAAAGTTAAAACATGACCCCAGCCACCTGCATACGAACGCAGGGAATGTTTTCCATCCGTGACGGAAAACATGTTTCTGTGGTATTTAAATAAAAAAACATTTTGGCCACCCCCCTTTTCTGTTTGAAAAACATGTTAGATGTTTAAAAATATCGAAAACACGACGCAGCGGACGCGGATTAATGAAGATGTTTTTTGGTTTGCGGTTTAGTCTCAAATTAAGAGTTGAGGGCCTAGCCTAAAGTATTCAGGCTTATAAATTTGGCACCATGGTCTTAGTTGTCTTAGCTTTTCCTAAAATTTGGGAGGTTGGTGAGGTGAACAACTGACAGTCTTTAGACATACCTTAATCTTTAGACATACCTTAATAATCTGTGACCTTAATAATCTGTGACTGACAGTGACAGGACCGACACAAAATATTAGTTGATAAATAAAAAAACCGGAATACCTAACAATATCGCAGTATCTCTTATTATTATAATCTGCGAATAACATCTGGCCGATTAACTTTCTCGCCACGTGTTAATTAAATAAGATCCGTGGAAGTGGCAGCGTAGGAGAAGTCCAACGAAAACGTAGTTAAAAAACACTTGGTGTGATGGCTGCGGCTGAAATTTCTTTTAGAGACAAGCTAATTGATTCATTTTCACAGCAATTGAGTGAGTACGAATTGCTGAAAGCCATGTATCCCCATAATGATGATATTATTTTAACTGATAGCCAGGTACTTGGCGACATTATGAATTTTGTGGAGAACAAATGTGAAACCGAATATACACCTAGTCACTTGGATTTTGTTTTAAACATTATTATAGATGGTTTTAAATTAGAGATTAGCATTAACTTGCCAAGCCTTTATCCGAGTGAGGAACCTGATTTGTATGTAAGGTGCAATCAGTTGAATCGCCAACAAGAAACACAATTGAACCATGAATTGTCTAACTTCATAAAAGATAATTTTGTTGAAGAAGTCTGTGTGTATTCAGCAGTATCATGGTTACAAGAAAAATTCTTGAGCTTTACTGAACAGACAAGCAATCAATTACATATTTCAGAGAACATGGCTGCTGGTAAAAGTCAAGAAAATTTTACAAGGTTGTGGATTTATTCTCATCATATATACAACAAAAGAAAAAGAGATGACATTGAATCAAGAGCCAAAGAATTCAATTTAACTGGTTTTTGCCTGCCTGGAAAACCTGGTATTATATGTGTTGAGGGCCCAGAAAGTGATTGTAAAGAATGGTGGTCTATCATTAAAGCCATGTCATGGAAAAAAATATGTGTTAAAACCACAGAAACCTTTGACATCACTGATCAAGATAAGGAACAAAAGTTTTCTAAATTTGAAGAAATACATTTCCAAGACTATGGAGCCCGTAATAAACATTCAGATACAAGGGGACTGTTTAAATTTATGGAAGAACTTGGTTTAGGCAATATCTTCAAAGATCTATTTGGTTTAAGTGAACTCTAATCAGGAAACAACAACTCTATTATTAACACATTCATCCCCAAATACCTGACTATTGGGTTTTCTACGAAGCGGTTCCCACACCGCACACGTCAGGTACTTTTTGCCGCTACGTTGGTGTGTTGTTGGGAAAGTATACTGCGGTAAACTGTAAATATACTAAAAGGGGTTGATATTCTAAATACGTCATAAAACCTCAATACTCATTTCCCATTCGAAAAATAAAACAATATGCTAAATTTCCCAACAAATGTCAATTTAACTGTCATGCAAAATAAACTGTAAAGTCAAATAATAGTTTTTCGAAACATTCATAATTCATAAGTTTCATAACTGAAAATTAGTTTTAATGACAAAGGCCCAATTAAACTCCTTGTTACTGAGATAATGGACTCAACACAATATCCTGATTTTATATTTACGGATGAAGGTGCATGCTGTTCTGTTTGTAAGATTAATATTAGGAAGAAAAAGTCATCAGAACATATAAAATTATGTGATTCATCCTGCAATTTACAGGATATAACATGAGGCAATGCTAATTTCGAAACTAAAGATGATATATTATATTGCCAATTGTGTGATACGAAACTATTTCCGTCTAAATCTAGTATCGACCGCCATTTGAAAACAGATTTACACAATAGAACCTTGGTCAAAACTAGAAAATCCTAAATTTAGACATTTCGCAGAAAACCGATATGAAAACAATATTACTGTGCCGAGTGAAACAAAAATACAAGTCAATTGCTTACCTGAACTGTGTGACAAAAAAAAGTTGAAATCAGAGAGGAATTGCAAAATAAAATGATTAATCTCAGTGTTGATGAAATGTCAGATTCTATAGGAAAATAAGTGGCAAATGTTTTGATCAGAGCTCTGGATGGAACTAGTACCCACTCACATTTATTTGCTTCAAAGGTGTTAGATGTGACCAATAATTCCACAATCACTGAACTCATCAACGAAACTTGAAGATCTTTGGGGCAATCAATCTAACACTTGGTTTTTTTTTTTTTTATAGCTGGACATAGTAAAAGCAGCTAAAAATCTGACTCATGTAACTGCATTGCACATGGAATTAATCGAGTCGCAGAAAAAAATCGAAATCTTTACCCTGCCAACAGTTTGAAAATTGTTTCGTAACACTCCTTCAAGGACAAAACTATTTTAGCAAATGTGTGGAAATATTCCTCTTCCACCTTGACCGGTGATGCAGGTGGGGCACGTGGTTAAATGCTGCCTCATATTAACACAAATATTATGATAAAGTCAAATCTATCATCAAAGCGGAAAAAAAATATCTATAACCGTAATTTAAAATCTGAGTTGCTATTCGTCGATACACACTTTAGTATAATTGCTAAGTCTATATAATTGTTGGAAGATCCAAAACTGAGCCTTGCAGAATCATTAAACATCATTCATGGTTTGAAAAAAAACTTTCAAAGCTAAGATTACTTCAAAATGACAGAAAAGTATATTAAAAAACCCTGGTTACAAGACTCTACAAATTATAAACCAACTATGTACGAACAAAGATATTGAAATTCCAGCAAGTGTAAATAAAATCTGCGTGCAATATTTTCGATACTTGACGTACCTTCCTGTAACCTCAGTCAGTGTGGAAAGGTCTTTTAGTCATTTAAAATGGATATATTCTTACAGACAAAGATTGACAGCAAAATCCATGGAACAAATTTTAGTAATCTATTCTAAAAGTAATCTATTCAAAATACTAAGTGTATTTGTTTGTATTTGTTTTTCTGC
This sequence comes from Acleris sparsana, assembly GCA_923062465.1. Taxonomy (NCBI): domain Eukaryota; kingdom Metazoa; phylum Arthropoda; class Insecta; order Lepidoptera; family Tortricidae; genus Acleris; species Acleris sparsana. Next base: position 14,092,578 of record OV281289.1, read on the forward strand.
CGACCATACATTGCTATGAAATTTGCACGTTGATACAGATGTATACTTATTAAGTACCTAATTAAGCTTAAAAAGCTTATCTCTAGTCAGGTACCTACCTATTCCAATAGCTATTAGTAAATACATTATTATGTATGTGTGTTGTTGAGTAAACCAATTGAATGTTGTATTTTAAAGTATTAAGATTTAAAATCATGCATGTATATTGTTTAGTAAATCAATTGAATGTTGTATTTTTAAGTATCTAGATTTAAATGTTAAATATTCTATCTCTTAGATCTTAGGATATTAAGAAGTAAAAGAACAATTTTAATGTGTTTTTAATTTTACCATAAGTATTTCTATGTTATTTGGTCACCATTAAATATCTATTCCTATTCTTTAATTCAACTTGGACTACCTGTTTGAAGTACCTACCAGGGTGACTCCCACCTCAGCCACTTGTATAGATAATGTCTGGTTAAACTGTCCTCATCTAGTTGGAAGCGTAGTGAACGGGGTCCGTTCGGATCATAAAGCGCAGATGGTGAGGTTACCTTGCGAGAAAAAGCATCCAGATCGCGTTATAGAAATAAGACCACTGGGCGAAAGTAGACTAGAATTACTAAAGTCAAACTTGCTAGTCTCCATGTCAAATTCACAGACAGAATCAAATGATCCGAATTATCTATTCAAGATGCTTCTAAATACAGTATGTAGAGAATTTAATAAAACTTGTAGTAAGAAGCGAATTAAAATTAGTAATAAAATGTCATTCAATGAGTGGGCAACTACCGGAATCCGGAAAAGTAGAGATAAATTATACCAACTTTATGATAGGCGATCTTGTACCACTGACGAACATTTCCATCAATATGTTAGGAATTATTCCAAATTATTTAAAGCTGTGTGCATTAAGGCGAAAGCAGCTCATTTAAATGAAAAAATAAAATCTTCAGATAATAAAGCCAGGGCAGTCTGGAAAATAATAAACACTGAAACCGGCAAAAAAAGTAAAAGCGAATCCACTGTTTCCTTGAAGATAGAAAATACATTAATAACCGACCCAGTAAAAGTAGCCAGTGAATTTAATAATTTCTTCTCAAAAATTCCTAGTGACATAACAAAATGTCTGGCATCGTCCACTGCAATAGCCCAATCCTTTCTATCTGAAAATGTAAAATTAGGAAATGTACGCGATTTCAAATTTCATCATGTTTCTCCCTTCGATATACTTAAGTCTTTTAAAATGATAAAAATAAAAAAAACGGAAGACTTATGGGGCGTGTCAGTTAAGGTACTTGAAACCATTCTGGAGGTCGTTGCTCCCACCCTAGCTCGTATTTTCAATAGTTGTATCGACAGTGGCATTTTCCCAGTTTTAATGAAATTTAGTAAGGTGGTTCCTATTTTTAAATCAGGTCATAGAAATAATCCTTCTGATTATCGTCCGGTATCTATCCTTCCTGCGTTCAGCAAAATATTTGAAAAAATAATGCTAACACAATTGACTTCTCACATTAATACTAATAAAATTTTACACGATCAACAATTCGGCTTTATGAAAAGTAGGTCTACAACTGACGCGGGCGCAAGTTTGATCAAATTTATTTTACAGGCTTGGGAAGAGTCGCAGGACGCCATTGGAGTCTTCTGCGACTTTTCTAAAGCTTTTGATTGTGTAGATCATGGCACTTTAATTTGTAAACTTGGTTTTTATGGCATTAGAGGAAATGCATTAGATCTCATTAAGTCATATTTAACACAGAGAAATCAAAAGGTAGCGATAAATGGAGCCGTTTCGTCAGAGATAGAGATAGATATGGGCGTACCTCAAGGTTCTATTTTGGGCCCATTCCTGTTCCTTGTTTATGTAAATGATCTGCCGTATATGGTAAGCAGAAGGTCAGGCATTGTAATGTTCGCTGATGACACTTCTCTACTATTCAAGGTAAATAGGAAAGATACTGAACTCATTGAACCAAACAATACCCTCTCCATGATATCTGACTGGTTTGCTGCCAATAACTTAATGTTAAATCCAAATAAAACTAAATGTATAAAATTCTCATCAGCAAATTTATCAAATATAAACTTACCCTCGAATATTAAACTTAATGGTGAAACCATAGACTTTGTAAAAACAACTGTTTTTCTAGGTATTACATTAGACTCTAAATTGCAGTGGGGTTCCCACATAACTGCGTTAGCAAGTAGGTTGAGCTCCGCTGCTTTTGCAGTCTGGAGAATAAGGCAGCTTACCAATGTAGCGACGGCACGGTTGGTCTACTTCGCTTACTTTAACAGTATAATTACGTACGGTCTTATTTTGTGGGGATCGGCTGCGGATATCGGTACAGTGTTTATTTTACAAAAAAGGGCTATTAGAGCTATTTATAACTTGGGGTCGCGTGTGTCATTGAGGGAATTCTTCAAGGAAATAGATATTCTAACACTGCCGTCGCTATATGTATTTGAAATAATCATCTTTGTTAGGAAGAATCTACATAATTTCCCAACGAACATTGATAAGCCAAAAGCAACCAGGAGCACAGGAAAGCTCAAAACCACTTTTTATAGACTGGCCAAAACTTCAAAATCATTCTTGGGAAATTGTGTAAAATTCTACAATAAAATTCCAAAAAGTATAACTGAACTTACTGACTCTAAATTTAAATCTGTCGTAAAACAAAAACTAATTTCCCGAGCAAGAATTATAAAGTAAACGATTATATCATGGATAGGGATGTTTGGCAGTGAGTCGTCCGACCTGCATGAGTAATCTACGCTTAAAAAAGGTGCACCTACTGTACAAAAATACCGTGATATTGTAAACTATTTATAATTATAATGTAATGATGTAAACCTTTTCTTGAAAAAAATATGCCTTGCCGAGTTTCTTACGCCGGTTCTTCTCGGGGCAAAGGTTTTATTGTTCGAACCTGTGGTAATGCTTTTTGACATTCATAGGTGCATTATATTAGGGTAGGGGCACCAAAAGATGAACGACACCCAAAAGCTGAACACTCGATCGAAATAATCACATAACTAAATCGTGACAAATATTACATAGTTCGGAATTTATTTTTCTTAAACAGCAACTCTTTGCTTACACCTCCATTAAATCTTAACATAGTATTATATTCTTTTTGGCCGTGATCGGTCGTCGTTGTGGAGCTTCCCGCCGAAAACGTCGATAGTATGGGAAAATAGCTAAGGACAGTGCTCTCCAAATTTAAGCTTTTAATTACGTATAAAATTCAATAATTGTCAGTCTTAGAAGGATTTGCTTGGTATGTATTCTTGATTAATCACTCTTTTATTGGAGTTATACGATATTTCTTTTTTCTTGTTAGTTAACGAGAAATATGCCGTTCAAGTAATGGTTTCAAAAATATATACCTAAGCCAATACTTGAACGGTGTTCAGCTACTAGGCAAGGCGTACTTTTTTTAAAGCTTCTTAATAAATCGTACCAAAATGACAGATGGAAAATTTAAAACTTAAAATGATCGTTAAATGCTCTTGTATCTTTAAACCAAAAGATGAACATAGCTTTTGATGTCTAATCCAATGATTTTGGAGTTTTAAATACTATGAAAACTATCACTGTTCAATAAAAAATGTGTGCCTAATACTTGAACGAATTAAATTTACTAGTTCATGTTTTGGATTCTATTCCAATATGTGAACACCTAATTGATTTTGTTTGTTCATTTCATAAATTCTGTGTCCTAAAATTGAACTAAGTAAATTCAGTCGTTCAACCTTTAGGCATAGTTTTATAATATGAACACTAGTAGTAGTATACTAGTAGTATTTATGGAAATGTTTACTAATATTATAAATGTTAAAGTAACACTTTTTGTCGGTTTATCTGTTTAAAAAGATAAGTAACTAAGTAGTTTTGCTAATGATTATTGATAAAAAATACTAATTCGTTGTTTTTATGACACAAATAACATAAAAAATAGGAACCTTATGTACGTAAGTAATATTAAATAAATGTAAACAATTAAAAAATAAAGAATATTTCGTTAACTCGCATTTTATTGCTAAAAATGAAAAGAATTAAAATGACATAGGTATTTTATTATGTTAGTTCAACTTTTGGGCCCCAACCGTTCAGAATTAGGGCACGCTGTTCATCTTTTGGGCAAATCGGTACATTTTTGGTTTCAATGATTTTTAGAAAAATACGGAGATATAATAACAGGCTTTATAATAGTCATTATCAATCTAGACCATATACTGTAGCATATAAAAAAATTAAATAGGGTGAAATTTGTTACTTTCACTGAATATAAACTTTCTAAAGTTGGTGTAGTCGCTTAATCGTTCATCTTTTGGTGCTCTTACCCTATGCCTAAATTGAAGAATAAAGAACTTTGAATTTGACTTTGACTTTTTAAGCTTTAGGCTTGTTCAGTACTACCAGTTTCATAATAGTTACAAAATCACATTCATATTGTTACGCCGATGTGGTATGGCGTTTCATTACCCACTAAGAGCGAAAGAGATAACTCGAATGGGAATGAGACAGCGATGCGCAGGACATTCCAGACCCGTGTGCCAAGGACGTCGGCTTTGTTAACGGAGCGAGCAGGTAGCAAGGCGTGGAACATTACAGAAACGAATAGTCTCGGTCGTCCTCGGCGGAGCAAACTACGTCGATCTTTCCGGAAGATTTGGTGGATGGAAGACGTTCTGGAATAACGTGGGAACTATAAAAGGCGGACCGCGGTTGTGGGCAGAGTCAGTCTTTACTTGGAAAGCGAACAGTGCGATCAAGAGCGACCCGAGCGATCTAAGTCTAGTCTTCGAAGTTTTTGTGCTTTAATTGTTTTGTAACAGTTTAAGTGAGTGCGTTATTAAGGTCTACTTTTGATTATCGGTGTTTTTGTGCATTTCTGTCAGTTACCTACCCCCACGTACGTAACAATATACTCTCAGTTAAGAGTGAAAGTCTGATAGCGATATAGCCAGTCGAGCCCTATGGCACGGGGAAGGCAAACGAGCACACTGGCCACCTGGTAAGTGGGATCTGTCACTCAGGTATTTGCATTCTCAAGACTACAATATAAGTAGGTACTGCAATACAAAGATCGCATAATTATGCGTTGCTGACCCTGAGGACTAAGATGTAATATCTCTATGCTATTCTAGTAATTAACTTCACCGGTTGTGTTATCCCCACACCGGAACACAACTATGTGAACACCGCTGCTCGCCGGTAGGTTGAAGATCCATTATTAAGGGGAGAAGTCGTGACTCGCAAGCGAGGTCTCTGTTCGTTCGGGATGCACTAGTAATATTTACTTATGAAAAGTCAAAGAAAAAAACAATGTATGAATTATATTATATTATATTATAGTGGGACAATTCGGGGCTAAAAATAATTTTAATATTTTTTGATGGGATTATATAATGAACAACAGCATAGATACAGCGCTTTAAACAAGTGCTCGATTGCATCGGGCTGTCATATCAAAACTACAAAGCTGTCAACGAACCTACCGATTTACCGAATTGTTTCTGCATTTATTTACAGTTTATTGTTTTGAATTGACTAAATACTCAAAGATTGATAATCATGTATCATTGCGGAATGCGTCAGATGGAAGAGAGGCATGTGGCTAACCAAGTTGATCTAATGGTGTGGAGCAATAGACTTGATTTACTGGCACTGAGTAACTTTAAAGGTAAAATGATTCTGGATCCTATCCTAACGCAAAAGTCCACTTGTTACTTTTTCATTGACGTCTAAACACCAGCGAATAACCATATTTTAATACTCACGAGTCCTCAGAGAAATTCGAGAGTAGAACGCTACAAGTTTTAACCAAGCAATGGTACACGAGAACAGAGGAGATACACGAATCTTACACAAATGATTTAACTGTCGGAAACTAGTAGACTTATAGTTAAACTTGATCTTTTCAACAGTTCTTTTTCATGGGAATTTCCGTCGTAACATAATGCTCACTTTTAGATTTTTTTATTGTAAATATTTTAAACTGATTCGAAATCTATAAGGGTTTGAATTCACATCGTTTTTTTTTCTGTTATTAAGGGTTAATGCTCGTGTAATGATCCTTAAGTCACTTAAGTGTATGAGTACTGATATGTACTATAGTATATGTCACATAAGTGTGTACATGATCATGATGATTGATTATTGACTGTTGAGTGATTTACTATAACTTAATGATTGCAGGTGAAGTACAAATACACAGACTTAATTGGCAAAGAGTGTGGACTTTGTCACCTCCCAAGGAAAACATAACTGTGCAAGCCCTAACTTGGAGACCGGATGGAAAGGTATGAATGGTATGATGTTGCACCTCATAAAGTTATCCCATAGTTTAATTGAAGTTCAAAATCATTTAGCAGTCACAGCTATAATATAATATTCAACTAGAGATCCAATAATCAAGGAGAAAGGAAGGAAGGATATGGATCTGGGGTGCCAAGCTTTTATACATTATTTTAAATTCAAAACATGATATAAAAACACTTGGTTTTGGTAATTTTAATTATCTGTGTACTCATGTATTTTCCAGTATACAAAGGAGGGTTACTGAGTAAAATTTTAACTTGAATATATACTAAATATTTGTTATGATATAAAAAATATCCTTATGATATTTAAAAGTATATCTTTGGCTTGTAACAAAACCTGCATTTCATTGAAAACATTGATTTAAACATTCCACAGCATTATCCATTAGTTAAATAAATATCCTAATATAGTTTTTAAATTGTGAAGTCTACTATCCTAACCTTACTTGAGTGCAAAATTTAACCCACATCAATAAGACTCAAATGAGAAGGTCTACAAGTGGTTTAGTAGGATAGTCATAATAAATCTATCATCAATTTATCTCTTTCAGGCATTAGCAATTGGCTACAGCTCAGGCAGTGTCCATGTAGTGGATATAGAAGACAAAGATGTCCTGGATAAATATGACTTGGAGCTGCAGCCCTCTGAAGAGTTTGATGACTCAAAATGTTTTGGAATTACATGCATCACTTGGGCCGTAAGAGCTAGTGCTCTTGAAAGTGCTACTGAGTACAATCTCTATGTGAGTATTATAACTGAATAGGAACAGATCCTGTCTTTCCCCCATTCCCCCTTTTTTCTGTCTTTGGTCTTCTGTGTTAGACATGATATAAAACTAAGCTACTACAGTGGCAACACAAATGACATGTTGCAAAACAAAAATATGATACAATGTTTCTGCTAATGTTAGTAATGCAAAAGTACTATTTGTTATGCTTTTCCAACTAAACCACAGAACTTATTTGAATGAAAGTTATAGCCATATAAAGCTTATTATCCCGGACATTTCTCGAGGTAATAGTGGTAAACAACATCTACATGGCCAGTCTTGGGCAATATGACTTGTGACTGTTTGAGCTAATTATAAAAAAAAAGAAAACTCAGAGGTCAATTTCATCTATTTGGGTTAGGTCTTATGACTACCCATCAACTGCTCAAAATCTAGGCTATCATACAAAAAAGCTAGTACTTAACTAACCCATGTGTCAGGGAATATGAACAGTAGGGATTTACCTATGCCTTCAGAAGTTGCAACTCCCTGGTATTACAAGTTCTTATGTTATTTGTCTTTTCCAGGATGATTCATCTATATTCTTGCAAAAAACACCATCTCACAGCAGTACCTACAAGAAGCAAACTGATGACAATATAAAGGACTTCAAAAAGATGCAGGAACAAACTCAGCTGAACATGCTCCTGGTTGGATATGGCACAGGACATATATACATGAGTGTGTTTGGCCGATATCCTTACGGAACCATCCACCTGGCTCAAATAGCTAAAGACGAATTTGGAGAGTTCAAAGTTCTCGATATTAACTTGTCTGATGACTTCAGCATGATGCAAGTGTTCTATTTAGATAGGGTAACTAACAATCTTTATATAGCACTTGTTAATACTAGTGTTTTATCGGCTTATGCCGAAGAGATATTTAATGTGGCTAATAGGCATAGTCAACTTGCTCAGTTGATATCCCACCTTGACCAGATAATGACTTCCATCATTGAAGCTTGGGAACACATATTGTTGGAAATGGACACAAAAATGGCTTATTATGCTGCATCAGTGCCAGAAGGAGGAGTATCGGCCGATCTTTTAGAACTGCTTATGTTAGGTCAGTACCATGCATGAATTTAAGATGTTATAGTATTTTCATTTTCATATTCAATCTACAAAGTCGAAATTATTATTTTATTAACTTGTATTATAGGGGTACCCTCTGATGAATTGGAGTTGTTCCTTCTCCGAGAACTAACAGCAAAGGGATTGAAGAAATTCGGGAGTTCAGTTGAATTGAGTTATTCAACTATTCAGAAGTTGGTTTTGAAGGAATTAAACATTGTTGGGCAAAGTTTAACTTACTACCTCGCTGAACTCAGGGGCCTTGCAAGAATACCTGATAGATACAAGGTATTTTTAGTACATAATTTAATACATAATTTGAAATATCAGCATTAAATAGATTTATGCTTAACTATTCCTAAACTTGCCGTGCCGTGAGTTCCGTGTAGTTTCCGGCTTAAAATAGTGCCACTCCATGCCTTCCTGTGGAAGTCGTTAGAGGCGACTAAGGGATTAAAGGTTTGTAGTATTGTTAGGATAGGGGCTTGCAACCTGTCACTAATACACACTGGTAAACATCTTGGCCTGTTTGTGCAAAATGCAAGTTGTTGGAGTTGTTGGTAATTCTATAGCTTCGCCTACCCCACTGTGGGATGAAGGCGTGACGGTATGTATGTATGTATTCCTAAATTTTTATTTTATTGCAGATACTTGGTCTTGACGAAGCAACTGTGACCGAAGCTATCAAGGCTTGCTGTGCGTTCCTAAATAAGAGTTTGGAGCTGCAGCAAGTAATTGACATCTCCATGCGTAACTACAAGGCGTTTTTCAGATGGCTTTTTGTCGTGATTGTTCGATTGCTTGATGAACAAACACCGAGTGAAATAGTTAAAATAACACAGCAAGAATTAACACACATTGCAGATTTTTTGTATAACTTTGATAATATTCAAGTAGAAAGTAGTGAAGGTGCCCCAGAAAAACCAGTAAAGTTTAATTTAGAAAGATTAGGGCAATACCTCCAGGATCAAGATTTATCAATATTATCAGATAATGAGGATAACCCATGGCATAAATTTCTTGCCGAAAATGAATGTCTGTTGAAAGATAATGACACTATCTTTTCAATGACAGAATTTCGGAAGTTTTCCCTGGTGCAACAGCAAAAACATTTAAAGAATGCCATTAACAAAGTGTTTGATGTTAGTGACAAGGATACTGGAAAACATTTTTCGGTGTTATATAACATAAGATGTTATGAAGACAAAACAAAATCTTCTATAAAAAACAATTTAAGAGTCTCTCAGATTTTTGATACAAATCAGCAAAGATTCATGATGGCGTTTATCAACAATTCAAGCAATGATGGCATATGCTTTATGTCTGTTACAATTAAGGAAAAATCCTGTAATGCGTCGGCAATCAAATATTATATTACATCAAGTTTGATACAAGAACCTAATAAAGAGCAATCAGATGAAAACCTTGCAATATTGGACCTTCAATTTTATTCTGCTGAATACCTATCAGTATTAATAGAACACCCTCATAATAGTGACGGTGCCGTGTTTCTTCAATTGCCACTGAAGATTGCTTTGGATAATGCCAATGAGTTTAACATAAAGGCGAGATCCTGTTTGTTCAGTGAGAAAATATCTAGAAGAAATATAACATCTCTTTTAGACCAGGGTATTTTTACAGTACTGGATAAGATGGATGGTTTTAGAATAGCCGTGTCTAGTGGTCGTAAAGTCGCTGTGGTCTTGTCTAAGAGTTACAGGAAAGTAAGAGTATTTGAAATGGAGGCTGACGGAGACGATGAAGAAGATGAGACGCTTGATTCCACACAGCAATCTCTTTCAGCTACAAATGATTCTTCTTACAGAAGTGATCGTTGATATATCTGCGAGGAATTATCTGGTTTATTATTGTAGCAGACAGAATTTTACGTAAATATTACAGCATAAGAAAGCTCCCTTTACATCTAAGTAGTCTTATTTACTAGTATTATTAAAATCCTAATTATTACTGAACTAACAAACAAACAAGAATGTTAAAAACGTACTATGGACCGGTGAAAAGAGGCCTTCCCCTTTGTACCCTTATTACAGTGTAGGTAATATATACGTCAGGTTCTGGGACTGTAAACCGATTATTTATATGTAAGGTAAGGTGAGGTTAGACTACCACTGAGGCATCACATTCAGTCAGTTCTGTAGGTTCGGAGCCTTATTTGTTATTTTAAGTAAGAATGATGAATAAAATGAAGTAACGAAAATAAAAATACTCGTTTCAATAATTCTTATTTTATATAATTATTAAAAAATATTTACAATAGTCAAAGTGATTAGAATTTAAATCTAACGATATCTATTTATACTTATTATTAATAAATATACAAAGTTTAACTGTGAATTCGCAGTAGTTCCTTTTTGTAGTAGGTACCTTTGAAGGAAATAGGCCTACTATTTTTATATTAAAGGAATTACTGTGAATAAGCTCTATTATCAGGCCAAAAACTGGTATCATAAAACGTTGCTATTATTTTGCTTAGACAAAGAAACTTGTATAAAGCGCAATCAACATAGCTCGACAAGATTTTCTATGGATCTAAGGGCTGCGTCGAGGGGTCGGCGACTTTGGTGTGTGCGCTTTAAACTTGCTTACAAAGTTTGCTTAAAGTTAACCTTTGACTCGGCATACAACTTTACATAAGTCAAACGCCCTTAAAACCCTACAACATGGCTAGTACAATGGTTAATAAATAGTTACCATATTGCGAGTCTGTATTTACATCAAGTAAATACTAAATCTGTTTTTAAATCAAATTAAACTAACTTGTGGTGATTTTATTTGGATATTTTCAAACACAGAGTTGAAATCAGTGTCTAAGCCCTGATTGTCTATTCCGTATAGATGCTCTGAAGAAGGGTTCCTGCTTGGACCCGGATTTTCACTTAATACTCCTATTTGGGATTTGGATATAATAGTTGTTGGATTGTACACGTCATCGCCATCCTCTTCTTCAGTATCATCCACTGTAAATGTATAAAAACAAAGTACAATAAATTATTTGGACAACATTGTAGGTTTAAGTACGGGGTATGCAATTTACGAGATCATTGATGATATAAAGTTGCTGTTCAGTTAGAGTTAGTGTTCAGTAGGAGAGCGAAAAATGTGCTGTATTACCAACAATAAGTTTACTCCTAACGTCTGAGCACACTGGCCGTGAAACCGAATATAAGGTAAGGACACATTAGCGAACAGCGGAACGCTGTCTTAAATCTTTACCTATGTTCAGTCTCACTCATCACGCGAAACGAAATCACGAGTTCGTTACCACGATTGAATATCATGTAAAATCCGGAATTGTTATGTCCTGCCGCCTGTCCGTATTTGTTCAAAACACTTCAATAGTTTTGGTTTCAGGTGCATGACAAAGACAAGCCAAAATCATACAGTACCCAGCAATAATATATTATGCATCATTGGACTCAAAAATATCTTACACGCCTCTATTACTAAAGGCATAATTACTGCTGGTAACTTTAGGTACATATGCACGAAACAAAACCCTTCTTATGCCTCCACCACACGTTGGAAAATTCATCAGCAGATAGCAGATCTTATCTGCGAATGCATCCGCAGACGTGTAGAGGGGGTAATTTGCGCGTCTGTTGCCTCCCCTACACGTCTGGAGATGCATATGCCGCTGATCTCATTGTTGTCGGTTTTTGTGGCACGGATCAATAGGTTTTTCTTATCTTGTTGGTGGGGTCCTTACGGACACTTCGGCCCTATGGGATCTTTTGAGTAAAATGGGGATCAATGGGTTTACGCGCGAGCGCACCGCGTCGACCACAAGTCTGCGGACGCATTTGCCGACATCCACGGACGCGTCTGTCGACGTGTAGTGGAGGCATTAGCCTAAGCGGGTGAATCACGAAATACACGCGGTATGACTTTGTTTGGCATTGCGCCGAATCGCGTTCTAGTTCTATCCTCTGGTGATGTAGTTATATTATGTAGTTACGTACCTACTAGATCACACCGCAGAGGGCACGTGCCCTTTTACCAATACTTATGATTAGTACGTAAACATCTCTATCTTTACTAGTACCTACTAATGTTGGATAAGGAAATATTTAACTGCTTTAATTCTGCTTTAATTCTGTGTAAAAAAGAAGCCTTTTGACCACAAAAGGCTTCTTTTTTTAAATGATTTTCATCAAGAACCACAAACAATAACATACAGACCCATAACTAGCAATCATTTGGAATTATTTCAGAAATGAAGTTCTGAGTAATCTTTGTGGGTTATCCTTTTCACACAATGATTCTAATAGTATTTATAAATATTTGTTTGGTGTAATTCGTCATCAATTTAATAATAATTTTAAGATGAAAACTATTTCTGGGTCAAAAACCAAGTTTAGTGTATGGGCTACTGTAGGCATTCATAGAAGTAGAAATAGGCTTTATGAACTATATTAAGAGAGCGAGGAGATCAAGAGCGCTGACTACTTACTTTACGTTAAGAATTATTCGAGGTCCTTCAAGCAAGTTTGCTTGGAGGTTTTAAGCTCAAAGCTGCTGACAATAAGGTAAAAAGTGTGTGGAAAATAATAAATAGAGAAACAGGCAAATCTAAAACTCGTGTTATCAAATCACCATTAACAAGGGTGACGAATAAATGACATCAAACAAAGATGGCGAGGCGAGATGAGTGATTTAACGAATTTCGGTCCCATTTCTATTCTACCTGATTTAAGTAAAGTTTTTAGATGTTAATGTTAAAAGATATGTTAGGTCACTTCAATAGAAATAAACTGCTTAATAGTAATCAGTTCGGCTTCACCAGAGGATGATCCACAACTGACGCAGCATCACTACTCATTAAATATATATATATATATATATATATATATTTCATCACAATATTAGGGAGGAAATACATTTTTCTCATTACTCATTTTAAGTGCATAGATCATTCAGCTGTTGATTTGTGTACTGAAACATTACTTATAACCAAGTAATGTAGTATGTGTTGGTTTTGTGTTATGTTACCTGGAACAAAAGGACGGCCATCATATTTATTCCAATCTTTTCTCAGTCTCCAGTATATCACAGCACAACTTATCAGCACAATGATGGAAACAACTATGGCAACCAGCTTCACCGCGTCTATTGCCGAGAATGTGGAGCCAGACACAATCATCTCAACCTCACCAATGGAGATGCCAGACCCATCAAGTTTCTTGGAGATACATTTGTAGTAACCAGATTCTGCTGGAGAGACGTGCTGTAATGAGAAGAAATTAAGTTTGATCAAATACATTTTTATCTAGAATGTAAATAATGTAAGGTTATGGTGCGACCCCACCAACGCGACGCTGCACACACATTCAACTCAAGATATACTTTATTTAATACACGAAAAGGTAACATTTCATTGTGAGAATTTGTGTCTTTTGCTAAGCTTGACGTAATTGCCCCACTGATGTAATAGCCCCCCTTGACCTTACCTGATGTTCATGTTATTGAACAAGTAAATAAAATTAAAATAAATATAACCTACCTATTGCAAGCTAATAATTTTTTTGTTTTCTTTTAATTTCACTAGCATCTGTTAATTAGACAATGATAATGTCGAAGTAGACATTGATAATTTCACAGAATTTTTGTGTAGAAACAACTTATAGTTTGTGGGATAAAATTCATATTTAAGAGATTAATTATTAACCTTTTTTTTTAAATGAATTTGTATGAAGTTTACTCACATCAATGTGGAGTTTTCCTGAGAGAACTTCATATTTGTACTTCCCTTCATCATAGGCATTGTCAGGGCCGATCACTTTATCCTTTCCAAACAGCCAGAACATGAAGTTATGGTTCCAGTCATTACTGTTGCAGGATAGAACTGCAGTTTCACCGGCAGACACTTTTTTTACTATAGTACCTTTTAACAGAGCTTCAGTGTTAGGTAAATCCATTTTTTAAATTCTATTCAGTACCTCTGTCTAAACTGTTATATCATCAAAGCTCCCGGAGTAGTGAGCAAAGATCTAACATGTGTAAACATAACTATGGTGACACTGAAAGTGTGCCAAGTTTAAAATTATCTACATAACACCAAAGTCACATGCTCTGACTCTGCGTTGTAGGGACAACAGAGTTTATTCACATTGGTTGAATATTTCTTGTCCTTCAAATGCTCACTTATAATTAATATTCTTGGAGAATGTCCAAGGTTCCGAGTGTTTAATATCTACTGCTTACACTGGGATGTCTTATCAAGTGCATAAAAACTTCCACACTTAACACTGGCAACAGGGTCCAAATCGGAATCATTACAACGTAAATGGGAAGGTTTCCCTTAGTGTATTCCAGTTTTATACAAATTATAATTTGAGCTGACATTTTCAATCCTATTGCCACTATGTACCATATATGTCTATTGAATATAGATCGAAATGGTTCAATACTGTTTCTGCAGTGTGATATCATATGAAATACGACGTAAGTCAGAATAATACTATCATAAACCCACATGGGAATAAACACTATAAACCAATTCCAGTGTGTTCGAGATTCTAATCGGAGACAGAGCAGTATCAGGAAAACTAAAAATATAAACCACGTAAACAGGGCTCTGTGTAGTATAGCCATATCGTTAGCTATTTGTAATATTCTAAGAAAGTATACTGTATGATATAAAATTAAAATCCTAAAATAAGTTTACTAAGAACCCTTGTCAAAGCAAGGGGCTAGACTGACAGTTTAGTGACAGTCTGAAAGGTTGTTTTTTTTATTTGTCCATTTTGACCAATGACTAAGGAATCCTTGACTTGGACACTTAGACCAATAATGAAATAATGAATTAGCACATTTTATTTGAATACAACACATTATATCTCATAAATTATATAAGTACATTATATTTAATTACATTGTAAAAATAACTAATATTAAATAAGACTAAATCTATATATACACTAAAACATTAAATCTAAGAATGGCCCCTGCGGCATTGTACCAAAGATGCTGGCAGCATTTCCTCGTTGAATGGCTAAACTTATTCGTTGAGCGAGGAAACTGCCAGCTCTTCGGTCTCCAGTGACGTCAATGAGTCTCTTTGACAATTCCTTAAAAAGGCTAACAGCACTAGGACCCCACGGACCAAGGGTCTCGACCCCGAATGGAATAAAATTATATTCTGGGCCGAGACCACTATATTTGCCAGTCTTAATGTTTTCAGCCGCTTCGGCCGCTGCACCAGCCCTGGTTAAGTGGAAAAGATGAACAGAGGCATTACTTTGAAAAACAAAGTTCGAAGTTAGGTTAGCTTTATCCCTGTCACTCGTCATTCAAGACTAAAACGAGAGAAAGGGATGGAGCTAACGTAACTGCGAACTTTGATTTTCAAAGAAGGGCCATTAAAGATAGTGTTAAGCCTTTTTCGCCTGTGTTTACCTTTAGACGTTCGCTTACTTAGGGTGACATACGGGCAAGTAAGGTCGCCGAGCCATAAGTACGGCGTACTCTATCTGGTCTGTGGTGACAAGGTGACAATCTGATCTGACCGTGATCTGACAATGACAATTGCTGACAATAGCGAGCGATCTAGTATAGATTAGATGTAATGTAATTAATATAAACAATCTTCGCCGAAGCAACCTGTAATATGTATTGTAATGCTTTTTATCAAAATATTCCAAATTTCAGCTAGTTTCCCGCTTAAATAATTATGATTGTGCAAATTGTGCTAATTGTGTCAACGATCAAATGTTTGTTTATACCACTATAGTAAGTTAATTATGTTCGAGTTTATTTATTATTTGGACGTTGGTGTATGGAATAAAATAAACACTTGCATTTGAATTTATTTATTGTATTTCTTGCTGTCAAAATTACATTATTTATCTATACCTACTTGTGTTTTCTGATGCCCTACAGGTGACTTCTATATAATTAGGGACGTATGATAAATTTTTAGTCTTACATACGTGGCTCATAGCCGCTTTATCTAAAACGTTTTATTTAGTTTTCATTGCAACAGTTATTTTAACTACCATTATATAGTTTTTTACTTACATACGTAAAATATGTATTATGCGTAAGCGTATACAGTGTAATAATTAAATTTAACAAAAAAAATGTAGCTTTCCCTACATTAAATATTGAAGACACTTAATGTTGCTTAACTTTTAACACATAATGAGCATTGTGGCATCAATTGCTATGCCTTCCATCATTGATAATTCATCATTAATTTAAATGAAAAAAAAATGTTTTAGCCATTCCACAGATTTCGAAGTTCACAGAAATTGGTTAGCAGTAACACACAACCTCTCAAAAGACCAGTGGTACTACGACAACACCTCGGAATGGACTCTGGACTACCCTCCATTCTTTGCCTGGCTGGAGTATGCTCTGTCATTTGTGGCAAAATTGGTTGATCCTGAAATGCTACATCTGACTAATTTAAATTATGCTTCTAACATGACTGTAATTTTCCAAAGACTTTCTGTCATTTCATTGGATTTTGTTTTTATTGCCAGTGCAAAGAGGTAAGCAGATCATGATCATATCAAATTTTACATTGTAAATGGAACTTACAGTTTGGCAAAAAGAGTCATGTAGTCATGACAGTCACGTGTGGAATCACAACATTTTTAAGGAACAACCACTTCATCGTAAATCAGATATTGGCAAAAAACTGGAGCATGTGGCCATTTTCATTCGGAACAGCACCATTCACTTTTGCCAACCTATAAGTTTGGAAACACACTCTTGCATACTCCTCGAAAAATAACATTATGTTGATTTGGAAAGGCATCAAATATAATGAGCATCCAAATTATCTTGCAAATTCAGAAAACGACCACCGAATTAAATTGCCTCCGTAGAGTAACTTTAGTAAATAACTACAATATCTATGTGAGCAAAATTACTAGATTATTATGGATGTTTTAATTATAAATCCCAAACTGTTTTAGTGATTTCTGTACTTTTAATTGTATCAGTGGAACAAGCTTAGTAAATGACCACCAAATTTGGTGCAGCACTATTAAAGGATTCTTCAAATGTAACTTATTTACTAATTATTTATGTCAATTTTCTATAAGCCGTTCAAATGTCATAAAGACTATTACAATATTTCAAATTTTGAATTTGATTTATTGCCATTTTGATTAATTAATTAAAAAGATTTTAACATAGCGATGGGTCAGTGGTGGCTCAAGATCCTACACCTAAATTGCCCATTTGCAATTGACAATGCACCTAAATTGTAAACCTGACTTTATTAAGATCCTGTGGTGAAGGTGTGATGGGTAGAACAATAATATTCCTTAATGGCATCTATCCCGAAAGTTGACTCCTTGCCAATGTCACACACTTCAATTTTTTCAATCTCTATTTCTTTATTACAATTAGGGTCAATTCACATGGAGATGTGATGCGACGTGCAACGCGCGACGCGCGTGTTTAAAGCCGCCTGGTGCAACATATACTACATTCTCACAATGAAATTTGTACCTTTTCGCGTAGTAAACAAAGTATATTTTGAGTCGCGCTATGTGCGCGCAGCGTCGCGTCGCGACGTGTGTCGGTGTGAGTTGACCCTTAGAACAACATGTGAAGTGTACCTATAGCCTCTTTTTTATTGTTATTATTCGATTTCAGTTGTTCTACGCTCATAGGAGATGGAAAGCTTCTGGTGTTCATATTGCTTGTGTCCAACCCTGGGCTGCTGATGGTTGACCACATACATTTTCAGTACAATGGCTTCTTGTTCGGCATTCTACTTTTTTCCATGTCGTATATGATAAAAGTAAGTTTAAACATGCACTGGGCCTATGACCTGTTCTTTTCATTGAGAGTAGGCCTGTGCACAACAGTTGGATAGAGTCTAATTATGTATGTATCTTTTTACTATTGCAAATATTTTTATGTCTGTTTGTATATGAGCGAGGATATCCTCCTGTATTAATAAATTAAGGTATACTTTATAGAACATACTATTATGTACACTGATTTTAATTTGAAGTATAAAATGTCTTGTTATAAACTTGGAAATAATCTCTAATTGTTTAAGTAATAATAATAATTAACAATGTTTCAGGCTAACTACCTTCGGGGCGCAATATTGTTTACAGTACTTCTAAACTTGAAGCATATATTCTTGTACATAGCTCCGGTGTATTTTGTGCACTTACTTAGAGCATACTGTTTCACCATATCAACAAATGATGGAGTTCACACTCCATGGTACTCATTTTCCTTCGTAAATTTAATAAAAGTCGCCGTAGTTGTGCTCCTAGTATTTGCCGTGTCTCTGGGGCCGTTCATTGATCATCTTCCTCAGGTAATTATATAATAAAATACGACGGTTAATTGTTGTAAAGTTAAATGATTATGTGTTATGTCAATGTGAAATAAATGGGTTCTGTCCTGAAGGCCTTACTTGCATTTAGCCTTGGTGAGCAGAGCACCTATGTTGTGTATTTGCCCAGGTGCAAAATGTCTTGGTCTGTAAAACGCCCTATTGCTATAAGGCTTGGTAGACGGAATGACTTGGCTGTAAAACGACTTAATGTCATAATGTTTTCATTGGTAAATGGTCTGGATCTTCACGTCTGATATTGTAGAATGTCTTTATAGTATAAAGACTATATAGTTAAATCGTAATGTATAAAAATTGACCTGGTTGTATAATGACAATACATTACTTTATTATCACCTTAGTACCTCCAACGTAATCGTATATTTCAGGCCTGAGCCATTTGCAGTTACTAATTTTTCATACAACATAGTTGTTTAGCATTTATGACATTTCATCCACTTGCTTATTTTATAACTAAGACATTGAACAAACAAGACCTTTTGATTACATAGTCCTTAATACAATTGAGACAATCTGCCACTTGTGCATTTCACGTCCTAGACGTTTTGCTAAGTAAATCTTCCTGAAACTTAGACAATTTTCTAATCATGGCATTAGATGAACAAGTTATTTTGCATAGTTGGTTTGTCGACTGAGACGTTTTGAATGCCAAGGCTAAATGCAAGTAAGGCCTTCAGGACCCAACCCAAATAAATGCTTTATTTTTTTAGATACTGTCAAGACTGTTTCCATTCAAGCGGGGCTTATGTCATGCCTATTGGGCTCCCAATTTCTGGGCATTATATAATTTTGTTGATAAAGTGCTTCAACATGTCTGTAAGTATTAAATTTTGTTACTATGGCAAATTATATATTTATTTATTTATAAGGCACAATTACAAATTACTAAGTTATCAAATAATGTACATAAACATTTGGTAGAATTAATTTACTTACTACTTCGTAACTCAATTACAACTAAGCACGAAAAAACCGCATGCAACAAAAACTATACAGATTTTAAATCGAATGCCACATACTACTTAAGATCTAATTTGACTTCTTGGAAATAGTTCCAAGGAAGAGTGGTAATACTAAAAAATATGTACTTGTGGATTTTTTTGCAGGTCGTTGTAAGTAAGCGACATGCCCGTAATGGGGTTATTATAAAATGCATTATTAATAGCAAAGAGAAAAGAAAATAACGGTTGTATGCGGATGGGGATATTTGTTTCTCGTGTAAAAGTTTGGAAAAGTCAGCCTATCTTATTGTTTAGAATTTTGTGAGCATTTCTACGCAATATCAACAGTAGAGTGTGAAGATTAAAGTGGGCAAGGCTCATCTTTATAATTGGGGAAAGTGTTTCGAACTCCAAATTTCCAACTAATTTGGATAGATTTAATTAGATCTATGTGGGTTTTGTACAGCGGTGACCACACAATAGCGCAGTATTCAGTAGCCTTTTTTGTAATGTGAACAGAATAAAGGTATTTTCTAAAAATAAATTTTTTCATCTTGTTAGCTCTAGGAATGGGTAAGTTGTTCATATAACAACAAAATATATATTAATCATCGCTACATGATATTATAAAACAAAGTCCCCGCCGCGTCTGTCTGTCTGCCTGTATGTATTCGGTTTGGGGATAAGACAGCCGGTGTAATGACTAGCATGGAGGCATTCCAGCATAGTCCTCAGGGTTGGCAACGCATTTGCAGTCTTAGGCTTGCATTCTTGTGAATGCGAATATCTATGGGTCATAGTTTCCACTTACCATCAGGTGGCCTGTGTGCTCGTTTGCCTTCTCTATGCCATAAAATAAATAAATAAATAAATAATAATGTTCACGATAATCTCAAAAACGACTGAATGGATTTTCATGACGTTTTCACCATCAGTTAAATATTTTTTCATGGAGGGTATTAAATTATAAAAAACTCAGGTTTATTACAGGGTATTACAGAAAACTCACATAAACCAAAGCTGAGCGAGGGCGCTAGTCCTTACTAATATTATAAATGGATGTTTGTTACTCTTTCACGCTGCAACGGCTGGGCGGATTTGAATGAAATTTGAAATGGAGATAGCTTATACCCTGGATTAACACATAGGCTACATTTCATCCCGGATAATTTAAAAGATCCCGAGGAAAAAACAATATTCGAAATATACGCGGATGAAGTCGCGGGCAGAAGCTAGTAAGATATAAACCCACTTTGTATAATTTGATTCGTGTAGTTTTTGTTGCATTTGGTCTTTAAGGTGTTGGGTTTTTTCTTAGTTTAACACTAATTAACGTTGTCCTTAGTGAAATTATAGTTTCTGTTGTTATTTCTAACGTTTGTTATATTTTATTTTATAAACGTATTGAAAATTAAATTATATTGACCGTTGTTATATGTTATGTTATGAGACGCACCCATAGTGTGCTAGAAACGATAAAGTGGTGTCAAACCATACGACTAAATCCTTAACAGACCTATTTACTCTCGCTAAATCCTCGGCAACTCCTGACGTCCCATGAAACTGCGGGCACGCATCGACCATAAACGATTTTTTTTTTCTTTAACTACTACCGCGGGAATATGGCATTTCCACAAGTGTCAAATATATATAAGTATAAATCAATATAGCAATAAAACACAATCCAATCTTCTTTAGGAAGATTGGGGGCAACGTTGTACGGTGATATGTAGGACAGAGGCCAAGATAGTTTTAACCTCTGTACCACTGCGAGTCCACTTGAAACGAGAAGTAATATGCCAGGATACACGAAATAAGTCCAAGTCTTCTATCACTGTGCAACACAAAGGCATCAAAAGTACAAATCACTAACAGAAAAGAACTTTGAACACCTAAATACTCAAAAATAAAAACTAAAAAAAATTAGACATCCTCCATCTTTCGACGTTGCAAATGGCCTCCCTTTTTAATTTAAGTACCTAATCACTTGACATTTTCTGACATTAAATGACATTTAGTTGTAGATATACTATTTAAGAAGTGCCGATATCTGCTTGAAGTCTTCAATAGTTTTAATGATGTTATACATTTTTACTGATAAAAAACAAAAATAAAAGGGGCCCTAAATTAGATCCTTGCAATCTTTAGATTGTAGTCTTGAAATGCAAATGTCTGTGGGTCACAGATCCCATTTCCCATCAGGTGGCCTGTGTTCGCTTTTGTCTTCTATTGGCGTGAAAAAAAAAGGCGTTCGTAAATGAGGGTTTCAAATACTTTCCCGAAACAACTTAGAATACTTAGGTAATTTTGTATATCCTTTTTATCACCAGGCTTAAAATTGATACAATTTTAGCTGCTTTCCTCGCATCGGGGATAGTTCCGGATGGAATAGATTTATTAAAAAGGACATGTAACAGCTCAACAACTAATGGTGGGTATTTGTTTTACCTAGCCTCCCTCGTCCGCTACTCCATTATCCCATCAGAAACCTTCGCAACCGTTGTAAACTTATCAAAGTTTGATAGTAGCAAATATATATTTTTCTTACGTTTCGTTCAATTTCAGCATCGAAACTTGCTATAACCGGGGCTAAAATGGAGGCTTCAATGACCGGGGGACTGGTGCAACAGTACGAGCACGCTGTGCTGCCCTCGGTGACGCCGATCGTCACCGTCGTGCTGACGGTCGCGACCATGATGCCGGCCCTCGTGAAACTGTGGCATCTCGGGGCTGATAGGAGGTTCCGGACGGTCAGCTTCGTCAGGTTTGTCACACATTTTTTTTTATCGCAATGAGAAGCCACGCGAAAACTCAGGACATCTGATGGTAAGTGGGATCCGACTCCCATAGACATTTGAAATCTCAAGACTACAATCTCAAAACTGCAATCCTAAGACTTCAAATGCGTTGCCAACCCTGAGTACTGAGATGGAATGCCTTTATGCTGGTAATTTAACCGGTTGTATTATCCCCACACCGGAACACAGCAATGCGAACACTGCTGCTTGGCGATGGGTTAATGGATAAGATGGTGGTAGTGATTCGGACGGACCCCGCACCAGGTCCTACCACCACTGCAAGCAAATACCCAAAAAAAAAACAAATAGTTAAAACGCAAGTTTAATTCCGGACAGCGATAGGGCACTCGCTACCCGTGCTGAGTGCCTATTTGAAACTTCAAATTATATTATTTGTAATTATGATGCTCAGTAAAAACTACTTAATTGATTTTTATTTAATGCGAAAGTATGCTTCACTTTTCGATTGCGTTGGAATAGTGATAAACTGATTGGTACAAATTAATGATATTTATGTATAATTTAGAATAAAATCCTACTTAATATTATAAACGCGAAATTTTGTGTGTGTGTTAGTTTCTTACTCCTTCACGCTGCAATAGCTGAACAGATTTGGTTGAAAATTGAAACGGATATAGCTTATAACCTGGAATAACACATAGGCTACCTTTTTTTACCGCGGCAAGAACAAAAACCCGTTTCATTATCTTAAGTATATGTAACATTTGTTTAATTATCCTTATTTTACAGGTGCATGGTGGTGTGTGCGACTTGCTCGTTTGTGTTCGGCTGGCACGTGCACGAAAAAGCAATACTTTTAATTTTGATACCTATGAGGTAAGAAAACCGGTTTTAACCTGTCTTATAGTATAAGGAGACCTAGTAAAAAGGGTATAAGTCGACATAACTTGTTCTACAAAAGAGTATATGCATAAACGGAGTTTTCATCACTTAAACCCTTTTTCACTTGATCTTCAGGAGACTAGCCTTTTTAGGGCTCCAGAATTATTTAGTGGTTTTATGCCATACTTGTAGTTGGAATGCATATAGACACACTCTCATACGCTCTCGTTAAGAGCGAGTGAGAAAGAAGCACAAACCCGAAGCACCTAAGTGCTCACAGACAGCGATCAAAATTAATGAAAATAGTAGTGTATAGTAGATATTTTTATATAAAGATGCATATAATTTCTCGTTTTTCAAATCTTAGGGCATACGAAGTTATGGGGTTTTTGCAGCGCTCTCTAAAGCATGTTATGTGGTTTTGTATAAGTCTAAAAGAAAAATCTGATTAGTATTTAATTGTTTGTGTGTCTTTTTCCAGTTTCATGTCAGTGCTCGGGGACGTCGACGGGCGGCTCTTCCTACTCCTCTCAACAGTTGGACACTATTCCTTATTTCCCTTGCTGTATCCAAAAAGTCTTCTGCCTATCAAAATATTTATATTGTTGACTCATTGTGCTATAGGTTTTGGTAACATACCTCTATTATACGCGCCAAAGAACAAAAAAGTAAAACGAACCGCTTTCCGCCTTCCTTTGCTCGGTCCATTTGAGTCGCTGTACGTCTATGGCTTACTTCTTTTATGCCTTTACGAGAACTTACTCCATTCAATATTTGGTTTGGATAAATCTCTACCATTTTTACCACTAATGTTAACCTCAGTTTATTGTGCCGTAGGAGTTCTATATTTCGCTGTTTGCTATTATCACTATTTCATATATTTCAGTCTTAGCTCAGTTCCGATGTTGGGGACGAGGAACTTGTCGCAATATGATAAGAAAGTCTCATAGGCTGATATTGTTGACAGCACCAATACCAAGGTATAGGACTTAAATTATTGTGTTACTGTGCAACCCTGTCGCAAAATGTTAATGATCGATTTTGACGCAACTCCTTTCTCGTGGCGGGACGCTCTTACTATGACAGGGTTTTATGGTGGTTTAACAATAAATGTTAGTTCGTTAAATAAATGTATGCTTGTAGTATATCATACATGTAGTTCTAACAGAATAATGTAAATACTATTAGAAGGTTTTCTTTCAAGGCAATAATGCCTGCGAATCAAATGGTTTGTAATTTTAAAGTTAAAGTCTAGTCTCCTATCCGCTTGTTTATTTGAAAGCTGTACCAATAAAATTGGTGTCAATTAATTTGTAAGTACAGTGATGTGCAAAATGTCATAAATAAATAATGTATAATGCCCTTTGCGAACAAAACAGGCTCTTACGATTATTTCGAGTACTTTGAATATGGTGTAAAAAATGTGGTTTTGTGGTACAAAATAAAGCGACCGTTTTTTGAGCAAGCAATATGTAGTGTTTTAAATGTACAAAGACGCAGTTCATTAAGAGTACATTTATTATGATAACGTCTGTAGGGTTCCGCGATCTGGATCTTAATAATCATAACGCATATGTGTCTGTGCTTTGGATATATTAAACATGATCATATTTCCTTGAGACTCTTAAACGTGAAAACACGATTAGAAACAACAACAATTTATTTTTTTATACATGACGCCTTTTTCGCATGTTTTTGTTTGAATATTCTAAACCATACTATTTATAAACTTGGGATGCCACAAACGGATCCGGCTGTCAAATGAACTGTCGAGTCACTGACGCCACGACGGCTGCAGACGTCAAAAGTTCAAGATTAAAAGAGACTTTGTTTCGTATCAATTAACCCTTAATCGGATTTTGTCCGTTTTAAAGGACACATCAATTAAATGCTCACCCTTCTAATTTCAACGAACTGTCGCATAGATTGAGTACCAAGTGACATTTATTAGTTTATCTCTTTCCCAGTTATGCATTAAGAACGACTATGCACGAGACGAGAACAAGACGCGAGCATATTAAAAAACAAAACAATTTAATCATTTGAAAATTTACATTATCATGTGTGGTTGCTTTTCTTTAAGATAAATATCTATATCTTGAAAAAACAACCAATAAAACGTAGAGAGATCATTTAAGAGTTAAGTTGTAATTTGCATAGCATAGCAAACACGTAAGGCTATCAAAAGGTTAACGATGTGTTTTGATGAATTTTTCGAGTAACTTCTCCTGGTAAACCGGATTTTTATATGACACTGCAAATTCAAATAATTGTTGTGTACTTTAAAACAATCTCCATCTCACGATCTTCACGGTCGAACAAACCCATCCCTTTTCATCCTTGTGTGGGCAGCATATATGTTCCCTCTTTTAGTAACTTCAAACTGAATACATATAGAAAGACAAACATAACAATGACGATGACATGGTTCTACATGTGCTTATAATTTTTATTGGCCGACTTCATGTCGCTTGTAAATTCTCCGAATTTTCCGAACACTTCTAGTAATATCAACAGTACTTATATAATTGCATTGTCTGAAATATCTGTGAAGTTCCTAAAGATTCCCGTATTTTCGAATTTATTAAAAAGTTTTGTTAAGTAAGTTAGTTATTATTTTTGGAACCAGAGTTTTAAAGGGTGATTTCATTGTTTACATTCCAAATAATTAATACTGGTTCCTAATACGATGTACAGATGTAGTGCATAATTGTTTTCCTTCGTATCTTCACGGAATCGTACGAACGTGTCTTGCTATTTCAGTCGGTCACAGTACAAAAAGTACTGAGGTTGACTGAAGTAGCATGACACGTTCGTACGTTTCCGTGAAAATACGAAGGAAAACAATTAGGCACTACATCTGTAATGTATACCTAAGAAATTTATTGTGCGGGCATGACAATGGGGGATAGACTATCAATATTATAGGTATCACAAATTTCAAAATATACGGATAACTATCATGATGCTGTGATGTGATGTGATACGCATCGATATTTCAGTGCAAAGTATCACGATAATACATGTATCGCGTGATAGTATTAATAATCTATCGGACCCTAATGTAGATCAATAATTTTAAGAATACTACAAGTCAAAAAAAAGAAACTCAGTAAGAGTAAGTCAATGTATATTACAATAAACGTCAACTAGTGTCTATACCTACCTACTTAGTTTTCTTTTCGTGTTCCTTATAAGTACCTAATTTCTAATTGGATACAATTCAATTGGTAAGGCTATCCCTAGCAGCTTTTAGTTGTTAAGCTTGTTAAGGAACATAGTAGTTAAAGTTGAAAAAGTCATGCTTATCAACAGTATTCCAGGGACCGGAACCGCTTACCCTTGAAAGGGTTTTCGTTAGGGTATATAATTGACTGGTTTTTACAAACCCTAACGATGCGATAAGCATATCTTCGACTTACCCAATGAAAAGCTTTCCCATTCGATCCAATTAATTCGACTAAGCGCTTACCAATTCCTTAAAACCCTCGTTAGGCTTTCCCCATGAAGTGTTTATTGAACGCCTTCAATGCGCAGTCCATACAAAATATTTTTGCATAGGCTTGGACACCAACCAATAACACGAATCAGCGAAACAGAGTCAACGGAGAGGGAGAATGGATAGGGTAACACTAACTTAATGTAAGTGCTTAAATCCGAAACCCTTACGAAACTGGTAACATGGTTGCAGCTAACTAAGTAGTTCGAAGCAGTTTCCATATTATTAGGGTATGCCTATCGATAGGGAGAGCATATGATGTAGTACAGTCGCCATCAGATATATGGTAGCAGT
This sequence comes from Acleris sparsana, assembly GCA_923062465.1. Lineage (NCBI taxonomy): Eukaryota > Metazoa > Arthropoda > Insecta > Lepidoptera > Tortricidae > Acleris > Acleris sparsana. The sequence continues at coordinate 14,119,468 of OV281289.1, forward strand.
CAAGGTACTCAAATATTTCGGAGCAGCATTAAATTTCAATATATTAATTACGCTAGATAAGGTCTATAATATCGGCCCATATAATTCGTCATAAATTTAGGAGCAGCGACATTTCAATAAATTCGTAACATATTACAATTAGGTAAAGATATCGGAACGGACCGAAGTCAAAAATATCGAAGCAGCCAGGATGATCATAAAGATCGGAACATTTATGCAAAATATACCTTAAGTCTCTGTCACATAGTTCATATTTGAATTCGTTACTAATGACTTAAGTTGTCAATGTCAAAGATAATTTTGACCACTATTGTGGGTGAGTGAGTATTTTAGATACATGAGAAGTTTTCAAGTACCATTGCGATATATTGCTGTTATAAAAACATCGATTTTAAAGACATTCCCCCTTACTAATAAACGTCGAATAACAGTGGAATAATTAAACACTGTTTTGTCCTTATCTGTCGAATTCAAATTTCACCATGACAGATAAGGACAGAACAGTGTTCCACTGTTATTCAACGTTTATTAGTAAGGGGGGTTTAGTTAAAATATCCTTTCATTTCGCGATAGAGACATAAATATATTTGTCACGATGACAAGTAGGTACACACTCTTTTCGGAGCATGTCACAATAATCCACTCTATTCTTAATTCAAATTGTTGACAACATATTAATCATGCGTGTCTGAAACCTTATTTTAATGGGTCCACCGTAAAGTATTTTGAACTATGTGACACAGACTTAAGGTATATTTTGCATAAATGTTCCGATCTTTATGATCATCCTGGCTGCTTCGATATTTTTGACTTCTATCCATTCCGATATCTTTACCTAATTGTATGTTACGAATTTATTGAAATGTCGCTGCTCCTAAATTTATGACGAGTTATATAGGCCGATATATAGACCTTATCTAGCGTAATTAATAAATTGAAATTTAATGCTGCTCCGAAATATTTGAGTACCTTGACCGCTACCATATATCTGATGGCGACTGTACCCGATTGACAGATTTAATCAAATAAAGGGGTTTTCCGGTCCCTGCAGTGTTCCCATTGTTGTGTTCTGGTGTGCCTAAAACTACAGTACTAATACGGCTGTCCACCGCGGTCACTCTTTGACATATGCGAGTATATCCTCTTATACGCGTACAAAATAATTGAGATCTGGGGTTGGCATGAGGTGAGGTACAATAAAGATCGTCTATAATCCGTTTGTTTAGGTACCTACTTGAAAAAATGTAAACAAAACAACCGTGATTCGTCAAAGTTCGGTAAAACAGTTTTTATTTGCTGTTCAATGCCATGTGGGTTGGATTGTTAACATTTTTTTAACTACTAAACAAACAGAGTATGGTCACCGTTGACCTCTCCCCGCACCTCATGCATACCGCGGCTCTCACTTAAGTTGTACGCCTATATGCCAGAGAGAGTGCAAGCAATGCCGCGTATCTATACTATTAGGTAGGTGCTAGGTAGGTACCTAGTAGGTATAAAGAGAGAACCGGAATGCGCGTCACTCATCAACGCCTATCCGAAACTACTGAAGCTAGAAACGTGAAACTTTAAAGGTATGTAGGTATGGTTTTCGACTTAACAAAGTAATAAAAAGGGATTTTTCGAAATTCAATCCCTAAAGGGGTGAAATAGGGGGTGGAAGATTTTTAAAGCTACAAACATGAAATTTGGCATTAAGGCTTATAAATAAAAGGCTGTAAATGTACCGTGAAATACGCCAACATTGCCACCAAGGGTATCATTGCCCATAATGCAATTTACAAACAAATTCGTTAATGTGGAAAAAATCTTCTTTACAGCAACACTATTTACTATGGTAGAAAATAAATTATATTTATTGTAACACTGTGATTGACATTTGTCTCTAAGTTCACTCAGTAGCTTGCTGCGACTCATCAAAGACAGGGTGTGTTTTTGCGGGCAGAAATTTGATGTGAAGTGCGTGTGTATTATTATATGATGGCGAAGACGCAGGAGAGTGTATCCAATTATATGTAATAAAGTACACCTTGGAGAGTATTTTAGCTTAGGATTTAACATTCTAGGTTTTATATAAATAAAGTTATGATCATGGGTAATGTTATCCGTTAATTTTTGAATGTATGACGGACAACTTTGCCCGATGTCGTTAAAGCGTCAGGGTTGTCACATTTCATAAATTTATTATATAAGTAAATTGAAGCAGACTCCCTCTGAGTATATTCGGGAAAATCGAAAAAAAAAATTGATTTGCATGCGGTTATGACTATTATTTAGATCGCATTAATAAACGGGGTCATATACCGGTATTACTATAATACAAAAATACCGGTATTAAATATCGATATCTCGCTAATTATTGTTTTTTTTTTGTTTTTCGACTAACTTATATTATAGTTTAATGTTATTACCTAAATTAAAATAGATGTATCAAGGGAATGATGCAAGTTAAGAAAGACAGGTATTTTAATTTTAAGTTATACCTGTATCGATCCCCGTTTAATAGTTAGGGCTCGGAAACCGGTTAAAATTTAAACTGCTTACGGTTTCTGTTTTTGTTATTGGATTAGTTGTACCTATTTTTTTATGATACTGGATATTGGAGTTCTTGTATTTGTTACCTACTGATTACTGACTTACATTTTTTTAAAAAACTACAGTAAAAGGTAAGTTTTAAAAATACCGTGTTTTATTTTGATAATTTTCAATATTGTGTCCTAAAACTCAAAAATAAAAAATAGTTTAATTCAATTAATCAAAATAAATTCATTTAAATATTTAACCCCAATGTGACAACCCTAACATTTTGAAATCGCTCTTGGTGACTTGTATGGAAATGAGCAGAAATGCCTAGATAACATTGCCCACTCATTTTTAAGCGAAAGTTAAGATGATATCTACTCGACGATTAAAGTAAACGGTAGGATATCCCTTACTCTTGACCTGTTGCTCATTTCAACTGCGTAGGGCCTATATTTACGTCGAAAATCATCAAGGGCAATGTTGGCTGAAAGTCCAGATAACATTGCCCGCCATTAAAATCGATAAAATCAGGGTTTAAATCAAGTATTAGGAGTTATTTTTCAACATGAATGGAAGGACATGACCATATTGCTTCAGCAAAGATTTAAAAAAACCATAGCTGTTATAGAAAAAAATCGAAAAAAGTGTTTTTTTTTACAAAAATCGGGCAATGTTGGCGTATTTCACGGTACCATTTTTTTTTTTTTAAATTTCATCTCTAAAGTTTTGAAATAGTAGATTAAAGTTTGTAAGGGAGATACGTCACTTTTGAAGTAAGTTACATGAAATTTAAAATGTAGGCACCTGATAATTTTTTTTATTACCTTTTATCGAAATTCAAACCTTAAGGGAACAAAAAGGGGTTGAAAATTTGTACGGGATTCCCGTTGTTTCAAAGCTGCTGATATTAAAGGCTATAGCCGGGTTTCCATAGTAAGTCGCTTACATCAAATGGGCTCGGGGATTTTTTTTGTGAGTACCTCTTGTAATGAAGAATATTTTAGCCGAGTATGAACATCCTACCTACTTGTAATAGTTTTTGACTTATGATTATTTCAAGTATTTTTTAAATGTTTGTTGTTTCTGGATGTATTCAAACGATTTGCTTCAAATTTTATATTATATTCTTTAGATAGATTTGCATCGCCACCCAAAAAACGAATATTAGTTATCGTATAAAAAAAGAAAAGAAAGACCATTTTTAAATATATATATTTTTATATGGTTGTGTAGTAGTGACACCTCTAGATTTTTCTCAAAATAGGCCATACATTGACCTACTACTTGCCTAAATATCAAAATTCTTCATCTGAAATGGTCTCTTTATTATTTAAAATGAATAGGTATAAATCAACATGGGTTATTCAACTCTCGCATTTCAGCACTCTAGCAGTTCATAAATATTTCAATAATAGACGTCGTTATGTTATGTTATGTCTATTTAGGTAAGACAAGAAAGGCTTGAAAGGACACGTATCCGTGTTTACGGAATGAAGGCAAGACGACGTCGATCGCGGCATGAATATTCAGGGAAATAACGAGGATGATTACATTACACGCTGCTTTCGCGCGATGCGGGCTAGTCTCGCTTCTTTCCTGCCGTGCGGTATGAATCCAATGTTGAACGTACATATTTAGGCATTTCAACATTTGGCCACATCTACGCTCTCTGCATGTAAGGTTGTAATTCAACACCATTTTATAACGTAAACGTTTTTATGTATAAACACATTATATTATTTTCTTTATGGCAATTATGGCTTGGAGAAGGCAAATGAGCGCACAGACCAGACCACCTGATGGTAAGTAGAAACTGGGACCCGTATACATTCGCATTCACAAGACTGCAAGCCTAAGACTGCAAATGAATTGCCAACCCTGAGGACTAAGATGGAATGCCTCTATGCTAGTCATTACACCGGCTGCCTTATTCCCAAACCGGAACACAACAATGCGAACACTGCTGTTTGGTGGTAGGTTGATGGATAATAACACTATAAGGTGGACAAGGAACTGATACTTAAGCGAAATGATGGCAAGTTATCGTATTGTCGACGTTTTGATAGCTCTTATTTACTTGACAGGGGATCTATCCTACTAGGCGAAACCATATTTCTTTTTATATGATATCGTATTGCAAACTTTGGTTCTGGATCGTTGTTAAGATGCCTTTACCACTACACAGGAAGAGCGCCTCCCGCAAGTGACTTGTAGCACTTAATCAAAGTTGTGTCGTGCAAGACGGCTCTCTTTACAACTGTAATCAAACAATTGATACGCTATTAACGTCAATTGGGTGATTGTAAGGCATGGCACCGACTCTTCCTCGTCCGGGAGTTACCGTGTAATTGTGTGTTGATAGCCATAATTGTAATGTTTAATCGATATGCATTTATTTATACACTCAGGAGCAAAATTACTGGGTCAGAGTGCGTTTTTCATACAAACGAGACTATTTCGAAACCTTCGTTCCTCGCCTGGGGTTGTTTTGAGTGAGGTTTAATGGTGGATATTGCGAGGTTCAATAGAGGTGGTCACAAGTTCTTAAGATACCTAACTGATCGCACAATCAGTTAACACCACAGCGGGAGAGTTTGGGTCAGCACTTGGATTTCCTTACATTTTATTGCCATTTTAGATGTTTTTCTGAACATGCTCATTTCCGGCGTTATCCGCAGATTTAATCAGTTGGGTATCCTAGTCACTCTGGATGTCCTGTATTAATGCTCGAGGTATTCATCATCAGATTTCACTAAAAGCATGCCCTAGCGAGGAACCAAGGCTTCGAAATAGCCACTTTAGTATGAAAAACGCACTCTGACCCGTTATTTTTGCTCCTGAGTGTATTTCGGTGGTGGTAGGTTCTTGTGTAGGGTCCGTCCAGATCACTATCGCCATCTTGTACTTTAACCTACCTTATTATGTTCCAGTGTGGGGATAAGAGCACCACCGGTGAAATTACTAGCATAGAGGCATTCCATTTTATTCAACAGGGATGGTATTGGTAACGCATTTGCAGTCTTAGGATTGCATTGCAATCTAAGGGCTGTATTAACAAACTCGTATACACTGGTATGCCCATCTCAAGACACCTCAAAGTAAACGCCAACCCATAGAAAGCTGTAGTTTTTGACATGTCTTCTGACGGAGATCTTGACCAAGATCATTGTAATAATGCGTCGCCTTTTTTGCTGATCGGTTCAACAAGAGCAAGCGGTATGGTGCGCGTTGTCTCTGCACTAGGCCGAGTTTTATTCCTGCCTGCTTGGCTTCTAGGGAATCTATATGCATCTAAATATACATATTTTACAAGCGAGTATTTATTTTTTATAAAGGGGCTGGAACTTTGTATAAAGGTACGGCATTACAAGCAGTTTTTTAGTTTTTCGCTTCATGGTTGAATGCTGCACTAATCTGTCTCTTTCTTTCTTTCTTTCTTTCTTTCATCTTTAAAATACCAAAGAAAAATAATGAATATGGAAAACGGGTATGGACCACTTATCTACCTTATATACTGAACAGTTTTCCTAGACATGTCATAAACAACATGAAAGTAAAACCTGAAGACATCAAAAATATCACAAGGAATGCACTCATTGATATAGCTCAGGTACCTTCTACCTTCTATGAAGTACAGTGCATCTATTTATAAGTCTGACTGTACGAGCCCTAACAATTAAAATAGGTAGGCTGTTTTTAGGTAAACGTGCGTAAGGTAAAGTATAACAGCAATACCTAATATTTCAATACCTAACCTAAATTCCAAGACCTAACTGGTAAAATATTAAGTAGCCATCTGAAGAAATGTAGCTAAAATGGTTTAATATTTAATCACGATAAACCTGAATATTTTTCCTGTTCACACACCAGTAAGTAAAGTTATTCGTAATAGGTTCAATCGCTCGATTCATCGGAATGGAAGTTTGAAAATAAAAGTGAAATGGAGTGGAAGAAGCTGCTCACTCGGATTCGTGATTCAGCATTTTATTAACTAGGCCCGTGATGATTATTATAGGCTACGTTTACAAGGAATTAAGAGATGGTAGGTGTACTTATTCAATTAAAGTAGTTATTTATAATACTACTGTCTACCTATTACGGTTCATGAGATACCTACAGCTCGCTGATAAATAGACAGGCAAACACACAGCGGAGCATTAGTTATAGGTTTCCGTTGGCACCCTTTGGCTACGGAACCCTAAAAATTAACCTCTTACGTATTTTTTTATTGATCTATTTAGCACTGGCATGTGGTTTCTTTACTTGAACAACAGGTAAATCCTTATAAGCCTACGATCTTTCGATGAGTCTCTTATGAAAAAATAGAATCGTGGCATCTCAATCGTGAGTTCAGAAAGTTAAATATAAATAAATATTTTAGTAATATATTTGTATTGTTCTATAATGGATAAGGAGTAATGAGTAATGAATAAAGAGTCTAAGTAAATTAAAAGTCTTATAGCCTAGCCAAACCAGCATTCTCAACACTACAAACTTGTTGCCAACCCAGAGGACTACGACGGACCGCCTCTATGCTAGTAATTTTACCGATTTTTCAGGTATAATTAGGGTTGCCAACTATTTATTGAACAAATATAGTATTTTCCAGGCCAAGGTTATATTTATTATAATATTCATAAAAAGTCCTTCCCGCCGTCTGTTCCTCTGTGTGCGCTAATACGCTTAGATATTTGTAACTGCGCAACGGATTTTAATGCAGTTTTCACCATCAGTTAGATAATTTTTCAATGAAGGTTTTTATGTATAACACATTCTATTTTATGTACGAGTGTTACAGAAAACTCACATAAACCGAAGCGAAGCAAGGGCGGGTCGCTAGTTACAACTAAATACACTAAATTCATTTCTTACGAAGGAGTGATCGAAATATAGTATTTTTGCGTACTATACTATATTTGTGTTCTAAATATATACTATATTTGATCAACAGTATACATACATAGTATGCGGAGCCAGTTGTATAGTACAATACAATATATTACAGTACGGTTGGCGGTTGGTTGGTTGGTAGGTATAATACAGTGAGATAAATTTACTCGAATTTTTCACTGTTAATCGCAAAATAAACACAGCATTGGATTTCACTGGTATTATTCCTCAATTTATTGACACGGTGTTTATTACCTTTAAGTACGGTTTACCTTTTTGACACCGTGGTTAGCCTACCTTGCCTACGAAACTAGCGGTCCCGGGTTCGATCCCCGAGTAACTCCGATGAGGGCAAATATTTGGGTGATGAGCGCGAATATTTATTTCTGAGGATTTCTATGTATTTGCAATACCCATTTAGGAAATATCAATTGGCCTTCTGTTATCTTCACTAAGAAGTTTTTGTTAATTATCAAACAAAAGGCAATCGTAAACAGCACAGTGGGTTGAAGGGTTAAGCGTAAGGCTAAGGTTAGGACCGGTAAGTCTAAACGCAGAAAAAAAGATTGCAAAGTAAATAACAGACGACCAAATCATATTTCCTGAACTAAATCAATTTGCGTGATATTGTCCGACTATATTTAAAAAATAGTGCAACATTGTGTCTATTCTGTAACCTCGCAAGTTGTTTGCTACATTATGGAGCCCCACCGCAATCGCTGGGTAGCCGTCGATAAAGCATGCTGCACACACATGCGGCAACCCGGACCGACGCGACCTACCGACTTCACTACGGTAGCTCATACTGTGTCTGTGTAGGTATGCAACAGACACCAACTTGTAGTTTACTGGATGATGCTTTAGGATTATCATGATAATAACACATTTGTTTAAAGCTGCTTTTTTTTCGAGTAGTACTGGGCCATGTAAAAAATGCCTATCGCTTTAAGATACGATCATTACAACTGTTAAAATCAAAGTTCGTTACTTCATTCGTAAAAAATCAAGAGAAAGGGATGGAGCTAACGTAACTTCTAACTGTGATTTTCAAAGTGGGGCCTCTGTTGATTGGTACGGCCCTAAAACTTTTGGAAATATTAAATAGATAGTACTAAGGTACCTTTTTGTAAACATATCTTTGGCAAAACCATTAAAATTATACCAGCGGAATGTTTTTAATCAGAAGTCAGGAACATAAATCACAGAGCATTAACATCAACAACAAAGTGTGCGAAGTTCATAACTACGCACGGTTTTAACGGTTTAAAAGTTTTTTCAGATTCTACATAAGTTAAAAAACAGTGATGTTTATTACTTTGTCGCTTTTACCTTTTCTTCGTGACCCATGACGTTACCCAGGCAAAATGGTTATAATGATGATGGTAATAAAGTTTATGTATTGACGTAATTAATAATTAACTTTTTTTTGGAAGACAACCAACCTGAGCATTTCTAATATTTTAACTTTATACCTCTAAAATCCACGTGTTGAACGCAGCAGGCAGTCTCATCTATCAGCTCTATGCGGGCGCCACACGTCCCGCAGTTTACATCCACGGAACACCGGTTTATGACGGAGGAGTAGATTGAACACCGCCCTCGGCGAAGGATTATATCAGCTTCCTACGTGCCCCCAATGCAGGCTTTGTTTCTACATTCACCCTTGCGCGCTATTAATTCTATTACAGTCAATTTATTATTGACCGGTTCGATTGTTCTTTTGTTTGAGTTATCTTAGATGCAGGCGCGGACTCAATTCAAAGTTTATGTTTTTATTAATCTACGCTGGCTTAATGTGGTTGATAGGTCGATATCGTTGTATTGAAATGGAAGTTAAATGCGTAAATAAATTTTGATCGTACAGTAGAAGAGTACCTTCGCCAACTAACAAAGAGAACCAAAGAAATAATAAATTATACCCTGGGCGAAAAAAAATCATTAAGCAACAACGTCAATTACCCAGAATCGCCAGCTAATTCTTTAGATATATCTATCGATACCTATTGAGTGAATTGCTGTTGTCAATTACTGATGAGTATACCGACTTACATAAACAGAAAAAAATTAAGTGCAGGTTAGGTACCTACCTAGTTAGAAAACACCCTCATTTCCAACTCGTTCGTACCTGTGTTCGTTGCAGTGTTCGCATTGTTGTGTTCCGGTTTGGGGATAAGACAGCCGGTGTAATGACTAGCATAGAGGCATTCCATCTTAGTCCTCAGGGTTGGCAACGCATTTGCAGTCTTATGCTAATGTCTATGGGTCACAGTTTCCACTTACCATCAGGTGGCCTGTGTGCTCGGTTGCCTTCTCTATGCCATAAAAAAAAAAAAAACCTATATTCTTTGTCTTCTCTTCTTTTATCAACCTAAAACCACCCACTGCTGAGTGAAGGTCTCGTACCTATATTACTGTTGAAATATGGTCAAGCCGGTAGTATAAGTTCCTGATATTTAAGCGCAGTATCGTATGCAGCTATTGGCTAACGGAAAATTTAAAGGTTAATCCCCATTTATATCCCGTAAAAACTTATCGTAACAACTTCAACCGTGAATACCTAAGTCGTTTTTTATTCCTTTCTCAATCTGAGCCAAATACCCAAAAATTTCTACTTTTGGAACTCGAATATTGTGAAAACCATTTTATTTTTTTAATTATGTTTATATGTTTACTAATTGGCAATTCTACTTCATGTTTCATAAAAAAAAGCTTATCTAACATCTATATCACATTCACATCCATCTAACATGTCGTCTAACATGTATATATTTCAACATCTGAATTCTAATATTTTTAAGATTGATTTAAAATAATCAGCATTTTTAAAAAAAAAAATTTATTAGTAGGTACTTAGTTCATTGTAATTATGTTGAAATATTTCAATTGAATTAGTTAATAACGTTGTTTCTTTGATTCGCTTGCAGCGCCCTTGCATGTTTTATGTTTGGACTAATTAAATACATTTTAAGATCATGTATACACATAATGAAATAAATACATGAGTATGAGTATGAGTGAAACGCAATGAGTATAATGATTTTACAATTTGGAAAAGGACGCCATTTTGAGATGCCCTTACCCACTTTTATTCCGAATAGCGAGGCAAGGAAGACCCTGTTTGTTTTGTTTTGTACGCATTTCCTGAGTTGTAAGTAGGCAAGTAAGGAAATTGTTTCCGCCGGTCTACCATAAAGTACTGTCTCATGTCCTTTAGTGGTAAATTTACACGCTTTGGCACTCAGGAAGATTTTTGGCAGCAATAATAGTAAAGAAGTCTTTTTATATCTTTATTTTAATGAGAAGGCAAGGGCAAATTGTTTTAAAAATATTGTGTATTTTTTTGTATTCTCATAGGAATTTCCATCTAATCATACATCATGAAAGAATGAGTATTACGTTATCACGCCATAATTCTATTAGCGTGCAACTCGTTTAACTAATTCAAGTAAGTCAGGCGTAATTAGACACGTTTTTTTTAAACCCGATTAAATTTGGTTATTGACTTAAAAAGCATTAGACTGATGTGTTCAAAAACTGTTCACCTACGCAGAGATTCCTACCTACTAAAGCGCTTTACACCAAAGAATCTTTACACTCAGCCGTCGATCCGACTCACCATCCATACGATCCTTTAGTAAAAAAGTGTAATTTATCTTCTTTTCAAATGACAATAGGTAAGACAAACGTTTTTTAACTGTTTAGTTGTTAATCATAACATAATGTTGACTACTGTTATGGCGTCGTACTACTCAATGAAAAATAATACCAAATAATATTAGATTATTTTTGGATAATGAACTCTTGCCGCAAGCATCATAATGTGTCATATTATATTTAAACCATTTAAATTTACTTCCTCTTGGTCGATTTCTTAACTATCTTACTCGTGATATCTTATCCCTATCCCTGAAAAATTCTAGGTTTTCTTCATCGGTTCCACTTTACTAAATAATAAGTACTTTTTGAATACAAATGCTTACGACTTGATACTGGAAATACCAGAATAGCTTAGCTACGATAATTCTATTATATTTGAATCAATAATCCCTCAATTCCTGATAGAATCCATCATGAGAACTGGACTTTTATAAAAATGCCGACAATCTGGTAATAAAACCGGAATTTTCCAAATCGGTTTAATAATGACGAAGGTTCATGGTGTCAAACATTTAAAAAGTACCGAATTGAGACATATTGAGCCCCACCTCCTTTGTTTTTGAAGTCGTCGGTTAGTACCCTACCTTATAAGATCGAATCTGTGGAGCGGATCAGCGGTTGTGTACAGTCAACGGCATAAATAAGTCATCATTTATGTACCTTGTCGCTTTCAATCGTTTGTCAATTTTGTATGACATTTCAAGCACGACGTTAAAGTGACAAGGTACATAAATGATCACTTATTTATGCTGTTGACTGTACGTAACGTACCTATAAAGCGGTTAAAAGATCGTGTTCGGAGGCCATTTGCAACGTCAAAAGATGGTGGATGTGTAATTTGTATTAGTTTTTATTTTTGTGTATTTAGGTGTTCAAAGTTATTTTTTGTTAGTGATTTGTACTTTTAATGCCTTTGGTTGCACAGTGATAGAAGACTTGGACTTATTTCGTGTATGCTGGCATCTTACTTCTCGTTTCAAGTGGACTCGCAGTGGTACAGAGGTTAAAACTATCTTGGCCTCTGTCCTACATATCACCGTACAACGTTGCCACCAATCTTCCTAGAGAAGATTGGATTGTGTATTATTACTATATTGATTTATACTTATATACTTGACACTGGCGAAATCACTTCATAGTGGAAATGCCATATTCCCGCGGAAGTAGCTGTTGAAGTAGCTGTTCAAGTCGCCGCGGGGAAAAGAAAAAAAAAAAGAAAAAAGATCGTGTTCATATTTAGGCTCACACTGCGGATTGATTTGGTTCCGATTGACAATCGTAATTTGACCCTCGGACTATTAAATAGCTTAGGTTAGGTAACGTCACAGACCAAGTACACGCGTCATCTAGTGTTGCCAGGTCAAGTCCTATAAAACATCGGGAGTGTGCTATAAAAAATCGGGACCTGTGTTTTCAAATCGGGACAGTACAAATAATACAGTTGAAAAATCGCTCGACTTAAAAGTGTCCTACAACGACAAATGTGGCGGTACCTACCATTTTTGACCTCCAGTGGTTTCTTATTCATGATAGCTCTAGTGATGTGCTAAAAATGGGGAAAATTTGCGTCCCGATCAAGGGTAAATCGGGACGTGTCCTTCCGTAGATGCCTGAGAATCGGAATGTCCCGCGTAAATCAGGGTATCTGGCAACACTAGCATCATCCCACTTTCGTTTCCTGTGCCTATACTTCTGATAAAACTACCTACGTTAAAGTACGGTCATGGTCGAGTCATGGTCTTTGAACGCTAGTGCATCGCCTTTAGATTCACCGATTATTTCAGAATACCACAAAAACACGGCAGGTCGTAACACTTCAATAATATTTCTAAATCTTAAATTAGGTAAGTAACCTAGAAATTCTTATTGATCAGTTCAGTTAAAAATGCTGTAGAACTCATTTTACATCATTGTACATAAATAAATACCTACTAAGCACGCATATTTTATACTGAGACTTAGGAAGCTACTGACCCTCGGCGAGAGCATTCTCATTACGTGTCCACGCTTAAATTATAAATGCTTTGTGATGAGTTTACTTAATACTAAACTTGAGTTTGAGGGATTGTTTCTGACCCCAACCTACAAGGTAAGATTAAACCTTGATGAAACGGTTGTACACGCCACTTTCTAAACAACCCTTGCTTCAAAATATAGCCCAAGTCATCTTCAAGCTTCTAAAGCATGTTTAATACCATTTAAAGCCAACCTGAAAATGTTTCCATCTACACGGCTGTAAAAATTCAAGTGAAATTGAAGCTGTTGAAAATTCTTTGAAGACAGTAATAGGAGGGTATCCTATGAGTTCTTTTTGGCAACCATGCTAATTAAAAGATTAGCTTGAGAGCGGCGCACTTCGCTTTTATGCGTATTACGGTTGCTCTGTTTTACTATGCACTCGTAAATCTCGTAATAGGTACATACTTGTAGATGCGTGTTCAAGCACCATGCGGCGCTGTCACAATTTTTGTATGATGAGTGGATCTTTGTAAACAAATCTATAGGCTCCCCACCTGGGCTCATTTGATCACATGGCAGAGCGCACACGATCAAAGCTGCGCATCCCACCCCTGTGCGATCGCTTGTGAGCTTGAATTCAATGAATTAACATGACACACTTGCTCAAATGGCTTTCTAGTTCACTGGTTATGATCTTAATCATAGACTTATTCATCTTTACCCCTTTCATTTTCATAATGTGGTAATCATGCGTTACCTCGTCCGTTATTTTTTTTATCGAGTTTACTGTAGCTACTATTTACTCGATTTAGTTCGCCCATGAAAATCCGGATTTAGTTCAGTTGAAAGCGTTTACCATACCAAGCAGAGTTGCCCTACATTATTACTTAAGCTCAGCTAGATCAATTTGTATTCACGCAATCGCATCCGTGGTATGCATGCATGGAATAACTTGGGCATTTCATTTTGTAAGTTTTAAGGTTTGCAGCAGTGCACTAGTATTAACATAACTTTATATTCAGTGAGCAACTTACTGGTGACGTCGTAAATTTTACCAAACTTACAAACACGCGGGATGCAAATTCCGATTTCGAAGTTATAGCTGTCCATGAATTGCTATTATGAATAAAAATTCAGTAAATTCATACTTGAGAGTTCGTATCAACTATCGAGCACTCGCACTGTTTACAAAGAATTTCATGATTTTATGACCCTAGTAAAGTCAAGTTACTATGACTTTATTGATATGTATTAGAACTTTTAGATAGGTAACTGTGCTTGATTTCATGCGGCATAAATGTTTATATTATTTGCTTGAACTCAAGAGCAGATCATCTATTCTTAAAGTGTGCTCGGCAGCCCTTAGTACTATAAGGCTCCGGTGAAAAGTCAACTTCATTAAGCATATTATGTATTTATTTATTTTTATGACAGAACAAAATATAATACCAGGTTTTGCCTATTTTGGCGCACTGAAATATTTGGTTTTTGAAAAGGGTTCCATCGAAAGACATGCGTGGGAGTGGATAGCAAGCACCACTGAATACCGCATCACTATAGTGCAGAAAAATGCATTCATTTAGTTACGATCCTTAGAGGCAGGCTATTGGCGAGCAACATTTTCATGATAATGTGTGGCCAGCAACCACGGCATTTATCGGCATCTTGCTCTAATGTATGAAGTAAGAGTAGGACAGCAATAGTTGCCGGTCACACATTGCCGTGAAAAGTTGATCGTGAACCACCCCAGCCCCTTTAAAGTACACTTAAATATATGAGCAACAATTTATAGCCGGCTTATATTTATTACTGACAAGTAAATAAGAGCTATTAAAACCTTTACAGGACGATAAATAGGTCAAAAGCAATAGTATTGTTTAACGGTAAAACAATTTTGCTTTTGACTTTGAATTATGGCTTAGAAAATTCCCCGTGTAACCGCACATTACGACAGAGGCATAGACTATATAGAAGCTGAAGCGACATATGTGAACGATAGTCATAAATTATTTCTTTCTATATTCAACAAGCGAATCTAAGTCTATCTATTTTATTATTTACCTTTTAATTTAAGGTCACAAAGGCGTAAGAACACAGTCGGTAGGTATTCTGACGGTAAAAGAAAGTATACCCTTACATTTTTGCTGTATTTAAACAGCACCAGATCTAGTCACTTTATTTAAATATTAAAATGTACACCTGTTGGTTTGTTGGCTGAGCAACCGTGGCCGTCTCATAACAATCACAGCTAGTCGTGGTCGTGGTTTAGGTGGTGCAGTGTAACTCATTTAGTCACTGCGCTACAACCTTGTTGAACTTTCTATTTACTGCAGTCGCGTTCACTACCGCAATAAGCGCACTTGCATTCAAATGCGTTACAAAAATAACGTTTCTAATATCGAAATAGGAATTTTGACACCAAATATAAATCAACCTCAAACGTTTAATTAAAAAAGTATTTCCAGCTGTTTTGACTTGGTTTGACGTTTATAAAAAACGTAGTGATTATTTACATTCGCTTGCATTCGCTTTGTTTGATGTGACTTTTTATTATTTAATATTTTACATTTAATAAATAGTAACTAGTTAATATAAGGATTTAGGGCTAACAATGGCTGACGATGATGATGAGGGAACTGGGGGAGCGTATGAAGATGGTCACTGGATCTGGGACGAAGCTGCTAACGGACTTCATTTCGTAAGGTAAATTAGTATTTGTTAAGGTTATGAGGCCTTTTGAGGAAGACTAACGTGGGTCGCCGTCAATGCGACTCCCTCACGACTGCTGCTCCGCGGCCGATGCGATAGTATAAAGCACTATGAAAAAGCGGAAGCGGCGCCATACATTTTCACAGTAGGTCGAATTATACCGTCGCATTGGCTGCGACCAATGGAAGTGTACTTCTAGTTGTTAATCCACTGAAGCGCGCACCCGAGCATGTGTGGGTTCCTAGCTACTCCAAAATATGGATACTTCTACAGCGGCACACGAAGACTCTAAGCAGTACATGGCCCTATTCAACCCACTGCAGCGCAAGCGCTTGGCTATGCAAGGTTGGGTTGTTCCACGCGTTTCGCAGATGGCGCTACGCCTCTTGCTCTCTGCAGCACGGACAAGCTAGGTATCGTGGTACGGGTCAATTCATGGATATACCTACGCAGCTAACGATGCACAGTATGCGAGTGAGTTGCAGCACAGTATAAACAGTAGATAGTTCATCTTTAAACCATGGTATATTGCGTGGCTTGGTAGTTTGCGTGCCTCGACCGTACGCGCCGCAATCCACCACAAGCAAACTTAACAAGACTGACGGTCGCCGCGTTTGGTTGTTTGCGAATTAAGCTGGACATTCACGACAGCTCCAACAAGCCGAATAGAGCAGCGCCGGCCGCGCCAAAATCGATCCGTGAATGTCAAAACTGTAGCGTTTAAAAGTACTTGGCGTAGTCTGTTGGATTTCCAAATGGACGGAAACCCAGCGCGACCCGCCAACCCGCTCCGTTTGGAACTATCGTGAATGTCGAAATTCAACATTGGAACACGCCACGCCTCCGCGACAAGCCAAATGGCGTCGTCGTGAATGCGTTCTCTGGATGCCATTGTCTAATAATCAGTCTGCTCTGTAATGTCGCACCGTTGAGGCGTGGCGTGGCGTGGCGCGCCCGTGAATGTGGTCAAAATATTACGCCCATCCAGGGCGCCTCTGTGAATACCCAGCTTTAAGCATTGAATCACTCGCATCGACGCTACACCTAGCGCTCTAGTGGCCATAGGTTACAGAAACTCTTAAAAGGCCGGACACGAGCTACTAATTCTATTTATACTTAAGTTGCAGTGGCATAATTACCAATTAAAGTAATACAAAAGTACCATGGCGCATCACTTGGTTTTGAATTGCTGACATACGCAGCTAACCCATGAGGCTCATTTGTGCAGCGTGAGCGTGAGAGATTTCCAGCTTTACAAAGTTTCTGTTGATGAACATTTCCTTTTACATTGTCATTTAGTTTCAAGTTTGACAGTTATTTATTTATCGTATGGCGTTTACACACTGGTTTTTACAATAATGATTACATCAAACTAAAATTTACAGTTTTGCAGGTATACACTCGCGTCCTTTGTCAGTTCTATAAAATCTTCGACAGATCCGTTGTATCTAGTGATGGGGCAATCAAAAACTATATGATGTATGGTCTGTTCCGGATCTCCACAGTCGCACGCCGCCGACTCGCTCCACCCCCATTTGTGCCAGAGGTACGCACAGTTGCCCACACCGGTTCTCAGACGGTTAAGCCTGCACCATATTTGGCGGCTTTCTTTAAACCCTTTGGGCCGCTCCTGTGTGCTGAGCTCAAAGAAGGGGTTTGCTGCGTTTTTGTGCTGCTGGGCTTCCCAGTCCCTCATCCAAGCTTGACTAGCCCTCCATGTCGGGTCATGGGTATGAAAGGATTTCGCTGGCGCGTTCCGGGACTTCAGTCGGGTGTTTTTGAGGCTGTCCATGTCTTCGTGTATTGGCAGTAGAGTGTTATCGGATATTCTAGTGAATTCCCGTGCTAGGCATTTTTCTCTGCGGATATTCGGCGGTGCAATGTTGCTGAGGGCTGGTAACCAGTAAGTAGGCGTTGGCATGATGCAGCCCGATATTATCCTCATCGTGTGATTAAGCTCCACGTCCACCCTGGCCACGTGTGCACTGTTCATCCATACTGGTGCACAGTATTCCGCCGTCGAGTAGACGACATGACGTTCCTGTGAGCTTCTGAACTATATTGTTCCTAGTCTTCAGTTTTCCGGACAACTTGTCAAGGTGGTTTTTGTACGTCAAACTTCTGTCAAGGGTTACACCCAGGTATTTTGGGCAGAAATTGTGACGCAAAACTGTACCTCTGAACCTCACTTTTAGCTCTCTGTTCGCTAACCTGTTGGACAGATGGAAACAACAGACCTCGGTTTTGCTGGCATTAGGACATAAGCGCCATTGCTTGAAATACTCGTCCATGGCCTCTAGGTCTCTCTCTAATATACCTTCTGTTGTTTCTATGCTTTTGTTCTGAGTTACTAGGGCCAGATCATCCGCATAGCCAAACTTGCGTGAGATCGTAGCAGGCAAGTCGTGGATGTATAAGTTGAAGAGGAGCGGAGCGAGCACAGAACCCTGGGGCAGGCCGTTATTTAAAATTCTTACTTTACTAGATTGTTGGCCCAGATATACTTGAAACGGTCTATTTGTTAGAGCATCTTCTACCACTTTAAATATTCTTAAGCATGGAACAGTTTTCAACAGTTTATAGAGCAGACCCTGACGCCAAACTGTGTCGTAGGCGGCCGTGAGGTCCACAAAGA
Organism: Acleris sparsana; assembly: GCA_923062465.1. Taxonomy (NCBI): domain Eukaryota; kingdom Metazoa; phylum Arthropoda; class Insecta; order Lepidoptera; family Tortricidae; genus Acleris; species Acleris sparsana. Next base: position 14,137,841 of record OV281289.1, read on the forward strand.
CCGCGGAAGACTTTGTTCCTGACTGAAAGCCGGCCTCGATATGTGTTGCGAGTGCTAAGACCTGATCACAACAGTTTCGTTTTGGCCTGAATCCAGCTTGCTCCTGTGGAATTTCTGAGAGAATGGTGTCCGATATGCGGTTATAGATTAGGCGTTCTAGTAATTTGTAAATGACGCTGAGTAACGCTATTGGGCGGTAGCTGTCTACCCTGTCTTCGGGCTTTTCTGGCTTAAGCAAGGCTATTATTTTTGATGACTTCATCGTGGGTGGCATTTTTCCAGTATCGATAATGTTGGTGTAGAATGACGCCAGCCATGATTGGGTTCGTGGGCCACAGTGTTTTAGGAACTCAGGGAAAATGCCATCTTCTCCACAGGCCTTGTTCACGTTGATATGTGCAATTGCGGATATAATCTCAGGAATGGTTACAGGTCCACTATACTTGTCATTAGGAGTGGCTTGGGACTTTTCTAGTTTCAGCTTTTTACGAATTTCACGGGTGTGGAGTTTATGACTCGGTGCTTTCGAGAGCCCTACTATGCGATTTCCAATATCATGTGGGCTGACCTTCGGATTGCTGCTTCTAGTCGTCTGCCCCGTAGTCAATCTTCTCAGAAGATGCCATGCCTTACGGCTTGAGTGCGTGAAATTCATCTTTTCGACTGTCTGTTCCCATTTTGTCTTACGAGCTTCATCCAGAGAACTTATAAGCTGGTGGGCTGTGTTTCTATCGGCCGTTTCCTGAAACTCCTGCCAAAGCTCTTCAGTCTCCCTACTCCAGCACGGGACGTACTCTTTCCTATACCCTCGAGGAACGCACTGTTTTGCTGTCGAAATAATTAATTTTTTAAAGCGATCGTAGTTTTTTGTTACCGGCTCGATCCATCTGATTCTCTCGTCCAGTTTTTGTGCATATTGGTTCCAGTCGGCTTTTTGGAAATTCCATCGAGGACCTGGGTAAGATTGAACTAAAGGAATTTTTAATCCGATTTCTAGAAGGATAGGTCGATGCTGGCTATTTGGGAAGTCATCAAGAATTGACTTCTTTGCCGGTACAGGAAGGCTGTTTTCATCCTTGGAAGTAAACACCAGATCAGGATTGTAGCATCGATTCCATCGAGCAGATTTGAAGGAGCCTTTAGTTTTGTTGTCGTGGATCAGGAATGCATTTGTTTTATCCGCCCACTCCATGATGTCTTTGCCGTTCTCGTCAATATCCTTATAGCCCCAGGAGGTATGATGGCTGTTGAAGTCTCCCATATACACAGATGGATGTTGTAGCTCTGGTAGTGCGGGCTGAGGCCAACGGCTTTTAGGTGGTTTGTAAATATTGCATATTTTCGTTTGGGCTATCTCGATTGAGGTCACAGCAATGTTCTCATGGTCTATACTATTGGAGATGACAACGGTCGATTGCGAGATTGAGTGGTGGGCGTATGTGGCAGTACCGTATTGAGCGTGGTATGTGGCCGCTACCAGATTATATCCAGCAAGCTCGCCTCTGCGAGTGAGTTGTAATTCGTTTGCAGCGTGTGTCTCCTGTAGTAGCACTACGTCAATGTCCAAATTATTAATAATTCTAGATAAGCAGTCCGATTTGGATCGGCTTATGCCTTCTATATTAAGTTGGCAGATGCGGACTGAAGGTCCGACATCTCTTGTCGACGGGGCCTTTGTAGCGCCTCGTTTCGCATTTTTCCTTTTCGTGTTATTCATATTCATTACTGAGTTCGCTTCTTTTTCCAGTGTGCGCTGCGAGGTTCGGAAGGAACAGTGCAGCTGCCAGTTTTGTTGCTCTTTTAGCACCACCCGGAGGTCACGTGTAGGGTTTCTAAGGGTGCTTCCTACGGACGTAAAGCAACAATCGACCTCCAGTAATTATGTTTGTGTGACCTACCTTGGTTCCATCTGATGGCCGCAACTGAGACTGGCGTGCGCTTTAATGCCATAATTACAAATGTTTTTTCTTTCTTTCCTATGTATATTTTTAATTATTTACAATGGCAGTGAAAATCCTCCAATATCTAGTTATTTTATTTCAGTGATCTCCCTCCGGTTGCCGTCGAAGCTATTCTGATGCCGACCAAAGCACCGACGGGAGCCATCGAATTTAGGGACGATGTTGATTTAATAGAACAGGTAATTTAATGCTCATTTTTCACGGGCCAATGCAATATATTTACGAGTAACATGACATCAAAGCCATGTAATAATATGTCATTAAAAACTTATTGTGGTTGTAGGTAATATAACATCACGGTCGAACGAAAGTTAACAAACTTTTGAGTAGCTTGTCGCAGCAAATTGGTGTAAATACTAAATTCGAACCACCTTCACTTTTACAACTAATTGCAATATTTAAAAAAAAAGTGCAATAAAGAGTTTACATACATACATACATACATACATTTACATTTTACTACGACAAGGTACTAAAATGGGTATCCCCTTGAAACGCATAAAACTGTTTGTCCTGATGTATTGTGAAGTCTAAAATATTTTTGCCTAATATCCTTTTAGGCTGAAATTACAGAATTTAATTAGCATCTCTAAGGTATTTACATTAGTATGGTTACGTTAGTTTTAATTTCCACTCGATATACTCACTAAACATTACAAGGGCTTTTATTTTTATTTTTTAACATTTAAATATTACAGTTAAGATATCGTAGGCGTTATCAACGGAAATTGAAACCTGGGCAAGCTGACGTCATAACCGTACAGGTAAAATACCATCAATGTTATTCCTATCACTATAACGCAAGGGTCACTGAGTTAATTACTAATACTAATGCAGAGGGCGCTAAACTTAAAGTAGCTTAAATGTATTTTCATTTGGTACAATAATAATAATAAATTAAGTGATGTGATGGAACACGTAGTACCTACTACTTACTTCATATACGGCTGCTAAAAGTTTTAAAACTTTAAAATGGGGGTGATTTTAAAATATTAGTTCTTAGAGTATAAAATAAATAAATAATCTAACATTAGGTACAAAATGTCTGGCTGTTACTAGAATTAAATGAGCATGTCGGATAGTTTTGAGAACAATTTTGGATAACTAATACACATTTGCTGGTCACTTTATCTACCACGAAGACCTTTGGATGAAAGCTTGAATCTAGCTATAACCATTTGAATCTTAATGCGTTTTTTATTGTAATTAGTTTTACACCTATAGCTAAATAGACGATTCCTAAATGTATGCTAAAAGGAGATTTAAAAAAACACTTTTCATGTAGTGTTTAGCAGTAATATAATATGTAATCAGCATTATAAATCTTATAATATACAACGTTATCTTTGTGTTGAATTTGCGTTACGTGGAATTTTCAATGTTACAACACGTCATTTATTCTCAACATCCTCAACGCCCTCTGCGCTTACCTACCTTCTGGTACAGTAATTTTGAGCGACGATCCACCTTGAAAATTAGGTTAGGCACATTTTGTTTCTAAAGATTAATTTATGGACCAATATATTTTTGCACTAGGACGCAAAGGATATCGCCATATACACGGCTCCTGTGAACATACTGAGTGCCACTCTGATAAACATGTTACACCTCCCCACGACCGAGAGATTTATCAAGTCTTTGATTTTTTGCGTCCAGTATTACTTACAAGTGAGTAACTGTAAAGAAAATGATAAACGGGTGTAGCGCGCGTATTTGTGTTTTTGCCCGGCGCTACCCTCAACTCACTGTTTTTCTCTAAACTTTGCAAGTGATACGTGTAAGTAAATGACCTCTGAAAAAGGGAAAGAAAAATAGACAAACCTGAATATACACCAGGTTGTCATAGCATTATTTGTGGAAAGTATACTGATTTTACATTCTTATTCAGTAGTTCCTAGTAAATTGATATTTAAAAAAAATATAGCAACTTTTGCTGTGCAAACCTATAAAGAGGCAAGTCCAACTCAATAATCTACAAACCTAAAAAAGGCTTTAAACTTCTGACTTTTAAAAGACTATGGAGGCGGCCTTTGTTTTAGCCTCTTTTTCGTGTGTACAGAATGTAATATATTAATCTTTTAAGGTTGAATCTGAAATGACGACACGCATGTTGGAACTGGATACTAAAGTGCGGACGCCATTTTGTGACTTACTAGAAACAGAATTTAGAACAAATTTAAACGACTTGCGTGTATTGGTTGCTAAAGAGTACTGTACTATGCTCTTGGGTGCGTAAACACAAATAATTAGTAATGTAATTCATAATGCGTTTTACCTACATTTATGATTTCCGATTAGGAGGGGGAGATACCAGGAAATATCATCATATGGGCCCGACGAAGAAAAGGCGTTCGCTCTCTGATAAAGATGCGCGGCTTTTTGAAACGTTACTCCGGATGTGTGTACAAATAGTTTGGCTGGCCTTAGGACGCAAGGCCTTCAATCAAATAGGTAAAACGAAGCTTTAGAGACAATGCCAATGAATTTATTTCAGATAATAGGTAAGTATCCTGAATCACTGAACATTACTCCCTCTGTTACTAGAGCTTCACTTAAAAACCAAGTGCCGCAACTCATGCTCTGAAACTCCTATAGATATATATAAACTCCAGCAGCAGCAAAAAAATAAAAACAAACAGCGAAAAAGAAAAGCGATAAATGATTTTGAATTTAAACTAGAATTAGAATTAGCAATTATTACGTTAAATCTACTTTAGTTCATTATGACGGAGTCCAGTTTATGATCCTAATAAAAAAAAATCTCTTTATCCAGCAACTTTTTACATATTCTACTTAATTATGATTGAGCCACTATGAGAAGGGATCCGCACAGAACTCGGCTTAATAACAATGTCCATTAAAAAATATTTTGTGGCAATGGACACAAGTAGATGTCCCGATATTTATTTATTTATTTCCCGTAGAAGAATAGCCGATGAGATCAGAAAGTTTTTGTATGGTGATTGCATTAAGTATACCGGAAGATAGCGTGGGTGAGTAGTCTCTCTATAAGGTAGACCGACGACCTATGGGGGAAGGGGCCTGGTAGGGGCTTATATACTTTGTCCAGTGGACGTTCTTTCGGCTGATTGCCTAATCGTATATCACGACGAAGCTTCATAATTATTATCAATATTTGTTTGGACAGAGTTGGAAGTAAACCGGTTATTTAAGTCTGAAATTTTCAACGCTGTGGAGCACACTCTGAAAACCAATTACATAGCAAAGATGGTGAAGGAGGAGCGGGCCGTCCTGCTGGGTTCGTGCGTGCGGCACGACAAAAAGTTGAACACGCGCTCGCCACTGTTGAACGAGGTGTTCTGCCACAGGGACATCGACTACCGCATGATGGGACTCGGAGTCATCAAACAGAAAAAGTACGCCAGGAATAACTTCCAGTAGCGGCAAAAGTTTGCCAATCCTGTTTCTAATTTTAATAGGATTTTTTGTGTTTTCAAGGTCCACCGTGTCATGTCAAGTATGTCAAATTAAGTTGGGGCGGGACTTGCTGAGGCCCTAGCCAAGATGCAAACGCCACTAACGTTTTTCTTTCACTTAAAATGTATGGGGTGACAGTTTTTGGGCGGAATGAATGGAGAGCCACTCGACCGCCCGCCTGCCTCGGCGGCGTCCCCACTCATCATCATGGGGTGACAGTTGACCACGCGCTTTATCACAACGCACGAGAATGTCGTTTCTTACCTTTTGAGTGATAGAAAAGAAGCGTTTGCATACTGGCTAGGGCCTCTGAATAGAAAACACTGTAACTTAAGGAGCTCCTTATTTATTTATATTTTTTCCCCGACCATCATGCTTTCGATCATTTCCCAAAATTTATGTTAGTTTTTGTCCAATACTAAATGCATACTTAATTTCCTAGATCGACTAGATTTATGTTTTGCTTTGCGGGTGGTTTCGAATAAAATAAATGTTTAAAAAAACAAAAACCGCCTTGAAAAACGCAAAAAATAACTTCTTATAAAATGGTAGCTAGGTCAGTCCAACTGTATTCGGCTTTTGGTTTAAAATATTGTGGGACGCCGACTCCTTGGGGATCCCATTTATGATGTTACGTAGTCCCACTTCTCAATTAATGAGAAACTATAAACTCCTGTAGCATCAAGTGCGACTATATTACTACCGGATGAGGATTTATTCTGCTTCGTTTATTGAATTTGAGATACCGTCTATTGGCGCATGGGCGCACTATATAAATGTGACTAATATTTGTTACTCAAAGTTACCATTTCTTAATTTTAGTAATTAACAAGGTACATTTTTTTTTGAAAACCAGCCATACATTTCATAGCATTATAGAATTTAATTATACTTAGGCCCGTATTAATAAACTGATCTCAACTTATTAATAAAATACTCGTCTTGAGATGCGTCAAAAATAACAGTGTTCTATGGTTTGGTGTTTACTTTGACGGATCTTCTGATGGCCCTTACAGTCAAATACGGCCCTTACTGTTTTCTCAGTTTTATGACGAGGTTTTTAGATCGCCAAAAATTTCATCAGTCATTTACCGTGTTACGTTTATAGGGTTACGCCACGTCTTCTGTATTTGTACAATGCTGTGGCCGGCCCTGAGGACAAGTTGGGTGTGTTGGGGGTTCCGCTGGGTATTCTCGGATTGCCGCGAAGCGCTTTCGACACAATGCTGAGACCCGTTCCTGTTGCCACCGATGCAAAATCTAAAGCATCAATGTAAGTCGACTCTTTCTGCTACCCCTGTCATGATTTAAGGAAAAATGCGCCAATGGGAGTCTTACTCGTGCACAGAGGGTTCCGGACTTATTAGAATCAGATTTAGAAAAATATTAATTGCCACTCACAGTAGTTTTACATACATTGCTTGATCTATTTCTCAATTTAAAAGTCCTGTTCTGGTCGGTGGAGTAATTTCCAATATTGCCTTCTCTCTGCCAGCTCCTCAGCTTCACCTCTTTATACGACAGGACATGCACCTTCTCCATAATTTAGTCCTTGACTTTCCTCTTCCTTCTATCTTCTATCTCACTGCTACAAGATATTTAAACTGTTTCACTAGTAATATTGTTCCATTTAATGTGATTGTGATTATTTCGTATTGACGTTTTTAATTTACTTTGTTTTGTTTCTATTAGGTAATTTTTAGTCCTAGTTTATTCAAATTTGTGTTCATAAAATAAATGAGATTTTGTAATTGGTCACGATTTCATAATAATAATAGCAGCTATATAATTTGCAAATCTAGTGCATTATCTGTGGTCTCCTTAAAATTCCACTCCTTTGCTTGCTCAATTTCTTAAATAAACATAGATACTTTTTTTTTTTTTTTTTTTTTAATTTGTTGGAACTAGTCCCGGAATAAAAAACAATATACGGACCCTATTCTACTGGGTACAAGATATTGTCTTTGTCATGTTATCTTATTGTTTTTACCTCGGCCGCCATTACTGTCAACTAAATATTAACATGTCTAAAGCAACATTGTTTTACCGAGTATAATAGAGGCCCTGTACACTTGTAATGAAACCACAGTACCTACACGGACGTGAAACAGTAAATGCGGATCTTACAAATGGTCTAGACCCCACTAAAATCTATATATAATCTTAGTTTTTTTGTTTTACAGGGCTAGAAGTGTGGCCAGTAAAGTGCAGTCGAGTCGGTCCAGTGCCGCTCAAATCAAAATGTATAAAGATATTACCTTACCAGCAAAGAAGCTGCACGAGTAAGTGCCTGACAATTTTAACTTTTTATTTATAAGAAAAAATAATGGTAGAATTGGAAAATCAAAACAAAAGTACCCGTACTTTATTTATTACTATGGGTTTCATGTGGATTTTTTCGTTCATACTTAGTCCTGATCTGACCATTACGAACACAACAATATTATATTATTTAAATCGATTCCGCCACTATCGATTATTTGCACGGCACTCTATTTTTATATTCACTTTTTATAAACAATGCTGCTTGTTTGTGACATTACATTAAAAGTAATATTTTCAACATAAAATTTAAACAGTATGTAATTATGTTTGTCACAGCTCTTTAAGCCGGGTACTCACGTTAGCGAGCTGTAACAGTTACTGCTGCACATATATTGCGATGAGTACGCGGCTGCGAAGCCGGAAAGCATCTTAAGCCGGATACACTAACGAGCTGTAACTGTAACAGTTGCACGTTACATCGTGATGTATACGCGGCTCGCGAGTCTGTTCTCCACTAGCTCGTTGCTGTAACTGCTACGGTATCAGTTACAGCTCGCTAATGAATACCCGGCTTTACCGACTTCTGAACTATCCAACAGAGACTACTTCCCCCCCGATTTCCCGAGCGAGCCGGAGTCCCCGCGCATGTGTAGCGAGACGCAGCGCCGGCGCTGGCAGAAGCGCCTGCACCGTCTTATTCACCCGCAGCCCGCAGCACGATAACTCTAACAACCATACTAGAGTTTCTTTTAAAATATAAGTCCGATCGGGAACATTCGTTAAGCCAGACGCGCCAGGTATTATGAAGTCACAATGAGTATTTAATTTACATTGTCATGGTCAATTGGCAGTGTTGCCATGCCGAAGTTTTCTCATGGTGTCTTAATACTTTGATGCATAAAATGGCGCATAGGTTCATTCAGAGTAGACTGCATTCCCACTAAAGTTGTGGAATGCGAGGAAGCCAAGCGGTGCGTGAAAAAAAATTTTTTTTTTCAATCCTTTTAATGAGTTTTGTACACACGTACCTCTTAGCTGCCTCTAGGGCTTGGATTGTCTGCCCTATTTTACTATCTGGATAATTCGGACAACGAATAAAACAATATCCGGATATTCGGATCAATCGAATAAAACGGATATTTTTGGTAATATCTAATAAAATGCAAAAATAAACGTTTATTTTCACAAAAACAAGTCTTTATAATGATAATTGAAATAGAGAAAAATCTAATCATGTTTTAGTCATTATCAGTTATCACACAATTGGAACAATTGAGATCACATCACATCACACATCGAAACTAAATTCCTTTTACAGTAACAAAAAAAAACCTCTTTAATTATAATAATATTACAATTAAAGCTTTTAGCTTTTATTAATAACATATGCACGCAGTGCACCAATACTGGTGAGACAAACATTGCGTGTACAACTCGAAAAAGATCAGCTCTGATGTTTGATGACGCGCCGTCACCCCAAGGATAAACACAACCGAGCGGGGAGAGCAACCTTTGTTATTGTTTTGTGGCTGTGGCGAGGCGAGGATATCATTCTCTCAGTACAGTTTACTTGATCTGACGTGAAATTCAATCCTAAAATATTATTTTAATACTAATGGTTGAATGAATATCCGAAATATCCGATTTATCCGGATACAAAATAAGGCAAAATATTTCGAATATCAGGATATCCGTATTGCAAGCCCTAGGCTACCTCACTTTGTTGCCAATGGTAGTTCCACGCTACTAAAATTAGCATGCAACACTGGGTGTACATCAAGGTGACTTATATTTTAGGTAAAACTGTAACAGGTTAGTTGTCCGTGGACTGGAAATGTCACGCTGCAGACGTCATCCACCAGGGGATTATCTGTAATGCACTGTGAAGCTGTACAATGGTGGCCTTAAGGTTAATCAGGGCAGCTAACCTGGTAAACCGTGTGCAAGATGCTGCTAGAGTTGGGGACTGGGAAGTGTAATTAATACATGGTTGTTGCACAGATCATAATTTTATTGGTAGGTTCATATGGCGATGGCTTCAAGCGATGACAACACCTTATTTCATAATTTTAATTGTTATAATCGGGAAAAAGACAATTTTAAAGAAAATAATTTGCGATATAGTATGATTTGTAAGATTTCAGTCGTAATGAAACGATTAATGTTTTTCTAACTTTTACAATGATGTTAAATCGATAAACATATTTGTCATAATATAGATATTAAAATCGTGGTCCACCCTCTTATAGTGATTGTATTTTTGCTCACGTTAACGTTTAGTAAGGTACGGTCACGGACTTTAATTGATATACCACTATAGAACCTTGTCGTATAAAACCTACGATTATTTCCCATGTAATTTCTATCTCATCACTTGACGCTGTCATTATGACAGGGCTCCATAGTGGCATAACAACAGGTTCTTGACTGATGTACGAGATCCCGTAGATCACGGTTTCCGAATCCAAAATTTCCAACCAATGACTGACATTACCACGCGATATTTATTAGTGGTACTCGTACCAATATGATATTAATGTATTCAAAATTACAGCCGTACAAGGTGACAGCAACCACAATCGTGGTTCATGGGAACCCGGATATTCGATTGACGGTTGACAGGATAATTGACGTATGTTTCATCCAACCTGTCTGAAGACAACCCGACCTGGCATTTGTGATATTGAATATATGATGAGTAATTGGTTTCCTATTTATAACTCTTGTATCATTTTGTAACTTTAGATTTTATACATTTATTTCAGGTGTATTGTTCGGTTGATTCCCGTATTGAAATTTGTGACTTCTAAGTATTAGTTTCCACCAGCCCAAGATTCTGATTCGTACAAGACATACTATCTTATTCATCCTGCTCATACTCTACATATTTTTCTATTGTCTTTCGGTGTGATTTTAATAATAAATAAACAAAACATACTGGCCTGTTAAAAAATCCAGTGATTTAGAGAAGATAAGTTCATCAGCATCATCTTCCTAGTTTCTTCTTCTGTGTCATCTATCTTCTTATCTCTATCCACAACTTTCAGTCATCCTACAAACGTATGTGGTTCCTCCTTATGTACCTTTTTGCCGCTGTGTTGCAGTTCAAATGCAGTCCGTCTGTACCGGCCCTAAGTACATAGATACATTCAAACCTAATGCTACCACAATGCGGAATGCGTCTTTTGAACTTATCGCTGTTACTGTACTAAAGTGCACGTGTGACCTTTATACCTGCACTTTACTCAAATACCTAGTCATTCACGGACTTTGTTTATTTTTACTATAATTGTATTATTTTTGCTAAAAACCATTGCATTTTTGGGTGAGATGATTCCTTAGACATTTAAAATTACAATTCTTTTGAAGGAGTGGATTGTTATTATTCTCCGTTATTAATTCAGATTTATATCCTTTTTAACGGCATTATAATTATTTTCATTGCTTACTTACACTTCATATTTACGCGTAGGTAGTCATCTAAATTATTTTGAACACTTAAGATATCGTAAGTAATAATTTCCCAGGTTCAATTCTGCCATATAGTTAACTATCATTTCTCCTGTCATGTTTTTCTTCGATACGTTGAGCTGTGTAGGAGTTACCAGACTGTTTGTATACAAAAACGTAATTAATAGATACGTTACGTGATGATAAAATAATATTCGTGGTTGCTTATACGGCGGGCGATCACTTTGAAGACGCCTGGCGGAGCATGAGAGCGCCCGCTCGCCCGCGGACGGTGCCGATGTTCTGGAAACTCGAACAAGTATCAAGTATAAATATATTATGATAGCCACACGTCAATCACGTATTTGAGATAATTGAGACCTTCAAAATGGAATGATAACTTTAGTGCTATTTTTCTTCTTAGCGGTTCTAAATATCTGATGAAAGTGCCTTTCCTGAATAACGACATATATTTAGTACGTGCATTTAAATAATAGCTTAAAGATAAAAGATAAAAGATGCTTATTTAATAAATAGGTAGGTAGTAGGTAGAGCAGAGTAGAAACGCCGCAAGAACTTAACAGTCAGTCTTTTTTAGGGTTCCGTAGTCAAATTAGGAACCCTTATAGTTTCGCCATGTCCGTCCGTCCGTTCGCAGCCTAGCTCAGAGACTCTTAGTACTAGAAAACTTTAATTTGGCATGAATATACATATAAGTCACGCCAACAAAGTGGTAAAATAAAATGTTGAATATTTTTTTTTAGTGTAGCTACCTCCATTTTTTTTTCTAGCCTATATTGCGGGGTTGTGAAAACAGTTTTTTGATTAAAGGATCCGTTTATAAAATATTAGGTATTAAAGCGCAAATTTTTGTTAGAGTTGAGTGTCCCCCCCTCTACCTAGAGCCAAAACTACAAATACTAAAAATCTGAAAACAAACTTTAATGAAAGCGCATATAACAAATTTAAAAGAAAAACTATGACGACTAAGTATACAATTGGATTTTGAGATACAGGTGATAACAGTGTTTATTCCTACTAAAATCATCTAAAATGGCACGAAATGACTTTAAATAGAAAATTAGATATTACTTGTGGTTTTTGTTTGTAGTACATCGCGGCTTCGGAACCCTACACTGAGCATGGTCCGACATGCTCTTGCCCGGTTTTTTAAATATTGCTTATGTCAACGATAATAATTTACCTATTATAGCATTAATATAAAACAATGAATATAAAACGAATATCATATAATGTAACTCAATTATAATTTCCTAAGACGGTGCAAGACAATAATAAAAAATAAATCGATACGTTTTGCTACAGAAACCGTGTCCCCTAGACAAGATACAATGTTAACATATGATCAACTAGCTGTTCCCGTGCCTACTTCATTGAGCAATAAAAATATTTTTTTAGTTAATATATAGCCTATGAGACTCACAAATAACGTGGCTTTCTATTGGTTAAAGAATTATAAAAATTTGTTCAGTGGATCCAGAGATTACCACTTACAACCTCACAAACTTTACCACTTTATAATATTATAGTATATTATAGTATAGATGTAGTTTTGGTAGATGGGTACCCATTTAGTTTTTTACACAGGTAAGGTAAATAGAAATAAGCGAGGTTTGAGTTTGTACATGAGCCGTGGTTTTAAAATGCGCAGTGCCGTTTGCTGTGACCGCACACTTTTTAACACTTCCAGGCTTTCTGATCTCCATACACAGTGAACTCGATATCGGGTAGTTGGCACTGAATTAATCAAATGCATTGGCGTGTGGCATCGACAGTGCGTTTTCTGTTCACTGGACACGACCGCAGCCGCGATGCCTCGGGCCAGACCCGAATAAACCACCGACCAAAAAGTTACCATAGAGTCTACTCTATCATGATAACCTGGTGTTTTTTTAAAAATTCTGGCTTAATTGTTATTTTTAAGTGTCATGCCGAAGGATTAATTTTGCCAACGTACGTGTGAAAGGAGGTGCTAATATTTTGATACCGTATGTAATAAATAGGTTAACCTAATCTTATCTGGGTAATCAACGTTTAGGATTTCCTGAAAACTGGAAATTGCTTGTGGTCTGACATTCTGTGAAACGTTTGTCAATATTTCAAGGAGATCCCTATCGTAAACTTAGATATATCGGTAATAGGTAAGTGAATGTAAATACCTGGGTAATTAACCGATGCATAATTATATACAGCCTCTTTTATATCTACAGGATTTTTTTCTGAGACACTGTTCGTTTTGGTTAGTAACTAAAAGCGAGTTAAACATGCAAGAATATACATATCTGATATCTGTCAGTCTCAAATGTATTCGCATCGTATTTAATATCACTCATTCTAATTTGAAATGGTTCTTTAGTGGTACAAAAATACATTTCCTTAACTGAACAATAACGATAAAAAAACTATAGAAGGTATAAAAAGATAGACCCACAGGGCACGTTCGAGACCCCTACCTCATCGCAGAACAGTCACTATGGAGAGAAGGACAAAAAGTTTTATAAAGTAGGTCTATCTAGGCGGTACAGGTTGGAACCGACGACATTGCTCACCGGGTTTAAAGCATTCTACTTTAGCGGGCATCGAACAGTAGCCTGTCTGACCTTGCTCGAACAATAGAATTCACGGCCGCGGAGCCAGAGCCGTTTGTAACTCTCTCAGACACGCATGTCTCCTTCCAATTACTAATCAATTCAAGATATATTCACGTGTCAATCAGCTAAACCGTTGTTAAGTGATGGCTGCTGATGTAATTGAGATTTTAGTGCGAAATGAATATAAAAAGAATCCTGAGATAAAATCTGTAGACATAAAAAATATAAGGGAATGGATTACAACTCAGGCGCATTTACCTCATGAACACATTACTGGTAAGTAGAGATAACCTTAAATATACTTAGATTAATGTCTACTTGTTTTTGAATACACGGAGTCCCACCCTACTATATTTGGCATAAACATTTGAAGTAACGTTGAACGTCAGTTGGACCTGGAGGGGCGCGCCTTCGTGGATTACATTGAAATTATACTAATGTTATTACAGCCTCTTAACTAAATTAATACCTTTTTAGATCTCGACATAATTTTAGCATATCACACCTGTGAACGCGATATAGATCTTACGAAAAAACTTATTGATCAAAACTTATCCTTGCGAACCTTCTGCTCATTCTATAAAAACAGAAACATTGATAAGCCATTGCAGATTGCCTTAGAAACATGGTAAGTAGTATCACATGCAATCAGTACAAATCTAAATATACAAGTCTTTAATAACCATAGATATCATTTCAGTGTGGCAAATGGTAGATTAACTGCCAATAAAACTCCAATCACTTGCGATTGGCAATATTGGCATGCTTTATCTTACTTATCTTTCTTTACATACCTAGTATAAACAAAGTCGCTTCGCGCCGTCTATCCCTCTGTACTCTCATGTAGTACGATAAAATGTTTCAAACTACGCAACTGATTTTAATGCGATTTCCATCAATAGATAAAGTGGAGGTTTTATGTATAATAAATTCTGGTTTATCTACAGGTGTTAGATAAACCGAGACACAGCGAGAGTGGGTCGCTATGCTCAGAATATTTTAAGATGATGATTATGAGAGCTCATTTAAACACTTATTACTCTTATTTGTTTAACTTTACATAAGTACTACATCGGTACAAACCTAGCGACGCCGTTCAGGAATTTAATTTAATAATTAATTGGGTAGTCTTAAACACATCGCTTGTGATCAGTAAGTGAATGAAATTACGAAATAGGTACGGCTGTTACAATCAACATCTTAGAATAATCTGAGTATAGTGATACCTATTATTAATGTGAAGGTTTGGTTGCGCAAAAAAGCTAGTAGCCAATAATAATGGGACGAAAGTCATTTATTTTATCGAAGAATTATATTTATAATATTTATGCCATGGTTGGTACCTACGTTAAATAATTGCGTGAACATTACTGCTACCCAGTTTTTTATCCTGCACCAGAAGGTCACAAGTCATAATTGTATTTGTTTTCTTAAAGGTTGATAGCTCCGTTAAAAACAACTACCACGAAGGGTCATCGAGCTATTTATTGCCAATTATTAGATCCCGATACGAACAAATTTGTGTATAGCGACGTCGTCAGGTAAGATGTTAATTCATATTAATCATTGTCATCCTTAGGTTTTGGGCTAGGGACATTTCGAATTTGATCTAGATTTGACAATCGTAGTTATTACAGTTAAGTAATGCCATTTTTTGGACTCAATAAACGCAAACGCAACGTAAGTAAATAAGAATACAAGAAAATTAGTACAAAAGCGGTTTCTTAATAACCTATTTATAAACAGAAGGAGAAAAAAAAAACAAAAACATATTTATAGAATTAGAGTTACGTAAGTACATAAAGCCATTTTTTTTTTGTAACTAATCAAATAGGTTCATATTTAATTATATAGAAAACATACAAGACTCAAGTAGGCCACAACACTAATAATGTATTGTTTAAAACGTTAATATTGTTAGATTACTCTGATATATCATCTTCACTTATGAAGACTAGAGCGATCAGCAAGTGACAAATATACTGTCAGTTGCGAGTGCAAGCGTGATAGCGATAGCCAGCCGAACGCTATTTAAAAGCTGGGAGTAGGTACTTCTAAATAACATCGTATTGTTTGCAACTGCTCCTCAATATGCTTGAGCTTGGGTCGGCTTTCAGAGCGTTTGTAATGGTGATGGATCTGTGGCAGCTGGAGGAAGGTACGGCGCCAGGGGTGGTGGTGGTCCTCAACATGGAAAAGGTGGCACTGGGACACCTGTACCAGATCGACCTCGCCGTCGCCCAACAGTTCTTCTATTTCTTACAGGTACTGGACGCTGTTTGCCTAAGTCAGGTCATAAACCATCATCATAAAACCGCCCGAAGGTGTCAGCAGCTAGACATAGGCTTCCCTCAATGATCAGTATTAGTAGTCACAGGATTTTTCTTGGTATAAACCTGATTTGATTATTGTCCATTAAGGTGCCATTGTTTCATAAGAATCTGACTATACCTGCTGGTATACTTACTGTATAATTAATACAATCCTGCTTTTCTTTTGTTATTACCATTCGTAATTTACCAACGTATGTTATCAGTAATCAATCACACACCCATAGTACTTAAACGATTTGCATAAGTAGATTATCTTGTTTTACCTTCCAGGAAGGAATGTTCGTCCGTCTCAAGGAGTTCCACTTCATCAATGCGCCTAGTTTCATCGACCGCCTGCTTTTCATGGTCAAACCGTTTATGAAGGAGGACTTGCTACGTAAGCTGGTTGTCCACACAGTTGGCTCCAGTACATGGGACGAGTACATCAATAGAGTCGGGTTCTTGAAGGAAGTTGGTGAACTCACAGCTCGGGAAAGTAGAAGTGAGTTTATAAAGTGCTCATCTAGTAACGTGGTCTATGTACCCAGGGCCCAGGGCCCCCACGCTTCTGGCTTCTGATATAATTAACAAAAAATTATGGCAGGAATTGTTTTTTGTAGTTCTTTGTTCACTCTCCAACGGGGCCTTAAACCCTTGTGTTCCTTAGGGTATGGCCTAAGACGCGCTTGCTTCGACGGGTTTTATTGTTTATTTAAAGCCCTATTGATTCACGGTTTTTTTTAAATAGTTTTATCTGCTGCCATAACTTGTTCGCGTTTAACATGCATGTTATAAACCGTAGTGAGAAATGTGTGAATGAGTTATGAGAGTAAATAATCTGATTCTGATTCTGCCGGCGCGGTTAGCCTTCAGGTTCATCCCGCGTTCGATTTCTGGTTAAAGCAACTATTTGATTAATAAAATAACTGATGAGTATGAATATCATTTTCAATTATTTTTTATATATACCTGCAATAGGTAATTAATTATAATTATTAATTATGTTTCCCAGTGTCTAGTAGTTACCGAAAGGCACAAATTCTAGAAGCTAAGTTTATGAAAGATTGCCTCCTAGAAGAAATAAAAACTATCTGGGTACTTACCTAGAATTAAAATAACCACTAATTCCATTAAATAATCACTGTTATCAGTGACTAATCTACCGTAATTTCTAGATATTTTGGTGATTAATGTCGCATTCAAAGAATTATTACCAAAACTAAACACAAAAGTGTGGGAAATCCTCTGTTCTGGTACAGTAATAAGTGTCATAACTTCAAGTGTTTCAATAATTTCTTAACAATTAAGTGTTTCTAAGCATACGATTATTTAATTGTTCTCTAATGGCGATGCGTATCAAACTCATGAACACTTTAATTATAAAACCCTTTATTATTTATTTAAGGTACCATGTGGAACAAACTGAAACAAAATAGCAAGTGGTTTGAAGAGGAAACCAAAAAGAGGGTGGATGAATCCAAGCGGCTTGACAAATCTTCGAACTTCGATAAAATCTTCAGCGGCATGGAAGCTACTTTCAGAAGTTTACAAATTGATTAAAGTAACAAAATGTCACATCATAAGGAAGAAACAAAGAAGAGATTGGTGCAAAATATAAAAGAATAATAACAGAGTGAAATACAGTGGGAAATTAATTTGGAACAAAAACATAATGCACCGAATTACCTTATGAGTAGACCCCGGTATCGGAGGTGCAAAATGGTAGCTGTCAAGTTCTTAGGGATGGGTAATCATATTTTTGATGTTGATATCGATACACGATTTTTCTATACATTAGGTTGTACACAGTTATAAAAGAGTTTATATTTTGTTTTAAATTTATTTATGAATGCTTTATGCTAAGAAGATAACTAAAACTTCTTAATGATGAAAGATTTTTTTTTGTAAATAATAAAAATGTTCAATACATGTTGGTTTTGTAATTATATAGTCCTACTTTATAGAATAAACGCTATCATTATGATATAATAAAATATCGACATATAACTATGTTTATCGACATGAAGTTAATATTTCAAAACAATGTTTACCCTTCCCTAGTAATGGCTCGAAATTGACAGCTACCATTTTGCACCTCCGATACCGGGGTCTACTTATGAGTATAATGCACCAAATTGGGTGCCAGCCAATTAGCATATCAATCAACATATCAATTCTGTGACGCTTATTTTCAGGGTAACCAAACGGGAAGAACGCTGCTAGTCCTTTCATTATGTCCAATAAGAGCGCATAAGAATGTATGCTGAGTTGGGACCGTTTCGCAATAAGTTATCTGTGTCTTGTTCTTTTCGTATCTATGTGATGTAATTTTGTATTGTTGCGAATAAATGTCAGTTTATCTTTATCTTTATTTGATGTCGCTTATAGATCAAACCGAACTTGAGCTATGTTTAGCAGTTATATTATGCATTTAATCTAAAATACTTGTAGCTCATGCATAACATCTAACTTTGTTAAAAATGAAAATTCGGGCAAATGAATATTGGGAAGAAAAAAAAGACTATCAAAGTGTTCCCGTGGGTGAGACGTGCGAACTGTCAACAAAATTTCATATTGTATAGAAAGAGAAGAGAGAATTGTATTGAGAAGAAGTTCAAAGTGCTTCAAATAAATAAAATAAATTAACTCCCACTTTTATTTTTCAACTCTCCTGTTAAATGTCAAACTTACCTCAAAACAGCGTAAAATGGATTGCTAGGTCGGATATTGAAAGCGGGTGAAGTTGATCGTACGTAAACGCTGTCTCGTCCATGCGATAGAATTTACCCGGCGGCGATGCTCTCATGTTTCTGTAAACCGGGTCCAGCTGGCCATTCAAAGCGGCTCTTTACTTGTGGATCTTGTCGATTCATCAACAGCATTTAAGGCACATTGTTAGTAAATAAATATCCCGATGGTATGGGCTCAAACGGTTCTATTAGCGTTCGCAAACTGTCCCCAAATTGGTTATAAACAGTGTACTTCTCGGAACAGTGCAGTTGTAGATTTTAAAATCTTTTCAGGTGCGTGTAATTTCGGTTACATACATGCATCAGAGCGAATAAAACCGAGTGAAACACAGGTACAATACCTAAGGTTATTTTACTAGCTGTTGCACTGTATTGGGCCTTAATCTCTACTCTACTCTTCTGGTTAAGAGAATATTGCTTTTGACGGGTTTACACTTGTTTTGCCTCACTCATTTCACAGAATTTTCATTTCATTGACAGGCTTTTCTAGGAACAGGAGTTTAGATTTTTCGACATTCACTTATTACTTATTCTGCGCCTGTACTAATGGCGTCGCCACTGCAGACTTTGAAATATAAACACGAGTGAAAAAGTTCCAAAGAGGAATCACGAATATCACGATCAATGCGGATGCATAAAAACGATACGACCGCAGGGCTCCATTTGTCGCAAATTTGAATAGCTATAAACTCGAGAGAAAATTTACATTTGCCTCGGATCTTTTAGTGTATCTTTTTAAAATGTTGAACGTCGCTTCGGTACTAAGTGTTCTAGAAATAGGAAGAAAATAAATATGAGCAGCGATATAGAAATTGGTTAAGTTTCATTCTTTCTTTATGATTTAAATTATTGAACCACTAAAGAACTCGTTCAAACGCAAATTGTAGTATGTAATTCCTTAATTGAAGATGTGCTAAATTTTGGTGTCAATGTTAGAGGTCTGGCGAAAAGTTGGTTAATAGTTATAGTTTTTTAGTAGTATTATGGCGTCATCATAATCAAGCATACAGTCAAGTTCATAAATATGTGTACACTTTAGTACCTTCTCTAATTAATGTCATGTCTGAAACTGCCATATATGAATTCTCCACAATCTATCCGTAGTCACACCAATTTGCCACATTGGTGTCACTATGGTTCATTTTATTTACCCGTAGTCACAACAAGACCGAATTTGCGTCTGTTTCTCTTTCAAAATCAAACTCAACAGAGTCAACGGAGCTCCGCTAACGCGGAGCTCCTATTTCTGGGTTGTTCTGGACCCCCGGGCCTGATATAAAAACGAACCTAACCTAAACCTTCCTCCTATTTATGTGTTCGTGTGACTACGGATAAATAAAATGAACCATAGTCACACCAGTGTGGCCAATTGGTGTGACTACGGATCGGTTGGTGAATTCTCAGAGTGATTGAAGTGACAAGGTACAAAAGTGTACACATATTTATGAACTCGATTGTACAAAGCACACCGAGGACAATATATATATCAAAATCTGAGATTTAAAATAATGGATTTGATCAATTTGTAAAACAAAATATGGTGGGGTTCTATTCATGTCTATCGTCGTAACGTTTACAATCATTTTACCGGATTTTACCGGATATAATAATAAGGCCCTGGTAAAAACAATGATCTGAATCTTTTATTGTCGGATAGCCTAGATAATCGTTACTGACGATAGATAATAGCTATCTTCAACAGTAGATAAGACGTTACGCTCACGGTTGCGAGTCAAGCTATCTAGCAAGGTATATTTGCATAGAGACAATACAATAAAATAAAACATTTGAATGCCTAGTTTTGCTCTACTTGGACTTAAGTATTCACCACTGCAAGCAGTGAATAGGTACGTAAATATTGGCGTTCTCCTGACGCACATTGATAATGCAATGATCGAAAACGGGAAAAGTCTTACCTAACCTAACCTAATCATCCCGTAAAAAATATTTGAGATATAATGAAAACATCATGGTTTTGCAGAAAATAGTGTACGAATAAATGATACAATCGATTAAGTGTGTTAAAATGGTGGTGTACTGTTCGTCATAATTATATTTTTTTTGCTCTTTACTATAATGTATACAGGTGACGCAAGGTACGCTGTTGACAATGTTGTGGGAATGCGCTCGAAGCGTCGTCGACGGCGGTGGTAGCTGACACTAAGGAAATTGCTTCTTGGCGTGGGCAACGTAAAATTCGCGTTTCTCAGGGGGTTATTCTCTTACGGCCAAACCTTATATTCAAACCGCGGATAGATAAGGCATACTATGCGTTAAAATTTGACATTTGCCCATGCAAATTGTGTCAAATTTTAATCCAAAGTAAGCCTATCTATCCGCGGTTTGAATATAGGGTTTATTAATCGATCGTTAGATTTTAAATTTTCTTACGATGGCACATGGATGTTTGCAAAGTAAATGCGTTGCCAGCCGTGAGGAGAGGAAGTTAGATTTATTGTCTTATGGCCAAACCCTAAATTAAAACCGCGTATAAACACACACACACACACACATTTCACACATTTCGTCTGGGGAAATATCAAATTTTAACCCGAAATAAGCCTTATCTATCCGCGGTTTGAATATAGACCAACCGATCCGTAGTCACACCAATTGGCCACACTGGTGTGACTATGGTTCATTTTATTTATCCGTAGTCACACGAACACATAAATAGGAGGAAGGTTTAGGTTAGGTTCGTTTTAATATCAGGCCCGGAGGGAAAGAACAACCCAGAAATAGGAGCTCCGCTTCAGCGGAGCTCCGTTGACTCTGTTGAGTTCGATTTTGAAAGAGAAACAGACGCAAATTCGGTCTTGGTGTGACTACGGGTAAATAAAATGAACTAAAGTCACACCAATGTGGCAAATTGGTGTGACTACGGATCGGTTGTGGAATATAGGGTTTGGCCGCTAATCATATTACATACATTAAATTACGCCTGTTTTCCAGAGAGGTAGGCAAAGATCAGAACTTTACACCCGCTGCGATGCCTACGATCTTACGTCTTAATTATATTGTATTTTATAATGTTTTTTGTAGAAGATAACAGATAAACTTTTCAATTTTAAAATAATTATGCTCGTGAGTAGTACTAAAAGTCCAAATCCAATAATAGAGGACAAATCAAAAAATCGATAATAGTAGGTAATGTTACCCCCATTTTTCGGTAATACTTAAGGATTGGATTATTCATCTCATTCCCCTGAACTTTTTTATTTGGTCAATTTCCGAATTAGTGACAATAAATATGTTTTTTTTCTTTTAAGAATATTTTACAAATAGGCATCACTTTCGGTCAATTTAGTATAGGTAGTATCCGCCGAGAGCTAAGGATAAGTCGTAATGTTTTTCACTTAGACTTATCCTTAGCTCTCGGCGGATACTACCTATACTTACATTACTTACATAAATATACCACTTTTTTGCTGCCAGGGGAAAGAAAAAAGATCATAGGAAAATGATAAAAACTACGGGGAATAAAAGTGTTAGTAGTATGTATTATGTACCATTTTAGTCCTGATATCAATGTAATAAAATCCTTAATTAATTAATTAATCATATGCAATACGAATTAAAGAAAAAATATTATCACCCTGTTCAAATAGCCAAGGGAATGAGAGCCAGGGTATGATAGAAAGTATGATGGAAATAACTATTAAATCAACACATGCAGTCATTCATGTAGTTTTCTTTTTATAAAACATTGGGTATGATAATAGCAATAAATACATTCTATATGGAAATACAAAGTAATGATAATGAGTGATTCAGAAAAAAATGTGTGAGATCGAACTTTGGTTGCGGATTTCAAAGATCTATTTTCATAGTCTACCAAAAAAGTCCTTATACACGTTTTGACGGTGTTTCTGTTATCTTTAAAGGTCATAGCGAAGATGAAACATCTTACCATGAAACGAATTATGACGTAAGTTTTTCTCTGCTTCGCGCACTTCTTCATTGTATAATTGTCGGGAAATTTTAAAACGAGGCCCGGATTTTTGTTAATGAATAATTGTATTAAATCATGTTCTTATTTGAGTAAATAAATAAAAAATACACATTAAACATCGTCCAAGTGCGAGTCAGACTCGCGGACAAAGAAATCCGTTTCACCCTATAACGTTCCATGCATGGGGATATTCTTTAATTTTTAACTACTTTTATTTTAATATTGGTTCTTATAGCGGTAATAGAAATTACAAACTGTAAAATGCAAGTGTTTGCCTATTACGGTTCATGAGATATAGCCCGCTGACAGACAGACGGATAGATGGACAGACAGTGGAGGCTTAATAATAGGGTCTCGTTGGCACTCTTTGGGTACGAAACCCTAAAATTAAATATATCATTTATTTAATTTATTCATTAAATCACAATTTATTTCACCAACTAAGCTTTAAACATATAATGAAATAAGTGAAAATTAGTTTCGTGATCCTGTCACACCCCAAGAGTGAGAAGAGGTAAATGAGGGTAGGTACCGGTTATTCCGCTGTCGACTACCGCCGATCACTGCGGGATTATGTTGGAGGTACCGTTTGGCTTTTTACCCTATTGTATTTTTTTCAATATCTTCTTCCTTCATCTGTGTTCAGTTGCATTCCCTTTTTTTTTGTTTGGTTCATGTCCGATTTTTGTACCTATTTTACTCCGTTAATTAGTTTAATTAATTTCTTATTTATTATCTTACTTGTTAATCAACGACTATTTATGATATTCTTTAATTAAACGCTGTCTCTTCGTTCGTGTGTCACTTTGGCGCCACTGAAAACCAGCGTCGTGCCGTGACATAGTGCTGAGTGTGGTGTCAATTTCGACGTCACAGAATCACCCATGGCAACATTATCCTAATTTTTTTTCTTTCCTTCTTTATTGTCTTTGTTTCGATTTCTGTGTCGCCATACTTGCCATCCATTGTTCATGATGTTTTTCTCTGTTATATATTTTATTTTTTATTTTTCTGTGTTCGTCGAATAAATGTTTCTATTTCTATTTCTATTTCTATTTCTAAAAACGTGTCTACCTTTTTTTTCAAGTTTATTGCAATGTTGTTTCGGACAACCTTACAGGCACAATGCAGTCGAAAGAATTTGCGGTGTACTAACGTGCATTTTACAAAACAGGTAACATTGTTCTGCAAACGGTGATGTTCCTCACGTGGGCTCGTATTGTATCGATTCAATGATTCAGCCGGCGATGGCGTAATGGGTGGAATAAAATAGCAGGAGCCGAGCTGCAATCGCTGCACCATTGTCTCCTAACCTAAATACAACACAAAAGAAATCCGATTTTATTGAAACGAATGAATTGTATGAGATGCTTGTGTCTGAAGATTGCAATGGTGTCATGGACAATTTAATGTAGCACGATTGTGTTTATACAATTTACAATACAAATTGACTTTAGTGAATCTTAAATAAATGTAAGTCAACAGAATTAGGATTCACTTAGGTACCTATATATTGGTCTGACGTTTGAATATGGTTCGTAAAGTCGCCGTCAATAGAACTTGTGAACGATGTAAACAAGTTAGTACTGTTTGACACATAACCTCAAATATTCACAAAGCGTGTTTTAATCTTTTCTTATCATAAACTTAATGTGAAAATAATGACTTAGTGTATAAATCATTGATCTTTACTAGTACGTGATTATAGAGTAGGTAATTATGGTGAATTAGTTCGTTTGGTTTTGTAAGTTCTATTGACGGTTACTTTAATCCAAAATACGTTTTTAATGAATGTACGTTTTAAAAAATTGGCTTTTCCTATTTTTCTCAACCAGTGTGAAGTTAGCGGCCGAAAATTTGGCGGCCGATTGGCTCCAACAGCGGCCAAAAGTTGGCAACGAATGCCAACTTTTGGCCGCTATCTTCACACCGAAATTACCCTACCAAATAAAGAAGCTCTATAGGAAAATGTTTCAACATAACAACAAATAGGGTAAAGTCACCAGTGGTCAGCCAGAGAGCAGTAGTCAAACTTATATGAGTGCGAAGTGTAGGAAATATATCTTTCGTACTCTTCCCACTCGTACAAAGTATAGAGGACGACAATAGACAGGTCTTTGGCTGACCAATGGTGACTTTGCAACTAAAAATATTGATATAATTATTAAAAGCTATCTGAATTGAGTTCCCCAGAAATCTAATGTTTGTCGTAAGGTGACCAACTCGTTCTTTCTCATTAATTTACAAGAAACTATTTACGTTTGTTAATAAATACGATACGCATCTTATAGTGCTACCAATCAGTAATATAAATGAATAAGTTTAGCTTCAAACGAAATGAGGCGATAATTGGAAATTTCAGTGATTTGCGATTATAACGAAAACAAAACGAGCTCAAAAGCAAAGCTCGAATATATGTATACAAGTTGATTTTGGACCTGGGCAACCTGTTTATGAACACCAAAGTAATTTATTTAGCACTGTTTAAACATCTAAAGTTAAAAGTGTATTAAAATATTAAATATTGGAAGTATTCAAGTTTAACACAGTTCGTTGTTTGCTCGTAAATAATAGTACAAGAAATACAGCATCAATAACAGTACAATGAACAAAACCAAAGGTTTCAATATTAAAATTGGCGGACAGAATAAAGTGCATGTGCTGTTACATAGTAAATAATTCTGGGGAGAGCTCCGGCATCCGCACTTGCAATAAAACGAACAATGCAATTTAGCTAGTGCTGCATTCACGCGATGGCTTCTCTGTAAAAGTTGGTAGCGGCGTCGATTACCGCCGCGGCCCGCATGAGCTGAACTAACGGAACCCACAACATATTAGGGTCAGGTGCCGTTATGACCGAATGTATTGCAAAACAAAAAACTGGGCCGATAACACATGTTCCCGTTTTTGGGTGGTTCGTCCCGTCAGTGTTTTGTGCACATAACTCTTCAGTTTGCGTGAAATTTATTTTATTGTCATCCCCAATTGACGACCGAGTGGACGGTGTCAAATCAACTATTGACGGTTTTTAAATACCGAGAGGACCAATGGTCTTAATTGGATTTCCACCGAATACCTATATCGCATCTTTAGATTTAGGTATAATTCTAACATTTGTAACCTTTGAGATGAACTCGAAAGGTGAAATGTTGAATTAGCGCACTATGATTCTAAATGTGCGTCATTTTTCATAACAACGTTGTATTTATACCAATAAAACCAAGGTTCCTTTACAGAATCGAGCTGTTAATAATACTGCTTACCACGATACAGAATAAAATTTCATTACAGAGGACATGACACAGTTCCTCATAAAACGCGGCACACTGTCCGATTTGTAGGAATAGCGTATAAAAATTTCAAAGGGCTGTGTGCAGTGTCCGCGGCCGCATCACTCGCCGCTGCATAAAACATGCAAATTGGACCACTTCGCTGGTGTGCCTAAGTTCACTCGCTTTTGCACTTTTATGTAAAATTGAGGCCCATTAGTCATGTAAATAATGTTAAACGAAACGCTCGCCACGCCACACCTCCGCAAAACTGTTTATGCGCTATCATTCAAATACCTGCAATTAGGACGTTCTTTGAGTTGGATCATTCTATTTTGTATAAGCGTTTTTAATTGCCGTGACATGATAAAAAAATACATCTCATTGTTAGTGTTGAATGCCACAATAGAAGTTTAATGATCGTCGGCTGTCAGCGATGTGCGAATGAATGGCGGCCGTTTGGCGCAATACTACCTAATGAGCTTCTAAATTATCTTATCCTACGGATTTATTCATTTAACCGCCAACTTAATTCGCGTAAATCCCTTCGTAATACTGTTTTCGTCGCAAATAGGTATTAAGCACGTAATCCTAGTTTAGGACTAGATCAATACGTATTAGGTCCATGATATTTATTCAAGTTTTAATGGCTAAACTTGTCTGGCAAAAACATTATGAAGATACTTTACTTTACTTTACTTTACCTACCTTCTAACATTTAACTTGAATCCGACATTGTCCGTGACAGGATACTTTGAGAACTAAAATGAAAGTTCTAGAAACACGCCCCTCGAGTACTGTTTTATAAAATGGTCCTAATGAGAGTTACAACTTTGTTCTTAATTCGAATAAAAAATTAAAAGGTGACCACGTCGGTCGCGGGAGCGGGATAAAGTTAGTGTTGTCGAAGGAGATTATCCGCGCGGTCTCACTTCATCAATTACCCCCGCCCCCGCGCCGCGCGCCGGCTGCCCTGCTGACTCTTCCAGGACCCGAAGACACGCCTCCTAACATCTGCTTCGAGATGAAACGTTTTGTTCCTCTCGAATGATTGATCTCCACCTCTAGAAACCTATGCATGTGTATAAGTAACTACATATTATTGGATTTGTACTTTCAAAACAAAGTAAGTCTATTTACTATTTCCTACTTTGTACTATCATTTTATAAAATGAAATGAGACTGACAACTAAAGTTTTCATAATAATTAATAACTAAAGTTTTACAAAACAGCCATAGCTTTTTAAAGAGGAATTATAAAGAAGAGCTTTATCATATCACTATGTAGTTAAGTATAGATACTTTCCGAACATATTGTAAATAATTAAATAAAGTAATTTTATTACCTACCTACCTAATTTAAATCGTATACTTAATCTAGTCTATTCCAACGACATTGTCATATTCCTCTTAATAGCCAATATTTATTCGTAGGCCACAAAGTTGCAGTTTTCATAAAACTTACAAAATAGTAAAGAAAATTTGGTTTAGTCCCGTATACGTGGTCCGAGGCATGATCATTGTTGCATTGTTTACGGTTACAATTACGACAGGATTGGTGCACTAGCTACCGCTGAAAACAAATTGAATGCATTAAGAACAACTTTATAGGCACTGAGCTTATACTGCTCATTTTATGATACTACGTGCGTGTTCTTTTGTTTTATAGCGGTATTATATTACGGCTTTGAGAATTCTTTAAAAGAACTAGGGTTACATTTCATTTCAGCTCAGCTACAACGTTATAAATATTTTCATTACAAAATGAAGTAACGGTATTCATGATAAAATATTGTTCTTGTTCATCATTTGTTTGTAAAATAACCAGTTAAGTGCGAGTAGGACTCGAGCACTGAGGGTTCTGCACCTAGGATTTGTATAAAA
Organism: Acleris sparsana; assembly: GCA_923062465.1. Lineage (NCBI taxonomy): Eukaryota > Metazoa > Arthropoda > Insecta > Lepidoptera > Tortricidae > Acleris > Acleris sparsana. Next base: position 14,165,734 of record OV281289.1, read on the forward strand.
TATCAGGAACCATGTAAAGTTCTGCTGCTGTTTGGTTTCATTATATTTAAGTTCCACTGTACGAGTAATTTTTGAGAATATAATTTTCATAGAAAAATGGTTGTAATTAATTACACTTATACTTCTGTCGTAGAATGAACCTAAGAGACGTCACCCTATGGTAGGTAAGAAGTACTTATAGCAAAAAGTTTATTGACCCATTCATACAAACATCAAAGTCTTCGATTTTAAGAACCTAAAAAATGGCTTTACCTTACTAACGCAGCAGATGATTGTATCTTTTAAATGACAACTCGCACTTATTTTACCATTACTAAATAAATAACTCAAGCCTCTTAGTGTGGACTATTAGAGCTATCTACAGCTCGATAGCTTCAACTATTTTAGAGAAAAAGCGTCTTGACAGACAGACGGACGGACATACAGATGGACCGACGGACGGATGGACAAAAGGACAACAAAGTCAACTTAATAAGGATTCAGTTTTTCAGTATTTGGTAAGGATACCTTAAAAGTATGTTTAAGTTGACAAGGTACTGAAGTGTATACAATATTAATGAACTCGACTGTTAGAACTGACTACTAGAACCGCTATTAAAAAAAAAAGATTATAGTTAAAGTATTTTGGACAAGAATGTTTGAAGATAATGTTAGAATATGAACGAAGTTCTGAAGACGATTATCACATTTTCATGATTTATACGTTATGGATGAAGCTCGTGTAATATTGAAAGGTAAGATCAACATGAGAATATATCAACGTATGCATGACAATCATCCAAATCCAATATTTGATTTGAACTTTTGAATATGCCTAACCGATGCTAATAATCGCGGGGACAGCCGCTGCCGTTTTGTTTCCAATATAGGTTTTATAAGATATTTTTGTAAAACAACAATGTCCACGTTGACTGTACAAACTGTGGAGCATACTTAGAACCTTGTCATATGAATGTCATTGCCATTGTCATTCTTGCCATTTGATGTTTGGTTTGAAGTTTATTATAACAATGCATGCCCTGATAAATAATATTTGCTTGTGTGTATACCTACTCTGTATTCGATAAGAATAAAAAAGACATCAAAACACAGGCAATAGAACAACAAAGAAAAACAAGTACAAAGGCGAACTTATCCTAAGGGGTTTCTTCCTTCTCAAACTTTACAGGCCTCAATTCAACTGTTCCATGTTTAATTAAATAGACATATTTTTTATTCAAAAACGAAAAACATGACAGTTCTCAATGGAATAGCGCTAAAAAACTTTTGTATTTTAATTCAGTACTTTTGACAAATATAAAACATAACTTGGCCTCCCTGTAGAAGAGGCCAAGTAAAACGTGTTAAGGTATTGTTACTACTCGGCCGCCATTACTGAGAAGTAAATAGCTATCAAAACGTTGACAACTTGACAATACAGAAACACGTCGAAAACAATATGGTATAACCGTGTAGAATTTCAGCCCTGCCAATGTAGACGCCACCTGACGCTTGGTGAATTCTAATGACAGTGATACTTTTGTGAAATGATACGAAAGAAACTATGCAAGATGATTATTCTGCTTGATTGTAAAATTAAATAAAATTATAAAAGATGGCTTCGAGTGTGATGAACTCATGAGCGTCTCGTATCGACGTTCGGTATTTATTGTGAGTGGTCCGGCCGCAGCCGCCGCGCCGCGCTGAAGTACCACGACCTTTCTCCTTTAATGGAAACCGAAACCTCCCCGCTTTTACGCGAAAAATCTTTTGGAAAATAAATGAATCCATACCGTATGTAAATGGGACGCCGTCGAAAGTTTTTATTGAAAAACTTGAAGAACTGATGAAAATGGGGCCGCGACGTTAAAGATCTCTCCGTGCCCCTTATGAAATATTTACCAAGATACCTACCTACTCCTAAAATGTGATACTTGAGTTTCTTTTATAGCCGGCTGTTTGTTATTGGAGCGAAGGTACGCGTATATACCTCTTGTATTGACGTATATGTTCAGTTTATTAAGACAACATGTACCCATTAGGCCCTGCCTCGTAGTTAATTAATATCAGGTCTTGGTGTTTGAGAATCACGTGTTACTGCTGTTGCTGGCTTGTGTCTTGACCGAACGTAATTAAAGTAAGTTTACGTGAAAGGGTGCTGTTGTTATAATTAAGTTATTTAAGATTAAATGCGAGTGGAGGGCTCTCGGCTGTAGCGCTGCGGGCCGCAGAGGTTAAGTAATTGATAAAGCTAACCCGACTATCCTTAATCACGGTCAGCCCGACGCTGGGACTTATCGACAAGTTTGCAGACAACTTAATAAATAGATTAGTTATTAGTCGACGCTACTCACACAGGACAGCCGCTTAGCCGCTTTGAGGTAGAGTAGAGCCACTTGCTTTGCATAATTAGTTGCTTTTATTCTTAGCTTTACTTAATTGTTTCTAAGTGTAAGTTCATAAATGATTGGCCCTGATGTAGCCAATGAACGTGATGCGCTTTTGATTTAAATAGTCACTATTAATTGAAGGATTTACTTGACTGAATCACTACGTTAGCGAGTGAATAGAGTTGCGTAAATGCGTACGGAGATAAGTACCTAATTAATTTTAAGTAAGTTTTTTATGCCAACATCTTTCTTATCTAAACATATGGAGTCTGTTCTACTAGAACAGTTAGTAGTTGCCAAATTGACAGTGGTGCTTTATATCATGAAAGAGTATTTCCAAGGAACATTTCTTTATAAACCTGTTCACATTACGCTTTTACTTTTTGTTTTCTAGTTTTTATTAATGTTTGTTATAAATGCTCAGTCTAAGCGCTATACGCGAGTACTAAGTTCTGACGACGGGCCCTAAGCTTACTAACTAAGTGAGGTGAAAAGGATGATTTACAGCGATGTTTACATAAAGACGAAGTCGCTTGCATGAGCTTAGGCTACTCTCCATATTTTTAAAAGCCTTTATTTCACTTAGAGGTTCGCATAAAGGTTGTAATATTTTAAGAACATTCTGTTCGGCGCTATTTATTATACTTGCCAAGAAACACTTTTAAGTTTGAAACATATGAGTAATACATAAGAATTTATTTTTGACATTTATGATATGTTTTAAGAGGACGCCGACCGTTCAGAGGCACCCTTACTACTTTTATCGTTTTTTCTAATATACTAAAGTATTGTCTTGAAATCGGAGGATGGTATTTTGTCCTTGTCCTCCATCCTATATACAAGATTTCAAGACAATGATTTGGTTAATTAGAAATCACTATAACAGTAATCAGGGCGCCACGGGATGCTCGGTGTTAACAATTTCACTGGTCGAAGAATCTTTTGCGACGTTTACTCAGATTGCTAATTTGCCATCACCATCTTAGCCGCAAATTTATATTTATTGAAGATAGCTTAGAACTGAAACAAATACATTGAAGTTCTGACTGATTATTGTGAGGAAGGACAGAAGGTTTACTGACTAACATAGAAGCATCTATCTTAGTCCTTAGTTTTGGCAACGCTATTACACCTGTTTTAATTTAATTTCGAGACTGCAAATGGTCATAATACTCATAAACTTCAATGCTCCTTATTATGCACTATGGCCTGTGTGCAAACCAAACAAAAAGACGGCTGATCTAACGCTACATAATATTTAAAGCATCTTCAAAAACCTTGTCCGTGTCTCACCTCACCGTTCTATTTCCTATTCCTGAAACTTTTAGTTTACCTTCGTATTTGATTTGCTATAAATATTTACTTGAATATCTCTGAGTCAAAACATTCTGAGCGGATAAATCAAACATGCTTACGTAAAGGATAATTTAGTAGTTTTGTTATTAAGAGTATGGTGAAGCTAAAAATCTCAATACAAAATACGACAACGTTTCTCTCCTTAAACCTCGTTCGATTTTTACGATTTTTGATTATGTTGTAGATATTATGAAAAACTATGTCTGTACGTTTTCTTTTTCAAGAATGTCTTTGATACAGTTCAAGTCCATCAATAAAAGGTTAAAACAAAATTACTCTTAGTCAGAGTTGTGCATCGAAACACGCAATTGTTTAAATGTGAAGCAAGTCATGGCTCGTCTATGTTTGCCCTGACGAGGCGACGACTTGTATAAATTCCGTCCCTAATTTACGACACACACAGTTAACGTGACTCATACGTACTGGCTTGCTAATAAACATATACAAAAGAAAAAATAAACTACCTAGCTACTAACTTCCTTTCGCGTGCTTACGGACATAAAAGTTTTTCGTGCGTATCCTAACGAAAACATAAATTAGGTAAATTTACTACGTTTTATAGAGAGCATCCATCCCCTTCGTTACAATATGTTCGTAACGACCGAGGGTCAACGCGCAGTCAGATCTCCCCCACGATTCGAAGCGGATCGGCAAAATTATCAAAACTTTTTAACTTACAACTTTTCGTTAAGTCTTGTCCTTACGAGTGGAGCGGAGCGAGCTTCCTCATTCGTTTGGAGCTTTTGAGTTGGAACAGTTTCGAGTGCGTGCTGTCTCTGTCTGGTGCGAGCGGAAGGCACAGGGCAGAGGTAGAGAGACAGCCGAGTCGCGTGAGTCGTCTCGCGCGTGTACCGGTTCCATTCCAGCGCGGCGGCGAGCCGCTGGACTCGCCAGTTGCCGCCGCTGCGATGCCGGAGGCGCACGCCGCGCCGGCCCTCCGCCGCCACCACGTTGTGACGATCGCGACGATACTTCTTCCCTAACTAATAAATCACGCGCCGAACAAAGTAAGCGCTCACGAACAGATTATAACTTGATACGAGATAACAGCGCCGTATGGCTGCGGTGATTAATCGCTGAAGTACGTTAGTCGCCGATTCGAAACCAACCGTAATCTCGTTGCGTTTCGATTTACGCGTAATGTAAACACATTGAAGTTTCCCGGGATAAGTTGACTTTGCTAACAATAGTTTCGGCTGCATTGTTTGACGGATTGAAAGCGATGTAGAGTTGTCGGTACTGCTGGTGTGTATCGGTAAAGTGTGTGTGTTGGATGTGGCGGGATAGTTAGGCGGCAGGATGGGCGGCGGGCACTGGACGTTCGGCGTGCTGTGCGCCGTGCTGGCGGCGGTTCTGGCAGACTCCTGGACAGCCTACCAGGAGCAGCCGTGCTGCCGGCCGGTCTCGCACCACCGCGTACGGCACCACCGAGGTGAGTCATCAACATCCTACCAAACCAAATTTACCAGTGCATATCCTAGCCTTCCATTCGTTTTAATTTTGAATTTGCCTATCATTCATCTTCAGCAGCATACTTCAACTTTTTAAATTGCATATAGCATTGCTACTTGGTGGCAGTAGTAATAAAGCTTTAAACTTCGCTACGATTCCAAATCCCATTCCAATCCATCGCTATCAAACAAACCTTTATGTTTACATTGGGTAACGTGGAACAGCTGCTTTAGTTTCAGGTAGAGCGCGATATTATGACGCTCTACATAACAAATTACTTAACGGTAATGATTCTGATGATCGTGTATTTTCTCTCACTGTAAACAGTTTCGACAGGAAACCTTAAGGTACACCTTAAAAGGAATTGCATATTCAGAGAATTACCAGGCATTTAAAATAGGTTCACTGCCCGATAGATAACTAGTGTATGTAGATAACTGGGTTTACCTTTGTTCTCGGCAGCTCGTGACTAATCGGAAACACGCGAGGTAGGCGGACGCGATTGCTCTTAAATCCTATCGCCTCCACAGTGCCCACTGCCGGCTAGGATTTGTTAATGTCCTGCCAATTTGATTTAGTGTTGATTACGTAGGTTTAAAAGGTACCTAGGCAGTCTATTAATCAATCGATGCGGACAATAAAATCGATAAATTAAATTGTTTCCTTTTGGAAGCCTATATTATCAGATTAAATTTAAAAACAATCACCTGACCCAACGGACGTTGTGCTGTTTTTCCCGAGCAACTTTTTCATTTTTCGGACTAGGTACATTACAAACATTTAAAAAAAAACAGTACTGTCCAGCCGTCTTCAAGTGATGCGCTTAGTTACTAAAGAACACCATTTATTTTTTATTTAAGTACATATATAATAATATATGTACCTATGTAAATATGTAGTTACTAGAGAACGCCCGCGGCTTCGTACGCGTATAATGAGTTTTCCGCTACTCCCCTTATTTCTTCCCGTTGGGGGTGGATTTTCAGAGAATCCTTTCGTAGTGCATCCCCAGACCTCATAAGGAACCTTCGTGCTAAATTTGGAATTTATAGACCCACCCACTTAATCAGTTTCCTATTTTAAATAAATGCTTATTTAGATATAAATACATACCTAACTGTATTGAAATAGCTTTGCTAGCATAGAGGTAATGGGTATCTAGTATCTTAGATAGGTACTACTTTGCGATCGATAGGCAGATACTGTATCTAACCTAACCTAGCCATTCATCACAACACTCGTACCTACCTACCTGAAAAGTTAACCCTTATTATTCGTAAACATGCAATATCGTGCAGTAGGTATGCTCTGAATTTATATATATATCAGAAACAGAACAGAAAAGGACAAACAAGATTTCTAAAATATCTGCGGTCGCTAAGGATATGTTTATATACTTTGAAATGCAATTCTTTTTTATATTTGTAGTGCATCTGCTCTAAGCCCTAAAATGAAGCCTGCTTATATAGTTAACAGACCCTAGTTACCTATTCTGCTAAATGAATCCCATAACCTTACGCTATCATTCCGAGCCCTCTGGCTTGCCCCTCTCTAGAGCTAGAGAGGTCGAACGGCAATTACCCAGCCATGTTTTTATAGTACCTAACTACGGCGGTCCTGTCTGTTCGATTCAGCCTGATTCTTGGAATATAATAAAAGCTTCAATCAAAGTTCCAAGCTCTGAGAATATGTTCATCTCTGATTTTTTACCCGACTGAGCCAGAAAGAGGGTAATGTTTTTCGCTCGTATGAATGGATGTATGTGTGTGGTTATGTCTGTTCCATTGTGATCTTCTGTAGCCTAAACGGCTCGAACGATTTTGAAGAGTGAGGTGTCGTTAGATTCGTCTGGGTTGTGGGAGTGACATGCTATATATTTTAATCTAAGTAATGAGGGTGAAAAGAATAATGACACTAAAAAAAAACATTATGTTGAAGACAATATGAAAAAATGCAATCCATTTGTTCCTAACTGTTTGATTGGTCCAATTTTTCATAAGCCAGAAATTATTATTTTTCTGCAGTCATTTCAGTTTTTAAACAAACCTATCATAAAAGTAAAAGTTCCTTAAGAATACCTAGTTCGTTCGTTACTTATTTTTACCGCTATTGTGAAATTTGTGAAACACAGGACTTACGAGGTACCTCTTATTATTTTTTATTTTGGTTTTACTAAAGACAAATGTTGGAAAACAAAATTTCTGACTTACGATATAGGCGATAGGTTAACGTCATTATGCATCCTTTAAAGTCTGTGAATAAGTAATGGTAAGGTCAATATTGTCCAATAATATTTTTTTTACTGGCAATTTAAAGTATTACACGTAGAAATTTTATTCTAACTAAAAGATTACAACATAATTCAGTGAGAAACTTAGTTAAATCAAGTGTCGATATATGTATTCCACTGGGTATAATCTTCAAGGATAACTTAAAACCCTTTGGTGTTTAATACCTCGATATAAGATACATAGTCGTTAGAGAGGCACTTATTTTAATTTTAACCATTGGTCCGCATTAAAAATTAAAACAACTCGGCCCCTCGGCACTTGCGGCTTATCTTCACCGTGCAGACCGGACACAATGATTTAGATTGATAGGATGCCTAACACCTGGGGCACGTTTTATACAGCTACAAGTTACAATTTTACAGGTTTAAACTGGCAACACTGCTCAAATGGCTGGTCCTCATTGGCCGAGGTTGTGCCAAATGTAAACCTCATCATGTCAGCCGAAAGACGTCCACTGCTGGACATAGGCCTCCCCCAAGGCTTTCCACTCAGACCGGTCTTGTGCTTTTCGCATCCACAACGGTCCCGCGATCCTGACGAGGTCGTCACTCCATCTTGTTGGAGGCCTACCTACAGCTCGTCTTCCGGTCCGCGGACGCCACTCCAGAACCTTCTGACCCCATCGGCCATCAGTTCTGCGAGCAATGTGTCCCGCCCATTGCCACTTCAGTTTAGTTATTCTTAGGGCTATGTCGGTAACCTTAGTTCTACTGCGGATATCATCATTTCTGATTCTATCACGCAGAGAAACCCCGAGCATAGCCCTCTCCATAGCCCTCTGAGTGACTTTGAGCTTCCTTATGAGGCCCATTGTTAGCGCCCACGTCTCAGATCCGTAAGTCATCACCGTCATTTCTCCCCAATGGTATGAATCTAAATGGAAACCTGTTACCAGTAAATTGTAATTTGTAGCTTTATAAAATAGGCCCCGGCTCCAGTCTATTTAACTGGGTAAAATGATAATTGCTTTAGACATCGTTATGGTATTGTTTTTAACTCTGCTTGTTGACATGTTGTATTGTCGATGACTCTTATTTACTTACAGTAATGAGAGCGGAGTTAAAAGAAATACGATAGCATGTGAAGGGCAACATGGTTATACCCAGTAGAATAGAGAACCTGCTTGTATTCTGCCCTACAAGCAACCCGGAAACACCGAATTCTATAGTTACATTTTAACACTACAAACTGTAGTTTCTCTATGGTCTTTTAATTAATACAGCCAACGAAGCCAACATATAAGTCATATAACTTTTGAAATATATTCGCCAGTTCGTTATTTAAATAGCGACGGTAAAAGCATTTGCAAGTTGATATGATTTAAAACAAAATTAGTGTTCACTTTAGTGAGTTATTTTAAAAGGTGCCTAGTCCATTGAGTGCATTTTCGTGTTGAGATGGACATTTGATTTTTGGCGACGAGCAGCTCGAGCGGAATTCTGCCGGGACATCTATAGGCGCGACGCGGACAAAGTCTCCGTCATTAGCAAGTAATAAACATTCCTCAGTGACGCCATGAAATATAAAAATGTGCTTTATTAAAATGCTCGGTCATGATGCTCATAACTTTTGTCGCACATTGCTTGTTAAGTTTAATAAAAGGCTATGAAAGAAAAATTTAAATAAATAATCTGGAAAAGGAAAATATTTTTGTCTGTGATTACACTTTGAATAGCGATCGTTAGCTTCATTTATAAAAGCGCTATTAGTTTCCATCATCAAGACGACATTGATTAACATACAAATTGAAGGAATCAACAAATTACCTGACATCGTTTCATTTCGTCTCCTAATTGGAATTCGAGAGCGACTGGACTGGTTTAAATTGCCTATGTCGTTACTTATAACAAGGAATCGTTAGAGGTTCGCGTGCAAGGAGCAAAAAATACGAGGATACGGAATACACGATGGGTGCCGGGGGAGGGGCCGGCAAGGGGGAGGGGAGGGGCGGGTTCAAACCGGCTCAGCATGCGCACGCGCAGGTAATTGACTCTGCGTCTGCGGACTTGGCTAAATTGAGTTATAAACCAAACCGGACTAATAGACAAAACTAAACAGTCGTAAGTCTCACCCGGTGCTTGGTTCGTTAAGGTTTGTAATTACCCTTCTGGTATGTAATGGTATTAGTTTAAAGCAGCGGCGAGAATTACAGCTAACTTATGACGTTGAGAGCTTGATACAAGGTAATAAGAAACGATGTGAGATATTCGAGCGCTCGGAATAGCGGTTACGTTTGAAAGGTTCTTTATTGAAAACAGTTTTACAACCTGCTTGAACTTGTTTAGAATGGAGAGCAGTAAAATGGAGACATTACGTTTTATGAGGCTCGATTTTGTCTTTCCTGGCATCAGTTCTAGATCACTTGAGAGCTCCTTTCATCAGCTTTTGTACCTAAGCCAAGTTTTTATTAACGGAAGTAAATTTACAGAATAAAGAAAACAGTTCAATATAAAAATGAAACTGGCTTTGAATAGTGTTAACTAACAAAGATAAAAAAAAAAGATAAAGCCCCCCGATCCCCGATGTAATGTCGAACCTGTACTTTTAGAGTTGGCATCTCTAAACAGTATAATGGGTCTTTATAAAACCTGGCTAACAACCATTCCAATAAACTAGCTTACTTTAAAAATAAACGACATCTGAAACGGTTTCAAAACATTTCTCTTTTTGCGTAGGGAGGTTATGTAAATAACAAAAAGGAAGAAAGAAAAAAAAAAACTTGTACAAAAGGTGAATTTTTAACCTATTTTTCGACTCTCTATTTATCCACTGAAATACTAACTATGTACTTTCTTCAGTAAAATCTTTAAATATCCATATTTAAGATTACTTATTGCATTAGTTCCACTGATGTTACCACCATAAAAAGACACGGCAAAAACTAAACTTCATAATAGTGCAAAATATCGGCAAAAACATACTTTAGTAATATACAATACTTAGTACATTTTAAGTTAAATACAACGACCTTGAATTGCTTTTAACTTATAACAGTGTAATAACAACTTGAGTGAACCAACGATACCTTCAAATACTTTACTCGTTTGTCTTACCATAATTCTGGTTATCTAACAACACAAATGACTTATGCTATACCATTAACAGCCAAACGATAGGTAAGTCCTCTGATTAGAATTGATATTGGTCTTTATAGGTATTTAACATAACTCTTTAAAGTAGTTTGGTAACTTGAATCTCTAGATTCAAGAGCCCTCTCGTAACATGGTTACTTTACAATACAACGTCGTAGTAATAATATAATTAATATCAGGGCGGATATTCATGATATTTTTTCGTACATTTCGAGTATATTTTGGTTTAGTTATTGTATTGTTTTTTATTTGTGTGTAATGGTTTACAGTAAAGTGTTTACATACATTATTAATTTATGCGCTTGGCATTCACAAGAAGGGAATCGTAGCAGAGGTAGATCCAAAAGGAGATGGCGGGATGTCCTGAGGGGCTATTGCCTAACGCACTAGCATTTGCAATCGTATGGCTTTTCTGCATACAAAATGAAAAAACAACTGTTCCACTTTGAAGCCGAATGTGATTGCAAGTGCGTTAAGCAATAGTGACGCAGGACGCATTTGCGAGGTATTGGCGGGAGAACATTCTCCATAAGAACGAGGAAGAGACACAGGGAGACCTTTGCCCTGAGGCCCTACTTTGAAATTCAAAGTTCGGAGTTAAGTTAAATGGAACTAACTTAACTCCGAACTTTCTCTGGATTTAGTCCCAAATGTGGAGTGACTGGGATGGAGCTAAGGTATCTTCGTACTTCGATTTTCAAAGTAGGGCCTCTGCACTGGCACACGCCTGAGCACAGAGCACAGACTGACTGGCGTTGTTCGTCAATTCCTATTTTGACTTGAGGGTATCATCCAGCAGGTATCTCTTCTCTATAGATCTATCTATTCCACAAAAACCCGTAGGTACCTAGTGGCCGGAGTTAAACCCATTTTTTGCCAAGCACTGATTTATTAAAGGAAGGCCATGATGTTCGAGGCCAAAATTGTTCAGTTAGTATCCAGCAGAGTGAGGTTAATGAAGCAATAGAGCCCACAATCACGTTATATACTTTACCTTCGGGACTAACTCGACATTAAGAAACATTCGTCGGTTCCTAAAATACGAAATAAATCAAAAATGTTAAAATACTCTAAAACATCCCAAAATTGTATTAAGGACGGATCGCGTTTTACGGATCCCCTAGACGACCTTTTAAAATGTAATCACTTTGATTCAATAAACGTTTCCAAATCGACACCCGGGAGAGATTTTGTTAATAATCAAGACTTGTGTAAAAATGTACTTCACCTGTATCTCGGGTTCATTCAACTACTGACAATAGAACAACTTGCAAAAATATTCTGAGCGATGACTTAAAATAAATCTAAAGACATCTCAGTTGTCATTTACTTTCATTTGATCTCTTTGATTTATTGTAATTCATCGAGACGTTCAATTAGGCAGATTAGGTACGTGGTCTGGAAGATGCATCATCAAAGCGAAGAGCTCGACTGGTTCTGATTTGAACAGACTTAATTATTCAACACGAGTCTTAACTTTTGGTTTAGAATTACAGGTTTGTGCAACCTGACTAACTTACTACAATAATCACCACAGTTTAGTTAACAACAGTTAGACAATTCAGACAAGTACAGCGTGACCACAAATAGCAAAGGCGTCATTCCAGCCATCCATGGTTGAATATGTAAGCCATAAATGCTCCATGAATTGTTTTATTTATCTACCAACTAAGGGATTGTGGCATCTATTTCGAGTTGTTAAAATAATAGCGGTGCTCCTACACAATAACTGATTGGGAATAGTTATTAAGTACTAGGCTCAAAGTGGTAAAAGCAACAGCGAATAGCTAGATGGACCCCGTATGCCGTGGTTTGTGAAGCTTGCCTAAGTGAGCCCGTTAACGTGGCGTGTGGTCCGCCCGTGAGGAATCGCCCTGACAGCGCCGCCGGCCGATCTTATCGCTCTCCAATATAAACCTATTAACTATGAGCTTGCACTTGATTCGGTATTAGTTACCGCTACCCGTGGGTGTTCAAATTTACTCGTGAATCAATAGTAACTTCATTCATTTTCAACTTTGGAGTACTTCAAAGTTAAGCCGAAAAGGTTATTATTAGGGCATTATCTTAGAAAGTAATGTGCTTGAATTAGTAATACGAGGCCGTCTATCTCTTCCCAAGGTATAAAGGTTGGGTTTTATTTACCCGTAATCAAGGTATTATATGTGTGTTGGTAGATTATACTCTTCGTATGAACAACGTTGAACACACTCGTTCCGCGTGTCTTGTTTCATGCATGTATGTCGGTAGAGTTGCGAGTAAAGACACGGCGATATTGCATGGCGTCTTGTAGGGATTTCCTGAACGGTGTTAAACGAGCTTTATTGGCCGTGTAGCGCCGCAGCGGAGCCGAGCCTGTGTAAATTGAACTGACAGTCTTGCACCTACGATTGACTGACACCGCTGAGGCTGAACCACTTTATCTATCGGGTAAATACTCCATACATCGAGCAGTAATTCAAACTGCTTTTGCGTGGGTATTGGAGCGGCAGTTGATTGCAAACTGCGGCATAACGGTCCTGTCAAAAAGTGTTGCAATGAAAAAATGTTGAATTGATGTTTGGCATGATTCCTTGAAAAGTTGTTGCGTGTGCATTTGATAATAAACCTTTGGAACATAAACAAATACCTTGTTCTGCTGGCTTAGACAAGATTCTTTCTACAACTTCTGAAAACTGTTAAACTGTATGAAATTGACTAAAGCACACTACAATTACGTCAATCCTATACATTTCTTTTATTTCGAAGGTTGTTTGATGCATCTTGGTCGTTGGGACTTTTTGTAGATGTGATGACGACACTTGCGTCCTTGCGTTAACACTTCGTTGTAATAATCCCAGGTAGTAATAACCTGCCCGATTTCGGTTTATCTAAGTTACGATATGCTGCATAGCTGTGTCTTACTTCGACGTTGACAGGTAGTAAAAGCGATGAAATACGGGTTGTTTTATGGTCGGTCATGAAGATGCATGCGTTAGTTTCCACAAGGGAAACTTAGTTTGAAGAGTGTTTAATTTGGCACTAAAAAGACTCCGCGTTGTTTAGTTCTCATGTTCACCAAACCACATAGAAAAAGGCGTAAATTGGAACGTATAGTTAAAATTAGTTTCATAAAAATGTTAAAAATGGCGTTCGAAAAGTTAGCGTTTTTGAAATTGATATACAGACAAAGCAGAAAAAGTGTGTTGGGAAATAAATTGGCAATTGTTTTCCAATTTTTGTGCAATTCATACCCGCCGGGTTGTGTTTATGGCAACGCTTAGTTGAGTGGAATGATTGTGTAAAACTGTTGGACGGACTCCAACGGGTGCGCGGCGAGAAACAAACGACACGAATAAAGTCAAATAAGTGAACCTAGCTGACTCCCGATGCAGGCACACTACACTACACGGGGAAATCTACCGTTTTATGAGCCTTGGAGAAGCGACTGTTTTGATTAATATTATATCCGAATTATACAGGATTTATTTAGAGTTTAATAGATACAAGGAATCCTGTTGATATTTTAGTACACTTACTGGATGATTCACTATATTAGATAAGTGAAGATTTTGCAGCTTTCTTTCTTATCTTTAAAATATTGTATAGGTACGTCTCTTGCATACTCATGTTTTCCTTCATACAACTTGCACAATTAGGTAAAAATAAATACAAAGTGTTTTCCTACAAATAAAATATACAAATAGGAATTCTGAATTCCCCTACAGTTCGCGATTTCTTATCGTAAATGACTTCTGGGTGGGACCCATTCTTATCTTCCAAGAATTTCTTGGTCAATAATCGATTCTGTTTGGGTTGCGTTATGCGTATACCTATACGGCTGTAGCTCATTCCTCCGCAGGCGTGATCGCGGTAATCTAACGGAAGTGATAAACAGAACGCCGAGGAATGCGATGGTTTATACATCGCCTAAAGGTCAAATTTCTTTTAGAGCGACGCTTTTATCACTCTAAATAGCTTCTTGTAACTGCGGCGTCATGACAAGTCTATTTTGAATTTAAATAAGGTTATTGCTGATCGAGATATTAATATTAGTCTATTCAGGATCTCAGGTTCGGGTGAATCTAAGAGCAGCTAAGTGCTAATACGTGTAAAATTATGCAAGCTTTCACCAGACAATATGGTTAGATCTTAAAATACATTCATCTGCAGTACCTAAGTCCGAGTGTAGACATGTAAGTCTTGACGGGGGTATTGCCGCTGCGTGTTGCTCTGCGCTGGCAGCGCTCCAGTCGTTTCAATTTTATCCCGCGGGGACTCTCTGTAAACATCCCTAAATGATAAACGGATAATTTAACGCTTCAGCAGAACACGAAAAATTGTGCATCCATTTATTTCGTCGGCCATACGAGCGTGAAGACATTCATTGTAGAAATTTATGAGTTCACGTTTGAGGTCGGTGCTCACACACTGCACGTTTCTCGCTTAGTGCAGTTCCACTTGGCGTAATAAATCTGTTGATAGCGTAATCATTTAAAGGCTTTGCATTAATTGCTTGGTGTGACTTATGTGTGCATTGCAAACAGCCGAAGCGCCTTCAGAGGCGGTATAAAAAGAAGTTTAATCAAAATAATTGCTAAGATAATCGAAAAGCCAGAAAAGCCCATCAACTTGAACAAAACACACATTTACAGCCGCCAGCGCCGTGAGCTGGAGCTAATCTTTATGGTTACAATAATTAACGCTCTTTGAAAGGTGGCATCTTGATGATGGCCATAAAGCAACATAATGCCAACATCTATACAGCCTGCTTTTACGATTATTTCATGTGCTATTAAGAGATTATTAAATTTTAAAATTTACGTTTAATGATATTTTTGTAATCTATCCGTGACTACAGTTTTAAATGTTGGAATGTTGGAGCGTCATTGTTATTTAATCGATATTTTATATCCATTATTTTATTTAACTTTTTGCTTAATAGCTTTGACTCAATCCGCATAAAATTCGCTATTCCTCTCGGAGCTGTCCAATTTTTATTTCGTACCTTTATGTTCGTCTTTGGGCTATAAAATATCCCCGTACCAAAAATCACGTCACATATATAATTAGTAAGATAAGATAAGAAAAGTTAGATATGTATCTAGTAGGTTAAAGAGCGGAAAGAAGCGTGTAGTGGTTATTAAATTTGTCGGGACTGTCGCCGTCATAGTTCGACAGGGCGGAGCACGGCGCGAAATCCAATTCCCACGATACAACAACAGCGGCGATACCATCGCAGCCTTCGTCGCCGCGGCACATAAATCTAGCTTTGATACATTTTGGTGAGGAGCCAACTTCGGTGCACCGTGCCGAGGTTTATTGTGTAAATCGCATCGCGATCACTATTCCTTACGTTTGATACTTGGAGCACTGCGGTGACAAACGTTAGCGATTACGATCGCAATTCGTCCCACATAAAACAACGTTAAGATCGAAGCGTTGGCTTTTACTATGTTTTGAAACGATCAACAAACCGCAGACAAAATGGCTACAGTAAGTAAAAGGTCGATTGATTTTACCGTTAGGTGGGAGTACCTTTTAATGGTATTTTATGTGAGAGAACATGGATGTGTTATCTATACCGTCTGTTAAAGGAATGATAGGTATCTTGTAGTATTAAATGTTAGAGTTTATGAGGTAGAAATGTAAATGTGCCGATATTTAGATTTAATACGACCGTGTTAGCTGAACGTGACACAAACAATTCCGAGCGCTGAGTGGGTAAATAATTACTTGGTGAAATCTTCGAGCAGCAATAAAGCCTTGTAACCTCATTGTAGCAAACAATATGGCACCGTGTAATCGCGGCGGGATCTCATCAAACTGCTGACTACAATGAATATGAGCTGAATCACCCAACCTTGTTCATTCGATATTCACATTATACAAATCCAATTGTAGCAAAGATTTATCTTGTGCAATAAAGGCATTGTGGCCGAAGCTCAGCCATTCGTGCGCATTCATATCGAAATAAAGACATTACATTATGATGTCGGGACCTAGCAGCCTGGTTGCATAATGAATCGGCTTCGATACCCATCTGCGGGCCGCTCCTTGCTTCTCGCGGACGGTGTCCAGGCATGTGCCGCACTATTAATATAATTCTGTGAAGCCGTCAGTATTTCGAGCGCTATCCGAAAGATAACAAAGCTTCGGTTTTCAAGAATTTGAAAATTGGTTGTAAGTCATTATTCATTTTATTGAACTTGCTTGTCTACTAGATAATGTTTCGAGTGGTTCACAGGTCGAGGGTTGTATCAAAACTGAGTTACGTGTTACCTGCTTTTTATACTTACAGTATTTTACATTTTACAATTTACGTCACTATCTAGTATGACTGAAGTTTGTTCGTAAAGAGAAAGTATCTGCAAATTCATAAGGTATGTTACATATTGTGCTGAATTCTTGTGCAAGCCAAACTGAAACAATTCATATTTGCCCAATGTAGTTTAAATTAGTGTAAAATAATTGGTATTTACAAAAGCAAACAAAACAATTTAAACGTTGAGCTGCTGACATGGGTTCTGAGAGATCTCATCGGGGTCTTAACTCCGCAAGTCCTCTAGATTTTTTCTTAGTGGTCGGGTGTTGAGTCGGTTAAGTAATAGGGTTCATTTTCAAGTCGGTGAGGCCGGGTCGTTAATCACGCGGAGCGTTTCCGTCGCGCGGTCGCCGCGCGCCCGCCCGCCGGAACACACAGTTTATTTTAGATTGTTTTTGATAAAACAACAAAGACAAATGATTAAAACATATCGTTAATCATTTTTGTGGATTAATACATATTTCCTTGTGCAATATGTTACGGGTTTGCGGCGATTATTGTGGTTTTGAACGGTCTTTTTGTTGTTGCGTATCGTAATGGGGTGAGATGTGGAAATGAAATGCATTAAAATACAGTGACATTTAAATAAATAGATTTATTATTATGCGATTTCGTAAAAGCGTTTTAAAGCTGGCTTCAAAAATACAATTTAAATGAAGATCGAGTTAGCGGAGATGTCCGGGCGGCGCGGCCGGGCCGAGCGCTCTCGTGTTGGGTTATGAAAAACCGATCACCGGCACCCAGTGCCGCCGGCTCCAAATTAATGTGTCACAAACTGTATCGAGCTATATTGATGTTGAAAAATGACGGGCCCCGGTTTGATTGCAATCGTAAATCTCGGCGCTAGGTGCGGAGGTAGACTAAACGGTTTACCCTGAATCACTCACACTCATTTAATCAATGTTTGAGAATTTTTGTTTCATTTAATGAATGTTTTACGTCGCCGAATTTTAATTCGTCGACAGACATTGACGACACACATGCAGTTATAATTTTTTGGTGGGCACAAGTTTAACCTAACCTAAACTTGGTAACCCATGATCAAGATAACAAAAACAATAAGGTTTCGGCAAAACTTAGCTTTTGACGAAATTATACATTCGATCAAGTGAGTTTCGGTGATTCAAGAGGATACTAGACTGAACATATGGTTAGTTTTATATTGCTCTTTGAACTCTTTTTATTTGCTGTCTCGAGAATGCTAATACCTTATCGCCCTTATCGATCTCAGATCCCCTTTTAGATTATCTTTAGGTCGACTGTGCACTCGTTTTTAACACTGTATAATTTTGTAATGTATTCTCAACGTAGATTATTAAGCCACTACCTTCATTGTCGTCAATGCTCTCCCTTTTGTGTATATTTATATCATAAACACCACCCCAAAATATTGTACATAAAATCTATTAACGTCGACCGATAACGTAACGATTAATGTCTTTCGCTGATATGTTAGCTTAGGAAGTGGTTTGATTGTAATATTTGCAGCAGTCCGTAACGTATCTTTGATTAATAGCGGCATTATTCGTCGGTGGATGCGGAGGCGAGGCCGAGATCGGAATTATTATCGTGAGGCTCACGCTTGGCTGATCACAGCACAAAATTAAATGAGGCTTAAGGCGGTGGCAAGGCGAAACGGACGGACGTGCTATATCCCGTCGAATTTCTGGGCTTGTGGCGATGCGGCCACTTGTATTCATGGCCGGGCTCCTGTCCGCGCCGCACTCTCCCGCCGAAATTGATCCGTTGAAATTTATTTTCATTCAGCACTGACGAACAGCGCACAGGTATCGGGCAATCGGCGATGGTTTTCGGGACGTTTTCAGCTC
This sequence comes from Acleris sparsana, assembly GCA_923062465.1. Lineage (NCBI taxonomy): Eukaryota > Metazoa > Arthropoda > Insecta > Lepidoptera > Tortricidae > Acleris > Acleris sparsana. Next base: position 14,184,427 of record OV281289.1, read on the forward strand.
TCCGGACCAGACGTGTCAATGTGACGTAATGGACGGAAAGCTGCTAGGTTTTTGTTTGGAGACGAAACAAAGCTTAACATTTTCTTTTGTGTCGTTTTAAGGCAAAGGGTTCAACGTTGTCGAAGTTTATTTTTGTCCTCATTATGAGATATAGTTGAACAATACGTGTATAATACTCGTACAATGTATCATCCAATTAACAACTTTAATAATTAACATCTTTCACGTCATTTGAGATAATTTATGCATAACCCTCGGCAAGACAACTTTTCGCACTGAACCGTTCAGAGGCTTTGCGAATGACATATTTGTATCAATTTATCTGAATATCGCCGGCCAGTGCTTTATGACCACGCAGTCGGTGCACTCTCCATTAATTAATTTTTAATCAGCCTGTGTTTGCCTACTGCGTGCGCCAATAAGTAAAATGTTCCAATCGTCGAATGCATTTCATATCGAATTAAGTGATAATTTGTGCAATTTATTCGCTGTCAATAAATTGATTCGCAGTCTTATTTCGGTCTAGTGATTTTTGTGGCTACGAAACAATGACTATACGATATTATTATGTCATAAAAATTCGGAATTATTGTAAATTAAGCGAGATATATTCCTCCTCATACATCAATCACCATCATCATCGTCAGCAAATAAAAGTCCATTAGTCCTAGACTGAAGCACGCTTCTTGGCTTCAAATGCGGTGACTAATTAAGAATAAGAAATGTTTTTTTTTTACCACGAAAATTTACAAAAAGAAATAAAGTACAATTTATGACATGAATATGTGCTATATAAAATTAGATTATTTTAATATTTGAATAATACTGAACTACTTATAATCGTTGAAAGTACTTAATGCGCAATATACTTAATGCGCAATTTATTTTTAAAACTAGGTTGGGATATAATTTTGTCTTTTTCCTTTAGTTTCCATCAGTTCATCCGTCAGAGCTTCGTTATAATTATTTTACTTCTAAGTGAACGACAATAAGTGACCGGACCCACAGGTACAGTATTTATTTGGACAAAACCAATAAAATCTGAGTTCAGGCCGCTCGGCTCGGATTCTGTTTTTCTATGTCGAACAATGAAGCCAATGTTCGATAGGACTACTCAGACAGAGTAATGGCGGGAAATTGGTTTACACTACTACTACTTATTAGAGGTAGGGCCACCAGGCACTGCTGCCATTGATTTTTTTAGTCAATCAATAAAATGTTAAAGTTGATTAAAATGTCAAAATCCTACTCATATTATTAATGCGAAAGCTTGTATTGTAATTTGTTACTCCTTAACGCTGCAATGACTGGACGGATGGACGGACACATAGGCTACTTTTTAACCCGGAAAATTTCAAATTTCTCATGGGAATAACGATAATCGAAATGTACGGACGAAGTCGCGGCAGAAGCTAGTTGTAAATAAAAGCTGTATTTCCCATGGAAATATTAAAAAAAAATGCTCTTGAGCTAGATTGTTCTGATTATGAAACCCTCGCATCTCTTGGACACTACATCCAAAACGTTAAAAGTTTGCTTTTTTATTTTACACCAAAAATGTATAATGACGTCACCTACAACATTGAGCTCAGTTTATTCCTAACTCACAAAATACAAAATCATAAAAATGTTATTTTTGGTTTTCAATGCCAAAGAGCAACGACTCGTCTTCGCAGAATAAATTGTGCGACCGCCGCAGCAAACAACGTCATTTCAAACTGGAAGATGTAAATCCATTCTTTTGACAACTTCCCACTTGTAAGGATATTATTATCACCCTCAAAGGCAAATTATTCTTTAAAAACAAGCTATTGGATTCGTTTAATTGCCGTAGTTAATCCAACTGTCCCTGTCTGCGAGTTTTAATTTGCAATGGCAGAAGGGGAGCATTCATGCTCAAGATTTCGAAGGTAAACACGGGGTCCCAGAGTACTCAAAGGTAGAATATATTTTTAAGAACCTCATGGACTCTCGAGGAGTTAAATTGAAAAGTTTTCCTTTCCAGCCCTACTTAACATTTCGGCCTGAGAATCTTTATAAAATCGGATTACCTCTAATCAGAGTTAATGAATAAAGTGGAGAAAAAGTATGTTTTGATACACTTAACCTATTAAATTGAGTCTCTAGTACATGTCACAGTACTACCTACTTACTACTTACTTTTGACGACACGATGGTCTATTTGGTTGTGACCCTGCCAACGAAGCTAGCGGTCCTGGGTTCAAATTCCGGTAAGAGCAGATATTTGTATTATGAGCGCGAATATTTGTTCCTGAGTAATGAATGTTTTCTATGTAGTTATTTCTCTATATAATTATTTATATCGTTGTCTAGTAACCATAGTACAGTGGAGTTCATAAATATGTGAACACTTTAGTACCTTGTCACTTTAATCGCTGTGAGAACTCGTATAGGTATGGCAATTTAAACATGGAATTACATAGGAAAGATACTGAAGTGTACACATATTTATTTATGAACGACTGTACAAGCCTAGAGCTTAGTTTGGGACTAGATAAATTGGTGTGACATTGTCCCTTGATATTTAGTTACTTAAACCCTCTGTGTCATATAAGTTAAGGCACTCAGCTCACCTAGTTTCTAAGGAACCCGATGCAAAATTCTAGGCATAAAATATATAACAGAAACGTGGACTTAAAAATCTGTTCATCATAACTAAATTTTAACAATAAAGCGATCATAAGAAATCCCACAAATATCGCTTTTAAGTGTACCAAAATGGGGCCTGCACCGCTTCTTTCAAGCAAGGATGCTCCCGGCTCTTTTGTTCTGAGCTTAAGAATAAACCAATTAATTTTAATTTTAAAGACAGATTTATTTTTTAGCTTGCTGCATAAACGATTACGTCGGTACTAATAACTTCATAAACCCCGCCGCAGGCATATTTATAAGTTTAAAGAATTAACATATTTTTTGTGAGTGGGCATTTAATCTGTGCGTTATTATTTTACGTAACATGACCACTAATCGATGATGTGCTTTAGAATTTTAATCGTCATTATCGTTAGCAATTGTTACTTTATTTTATTGTGCTTCTTCAATGAATTTCTGATGCAGACTGTGCAGCTAATGTCGTTATTAATAATGTTTATGTTTCGGTGCCCTATTTTTGACTCCTTTCATCTCGAATTTTAAAGCTGCATGCTATAAATACACGAGATGTTTCATAATATTATACCGTCGGCAATAAAATATGTAGTTTAGATAGAGATATCACTATTTCATTAGCGTTGACATGGAATTAGAACATGTTGCAACGGGTATAAAGCGTTGTCGGATTAGACCACTGTGTGTGAACAAGTTATTCTATTTTTAACCGACTTCAAAAAAATGTAGGAGGTTCTCAATGAGTTGGGATATTTTTATTTTTTATTTTTTTATGTATGTTCTCCGATTACTCAAAGGCCAGTGGACCGATTTGAATTTTTGTTTCGTTATTTGAATAGGTATACTTTCTAGTTGGTCACATCGTCAACATGTCAGGATCTGATGATGGGATCTTAGAGACATCAAGGGAACTCCTCAAATATTATAGGGACAGCTATAGCGATTTTGGTATTTTTCACTGTAACTCGTGCATTTGCTTTTGAAAAGTACTAAATGGTGAAGTGGAACTGATGATGAAGACCACAGATGGCCACCGGAACTCCATAATGGTACATATTTGAAGGGCGGCGATAAGATACCTCGATTAAGGTACTTGAGCGAATATGGCGAAGCTCATTTAATTGTTTAAATATGACTATGATTTTCCCGTGGCGTTGTTCTAAAGTAATGTTCTAAATAATGATATGGTAATTATAAGGTTATATATAACAGCATAAATAGGATCACTAAAAAGTATTAAATAAAATAAATGTTGAAAAACAAAACCAACTGTATTCGGCTTTTGGTTTAAAATATTGAGGGACGCCGACTTCAGTTGGACAGACCTACCTAGCGAAGTACCTACTATTTTATAAGAAGTTATTTCTCGCATTTATGTAGGCGGGTTTTTGTTTTTATTTTAATTATCACGACCAAGAAAACTACAGTTACTAATTGAACACGTCGGAGATTAAAAGTGTCCTACCTTCTGTTACTTCATAATTCCCCAAGCTACAGGGCAAAACTAAATTCAGTTTAAAAGAACGTCAGGTTAAAATTTTGGTGCTAGCGGCTTTAATTTATTTTACATTAGCTTTTGCCTGCTCCGTCCGTTCGTGTAAAGTAAGGGTAAAAAGTATATAGTGAGGAAAAGTGCATTACCGCGTAACTTTAATAAGAGAAGTTGTTATTTTTGCACCTGATTGAATAGATTAGAAACGCCGTATTATACTAACTATACCTGACGCTATGCCACTTTCCAGCCTTCCAACAGGGAATAGGGTAAAGGCACCAGTTGTCAGCCAGAGACCAGTAGTCAACCTTATATGAGTGCGAAGAGTGGAAAATATATCTTACGTACTCTTCCCACTCATACAAAGTATAGGCAGAGGCCGACGCCAGGTCTCTGGCTGACCACTGGTGACTTTACCCTATGCATGTTTTTTTTACAGCTTCAATAAAAGCTGATTCATGTAATGAATGAGCAGGTGGGAAAAAACATTATTTGAATAGCTATAAGAATATCTCTTTCTAGCAAAACAGAATTTTACGTGGAGTTTGTATGGTCGAATTGCACGATGACGTCACCGGTGCACTTCGGATCTCTTTGTCTAATAAGCATTTTAAAAGACTGTATCATCCGTATTTCATGACCGATTTTAATTTTAATTTCACTTTTGGTGATCGCTTTTACGCTATTTTCATATTTTGTTGAGAAATGCCATTTAAAAACGCATGCATATTCCCTATGTCCTCTTTTTCATACGAGTAGTATAAACGAAGGCGCTTCCCCCCATCGTTCCCTCTGTATATCCCTCTTGTACCTTTAAACTACGCTACGGACTGTAATGCTGTTTACAGCAGTAGATAGTGATTCAAGGGGAAGATTTTTATGTACAATCAATTCTAGATTATGTACGGATGTTACAGAAAACTCACATAAACCGAAGCCAAGCGAGGGCGGGTCGCTAGTTACTAGACATTGCCCCGTTAAAAAATAACAAATAAACAAAGCCACGCTAGCACTTTCGCATCTACAAGTATTACTTATATAATTTTATTTTGTAACTAGATACTATTGGACCTAAAATATAATACTTACCCATTTTACTTTTACCGAAGTGATATAAATATCACCACAGGTAATGCGAGATAGATTGATTAATGCAGCACGTGGGCCGTAACGAACACCTTTACGCAGCGCCGGGTGATGGTGATGAATTAATAACACGCCGTTGTTTTCACATCTATCAGATTTATATTCATCATAAACTACTTCATGATCAGTCACGTACCGGTAAACTACTCACGGGACAAAAGAGGGGCTTTATCGAATGGTTATTTCATTCAATTGATACTCGTAATCAAGAATCTTACAATTTATGGCAACTTTTAATGTGTTGTGTTTATGGTTTTTAACTTGTTTTTCTTGGTATTTATTACTTATGTCATGGAGAAGGAATTCGAGCACACAGGCCATCTGATTGTAAGTGGGGCTGAGACCCATAGACATTTTCATTTTTAAGACTTCAATCTCAAATACGTTGCCAACCCTGAGGACTGAGATGAAATGCCTCTACGCCAGTAATTTCACCGGTTGTCTTATCCCCACACTGAAACACAACAATGCGAACACTGCTGCTTGGCGGTAGTTTAAATGATAAATAAGTATAGAAGAGATAGGTCTTTAATTTATTTTTAATTTTTTGCCATTATGAAATCTACACAGGGCACAGGTCCACGGGGATAGGTTTTTTTTTTTTTTTAATAATCATACTACAGAGAGGCTGTAAAGGTTTCTGCTACACACTTCCATTGACATAATTATATTGTACATACATTATTTTTATTAATTACTTTTCTTGCCCAGGGTTGTCAAGCATCCCTTGCCACCCGCTTCTAAGAAAAATAATAGCCTACTTTCAAGTATGAGATAAAAAAAATATCCCCGAATTTCTTAGTGTAGGCCCTGCTGCCTGGAGGTTGGGTGATTATTTACGTGACACCGGATCCTTCAGAAAACCTACGTGCGCCTCGGGCGCCTCATTCAAATGCAAGGCGTCCGTTTATTAGCTGGCAATCAATACGCACCCAATCTTTTCAATTGATTCCTGTAATCGAAACATGCTCGGCGCCACTGACTGTTTGCAGCTTTCGTTTACGATGAACCGAGAGTTTTCAAGTTTGATGGTAATAAGAAACAAATGCTATCACTAAATTATTATATTAAAACCTTTTATGTCAAGAGCTACCATCACTTCGAAGAGCGGTGTTAACACAAGTACCTATGTTTTCAACTTAAAATGAGGAATCTGCCATTATTGTTACCTAGTTTTAAGTTACGTACTGAATACTAAAATTTATTATTAATACGAGTAACTTCGGATAAATTAACGAGTTAGGTTTTGTTAACAAAGTTTCGGCTACATGTAGGTAGTGAATAAACATGAAACATCGGTTTTGGTTAGGTAAGTTCTTATTTATATTGCTCTCTCAGTCAGTTCTAGCACCTACCCATCCATAAGCTTATTAAGGAAGCAAGGCGAAATAAAATCTCGAATGATGGACTACGTCTATACTAGAGAATATAATCACTCATATAGAGGTCTATTCCGTATAGATAGATACCTACTCGTACTATGGATTCTACCAACTATACAACACATACAGGTATATAAAATACTTACTTATACACATTAAAGAGTCAGAAACAAGACTGTTTATTGCACAAATATTTGCCCTTATCGGGAATTACTTAACCTTGTGGCTTCGGAGGGTCACTACATAGGCACCAGGGCGCATTCCCAACAGGAGACCACTACCACTAAGTTGAGTTCGTAATACAATGAACACTCCATAAATTACAAATGGATTGAATTAATAAACTACTGTAAAGAAGAAGCGCCGTAAGAACCAAATACAAAGAAGATATCAATTACTAGGTGGTTTTAATACCAACGCTTATTAATCGGCCTGTCAGAGCTCACTTTTGAAACCTTATTTGCATGAAGTTGAAGACAATATGCGCGCTTCGAAAGCGCCGCTCTTAAAACAAGAACCCCGAAAGCAAAATATGTTACGTTTACTTTTAGGATTTGCAGTGATACGCGAGGCGGTCGGTTAGTGTTTATTTATTCGGCAGGATTAAGCGGGAATAGTGCAGCAAGTACAGCTGCCAGTGGTTCTACTTAAACTTTGCTAAACGGCCGGCTCCACTGAAAGCCTTCTAAACTCCGACTGCATTTTGCGCGCTGCATTTTGTGTGTTGAAATAATGTTTGTTTAAGCAGGGATTACCGCCAAATACAAACAACTGTCAGTTAAATGTTATCTTAAATAACACCATCATTATTTCGTTTTGTTTATTTATAAAGTTTAAGTTATTCCGACAGTTACACGGCTGTGTTTACTTGAACAGCTTTCGTCTTATTTTATTGTTTAGTAAAATTAAATACCATTAATATTTCGATGATCTTTAGCTAAGCTTGTCATCTCTGGTCAAATATTTGTAATATAAAACGACGGTAAACGTAAGTGACGTAACGTACCTATGCATATTAAAGCAACATTTACACTGTGTCCAAACATAAAGAGATTTACTCACCAAAAACAAACATGTTATGCTTGATATTTCCGGCAAAATAAAACAACATGTCCGGAAGTCGTACGTAGTCTAAACAATGACTGGTGCCTGGAAGCTTGTCAAAAGTTTCCAACAAATCTAGAGTGGAGGAGCTCGGAGTCCGGATTCCCGGGATTCCGTTCACGCCGGGAGAGGCGCCGGCCACTGTCATGATGAGACAGGCTATAAATTTACCAACACCAGGCAAACCGTAGCTACTCGTAAATACCTATCCCGTGCTCTAATAGGAGACACTTTAAGTACCCTCTCTAAACTAAATGTACTCCAAATAGTTGTATCTTGTATTGCACGTTGATTGATGACTCGCCCTCACATCTAAAGCAGACATAATACCACTCGAGATGTAACTTCGATATAAAAGCGTGACAGTAAAATATGCCTCTGCTCCAAATAGGATCAAATTTCAAAAGAAATAGATTAAAACTTCAATAAAACTTAATTGAAAAGCCATCAAAACGTCAGGTAGCGATAAGCTTGCTCCCGAGCGATCCGTTTGAGAGATGAAAAATGGGTCTCGGGTGTAATCTGCCGGCTGGAGACAGCTGCTGATGGGAGTGACTCGGCCTGGGTGTAAATCACTGTCGGTCTCTCCTACAACGGCTGCAACACCGCAATTAAGATAAGAATTGTCGTACTTTATTGCTCTGATGCTTCTGCAGTCTCATTTGCATTTTTGCCGTTTATTCATATTCATTCATACTTTTATGAATAACTAGCGACCCGCCCTCGCTTCGCTTTGGGTTATGCGAGTTTTCTGTAACACTAGTTCATAAACCAGATTTTTAAATAAATAGACCTTCCTCTTGAATTACCTTATATTAATTATCTATTGGTAAAAACCGCATTAAAATCTGTTGCGAAATTTGAAAGATGTAACCAAGCGTACATACAGAGGGCGACCGCGACAGCAACTTTGTTTTTTACTATGTAGAGATAGAAATCACTTCAGTTTTCATACTTAGGTCCTTCATATTTGATTATTATGATTGCGAAGGTGTTTGTTTGTTCTGTTTTCAGTATGCAACGCCTCAACCGATTGATGAAATTTACACAAAGATCTTCAATTTCCAAAAGAAATTTTAAATGCATTAGGTATTAATCTCACGCCTAGCGTAACACAACATATAACAACTTACTGCATGCACTTTGTTGCCTTATTATTCAGGCGAAACTATAAAAAGGCGGTAACACAAACCGTTCACGGCTCTGCGGCTAAACGAGCTCAAGTAAACAGAAATACAAGGTACCTAATGCAAAGCAAACAAACAAATGTCTACCATTCGAGTTTATTCACAGAGAACAACGTAGGATCGACTTTTAAAAGCTTTTCGTGTACTTTAGGGTTCCGTACAAATAACATAAATTGCTTGTTTTTTTAGACATGAATAATCAAGTTTATTGCTAGAGATCAATCGCGTACATTTGCGGCGAAGTTCTTTACAGATAAACGTTTATAAGTGAAACAGACAGCTGTATATTTAAATTTAAGTCAGTGAGAGAACCCTGGAATATCGATTTCGCTGTTGATTCTTACAATCGAGTTGTGTTTACCGCCGGATGTCGGATTCGGATAGAACGAGATAACATATCGGATTACAATGAATAATAAACGGTCGCTCCTCTCGGGTCGGGTACACTGTACAATAACCTGCAGTCACGAGTACTGGAATACTGGTTTTATAGGAAGCATGCAGTCAAAATAAATGATCGGAGTCTGTTCTGTATTCCTCCATGTTTCTTCAGTTAATTTTAGAAAAAAAATGTCATACGGATTATCTGCCCAATGGAAACCGGACTCACCTTAGAACTGTATCACAGTGACGTTATGATTCAAGTCGTAAGAAGTGTCAAACAAATTGATTCATAATTTTACTGTGACACCGTTCTATGGGGGCCAGGGTTCTATTCTATTGGGCTGATAGTACCTATTCGACATCGTAGTTAAAGCCAAAGTAAAACCTACTTTCAGTCTAAAATTTATCATGGTTGTTTAAAAGAGAGCTCTCAGTCCTACATCAGTGTTTCAAGGACAAAACAATTTATAACTTATCTAAGTGAATTAAGATTAGGTTTTATTAGAAACCCACCTGAATGAAAAGTAAACATGTGATAAAATTAACAAAAGCAGTTAGTTCTACGTACTAAACGCCGTTTGGGAGGGAAGATTCTAGAGGAAGACCGAAGGTCTGGTAAAGAGCGCGGCAAAACGATGGTTTCGATAAAATAAAGCAAAGGAAAATTCTTGAGCTAGTATTCGTAGTGTCAGTAATCTAGTCTCGTTGGCCTAGATTCAAGTATTTGTACAGTCAAAAGCAGTCATATCGTTACACCTATCGCGTCAAATATATGCATATTATTGTGGTGGCATAGAGGCGTGTAATATTTTTGACGGAAGATATGCAAATATTTATGGAAGGCTAGGCTTTACAATAAATTCACCGCAGTATATGCACACACTGACGATTAATCCGCTATGAAGTAGGGAGCATCGTGTAATTGAAGTTAATTAAAAACATAATTAATTAATGCTCTTATGCCTGAACTGAAGGAGAACGATGATCCTTGATTAAAAGGGGGTGATGACGCATGCGCTTTAATAAATATTATTATGGTTATTGTCTATCACACTTTTATTATTTACATTGATAAATGATGTGTTTTAAAAACCAAAGCGTTTTATTGTACAGTCAGCATCCTAAATATGTATACATTAACAAGATTTCAGATATATATACAACCTTATTCCCTTGCATTAGAGTCGTGTTTACATATTTTTGAAAGTTTAACTGTGTCCATATTATTAGACGTGACTGTACATAAGAAGTTCTATCGAATTCGTATTATTTAATGCGTATAAATGATTACTTTGTGCATATTTTAAAAGATGAATACCAGCGCCATCGACCACGTGACATTTAAAACGACTTTAAATATTTGAAACCACTGAACCGATGAAATCTAGTATGGAGATATGAAAAAGCTTGAGCTCCGGGGAAGAAGATAAGTGACGTTATAACCCGGAAAATATAAGTTTCCGAGGGAAAACGATGAACGAGATCTACGCCGACGAGGTTGCGTATAAAATCCATTCTCTCTGGATGTTTTGAGAGACTACTAAATCCAGAATTATCTTCCGATCGTAACTAGAAATAGCTTAACCTCATCAACTCCGTGCTGTTTATGTCACATTCATTGATTTATTTAACGTATCTGTGTCTTCATTTGACTGAATAAATCCATTTCTCTCTTTCTTCTTTCATCCTTTTTATGTCACAAGCTAGACAGTTAACTTTTCGGTTTGATCTGTCACGTCTTTAAAAAACCTAACAGTCGCAGGATGTCACAGGTGTAATTTCTTACATTGCTCAGCTAAAATGAAACTGTCGCCTGTCACTTGTCACGTTGTCACCGTCACATATGTGAAATTAGATTAAACTGCTTAAAGGTACTCGTATTATTACTAAACCTTGATTTTTAATTCCGTAGAATTCTGACTGCTGTCACATTCTGACTTTTTAGGATTTTCAATAGTATTTAACATGATTTAAGTACATAAAATACATAACATGGATTTGTGTTACAAAGAAAAATTAAGATTAAAAAAGTCCAAAGATTTGTAATAACAATGATCAGAATCATCAATCAATTAATCAAGACCAGGAATCGTCAGAATTCTATGGAATTAAAAATCAAGGTTTAGAAGACATTTCTAATGACAATTGTAAACTCACGTATACATACAGTGAAATACTCGCAACCATTCGCGAATGCTTTTAATATTAGAACCTGCCTGCGGCACCTAGTCCCTTACTCCTTTCATTAAGGATACATTACTCCTTTTATTCTTGTGTAGATTACAAATTCTATAACAGTCCTTTGTCTCATTTAGCATTTATTTATAGCGTATTCAATTTAAATACCGCTCCTTTCTCGTTTTATCGCCGGAGAAATTGTTCCAGTTGGACCCCGGCTCGGTTTTATTTGTTTTGTCAGTTTTGCTCTTGTTGGGTGCCACCGCCGGCGCGGTAAACTGGTTTACTCAAGGAATTGATGCTTGTTTGCACATAAAATCTACAAGGGTACAAAACAATAAAGACGACCGAAATGCACGCGAAACAGAATTCCGGGGAGTCTATTTACTTAAGAGAGGGATCAAATATTTAGGAACTAAAGTCGGTCTTAGTTTGTAAGCTGCTTGAAATGACTCTAATTAGATTCTTTTTCGTTCACAAAAATGTGAGAAAAAGAAATTACTTTATTTGTATAAAATAATATATGTTTAGTTAAAAGCTACATACTTATTAATTAATAAGTTAAAACCTCTAACCATGAACAATATCGTTAAAGTTCCCCTTTAAGCGTACTTTTCCGCAGTTCACCAGAAACAGCAAAAAAATATTGACTGCCAATGCTTAAGATCTTGAGCTCTAGAAATAACGATTAAGGAAATGTATAAAGGTGTAATTAAAAGTTAAAAGTTGTGTGATAGCAGAACGGGCCGTGCCAAGAGGCCGCGTGGGACGTGCCTCGCGTGGCGATGCGAGAACCCTTGCCCGCCGAATTAGTGGGAGTTTTTGATTTTACAAATCCTAATCAGTTGAGAATATGTGATGTGGGATTAAGAGTTTTTTCGCATTATTTATTTTGGCCATTTCTTGTTATACTCGTAATTGGGATGAACACGTTATAATAACCTCAAATTGCCTTAAAAATAGACAATTTAAAGACTCCCTATCATTCATAAACGCACAATATACTTACTATTTTATTTTAGTTAAAGTGTTGTCATCGTTTTCTATCAGATTCAAATGTCACAATGACGGATAATGATAAAACATATTTTAAGCATACTTTAGCTACTGTGAGTTTATGAATAAGAGCGACTAATTTGAAATATTTTGCATTTTAGGTACCTACTTTTCTTTTCTAGGTTTGGGGTGGACGCGTTGTTGTATTTTTGTTTTAAATCCTCGGACTTCTTTAATTTTAATTGGACGGAATAAACAACTTTAGGATTCTCTTGCTTAATTTTGCAATTATTTCAGTAATTTTATTTTATTTTAATATCCTGATTTGTTCCACATGCTTTTAATGGATGACTACTTTATCAAAATAGGTCTGATCTTTTTTTTTAATGAACCTAAGCGTTTTTAATAGCCGAATAAATGATTAATTTGTTTTTACATACCTACATACATACATTAAAGTACGCCTGTTTCCCAGAGGGATAGACAGACACCACTTCTTTCAACCTGTTACGATCCTGACAAATCTCTTTCGCTTCTTCCACAGTCATACATCGAGTCATGCATGCACGTCGATTTCGGGTACTTACTCAAGATTCGGCCTCTTCCAGTACTTCTGCGATTTGTTTCGAAAAAATACGCCTAGGGCTCGCTTTCGCTCTTTATATCTCTTTCGTCAATCTTCTTACAACCCTTTCCAAATGACCGAACCATCGAAGCATGCCCTTTTCAATCTTAGTCTCTACATCTTCATTTAGTCCACATTTCTCTCGGATCTTTCATTCACAAATACTATTATTTTAATTAATTATTTTGTATAGTGATATTAAGAAAACCATGAAATTTAATGGTAAGAAGGTCCTTAATGTTGCCGTCATTGTAACCTAAAAGAAACATCTAAACTAAAGCCAGAGCATCAAACCTACTAAAGTCAAAGAATGGCTAAAACTACTTTGATCTAAGTATCCATAATACTTGATTAGTTTCAAAACATTTAAAATCCTAATCTCCAAAATGGTTTTTGAAAATTTTGACTCAAATCATATAGATATTCCAATTCAATTTTGAATAGGACGGCACAAACTCCAACTAAAATAGCCCAAGCATTTATAGCCTTGTGGATGAGTCTATAATAAAAGGGCCCTCGAATGTGTAATGCTAGCAGTCTAGCCGCCATTTTTTGTCGTCTTGGCAAATTAAAAGCTCGGTTCGTTGCAGGGTTAATTAAAACTGGAGGTGCTCCGCCCGCGTCGCGGCGAAAGAGTTGTTATGAGACATTTATCTCTTTACCTAGAGACAAATAAATTTGACAATGCCGTAGAAAACTTGAACTCTACACCGTGTTTTTTTTGATTTACGATAACTTTAAGGGAACGTTCTTTAGGTCAAACAAAGTTAATTTCCCGAAGACAGACAAATGATAAGTCTAACGGTTTTAAAGATATTTAATTTTTAAATTTAATCAGTTAATCACGTTAAACTAGTGTAAAAGGCTATTATTAATTGATAACAACAATTTTCTTTTAATACTTATGAGTAAAGAGTTTCCAATTGTTAGGTTTGTATACGCGTCCATCTAAAGTGACAATCTTGTACCTGTCAAGTGTTATCTTTACTTGTGTGTGTATGTCACGCCAACATAGACGTATTTGACACTGATTATTAGTTAACTCTAAAGGCCCTTTTAGAATGACCAAAGATAAAAGATTTCATTATTTTGATCTAAACTGAAAAAAAATTTTTTTTTTCAATATTTGAAAATCTAATCTACCAATTAGTTTCTATGGATATACCTAGTAATATGCCGAAGTTATCGTAAATCAAAAAAAACACGGTGTATATCTCAGATCAGTACTACAGAAATCACTAAGCACGTTCATGGGGTAAAAAAATAAAATGGAATTACAGATTAAATGCAAGAAATATTCTTCTCCTCCTTTTTCTGGCTGTTCCACAGCGTTTTAGCGTAAATGAAACAACTTAAAAGACGCAAAGAAGATTATTTATATTTATAGAGTAAGGTGACAGTAAATACCGATTTGCATTCCAACTAACTTATATCCTTTTGTAAGAATCATTTTATAACTAATTTATTAATTATGCTGCATATATCATTGATAAGAAGTGTCTAATGCATTGGCCAAACGTCGGCGGGGGCGCGACAGGAAAAAACGCTGTGTTACTTGCGATTAACATAATAAAGTACTTTACGGTATATTCTTTACATTATCCAACGCGATTAATAATAAATTAATTTTAGTCCTGTGAGATTGACCCTAACACACGGCTCACCTAGCGCCCCGAGCTAGGTAATATGTTTTTTGTCTCGTTGTGCCCTTCGCAGCCTTTCCATCGCACCGCTCTTGCCTCTAGCCCAGTATTCTTGTTTCTGGTTCGCGGATAGGTTTAGTATCTTTGTGTTGAATGTTGGCACGTTTACTTAATGCAATAATGTTTTACTTGATTTTAAGAAAACCACCTTTGCTCACTTCGTTCCTTTTTTCGTTTCACAATTATAATTTGATCCCCGATTGCCTAGACATTAAACCGAATAAGGTACCTAGAGTCCTACGATCTTAGATGAGTTGAAGTGTGACTACATGTATAAGGTCGAGAGACACACAGACTAAGTAATTTATACGCATGACGGGTCAAATAAGACTGGAGGCTTCGTCGACAAGCTACCGGAAAGCTGCTTAAAGGACAAGAACTTTGTAGGTCATGCGCATTAAACACACGCCACAAACTTACAAGACTAACCCAACTAGGGAATGCAATTAACCGATTAAATGTAGCATCGGTTAATTTACCGGTTAAGATGAAATTTATCGATTAATCGATTAATAACCGGTTATTAACCGATTGTTTTTTTGCTTAAAAATAATGGTTTCCTTTAGGTTATTTAACATGAAAACTTGTGAACAAAGACGTGTAAATAAATCAGACATATTTATTATGTGAAAACGCTTTAATTAGTGATATAATTATTTCTTAAATGTTAGTTATAGATCAGTATTTAGACCACCAGTATACTAAGTTTCATTTCTACACATTTAGGACATTCAGTATCTTGAAAAATCAACAACAGTATAATAGAATGTTACTTATGGAGTAGTATAATATAAAAAAGTAGTTTTCCTCGTAATATTCGCTTGTAAAAAGTCAATTTAATAACAAAAAGTCATCAAAATAACACGCGCTTAACTGCTTATGTAACCACTAACCACTAGAAAACCAACAAACTAACACTCCAGGTACGCGTCTATTTGCATCAAGTGTGAAGGGTACACTAGCTATACCTCTGACGTTATCATCTGAGCTCTGGGGCCATAAAAACCCTTTTGCGAACATCTCGCTCGCTCTAGGGAGGTTAGCAGATTATAACGGTGTTTTAGAAAGAGACCATTAATCGGTTAGCCTTGTTTTTTGTAGCGCGTAGAGCATTCTCTCTTTCACTCATAAACGTGTAACCGCCCGGTGCAGTACAGTGCAGTGCAACATATCTTCTTTTGTTAGAAACAAAATAATAAAAGCGACACCAACGTTATTTGTTTCATTTGTGAAAATCTTATTAATTTTACAGCTCACTAAGAGTTTTTTTAATTGATATTATGCATAATTGCGTATATTGCGATGTTTGTGTAATTTTAATATATATTTAGTTTAATTTGTGTCGTCTTTCTAGTAAAAACTTAACAAATGAAGCTTTTTGCAGATCACTTCTATTAACCGGTTAATCGGTTAATTTCATATTTTAACCGGTTACGTATTTTGGCATAAATTTTCGATTAAAATCGGTTAATCGGTTAACCGATTAACCGGTTTGCATTCCCTAAACCCAACCAAATGAGACGAAATTTCCCCGATTGCGAAACAACGAATTTTAATTATTACGAGCAACACTGAAACTTTAGCAATGAGTTTTCATATCGTATTATGGATTCAAAAGTTGTGACGTTTTAATTAAAATTACAAGTTGTTTGAGTGTTCGCTCGTACGTGTCTCATGCACGTGACATCCATTGTAAGTATTGTAGCTAACTTTGCGTTATTCGTTGCACAAGAGGAACATTATTTTTAGTAATTAGTTCCAATTCCCGTAACCAGCGGTATGATTTGAACCACTCTGGGATCATTGCATTTCTTGATAAGACTTAATAGTTTTCTTAAAAGAAAAACAAACTGCACTCGGTTTTAAAAAATATATAGAAAACAAGTAAGGTTATAAAAATATATAATTTATTTTATTATTTATTGGTAAACAAACAGTTAAATGTTACAAAAAATACAAAATAATGTGGTTAATATGTGAGCCAAACCAGTTTTCACTACTATATAAAACATTAAATGCTCAGAAGAGACAAAATCGTTATCAGCAGATTATGACTTAATAATAAAATTTAAGAACGGAAGGAGGAGTATTCACTCATAATAACCAATGATTGTTTGATAATTTCAAAAAGTATGTTTATTTTTCTACAAGTTTAAATAAACTCATAAGGTTCAAAGATAAACTGTGTAATTACTTATTCTGAATTATTTAACTCGTATCGCAATACAGCGTTATTCAAGTGCGGTTCAGTTATTGCTGGTAGCTTTTAGCGGCAGGTAATTAATGCGCTGGCGCAATGCTGCAAAAATGTACCGGGATTAACGCGAGCATTTTCCGCCCCGCCCGGCGGCGGCGGGGGCGAAAGTTGTACTTTTATATACCATTTGTTAAGGTATTTAAAACCATGAAAATCAGTTACCATTAGTTTATTTACATGATCACTCATGAACAAGCTCACGCATATTCTACCTACCTAGTCCAAAACTAAGCTCTAGGCTCCATGGGTAAGCAGAAGACTGATACGTCAATCTTCCAAAATACAATTCTGATATGTCAGAGCCACGTGGTTAGGTTTGTAACTAATTTAGTCCTCATAGAATCATTAACCAAGTTAACTAGACGAATAAGATTTGACCATAGTATTACTGGGGTCCTAGTGAAAAAGGTTATAAGTCTTCTGAAGATCAACTAATAAGGGTTAAGGTCTAGTATATTCCGTTCATGTATATACCCTTTTTTATTCCGAGTTAAGTCAACTTGTACCCTTTGTCATTAGGACTATAATGAAGAAAGACCATTAAGTGAAAACGAGTTTGGAGATATTAAGTAATGAGGTTTCTAGAAAAAGAAACTTTTATGTTTTCTTAAACAAAACTAAATTTGTAGAGAAAACATTATAGTTCGAAATAGAACGACCATGTCTATAGCTACTTACATTCATTACCAGTTGTTACCAGTAACGGCACACTTTATGTATAGTTTACTGTAATAGTTATTAAGACTACATATCTAAATTTTACTGGGCCACATCCATGATGTCCGGTTATTTAACAATGAACGTAGTCAGTATTGTATTGAAAAATTCTATTAAAACAACCAACCGGTGTAGGCAGGTATACTCCAAAAATTACAATTTGCAGAATTTTATTACAATAAAATAAAGTGTAAACATTTAGTTTTTAGCGTATTAATATGTTTTTACCATACAATTTAACAGCTAGTTGTAGAACGAGTTTTATTTATTGATTCGGCCTTTTCCTATAATCATGTTCACGATAGCTTTAATAACTACTGTTCAAATTATTTAAAAAATAGCTTCATAAAAATATACTTCGTGTGAAAGTATGTACCTTATAATAATAGAGAAAAGCTCCATATTGCTCTACTTGCATTTTGTTAAAGACATAACGACGCTGGAAAGCGTCGAAAATATTAAGGAAAAATATATTCACTCGCACAAGACCAAAAACATGTGGTTATAAAGTAAAAACATGTGGTTTTGGAAAAATGGGTTTTGATTCTAGTTATTATAATTAGCAAACGATATCTCACGGTAAAAAGATAGTATTTTTTATTTTTATTGAACAAGTAAAGTCGTTGAGTAGACTGATTCAGAAAATAAATTTTACCAAAATATTCGTCCCTAATCTCGTTCAAGTTAGTCATGAAGCTTAAATGAGACTGTTCATTGACAACGTTACGCGCCGCTAAACAATATTTGAGAGGAAGTCGCTCTCGAGAGGGCAGTTGGGCGCTTCCAGAAAAGGAAAGTCACGAACTCATCGCGGGGCCATTGCCGAGGCCCAACAAAATAAATATATTTTGCTGATTCGAGACGAAATTTGCAAGTCTGCCAAGAATATTCGTACAAAATCGTTTTCCTATAATTGGAGTACATGTGAATTTGTATTCAGAAGCGCATCCACGCGGCGGATGGTATTTCGCCGTTTCGCGGGAACGTCGTCCTCCATCATGCGTCTTTATGAAGGCAATTTGCAAGTCTGCGTCTGCTTCCACCACATCTGTCATCAATGGCTTTTCAATTTGACCTGTTGCTTCCCGCAAGAATGTGCCCTTATTACATAGTAAACATTATTAATCAATTTTAATTTGTCCAAAACACGATCGTCCAAATTAGGATCAAATAAAAACAAAATTAAGCTACACGCTTTATCTTTGGAAACACAATGATCCGATTTAGTAAAATGAAACGAAAATTCGAAGGTTTTTGCGACGTCGTAAATTATTAAGCGGATCCTCGGGAGGATTTTTCAGTTTGCCGTCTTTTACATATAGACAGGAAGGCCTTTAAAATAAATTGTGCCCCAGGGGTTTGTCCTGCTCTGATAGTAATTTACAAATGGCGCGAGACTAAATAATCTTTTTTGGTTGGTCTTGTTTTGGGGCGTTGACTGTTGAGTAGGTGTATTAAGTACCTCTAGTGTTGGTCGGGTGTTTCGGGTGACTTGGGTGTTGGGTGTCAGGAGGTTCTGGCGGGTGCGGCGGGTAATGCATGCGGCATATTTGCTCCGCGGCGCAGTGACACCGCTCGCAGGCTATCGGCGTCACGCTCGGCTGCCCGCGCACTCTGCTCGTGTCTCTGCCCTCACTGCCTCCGTCTACTCTCTTTATAAACATACTCTGGTATTTTGAGCTATATTTACCTTCAACCATATTAATAACTGGTGTCTGTTTACTAGTGAAACAATTAGGCAAATAGCGGTTCGCCTAGTTGGTAGTCCCTGCATATGAAGCTAGCTATATTTATGTGATGAGCTTGAGTACTTTTAAGCCTTGCTTGTGCATATATAAATATTTATTCCCCTATAAAAGTATCGTTGTCTAGGAGCCATAGTACAAGAGGCCCCAGGGGCCTACGTTAGGGCCTAACGAAGATGCAAATGCTCTTACTGACGATTTCTTTTCTACCACCCAAAATGTATGGGATGATATTCTCGTGCGTATAAACCACGTGGGCAAATGTCATCCCATACATTTGGAGTGATAGATAAGAAATACGTCAGCAGTGTTTGGACCTTTGTTAGTACGAGACAAAAGATAAAGTTTCCATTCTTGCGATTCGTGTAATATTTGCCCTCTGAAAAAACTAAAACAAAACATAATTCATTCCATAAGACATTTACTCTGTGGATGAAGGCGATCTACTTCGTAGAAAAATCTAAGTAAAGTCTCCAGTACCTTAATAACTAAACAGATAAGGAGCTACAAATTCCTAGGTCATAATTTGAAATGGATACTTGTGTGTTTCGTCCGAGCGAGGTGTCGCGGACTGCAGCGCTCCCTCGGCTGACAGGAAGCTTTACGCTCATTTCACGCCCCGGTCGCCCTCCATTCTACATATCCCAAAAATAATGCTTACGAGATAAAGCTATTTCACCTCTATTTCAAAGAAACAGAGTATAAATTTAGGTTCAGTATTAGACTTTGTATTTTGATGCACGTATTGTTGATAAAATGGTGCATGCGGAAATTTGAGGTAAACGAGAATAAAATAATCGCCATTACAACAGTCTATTTGAAATTTGCAGACTTATTTAATTGTATGATTTAATAGAATACACTGAACATATATTTCCTGTAAGCAAAAAAATCAAGAATCGAGCCACGACGATATCCATTTCTGCCCTTAACGCTATTTTCTATGCAAAATTCTGAATTATCTATTCCACTATCCTTGCAGTTAAACGTGACTTGAATAAGAGTACATTCTAAACGGGTTCGGTCTCTGTAGCCACTTACACCAAATATGGGTAAACAACCCATACAAGAGTGCCTTCCGACATAACGGCGGATTTAAAGCTTGGAAAATCGTGCACCCACCTATAGAGTGCACTAAACCGCCTTATCTACCCTATTCCTTAAGATAGATGGCGACATCTTCCGGAGAATGCATCTTTAAGGAGCTAGCTGATAAGATTTTATGTTCTAAATAATACTGGGTGGGTCAATATGACAAGGGGCTTGGTGCCGACGTCGACAAGTGCGTCGGGAAACGACAGAAAGTTCATCTTTTACAAACAGCCAATAAAATTTTGAGCATGCTCGTAGTTCTTAGTCAGTTTATTGACTTGAGATTAAAATGCCCAGGGCCTCAGCCCACTTATTGTCGTGTTGTTTTTAAATCTCAAGTTAATAAGAGCTAACGTCACGTCGTCAATACGATTACAAGTCAAAAGCAATTAGGTTTAGCCTGAGTAGAATAGAGCCTTAGTGGCCCGTGTGCTCATTTGCCTTCTCCGAGTTATTAAAATAATCAATTTAATTTTATGATGGCTTAAGTTATTTACAAAGCACTTAAATACTCAACATTTTAGTAACTACATACACGTACTTTTATCTTAACCACCTATGAGGTGGTAATGAATTCAGTAAACCCTCACTTATGATATAGGTACCTTTTAGGTACGGTCGGCGAAGAAAGTGGTCTACCAGTTTTGACAAACGTTTCTGTGAGATCTAATTATAGCTAAGGTTGGGGGCCATTTGCAACGTTAAAAGATGGCGTATGTGTAATTGGTTTTAGCTTTGAATTTTGTGTATTAAGGTGTTCAAAGTTATTTTCTGTTAGTGATTTGTGCTTTTTATGCCTATGTGTTGCACAGTGATAGAAGACTTGGACTTATTTCGTGTATCTGGCATCTTACTTCTCGTTTCAAGTGTACTCGCAGTGGTACAGAGGTTAAAACTGTCTTGGCTTCTGTCCTACATATCACCGTACAACGTTGCCCCCAACCTTCCTAGAGAAGATTGTATTGTATTGCTATATTGTTTTATACTTATATATACAGTGTGTGACATCCATAAGAACATAAATTTTAAGTAACGATAGCTTTAAGTGTTGTGAACCTTTTACAGAAGGAGTTGAGTTAATAGCTCCAATCAATTTAGTGTAATTCATTTTTAAAAGGTCCATCGAGCAGCAATGTACAACTCAATATTGAGTTGACAATAACGTCGTCAACTCGTCAATAAATCAATGAACAGAAAGTGCTTACGTAGACGACATGGTTATTTGAATACATTGCGTGCCGAATTAATTTGTATGAAAAAAAATATGTTTTCTTTTGTTAACTTAATGTACCAATTTACGTTAATTAGGGTCTTATCTAACTGCCCTTAAAATATATGTTCGTATGGATGTCACACACTGTATATACTTGACACTAGCGAAATCACTTCATTGTGGAAGCGCCATATTCCTGCGGTAGTAGCTGTTGAAGTCGCCGCGGGGCAAAAAAGAAGAAGATAGCTAAGGTTGACACTTGTCACTGTCATAACATTTTGTAACGATGACGTGCAAATGAACTTCAACCGTAGGGTGGTAGACAACATTTTTGGCCGGCTGTACCTAAGCTATTTAAAATGCAATAAAGCATTCTTGTACGCTATTTATTTACTCCGTCCCGATGTTGGTAGGGCATAAAAAAGTCAGAAATTCCCCGCAAGTTTTAAAAGGATTTTTTAGTAAGCCTAATGCTTTAACTTTGAGAACGCTTTTACCCCAAAACTATTCGTAAAGAAAAACTGGATATAGAATTAAATAAAATTAATCGTCCGCCAGCAGTTACTGAAGGGCCTGCCTCGCCGGCCAACTTCGCAGGGCACGTCCTGGCCAATAATACAGCTGTCACTAACTTTCTCCATTCTCTTTAAATGTGTATTGGTCTTAGGTGTACTGTATAAATGTTATTGCTTAGTTGAAAGTCAAAGGCTTAAAGTAAAGTTGTTTAGCGGAGTGAATAACAAGTATTTCATGCGTGTGTAAAGTTGAAATCGCGTTAAATGAAAGTGTTTCTCAACCATTTTAAATGTACCTAGTCCTTGGAAGATTTGTTGAGTGGTCTTTGAAAGTATTACAAAATTTACAATATATAAAGTAACCGAGGCTGATCCAAATGTTTGCAAGATCTTTTGACGCCGTTAATGGATATTAGACTGGATACCCGGTTGCGTTTGTGATCAATAATGATTAGAAGGAGCGACGAGGAATGGTCATGCGAGGTGACGAGCTGTGCCAAGTCGGCAGGAGGTCGCGGCACAATAGGCACCGCAGCGGCAGGTCCACTTCACTGACCTACATCCGCTTTGGCAGCGCTCACAATCGGCGCTTCAACTTAATTGTCCCGACACTTCGAGCTTCCTAACGACTGTGCCGCAATCGGCCGATTAAAGGGGTCCGGGGCTCCGTCGTGCCACCGGCCACTCTTTGCGCGCGTCTCTCGCGGCGGGTCAGACATCAGCCGCAGTGGAGATGACGTTATGCAAATCCTAGCTTTGTACTCCGTTTGTTACCAAAAACAATTTTGCATGGCATAAATAGAATGGCGCATCGTCGCCGTGCGCCACGGTTAGACCAGAAACGACACAACGTAGAGTGCCATGTTACGGACATATCTACATATAATGAAAGAGGGGGATTACAATTTGCCTTTGTGACTGCGTCGTCCAATTACATTAATCTGTCGCACTCGTGCCGAGGCGGCGCCGCCGCAAGCAACTTGATTAAAAATTCTATTAGTTGAAAGGCACAGGCGTCTTCCTAATAGATAAAGTGCGCGTCGCTAGTTGCCTTACCTAGCTCGCGATTTTTGCTGCAAAAGTGTGTCTTTAACATTTGGGTATCTATGTAGATAGAGCCACGTAAAGACATCACCTAACAGCAATATGAACATTTAAAGAGTGTGTTACGGTTCTCTGGCTATCAGAAATTGTACCCAGCTAGTCCTTTAGACATGCAAAATAAGGTCACTTATATATAGCACCGAAAAATAATAATTGTAAATATTGTAATAAAAAATCTTCACTTTCTTAAATAACCGATTTACTTTGATGCCACCGTGCGACGTGAATTTGAGTGGCGATCCGACTTCGTGGATTACCAATAGAAACTCCTATAAACACATACACGAAGACGCGTACATACCATCATATCATGGACTGTTTCGATTCTGAGGCCCTAATTTGAAAATCGATGTTTCGAAGTTACGTAAGCTCCATCCCTTTCGCTCAATGGGTGGTATGGCCCTTCGGGCCTGCTGCAGAACAAACATAACATGAACCTCGGCCTCATTACTATAAAAAAAAAACGACTGTTCTGATATTGACCACCTGAATGCTCAAATATGATACCGCCAATCCATTGCCACCGGAACTGTCTGATTATACAAACCGCAGCTTCAGAACAATAATGACCTAATTCAAAATTTCAGGTCTCAAACTTCAAGTCATCAATTTATTATTATAGAGACCTAACTCGAAATTTAAAATTACAGAATTAGGTCACTATTTTTCTGAAGGTGCGCAATCGTAATTTATGATAAATGTTAAATAATTTTAACATCAATCCCTGTTTAATAACACAATCGGTAGAGATTTTTAAATATTAATAATATAAACAACACTGCCTATACTGTCGCAACATTGTTGTTTGTGGAGTTGTCATACAGTCAATATGGATGGTCAGTGCTATACATTACACGGGCGGGCTTTAAGCTCGATTTACATGGCTCAAGTACTGCAGTGCCAAGGAAAGTGGAGTGAAGAAAAGGGTTTCTATTTGGATCCACTGGCAAGGCAACTTGACTCACTACTGTCCGATAATTTTTATATTACTGTACTGTCCACTGCCCTTGACCAATGTAAATCTGGCTTAATCTTGGCAATTGTATTAGGCGAGCCGATACTAGTCACCTTCGCGAGGTAATCCGTAAAATGCCAAGTGCGCCTCGGGTCACTCGGCGTGGCTTGCGGCGGACTTTTACGCCCTAAGCTATCTTAAGATAAATGACAGCATTTGAAATATATGAACGTCTTACTTCTCTGACTTATTGCGTAGTAAATTACCCTATGATATAAGACCATTGTATCTTCTTTGAGTCTATTAGGTGTGTGTTTCTTCTATAAGAGCTGTTATAAATGTTATATAACGTTATAGCACCATAACATCCAATAACACTTCATAACAATTTTGTTACAACTTGTTAGATGTTTCAAACGCTCCCGCACTAGTAAAAAATGACATGTTTAATACACGTGTTGTAATTTGTTATATATAACATTTAAAAAGGTATATAACGTTTACGATAACAATGTATAACTTTTGTTATAATTTGTGATAAAATGTTATAATACAAATGTTTTATAACGATAAGTAACATTTTATAACAGCTAATATGGGAGCACCAATAAATGTTGAATGCTATAATCAAAGCGAAGTATGTTTGCAATTCTTATTAAACTGTAGGTTCATATGCATGTATAAACTGTAATTCTATGGAACTTGCTAACTATGTAAACAAGCCGCCATACTAAAATTGACATTAGATGTCAATTTCAATATATTGTTTGTTTACATAGTTAGCAAGTTCCATAGAATTACAGTTTTAGTATATATATACCACAGATACATTTTAGAGACCATTAACCGTACCTTTTTGAAATTTGTGTATAAAATTATGAAAAATCCTCACTAAGGAACGATTTAATCGTCATTAACTGACATTAAGTGCGGTCATTAGTTTATAATTATCACCATGTTCTTGTGTACCTATATACTAATTGAATTATTTTAAAATTCTGAATTAAAACAGGATAAACATAATACCAACCTAATAATAAATCAACGTCCCAACTCGAGTGGTTAAAAAGAAAGCAAGTGGATCGAGCGGCGATTTTGTAGCCGATATCGGAACAGGACGGACAGATTTACGCGTATGCAGTACCCGCAGTCCACACTATCTTGGCTCGAGGAAATAGAATAAGGATTTACATCGGTTCATAGATCTACGCTCTGATCGAGGTTAGGTGCGATTGGCCATCCTTCTCGAACGTATAGTAAGTTAGAAGAGGACAGTATGTCTACGTCGCCTAGTTTCGGCGAGTATCAACTGGCAGGCGACCGCTGATACCGTATTGTTGGCCGCAGAAGATAGTTTTAGATAACTAAGAAAAAGCAGTCGAAGAACCAATAAGAAAGCTTAAAATACGAGTATAAAGACACGTCACGTCGTACCACGGAGCTAACCAATTGTATTTTCATTTATTTAGAGGCCGTTAGGACGTTATATTGTTATCATCACATTTGCGTAGCTCGTAAGATTAATCCAAAGACCATTCATTGCGAACTAGGGTATGTGTGTTCCTTCATTCCTAGCCTCTAATTTAATATGAGGAAGGTTGTTTTGACGTAACAAATATTTGCGGCGCGTGTCCCTACAATGTTAACGGGAGGGTAAATACTTAACAGATTTCCTGAATAAAAACTCGCTCCCTTAAGCTCTAGGCAACTCCAAGTCGTCGGCATTTCGGTCTAAGTAAGTTCTTTGTAAATATCGGATAGGAAATATTTAAACAGTCCCGGCAAGGCTTTTTTTTTGGTACAAATAAGAGTTAGTTACACAGATTAAATAAAGAGGGTTATATCTAGGGAAATCTCTTAGACTTAACATAATTACTCTGAATAGCCTAACTAGAAAAATAAAAATCCTCGCCATATTGCGGAAATTATATGAATTAATATTTCTATTCCAATTCACGAAACACAGATAATAAAGTATTAGTGGTGACCCCATTTGATGTTTTTTTCTGGTCTGGCTATACTTAACTTCCCAATAAACGCACAAGGTTGAAACACTTGAAACTATCTTGATGCTTTCTGCGAAAGTTAACGTTAAGTGATGGATTTGACATAAAGGTAAATGCCCAATATTTTGCGTCCTAATCATATTTAATCTAGGAAAGTTTACTTACGTTTTCTCCGAGATCCTCCATCCCTACGTCTGCCTAAGTGTATGTGTTTGATGTATTTTATCGGACCTAAAATCTTATTTTGACTAGGCTATAGTCATTTATTACTCATTCTCAATACATGCCTTTCTTTGGTCAATAGTCGAACAGAACCGCAGTCAAGGATAAATTTGCGTCAGTTTGGTTACGGCGCCTCATTCTCGTAACTGGTTTCACATTTGGGGAGCACAAGATGTTCTCAACTTGTCCTCAAAAATCGAGATATAACAAAAATACGTCAACAGGCTATGCATCCACTTTGTTACATACTCGCCAACCATACACGGGTTTAATAGAGACTACAAGGAGACTAAAAAGGCGCCGGTTGCGTCGTAATAAAACCAAAGGGATGGTGTGGTTTGAGACAGCTGCCGCTATGCACACACCAAGTAAAACGTCGGCTAACACTGCACTTGTCTTTTTGGAATGTTCAGCTATTCGAATTCAACTAGGGTTACCGGATGAAAGAAAGAAGGTAGCAATATACAAAAAAGAATGCTATAAGTCGGGTACGAAATTTGCAAGCTTTGCTTTTTATTCTTTGATTATCTTTAAGTATTGGTTTCTTACCGATTTCGGTTAATGTGGCCTCTGATGGAACTCATAAAGTTATTACGCCCGGCCTGTGGTTTTGTACGATCGCCATTGAGTGCTTGACTTAATAGTTTTAGTACGATATGTATTACGGTAGTTAAGTTTAGTTTATTTATTCATCAATGGAATATTACAATATACGTTGCATTCATTTCCAACAATACGAAATTACATTGAGATCGTCAAAACATAAATACTGGTAATCAAAGAATACAAAAATAATTAAATTAATGTATGTTATGTCATAAGTTTAATTTTAAATTGACAGCGCAACTTGTAACTTGCAATATTAAAACGCGTTTGCTTCTAAACACAGGTCTGGTGATACTACCTAATGTATTATCGGCATTTGTTTTTTTTAAATCCAAATTATTTATGT
Organism: Acleris sparsana; assembly: GCA_923062465.1. Lineage (NCBI taxonomy): Eukaryota > Metazoa > Arthropoda > Insecta > Lepidoptera > Tortricidae > Acleris > Acleris sparsana. The sequence goes on from OV281289.1 coordinate 14,212,030, forward strand.
AATTTATTTTATTTCATTTTTCATTTCTTACTAGGGAAACTTAGGGTAGTGTAGGTAATTAAATATGTCGGTATCGGTGTAAATGTTGCATATTATCTTAAATTGGTTTTTCCCAAATTTCTCTTAATTTTTTAATATTCTTTACTTGATCATCTGTAAAAATCCCGGTCGCCTTAAAACTCCCACCATATTCTGGACAATTGCCGAATATTTCATAATTTCCGGAAAATTCCGATACCCAACCCTAAATTCAACTGACAAGCTCTGCGCTCGCCTTACTACCATTGTTATCCGGCGTCCATTCAAGTGATTCAGGATACTTAACTACAGTGGGAATTATTGGTTTCGGTTTCTTATTTTTACTACGGCGGGAGACAATGACCTTGCGTGAGTTGTTATAGGCGTAACTAGCTTTCGCCTGCGACTCTGATCTCGTACAAGTGGTTTATTGTACGAATGTAAACTTTATATTCTATAAATAAAAGCTTTACAAGTCAGGACAAATCATGAAAGCAGACAAAGTAACATTTGACTCAATGAAATTACAAAAAAATGGTTTTTAGTTTTATAATTAGAATAATCTAATAAAGCTGAAGTGTTCTTGAAGTGTCCTCTGTCCTTATCTTTCACTATGACATTTGATTTGAACAGAAACTTTTGATGAAAACTTTAACTAAAATAGGATCTTTTGTGCATTTATGAACAAGTGGTTAATATACCAAATATAATTATCTACGTATCTACACAATTTAACGTTTTTTGTTGTGTAGGGTAGTATGACCCTTTGAATTTAAACAAATTTAAGTTGTACCTTACAATGTATTTATTTTTTATTGTTATGCTGATCCCTGGCACATAGGCCGGGTAACCTTATCACACAACTTTACTTCATACGTACTGAAACCGAGCTTGTATTAATTAAAACCGAAGGACGAAAAGATTAATTATATTCGGAATATAGCAACTCGACAAAGCTATTAAAATAATGTAAAGGCAAGCACCGCGCTGTTTTTCCGCAAACAGTCGGCTTCGGCAGTTTACTTGTTGCGGTATTTAACCGGCTGATGGTATCTGCATAATGCGGTCGTCAGTGTTGGCGTCGCGCGATACCTCACCTCGTTATTATGGATTTACATTTTAACCACACTTACCCGTATTGCCTATTTAGTATAAATTTACTACGCTATTTGGCATCGTTGATGAACTAATTACACCAAAACACAGTAAAGTAGATATTTAAATTTAAGCCCAGTTATTAATTAGAGATGCGAGCGCGAGTATGTGCATTCTGGGTCAAATCCCTGTTCACTACACAGTTCGTTAGATATCCAAACAATGACTTCATTAGCGCTGTAATCGCTGCGGTATTCGACCGCCGATTGCGGGCAACGCCGTTGCAAAATATATACATACGCGGACACATTGCTACTTCATATAGCTTGGGATTTTTGCATTTGTGTAATTTATATTTAAATAAAATGGACAGTAGCAATAAAAAGACTGACTCCGAGATTATTCTATACAAATTCGGCGTTAAATCCTAAATATAAGACCTTATTCCAGTTTGGTCGAATGCAACCTAAGTAGGCTACGACACTGCACTTCGTACACTCAGTGTATACACCAAGTGTTTCAGTTTAAACGCTTTGTCACTTGGTGTTTATACTAAAAATACCGGCGTTTACACACAGAAAGTCGGCATATATCCATACACTACAAAATTACAAAAAATCGTCACAGTAACACACACACAGAATTTAAAATGCGTAAGAAAAGTTAGTGACAATTTTTCATTTGAAATGAGAACATCATTAAAACATTGTATAAAGGATCCTTTTCGAAACTCCTTTTAAAATAAATTATAATGTATCTTACAGGATGTGCTCAGCATTCTCGGAGGTGTTACAACAGCTCATACAAGTTAGGTATTTTCATCAAACTTAGTCTACCTCGTTACCACTACACTATAGTTATAGTAACGTCCAACTTCTGCGCCCGGCGAAACTCCTAAAGACAGTTGCGATGATCACAGGTTCTATTCTTTTTTTTTAGTTTCATTTTTTACGACAATGTGAAGGTATATGAGCTCACCGGCCACCTAATGGTAAGTGGGACCTGAGACCCATAGATATTTTCATCCAATCCTAAGACTGTAAATCCTATTAAACATTGCGTTAAACCAAGTTACACAATATGCATAAAATGCGTTTGCTGTCAAGTTATCAAGTATTAGCACACCTATAGTATCAAAATAATTGGAATTTAAAAAAAAACATTAATTATCTCTACAAACGTAGAATTAATTGAAAGACAGTTTAAAGAAAAAAAACATGACAAACAAACACCAAGATACATCACCATGTGCTATATCGTTTAATGAATATCGAAGCACCCTGTAAAGTCACCGTATTACAGTAGACTTTATTAAGACAACGCTCGGCTGTTAGACAATAGGGGAAATCACGTTATCATAAACTCTTTATCTTATGGTCATATGAATAAGGTGTAGAACGTATGTTTGTTTGTCAGTGGCTCGGTCACGACAGCTTGCGTGCGCGCCTCAGGACCTCCTGCCAATAATTGTCCATTGCGATTGCTGTAATTAGCCAAGCCTTACCCGTAACTCAAACTGCAACCCTGTATTATCTCGCAAATTATTTTCAAACCGCGAGGGTACTGTGCTGCGTCATGTCAAATCAGGAGGCACTTTGTTTATAATAATTTAATAAATGGTGACTCTGTCCTTTTTTAGGGATCTGTAGTCAACAAGAACCCCTTATGGTTACGGCATGCCGTCTATTCATCCAGCGGCGGCATAACTCAGGGACTCTTGATTCAACAAAGATGTACTGGCATAGTTACACAATTTAATCACACCGGAATTGTAAAATAAAATCTCAAAACTTTTAATTGTAAATTGGTTTTTCCTGTATTAAACGGGGATAGTTTTTTTTTGTTTATTTCATTATGTGGGGTGACATTGGATAGCTATTTCATATGTACTTCATGTTTTTAGATTTGATTTTCGATTAAGATTTACAAAGGCTAAATACTATTTTATTAATCGTTCAAGTAAAACTACCCATATTTTTATTTATAACCATACTCACTGTACTTGTCAAATAATATTGTATACTTAATTTTTCTCAGTAAGTATTTTTATGATAAATAAAGGTTCTTAAACCATATAGGGTAAAGACACCAGTGGTCAGCCAGAGACCTGTAGTCGACCTCTGCCTATATTTTGTATAAGTGGGAAGAGTACGAAAGATATATTTCCCACTCTTCGCACTCATGTAAGGTCGACTACTGGTCTCTGGCTGACCACTGGCGACTTTACCCTATTACTGAATAAATAATTTTCTAAAATATTGTAAAACGAAATAAAACTACTCTTCCGAAACCATCTAATTGACTATGATCAGCCTGTATACAAACGTCACAAGGCGTTTTATGATATTCAACTCCGATAGTTGGTTGGAACCACAACGAAAACTTGGCTTCAAGATGTCGTCCAGACAAGTTAGCGATTTAATAAGGAAATAGTTTAAAAGTCTGCGGGACTTTTAAATAAGATGGCATTTCAGTGATTTTCCATTTTCTTTTGTTCGCAGATCATCTAAAAGAGTTTTCATGTGGAAATCTCTTCTACCGCTCCCTGTACATGAACGAAGAGAGAAACACGCTGTACGTAGGTGCTATGTAAGTACACTTTACCGCTCGTTAATATTATAGTTAAAATATTAAATCCTTCTCGAAACAGCCGTGCGCATAAAAAGGACAAAAAAAGTTAATACAAGAAAACTATTCAGTAGAAAATGGAGGAAAAGATTTTCCAACGACATTGTTGTAGTCTTTCCGAGGTGCCCGGGAAAACCTGTTTCAGTTTTAATTGGAACCGAGTTCAGTGCGTCAAGGACTGCAATTATCTGTAGGTACTTATTTAGAAATACGTTCACAACGAGCCTAGCCCAGTTGGTAGTGACCTTGCCTACGAAACTAGCGGTCCTTTGTTTGATTTCAGGTGAGGGTAATAACCAGGGATCACACATTCGGATCGATATTTACGAAAAGGTGGCAAAGTCCCGAAAAAGATAGGCGAACATGGCGTCGGCTTCTTAAAAAAGTTCCGGGATTCCGGGAGTTTACAAAACGTTAATATTTTTTATTTTATTTTATTATTTATGTCAATGAGTAACAGTTTACAGTTAAATTAAATAACAATTGGTAAATGTATACATAGAAAATAACTTCAAATAGTTAATATAATTATTATAAATGTATGCTGTCGTAATTTATTTATTTAGCAATCCCGGGAATTTGATTAATGAATTATATGATTGAGTCCGCTTCTATACAACTGAACAACAACGCCGCCGCGCAAGTTTAGGTAAATATCGATCCAAATTTCTGATCCCCTATAATAAACACTATTAACAGCTAAACACCATTTAGTAAGTACCAGTTAGGTACAGACTTAATGTTGTGTTGTTTATATTCATCATTAGCAAGTTGGATGTTTTCTATGTGTTTAAGTGTGTACGAGTATATCTGTATATGTTTATCGTGGCCTAGTACAAAACTACAAATAGTTTAAGCTTAGTTTGGGACTAGGTCAAATTATGTGAAACAGTTTCCTGATATTTATTTACTTAATAATAAATGTTCTTGAATAGGTAATGTTTCGTTAACAATACCTCGAGTTAACCTCGTAAGACGTAACGGTATGGGTTTGGACAAAGTTGTTACCTGGAGGTACTATACAAATGGTAATGGAGGTTATTAGTAGTCAACTCTGTACCAAGTTAGCTTACGAAATAATAAGTTAAACTGAGAAAATGGAGTCGCGACATGGAAAGCGAATTATACGTTGTTATACGTTGTTTCCGTCAAGTTCTCCGTCATCGTTTACTGTTATTATTAGACTTGGAGCCAGGTTAAGTTGGCCGCGACAACTTTAGAAATAGATGTGACATAATTTGGTAAAAGACTTCTCTTTGTAGTGATGGCGACTATTAAATTTTAGCCTTTTTACCTTCAAGCGGTAACTGGGCCAAATGAAAACTTGGTTACGATTTTTAAAAGCTTTTATTTGACTATGATAGTCATTCCGGTTCGAAAAATGAATCCATTTTTCCAGCACTTGCTGTGATCCAATTAAGGTGATAGGACAATGGACATTTTCATACCCCCGGTTAATAACAATCACGGTGGTGTAGTTGAATAGGTCATACAAATAGGTACAGCAAATGAATTTAAGCGCCCTGCCAAGATGCAAGACGCTGACTAGCGTTTCTATTCGTTTCGTTTTCAACCAATTGCGTCACTGGTGGATCACGTGACTTTTCGTATCACGTCATCTTCCAGTGACGCAATTGGTTTGAAAACGAAACGAATAGAGACGCTAGTCAGCGTAGTACATCAAGGCAGGGCCTTCTGAGCTGTATTGGTCTCCTTCACCTGTGGATAGCACCCGTCGCGCTCGCACTTACATACTGGTCAGAGAGTGAAAAATGTTTTACCTACACCGATTAACCTTAACTATGCTCTGTTTGGCCACTGACTGACTGATTAACTGGTAGAGAGCCCCACGTTCCATACATTTTTGCCTATTGTCCTTTGGTATATTAATGTAATTTTGGTGATAACGCAATGCTATGTATGGTGGGTGGCATGGAGCTGGTCGCCAGGTGGCAACTGAATCTCCGCTGTACTCCTAGACCCACCCAGTTTGGCAGCGATAGTGACATTTTAATAAACATATGATTATTGCGTATATTTTTTACTATTAGTTGACTTACATATAGGGGCTCTATTTTACTCGGTGAAACCATATTGTTTTGACATGTCATCGTATTGTTAACGTTATGATAGCTCTTATTTATATGACCGTAAAAACAATTCGATAACACGTCAAAAGCATTTTGAACGAGATTAACCAAGACGAATGGAGTTTTCAAAAACTTTGACCTATTGTTATTTTAAAGGCAATAATTACGAACTGAAAATAAAATCTATCCATGTAGTAACCCAGCATTTTATCGAAAGTCGCTTCATCGTAGCATTTCATCGAATTTAATTAAATCTAACGCAATTTTCTGCTGAAACAATGATGTTTTCAGGGAATCTTAAACCTTAATTACCTTAAGTAAAGGTTAGGTTAGAGTTGTGACGACCAAAACGAATTAAATCTAGTGCCAAGAAATACCTTTCGATGAAATGAAAATTCTGCGTAACGGTACGTTCGTTGAAAGCTGTTTCGATAAAATAATAGGTACCATCGATTTATTGTTCGATGTATTCAAATTCGCCAGCTCGTTCTGATTTTAAATTTGGCGAGTGGCGCAGTCAATCTGGCACTCGCAGATAATAGCAACAGCGTGGATGAAACGCTCTGCGCACTCGACTGCTATAAAAGCCTTTGACTAACTTTAGTGGGTACATGAAAACACAATTAATGTTTGTGTTGCTCACAAATAACTAGTTTTGCATACATAAAAGGAAATTAACAATAAAAATTTAACGGAGCGATTCGCACGTGACCATAAATGTTTGTAGGGTTGTAAAATAAATAAAAAGGTTTTAAATTACAAGGATTTATTTTAAAGGTTTTTGATGTAAGGTGTAATTAAAGATTATATAATAATGATTTAGGTCAGTATCAAATTTAAAGGTTAATTATTTTAAGTAGGACCTACTCGTATTTCTCAGGTTAGTTATGAAAATAAACTAAAATTATAATTAAGATTTAACAAAAAAATACTTCATAGACTACCATCAGCCAACCTGTAAGCAATTAAACAAACTGACTTATTCAGACAAAAAAAGCACGCGGCGATATTCCGCGGTAATTTATGCGGCTCGTTGAACAATTCCATGAAGCGAGTAAAACAAATAAAATGGCTGCATTCTGCGCATATGCTCTTGCGACAAAAACTACTCGCTCCACTCTGTTGCTCCTTGCCCACTTCGCTGCTTTATTTTTATTCATAAAGAAATTTAATTCTAAGTTGCTTCTATTATTGAATTGTAAGAACATTTTTGTTTCAGGGACCGAGTATTCAAGTTAAATTTGACTGACATTAGTCAATCACATTGTGAAGTAAGTATATTTATTGTAACACTAGACGACGCCCGCGACTTCGTTCATGTAGAATTAGTTTCCCGCTTCCCCCCTATTTTAATCCCTAAGGGGGTGAATTTCCAAAAATCCTTTCTTAGTACTTACTTACATCATGAAAGGAATCCCTGTACCAAATTTCAAGATTCTAGATACAGTAGTTTCGGCCCGCTGCAAATTTCCGACATTCCCGGGGGATTTTTCTTTTTTCCTTTCATACAAACCTTGTCCTGACAATTACGAATACAACATAAAAGAAATCAGCCAAATCGATTCAGCCGTTCTCGAGTTTTGAGTGTTTCTAAACACATTTAACGATTCATTTATATATATATACATATAGATGTCATACTTATTAGCTACATATTTGTAGAAACTGGCTTGTCTATCTCAAATGCTTCATAAATGTAGTTAACTTAAAGGAATATATTGAAGGAAGGTCTGTATGTGTGTGTAAATCTCTGAAAAATATCTATTCAAGTGCGTGAGATGATCTATGACCTGGCGGTTATGATGTAATCCTCAAATGTATGAAAAATAATGGTTTCTTTGAGGTAAAGTAGGCTCGTCAATGGTCACTGAAATGTGTAGAAGCCACTTCCCAGCATTCGCCAGCGCACCCTCACACGACAACGTTCCGCATTCACCTCAAGCACCATCACTTTATGAAAGCCAGAGCTCTTTTAAACCGCTGCTGTTTTTATAATTACATTAACACTTTAGCTGCCGACACGTTACGTATTCACATACTGAAGAAGCACTTTATTAAATGGCGCTTTACTTACTTAATGAGCGTTTATAGCGCTTAATTGCTTTTTGTAGACGCGAGAAGAGTAATTAAGGCCGCGTTGTAAAAGGTTAACTTATATAATGACAACGAAAAAACCTAGTTACGTCGCTGCTAGCCATTAGACATATAACACTGCATTCTTCTTTGCTTAGCCTGGTGCTAACTGCCTTGATGGTGATTTAGTAAATACTAAAGCACTTTAATACAAATATCCAGCTTCTACACGGATTCTGTCGTCCAAAGTAAAATAGGTTAAGTTGATTTAGCTTAGCATGTCAGCTTTGTACATCAAAAATAAAAGTATGTCACGTTATGAGATTCTTTTTTCGAGTACCTAAACGTTTCGCTGAATTTTTATTTTTATTAAAGCTCTTTTATGCATCTTCAGTGAAATGCACAAATTGCACAAAAAATAAGTGGATAATATTTTAATTAAAAGCAATATGCAAAATTATTCCAGATTTAATAAATTTATCATTATGACTCTCCAGAATAATGTAATTACATATTTATCCTGGTAGTTTGCATATGTACTTCATACTCTTTACACTACCATTTTCTCTTGGACGACAGTATTGCTTACTATTAACGGATACATTTATTTCAAGCATGGAAGATAGTATTACTGTCTACACGCTACCTAATTCATTACCTCGATATATAGGTACGATTTTGAATGCTTTGAAAAGTCTTTTAAAAAAACATCTCAGTGTCTTCATAATAAGGTGGAAGAACAATAATTTAATTCTCATAAACGCTCCGGTTGATTATAATGTTACTCCACGCGCCAGATCATCATAATGCTAATGCAAAATGAATGTAAAACAACTTACTTACAGTTTAATCCTTGTCTGTGGTGTTCAAAAAGTGTAAGTTTCGAGCATTTTTGCTTACACTCCCTATATTTCCAGCGAGACGCGTTAATTCTGGAAGCCAGCAACGTGGCTCGGTGCGTGAGTAAGGGCAAGTCGGAGCCGTTCGAGTGCCGCAACCACGTCAGGGTTCTGCAGCCGCTGGGGGACGACGAGCGGCTCTACGTGTGCGGGACCAACGCGCACAGTCCCAAAGATTGGGTAGTCTATGTAAGTAGGGGCCAAATCAAAAGCACCCAAAACCGACGTACGTGCATATCGACCCTGTGACTCAACCTCGTATATAGAACATTATCCAGTATAAACTGACACGCACTAAGTATGCACTCGCTTAGTTCGTGAGTGTCAGTTTATACTGGACAATATTCTATATACGAGGTTGAGTCACAGAACCATCGATATACGTGTGTACGACGTAGGTTGATGAATGTAGACAAAGCGAAAGTTGTATGTTCCATAGTCTCTGCCTACCCCATTGGGAGACAGGCATGAAAGTGTATTTTCGGAGCAAGAAACAGGGTCTAATTTGAAACTATTCTCTGAATTATGTGTCCAAGTATTCGTTTCTGAAACGTTTAACTCTCTTCTTGATAGACGATAATCAAGCTTGATATATTTAAAAGCAATCATAGTCGGCAACGCATATCTAGCGTTTTCCTGACTTTCACTTGTTACCGTATAAAACAGAATATGCGGCACCAGCAGAAAGACATGGGCACAGGCAATTTTGACCTAGAGATAACTGTTTCAATTAGACCCTTTATCTTTATATTAGAGAGACGAAGTTGAGTGTTTTCAAATCAAATCAAACTATCACAACAGTGGGTTGTCATTGAAAATACGTAGTTTATTGACTTTATATGTATTAAACGGAAAGTAAATACTATTTCGTTTTAGTTGGCAATAACAACCTTACTTCAGTCAGTGCTCACTGCTGGAGATAATTTGAATTGCCCTCTCCCAATGCCATTGCTTATATAAATAAAACAAATGAATGTGTTTGTTGCAGTTAAATTTAACGCATCTTCCCCGGCACGAGTATGTGCCCGGTGTGGGGTTCGGAGTGGCCAAGTGCCCGTACGACCCTGCCGACAACAGCACAGCTGTTTGGGTCACGCAAGGCAACCCTGGAGGCTTACCAGCTCTCTACGCGGGGACCAACGCAGAATTCACAAAAGCGGACCCTGTCATATTCCGCAACGACCTCTTCGATTTCAGAACAGGTCAAAAGAAATATAACTTTAAGAGAACTTTGAAATACGACTCCAAATGGTTGGATAGTAAGTAACCTGATTCAATTTGTTAAATGAAGCTCAATGCGCAAGCTTCTACATTTTTGTTTTTTTTTTCGTAGAAACTAATTTCGTCGGTTCGTTCGACGTCGGCGAGTACGTGCTATTCTTCTTTAGAGAAACGGCGGTGGAGTTTATGAACTGCGGCAAGGCCGTGTACTCGAGGGTGGCCAGGGTGTGCAAACAAGACACGGGCGGCAAGCACATCCTCAATCAGAACTGGGTCACTTATTTGAAAGCGAGGCTCAACTGCAGCATTCCTGGAGAATTCCCTTTTTATTTTGATGAAATACGTGAGTAATTTTTATTTATGTTTGGAACGAATTGAAAACAAAGTGCCATGTAAAATATTCAAAAAATATTGTAAGATGAAATTTTAAAATAGCTGAACTTTGCAAGCGTTGAAGTCTTTCGTTATAAAAATACTTAAGCAATAAAAAACCCTTTCTCTATCCCTATTTTTTTCGGGTTCCGTAGCCAAACTAAAAACCCTTATAGTTTGTGTGGATCTGTCAGGCTATCCATCTGCCTCTGCCTGTATGTCGCACTTACTTCTTCTTAAAAATGATCATAGTCATAAACCTGAATTGTCCCAACTGACTACCAGCCAACACTACAAATATTAAAAATCAGGAAATCATCTTAAATAAAAGAACATAAATAACGAGTTTAAAAGGAAAACCCAAACCCCTCGCATGCTCTCATGATCTGACATGTTCTTGCCCGGGTTATAAAACGTATTTTATTAACTCCAAAAGCTGGTTGATACTAATAAAACCATGTTGTGTACAGAAAGTGTATACCAGATGCCCGGCACACCGCACCGTTTTCACGCTGTGTTCACGACGGGCGCCAGCGACGGCCTGGTCGGCTCCGCCATCTGCACGTTCACCATGGATGACATCCAGGAAGCCTTCGCTGGACGGTTTAAGGAACAGGTGAGGGTATGGTTTTTGGTTGATGGCTCCAATGTTGAGCAAAAAATTATACACGATGGGGTTATTTCCGTGACACAGTCGACGAAGGCCCGCTGAACGGAGCCTTTATTCTGCGCAGATTGTCCCTTCGGGCCTGATGAACTCTAACCTAACCTAAACCTACTTACCTAATTTTAACCTTCACTAACCTAACTGGACATGATATAAATTGAGTGTGCGAAGTAACAATTTGAACAAACATCTTTTTGGAATATAATATTTGACAAAAGGAAACACTTGCTTAATAAACGTTTGTTTTAATAAAACTTCACAAAGTAAAATGATGCCAAATGATAATTTGACCTATGAACTGTACCGTGTAATATTGATTGACATATCAAATAATTTAATCAATAACATAGTATAGGTACTACAATTAAAAGTTAAAACTAAACTTATTTGTATTAAAATGAAACTAAACTACTCAAATGAAGTGAAATTTGGCGAAATATATTTTGCCCAAACGGCAGTACCTATACCAAAATAACGGTTGATTCCTTTTTCGTCTTATTTCTGATTGGATATATTTTTGTTTCGGCTCATTACTGTTTGGACGTATTCCGTTTTTGGCATAGATCATTATATACAACAAATTAAATCAATCCTAGCTATCGTTATTTTTTATTTTCGAGAGTAGTTATTCAGTAAATAGCATGCAAGAACGAAACACAAAATAATATTTTGTAATGGTGAATATCACAAATACCATCTTACTAAAAAAAATTTTTTTATTTTATTACGCAAGCAAAGTCACAAGTATTTCAAAGTATAATTTATTTACTAAAATGGAAACGGAATACGTCCAAACCGGGATGTGCCAAAGAATATGTCAAATCAATCAAAATAACTACTCATTTCTGAGAAATTCGATTCAATTACATAAAAGTGAGTCTGTTTATTTCTTTTCCATTCATTCTTTTCTATTGCAACGCTTTCCATAAAGATTCAGGTAGCTTTACATCCGATAATGAACGCAGAACGCTTTTTATCTTGAAAAAATACAGCTGCAGAGAAAATCGCGGTAAAATATGCAGACGATGTCGTAGGTAATGAAACGAGCTTATTACGAGGTCCTTTACTAAACAAAATGGTCACATAAATGTTTTATAAGCATTGAAAGTTGAATTAATTTAACAAGGACTGCTTTTTAGGGTTCCGTACCCGACGAGTTCGTCTATCTCTCAGTGGGCTGTGTCTCATGAAACGTAATAGGCTAATAGCTGTTGTTGAAATTTTAACAGAATTTAATTTAATGTGATATCTATTTTGGTTATTATAAAAAATAAATAAAGGGGACCCTCATACAAGAGTAGTATGGAACCCTTTGCGACCCAGATTCGCAATTGGCTGGTTTTTTATTTGACTACTAAAGATGTGCTCCAGAATTTGTAGGAGTACCCATTCTGAAATTAATTAGATTCTGAACACATAAATATTACTCGTACATTGAATTACGAAGAGAAGAATGAGTTAATCAGCGAGTGTCGGCTAATTAAGTACACTTAACCTTTGTAGGCCGTTGTGCTGACTCATAAGGAAACTCCCGAAACTAGCAGAAAGCTCCGCGATTGTTGAGATATCTCAAGTGAGGATTAATGCTAACAGCAAACCGTTCTAGTTTAGCGGAACTCGGGTTAAACCTGCTCCAGCATTTGTGTCAAAGTTAGGAGAGCAATTTCGAACGGTCGACAAAGGCATTTAAAAATGGAAACGTTCGCGTTAGTCCAAAGTCGTATAACTAAACCGTTTATCAGAAATAGGTCAATTAGTGCTTAGATTAGTCATACTACGAACATGCAGCTCAATCAACTTTGTTCTGTTATTTAATTCTAAAACTTGCAAACTGTACGAGCTTATTTGTATACTACAAACATTTTAATTGCGTTTTGTAGAATGTTCACTTTTTTTTTTACTTTAAAATAAAAAGCTATCGGAAAGAACAAAAAAACATCTATTAGAGTATGTCCATTTATTAAAAATAAAGCTTTTTATTGCCACCACTTATAAATCGTTAATCTAATTGTCAAAAATTGAAAGTCGCTGAAAAGCGCAGCTTAGAAAATCCTGTACCGTGCCTTTTTGCAGAGTCCTCTCTCCGATATTGGTTTCTGAAGTTCCTTAACTTAACAGAAAATACGTTTTCCTTAAGTTAAAATTCTCGGGGTTTCAATTTAAATCAAAAAAACCCCGTAAATGTGTTGCCGATTAATCCTAATATTTAATGTAGCTATAAGAAGTTGACTCACTAAGAAACATTTTTTTTTGTAACTTAGAGCTAGGTGTTAAACATAAATCGTTTTGTACTTCAGACTAATTTCAATACATATGTATGTACTTAGTTGTTAGAAATGATCGAATGTGTTCAGTAGAAGCTTCTGTCTCTTTAACTTTGGTCTAGACGTTTGTATAAGAAAAATCTAATGCGGATTGTCATGTCAAATAATAGTTGATACCTACTTTTTGGCTTGCCTGAGATCGGGCATAAATGCCAAATAGAAGCTTTGGTGCCTACTTCAACATTGTTTTTGTGATAAAAATAATATAAACAGCGAAATATCACTTTAAAACTGTTGTCAAAGACAGGCTTCACTCGTAATTTAATATTTGGTATTTTTTGGCAGGTGAAGAAGGTCTATTCAATTTACCTACGTATTTGCAGTCTTGAAATTGCAATCCTTATATTACAAATGTGTAAAGCCCACTTACCATCAAGTAGCTTTTTCTCTTTGCCTTTTGTCCATGGTATCTTTACATAATATAACAAAGTCGCTTCGCCGTCTGTCCTTCTGTATGTATAGGTACTTCGATCTTTCAAACTACGCAACGGATTTGAATGCGGTTTTCATCAATAGATAAAAACCAACAGGAAGGTATTTTATGTTATGTATAATAAATTCTGGATTATGTGCGGGTGTTGCAAAAATCTCACATAAACCGAAGTGAAACGAGGGCGGTTCACTAGTGATAAGTAAATAAACATCGTTGTTGCGCAGGCGACGTCGAGCTCGGCGTGGCTGCCGGTGCTGCGCGCGCGCGTGCCCGAGCCGCGGCCCGGCGCCTGCGTCAACGACACCGAGGCGCTGCCCGACAACGTCCTCAACTTTATTAGGTAATATAGGTATATAGGTATAGGTCCAAAAATATCGCTTAGGCTGTTTAATATTATCTTTGTTTTTACGTCTTACATCTACTTACCACTTTGTTTCAAACCATATAATTATCGAATTAGTAACAATTCGGTTGGATTTAACCTGGCGTGGCGTGTAGGTATACTGTATATAGTAACGCGCTACCATTTTTAAAATCGTGCTCATTGCGTGGTGGAGGCGTTTTTGGCTTAGGAACGCACCGCAACGCAACGCGCCGCCTCCGCTCCGCCGCAAATTCGGAATGGCGGCACGTGCAGCGGAGCGTTGTTTGAGCGCGCAAATTCACGTATTTAGTGAAAATTAATTGCATTACAATAACGATATATGTATGGATTAAGACAAAGTGGAATAGAAACCCTTCACCAAATTAATTACGTACTTACGTAACTACAGTTCCTACTTCAAGAAAGTAGTAAAATGTTTACTTAAGTATAATGTTTTTTAAGTTAATTTAGTGTAAACCCGAGCACTTTGCTGCGTAAACAGAAATTCACTTTATTTATTACTTTCCGCACATATAGCAATAGCAAAACTCTTTTCTAAGTTAGCAATAAACTACATCAAGTTAAGTCCTTAAGTTAGAAGTAGTCAGTAACGAATACAAATCAATAGCCTCCGTATTAACCGCGTGGCATCTTCGACGGCTGAGCCGCTTCATCTTGTCTCCAGGGAGTAATCCGGAGCCTTTACCCGGCATTAGTTCAGCGAGCGCGTGCCTAATTGGGTCACGTGCTTTAATTGATGGCGTGGTGTGAACTGACTCCCTAGACCGCTTATACAGCTCTGGATTGAATTTGGTGCTGAGATTTAGGGGTAGTACAGGTTTCAGCTGTATTGTTGGGGCTTTTTTGATTTTTTGTGGAGGTTATAGGTAAGGTGTGTCAGATGTTAATTGTTTTGACGTAGGTACGCGTTAGTTTAAATCGAAGGTAAGTCTAAAAGTGACGAATACGCTTGTGAATTAAACATTTTTTACTATAGTCACGCTGTTCTAAAATGCCTCATTTTGACAGCTGTTAACTCAGTACAAAATGTGTTTAAGGCATGTTTGAGGTTATCTTTTGAAATGGCGCGACTATAAGGTTTAATATTTTATTTCTTCAAAGTATGAGTTATTTAATAAGTAAGCCCTATTACTTTCTTTATAATATCAAAGAAAAAGAGTGGACTACATAACAAAACTCCGTAATTTCATCTGAGAATTAAAACGAAAGATATCAGCCCTTTAGGAATAAATTGTATGGAGTGTAAACTCGTCGTTTGAAGTTTATTTTTGGACACCACATAATAACGTCTGCTTGGGCCGTCCAGATGTTTTGTAAACCCAATATACCAAGAAAATAAAGTACTTAGAAGTTTATTTTTGTAATCTGTCCTAAGGTCCCATCCTCTAATGGATTTAGCCGTAAGACACGAGGGCGACGCTCCGGCCTTTTACAAGCGGGACTTGGTTCTCACCACCCTGGTGGTAGACAGCCAGTTCGTTGACATGCTGGGGGATGACATCACGTATACCGTGTTCTACGCCGGAACAAGTAAGCAGTACAACTAAGTATATAAATGATCTATGAAATAACGAAATAACTAACTGTGTGCTGTAATTACGAAAATCTGAGGAGTGTGTGTTATTCGAACGACTACTGCGGTGTCACTGCACAGAAAATGTTGCCCAAACTTGAATTCCTTTATACTTAGGTACTTGTAGTAGCTACTAAAAACAGATAAAACTATTAACTAGACTATTAGGTACATGTTTAATAATATGCATGGTCAATATCTAATATGCGCTCATTACATAAAGTCTGTCGGTAACGGGATTCGTATTTATCACCCCCGGCGCTCGGCACAGTAGGCAGTTTGCAGGTCTTTTATTTATTTAAGCCAATGCACAAAAATATCGGACGCCGGTGTACCAGGAACTGTGGTTAATTTGCATACAGCCAGGTTCATTTAAAAACTGCCTTATTTGCCTTTATTACTGATTTATGCCCCTTTCGCTTTATTTCCTACTGGTTCAACGCCCGCCCGACTTTGCCTACGTAGAATTCGTTCGTCGCTTCGGAAACTTTGTTCTTTCGCGTGTTCAAAAGTGGAAACTGTGACTTTCTTCAGGCTTTAGGGATTCCTAAATTTATTATTAAAAACGATTTCGAAATAGACTCAGAGTTGTTACGAACAGGTCCAGACCAGACACAAGGTTTAGACAACATAATTGATATTAAATGTCGTATCGATATGTTGCAAGCTCTTGTATGTACCGGTTTCCCACGTTGACCAATGGGTGTAACTCGATGGGTGTATAAAACCAAGCAGATTGATAGAAGACGTACCTAACCTATCGATTTGACACCTTTGTGTGTTCAGCGAGTTCTTACTGTTTTACTACGTAAGTACGTAAGATGCAAACGCTGCTAGCGCTTTTGTTTTCTATCGACTCGAAATAAAAAAAGATAAAAAAGATAAAAGATGTTTATTCAGTAATACCTAATACCTATATTATGGAGCTCACGTCAATCCTATACATTTTGGTGATGGTCATAAATCGCTGTCTTAGCGACATGCATCTTTACTAGGTTATCTAAATACGTTAGTTGAAACGGAGATCCTATGACCACATTTTAGCTCCATCACAATATAAGCTGTTGAACATCAAAATATTACATTATGGCTGTGCTTGGGGGTAGTAATAATGTGCTTACCAAAATTAATTCAAGATCGAGAACTGGGTCAAAGCAAGCAAATACGCGGTTCACGTACTTAACAGGAAATTGTTTGTTTTCTATTTGGATTTACCTAATTTTCTAATAACCAATACTTGATAAGAATTACCATAACTTGGTATCTAAACGAAATCTAGTAGTAATAATACAGGCCCAAACTTATGGCATTCATATATTTAGGGGTGGTTACCCTGCCCTTATGTACGTTGGCACGCAATCTATGTGCTATGTGCCAACGTGAAGCTTCGACAAATTTCGGATCATTTTAATCATTCCACTAGTATGTGTACGTGTGCACCAGTAATTCCTTTATAAACCGCGTTATCAAAGTAATTTTTCAATTATTTTCTTAATATGAGTTGATCTTAACGCGATTTGTCCAGGTGAGGGTTCCGTGTACAAGATAGTGCAGTGGGCGGGCGGCGGTTCGCGCGTGGCGGACGTGTGGCGCGCGGCCGGCGACGAGCCCGTGCGTGCGCTCGCGCTGTCGGCGCGGACGCACTCGCTGTACCTCGCCACTGACAACCGACTGCGCCAGTTACCGCTGAGAGCGTGCGCGCATCGGTGAGTAACGTGTTTCAAACAACATTATGTGTTCTTACTAGAGATAGAGAGAGAGAGAGAGAGAGAAGAGGAACTATTGGTAATAATTGGTATTGATAACCCATTATTAGCTAGTTTTTGATTAGGTATCATATATCAGGTTTAAGTTGCTTTGTAAAAATTTGAAATGACCCGTCAATCTTTGTCTTGACACCGCACAATCAAAACTGCTGATTAGAGACTAGGATTATCAGTCCCACGCGACACTCAACAAATCGTTTCTCTTGTAATGATTAGAATTAAAACTATAAATAAAAGCAACAGCGGTGGTTTTTTTATTAACGATCAGTCAAAATGACACACGTTAATGGAAGTTTTATTTACGGTACCTATTTTGTATTTTGTTTAGCTACGACAGTTGCGTAAGGTGTGTCCTTGACCCGTATTGCGGCTGGGACAAAGAGGTCGGAGCATGTCGTCCATACACACCCGGACTGCTTCACGACGCCACTAACTCCACACCATCCATATGTGAAGCCAGCGCGCCGCTAAAGACCGTCCGGGCTGGGTACGGCCAGAGCGTCCATCTGGCGGCTTTTGCAAAGACACCAGAAGCTCTGAAAGACCAGTATGTGGTGTGGTATCACCATTCAAGAGAGAAGGGGAGATACAGGATAAGTTTTAAGTGAGCCACTTCAATATTTAGTCCTATATACATCTCTATGTTGTCGACTGTACTTGTATTGTACTGACTTTTTACCAAAAGTTAATTTGACAAACGTATCATTTTACAAACTTTCAT
Organism: Acleris sparsana; assembly: GCA_923062465.1. Taxonomy (NCBI): domain Eukaryota; kingdom Metazoa; phylum Arthropoda; class Insecta; order Lepidoptera; family Tortricidae; genus Acleris; species Acleris sparsana. The sequence continues at coordinate 14,230,295 of OV281289.1, forward strand.
TTGGCAAAAATGGAATTGTGCCTAAACCATTACATATTACATAGGCTATAAAAGGTACATGGGGTTGTTAATAAGTTAGGTTAGGTTAGACTTTTGAACACAAAAAATGTAAAATTATGTGGTGGGAAATACATGTTCGCGAAATGAAAGTTTGTAAAATGAAATTGTTAGCCAAATGATGATTTGGTAAAACATTAGACAACCATTTTTTTGACTTGGCTACTTTAGAGGATTTTACGTCTAATCTTACTCGTAAGCTAATTTAACACAAAAAGATTCATTAAAATCAATCAAATATTTTAATAAACAGGGACACTAAATAAACTTTTATTTGTATGTAGGATCCTCAATACACAGCCAGACTTCTGTAACAATTTTATAATTATAGACAAAGCGACTATATGTCTGTATTGTATGGTCTGAATAATTGTAGTTGGGAACGAGTCCTGCTGACTTCGGAGCGGGGTCTGGTGCTTCTGTCCGTGACGGAGTCGGACCGCGGTCGGTACGAGTGCTACTACGGCCCCACACTCGTCGCTTCCTATAATTTGGACATAGATATACACAGGTATGACACAATAACGTTTAAATAAATATGATAGCGTATTTGTCTTGTTAGTTCAAGTATTTTGTAGCTCGGATAATAATACCCTCACGTATAATTGTCTACCAAATATCGTTGAGAAAATGACTTCCCATTACATAAAATGTGTAGGTATTTACAGGTTTAATTTGAGGTCACGGTATAAAAATAATCTACATTCAGTTCCTTTCATAAATGTTTATTTTATATCATAATTGTATCAAATGCGATAACACCTTGACGCTTACTAGTGATTTCGTTGTAGATGTACTCAGCCAAGCAAGTCCACGGAGTATAAGCAAGTGTACTCGGATTGGTGCCACGAGTTCGAGAAATATAAAAACGCGATGAAAGCCTGGGAGTCGAGGCAAATGGTAAGTGGAACTAATTGTTAGAAGATTCGTGTAGGATGAAAGTGAAAAGGTCACTAGCCAGAGAGGCCAACGAGCTTCTGCTAAGCTAACCTTCCCTTTTGAATGGAATACAAAGAGTAGAGGCTGGGTTTTAAAAATATCTCAGCGCTGTATGTTAATGGGTTGTTATGGGGAAGTCTGAAACTACGAATCATGCTGTCGATTACAAAAATAAAGCACAAACGAAAATGGAACCTAGTAGTTTAATTTTTGAAATACTTGTAGCATACATTGTTTTATTATGATAGTTGATAGTTTGAGTTGCAAGGAATGAATCGTATTGGAAAAACACGTTCAAAAAACAAAATATTCGCAATTCTTATCGTCATTCGATCGTGTTTTATTATCTTTTACGTTCTAGACTTCCCCAAACCTACCATCCTGTAAATACAATGATATAACACAAAATAAAATCACTTAAATTTCCAGCAATGTTCGAAAACTGTGAACGCATCATCAAGCCAGAACAGCCTGGGCAACGAGATCGTGGCGTCGCTCCGGTGATAGGGCTGATTAATGACCGATTACGCCGCCTTGCTCGCATAAACTAGCCGATATTCCGCCGACAGCCGCAATCACAGACCCCACTATTTTGATACGTCATCGTTGATTAGATTATGCTTCATTGACATGTCTTTTTCTACCCAAATACCTTAAGCGCTAAAATATTTTGAAAAGAAGCTCATAAGCCCAGAAAGTGTAAAGTGTGTAAGTATAAAAACTTTGATTATAGACCTTTTACCTATTGGTGACCCAATACAAAGCAATCAAAAAGGGGGATTATACTTTAGTTGGGCAGGATAATCCCTTAAAATAGATTTGTTGCTTTTCTCGGCCGCCGGCTATGGATGGCTGGCTTTCATCAAAGTTAATGTTAGTTTTTCCTTCCTTGATCGGTGAATTCGGCTACTATTTGGTAAATATCGCAAAGTTTATGTGCGGGGAATATTTCAATTAACTCATCAATTCTTGCCGAAAGTGAATGAGTTATCCTTAATACGAGTATCCAATGGTAATATTTGAACGGAATAAATATTTATTTTGTCCTTTCTGCTCTATTTTCACTTAGTGTAAAGGTCCAAAATTAAACACATTGGGACCGAGGCCTTGCGAAAATTGGCAGATAATAAACATAATATTTGCAAAAACAATATCCACATAGAAAATGACAGAATTTTGCAATAATCATCTGGTTGATTTCTTCTGTTGTATCAATAAACATTCATCATTTGTATGGGGTATTAATTTCGTTCAAATGCCAATTCAAGGAAATGCATCGTTGCAAGTGTGTTATTGTACAAAATGTGAATCAGTCGACTAAAGTTAGCCGTTCCCGAAGTGGTTAAGACCAGTTACATAGAAATGATCCAACTGCTCTCAATCCAGATAGAGATACGTGTTCAATCCGATTGGTCATTGTATTGCGGAAGCCCCCAATTTCATACTTTATGCAGGCCTCTGTAATCTTCCAGGAGTTGCGTAATATAGCTGATAGTATGTGCGGGTTGTAGCCACATTCAAAAGCAATGAAATCGGGTCCCTCTCCGAACTAATTTGTATGTACAATGGCCCGATTTTATTGTTTTTGAATATAATATAGTCGACTGAATGTAGAAGTAGAATGTAAGACAAATAACGTTTAACACGTAAATGAGGGTGATTCCACCAATACAAAATGCTGTGATATCAGTTCTTTATAATTGTGCTGTCAGACGGAAAAGTTCAACTACACGTTTCCTTTCCGCCACGAACACTGTTTCGTTTTTGGGTGGTCTCGAAACTTGATGCTACTGAGATAATCATCGCTCTCATTCGTTTATCTGGACGTCTATCTCGCCTCCTCCAGCCACATATGCCGTTGTCTATTTTATGGCTATTTAATGATGCGGAAGTTGGTTTTAAAGGTTTAGATAAGAAACAATTACTTCGCCCACCGACGCAACCACCGTTGACGTTGACGTTCTCCTGACCACCAAGGCAAGCCGGCCTGTCAGACCATGTCGCTTCTCAACTATTAAGTACTAATCATCTAAATGGGATCAACCACAAACATCATGTATTCTTTATGTTTTGTTCGAATAAATATAAGCAATTTAACGATTCTAATGAGATTTATTTTTATGTTTGATCCAGTAGCTTTATTTCAAAGTCAAACAACAAAAGTCAAATAATGGTTAAACTTACATGTCTAGGTTTTTGCATAGTTGAGAGTAAAGCGCAACTATATGGAATGGGTGTGAAACAGTGATACTCGCAATGAGTATAGAGGTTGCGAAAATGTGGTTAATTCAAATTCAGTTTAAAAGAGTTTTAAATTACGTGGTTTTAGGATGCGAGATTAGAATATTTTATGTTAATTTTATTGTACAACAGACTTATTCAATTTAATGCATTTACAATATTGATTTTAGCACTGTTTCTTTATAAGTATATTAGAAACTATAGTTGAATTTATGTTAATTTGTACCTAACTATAAGAAAATAACCTACGTTACAAGTTAAATAAAATAATAAGCAATATGAACGCCAACATAGCTCTAAGCGTGTAGATATAATTTAAAGGCTTAAGAAATCAGATGTTAATAGAGTTGTTAAGGTGTTTAATTTAGCTCTTTTGTTAATATCGATTTTGAGGTTGCGTGCTAAGTAGTCCCACGGGCTCCTGTGCTCTGTGGGCGCTGCACTGGTCCGGGTTCGCCGTACTCCGGACTGCATTGTTGTCGGAATGCAATTGTTTTTGGACTGTAACTTGGAGGTTGAATCGAATTTAATAGAAATGTTTTGTTTTGTTAATTCAGATTGGTTATAGATAAATCTCGCTAGAATAGTGCCTTGTGAAGCATGCTTACCTACAGATTAAAACTATAAATAATAAAAACTATTTATTAATATTTTTGTGTAGGTATTATGAAAAATTTGAATGAATAGAATTTATTAACAATTATTGTTCATGTTAGGTAGTTCGTTCGTATTCAAAACAAAGCAATAACGTTGTATGAATAAGATTTGCCAGTATTAAATTATAATATTCTTTGCGGGGTTTTAAGTATGAATCGTACTTAAAAAAAGGGTAATTGTATATTTAAGCTAAAGAGCACACGTAATAGAAATTTGATTCGGATTATTTGCTATAAAGTACATGCTCCCAAATCTACGAAGATTTTCCCTCTATAATGTATGTATCGACATTGTATATAACTTGTGAAATTTGGTAGATAATCGCTGTATGCCATACGGTTATTGTAAAAACATAATTAAGGTAAATTATAAGCGATTGTTTTATAAAAGGAACACAAATAAATTATTTTAGAGCTAATTTTGCGTAACACTTACTGACCTAATCCTGGATCGTACAATCAAGTGTAAAAATATGGGAGAATGCAACATCTCAAAAATATGTCATAATGCACCTTATCCCATTGTAATAAGAACTTTGCTAAATATTTATGACAGGATTCTTTCGATAAAATTTTTTTTCACTTGACTACGGGTATGTCGCCATGTTTGATTACTTTTTGCAATAAAGGTTAAGCCTCTTATTTATGAACGCACAATAAATAAAATTTGCATAAAATTATGGTTTGTCCTAAACTTTCACTATGACATTCAAATTTGACAGAAAGTGTCAGAGCATACTTAACCATACACCTAAAATAGGTTTATTATGAGTTGATGAGTAAAGGGCTAACCCCTCAGAACTAACACTAATCAGCGATAGATTTGTTTCTACATAAAGGCAAGTGATGGTCAACTAGAGAACGCTGGTCCAATTCTACTTAGTTTTGAAGATTCCCAAATAATATTTCTCTGCAAGAACAGGCGAAGGAAGCGAACATCACTCTTAGTAAGTAGTTTACATTCAAAAATCTGTAAAACTATTGCTGAAAATTGTATTTTGACAGCTAAATACCATTACCAAATACCATTTCCTCCGCCTGGACTTACGATGATTGAGAGGTACGTATGGCGGCATCTGCAGGTTCTCGTATATACTTCAGCAGAAAAGGAAAAAAAAAGAAGAAAGGTTGAGGTGGGAGGATGACAGTTGACCGTTGACCACGTGGCGTAGTTTATCGTAACGCAGGGGAATGTTATCCCATAGGTACATTTTGAGCGATAGAATTGAAAATTGTTAGTAGCGTTTGCATTTTGGCTACCTTCTCGTATGCCCCCAGCAGTCTTCGCATTATTGTGTTCTTCTGGGGATACCGGTAAAAGGCTTATCATGAGGCTTTCCATTTTAGTCATCAGAGTTCGAGTTAATTCATCAGTCTTGAGATTACATATATAAACTGCTTTTTTACGTACCTACTGTCACTAGCAATAATATATCATGCAACATTATCATGTCTCTTTTACTGAAGGAGTAAGAGCGTATACGATGTTTTTTGACCGCAATGTGGGATTAATTGCTGGAGGCTGTACAAAGGGCAAGGAGCAACCGTTATAAGAGTATTGTAATGGGTGCCTGCCCTGGATTGGAGAACGTCATGGAATTTAATTACCGAGGGAACAGAATAATTGGCGACTCGCCGGTAATGGCCACACTTAACGGGTAAATTAATAGATTCGCGCCGCAACCCCGACGATCCTTACGGAACCCGAAACTGATATTAATTGGAGACTCCGTCAAATCATCATTTTGTTTTTAGCTGCAATTAAGAAAAAGCCGAAAGGCAAGTTGATTTGGGCATCTGCCCGGTGAACAATGTAGGTATATCTACATTTACATTGTTCGCCGTTCAAATGCGCAATGAAAAGGTTTGTCACTTTTGGACTTTAATAGCGTTAAAAGAGCGTTAAAGGTACAGTTAAAGGTACTCAGTACAGAGGATATAAATGCGTAATAACTCTCTGTCTGTCTGTTACTTTTTTACGCTTTTAAACCGCAGACATAAACTGTTGGACGTATAGGCTTTAATAAAACAAATAAATATGAAAATACGTTGCCGAAAAGGAATACAGTACAAAAACAACCATCAAAAATATGGCAGATTGCTCGAATTAAAACAAGAGTTTGTCCTTTGACGTACATACTATCGTGCGGCAATAGATAGTGTCGATTTTTTCCTACTTTTTTGGCGGTGCTTGATGACGAAATTACTACGGCAAATCCAATCAAAACTGCAGCTAAATTTGGAAAAACTTTTGCGAGAGACAGAGAGAGAAATCAAACGTCTACAAATAGCATAGTATAAATGGTCTAAGCTTAAAGTACATGCTCTTATTACGGAAAATACGACCTAGCTACAATGAAAATTAATTTTAATTTTATATCATGCCAAATAGTAATAAAAATAATGTACCACAATGGTGGCAAACAAGTGTATTATGTATAATTTTAGCGTGAAAAAAGGATGGTATTATTGAAAAAATAATGAATGCATTCTATGGTCTAATGGAACCTAACAAAAAGCCCGAACTAATGCAATCTGTATGAGATAAATGTTACGGTAGAGTTGCTAGTCATCTTCAGCTGACCGCTTTTGATTATCAATTACATCAAAACGGATAACAGCGCATTTCATTTCGAAAATCGAGTGGCAGTGGCGGTAATCCGGCGAGCTAGACAGTTTGACTCGACCGGCGCCGATAATTCTCTTGCAAACTGACTCGGGCCCGAGGAGATTACTTACAGGCTAATAGGTAAAAGGCAATCAATGTAGGAACCGCAATAAATATTCGATATAAGTAAACGTGGCTTGTATACGTAAAAAAATGGGTGGTATTCAATTCGGATTCGCGCACCGAGGTATTATTTAATTCCAATTTTAATTCTATTTAGAAGCCCAACTCACACTTGACCATTTTTTGTATTTGTTGTTTACGTTCAGGGTTATTACGCTTGTATGTTTAACCGTTATTTACAATTAATAACGCCTTAATTAATAACACAAATTCTGAAGAAAAAAAAAACACTATCTATAATATTAGGTTCAAAAGATACAGCTGTTTAAAATTACTCGTAGGATGGACGGACGGACAGCAGAGGCATATTAATGCGGTCCCGTTGGTCTCCTTTCGGGTATGGACAAGTTTGAATTAAAGACTGCTATTTATAACTAAAGACCAACATTAACCAATATCAAACAGGAGCCGTAGGTAAAGCTCACTCTTTTAGTTATGGACCAGTAATATGAAAGCATAATATATAATTTCGTTTCACCCGGCTCGGAGACGTTATTTCGATTATCCTTTGATTTTCCACTCGAGCTCCGTTCCTAGTGCTCGAATACACCCGCGAGCTCTCGATTTCGTTGCGAGTAATCGAATTAAGGAAAGGGCCAATAGAGTACGACTTAGTTGAGCGATGGAGCGAGCGAAGGGTCGTTTTAAACGTCGCGGGTACAGGCGCATGATCGATCACAAGCGTACGTTCACGCACGACACGCTTACACTTGAAACAATAATCTTCAAAGGACCGCAAAACCGTCAGAACTGCCAAAATATAAGACCACAGATACACTCGCGGATAAAATGGATATAGATACAATAGCGTATCAAAACCGTTTAATATCGGCCGTAGTTACAAAAAGACATCATCTGCACATGTGTTTATATTAAAATGTTCTTATTCCGCTGTTCGCTGTCCAACGAGCCGCATAAATTACCGATTACATTCGTTGAAAGTTGTTTTTGTTTTATGTTAAGACCGCCACTTTAATTTATGGCACCAAAATATAAAACAAAAGGGATTCCTTTAGAGCTACTTCAGATTATTCTTAGCCGCATGTCATCACCGCTACATGGGAGTGAATAATATAGACCGTGTTAATAGTTAGAGCTCAAGGGCTATGTCATCATAATAAAATGGAAATTAGCACAGATTTAATCCGGCATTAGATCGCTAAGCCCAATAACTGTTAATAATTTGGGGTACGCCCGACCAGCCACCCGTTCCCTCGCTATCTTAATTAATGTTATCGTTTTCAATCCCGGAGGAGGGCGGTTGATAATTTTTCGTTAGGTAAAAGGATAAAGCAAAGATACTAAATAATAATTGTTAGAGCTTAGTGGCAATTTAGTTTATTGAGTGGAAGATAATCAGAGCAAAAAAAATATGGCTGGACAATTTGGATAAATTCAATCCAGGCTGGCAAGGATTGGCTTTGACCAGTTTGGGAAAGTAAATAGGCTATTTAGATATGGTCAGATTAGTTAAAGTTATGTTCCTAAGTTGGCCCTCATATCTTAAACTTGGTTCACTATTGTATTATCAAATCATCATTTGGCAAACTATATCATTTTACAAACTTTCTTTTCGCTAAGAGGTAAATACTACCCGCCTCATTATTTTGGATTTTTGTGGTCATACCTACTTGTAAGTCTAACATAACCTAACTTATTTAATAATCCCATGTAACCTAGGTATCTATCTATTTATATAAAAGGCAAACCTGACAAATTCGCTTATAATATATCAACGCACAGCCGAAACTACTGTACCTAGAAACTTGAAATTTGGTACAGGGGTTCCTTTCATGATGTTACTGCACTAAGAAAGGATTTTTGTAAATTCACCCCTTAAGGGGTTAAAATACGGGGAGTAGCGGGAAACTAATTCTACGCGTACCATGTCGCGGGCGTCCTCTAGTGTAATATTCATATAATGGTTCCTGCGTGAAAAACAAAGTTTGTAAATTGATACGTTTGTCAAACGTGCTTTTGGTCAAATGAACGGCCCCCTAAGCTTAATACCCTCTACAGGGTCTATGATCGCATAGCCTTAAGTTAACATACATTTTAAAAAGGAGAAGCAGTATTCAGTTGGAAAGGCAGGGTACCTACTCGAAATAGTAAAGCGAAACATTGGTAATCTCGCGCTCGGCGCCGGCACTTGACCGGCTTTTAATCGGAGCCGGCGAGGTGTCGACGTCGCGAATCACTCGTGCCCCATCAAGATAGCTTCTTCTCGATTTAAGGATCTCCCTCGGCCTTCTGATAAGCCCCAGATTTAGTGTCGAGCGAATTTGTTCGGGTAATTTACTTTTCAAGTTGCGAACACAATAAAAGCTACTCGAGATTCTACTTTTTAGTGTCTATTTTGTTTTTCCTGTTGCAACAAACATTAATTTCACAGGTGAATTGTTAAGAATCTCTGGAATTATACTATTCAAGTCACCTTCGCATCGGGAATGTACCCAGAGCTCTGTTTGAATGCTTTAGAATTTGGTTTAAGAAATAAATTACTTATTACTGGACGGGGCTGGCCCATGAATCATATCTAATTAAATACCTACACGCCAGCCATGAATTGTCTCCGAACTGGAGGAGTTACAGTCGCATCTAGTCTAATTATGAAATACTGGCTGTGGAGATATTAAGGTTTAATGTTCAAGTTTTTAAATAGAGTACTGGCAAAGGCCTCTTCGAGAAAGAGACATTAGGCCAAAAATCTACAGTGAGTTAAGTGCGGAATCGTCATACTCTGGAAAATATCAAATAATAATACTGAAATACATACTTTTTGGTACCTATTATTTTTAAGTAAACTTTGACGACGTCGTTAGTAATCCTGCCTACGAAGCTAACAGCGGTCCCAGGTTTTTAATTCTGGTAAGGGCAGATATTTATGAGATAAGCGTGAGTATTGGTTCCTGAGTCTTGAATGTTTTCTAAGTATTTTGGTATGTTTTCTCTAATATGAATAAGTAAGTTTATCTTTAGTTTGGGATTAGTTCATCTGTGTGAGATTGACCTTGTTTTTTTTTTTAAATATGCTCTGAAGACTTAAACACAGAATTCCTCTAAACTAGAAATTTCACGTCTTACCTTTACTCTAATAGACACAACCACATTGATACCTAGATATCTACATTTAGTTTGAGTGATAGCATGTAACAACATGTTACATCACAGCAGAACAGTGTTAACAAACAATCAGGCATATCGAGTGATTGAGACGGAGAGGTATCAGGTTTTCCGCAAATGGTCCACTGGAACTATATGTCTACGTCAACATTAAGGATGCGTGTCACGGCGAGTTTGGCCTGTCACCGACCTCATCCATCAACCCTTCCGACCGACCAGCCGCGTATAAAACATCTCTGACTCCGCCGATAACGAAATGATTATGTTTTATCGCTTGTCACATTTGAGACCAGGCGAAAACTGTGGCTCAATAGAATATAGGCAAATCAACTGTAGGCATAGAGAAATATTCTTTTCTAAGTCTGTTTTTATTAAAGGAGTTTTTTCCTCTTTCTTTGATGTATGTGTTGTTACTATCTGTTATTTTGTTTATTTGTCTATTCTTCTATATTGTACTGCTTATTATACTCCAAGTATAACTGGAAGATATCCCACATGGGGTAAGTTCGCCTGTGTACATTATCTATATTGATGCAAACATGTCTTGCATAAAGAGTTTATACATATACATTCCAACAAAACAAAAGGTTTTTGACTAAATGTTTTAAATTGACATATACGGCATCGAGACATATCAATAGCCTACGTTTACTCGATAACACGCAAATAACGAACACATTAAAATGTTTAATTTGCTTTGTTAATGTACTAACCTTAAATTAAATAATCAAATAATGAACGCTACTTTCAGCCGAAAGGGTAAAGTAATAAACACTACCCAAGTCCTAAAAATAAATAGAATGGCGACGGAATTAAGACGAAGGCTCCGGAAAGTGAGTTTTTTTGTTTTGTTAAATTGCCCATTGTTTAGCGCTACCTTTCCCTAAATGCACTCGAAAAATTTAAATTATCCTTAAACATGGTTAACGTTTCGAGTTTATCGCGGTGCCTGAGGAAGTGCGAAGAAATGCGAAGGTGTGTTTTAGTTATTTAGGTTTTGTATTGTGGCCGCTGCGATGCCTGCGATACATAGATACATTATTGAACATACATACATACATACATAAACTCACGCCTTCATTCCCAGAGTGGGGTAGGCAGAGCTACAGAATTACCAACAACCCTAAAAACTTGTTGATAATTCTGTAACCACACTTTGCACAATCAGGCTAAGATGTTTACCAGTGTATTAGTGACAGGTTGCAAGCCCATCGCCTAACAGTACTACAAGCCTTTATTCCCTTAGTCGTCTCTTACGACATCCGCGGGAAGACACGGAGTGGCACTATTCTAACCCGGCAACCACACAGAAATTATTATTGAATTTGTTACTAATTAGGGGTGATTATATTTCAATTAGGTTTTTTTAATAGAAATGACGGACAGGGCGAGCGTTTGGTAGAATAATCGTTAAAAACTTACTACTGAATTTAATCTAACTCACCTAAGTTTCAATTTTAATCTATTTAAAATTATCACTAAAGTGTTTTTTTGTGAAAAAACTGTACCTAACTTGGTTAGTAATTGTGTTTAATTATACATTAGACTGTGTTTAATAATACAACTAGTACCGTTTGGTACCTTGATAACTGCCACGTTAACTCGAGAAACGCCTTTTTCACATATTAATTTATCCCTTAGCAAAACAATTAAAGGCACGTAGAATAAACATTTACAGAGAGTGAAAATATAAAATTTGTCTTCACAAATTGACTGGCAATAATTGAGAATTCCAAGATCGCTTTAGTTCCTGTGTCAGAAATTTCAATAAAGGATCATGTCTTGGAACATCCCGGTTGTTATGTTGACGATGTGTTTATTCTAGTTGGTAGTGACCTACGAAGCCAGCGGTCCCGGGTTCGATTCCCGAATGGGCAAATATTGTGTGATCAGTGCGAGTATTTGCTCCTGACTCCTGGGTGTTCTTTATGTATTTAAGTTTGTATTTATCTATTCATGTAAGTTTATCTTTATTTAGTACCTATAGTACAAACCTAGAGCTTACTTTAGGACTAGGTCAATATATGTGAGATTGTCCCGTAAAGAAAAGTCTCGAGGCATCGGACACGTCAATGTAATGCCAAGGCATTAATAGCCCATTATGACATTACAAAAAGTTACAACTTTTTTAAAGTTATCCTAAGATATATTTAATACGGAACCAAACAATTACAAATATCAACCTAAACTACTTTATTTGTTATTTAGGACAAGCAAGTATCTACTTTCTGTCTTTGATGTAACAACGCCATTTTTGTTGATGTATGTGTCTAGAATCGTTTCACTTAGTCATAATTTCATTTGCCATAATAATTGTACCACTTGCCGTAATATTCATTTGCTATAAAGGCAGTTTTTCAGAAACCTTTCATATATTTTTTACATGCCATCATAGAGCACAATAGGATAGGTTAAGTTAGTTTTATAACATTTCTGCGGGGCTAGACAAGCTGCCATCGAATACGAACGCTAGCGTTTGGTGATCACCTGTCACTTACAAAAAGGCATGGAATTGACGTAAGTCACGTGATATATCACTCGTTACAACTGACACGCTGTAATATGATCACTATCATTCGCGCTAATCGAATAGTGATAGTTTTGACGTTTTGTCCGTCGTTACGCGGTACTATTTTGACAGGTTGAATTCAACACGAGCACTATCATGATATAATCGTCGGTGTCTAAGGGCAACTTGGCTACCTTTTTCATTCTTGACAACGCAAAGCGATAGGTGATTACCAAACGCGTTTGTATTAGATGACAATTTGTATAGCTCCACTGAATAGTCAACGGTTTCAGAAAAATGAAATTCGGGCAAACAATAGATAACCATTTAGAATGCGACTTAATGCCTTAAAGCATTGTCTTGCAGTGAACCTAAGTACCAAATAGAAACAAATAAAGATAGTTAAGAATTGATATTAGAAGTCGAGTGACAAAAAAACGTATCCTCTAAGTGCAGTGCGACAAAAAGAATCGAATTTAAATGAGGGCGCCACTTTCTACGTAGGTAACTGACACATTTTTGACGCAAAATGCAACAATTAAGAAAATTTTTTTTTTGTTGTTTCATTTTATTTTATTTCTACTCGTTTGCGTCGCAATGTAGTTTCGTGTACCTTTTAGAACCAACATACGTTATTTGAAAAAACATAAGTTGCCGGTGCTTACCACAAAAGCCTACGTGTTTATTGCTACAGATCCACAGAAATTCACAGAATCCGTCAAATATTTGGCTCGAAGTAGTGGTTTGACACAGCACTTTTTCTGGCCCCAGTGCTGACGATTCCTCCCTGAATTGAATGCGGGGACTTGAGCACAAATAAACAGAGCCCAATATTTGCAAGTTCGTGAAATGAATCTAATATTTGCAAGATCGTGAAATGAATTTCCGCGGTTCCTAGCATTGTTTGGTTAAAGTTACTAAATGTCATTGTTTGTGTGCGTGATAGCAAAACGGGACCTCTGAGGTACTTACAACTCTACATCATAGGCGATTCCGTAGATTGGCTCTACTATTTAAGTCTCAGCTTAAATATACTTTCGTATAAGCCTCGTGAAAGAGAAATGAACCAGTTATTGTTTCGCTATTAAATTCTGTGCTATTACTGCTGATCGCAAATATCACATCTGTGATCGCTTCGTATCAGCTTCATACAAAAGATTAGCTAAGAAACTTGTCTATCTATTAAAGATATTTCATGTATTGTGTGCTGTATGAGGACTCTATAAGTAGCTAAATATTAAGTAGTAAAAATCACACTACTATTTACTTAACTTAACATATCATAGTAGTACAATATGTGGAGAGCGTCGGTGGCCTAGTGGCTTAGGGGGTCGACTGATCGACTCGTGATCGTAAGGTACCGAGTTCGAACCCCAGCGGGCACCATGTACCAATGAGTACTAACTCAAGAGCATTACCCGAAGCTGTTACACATTCGAACAGCTGCGTGTGTAAGATCCTAAAGGGTCGAACTGTATCCGAAAGGGCCCATCTGTAAGATAAGATAAGATAAGATAAGAGTACAATATGTAGGGTTTTATTCTACCCGGTAAAACTATGTTGCTTTTGACTTCTTATCATATTGCCAACGTGATAATAGCTGATCGTAGGTATTTGACATTAATGTCGGCCGAGTGAAAATCAATACGATAACAGTCATGTCCAAAGCAATATGGTTTTACCGAGTAGAATAGAACCATTTTCTGATTGGTTCGAAAGTCAACTCGAAGGGAATGCCATTAGGCATTAAGTTCACGTTATTTACTTTTGTGCAATAAAGATTAAATAAATAAATTGAGCCCCACATTTTTGGCCAGAGCATTTTGCATGACCTCATTCTTGTACCGAATAAGCTGTATCTGAGGGTTAACCATTTTTAACATTCGTAATTTTTAACATACGCTTTTTTTTACAAATACGTACAGCTAATAATTTCCTCCTTTCCTTTTTGACATGAAAATCTAAAATGTCTCATATATGAAGATGTGTATTAAATATAAAATCACACTTCCCTCAAAAATGAGTGTGTACGTTTTAGCTGCCGCATATTCATTTCATTTTGAGCCAGTGGTTTGGAAGTGCCGTAAAATAAGTTATGCAGCGGTCAGCGAGGCAGCGACATAGTCACGTGATGTTCCGTGCGCTCACAAATGGATAACTGCCAATAACCAGCCTGGTACAGTGTGTTTTACTCTACCATTAACTACCTACACCACTACCTAACGTCAAACAACCACTGCTGAAATTGCTTTTATTTAAAACCGTTTTTACTGTAATTACTTACGTAATTCCACATACGGACTCACGAAACGGCAGAAACACGGAAATTAGTTCGACCGCGCTTACTGTTATTCTTCTACCTTTTAAGTCCATTTACACAATTTTACAACTTTACTGATACGCGCTCAGACATAATTATAAGCAGCTAAACGTTAAATAATCAAAAACGATTAAATAAACATGTGAAAGACTACACATACAATACAAATACTCAATAAGCACTCTCATTTTCTTTTCGCAGAGTCGGTTAAATCGAGAGTACGGTTCCAAATCATTTACAGATGACTTAACAGAAATTTTGTGGACCATCTATACAAAAGTTGGAAATTTTACGATATCGATCCGCAATAAAATGTAGGGTTGGTCGTAAAGAAGCCAACGTTTCGAGTGGTGGAGGCGAATGTTAGTCGTCGGTGCCGCTTTCCGCAATAAATCAGCCCCAGTGTGGGAAAAGAGTTAAAGCGGAAGATGCGGTCCGCGAGTGGGCTTCGACGATACGCCGCTGCCCACAACTTATACATTTAAATAAATAACACCCGCCACATTCGGGGAAACACGCGCAAACATCGCTCGCAATAAAAAACACGCCTCAAATATCTCCCCATCAAATGCCGGCGTCACGTACCGAGACACGCACTTGAACTTTTAACTAATCAGATCCTCCCTCAACTTTCATTCTTAGTTAAATATTTCCGAGCATTCTCAACGCTGAGGGTACCGAAATGAGTTATTATTCTGTCCCGTGAAAAAATCACTCCGCCGAGTAATGAAAACTCAAGCTGATGCGCTCGAGAGGTACTGCTCCCGTCCGGCGGATATTACGGCAATATATTTCAATTACACATAAGAAAAAGAACAAGTCGTTTGAAGTAGCTGAAAGGGCAGATTACAGTCGTCGAGGAAATAATAAGAAAGACCGCGCTAACGAGATGGGGATGGCAACTTTTAAAAAGAACCGCTGGGGGAAGATGCCTTCACCGGTGATTAAATTTAATTTTCTTATTTACAAAATAGTACAAGCGTTCTATCTTATACCAATACGTAGGTACATTTTATTTATTCAAGTCACGGCCCGGTTTGAGTTACCTAAAAAGAAAAGTGATTACCAATCATTAACAAAAGCCTACCCATTAAGGATTTGGTTGTTTTCTAGCATCATTAATCGGGAATTCTTGCCAAGTTTTTATTTAACTGCTTCCTCGCTTTTAAAAGAGAAAGTTCTTCATTTTGCTGGTCATGTTGGAAATTATAATTCGTTTTAAACATTATATCTTCAGACGTTTCAATAGGTTAGGAAATATAAAAATGGTGTAGACTGGACATTGTTTAGAACCTTTCGAGTGTACACGTGGAGGGCACAACGTAGGCCGAAGATTTGTGCGATTCGGTGGAATTTAATTACTCGGTGAGCAGGCCAGCGAGCGACGCAAAAATATTTATGTTTATTGTCGAGCTAATGCGCCCGCGCGACCGCGGGTCCGCGCCCGGACTTCGGTAGATATGGATCTGGATGAACATGAAATAAGGACTTCCTACGCTATAATTATGTAGGAAATTTATTTATAAAAATAATTGATATAGTTGAGAAAAAAGAAACCCTGATTTATTGTATCCCCAATTTTGTGAGATTGTGCAATTTTTGTTTGTGCGTGAATTACTAGGTATTTGCACCAGAGTTGGAAGGCAAATTGAGATTAAGTACATTAAGTAAGTTAAAAGTATATTGCACAAAAGTGAATCGTTTCATTATAAAATCATGCGTATGAAAAACCGTATACGTTTGTTAATTTTAATGAATATGCGATTGTATATAATGGGAACTAAACTTAAATAAATTACATAACGCGAACCCGCTACACTTTTCATACATTAACAAAATGGTTTTTTTTACATTCCTATGATCCTTAGTGATTTTTTTCTCGATGTGAAGCCCCAACGTGTATTACCGCTCAATTCATTACGACAATCAAAAGGAAGACACGCGGCCTATGTTTATTCCCAGCGTCGACAATAACGGTCATTCGAAGTCGAGCGTGATGTTTCCAGTCCATTTCTCGTAATAGCACCGCTTTTATAACCGAAGCGTAATGAAACTCGTTTAAATATCACAAAAGTGGTTGGATTACGAACGCGAAGCACTTTATACTGTTTAATTACTGCTGCGACAGAAATAATTGGGGACTTGTGGATTACGACTGGACTTAACTGCCGACTTATGAAGGATTTTGAGGTAATTAAAAACTAGGGACTATTGGCACTCCATATTGCATAGCTTTACAACACTATTGACCTTGCTCTTTATTGCCTCATTTAAATAAAGAATAGTTACTCTTTTGGAAGCTTTAACTTTTCTTATTAACATACAAAACAAGTTGATAAATTAAGCAAAAAGTTTAAATGAATTCAAAACAGTGTCATGTCGTATCCTATGTCTATGTCATGAAAGTGCGCTAAACAAGCAATAACGCGGGATTAAAATTCCAGTTTGTATCCATCGCTCATGCGACGGGACATCATGAGGATTGCTCGTTAACTGAATGGAACAAATGAGTCCATGATTTAGTGCCGATGAGTAGATACCGCATCGGATCACGCCTGTGTTTGCCTTACGCATCGCCGGCCACGCCGGACTATCATTTCAGTTCGGATTGTTTGTGTGAAATAATATGCTTTAATCACGGCCTGTCGCTGTTATCTCTGCCTATTAGCTCTCGTGTTGTCACAATACATTTCGAATTGCGAATTTAAATGCTTCAAATGAGTTGTTGCCTAGTTCTATGTTCATTTTCTATTCTCGTTTTAGGGGAATAGAAAATATAATGAACTATATCTAATTTCAGCAGAGGCAAGATTAAAAAATCACAAAATATCACATTTCTGTAATTAAATAAAAACTGTTTTTTAGAAAACCTTTCCTTTGAGTGTTATCCATCAAGCTGAAGTGCCTGTTGAATCAGTATAAGCTTTATTTAACTTTTAATTTATTTTTAAAGAGTATAAAAAGCCTTTGAGCAGAGAGGTATCAATGATTATCAAAATAACTGCTATTAAAATAAAATACGCGAGGCTAATTTTGAAGAGGAGCAATGTTTTTGGTACTTTGGCTAAGGTTAGCCAAGTAAGTAGAGCTTCTAGGTGAGCGAAGCCATTTATAATTTGTCTACTCTTGGCGGAGAGCTGTTTGCTCCGCAAGTGTGACGGATGGAATTAGCCCAGACTTAGCGCTGCCTTGCCAAGGCTGCTTGCCAAAACTTTATTTACCTTTTAGTTAATGCAGAAGAGAAAATGTTGGTACGTTTTATCAAAGTATACAAGCATTTCATATCATTAAAACTTTCAATCAAAGGACGGAACACATAATCGGAGGAATCCCACATAAGTCAAAGACGGAGGACAAATTTAAGGCAAGCCGACCCAAATGAGGGTCTGTCGATTCGGCTGCTGGTAATTGAATAAGTTTCGTTGATTAGAATGATTAGTGATGTTGACACACAGGCCTCGTTTCTCGTTTTCCTGTATCGAGGTGCTGCAGACGACATACCAATGTCGTGACACTCGTGACATAACCTGTAACCCTCCTATGGGGCCGCGCGTTTAAATCTGCGATGGTATTGACTGCGATATGTATAAGAGCCGGTGATGTGACCGGTTTAATTAATAAATCAAATAATAATAGTTTGACACACACTTTACCTACTCGCCTGTATCTCCGGAACTAATGAAGTCTACATAGCAGTGATAGTTTTTTTTTAAGTTCGTTATATGTGCGTTTGATTTAAGATATTTTTCAGATTTTTATTACAGTCACTAAACTCTAGCGAAAATTACACTTTTCGAGTTATGTTTTCCCTAAACGGTCTTCTTGTATTTTTATATTAAATATATGTAAAACAGCTATCATTTAAGAGCTATCCAAAAATGTAAAAAATATATACCTTCTGTCATACTAAATCGTACCTGCTTCTGTTCTTTTTTTTAAGGATATTTTGGTATTGTGTTTAATATTATTATCAATGTGTTAAATTTTCTCGCATTGTTGAAGAAAAACACTAAACAATCCTCAGCCGGGAAGGGCAGTTGCTGGACTCCTAGCGTGACCTCCACTGCGTCTCTGCCACGCTAACTCTACTCGTAATGCAACAGCCATTTTTCCGGTCTCTGCAGTAATATTGCTTTACTTATATGGTACCCTAAAAGTGAGTGTGACATACAGCCAGGCGGATATGGCGAAACTATAAGGGTTCTTAGTTTGACCTCGGAACCTAGAAAGGTTTATTTTCCATGTTCAAACATGAGGGATAATGTTTGCGTACTTCAGAGAATCTAATTTGGCACGGTTAACCAATAACATCTAGGCAATCAGACTTTTCCGGTCCTGTCGCGGGACACTCATCCTTCTGATTAATTTTCGGCCACTGTCCGGACAGAAGCATTAGCTCCCCGGATATGAGATTGCTAATTCCACTAATGCACCGTACAAATATAGGAAGTTTTCGTTGCTCCGGCTCGGACTGCATTCGATTCATTTCCAAAAGTTTTCGCTACGATTGGTCAGTCAGAAAACGTTAAACGTTAGCTAAAATACTGTTTAACATTCATATTTATTTTGTACTAGAAAATCCTGCGAGTTCGTGCGCGTTAAATTCTTTTCCGACCCAATTTCTTCCTGGTGGGGGTCGATTCCCGAAAGTCTTTCTTTCATGTTAAATAAAATAGTACTAGCCAAAGCGAGTTGAACCCGCACACGAAGGGTTCCATACTAACTTACAATATTACAACTTACAAAACTACACTTTTAGCAACGCCTTAGAAAAAGCGTTTCCTGCTGAATGTAGGTAACCTCTTGGAATTATAACTTTTTTTCAAATTATTGTTATAGCGGCCATAGTACTCTGTATAATACTGTATAAAACTTACGGTCGCTAGCCATTACGGTTCAAAAGATACAGCCCTGTGACAGACGGACGGACACCGGAGCCTTAGTAATGGTTTGAGTACGGATCCCTATAAAGTAAAGATAGATGATCATCCAAATACTTAAGTGAACAGCCCCTTCGTTCGATCACGCACTATCAATAAACGTAAACTTTATCATGTTGTATAATAATTTTGAATGGAATATGCGTTTCTTTCAGTTTACTCATGCGATAAACTTTATTGTACTTCCCAGTCAAAAAAGAGACCATATACTATTTAACGACTAAAGCAGATCTAACCATATGCAGTTGAATTTGAGGTCGTTATTTTTGGAAGGGTTTTATCACTAATATGCCTTTTATTCTACGCAAGGGATCGCGTGCGCCGGTTTCAGAAGGCTGAAGATTTCACGATTTCCTGTTCGCACTTCCCATGCAGTTTACATATAGTAACATTTAGTAATACTATTTAAGAGTAAAACAAGTGATGAGTTGCGTATACAAATTAAGAATATAAAACGCTTTTCATATGTAACTGGAATAAATACTAACCATTAAAGTTAAACAACTATTAGAGTAGTCCAAAATAGGAGGGATGACCACACAAAATCGACATAGCTTTTTTAGAACTATTGGCAGAAGCCTCACGTTGAAAATGGCTTTGACAATATTTCAGCTCAACAAAATAAGATATCTGAAAAAGAACACATTATTTTCTGCCATATAACCTGTTCAAAACTGGTGCAAATGGTAATATTTCAAAGTTTATACTATGGAGATTTCTCTTTGGTTTTGATTTATTTTCATTATTCGACTTCTGGCTCGTCTCTATCATTAGACCATGTTTTAAACGCCATGAACTGAACTGTTAGGTTTACTTTAATTAAGTCGTCACTTTAGAGTTGTTGTTAATTCTGTAGCTCTGCGTTCCCCACTAGGAATGAAGGTGAGTTTTATTTATTTATTTATTAATTTTTTCTCCCTTACAACTATTTTTACAGTTGATGTGGTTCTCTGCCGTTTCGCCAAACAACGTTTGGTCGAATGTAACGTGTCACAACCGTTTCATTTGGTAACCCACGTTTATTTCTGTAACTGTAAGTATTTCAGGATTTTTATAAAAACTAACCTAACCTAACCTATAGGGTCTACAGGAAGGTACAAAAATAAATCCTGAAATATTTACAGTTACCGAAATAAAAGTGGGTTGCCAAATGAAACGGTTGGGAAACGATACATTCGACCAAACGTAAATACGTTGTACGGCCAAAAGGCAGTACACCAGTTGGTGTATGTATGTAAGTCGTCACTTGTGACAATTGTTCATATACTTCACAAGTTTGAAAAAAGGAACCAATTAGCCGTCCCTAAAATATATCTGCGTAATAGAACCTAGTTAAAAAAATGTACGTCATAGAAATGTATAAATAAAACAACATACTCAATATGGCCACTAAACAATCTATATAACACAAAACAAAAAACTGAAAACGAAATGCATCGGAGTTGCGTCGATCGCACTCGCCCTCACGCACAAGTGCAGTCTATTCATTTGCCGGATGGATTAATTTCCGTTGCGAGATCGTTCCAAAGGGAAATGCGATTGGAACAAAGTGTACCGGGAGGGTCAGCGAGATATTACATTTTACGTCCATTTAGTTACAGAAGGGTTATCTGAGGGCCTTTGGTAGTTTAATGAATTAGAATTGTAAAATCAACGCGCTATACGTTGTGTACCGCGCGTTTGGTTTTGTGTTTGTTTATGTACCTACCTACTAGCCGACTCGGCGATGTTATAACCGCCTCAGAAGGTTTTTTTCGTGTATTTTACGATGTTTTAATAATTATTCTGCCTTTTGGGGCAGAGACATCTAACAAATCAAAGATCACAGAAATCAGTCCAGCTTAGAGTTATAAGTTATAAATGGTGCAACTAACCCGACTTTGTTTTATAGATATTTTTACGTTAAGCATAAATACTAAGTATAGACTAACTAACCCCTTTATACTTGAAGTTTAATAAAGTAATTTAAACTTAAAAATATTTACAGACGACTTTAATAAAATCGGTTGAATGGCGAATAGGTAGGCTGAAAAAATTCAGTCCAGTACTTATATCATAAAAAAAAAACTTTAAAAAATAATTGCGAATGCTTGTTTAATAGACAAATTACATACTAATCGAAAGTATGAAGCCTATAGAATATATAAACGTTAGGTTTAGTGCAAATTATATTGAAATTTTTAATTAATTATATACAGGACTGAAATTTTTCAGCCTACCTATTCGCCATATATACTTAGCAAATTAAATTTAATATAAAATACTTTTTATCGAATAAACTGCCCGGTGCAAATCGTCTCCTAATATAGGTATATCTATAGTGAGTTTATAAATTAGGGAGTGAGACCACTGCAACTGTATTCATAGTGGCCGTATTACGTCGTCAAAATATAACATGGAAGTAGTAAACAGTCAACAATTTTTTTATGTAGGACATTTACGCCATTAAAAGAAATTATTTTTCAATTCATCGACGAAATATTAACCGGCAAGTTAATGATGCTGGTGCAGTCGGCACGTAGGCAGAGTTAGCCTGACGCGGTTATATCAGTTACCAAGTGTTTTGATGTCCGAATTTTCATAAGTTAGATTTTTTTATAAAACCGTTATGCTTTACTTTTTAAACATTTTGAAAAGTTTATGGGTACTCAAAAAAAAACTTAACTAATGATTTATCGGACAGATGAAACAGTTGCGAAACAAACTTCAGGCTTCCGATAGGATACCGCCGACAATCCAGAAAACTGTTTAACAGTGACATAATGCTTGACAGGTTTTACGATTTGATTTATAACGTAACTGTGACACAGTTATATCGTGGGTCAGGATTCCATTTAGCCAATTATACCTTGTACCTACCGCTTCGGCCGAGCTGCTTTGTCCAATGACCTGTGTCCAACTTTAAAATACACGCTCTGAGACGTTAATAATAATGCTCTGGGGGGGTTACCATAACATACTAAAGCAGTTCATATTAGGTTGAAAAGAGACAGAGCTGTAGCAGTTATACAGCTCTGTCCCTTTTTCTCAACCTGAACTGACTGCTTTAGTTTGTCATGGTACTCCCCTGATAGCACAACTTAATCTCGCCGGGTAATAACTCGCTAACGTACCGAAAAGTGAGTTGTTCGAAAGAATCACCCCGCTGTTACTGTACAGTCTCATTTTCCGGCCCGCGCCTACGGCCCCACTGAGTAAAGTTTATTGTATTGCCGGCACCTAGCCAACTGTAATAATGCCTTGTTTAGATGATTATTAAGCTCCTTCTTTTCCTTCGGGCAGTTTGTGAAGAAAATCTGAAATGAAACACCGTCAGTATTGCTTGCTTATTTTGTATAATTAATGGCTTAACGACTTTGCTTGTTGTATTTCGAAGTTTTTATAATTGTGGAATTAATAACCAGCTTTTTTAATATTATTTCAAAGTTACAGTTGGTTAGAATTTATTGTTGAATATTAAGAAAAAAAACATTATTTAATTGAAAACTAAATACTCGTAAGCGCCGTTTTAAAAATACATCACATACAAAAACGCATTTCAAGGTTTCTAGTACAAGTGCTTTTCTTTTTTATTACTATTTGTATGGAAATATGTACTCATTTAAAAAAAAACACGTTGCCAGTATAAAAAATAATGGCATAAAAAACACAGCCCTTTAAGAGAGGTGCCACACGGGCTTTGCGGTGCGCTGCGTCTCGTCGCCGTTGCGTTGAAATACGTGTGTCACTCTACATACCTATGTTAAAATCACAGCGTTGCGACGACGCAACGCACTGGGAACGCTCGTGTGACATCGTTGTTACGCATTCACTGCCGACATTTTTTTTAACATTCGCTTAGTGCCGCCATTTTTAACATGATATCAAACTCGCATACTGTAAGAACACACATTCGCGTTCAAGGCACTAGGTTAAAGGAAATAGGAGAACGCCTATATGCGTTGCCGGCAATGAACGCGTAAAATTAGGACGGACTGACACCGTATTCTTAATATAGTATAGGGTCCTGCGTCGCTATTGCCTAACGCACTCGCAATCGGAATCGGCTTCAAAGTGGAACAATTGACAAGATTTCATATTTTCAAGACTAATTTTATTCGTTTTATAGATACTGTTTGGAAGGAGGAAGACACTAATAGTTTTAAATTTTCTCTAGAATGAATAATTATTTTATTATTAATTTATTAAGATGTACTTATTCTAAAAGGGCGTAACTTCATTTCTACCACACAATGGACATATTACGTAAGTCCAATGTGTATTAAAAAAAATTTAGTGTCAATGTCAAATTTGAAGTATGACAGCTTTTTTTCTCGTGAAAAAGGCAATGGTATTATATCTATTCAGGCATAGTATTGGTAAAACTCGATTTTTTTTTAACTTACTTGTAATTTTGTAAATCAAGAAAAATAAATCTAAATAAATATTTTGCCGTGTTCAGGAGGCAAAACCCTTTCGATTCGTATAGTAATTTGCAGGTGTCACCAAAATGAAATGTTGTCAATTGTTTTCATTTTGTATGCAGACAAGCCTTCGATTTTCAAAATAAAAACGATTGCGATTGCGAGTGCGTTAGACAATAGCCCCTCTGGTCAGCACCCTCTCACTACCGAACACTTCTCTATCCAGCGAGTGATACTCGTATAGTACATAAGTAGTTTGCATAAAACGTCCCAAACTATATTAAACCCATAACTAATCTACACCATAACCTTTCTTACCCTCATAATATTTAGAATGCAAAGAATCTTATTCAAAACGTCGATTTTACAAATTTATGTGCTCAAGTTTATGATGCAGTTTACGATTGCCTCTTGGTCAAACACGCGACTTTCAGGTTTATGGTACTCACGCAGGGTTTATAGTCTCAACTAAAATAAAGGTATATTGCATAGAACAAAACATTATATTGCCACTAAAGCAAGTTATTTAGATCTTCAGCAATTTAGATATAAACAGTTGTCTATTATTAAACCCTAATGCGGATTATCTTTGATTTATCTAAAGGAAACATTAAAACGAGACCATTCTTGTGTTATGGTAATATCTTCAGTAGAGTTTCTTTAATGGACTAAGTTACAAAAGTATTTACGCAGGAACGTCTATTTGAATGGTGTAAACATAATTTGTGGACAAAGTTGTACGTGTAACGGTTAGCGGGATGTTGCTGAAACAACTGCTGGATTTAATTAAACTGTCGGTGTTGCCAGATCTCTTACGTCATCAAGAAATGGGAAAATTATTCTTCCCAATTACCATAATCAGGGAAGCGCGGTCGTTTGCCTTAAGATGTTACATAAGGGTTCAAACTAATAACTGTTCCGGGGTTTTGCGATGGCATTATAATATGAGTTGATCACTTTTTTACGTAAATTGTATTGGAATTTTTCGTGTCATCTGTTATGCATGTTCCCTGGAGGTGCATTTGGACGGGGATCTTTGTAAAAATCACCATACCACTGATAGATGGCACTTAGTGCAGATGGAGTTGTCCCCAGGAGTGCCTTTCGCTTCACGCCGTTGAACCCGTGCCAATGCCGATCCTCACCCAGATTTGTTTTAAAACAATTTCAGCCAAAACAAGCTTTAATTTTGATCCCGTAGAACCATTTATAGGAATACAAACAATAAAAAAAATACTACAATCAACTTTAAATAAATCATATAAAGTCGTTATACTAATGTAACTTCTTCGTCATTATCATTATAAGCGTTGAAGTCCTGAAATTATAATAATTGGTTTGTATCTCGTTTTTTTGCAATTTAAAATTGGCTTCAAACATAAATATTACTGTACCTTATTCAATATAAATTTGGTTGAATTTGGTTTATAAAGTCTGTCGCTCAACGCTTCGCTTTGAGTGCGAGGCGTCGGACTTGGGATTGGCGTCTCCGTTTTTGGAGTAAGCTGGTACTTGTCTTCGTAGTAAGACACCAGCTTCAACATCAGCAAATCACCCCATAAAGCTTTCTGAGTATTTAGCATTGCCTAGAATAAAACATAAATGTTGATAAATATTCGATCATCATCATCATCATAATAATCATCATAATCATCATCATCGCCATCATCTTCATCATCATCATCATCATCATCATCATTGTTCGCATTGCTGTTCCAGTGTGGGGATAAGACAACCGGTGAAATTACTAGCATAGAGGCATTCCATCTCAGTCCTCACGGTTGGCAACGAATTGGAAGTCTTTGGATTGCAGTTTTGGGATTGTATTCTTGAGATTTCAAATGTCTTTGGATCTCAGATCCCACTTACTATCAGGTGGCTTGAGTGCTCGCGTGCCTTCCCATTGCCATATTTTAAAAAAATCGTCATCATCATTTCAGGCGTAAGACGTCCACTGCTGGACGCCTCCCAAAGGTCTGCCACAAGGACCGGTCCTGGGTTCCTTGCATTCATCGGTATCCCGCAACCTTAGCAACGTCGTCGGTCCATCTACCGGAAGATGCAGCGTGGATAAACATTAGATGCTTAATTTAAAATTCCGTCCGCCTAGAATTCCTTTATCGCTATTATCACGGGAACTCGTCTATTTTACGGAAATTTTATTAAAAAAATAATTGCGGTTTAGTTATGAAATCGTAACAAAGAAGCAGATTTACTTTAGCATTTATAATTATTGGTATGATATTATGATTGACCTGACTACTGTGAGAATCTGCATTATCACGATGAACTTTGTATGTTCTTGTTGTAGGTCGCTGTATTTTAGCCGCTAACTGATAAAGTAGCTCCTCAAAACCGTCCGGAAACTTCATTGGATTTGACATCTGGAATAAAAGTTTCAACAAATTATCACTCGAAAATTTAACAATCGTAAATGAAAATAAAAAACTGGTTTATAAGAACACACACATGTTTAGAAGTAACAACGTAAAAATCAAATGCTGAAATAACTACAATAATTAACGCGATGTTTTGACGGAGCGATCTATTCATGGAAACTGCCGTCACTGAGAATGCGAGATGAAAGAATTCTGAACACCAGTTCGGCCTCAAACAACTTTAGCTGATAAGGCGTTTTGCACCGCCACTCGCTTGCTTGTTTTTCTTTTATTTTTACATAACCTAACCTTGTTATCGAAAACGTAAGCATGTTTATAGTGTTTCTAAGAATGTTGCGCTCGATTTCTGAATTATTGAAGCAACTATGCAGCGCCAATCTGAGATACGCGCGCGATTTGGTATACATTGAATTTCATAATATCCTTTAGAAGAAAATACTTAGTTAAAAATAATTGCGGTTTATATTACTTTCTTATTGGCACACGTTAGTGAGAATTCCTCGTTAGGTTTCAGTAACGCGTGTGACTAAAGTGGAGTAACAGAGCGAAATCAAGGAAGGTTTAATGGTTTCGCCTTGATCCCGCGCTCTCGCGCAGTTCCCGGCTAGATTTATTAGTTCAATTACCCGGCTCTGTTCGTCGCTCCGCTTGCTTGAGCGCAGACGCCGACAACTAAATTCTGCTCAGGTTGCAGACACCCAGTTTCTGCTTTTAACGTTTTTTGGCCGGAACAGGTAGAAATTAATTTTAAAATGTGTATGTTAAAATGTTCGAATGTGATGTCATGTTTACTGTTACATTTTGATGCAAGTGCGAAAAGTAGGTATGCCATTTTACACAATTCCGCACAAGCCGGACAAGACTCGGGACGAGTGAAAATGACAGTTCCGCACGTATAGTTATGAAACGACATGTGTTTTATAGGTACATTTGCGAAAAATGTCAATGACACACAATAAAACGGTAATTAAAGAGTCAAGGGTCTATATAGTCTTATGTGAATTCTCGGTGCAGATTGAACAATTCAGTGTAGAATACCTATAATGGAAAAATAAAAACACTATTGCAAAAAATCCAACTTTTTACTTTTTGAGCAACTGTATTTCAAAAAATGTTTTAGTAGTAGTGAGTGGGTGATTTATGGAGATAGATGAGCAAGCAAGTCACCAACATGTTATTCTCTTAATATGTGACTCACTTGTCGGGCGTATTATTAACCGGCGTGTTCCCATCAGAGCGTATAAACAATATTTGTGAGCGTGTATTGATCAGGTACAGGTTGTTGAGGTTGCTCGAAGTAGAAGCTGTTTTTAACAACTCTGATGGTAAGTGACCACCATCCAAGAACACCCGCAACACCAGACGAATCGGAATTATGGCAAGTGCACTGCAGGCGAGCCTTCGAGCAAAGATCAGCAAATTTCCTAAATCGTATTGATACGGAAATGCCGAGGCTGGGAGTAAATACCACAGAGAAAAAAAATGCTCGCGCAATACGCACAGTGGTACCTACCTATAAAAGACTTTTATTTATAAAACGAAGTAAAATTTAGAAATTCAATACAATAGTATCTTTAACTAATTAATGCGTGTATTTCTATTGCCGATTTAACAAAAACAAATTTTAAAATAACATAGAATACTAAATAAACATTCGTTTAAGAATGGTACGGAAACCTTCGAGTGCGAGTCGGACATGATCAGTTTAAAAAAAAACGGTTTTGCTCGTTTTATCTCATTACTCCTTAAATATCTGAAATAATACGTTGCATTTGTAATTTCAAAATAAATTAACTGTTTGCCGTGAGGTTGCCGGCTTAGAATTGTGCCACTCCATGTCTTCCCGTGGAAGTCGTAAGAGGTGACTAAGGGAATAAAGGCTTGTAGTTGTACTATAATATTCTTAGGCGATGGGTTTGCATTGCAACCTGTCACTAATGTACACTGGTAAACATTTTAGCCTGTTTGTGCAAAATGTGGTTACATAATTAACTACAAGTTCTTAGAGTTATTGGTAATCCTGTAGCTCTGCCCATCCCACTCTGGGAATGAACGCGTAAGTGTATGACTG
This sequence comes from Acleris sparsana, assembly GCA_923062465.1. Lineage (NCBI taxonomy): Eukaryota > Metazoa > Arthropoda > Insecta > Lepidoptera > Tortricidae > Acleris > Acleris sparsana. Next base: position 14,258,744 of record OV281289.1, read on the forward strand.
TATGTATTTAAATTAACTGTTTCAAATTAAGCACCTACATATTTAGCAACAATTACAAATATATTAAACAACTTTATTGAAAGCAAATTATGTAGATATATTTTAGTTGAAAATGTTAGATATTGTTGTTGTCCTTCAGAATTCTTAGCAAGTAAAGTTATAGCAATAATGAATAGTTACATTACTAAACATTAAAGTTTTAGTAACATTAAAGTAATAAACCAAATTAATTAATTAATTAACAAATGCGTGTTGGGAAAACAGTTGCGTCAATAAGTATTTTAATAAGTATTATGCATTTGATAATTTCAAAATAAGAACATATTTATTCTACCTCTTTTAATAGTTCGTTCCTTTTCACGGTATTTCCTCATAGCTTGAACTAAGTGGAAGACTAGCAAAGCCCCGCAGGGCGGTTCGGGTCTTGACCACAAACAGCCCCTGCCGATACAACTTGGCCAACTTTCAAATTTGTGGGTTGGCGCTCCCGGAGCCACACTCGTCCAGCACGCCAATATGCTGCACTCGACTACATTGACAAAAACTGTTACAATCGACCACCACAGTGTTTTCGATACGATTTTACTCATAGACGGACGGACGAACATCGTAGGTTTAGTAATAGGATCCCGCTTAGACCCCTAAAAAGGTTATATTAGCACTGTTATGTAACATATCTGTAAAAAAAGTTCAATTCCCTCCTTGCGCATCTTCGGTGGATATGGTTTTATAATACAAATATAAATTCTCACGCCGTCTCTCTCTCCTTGCCTCGCCCCGGTGAAAAAGCACCTTAAATATATTTTTCAAACTACTCTTGTAAGTAATATTAAGTTTTTCTGGAAGAAATCGCTATGTAGCGATATAACCTCAAGTTAAAAAAGAGATTGTATTGTACTATATTAACTAATCTCATTTCAGTATTGGGCTTGTAGTATTGATTTCTTTTTTAATAACTTTAACCGTTGAAACGCCGTTGTCGAATGTAACGATACGTGCCTTAGATGCCAGGACGCCTGACGCAACATGCATGAATCCTGGAAAAACTTACACACAAACTACTAACTAAATCTGTTGATGTCTGTGGCATTCAAAAGGTTTTAATTTAATTAAACCGTGGGCAAAAAATATTCATGAGCCCACGTACGGACATTCAAGGTTTCTTAAAAAAAACGTCGTCTTGTTTGTGACCAAGCCGCCTGCTTATAATTATGGTTAGCCGCACACAGGATCTGCCATCGGCAGTCGGTCAGTGGCAAAATATAAAGGTGGTCGTAAAACAATTCAGGTCAGAGACTCGTTATATTGATGGAGCGCGTCCGAACGTGAGATAGTGTCCGAGCTCCGCTGCTGTCGGTAGCTTCATGAATATTGTAGCAGCACACGCTCGGCATCCTCCAGATTCCATACTTGTATCCCAGGCTTTATGTATACCGTTTATACCCAAACGTACGCAGATATATACTCCGAACGCTTTCTTGCTTTTTGTTTACGCACAAAAAGTTGCGGTTTCGGAGACAGCGGGACTCGCAAGTTTGAAATGGGAGACCGGAGTTCGGGATACGAAACCCAACGCTATATCTACTTGAGATAAACTAGCTAGTTTAAACAATTACCCGAGCGACAAGATCGTATCTTTGAAGTTGTTTTTACAATATCGTTATAGAATTGTATAAAGGGTAAATTCATTTATTAACTTTGTCCTAATTTTGTTTTAATTGCCTACGAAAGTTAGAAACGTAACAAAGTGTAACTTTGTCTTAATTTGTAAGTTTAAATTACTCTGTTAGGCGATATAGCGAGTGTATATTGCTAGGCTATTTCACTAGGGGCTTAAGTATCCGAGAACACAGGCGACGCTAAGTGGAGCGGCACGTCGATAATACGTCAAACCACCGACTGCGGTCCCCGCTCCCGACGACTAAAATTGATACCATTTATCTGTACCATGCTCCCGACGCGGGGTTGCCAGTGATGTATCGCTGTGTCAATTGAAAATAAACTTAATAGCGCTGAACTATTAAAACTATTTTGGTAAAAGTTTTCCAACACCTATTTATATTTGGTAAAAGGCTTACAATAAAACCTATTTCATAATATTACGATCAACAAGATACTGGCCAGCTATTAAATGTATCTCAAAAGAGGAATCCTTAAGCGGTAACTCGTTGATAAACGGGAGAGCTATTTGTCGGCAGTGCATTGGTCATTCGTATTTCGGGACGTGGCCAATATCGTATGCACGAGAGCGACGCTCTATCGCGGCCGTGGAGCCAATACTCACGTAATACACGTAAACCATCTCTCGTGCTGCGTTCGCATCCTTCTATTTGATTGAATCGGATATCCATGGATGTTTTCGTTTTGAAACGACAATCAAAAGTTAATCTCTGTTTCTGTTGAAGACGCGCTGGCCTAGTTGGTAGTGACCCTGCCCACAAAGCTAGCGGTCCCGGGTTAAAATCCCGGTAATCCCGGATATTTGTGTGATGTGCGCGAATATTTGTTCCTGAGTCATTGATGTTTTCTATGTATTTAAGTATTTATATCGTTGTCTAGTTCCCACAGTACAAGCCTAGAGCTTAGTTTGGGACTAGGTCAATTGGTGTGACATTGTCCCCTGATATTTATTTATTTTATTGTTAATGGAGATATTGGAGATATACCTACCACACCACTACCACACGCAAAGAAGCCCAGAAAGGAAACCAGATCGCTATAAAAAAAATGGAGTCATATGACTGTATTGGAGCAAAGCCGCAACTTCCATACAGAAATAATTTAAGTGCTTATCTGTGTAAAACAAGTTCAGATTATTTTTCACTCTGAACGCTATAATTATGGGAGATCTTTACTACATTTGCTTTGCTGAAAGGACAGTCGTCTACAAATATATGGGCAACTTGCGGACCTTATTCCATTAAAATATACGTGCAAAGATACTTGTCTTTGAAGTCGATTGTACATACGAGTACGCTAACGTCGCTAACGCTATCACTATCACACTTACACCTGACGGTATAGGTTCTTTTCACTCTCATAGTGTGAAAAATACCTATACTGTAAAAGTGTGTCATAGAGAAACGAAGATTACCGACAAGTGTTTATAAAATGGTAAATTGTTTATTAAACCTACATTTACAAAATTAAATATCTAGTATTGTAAAAATATCAAATTATTATAAAGAAACAACTTTTAAACAAAAATGGTCTCGGATATATTGCAAAAAGGTTGTTCGTCAAACTTTCAGAAGCAGATTATTTAATTAAACTGAAAATTAAGTTAGTAAACTTCTAGCCAATTATTCCCGCAGCGCAAGTCATTTTAGTTCAAAATGCCTTGACCTCAAAATTGTTCGCAATAAGTTCATTACTTACTTCTTTATAATCGTTAATCTTTTTAAATACTAAGATTTAAAAATGTTTTAGTATCCTTTATTAACTAAACGCTAATCTTTCAGAGAGCTCTTTTTTCCTCTGTGCAGGGTCAATCCGGATCGCCACCACTACCTTATCCATTAACCCACCGCCAAGCAGCTGTGTTTCGGTGTGGGGATAAGACAACCGGTGAAATTACTAGCAAAGAGGCATTCCATCTTAGTCCTCAGGGTTGGCAAAAGTTTGAGGCGATAGCATTGCAGTCTTGAGAATGTAGTCTTGAGATTTCAAATGTCTATGGGTCTTCGAACCCACTTACCAGCAGGTGGCCAGACTGCTCGCGTGCCACATTCACATTGCCATAAAAAAAAAATTGTCATAATGACTTTGTCGACATAATTAGTGGTAGTCATATTTTTCAGAAATTCTTAAATTTATTCGTAGATAATTCTATGTTTTAAAAGTCGTGAAACGGCAACAGTTTCTAAAAAAAACCTTATTCTTTACGATATTTATGAACAAAACATATTATTACAAAAAAATACGCTGACAAATACACATACATTAGCAGTCAAATTTTTCTTCTTTACATAGGTATACCTAGTACAAAACAAAGTCACTTCCCACCGTCGTCTGTCCCTCTGTATGTAGGTACCCACACTTATATCCTTCAAACTACGCAACAGATTTTAAAGCGATTTTCATCAATAGATAGACTGATTCAAGAAGGTTTTTATGTATAAAGATTCTGGATTACGTACGGGTGTTACAGAAAACTTACGTAGATAAACCGGGGCGAACCGGGGCGGGTCGCTAGTATAATATAAATTGGACCACATTTAAGTTTGAAAAGTTTGTACTACTGGATTAAGAGAAACCTTTTCTTACGAGTAATATGTAGACGAACAAACAACATAAAATCTGTCTTCAACGTAACTTTCAGAGGTCGTTACTATGACTGATATTCGCGATGACAAAGAGGGTAGTCGCAGTTTCAACTCAGTACAGTTATTATTGTCCTGGGCGGATGCCAAATATTGTCGAAAATGAAGAGATTTCACTGCTTAAATCTGTACAGGAAATGTGCTTACCTATTCTTTACTCGTAAGTAGGTACGGTCGGCCTTATAAGAAGCTGCACACTTTAGTACTCTGTCACTTTAACGTCATGTTTGAAATGATAGACTAATCTGTCAAAGGCGTGTAAGCGACAAGGTACAAAAGTGTGCACCTACTTATAAGGTTGACTGTACAAGTACTTATTACAACACTAACTTGTCTAACAAGAAACAAGATTTAAAAAACCTAACTACTATTTCATGTTGTCAATGTAATGTTGGTTATTGTGTATACATTTTTTATATCACTAATTTCACATTTAATAAAATGTACTTTGACCTCCGTGACCCTAAGATCAATCTAACGAGACCTTGCTTGTCGGGCCATCCGTTCAGCCTTTACAAGGGAACAAAGGTCCATATATTCATACACACATATAGGTCAGAACACTCTCCATCTGCTTCGGCAGTCAGACGGGTAAAAAGTATAGTGCTGATTCTCAGAAAGAAATGTGCATTCCACCCCGGCATCGACGTCATTTAGATATACAGCTTTGCAACAAATAATATTTCTTATGATAAAAAGATAAAGATGTTTATTCAGTAAGCACGGGCACTTGCACGAGTCAAAATCTACCAACGCTTCCAATTACAACCAACATTAATGTTCTCACTTAATTCGTTTTGTGCCGCTGCCGAATTATTTCTGCAACCACGAGTTATTTCGTCCGAGGCCGGATAATGAACATAATCCGTAGTTTTTCCTCGTCTTAATTTAATTTCGGAATATATGCAAGACTACGACGTGAGCCGGCATAACTTGGCGCTAGGACCGCGTTTTTATTTGTTAAACAGTCAACCTTAATTTTAGCTCACGTTGAGTTTATTAAATGAATTAATGACAAAAATGATGTTTTAAATACCCAACTGTTGCTAAAATAATGTTATCAATGTAATGTTAGATAACAAGAACGATTAAAAAAAATTTGCCAATATCACATTAAAACAATAAGTACAACCCCGCCACGCTAGTACACATGCATCTAACGACACCACGTTTGTAGAAATCGGGCGATCCGTTCATCTTTTACAAGGGAACATAGAACCATACATACGTAGGTACTGTCGCCCCAATGGAACTCTGACCTACCATAGAACTGTGTCACAGTGACGTTATGGTGCAGTGTCAAACAAATTGTTTCATAATTTCACTGTGACACCATTCTATGGTGAGATAGTACATACAGGTCAAAAATATTACCCTCCTCTTTCGACAGTTGGGTAAAAATAATGTGGAAGATACTTAAGCTAACTCATATTAAGTAAAAGCGGTCAAGTGCAAGTCGGACTCACGCACCGAGGGCTTCGCACCGCCCGACTCACACGTGGCCAGGTTTTATTACACCTGCCCTAATTTAAGAGCCCTATCAGTAGGACTAGCCTGGATGCAAACGCCTGGTAACGTTTCTGTTCTTTATCGATTCGAAATGTATGGTCACGACATAAGCAGTCGCGGCAATCTCACATTGCCCTAGACAAGATAATTAACGCTATCGTAAACGAAAACTGCCAAACAAAGGGCGTGAAAACGCGACCGTCCGGTAGCTTACGTCAATATTCAATCGAAATATATGTTTCGAAAATCGCTAACGCGTTACGCATCTTGACTATAGGCCCTCCGCTGTAAAACTACATAGAGTCACAATAATTTCAAAGGTTTTATCTGTTTCGTAGTTATGCATTGTTTTATTTGAATGTTATATGACCAATTACTGGGTCTCAAGCTCCCCAGTGGCTAACGAGGGCGACGTCACACATCATCCATTGTCGGGAGATTGTCTCAGATATTAGCGTTACTATCAATCACTGGTGTGCCCGTGACATGTTCGTAATTAGGAGCGCGCGAGACGAACCGCGCTTGCTCCGATCTAGTTGGACGATATATGAAGAACTGACGTTGAATTTTGTTAACACGGCCATATACTGCCACGCACGCACAAGATCGAAAAGGTAAGGTTTTAAGTGCTTTCGTGAGAAAAACGTGCGGTGGACATAGTTTGCGGGCGCCATGATGGCAGTATCAAATTCAAATATTTGCTGTTTATTTTAAAACCACATCATTTATCGGTGGTGTAAATACTGAACTATTAAATCAAAAATCGTCGTGAAAGAACGTAGTTTCGAAGATTCACCCAAAAATTAACGAGGATTTGGTTTGTACTCACACTCTCTAGGAAATATGACCAAGTTTCATATCTCCAGAGAACAGACACATAGGTTTTATGATTGTCATATGTAGCCTCTTTTCTATAGATAACATTTTACAAAAGAAATGTAATCAAGCTCCAGTAAAACCATGATATTAATAGAATCTATCTATCGCTTTCACGCTCTCTCTAGCGTAACGAAAACAATGACAGATGGCACGATGAGTGTGACAGCCGATAGACTGCCGAGTTCTTGATAATAATGTGGTCGTGCACTCATGCTGTATTTTAAATGTTTTTATATACCAGCGAGTAAAATATTTGGTTAACAATAAATCACAGTAAATTACAAATTAGTATTTTTGTGTTTGGCTAGTTTACCTCTGCATTTAAGTTTTAGTTTGTAAGCATGTTGACTTTAAATAAAAATCTCTTTATACTAGTAGGATCAAGAAAAAATGTGGTTCTAAGAGTATCGTAACTCTAAACGTATAGATACGCTGTTGATATAAATAAACAAAATAATTTTAAAAATTACCATCATGCTCATTGTCTATTTGAATCAATAATTATAACATATTTATTGGTTGACTTCTTTTTACCACCGCTTACAATTATAAAAACATTTTGATATAACCCAGCGGGGCCCAAAAGCTTAGATTTTGCAATAAAGTAGGATTTTTATTATTGAAGATTTTTAAAAGCATTTAGGTACTCGTATTACTCTCCAAACTCAAGAAATCATTTCTCAGTGCGCATATAGGTACATTGCTACTAAAGTAAAGCAGTATCTACGTTTATGCTGTGCAGCGTCTGTAACTCAGAAAAACACGTTAAATAATCTCGGTTAACCAAATAATAGTTGGCATCATAGGACAATAAGCGCGGCGCCAGCGCGTCAACTGTCGCCATCGTGTAGTCAGCTCCGCACCCCCTTCTTGCTAATGTCACCGACAGATCAATATCGCCGCCAATCAAACGAATCCAACTTCTACTATCATTATTTCATTAAAGTTAGTTATACTCGTCATCCATCACATTAGCTTCCCGACCGACTCAGATATTTGCCAGTGAAAACCTAAAAATAACACGTGACATAAAATGGAATCCGAAACTGGATTAAGCGTAACCCATTCAGTCGAAACTTTTAAGTGTATTCGGATGTTTCGCGTCAGATTCAATCGTTAATTAAGGATGTCTGAATAATCGCTAAACAATAGACTTAACAAAGCAATTTAATATCATAGCCTTCTATCTTAATAATTCGTAAAAGTATTTAATTTGTGAAGATAATAGGTTTCGCAGATCGTGAATCTTCTTAATTACCAACAATGTTGAAATTAAGCTTTAAACGAGTTTTAATTAACAAGTTTCGGAGGTCGTGTAAGTAGGTACTGTCTTAGACACCGTTCCTGATTATATTTTGGTTGTTTACTGTAAATATGAAATATTAGCTTAACATAGATGGTACTTTCAGTATCATTTGAATCGTAGTAACTTTCGAGCTTGGGATGGCAAACTTTGCTGAACCAAATATCTGATGTAAGCTACAGATACTACATTTGTAGTGTTTATTGATAGAATGAGGTCACTGCTCAGTTCCTAGTTTTAGATAGGTACCTGCCTGTTGAACCTACTACTAGTTAGCAGCTACTTCAGCTACGATAATTCAAGCAAGTAGTATTTGATTTTAAATATTGACAATGAAACTGTTATAAATCTAAAACGGGACTTAATTGGGTAAAAGAGTAGATTGTGTGACAAGGGAGCAAAATGACGTATTTACGGTGAGGATGTACATTGAATCCTGAGCGTAGTGAGGGATTCAACTGTTAATGCCCAAGATGGAAATAATTTTGTTACCGTGTGACACATAGGTACTGCTTTTCACATCACCTAAGAGGAAAATAAAAGATTAGTGATGTCACAAATTAAATTATTCTCACTTTAACAACAATTATCAAATTTGGCAACATAATGTCCCTGAACAGAAAAGTGCCACTTTGATCCCTCCTAGCAGCGAAGAAAAGTCCCCTTTCCGAATAGGTGATTTGAAAACATTATTTACATATACCTGGACGTGTGAGTGAAAATCGCGAAAGTTTAAAACGAATCTTTTATGTTAATGAATTGTTCTGGTTTTTCTTTTGTACAATACGAGTAAAGTGTTTACATGCACACATCCCTGAATACAAATGCTAGTGAAATATGTGCATGCTAAATGCTAAATAAAATACGAGTAGGTAGGTATATTTGTATATCTAACTCAGATTTTAAATCACACAGCTGTAGACACCACCGTCACGAGGTCATGACTCGTGCTCTATCCGTCGAACTCAGTGACATTTTAGAGACAATCAACTCGTTCCTTTTTCAAACATGTGTATGAAAACCATCACTAAGGAACGACGTAATCGTCATTAACTGACTTTGTATCGCCGTTTGTAGGGTAAAGTCACCAGTGGTCAAACAGAGACCTAAAGTCGACCTCTGCCTTTACTTTGTACGAGTGGGAAGAGTACGAAAGATGTATTTCCCACTCTTCACACTCATATAAGGTCGACTACTGGTCTCTGGCTGACCACTGGTGACTTTACCCTATGTGAAATGTATCGTGAAACAATCGTTAAAACGTACCAAACTAAAACTACATTGCCTTTTCTACTGTGGACTATATTTTTATGATACATCCTATTTATATGTTATAAAAATAAATACCAAAATATTTTAGAAATTTTAAAAGTGGCTAAAGTAATAGAAATGTTACATAATAAAGGTATTTTTATTTACTGTTAATATAGTGATTGTTTTTCAGTAGCTATTTCTAAGTAGCTAGTTTCCAATTTAAATACTTAGGAACTCTGCTGCTAATACATATAAAAGTAATACAACCCAAAACTTCAGGCCTTGGTTATTTTTGACAAAAGTCAAAGAAACACGACTTCCTCAACTCCTAACTCACATAAAACAGCGTCTAACTTGAAAAATGATGTTTGGTTAAATTCAGAGGGCGTGTCTGGCTGAGCTGTGGAACTTTCTTTCTGCCCAATACACTTTAAAACTTTTCTACAATGGGCTTGCGTACGAAGCAGACTGCTGAAACATAGCTACACTTTATAGCGCTTTGAAAAAGGTATTTTACCGTACGTTTTAACCGTTCTAATTTTTAAGGACGAATTTTTTACTTTAATAAAATAATTGGACTTAATTATTTCGTTAAAATCAAGTGGGTCAAAAACAGATAATCTAAAAAAGGAACTATCTACTACCACCAAAACTAGATGGTAAAAAAGTTACGACTCTTTAAAAAATATTTTACTCGAATAAATACATCGAAAATGTTAACAGAGTAAGAATAATGAGCGATCCCTAGAATACGTTGAATATGGACAAATGAGTAGCAATTTGCGTACGTTTCGAAGCCAATGTGAATATGAAATGAGTGTTTAAGCTACCCATTTGGATCACTCTCGCTCGATGCCAATCATTTCAAAATGGATGCTTGCGGTCTTCGGCAGATGACTATTAATTACTCGATAGCTCTGCGGTTTTAGCCAATATCGTCGGTAAAATGTTATGCTATTATTACGCTATTCCACTTCCAGATGCGAAAATTAAAATTGACGTCTAAAATATCATTCAATTATTTTAAATACGTTTACGATGTTTTATAAAAATAAATATTTACCGTCATATTATTAATAGATCTCAATCGAATACTATCTCCTATAGCAACAAATATTATAAAGATCTGAATTTTGTGAGTAATCTCCAGAACCACGAGATATATACGAACACTTCTTTCACCGTTTGAAAGGTACATTATTCCGGATGGACATAGGCTGTTTTTTACTAGTTTAAACCTAGGGTAAAGTGAGAAAATAATGTGTCACGATCTAACGAAATCTTCTAATTATATTTTAGGGTCCCATGTTTATTGCGCCACATCTTGATAACACTGTCATCTAACTTACTACACATTGTAGCCCACCCGCTAGTTTTACGATCTCCACAATACTTGCGATAAGCATAGCCTAGCCGTAAAATATGGCATATACTATATCTAGGTTTATAGAGGCGCGAGGCAATAGAAAATGTCGTGTCGCTCCACGGACACCCTACAACGTCTTGATTATGTCTCGAGCAGATTGAATACATCCGAAGCGAGCCGGAACAAAAGGGTCTTATTGTTATTCACCCTACTGTGACGCGACGCGACCGAGACAAGCTAACTAGGCGAAAGTATCCCACCCCGGGGCTTGCTGATTGTTTGGACCAAAGGACACGCTGAACGGAGCCCTTTTCGACACACTTATATGACCAAGGTGGGAATTGTTTATGGAGATGCGATCCGATGATTCTGCGGTCAAAAGTTTTGACGTTTTAAATTTCTGAACCGCACTAAGTATGCCGAGATATTGGTGCTTCCTCAAGCATGATGCCGATCGGCGTCCGCTGAATCCAGGCTAAGCTAAATGTAGCCGCTGTGGCATCCGAGGAATTTCCTTTAAATCGTGACTCCGATTGGTGCAAGCTTAATGCGAGGCTGATTAGCGTAGGCTGGCTGGATGCTCCCTGCTGTTATTTTGGCGACAGTGGTATTAGAGATCAAATTAAGTAATAACAAAATATGTATGTTTTGGTAAAACCGATATATTATTACGAAATAACCCCGATTAGCAATGAATGGGTTAAACAGATAAAAACCCCATGGCGACCCCCATTTTCAGAGCTCATATAGAAATAGAAATACATAACTTTTTTTATTAAACGCGGTTGAATCAGACCACCCGTTTGGCAGGAACAATGCCACAAACAGACACACAGATTCACTGAGTTAAAATAACAACTTTTTTTGCGGCCGGAGAAGAAGAAGCAATTTGTTCGTATCTTATAGATGCTTCGATTAGTCTGCAAAAGTTACAGCTTTGTGCTGGTAGGTATTAGTAAATACATATACGACTGTACTAAAATAACAAACATCACGCAAAAATACAACCCCTGCTACAAAATAGTCCTATGTTAAAATAGCCAGGATATAGCGGGAAAAATAATATAAAGAAGCAACGGTTTACTCGTTTTTAATGCGTTCTCTTCAACGTTCAGCCAGCAAAATCCGTCCAATTCAAAAATGGCGGCCTTTTATAAACTGTAAACCTGACATAACAAAAAGTATGAAAACGATTCTAAATCAGATTGATATCCGTTACAAAAAAATATCGGAAAAATACTAAATTAATTACAATAATGATTTTATATCAAATCAAAGTTAAATATTATTAATTATTAATGCTATTTGTGGTGAAACTGTGCAACTGGCGGAAGTGACGGAGTATTGCCCGTCGATGTTGCTAACACTCGGCCATCCTGGAACGGTCGTGCCCCACGGCGCTCGGAGGTGTTTGGGGTTGCAGCACTGGTTGCAGTTGAAGTGTACTCCAGACCCTTGAAATAAAAGAAAAAAAAATCCGCAGAATTTATTTGTTCGATGTACTGTATTGTAAATAAAATATATTATGAGCCTATTGACTCCACAATATATTCGTATCACACTAGTTTAGAGTTAGTCACACAGTTCTATTGTCCAAGGTGGTAATATAACTGCATGCCCATCACACAGTTTGATCACACAGCTATGTCACACAGCTTTAACACACAGTTTATTTATATAGCTGCATGCTAGCACACAGTTCTCACACAGCTATGTCACACAGTTTTATCTCTCAGTTATGATATGATATTAGGTGTTACTGATTATTCACACAGCAGCTTATAAATCACACAGTAATTCTTATTATACCTATAGTTTTCTTGTAATATCCTGTTGTTTAAATAGATACACAGATAGGTTATCGGGTACCAATATCACACAGATATTTAGCTACTATGTTTATTTTATTTGGTGGTTTTGTGAAATAAGAGATCTTTCTAATTTGATATATAATTGACTAACTATATACTATATTATGGTATAGCGACATAAAATAATATAAATGTTACCTAAAACAATTATAGGCTTACTACATATAGGTAGGTATAAATATATACAATGTTATTGCAATGACAATAATAGGTAGTTTAACAGACTTCATACATTCTAACATTATACCAATCATTCCTCCTACTTAGGTACCTACATAATTCTGAATAAAATATCAAAATACGAAAATATTGCATTCTTCAAAAGGCTAGATTATCTTATCACTTTAATGCATACATGTATCAACAAAATCAATTAAAAACTTTTGAAGCATAGGTATACCTACTTGTTTTTAATAACCCTTTAACTCTCTAGGAGATCAATCAAATCATCCCTGTCAACTTCTCGGTCACTACCCGAGCTTCCATCATCATCAGAAATGGTCGTCTTATAGAGACGCAGCGTCTCACTTCGCACAACAGCGCTAAATCTCCTATATCCCTTCATGCCCTTTATGCTCGATATGACGTAACGATCTAAGGCCTGATCGGCTTTGGTAATTTTGTATGGACCTGTGTAACGACCCAGCAACTTCTTAGTAACCGTGTTACTATCACTAGTGACACCACCTTTCCACAATACAAGCTGACCTACTTTATACTTCGTGCAACGTTTATGCTTTCGGTCAAACCTACTTTTCATGAGTGTCATGTTTTTGTCAATCCTTAATTTAGCCGTATCTCTGCGAGTTTGTAAATCCTGTTGTTGTACCTCAGGATCAGAGGATTCATTAGTTGGATAAGCTGGCAACCGAGAATTACTATGACCAAACATAAGTTTAAATGGGGAAAATCCAGTGGTTGAATTAAGTGTATTATTAATACCCCAAACTACGTCTGCAACCTGGTCATCCCAAGTGCACTCACTTTTGGACATAGTATTTAAACCGTTCAAAATAGTGCGGTTCACACGCTCTACCTGTCCGTTCGACCTGGGGCTCGCGATGGCATTTAGTATGTGCTTAAACTGGGAGTCTTCAGCAAATTGCTTGAAGTACCTACTTGTAAATGCCTTACCTCTATCAGTGATGACTCTGCAGGGATTACCGAACTGATAAATAATTTCCTTAAGAAGCTTTACTGTCTCAACTGAACTACAATTTTTAGCTGGCTTAGCAAAAACGAATTTTGTAAAGGAATCAATGATAACAAGTAAATAGGTGTATCCTCTACGCGTCTTAACGAAAGGGCCCAAGTGATCGGCATGTAAAGTGTGCATAGGAATAGCTGCCTTTGTTATGGGATGTAACTCCCCCTCTACACGACCAAAATTGCCCTTTCCGTATGCACACTGCAAACATGCATTTATATATTTACGTATAAAACGTGTCATACCGGGAAACCAAAACTTTTCTTTTATAGCACTTTCACATTTTTCAAAACCTGGGTGACCTATCTGATCGTGATGTTTTTGTAATAAGCCGTACTTCGCAAGTTTAGGTATTACAAAACGTTCACCGGCCAATGTTTTACGGTAGAGAATACCTTCTTTAACACAATAATTAGATGTTATGTCCCTGTTAGCATTTCCCTCGCGAAGCTGAGATAAAATGTTTTGAATACTATCATCCTGCATTTGTAACGTTATTAACCAGTCAGTATTATCAATCATGTATACGTCGCTCATGGGATTCCTGCTCAAAGCATCTACATGTTTCATGCGCTCCCCGGCTCTATATTCAATAGTCATATCAAAATCTTGGATAGTAAGCCACCAACGAGCAATACGCGGTATGAGATCTTTTTTTACAAGTGTAGTTCGCAAGGCAGCGCAATCCGTGACTACTTTGACAGGAATTCCAACGACATAAACACGGAATCGTTTCAGCGACTCTACAACAGCTAAAGTTTCTAATTCGTAGCTATGATAGAACCTCTCTTCTTTGCTGGTCACCCTGCTAAAGTAGGCGACAGGCTTCAGACTACCATCCGCTTGATACTGAAGTAACATTCCAGCTAGGCCCAAACTACTTGCATCAGTGTGAATTTCAGTTACCGCATTCCTATCGTAAATGGCTAGTATAGGCCTTTCTATTAATCTTTGTTTTAAAGTTTGAAAAGCGTGTTCCTGTTCGTTTTCCCATTTCCATGGTACCTCTTTTTTAGTTAGTTCTGTAAGTGGCCGAGCTATTTCAGCGAATCCGCGAATGAATTTTCTAAAGTAGGATGTTAAGCCAATAAATTGCCGTATTTCGTGTACATTGCTCGGCCGCTTATAGTTACTAACGCAGTTAATTTTTGCCTGTCCAGGTTGAATCGATCCAGCTGTAACTTCGTGTCCTAAATAATTGGCACTTTGCTTAAGGAAGGAACACTTTTTTAAATTCAGCTTTAAATTAGCGTCTTTTAACGCCTGTAATACACGCTCTAGTAAGACGATTCCTTCCGCAATGCTCACACTAGGTATCATAATATCATCTAAATATAACGCTATGTCGTCACTCACCTTACCTAACACCATACGAATAAGACGCGAAAATACAGCTGGTGCGTTAGCTAAGCCGAATGGCATCTTAAGGAACTCGTATTGCCCTGTTGGCGTGACAAAGGCTGTCTTACGAATGGATTGTTCGTCCATTGGTACTTGCATGTACCCTTGAGCAAGATCCAGTGTCGTAAAAAATACTTTGCCAGATAAGCGCGTCAACTGATCGTCAATATTAGGCAAAGGGTAACGATCTTTCACAGTGCGAGCATTAAGTGCACGGTAGTCAATACAAAGCCTATAATCACCGCCTTTCTTCCGAACCAAAACTACGGGACTCGCGTAATCTGACATCGACTCCCTAACGATCTCTGCATCAATCAATTCCTGTACCTTGCTATTAACGATTTCGTTTTCTTTATATGACAAACGATATGGCTTAAAATAAACAGGTTGTTCGGTGTTTGTTTCTATATGCATACTGATTAAGTTTGTGCACCCTAAGTCACTAGTCCCCGTTGAAAAAGAACTAGAAAATCGGTTAAGTAAATTTACCAACTCGTGTGCATCGCCTTCACCTAAAGTACCTGCATCTAAATCGGATAAACTTATCTCTCCATCAGCATTCACGGTGCACTGATCGACCTGATATATTTCAGGAAAACTGCGTTCATTAAACTTCATAAGTTCCGCGCGTGCAACTAACTGATTTGCCTTCCATGTTATTAACTCATCACCAAGATTTATCACCTTTAAATAACAATTTTGAGGTCCGATAACAGTCTCGGGAATATAATACGATTTACTGCCTAACTGATAAACTACCGAATTAGATAAGAACGCCTGTTCCGAGTTAATATCGCTGCCGCAATCAATATATACTTCGACTAAGGTGTGACATTGTTTAGGCAAAACTAAATCACTCTTTAAATACACCGGGTATTTCGAAATATAATCACAAGTACCCAACCGAATGTCAGACAAATTGTTTTCCGATTCGTGGGTAGATATAAACTTCACAGAGTGGGCTGTAGTCACTAAGCTAATGTTTTGTTGATTTATCATCGGTTGTCCAATAATTAGCTGTATGTCTCCCAGATTGTAATCAGTGATTTCGACGCAGCCTTGTAAAGTGACATTGTCTATAGCTAACTGGATGTTTGTGTTGCCCAGTGAGTGCGAATGTGCTCCACCAAAACCTTTCATAACAACAGAGGATGGTCTAACACATAGCCCTAATTTTGTGACCTGATCTATCGTAAGTACGTTTAGCTTACTGCCAGTGTCTATGTATGCTATCAATTCACAATTATTTATGTACACAGTTTTTTTGTAAAGGTCGAGAAATACATTATAAGTTATATGCAGTATTGAACTGACCTTTTGTGTCTGTTGAGGCTGTCGCGAGGCGCCCGGCGCGTACCAGCACGTCGCAGTCTGGTGTCCCGCGCGGTGGCAGTGCTCGCAGCGGAGTTGTGTCGTGCAATCCCGGGCTTCGTGTCCTGCTCGCCGACAAACGTAGCAGATTTTCGGCAGAAGCTGTCTACCAGAGCTCGTAGGTCCACTTCCTCCTCTCCTCCATTCCGATCTTCTCGCCGCATTTGCCGACTCCACGCGTTTGTAGTTTTCTAGAGATGATAAGTAGCCGAAGTATAGCTGTTCTGGGGTTTCGCACTGATAGGCCTTTGCGTTGGCTCGCAGTTCATTCGGCAGTCCTCGGATAAGGCATGAAATAGCCTCTTCTCCTGCTATTTTGCACTTCTTCAATAAGGATATTTTCTCGTGAAAGTACTTAGTCATGGTTTCGGTATCATTCTTATTTCTGTACAACATTTCTTCAAGTTTGTCCACGTAGTCTGTAGAACGAGGAAATGCAGTCTTTAAGGCCTCCTTCCAGCCGTCCCAAGTTAAATTGTACTCCTCCAAATCATCATACCAGTCTCTCGCTGCTCCTCGAAGTCGAATTTGCATCACAAATTGTCGATCCTGCGAGTTCCACCCGTATACTTCTCCCAGCTGGTCGATTTTATGTAGCCAGCCGACCACGTTGCTAGACTTTTCATCTGGACTGAATTTTGGTATGACTTCCGCTTCGGTTGGCGAAATCCGTCGACGTTTTGGAGGTGTCACTTCATGTTGTTGGCCGTACGTAGAAAAAAAAATTTGGTTTTCTTCTTTTTCTGACGATGAACACCGGTGTCTCTTCCTTCTTTTGTCCTTTTGACCTAACCCGCCGATGTAAGGGCCGGACATTGTGGGCTTTTTTCTTGGCAATCCCACTTCTGACTTGTTAAAATAGCCAGGATATAGCGGGAAAAATAATATAAAGAAGCAACGGTTTACTCGTTTTTAATGCGTTCTCTTCAACGTTCAGCCAGCAAAATCCGTCCAATTCAAAAATGGCGGCCTTTTATAAACTGTAAACCTGACATAACAAAAAGTATGAAAACGATTCTAAATCAGATTGATATCCGTTACAAAAAAATATCGGAAAAATACTAAATTAATTACAATAATGATTTTATATCAAATCAAAGTTAAATATTATTAATTATTAATGCTATTTGTGGTGAAACTGTGCAACTGGCGGAAGTGACGGAGTATTGCCCGTCGATGTTGCTAACACCTACCATAAAAGTAATGTAGGTAATTGGTTGCTTTCCCAAACAAACAAAACAAAAAAATACCTACTTCTTCCCTGGTAAACATTACAGATATATGATCCGCATCGTAGGAGTAGGCACCTATATGTCATATTTGATTTGTCGGCATACTTCCTGCTATAGATTTACGTTTTTATTAATTTCTTCCCCTTTTTTGATCAAAAGGGGCGATTTTTATGTAAAGCAAAATTTTATTAAAAAGCTGTGATATTACGAGATTTTTGTAGAAATCTACTTAACAATAAATATATAAATGCTCTTACCTACGCATTTAATACTTTTCATTAGGAGGTTTATCTAAGCGTCTGGAGTGCCTAGCACACATAAACAAACTACAAACTTGATTACAAGGATTGAGAGAAAAAATAAACAACAGAAGAAAAATCAAGGGAACAGAACCTGTTTGCACTGTACCTTCGCTCTCAAATCCGGAAACAGAACCTCTGGGGACGGCCGGTGGATGTTTACACCTTGTTTTTGTTGTTAAACCTAGTGTTTAGAATTCGCACGAGCGCCTCGCCGTTTCTAATGAGTGAGTAAGACTGACACTCAAAACATTAGGACAAACTGACACTTTTTAATTGGCTACAGGTAATAGGCAGCGCGCAACTTAAAGCGACATTAAATTTAGTCGAGGGATGAAGGTGGCTCAAATACTTAGTTGATCAATAAAATGATCGATTACTATTGCCTGATGATTTTACAATACATTTAATTAACTAAATTGTAAATATAATTTAATAAATTACATGGGATGAAAATTACAAAACTAAAATTAAATTTTTAAATCTTATTCTGTTTTAAAACTAAAAAGCTATTTCTAAAAAAGGCCCCTGCGGCATGGTCCCGTTGATGCTGGCAGCATTTCCTCGCTGGATAGTTAAACTTATGCGTTGAGCGAGGAAACTACCAGCTCCTCGGTCTCCCGTGACGTCAATGAGCCTCTTCGAAATTTCTTTGAAGAGGCTTTGAGCGCTAGGACCCCACGGACCAAGGGTCTCGACGCCGAATAGAACAAACATATATATATTCTGGGCCGAGACCACTATATTTGCCTACTTACCTTTATGCTTTCGGCTGCTTCAGCTGCCGCACCAGCTAGCGCGTCTACGCAGGTTGCATCCCACACTAACATGTTTGTAACAAATAAAAGCAAATGCTGCAAGAACACACCTACAAACCATGTGCTTGAAACTGATAAACCGACAACCCAAAATTACATGTAACGTACTTATAAGTATTCATTTTATAGATTTCATTTAGTTAGCATATTTTAACTTTTGTACTTACGTAAAGGTTAGCTGAAGCCTGAAGCTAAAGCTGAAGGTTTGGTGTAGGTTGAATTCTATATTAGTTTTATAGCACAACTAGCCTCTGCCCACGACCTTGTCCTCCTTGATCATCCCACGGTTGTGATCAAAGGTACGTGTAAACTAAGGGTAGGTATAGGGTATCCTGATTATAATTTTCATTCAAATATGTTCAGCCGTTAAAGCGTAAAAGATTAACTCACACACATTTACAAAGTAAATCATTTATAGTAGAGGTAGTGTGATAAAGTGAGTGTATGTAGTTTACACACGTTCATACATACAATAAAACCTGAAATATGAGCCGAGATTCTAGGCGGTAAAAACCATTTCGTCTTTAACCTTTTATCGTATTGTCAATGTTTTGATATCTTTTATTTACTTGACAGGCTTGACAGGAATAAAAAACAAAACCATAACAGGTCAAAGACGACATGCTTTTTACCGCCTAGAATCTCGGCCGTTGGTTTTATTTTTAAAGTATGAAAGATTAGAAGCGCAAGTTTGTTGCAACAGCCCAGGGAGAGCGGAGGACAGACACAGTAATTGTAGCACGGCAGCGCTGTGCCCGAAATAACTAATCTTTGTCTTCCCGGAGCCGCCATTTTTTAGCGGGTGACATCTTATTTTGCGCCCCGGCATATTTCAGCGCACACGTACGGAATGACTACCGTAATACGTAATAATGCCATGTCGCATTTTTAACACTTTCAGTGCATTACGCGGACTGAAATACTTCCTGTGAATTGCTAGCTGTAATAAGGTTTAGCCGTATTCTTGGAAGGAATCTGACTTTTGTTAAGATTTATTTGCAACCTTAAGTATAATTAAGTAGCTAGTTGGGCATCTTTACTAGCTGCAAGAATTATTATAACTGGGCAAGAGCATGTCGGACGAGTCGGTATGCATGTATGTATGTATATATAATGTTTATTGATGCCTCATAATTATGATGTCATAATGTAGAAAAACCTCTGCTTTACTTGTATGGAAGGTACCCTATACATAATTTTTTTACGTATCATTCTTCCATCATTGATCTTAGTGCGCGGTATAAATATCTATTTATATGTGCACAAAAATTCAGTTTTTTACCTTTGATAGTTCCTGAGAAATAGTGACTGTGACCTACAGA
The DNA here is from genome assembly GCA_923062465.1 of Acleris sparsana. Lineage (NCBI taxonomy): Eukaryota > Metazoa > Arthropoda > Insecta > Lepidoptera > Tortricidae > Acleris > Acleris sparsana. The sequence goes on from OV281289.1 coordinate 14,278,898, forward strand.
CAGACATACAATGCGAAACAATAAGGGTTCCTAGTTTGACTTGGGAACCCTTAAATCAGTTAATTAGCTCACCATAACGTTTCCCCTTGTTTATAAGTACCCGGGACTACATTAAAATACCATAATTTCAAAAGAACAACTTCATATTTCCTCCAGTTAGGAAACTTCGTCGTTACGGAAAAAGTAATTTTCAGCAACCGGGCGGTGCAATTTAAGTCCTGCCGCTCCCCACACATATTTTCGCATGAATCGGGTCCCAGAGACCCAATTTAGATTCAGTGATAACTTTTTTATTATCTACTTATTTACGGTAAATAGGACCTCTGCTGTTAAGAATAGACATTGACCTAGTAACATTTCACGAGAAGTTACTTGTATACTGCATAGTTTTGCCATAATAACCCCCCAGTCAATAGTTTAACTTGACTATCTTTTACGGCTACTAGTAAGTCTGCTTTTAAGAATAAACATTGACCTAGTAACATTTCACACTGTTAAGAATATACATTGATCTAGTAACATTTCACGAAAAGAGTCTTGTAAATCTTATAACAACTACACTCAATAATTCAACTTGACTATCTTTAACGGCTATTGATAAAGTTAAAAATCAGTTGTAAAGACTTGGACAGAGGTTAAAAGTTAAGTGAAAGTAGTAAAATCGGGAATCGGTTCATAAAATCGGGTAAAAGATCCCATTCCTTCGCGTAAAGCTGAGAGGAAGACAGACCACCAGCGGCGAAAGATTCTGAAAAAAAACTTTATCGCTATTCCCTGGAAAACATTACAAAATTTCCGAGATAAAATTAGCCTATGTCACTGCCAAAATTAAAAAAGTGGTTCTGCCGTTTTTTCATGAAATCAATGTAAGCCTGTCCAATATTGTATAATAGTTAATAAGTCATCCTATTAAAACTTGGTGTTTACCAATAAAAAGAGATCCGAGAGTATCTGAAACACGTGTTTTGAAACTATTTGCACAAGCTCGGATTTAATCTAGTAACATAAATGTTTGTGTATAATCACAACGTCAATTATAAATTAACCTTAACCACCCATGCACAAACCGCAAATCTAGATTGCTTAGGGTAAACACACGCGAATTGCAAACGCGGAATCGCGGCTATATCGAGTGGAAGTACTATCTACGTTTAAAGTGATCTATATTTACGCTGAGGTGTTATTCTGGTTCGCTTGAGGCTTCGCTAAACCAGTGTCGCAGACACAAATCGCTACATGACCCTGGGGCATACAGAGCTCAAGTTCAGCTGGTTTTGTCAGAGAGGGCTCGTACAGAATAGTATCCTGTACGACTACGCCGGGCGTGCTCAACTTTGACAGTTTATATGACCCGTGTAATGGCGCCTTAAACTAAATAAAGCTTTGCATTTGGCTGTACGGTGTCACGCCCCTTGGCTTTGTCTCGGCCATACAGAACTTTTTGGTTCTCCGGTGGGTTAAAACTACGATCCTTTTCTGCTTGTATGTTCACGCGCGCTCTAATTGAATTGGATCTGCGATCGAGGTTTGGTGAAGGAAGGGGGATGTTTTTGATGTTAGGACATTGGCATTTTGGGAATTTAATGTGAAAATGACCAAAATATCATTAATCATCCTCTTATCGAGACTAATCAAGTGGTTTAAACTTGGTGGGCATTCGGATCCGTATAAAGAAACATATTTTATTATTGATTAAATTTAAAAAAAAACCGAATGCCATCTTTAACAGTGATCTTGTTTAGAAAAAACGTATCAGGCAGTCAGCCAAACCAACTACGTGCGAGAATAATGAAGAAATATTGTATTTCCAACAGAGGTCAGGGTCCCAAACAGGCACCTTGAGTAGTGAAATAAACTAATTGAAATACAACTGAAGCTATGCCACTACACTAGTCTTTTATTAGGTGTAATACTAGACAATCTAATTGGTTTCTTGACGTCTACAAATAAAATGTCATAACAAAGGTACCAACTTTGCACAAACTTCTTACCATTATTGTGCAAAAAGTTTCATTTACGTTTCAATATCTGATTTCAAAGGTTCTTTATAAAAACAGCGGCTGATTTGTTTCATTATTTTCTGTATTTTGCTTATTTCCATTCTCAATTTTTACTTAGAAAGCGCTTACCTCTAAATTGTGCTTACATCACAGAGACTAAGCGATGTTTACATTTTCTAGATTACTGCGTTCCTTTGTTCCCAAATGGTTATTAGTGGAATCCTATGATAATGATGCTTATGTTCTCGTGGTTGTGTTTTTAAATTTTTCGAAGACATACATTATGATACTCATCATCATACGTATCAATCATACTTATGAAAATTATCACAGGGTCAAAATGAAAAGCCTCACGTCACTGCGCCCGAGTCGTCACAGTGTTAAATAAATAGATCTTTCAACAATAATAGTAATTTCCAACCGTCTAGTCTTTTATAATCTGGAGATGAAAATAAACTGGCGTTTTTCAACATAAATATATATAACGGGTGAAATTTAAATTCGTCATCATCACTCAATTCTTGCTAAACAACAGCATTTTAAAAATAATTTTCATGATAATACCTATCTACAATAGAGATTCATACTTTTGAATTGAAGCGATTCCCAAATGAAAACTATCAAACGAGCAATTTACCTACCTGCTATTTTAAAATTAACAGTTTGTTTATTTAATCATAAATCTTATACCTACCTAGTGAGATTAATCAATTTTACAAGAGTTGGGTGCAATGGAGTGGGTTGGATGCCCAGGTAAGGCAATAAACACCTTTTTAGGGGAAAATGCAATTTCTTTTAGTTTGTTTCATTTTAAGTACAATCAATCAAGACAATATATTTAAGAGGAATAAAGTCCAAGCTGCTTCTGTTTTCGAGTGGTGAATGTTGTTCGATTTTGCAGTATGGTAATTATAAATAATTGATACGGTTCACTTCACATGTGAGGCAATTAGTGCATTATAGCAGCGCCGGCAGACGAGCCCAGCTGACGGCCCGCGGCCAGTGCCATCATGCAAATTTATGCCATTTGACTCCTCGCCTAAGGCTACACTAGATTCCTATAAATGCATTTTGATTTCATATACATACCATTACAAAGAAAATATTTTAGTATAGTGGCATATCTTTTCCTTCAATTATGCATGTCATTCTAGATTAAATTTAAGTTCTTAAAAGAAATAATGTTAGTAAAGACGTCTGTCATGTAAAATAGTAAATATTAACTTTTTTTTAGAACTAACCCTTTATATTTTTTTGCATATTATTAAGTTTTAAAAGGCCACATTATTAGTAATAACCTGCTATTCAGCGAGAAAGAAAATACTGCCAGCTAAGCATCTTTGGCACTATGCCACAGGGGCCCATACTTAGATTTAATTAAGTTGTTTTTAAATTTTATTGTAAAGTAAGCAATACGGATTCATCTAATTATTTTAGGGTTTTACTATTAGGTTAGTATAGCATTTTTGTTTTTTGCGGAATTAATGTATAAATATGAATCGGCAAGCCTGCATCAAAATCTTAAACCTGATTTTAGTCGATAAACCTGACTTAAAGATTTATATTTTAACAAATTCATATTTTATTTTATTTAGAAGACACTTGTTTTATATTTTTAGTGCAAGTTGCCTTAGAGTTAACATGTAAAACGAACTATAGGAACACTGACCCGCAAAATATAACTCGTATCTAACATTGCGTTTAAAAATATCCAACACGCTCTACGTCGAGTAAATAATAAAGGTATCTACTCTTCGGCGTTTAAACCGCCATCATTATTGACTTCGCATAATTATTATTCCAGATAATACTAAGAATTTTCTTGAAATTTTAAATGGAATGAATAATATAACATTCAGCAATCGCGTAAAAAACAGCAGCCCCAGAGGTAGTGCTGTTTTTTACGTGATTGCTGAATGTTGTTTTTATTTTTATGGCATAGAGAAGGCAACCGAGCACACAGGCCACCTGATGGTAAGTGGAAACTGTGACCCATAGACATTAGCATAAGACTGCAAATGCGTTGCCAACCCTGAGGACTAAGATGGAATGCCTCTATGCTAGTCATTACACCGGCTGTCTTATCCCCAAACCGGAACACAACAATGCGAACACTGCTGTTTGGCGGTAGGTTAATGGATAAGATGGTGGTAGCGATCCGGACGGACCCTGCACAGGGTCCTACCATCCGCAAATTATTGTTAATTAAATGAAAGGCTATTGGTAGTAATATCATTATTGTTGTCAATATATTGAAAACAACAATGACGGCGGTTAAAACGCCCGAATATTTACCCAGATACACGTGTGTCAAATATGTTTGAGCCCAAGGTCAAACAATTATATTATTAGTGACGGTCCTTTTATTTTCTACTACTACGTTTTTTTGCTCATTCGTATCTTACGAAAAATAACGTCTGGATTGATCTCATTGGCAATCGCACAAATGCATACGAAATCACAGCAGAGCAAAGCATCAGAGGGGGTTTTCCGTATTAACCTCGCGCCCTGTCGGCGACAAAACAAAGCAATTCGCCACATTGCTGGAACCTGCGACCAGAGAGGAATACATCCTTACTTCCTTTTGGTAAGGGTTTGCAAATAAACATGCCATAGTATGTTATAACTTTACATGTTTACAGATAATTTTCGCCGAGGTTGGGGTGTTCTCAGAACTGTTTATTTATTACATAGGCTGAGGTATTAACTTTATAATATTAAGGAAAGGACAACTGTCACTGAAACAAAAATTCTTAGAAGCGATAAGTTCTGCGAAACCTTTGTAGATATTTAAAGAGCAAAATTTGCCTCGGAAGCACTTCTTTATTTGATATTTGAGATAATTCGCATATTTATCTCTATTTTCGAGGCTACGTAATATAATTTAGAGTGAATGTACATTTTTTAAATATTTTACTAAATATCACCACTGTAGCGAGGGCCGGGAGTCACTTAAAAAGGGCTCCTTATTAACAATTCGTTAAAATTTTATTCATAAATTTTATTCATGGCATTTGGTTCAACCACAAAATGAAGCAAAATTTAATATGAACTAAATGTTAAAAGGTTTCTTGTTAGTAATTTATTGCAAAAAGCTTTCCCCCTTATTCACGAACGTACAATAAAGTAATAAACTATTTTAGTTAAAGCTTGCTCAATCACTTTCTGTCAAATTCAAATGTCACAATAAGCATACTTTAGTTATTGCGAGTATATGAATAAGAGGGTTTAACTTTGAGTAATTACTTATTATGCATATATTTATTTCTTGTGGTATTGTTATTAGATGTTAGTCGTGCGTTATTTGCTGAACACCCTCGTTGGTTCTGTCTGGTGCGAGCCGAGCAGGAAACCCGGCGTCGGCGCGAGAAAACATAAGAATAACATTATGATGTGTTACGGAACTCGGATGTTTATGCCGCGTGTTATCTTAGCCCCCATTTGTTGTTAACATTAATAAAAGCAAAATATTAATGAAATTACACCGCACGATTAAGAATGTTAGAAGTTTTGCGCAGAGAAGATCTTAATTAGAGCTTCGAGCAATTTGTATTCTTGGGTTGAATATTGTTTAATTGTTGGGACGAAGTTCAGCTGTACAGGATGGCAACTAAATATAAATGGAGCTGCGTCTCCCACAGCCGCGAGCGCATCCGCCCGACGGGTTAACGGCGCACACTGCAACTACAATATTCGCAGATTTGCATGTGTGAACTAAAACTTCACGGTTATGGAGGAATATTCTTATACTTTATTCAAATTACTATCGAAGTCGCCCATGACGGCGTCCCGTATCTTTGCGGAGCACTTCGCACCTGAGGTCTCTCACCCGCTGAGCGTACCTTGCATATTTTCAATTTCTAGTCGCTGTTTATTGGCTTATAAAAATTTAAATTCTTATAACAAAGGAAGGAAACGTTTAATCGCTTTTTTAGAATATCAGGACATGTTTAAGGATAAATTCAAGATTTGGGAAAGAATTCTTACCTTATCGGAGTATTTCGAAACCATCGCTTATCTTCTTGAGTAATGTAATACGAAGATCTGCGCTGCTTTGTATCATCACGTAGCCGAGCCCTTTTCATTCTACGAACAATAAGCCTTCACCTAAAAGACTAGCTCTCTTTCCCCGAATACCAAACGTGGCCTGTTAATCAGTTAAGTGAACTGCATTAACTCTAATCATTGTTAAGTGCGTGTGATAGGACTCCGTGAACTGTAGCAACCCGCAGATGCCAATTACCTATCCGTAATCAAGGAAATTTGCGAAAGGGTTCAGACGAAGCTCAATCAAACTTTGGCAATCATCACGCCTATCTAATCTCGGGGGTAACAATGTAACCGGGATTGGATCCTCGGCGGACCACATTAACTGCCTTCTTATTTATGTAATGATAACAACTCCAATAGGCCGCAATTCGCTCTGTCCCTTTTTTTAATCAAGCTAGCCTTTTTACGGTTCGATGTATAGTTAGCTATGTACATAATGCAGCTATTTTTAGTTAATAAAAAAATATAAATGTTTTGGTTTCCAATTTCTCTGATGTTCGTGAGATTGGCAGCTAGTAATAAATCATATCGGAGTAAATAAAAATGTATTTTAACTATCGTAACTGAAATCTCTGTCTGACTCGACTCCGACTGCCTATTTACTTAACTAAAAACGCTAACGATATAGTGAATATTCAACGAAGACTGCTCATAAATCCTAAAACGGAATAGATGTGGAGTAACAAATACAGGCGCGCTAGTCACCCAACTCTCGCCATGGAAGTTTTTAATTTCCGGCGGGCTGGGAACTTCCGCCTCGAAAAAGTGTTAATTGAATATGAACCCGTGTTTGCAAACATATACAGATTCCAAATAAAGCTCGATAGGGGCATTCGATGACTGCCGGCGGTGGCGTGTAAATTTTGCATAGATTTAATTATTCACTACAAGTTACAAATAGAAAACTACCCACGATTTTAGAACCAGATTAATCGAACAAAATCTTGACAGAACTTGAACAGTACTTCTATTCCCCTGAGTGAAACCATTTTGCTTTCAACATGTTATCGTACTGTCAACGTTCTCTTATTTACTTGATTTTTTTTTTTTTTTATGATAGTGAATAACGGCCGACTGGTTTAATCCAGTAGAACTGAGGCCCAGTACTTAGCAAAATTCCTAATTCGCCGCGGCCGACCTGGCCGTGTAGGAACTATGGTCTGTCACTTATCATAAGGGTGACCTGTGACTGGCATACAGACGATAAGCCAATTAAGTCTAAAATTATGCGAAAAATTACGCGACTTTTAGGAAGCGGCAATATTTTGTCGTTCAAGTAACAAATGTAAGACGGGTACACTATACACACATAATTCCTAAGAGTCATTATTCCGAATTCATTAAAATCCCGAATTTCCATAATTCCGAATAAAATATTTTGTTAGAGGACTTTATTTTTCGATATCGCTTATGAATCGAACCTAACCTGAATCTAAAATAGCTCCAGCATTACATAGCTTTCGAAAAAATAAACTTCGTACAAATGAATATTCGGAAAAAAATATTCGGAATTTTAAGGTGTTCCCAAACAAGGCGGCTATTCATGCTCAAACTTCATTAGCTATAGCTAGTTTTGTAGCAAATTAAATACTTTCAAAGGGTCCCTTTAGTGTGTAAATCGGGCCGGGGCTTATTCCCAAATCTGCGAGTGTAAGCCGTGAGCTGATCCTTTAACTATGATATTGACAATCGGATTAAACAGAATTGTATCTATACATAAATTAGGGTTAGATTACATAGGAGAGCAAATAAACCCTTTCAAACAAAAGGATTTAACTCCTACTTCGTCCGTATAAACAAATAATAGTGTACAGCTGCTCGGTTTAATTCTATTGATTTGTTGATTTTAGTACGAGTTCGTCTGAACACACAGACAATAATGCAATCTAATCAGAGCTAAACTAATGAAAGAGCACAAATTGTATTTCCTATTTGAAAATAGGACGATATTAAATGTCCGGCTTGAATATTTAACAAAATGTAACTAATCTCATAATTTAATAGTTACGACTACAGCTTAGCTTAAAAAAGTAGTCTGCAGTAGCCAACCCGTCACCGTCACCGCCCTACGTGGATGGATCGCTAACTCTACCAAGAAAAGTGGCTTTGCTAGCTGACGGATATTATCACGTGAAAATTTGTAACTGATGGCGGGTGTCCTAGAAGAGACAGTTGAGACATGTTACAGAGGAGCACCCCAGGGGCGCGTCGGGCCCTACATAGGCGTGCTAAGTCACGACTTCTGAAAAAAAAACCTTTGCATTACGTATGCCACGCTCAGCCGGTCCCAGTGTTGTTTTAGCAAGCATTACGTGAATTGAAAAAGTAAACTAGGTTACGTTCACATGGATGAATTTGTGATAAGTTTTTGCGAGTCGCAAAAATAGCTACTTTATTTTCGAACGTTACATTTGCTTACCTGTTTCACAAGGAGCGGTACTTGGTAACCTGATGTTTACTTAAAACAAAGCCACTATAACCATATCTCTGTTTCCCTTTGAAGGAAAACATAAAACGCGCAAAACCCAAATAATTCCGTCCAATTGATACAGCAGTAAAGTGGGAGCGCCCACTAGATTTATAGGGCGCCGCCGAGTGCGTGCTTTAATAAAAAAATCACAAAGGTAATTCGCGCGACAAGTTATTACTGCTACAAATGTATCACATATTATGTTTTGTATGAATAACGAGTGCTGTCTCAGGCAACAACCTACGCCCACTTAGTGTGATGATTTGTTATTGAAGTACCTAGGCAAATAGATGGTTTTACAAATAGGGAAATCAAATAAATTTGGTTTAAATGTAGGTTTGTTGGGAACTTTCATTTGGAACGATGCAAGGCGGTGTGCTTTAGAATAGTTGTTTCGATGAAGAATTTAATGCAAGTTCATATACTAAGGTACTATCGAACCAACGGAACCCTGACCCACCATGGAACCTTGTCACAATGATTGACGTACGATTGTCGTATAGCTTCGTATGACAGTCCTAACGTCAATCACTGTGACAAGGTTCTATGGTGGGTCAGGGTTCCGTTGGTTCGATAGTACATATACCTTAAACTTTGAAAGTCATATATTTTTGAAATTCCTCGTCGTGGTGGTAGCATGTTAATGCCCAGAATAGCCACCAAACATTGATCTATGACATTCGGAGAGTGGTCCGCGCTCCATGTCGGTATATTATTTGCACAGAAATGTTTGTGGTTTTGCCGAGAGGCCCATTGAGGCCGATAGCAGCGGGTCTGCATTGTGTGAGTGCGTTCGAAGCACCGGCGGGTGGAGAGGCTCGGACGCCGCCTGTAACTCAAAACTGTCAGGATCACGCGGGTCGAGCCCGGCATTGTATCCCCTCTAACAGCCGGCTGAACAAACTTTTTATACGTTAGAACCTTGACATGGACGGAATGGCAAAAATATGCCTCGGGTAATTAAACACGGTAACAGGGATTTTGGATTCGCTCGCAGCGGTATTTTGTACAACTGTCAAAACTTACAAGCGTACGTTATGTTAAATGTTATATGTATGTACTGAGCTTCGAAATACACCGTTTCATATACCTATTAATCAGATAATAAGTAACACTAAATAAAATAGAATATCTATAAATGAAAATAAATAAATAGCATTGCAGTTTTCTGGCGTACCTAGTGTACCTACCTATACTGGGGAGCTCGAACTCCAGATCAATGTTTTGATTAGATATTGAGCTAAATGACGTTAATTAGCGATACCTTAACACGTACCTGTTTGTGATAGTGCACATGCATTTTAAACTTGAATTCAGAACCGCCTTAATACGTTAGTATATAAAAATAAATTTCACGTGTCCTGTTATTATTATTATACTTTCTAGCATTTCTCATTACCTTCCTCTATGTTTAAACTATTCGAAAAAATCTCAAGCACACGTTTTCTTTATGTCTGTATGCGTTTTTCAAAACACGTTTAAAAAATACCACACTCGCAGTTATTAAATATAAATTATAAAATAAATATTATAAGTTATAATATACGAGGTTTCATGCCACTAATAATAAATAAGACCTGTATGTAAGCCCTGCAGTACACCTAAGCATTATCAGGTTTATAATGTTCGAACGTTGTCCACGTTTTGACAGTTAGGGTCATCGTTTAGAGGAATTACAAGACCTGCGCGACCCCACCCACACATCTTCATTACGTGGCCCGTAATGTCGCTCCAGGGAAATACTTTCGCATCGTCACCGAAACAACCTATCCATTAGCTGATACCGGAGAACAACACGAAATTTCATAAATAAATTTACGTGGGTGGATAACTAATTTTGCAAAATTTAATTCGGTCGTTTACTAGATAAATTACGGCACATATTTTTGTGTCGAATAAATGAATTCAATTATAAATAAATTTATCCTGTACCTGAAATAATGCAATAAATAATTCCTTAAACTTTTGAAGGCCGAGACTGATCAACAATTACGATTCTTTTGAATCAACATTAATCCGTTTGATTAAGCTTTAAATAGCGTAATTAATTATGGTATATAATTACAGAATTGTCTCCTAAATTATTAAAGGAAATATAGGAGGTACGCTTCACTTTCACCGACGCGACGGCAACGTTTAATCTGTCTGATGCTACACCATACTGCGTAAGCACACATTTAATCTATGGAAACAATATTTTGACGACCCACTTAGCTTATTTCTAAGTCTAGTATCTTTTCTATGGAAACTATGGATTAAACTGTATTTTTCTAAATGTATGTTTATTGTTGTCTGGGTACTAGAGTACAAACTGTAGTACAAACTTAGCTTAGTTTGGGACTAGGTAGATCAATTTGTAGAAGAGATTTTTCCGATATACATAAGGTAAAAAACTTAAATAAAGCTCCTCTTGCATGTAGTTGCAACACATCTATATATACTTACTTAACCTTGCTGAGTAGACCTATAGCTAGATTTTAGTTAATACTTATGTTCGGTTGATTACAGAAAATACAGAAAATACACGGCATTCATAAAAGCATAAGCTGATTAAAATAATGTTAATACTGTTTCATACCACACATATAAATAAAAAAAGTAATATCAACTGGAGAATGTCTTCCACTGGCAACAGCGCCCAGAGCCAAGCGCAGAATACCAAGCTCATTATTTCTGTATGGTTATCCTTTGATCTGTTGAATAAACTAGTTCCACGTTTATTCCAGTGTTTGCATAATACACACGCGTTATAATATTAACTGAAAAGTCCTTTTCCAGGAAGAGCAGCAGGCGGTGTCAGATAATTCAAATAATTGTTCACAACATTTGGGCGTATTACGGGACCTAATCCGTTATATTCTTAAGAATTGTGCATTATTTAGTACTTATTTAATTAGACATAAAATACAAGAAAGAAATTGGTGTAAGTACATCGACGATTTGAAACTTGGATTTAAAAGAACAAATTAAGAAGACGACAAATAAAGTCCCTGCTAATGTGGTTAATTAGCTTCATTCGGCTTTATTAACTAGTTTGTCATTTTCTCGAGAAATATCAGATTTTGTGGGATAAACAGGCGTAACAAACAGAAAGTTGGACGTAATTTCGCATTTACATTTTAGAAGGCATGTAAAGTTTGTGATTTTGCTTAGATATTTGTAACTCAATCATGCAGGAATAGCTGATCTAAATTGAATAAAATTTGGCGCACAGTTATTGTGACGGCACCAATGAAGGACACTTTTAGCTCGCATGCACCAGTAATGGACACTTTACTCTTAATTCAAATTTGATACGGTCCTAAATTGATTGTAGCAAAACAAATCAATATCCTTATTTTCTAAAGTAAGAATCAAGTGGCCATTATTGAATAGAATAGAATAGAAATAATTTATTCAACGTATACACACATTTGAAAAAAACAGATGACATACAACAAATAATTTAAGATGGCGTTTGTGCCTTGTCCATTACTGGTTCCATCAGCCTAGCCCATGTTCTGGAAAAAGTTAGTGCTCCATATTTCTTACACAAATATAAACATTTTCAGTCCACAATTTTGTAAGAACATCGTGATTCAATTCCGTAATCATATTTTTGAAGTTTATTACAGCTCATAACGCGAACAGTGTGGTTACGATATCGACGCAACATGGGTTAAACCAAAGTGGAATAATGGGCCTGTTGAAGTTTTGAAATCGCCATTTGTTTTGCACACACTGCTTGTTTAATATACTAACGACATTTCTGGACAATTCGTTGGTGCTCTATAATTTTAAGTTTTCACATCTGTAAACCAAAATAATAAACGTTGAACTCAGCTCTAGTCCACCAAAAGAGTTTAACTATTATAAATTTAGGTTTACAGATATTTAAAATAGAAAACACTGTTGTGAATAAATTGGCTCCATTGTAACCAGTAATATTATAAAGTAAAAATTGTGCTTCAGAATCATACGGTGCTAAAGTTGAATACTGATTTGCTTCGCATAAAGTTGTAGTCTATTTTTATGAACACTTCCTTTTAATCTATAGACATGTCATAACAAGCGAAAAGAATAAGAAACAAAGCCACTGCCTTAAGTTTTTGGCCGGATCCTCCGTTGGCAGAAGGGCGGCCCGCGTCAGATAATGTCACCATAACAGATTATTTCTTGGCACCAAGTGAGCTCTGTACAATTCAAAGCATCTTTCTCGAATTCAGGCAGATGTATTTTACGTGACTATTGTGCGCGAATGAAAAGGATAAGATTTATTTTTATGATACTTATTACATATTTATATCACGATTCAGCATTTTAATATCACTAACGTGTGTAGCTCTCAAATTGACTTCATGGCTTTAGATTTTACTTTAGTTAAAATAAAAGTCTCTCTCTCTAGTTCATTAAATACAGAAGGTTGTAGAAAAACTGCCCAGGAAATTGTAAACGTGCCCGGAATCAGTTTAGCAGAATGAAACATTTTGTTTTGGAAGACAAAATGAAGTTATGTTAGATTTTTAAATACTTATATTAGTAGTATAATCGATGTGCTATGATCAAAGATTGACGTTGACCAACTTTAACGCCAACGTAACAAAACATTTTGGTTTGGAACAAAATTTCTGAGCAGCAGTGTTCGCATTGTTGTGTTCCAATCCCAGGGTGGAAATACTAGCAAAGAGGCATTCCATGTTAGTCCGCAGGGGCAACAACGCATTTGCCTTGAGATTGGAAGTGTCCACACGTCTCAGTTCCCACTTATCGTCTGGTGGCGTGCATGTATGCTCGTATGCCTCCTCCATTCTATAGTTTAATTAACTAAAGTAACAATATTTCCAGCCTAATTCAGGTATCATGGTCTCAGAAACATAAACGCGGAATATTATTATAAATACAGCCTGTATAGCTATAGCTACATCTTATTACAGGTGTAGTGCATAATGGTTTTCCTTCGTATTTTCACGGAAACGTACGAACGCGTCTTGCTATTTCAGTCGGTCACAGTACAAAAAGTACTGAGTTTGACTGAAGTAGCATGACACGTTCGTACGTTTCCGTGAAAATACGAAGGAATGCAATTATGCACTACATCTGTAAATCTGTCGATGATTGTTACCAGTGTTAGACACTTAGCTGATTTGCACTTATAATTGGCACTCAACTAATAACTGTATAAGGTAATATTGTTTAAATTGATTGGGAAATAAATGAAATATCTTTAAAATAAGTATCTAATCACTTCCTAATTGAAAATGCCCGCCTTAAAATGTTGTTTGTACGCTCTGACAGCACAACTTAAACTAGCAGGTTAACAATACATCTATCCAGTTCAAAAGCGAGTTTTTTTTATAGAATTACTCAGAGTTTGAGTGGAGTTGTTACTTAAGCGCGCGGATTTGTCACCCGCGCTCCAACTATGCTGACGATATTTTTCTTCATTTTCGCACAAGGTTGAACTATAGGAAGGCCACGGAAAGTAGCACATCCTCCAGTTACATGACAGATAAAGTTGAGTGGTGCACGATGTCATTTTATTCTAACTGCAAATGGACCTAGTTATATTGTGAAGGCCAGTGGACGAGTTACAATTTTATGTTTACCTACGTTCTATGGAAACAGTTGCAGTTAAAATTATTATTTTAGTGAGAAGCTTTTGTGGCTGACTGTACTTTTTGCTTATATAAACCAAATGAATCTAGCAATCTAATCTTGAAGATTCAAGAACTTGTTGCTACCTTCCAACTCCATCATTAGATCAGCTCTCGTTAAAATCATAATCAGAGCTCGGAATAGGTAGTGCCTATTTACCTAAACGTCGCGGGAGGACGTTTTTGGTGATTGTAACCACTCTTAGTTACGTCCTCCCGCGAAGTTTAGGTAAATAGGCACTACCTCTTCCGAGCTCCGATCATAATATTACATTATCCTTGAATAAACTATTTAAATTTTACAGTATTTTACTGAAGCTGTTTCAAAATTGACTTGCAATATTGGAATGAAACATACTAACAAACAAACAAAATATTAAGTTAAAAAAGCTTGTTAATATTACGTGCTATTTGTATGCTCATAACACTCTCACACCCTTTAGGCATTTCCGCACCGCATTTGGATACGACACAGAAGGGTCCGAGAATCTTCATATGGCAACAAGATCCCGCAATCTCAGATGTAGGACAACCTTGCATACAAATAGACTGATATTTACTTAGTACAAGTAATAATAGGTACTTCAAAAACTTCCATAAAACAAACGTATTTTTTCCGTTCAATTCTACATCTTCCGTAGTCAATAACTTCGCCAATTTAATAATGCCACTGCCTGGGCCTGTATCCTACAGGGGACCACCATTTTGCCTTTGACCAGTTATCGTATTGTTTTTAACTCCGCTGCCATTACTGTCAATTAAATAAGAGCTAACAAAACGTTGACTATACCACAGATGTGTTTACTAGTTACTTCGCAACAGATACCTCACTCGCCGCCGATTACCGTTATAATTACCTACCAGCGGTGTATCCCCGGGGAAACAAATATCAGTTGAGTGTCAAAATTTGCACGTAGCGCACGTACATCTTAATATGTGTAATGTCAAATTGCCTTACTAATAAATTTATTATTTAGTTGCCAACCCTCGCGAAGTTAATGACGTCATGGGATGGACAAACAAATAATTATGTACTTTACGCGCGCGTGAATAGGTACATTATGGTGCGTAGCATGCGGGTAAAAGTTGTGGTGGAGTGGTGGAAGTAAAGAAGGACGTAAGTAACAATTACAGCCCAGAAGTACCGACGGGGCTCTGACAATCAATCAAAAGCGATAAGGTTTTATCGTGTAGAATCTCAGCCCAGTATTGTACATATCTTCTAAAGCAGGACCGCAGAATAAACTAAGGTTAGTATCAGGTTAAAATAGCACGTGTTAGTGATTAAACTTATAAATCCCAGCGGAACGGAGCAAATCACAACTTACTGCAGCCACTTCCCGGGAGAGGACAATTCAATCAAGGACACATTAAACTGATGTTCCCGTGTCACGTACGCGCAACCATACTTAATAGGTTTCACCTTGCCAGCCGCTCAGATTATCAAATCGACAAGCGCTCCGCCCCGGTTCTTCCTGCACCCGGCTTGAAATTCCCAACATTCTCATTACGAATAAATCAATCTTGTAAAGAGTAATTACAATAATTATGTATCGTAACCCCTTTATTCATAAATGCATTTTTGTTTGAGTATGCGTTGTTGCTTTCTGTCAAATAGCAATAACAGATACAAAGATATATTTCAAGCTCACATTAGCTGCTATTGTGCGTTTATGAATAAGGGTGTAAGTATTAAAGTATTTGTATAATGTCACAAGTATTGTTTGGTACTTTAATAACTCTAGTGTCATCACGCAAAACAGGCGAATATTTAAGTCGTCGAGTTGCGGAAAAAAGCCCGCCACAATCTAAACTCTAGTGTCAATTAAAACGTTTTCTTACTGCGGTCTAAAATATTTACTCCGCGAGTTCCCGGTATTTTTACTATGTTGATAATGCCGTTTTGTTTCAATTAAATAAATAAAAAACTACGATAGATTAAAAAGTGGCAATTTAATGTCACAAATGGTATGGTATTACTAATTATGCAAAATACATCAAAATCAATGTTTTGAATTAGACAAACAAACACGCTGTCTTGTATTACAGCGCAAGTTACTCTAAGATTAATTAGTTCGCGTCTGATGGTCGTACAGGCAGTAATCTGTTTAAGTGCAAAAGACAGCAGTTCCAGGTGTACGTCGAGCAGGAGCAGACCGCTTATAATTGAGGCAATAAATTCCTGCAGGACGACTTATGCCACCCCCTTACGCTGCGAAGCGACAATTAAATCACAATGAATCACGGAATCCCACGTTTTAATTACGTGAACTTTTCCTACACAGAGTTTATATCGAACCAAACAACTCACAGCTACCAAACATTAACTCGGCGAATGAAAGAAAACATTCAATTCTCAAAAAATTAAAGGATGTCATAAAGGCATGCGTGTGCGATAAACTCCGCTTTATTTTCGGGTGCCGTTGTCATTAAGGCTATCCAAAGTCGTAACCCCGTGATGTCGGTCGTAACTCGTTTATAGTATAACGCCTAAAATTAGAAAACGGTATGCGCAAATTAAATACATGCTACATAAATGTGCCTTCGAAATACCATTCGAAATTAAACCGAAGCCTACAAATGTATTCCGTAGATTGTTCGCGTACCTCATCTAGTATTCGCAATAAAGACTAAAAGCTTTTATTACGTATTGTAATACTCGAGAGCGAAAGCGTATTCCCCTTACCTTCCTTAACGCATGAAATCCTCGAGGCAGCCTTTCACCTTTAGATTTCTCTTGCGAGGCGGAAAAAACAAGCCTTTATTAGCTGTTCTTACCGCACACCTTCGTCAGTGTCAATTAAGGAAAAGTAGACTATAAGACGCCAGCAAATCACGAATTAATATATACTAGCGCAGTAGAGGAAGCCTAATTAACATGCGCTATAGTAGCTTAGCTCGCAGCGTCCCAATCTCCTCGTCTTCGTCAAAATTCGTTAGTTTCGTTCAATTAATGAAGGTTGAATTAAATGAGAAATTTGCAAGTCTATTCATTAAAATTATTTAAAGACGTCTTTCTGCTATATTTCGAGGTATCTTTACAATACCGCTGATCCAATTTACAGTGGTATAAAATGGGATTTACGTCGTCTCCGCCCGGCCGCGGGGTCGCGCCTAATCCCGAACTCTTAGAGTTTCATTTTCATTGAGTAATAAAAAAACACTTTATCCCCCACGAGCGGTTTAAAGACGGCTGAAGTTGACGAAATGTTCCTACTGAGATAATAAACTGATAATTACATTTTAAAATCAAATTACCTATCCACATTATTTTACGGGCCGCCTGTCGCTGCATAATTATTGCTGATTGCTAAAGCGATACGTATAATGAGTGAAAGTAAAAATGTATTTGATAATTGGGCAACATTTTAAAGACAAGGGTTAGCTTGACATCGTGAAATAGTTAATTTAAGATAGTAGGATCGGTTCCGCACTCACTATATGCCACCTACTCTGTATCTAAATCCGTGTAAAAACACATTAACCCGTTCGTTGTTGTAACTTGAATGTAGAGCAATAACTATTAAATAATTAGATAAAAGTCCCCGCCATAATAGTGACCCTATCTTTCAAAGCGAAAATACCACTTATCGAATTCGATAAATTCTAAATGGTCTCCTAAATCTCAAAATTGACGCTAACATTTACATTATGTTTTTTAAGAACCATCCAATGATACCTCATTCGATGTCATACTCGTATTCTAAAAAAATATTTTACATTTTTTTACTTGTGAAAAAATATTTTTAAAATTTTATTTTACAATTTTATTTGCATAATTTAAATTTATAACTATTCCGAATTGCAGCTTTATAGTAACGAGTCACTGAGTTAAGCCGCGGGCAGACAGACAGATGGACAGGGCGAAATAGACTAGCAATAAAAATTGCAGAAGTTGATTGCTGTCTTACTTTAACTTCAATTCAAGAGCACGAGCAGAATTTACTGTCGTTTTCCCACTTAAGTTAAAGTAAGACAGCAGTCAACTTTGCACTTTTTAATGCTAGTATACACCTCACTTAAGAGTTCCTTGTTGGCTATGGAACCGTAAAAATGTTCTACATCAATCTGTTTGGGAGCTGCGACACTACAGACGGACACATAGATACACTTACACAGACACGATACACACGTTAAACTTATTATAACACCCCTTCTTTCTGTTGGAGGTTATAAACATACATAATATCTTTATTATAGACTTACTAAACATCATGATCATTAAACAACCAAGGCAATAAATATAAGATGAACTCTAGCATATTTTCTGTGATTAAGTACGTTTTATCTTGCACACGGAAACTCTGTTCCGAGCCCGTGCAATGTAACCTGGCTAAACCCTGCGCCGGCGGGGAATTAAAATGAGAGACGTAAAGATTTCCCGCGACACCATAACCACATAAATCTTCAAAGAACTCCGGAGGTTTAATGCCGCTGCCGGTTTACAACTAAGATATCTACTTGCAGATTTAACCAGCAAATTATAAAACTACCTATTTAAAATAATTGGAATATTAAAATGAAAGATTTTAGGAATAAAAAAAATATTGCGGTAGGACTAAATATGTATTTCTTTTCATTATTCATATTTACTTTTCAGTTCGTGGACGATTTGGTAATCGGCGAGCCTAAGGGTCTCCCCTCACTGTTTTACACCACACTATTCGCATTTAGCCGATCGGCCATCTCAGCAGTTGTAAACTTAAGTTCAGCTGTCATCCTCGGTACCGCCGGAGAGACGGCCGATCGCCTGTGATTTGCTATCGCAGCACCTGTAAACCTACGATCAGCTCCATATTGGTGTCGAGACGTCAGATAGCCCTCTATGTAATAGTAAGCGTTTCCCCACACCTATCGACGCCGAACGGCTGTCGCCAGCTCGAATCGGCTCTCATCGTAGCTACTCGGCCGTGGTCGGAAGTTTTCAGCCCTCGCTGGCGCCGATCGGCTGTACTCGGCGATATAAGAATGCGAACGCGTGCGGTTGGCTGCTAACAGCGTCGTACGGATGTGAACAGAACGAAGAATTTCCGGTCGATAGACGTCGTTCCGCGTCAGTCGTAGACTTAAAGATTTTTTTGATCAGCTAACGCCGATTCCGCGTCAATAGATGTGGGGAGACCCGTTGTCCCGTTAGAGCATTTGGACAGTACATGGAAGACCGAGCAGCGCTCGGGTTAAAAACGCCCTCAAGCCCCCAAATTTTTATGCCCTCTAGCACACACTTGATGTGAAGTGATCACCGCTGTTCATGGACATCTGCAATACCATTAGAGGTATTGCAGCTGCGTAACCGCCTTTTGAGAAAAGAGTATGCTCGTCTCTTGAAGGTCCCCAAGTCGCAGCGGTCCGGAAATACCGCCGCAGTAAGCTAATTCCATAACTACGCACGGCAAAATCTTGGAAATTTGCCGAAGATGACAAATGTCGCAAATTTCATCGAAATAGTTAGACCCGTTTTTAAGGCCATGATGTCGACGTGTGATTGATTTAGTCGCAAGTTTCGACAACGAAGCCGCACGGCCGAAATTATTGGTACTGTGCTAACACTCCTTTACGTGCCTAGCAGTGTATACACTTCTAAACAAAAAGCAAGCGTTTAAAACCGAAAATAAAGTTTGCATGTTTTGATAGTTACTCGTACAGCGAATATATTTTTAATTTCGCCCGTGTAGTTGGGGCCTTTGAATTAACGGTGTGAAAAAGAAGTCAATGAGACACGTGCAATTTGCAATGCAAGTAGAACCCTCCTGTTAATTTTATTTCAACAATATCACATACAACATCGTGGCTAGCTTTTGTACTTAATTTAAATGGGAGAATCGTTTAAAGGACTACCTTTTACGTTCCTATTTACGAAACGACTAACGGAGGGTCTGAAATAGGACTCCATCCCCGAGGGAAACTACAAAACGTCGCGACCTTCGCATTTAGATACCGTTTCATAGTTAAACGGTCAGGTTTCAGAGATACTATAAAGTGACCTACGGAATCCAATAAACGGATCAGCCTTTTACGTTTCCCACTTTTCACGGTAACATATAACATATAACATATACTGGGCATACCTAGAATAAAAAATTTTTAGAAGTGTATTTTTGATCAATATGCAAAATTTCAAGGCAATCGATCTAGTTAATAAATAAACAAATGAATCGCTCTTAAGCACTAGAATGACGATGTGCATTTTTCCGAATATTACCAGAAAAATCGAATTGTCAAAATTCGGAAACATTTGAGAGCATTGGGAATGTTTTCTTCAATACAAAAGTTTAAAATGTTCTTAGAAGTTATCGAGAATTTTCATAAGAAATTTTCACTATTTTAAAACTTCCTCGTTCATACAATGCTTCTTTAAAACCACCTAGGGCACGTTTTATAAAATTACAAGTTACAGTTTTACATGCGTACACTGGCAACACTGCTCAAATGGCTGGACGTCAGTGGTCGAGGTGGTGCCAAATGGAAACTTGTAACCTGTACATTGTAATTTATAGCTTTATGAAACAGGCCTGTATAAATGTATGGCATTGACATCTTATTACGTACCACTTTAAGCGGCCGATACTTCAATTAGCCCTCTATTCTACTCGGTAAAAACATATTTTCTTTGACATGTAATCGTATGGTTTTCAACTCGGCCGCCGTTACTGTAATGCAACGATAACCTGTCAAAAACAATATTATTTTACCGAGAATTATGCGGAAATTCGTTTGAATTGCATAAATAAGCCATAGTTATGTTCTGTCGACATGAATGACTGAATCAGTTGATACATTAAATTGAGATTTAATTTGTTGTTTTTCTCGGTTAGTAATACACACATAAAAAACCGACACGTTTCTGCACATTTTTTTAGTAAGGATTGTATAGGTACTTTATTTAACATTACCTTGCCTACCTTAGTCATCCATAAAGGTTGAAACAAGAGGTTGAATATATTAACGATAACATTGACGGCACCGCCTCGCATTTCCACAAAATCTACATGACAACATAAACACGTCTCTTCAATCTCTCCTCAACAAGTTAAGTTCAGTTCGTAACTTCCAACTTGCACACTTCACCTGTTGCCACTCAAGACCCTTAATATAATTAGATATTCCACACAAATTACCATACATTAATTCAGGGTACGTGTTAATTCGGGCATGCAAGTATCAAGATTGTCCAGCCGGCTGAGCTAGGTGCCACTGGACTGGACGGCATGATCGATCAAGTGTCAAGAACGAGTGGACGGCTGTTTGCGCATCTACTTATATACGTCATCAGAGCAGGGCTTCTGGGAATTGCAATGCAAATAAGTAACACGAGGATTTCCTAGGAATAGAGCAATCACTGTTGTACACTTCATTTTTTTTCAGGCTTATTCAAGTCAAGACGCATAACGCTAAACTCGCAATTTTCGAAAATCGACCAAATGTTTAAGAATGACGTAAGCTGATGACAGATGGCGTCGACTGAAGTAATTATTTTTCCTCTGTGTACCTAAGTACGTTTATCGTTGTCTAATAGGATGCCTTCAGCTTAGTTGCTAACTACGTCTTTTGTGTGAAAGTGCCTGATAGATATTTATTTTAAATTATATAATTTTATTATTTATTAACTAATAAAAAGTGTATGAATACACCTCAACATTTAGTTTTCTCCCTACCTTTCACATAAAAAAGAGACTAAGAACATTATCTCAAGCAGCAGTGTTCGCATTGTTGTGGACCGTGTGGGGATAAGACAACTTATTTATTTATTTATGGCTTACAAAGCAAGTTACAGAAATAATGCAAATAACATGATACAAATATAGTAATTTAGACTTTAACTCTGAACTATGTGTGCACAAAATGATTAAAGTGTATGTAAATGTTTGATGGTTAGTGGTATTAGTTAGGTATCTTATACAAAGTTAGTCAGATTTATTTTATTGGTAAATTTTACGGAGACGAATTATATTATATTCATTATCTTTATATTTAAGTGAATTAAGTACAAAATATATTGTGAATTTAGTTTGGAACTGGTGTTATTACAAGCGTAGAGGCATTTCAGCTTACTCCTCAGGACTTTTAGGATTACATCAGTCTTGAGATTTTATAACGTTCAAATGTGTATAGGTCTCAGATCTCACTTACCATCAGGTGGCCTGTGTACTCGTGTGCCTTCTCATTGCCGTAAAAAATCTAGGTTGCAGATGGTGTAAACGGAATAGTAAAAATCACTTTATTAACTTCAATAACGTTTTGTAAATTATAGTGCACAAAACTCGTTATTTACTTTAATTTACAAAACGATGTAGATGACTTGAGGGGAGGACCAATAACTCCTATCACACAAGTCTCACTTAGATTAGGAGTTAATTGGCAATACAAGAGACTATATA
Source organism: Acleris sparsana (assembly GCA_923062465.1). Taxonomy (NCBI): domain Eukaryota; kingdom Metazoa; phylum Arthropoda; class Insecta; order Lepidoptera; family Tortricidae; genus Acleris; species Acleris sparsana. The sequence continues at coordinate 14,301,429 of OV281289.1, forward strand.
CAACCTATGTTACGAGGGTGCATTGAAAAGTTCTGAGCCTATGGTTGAATATAATAAAAAAAACAAATAAATACTGGCAGGTATAAGTGCCATATTGAGCACCGTTCTGTCATAAAATATTTGCAAAAGAAGGGGTTAACACCAAAACAAATATTTGAAGATATGAACAAAACATTAGGGTAATCTGCTCCATCGTATGCTACCATAAAAAGATGGGTAGCTGATTTCAAACGTGGCCGGGAGACTGTTCAAGACGAGCCTAGGAGTGGGCGGCCGTTGACGGCTACTACGGATGAAAATGTCAATAAAATATTAGATGCGATAATGAGGGATAGGCGATTGAAGATTGTGGAGATAGCGGAAGCAATGGGTATTTCTTATGAGCGGGCACAGAACATCATCACCGATGTTCTTGGATTTTCTAAGGTGTCAGCCAGGTGGGTGCCTAGACTGCTTTCAGTCGAGAACAAACGAGTACGTGTTACAATTTCCCAAGATTGTTTGGACATGTTTCAACGTGAACCCGAAGATTTTCTCAATCGTTTTATAACTATGGACGAGACATGGGTCCACCACAGTACACCAGAATCGAAAGAACAATCCAGGCAATGGAAAAGACCAGGTTCACCACCACCCAAAAAATCCAAGGTTATTTTGTCAGCTAATAAGGTAATGGCCTCAGTTTTCTGGGATTGCAGGAGGGTTATCATGATAGACTATCTCGAAAAGGGCAAAAGAATAAATTCGGACTACTATTGTGCTCTTTTACGTCGTCTGCGAGAGGAAATTAAAATAAAGAGACCAGGAATGCTGTCGAAAAAAGTAATGTTTCACCAAGACAACGCTCGCGTTCACACTTCGGCGAAATCAATGGCACAAATACATGATTGTGGATTTGAAGCGCTGCCGCATCCCCCTTACTCGCCGGATCTAGCTCCTTCCGATTATCATCTCTTCCCAAACCTATATATGGAGGTACAAGAAGCAGTAGACTCATATTTTAACGACCTCAAAGATTGTTTTTTTTGATGGGATAATGAAGTTGGAGGCGAGGTGGACTAAGTGCATTGACCTTCATGGAGACTATGTCGAAAAATAAAATTGTTATAAAAAGTGACCCAGTTTTTTTTTTTACCCGGCTCAGAACTTTTCAATCCACCCTCGTATCCCAAAATAGAAAATGGCGTTAATTGAAGATCTTTACTTTTTTCTCTAATAACAAAACAAAAGAGAGCTATCATCAAATCAGGCCTCAGTGATATTCAATTTTATTATACTTAGGTAAAGTCCGAACCACCTGCAAAGCGCCTATTCAGTTAATGTGAAAGATAGAGCGCGCGTCCGGTTTCCGGGTTCCGGGGCCGCAGCGATTCAATTTGGTCCGGTCCGCGACAAACTCCATTGATTGTCTCGAAATTCCGGTCACACACAAACGGACAAACTCTTATAGCTGTGCACCAACCTGGGAAACCGCTTAGGGTTTAAAATAGTTTAAATTACATTCACCGTGCCACTGTGAAGTCGATCCTTATTAACGAGAATTGGGTTTATGTGTCATTGAAATTAAAATATTTAATGTCAATTCAAAAAAATATATGGTAAAACAATTTAGTGGTTAGTTATTTAGAAGTGGTAGGACCTTGTGCAGGGTCCGTCCTGATCACTACCATCATCTTATCCATTAACCCACCGACAAGCATCAGTGTTCGCGTTGCTGTGTTCCGGTGTGAAGTTAAGACAACCGGTGAAATTACTAGCATATAGGCATTCCATCTCAGTCCTCAGGGTTGGCAACGCATTTGAAGTCTTAGGATTGCAGTTTTGAGAATGTCTATGAGTCAGATCCTACGTACCATCAGGTGGCCTGAGTGATTGCGTGCCTTCTCATTGCCATAAAAAAGTAAACATTTCCGAACCATTATTTTATTAAAAATTTAGATTTCGTTATCGTAATATGTGTAGGTAAAAACCTTAAGAGGATTGTGAATCGCCGCTAAAATCGCGTATCTGTCAAAAAATCCTTAGGGGGTGAGAAACGTTTTCGCCCTGAGCTAAAGGACAATGGGCAAATTTGTATGGGCACTGTCCCCCCCCCACCAACAGTAACGGGATGCATGTCTATATGTTTATAAGGACCCAAAAAAAGACAAAATACTTATTTTAGTAGCAAAATCAATGGGATTTTTTAAATGAAAACAAGGGCCAAATAAGGCAAATCATCCATATATGTGTTCATTTTCAAACAAATTCCATACGATACGATTATGGTTTTCCAAGAAAACCCCATACATCTGGTGATCGTCTCCATAGTAAAAATACATAATGTTGCTGAGATCTATTAAATGAGACATGTTTCATTTCTGTTGGTGGGGGGGGGACATTTCTGCCCATGGTCCTTTGTATGTTTTTTTTTTGATAGCTACGCGATTTAAGCGGTCCTCAACAATCCTCTGTACAAAACAAATATGGATTACGACAAGTTCCAAATGTGATAGATAGTGGAACGGTCTATACGATGTGTGAGTGTAGCAAAGCGGCCGTTTATTAAAAATAGTTGATTAGACATTTTCCAAAATTCCGATTCTGATTTTACAAAACAAACATGTTTATAAAATCTAGAACTCGTCAATTTTTATTTCCTTTTTTGAAATTCGTGATTTCCCTTCGCGTCGTTCATGCTCAAAGCTAAACGCCGGTGTATTCAAGTGTGACAGTCGGGCAGCGCTTCCGGCGCCTTCATCGCGCTCGGCGATCGAACCGCGCTGCCTGCGGTCTTGCTTTTGTACAAACAACTCGCAAGGATTACCTGACACACAATTTCACTTCCACCCGCTTAGAATTAAGAATTCTGCCAAGTGCCAGCAGTAACACGTAAACAACATTAAATCACAGTTTTTTTTTTGTTTTTGCGTTGTATAAAGTTTGACAGTGCACACAACAGAAGCTGATTTTTCAAAGTTCTCAAGGTATGATACCTAAAACTGTGTAGTTAAAGTTTATATAATGCCATTTTGCTACTTTTACCCTTCTTTAAAGCATGGACTTACTTGTTAGTGACTTAGAAGGCTGTAAGTTTACTTTATTTCCGGGGTGAGCTGTTGTCCCCACATATGCTCGCTTTCCGCCGGCGCCGAGAGCACAATAGTCAGGCCTCGGTGATATACTTTTATTGTCATGCACCCCTCCATCCATTCAACTTTCAAGATTATTCATGAAATTGCAAATAGTAGCAACCTCCAATGTTGTTTTGCCGCTTCTAATGAAAAACAAAAGACGAGACATTTACTCACTTATAACACATGTTTGTACAACATATTGGTGATAAAATTTATGTCTTTACAATATTATTGAAGCAGTTGGCGGGGCATCATAAAACCCTGTCAAATAAAGGGCATGTTTGTTGGAATTGCCGCGCAGTATCCGCTAAGGTAATATTTGAATTTCGATAACCTTTTAATGGTATCCCTGGCGGTCGTCCGTGACGAGGGATGATAAAAGGGTCGTAACACAACCTTCTCGTGAGTACCAGCGGTTTACCTTGCACTGTAAAGTGCCCTCCGTGTTGGCTAACTCCTTTGAATACCTAGCAATTTCATAGAGGCCACCCCCGTTATTAGGGGCAGTATAAGCCCGACGACCAGTCGGCGTCGGCGGTTAAACAGACCACTGCAGTTGTTTGCAAACTAATCATTGCGGTTCACAATTCTTTAAATTGCATTCTGTGAAATGTTTAACTTTTAGATTTCCAAGCCGGTCAAATTGAACCAGATACGTTGCGAAAAAACGCGAAATAAATAATTCAAGGCCTAATTCGCAATGTTGATGGGGTCATAACGAATAAACTTGGCCACTTTAGAGGCTCGCGACGCAAACGACACATGTATCGGACGTCTATAAAAATTGTCCCGTCGAAATCATAAAACGATCTGTTCCGGCGATGAATCGCCGCTGTTAACCCATATCGCGTGAAACGGCCACATCGCCCGGAGACACGATCTTTTGCCGAGACGTGACCGAACGAGCCAATAAAATCCTTGCGAAATGCTGGCTACTGTCAGACTGTAAAAATTGCCGGACGTGACGGCCACGCACGTGGCGCCGCCATGCCAGCGATGTCACCGCAAATCTGTGTCACGTGATCCAGAATATTCCATGACATCGACCTTTAGTTTAGCGTGACGAGATGCCCGATCACCTTTCCAAACGAACTTTGTGCAAGTTGTTGTTTTTTGTAGTAGTACATAATCAATATATTCTTCACGGGGCTATTTATTTTGTCCTCAGTATGTACATAAAATTATCAATTATTAGGTACCTACTTTTTGTAATACCAATTACCAAAACATAAAAGGAAGGAAAAACTAGCACAAAGTTAGTATAGAAAGACGTGGCTAACCCCATCGTTAAAGGTGCAAATTAAAATTCCTTGAGAATACAGATAGAACCATGTAGAAGTATAGTAATGTATTTTATTTTTTCTTGCTTGTCCGACAGTGTTGACCTTTTTCATTGACTACTTACACGGGTAGGTATTATCGAACGGCAAACAAGCGTACATTCCGTTAAGTAATACTTAGAATAGGACTCGGGTGTGTACAGTCGAGTTCATAAATATGTATACCTTGTCTATTTAATGCCATGTCTGTACGTTATGTGGCAATACTTATTTTCGTTGGTTACATTTATAACAATTCAGATTATTATTATGAACTAACGGCCCGCGAGCGGCTTCGCCCCGCTCTGCAAATTTCCGACGTTCCCATTGGTTTTTTTTCTGCGCTATTTTCTTAATTTTATAACTAAATGAAAAGAAGAAGAATTTGAATGTATAGTTTTAGGATTCTAGTATACGAGAATCAGGTATTTTAATATTTTAGTATTTCCGGAATAAGCGCTCGCTTAAGTACTCGTATCGATAGTGATAAAAATTGGAAAGCAAAACGCTTAATAATTCTAACGTTATTTATCCATAATGTTAGACATTACAATATTCTAAACTTATAAATTTGATTATTATAACGTTTAAAGGCATATTGACGAAGATTCAGAAATATTTTAGGGCATATATTCTTATTTCATAATTGTTTTTATTCATACTATTCCATTGTCTGAATTTGCGGTGAAGTGAGCGAGCGCAGCAGCGAACATGTCAGTTGAATGCAAAACCGACTCTGTTAGGTTAGGTTCAGAAGGCTTACGCAGGAGCGGGAGGAGTAGCGAAGCGAAAAAATAACAAATGCTAACAATTCATAAATTAGTAAGGTACTTTTTTGCAGTAAGACGTAATTTTCTCTTATATTGTTAGTAAAATTCGACATAATTATAATGCTATCTCCGTTCCATTTTTACAATTTGTCTAATTCAGTAATCATTTCAGGAAAAATACACCCCTAATCACTTCACATTGTCAGATTCCAAAATATACCTAATTCGTCGGATAAAAGATTCAACTTTTGTGAAGGTTTTATCATAGACCTCGTTTGACTTTGGCGAATTACGGGTCGTCTACAAAGGTGAATCATGTCATATTACACGTGTAATGATATGCTAAGTTTTATAACTTCATTTGTTATTAACCGTCTCACTAAAGTAGGTATGCTTAAAATATGGTTCGCCCTCATCTTTGATCGTGTCATTTGAATGAACACTAGGGACAAACCATACCTTAACTAAATTTAGTTGTATGGTATTAGTCGACCAAGAAACTACTTTACCACTTTTTCATTCCATTTGTATAACGTAAATGTCCAAAAGTGTTAAAGGACTTTCTTTTCATAAATAAGGGTTTAGAGTCTTTTTGTCAACAAACTTGACGTTAGCAAAACATGCCAGTCGCAAAACGAATTAAACTTTTGAAACATTTAAAACGAAACTTTTTGCTCCTTAAACACATCAGCAACTTAACCAATAAATAAGTCAAGCAGTTAAATACCCAAAACAACGTCTACCCGAACAGGGAGAGGGCAAAGGCGGTGAAAGAAGCCAGCAATAGCGACGGAGTCGGAGCGGAGAGACAGTTCGACTGCGGATAACAATAAAACTAAATCATCGGGAAGTTATCTATCTTCGTAGCCGAATGGGCCCGGAAGGCGAACATGTGCGCGGGAATGTATTACACGGGATAAAAATGTTAAATGGTGCAGTGCCATGACTTTTGCTTGTGACGACGGCTAGTGCTGATTGACTTTTTTATTTTACAGAATTGATGAGGATCACCGGATCTGGAAGTTAGTACACGTTTATAGATGATCTCTAATTGTACAAATGTCAATTTAGTAAAAATCTAGAATTTGCACATTTGCGCATACATATTTTGAAATAAGGTATCTACATACTTAGTGATTAAATTCTGCTTTTTTATTTAAGGTACTTAAATATTAATAGTGTTATATAATAAATAAATAAATATTATGTATTACGTAATTCATCTAAGTCTCTCATGTTATTTACTAAGTATACTTATTAATCATCTACTCTTAGTATTAATTTTATTTATACTTACCAACAAACTAAACAGTCAGTTTCCCCCGAGTATCATAGTCGTTCAGCAAACAAATACATCAGAAACCCAAGTTTTACGTATAGGGCGACTATTTCGCGCGGCTGACATTTCGCAAATTACCGCTCTCATTAATTCTCCATTAGGCAATAATTGGGGTTGGAGTTTAGTACAAAAAATCGCTTAATACCCGCTTTATCTCTCCCTCGGCAATTTATATTGTTAACTTTATTCATTTCACCACAGTCATTATTTTATTTACTGTAATTCTTTCTTAGCGCCGTGTTGCTTTTATTTTGTAACTTTAATTTCAATCAGAGTAACTAAATTTCATTTTATTTAATATTTATTAGACAAAATTCATGCAATAATGCGGTTAATTTGGACCCCTGCTCTTCCATGGTTCTCAACCTGGGTGAACCTAGAGCTATCTTACTTACAGATCCTAGTGATTGAACAAATAATATTCTTCTACATTCTTAATTATTAATATTTATTACCACTTCACGATAAAAGCATCTAGAGGAAGTATTATTATCCATTTTTTATTAAATAGTTTTGTTAGTGTTAAAATGGTGGTCTTAAAAGGGCTAGAAATACTAAGTTAGTTAGAACCTAGAAATTGGAGACATGCAAAGCGGCTCTGTCGATTTCTTTTTAATATTATAATTATTGCAAACATCAAAAATTATGGATAATCTAGGTACAGAAAAAAATTAAAAGTATTTTTTGTTATAAAAGAAGGAGGCAAACGAGCATGCGGGTTACCTGATAGGAAATAATCCCCATCGCCCATGAACAACAATTGAACATCGCCCATGAAAAACATGCAACTCAAGAAGAGTTGTCAGTCCATTGCCAGCCGGTATTCTCGCCACATAAAATACTTTACTGACCGGACAGAGACAATATCACTAGATAAAAAACAACGCCTCATCATCAGATTTGTGGTGAGAGTCGAGGGTTTGAAGTACTTATATTACTTTATAAGGGCGGGAATTATCTTCTGTGTAATAACCTCTTTTACGCATTCAGCTATTCCAATGTGCAAGTTTTCATGATGTTTTTCGTTCAACATAAGTCGTAAGAGAATCTTAGGTAAAGTAAGAAAATCTCATTGGTACAATAGCAACCGCTGGCGTTTGAGCATGGCAGGAACCTCGCGATCTCGAGTCGACAGTCTAAGCCACAGAAGCTCTCGTCCATTACGTCAGGTCTGAGTCCCTCTTTTGCCGAGAAATAAGTCTGCTAAGACCCTGATACGGTCAAAAATCACATCATCAATGTAGTAAAAAAAATCTATCCACGGTTGTAAGAACAAATAGTGTCCAATAATGTGTTTGTAATTTATAAATAAATCAATTGGTGCGTTATATTTTTTTCTACGGGTTCTGTCAACTTCGAACTTTAATAAAACACTAACCCTGCTCTATATGTTTTATCTTTCATTGTGACATATGACATAAAACATACTTTAACAAAAATGGGTTTATTAAAATGTATAATTAGTAAAGAAGTTAAAATGTATGAATGAATGAAAACATCCTATTTTTAATATCAGTTTCTGCGTCTTAGTTTATTTTGTCACGTGGCTTCTATATTTAATACGTTATTGTAATAACGAAATGCGAAGCCTGACTAAAGTATTTCTGCTATCACCAAGCTACAAAGGCAGATATAAATGAGCTAGTCAAGTTTAATTATTACCTAAATCAATAATTAGCAGATAGCGCTGCGGCCTCCCCATAAATAACCGCGGTTCCTTTTCGATAAGTTAATTCTATCTCTGCTCCCCTCGTCATATCCAACGCGATACGCTTTTCGAGATAATTTTCCCGTTAATATTACTAGACTTTCATTATTTTCTCATAAGGTGTAATCTGAATTTTTCATCATCACTTGTGTTATGTTGCGAACAAGAACGTAACGTAAACAAGTCTGATAAAAAGCAAAATTTAAAACCATGCATGTTCTTATATTCTTGTCTATGTAATATTGACTGTGTCCTTTTTTGATTGACGTTAACTTCGGCATATTACTAGGTACATGCATAGAAACATAGCGTTAGATTAGATTAAAATAATGGAAAAAAAGTTTTGGGTAAATGAATTAAATGTTGTATCTACGTTCATTGTAAAAGGGCCTTTTGAGTTAGCTAATAGTTAGTGTCGAATATGTCAATGTTGGCGTGACATACACGACTTAAGATAACACTTGACAGGTAGACAACTATTAAGAGTATTTTACACCAGTTAAATTTATTAACGGATTAAATTTAATCTTTAAAACAGTACCTACGAGTCAACATTTTAATCTTTCCGAGAAATCAACTTTTGTTTGACTTAAAGAACGTCCCCTTAAAGTTCACGTTACTTAAAAAGAGAGGTGTATATTTATTATGTTAAATAAATTTACCCCCTCCTTTCATAATTTTGATAAAAATATTATAGTTGTCACTCGCCACACCCCAAGACAAATCCAACTTCTCCTCATAATTTTGTTGAAATCCATCAAGCCGTTAAGGCTCGAGGGCGTGCCACAGATATAGACATAGATACAAACATACATATTGGTCCCTCGGAATCCCAAACAACGTTAATTGTTCTAACGCATCTTTAGTCCGAAGTATTGTTTGTCATAATGTAGTATTGTTAGGTAAGTTAGGGTTGTACGGTCACGAGCGTTAATTTGGGACCCATTTCAAGAAAAAATTGCTTGAAGTCGTCAATGTCATTAGAGATGTCAAGTCATTTGTAACTTTTAGGAATCTCAACCTTATTGTTGTAGAATGTCGGATTGACTTTGGACCTAAGTGGTACCAAATTTAATCTCGTGACTATTATACCAAAAAAAAAGGCTTTAGTATAAACGAAAATTCAGACAAACGATGCATTAGGACAAAACGATAGGAATTCCAATATAGACTCACATGTATACAAGAGTCGCTTAACTTCAAACTCGGATAATGTCCTTGAAATTTGGTATACGAATTTAAAACTTAATGTGTTTAAAAAAAGATGCAAATTCTGTTGTCTTTTTGCATTGACTTAGCCGAGTTTGAAGCTAAGGCTAACTACACTCGAAAAACATTACCCTTCTACTGACACAGTCGGGTAAAAATAGTTAAGAGCGAGTCGGACCCGCACTCCAAAAGGTTCCAGGACCGGTAGTAAAAGCCGCGAATGTTGCTTTTTTTTTTTTTTTAATCAACAATAGTCGTAAGCGTTCCAGCGCCGTTTTTATTTTTCTTGTAATACATTATTTTAGTTCATTTTACATTTATTTAAGAATTCATCACATTAAGTTTGTTAAATAAGGGTAATTTCTTGTCAGGTTTTTATCGATAGGAAAAATGTTTTGAGGGAATTTGATTATTTACAAGACGTAATTATATACTCGTACATACGTAGGTCATTATTCATAACCTCTTACAGCACACTACCTGAAACAATTCCATATACTTATACCCGTGTGAGAAAAAAGTGTTAACAAACAGACATACACACAACAAGTCATATAAAAGTCGTATTTCTTAGTAACTGTTACAGAACCCTAAAATTAAATAGGGCTAAACAGCTACTTTCTATTCAATTAAACTACTGAGAAAACTTGGGCAAGAAAATTACAAATTTTAGTTTTTGGATGCCTTGTTTTATAGATGGGAGTTGTTTTATTCTCTCTTTGTAAACTTACAGTAAAGAAATATGTCTACAACCCACATCGGTAAGACTAAGCAGATTATATTACAAGCCTAGATGTATTTACTTTAAATTGAAATTACTCACTGTGAATAAGTTAGTACTAGACTACTAGTATGCCGTCCGAAAGAAGAAGGCAGTTTCACACTACGAACTTAATATACTCATATTTCCTTTTGGTTTTGGAAGTAGTTATATTAAGTTCCTGACCTTGGTCCCCTTCAGCGGCTAGCAAACAGTTAAAGTAATGGTCTCAAGGCAATTGGGCATTACGAAACCTTTAGTTGGTTCTAGTATGAGTGGGCCATTATTTGACGATGTGTTGACTTTACCAAGGCAGCATTTTAGGCCTGGACTGTAATTGGAATATTTCAGGTTTTTTATTTATTTAATTACGCTAGTTAACTGTAATTATTTTTGCTGTTATGTTTTTTGGGTTCCGTATTTAAATGACGAAACTGAACTGACTTATTATCACAGATATTTTAGGAAGAGATTTGCGGGATGCACCTACTACACTATTATAGAGTCAAATTAAAATATATATATGTAAAAGCCAGCATAATTAGATCTTTAATTTCAAAAACAATCTTTAAGTACAGTGAGCTAGATGTTTTGATAAATTTAGAAATTATTCTTTATATTTTGTAATGGTACGGAACCCAATTGATGCATGGTTGCATGATCTCAGCGTCTTGGGCCCTTTTTAGGTTTGAGTAAGTTTTACTTTGGTCTTTATTTTTAAATATAGATACGATTTTGAAAAAACAGTCAACGTACAACATAAATAAGGCAGTACGATCCTAATATACTCATGGCTAGTAGCATATCAAGTCCCTGGACTTGGTTTCTTTGCTAATCTGAAATTACAAACAAAAGAAGCGCTATTTAAAATCAATTAATTCACAATTAAGACATAAATAGATATCAGAAGACAATCTCACACAAATTGACCTAGCTTTAAAATAAGTTTCGGCCTTGTACTAATGGGTACAACATGGGTGGAGTTCGAAACGATATTTTTTTTCAGTTGACAATTTAATAAACGTCTATTGTGTAGATTAGGTAACGTTAGGTTAAGATTTGTAAAATAATAAAAATAAAACCCTTTCTATTTTAAAAACCTTTTTAGGTCAAACTATTTTATGTCATATGATACATTATGCGAAAAAACCATTACGGATTCCGATATAGACCCGTAAAACATACTAGACAACGATACAAAAACTTAATTATATAAAAAAACATTCAAGACTCAGAAACGCTCATCACGCTAATATTTACCCATACAGGGAATCAAACCGGAGACCACACATGTGTTTTTTTCGATACATAACAATTTAAAACATTAAGAAAATAGTTATAGTACGCAACTCTAAAATGCTGGCGTTTCGCTGGACACATCGGAACATGCCAAAGAATAGACAAAATAAAAGGACGCCGGGCGGTATGAAATATGCAGCTAACTTCGTTCAAACTACGACCCCTCTAGATCGTTACTCATTCTTTTTCTTGACCATGAGATTAACTCTACGGAACCACTTAGCGTAGATTTTACGTATGTTTTGTAGAAATTTTGGTCGCAAGTAAATCACTTATAGAAATGAATACATTTATAGGTATATAACAGTCATTAAGTAAAATAATTATTATTTTCCTAAAAGTCCATAAGCTTGGTTAGGTTTTTAATGTGGACGCTGTCGAGACTTTTAGGAAGGTATCATTCGAAATATGTTAGTAATTTCTGAAAAGTTGATCACACTTTAGCGCATAGGGCCTCAATTCTTAAATGGTCGAATCAATTTAATTTCACCGAAAACGATTCATGGAATATTCAGTACTAATACTTTCTCTTGGAGTATTTTGGCTCCATCGACTATTGATTACGTATTAAAACAATTATTAGAAGGACAGTACAAGGATTGTTAATTGCTTAAATATACATTTCATAAACTATTCAACATACGGAACAACTAAACATCGCTGGTTATTTCTTCGACATATTATTATAATACTCTTTTATTTCATAGTCGATAACATTATCAACAAAAAATATTTTACTACAAAATTGAGAGTAAATAATAACATAGGTTAGGTTAGGTTAGGTTAGCTAGATCTGCGATCCCAACAAATCTAAATCGCTGCCAGAAAGCTAGCAAATTAAAACTTTGCAGTTGTGGAATGATAAATAATGAAATGATTTTCCAAATATAAAATTTAAAAAAATAAATAAAAAAAGTTTTGCATGATAAACTATCTACTAAATAACATTTCCAGAAATTAAGAATCTCATAATAATTAAGATTTAATAATACTCAATGTAATCGTTCGAGGTAATGAATAGGCGATGAAGTTTAATGAAAATAAGAGGAACGTTGACTTTATATTCTAGGGTAAACAATGTATTCAATTTAAGGTGGTTCACAAATAGATAGTTTACTTTATTACGTCATACTGTATCTCACTATCTCGTGTTACATAAAATTCTATATTACGTATTCTTGCGGCAAAACGTTAGGATTTTTCCGCTTCGCTGGTCACTGGCCAACATGTAGGAGAGTCACTCCGCGTGACCACGCGTTCTGCACATTGTGAGGAGACAAAGTCCCTGATGCGTAAAATTCAATTTCTACCAGTCATGTTTATAATAACGTGCCGATTGTGTCTCGTCCCGGCTTCGATCAGCCCCGATCAGTAATCTATCAAAGCCACAATAGTTACTACGAACGAATAACCATTTTGTCTATTTAATTGTAGCATATTTTTCCCTATATCAAGGGATAATCGACAAGCTACAATTGCGACAAATGAATTTGAATTGGTTAGTTCCTAAATTCAAAACAACTTTTAGTACGTTTCTAAGCACTTACAAAATGCCTTTATTACAGGCATTTTGTAAGTAATTCATGTTCTTCAGAAAATACTTGAAAGGTGATAATACAGTCTAGACGGCAACAAATTAACTTCAACGCCAAAGCAGGGATTGAGCGTAATAAAATAGCCTTGCGCCGAAGCCTTCTCTAATTCCATCCGAACAGCAAGGCGGCAACTTGTCTCCATACAGTAGGCCGAAACAAGTCTCGATGTAATCCCTTAAATCCAAATTAGATTTTCTTTCACTGCCTCCCACTATTCACGGGTTCCCGGAGCACGTCGCGACGCCGATCCTGGCTCATCCTCGATCCATACTACAGCTTCCTCTAATTGAAAAAGAACACCCTGTCGCTGCGACTCGCCTGCTGTTTCTCGAAAAAGAACATGTGTGCCGCCAATTAAGCGAAACAAAACACAAGATTTACGTGTACGCGAACTACAATAAATTCTCGTTTAACAAATTTTAATAGGCTCTCGAGGAAAACGAACGTAGTAACAAGAAGAAACAATAAAATAAAGCGGCACGATGGTAATGAATAGGCTGTACAAATATTGGGGCAGATTTAACAGGGTGTAAGTCGATTGTGCGACAGGCGAGGTCGCGTGTCGCGCCGCGCACGCACACGATTTAGACATCAGTGCGTCTGTGCGAGCACCACACGCGCGACCAAAACATACATTTCGAAACTTCGCATAATGCTTACGAGCGCGCGGGCCAAGTTATAATTGACGGGCGAGGTTAAAGACTAAGTAAGCGCCAAGGATTCTAAGATAAAAAGCACAGCCTCGTGATGGACTCCTGTTCAACACGACAGCCGAGTTATTATCCGGCGAGTTTCAGCTGGCCAGTCAGAGCGTACAAATCATATTGTAGCGCATGCATTTTCCATTGGGTAGGTTCGTCCCAGATCGCGACCGATCGACAAGAAGCCGTTTTACCTACAACTACTTACCATTTTTATGACCACTGCAACCTAAAGATTTTTAAAGATGTTCAACGTATGTATGACATGGGCCCTAACATGGCTGCGTTTATCACGTGACAAAGTTTGGATAAGGCATCCGTCACCTTCTGACACGTAAATAAGTATGACAGTGACGGATGCTTTATCTACATTTGACACGCAGTATGGACACAGTCGACATACACAATCATTTACCTACACTTCACTGCGTAAAGTAAAGTAAAATAGACACAAGCTTGACTCCCCCATTCCTATTCTATTGTTTAACAATACAAACGTTTTCAAAGACAACCAAATCGGAAACACTTTTGTTTTAATTGAATCAGTAACTTTCTTTCCATTGTGTAGGCGGCTCGAGCTGCTGTGAAATATAGGGTCAGACGTATGCATCCCTCAAAGAATTAAATTGAATATGAAAGGAAATTACATAGGCTCACATCGGCGCGTCTCTTGTTCCAATCGAATTTCCCTCTGAAAACATTGCCGAAGCGGAAATTAAACCGACATATGAAAATAACTGAGATCTTGCAAACAGATGATTTGCGGGCTATAGAAAATTTTGTACCAGTAAAATAAATGAAAATATACGAATATTTGCAGATTTAAGCGTTTACGGTGGAAATTTATTAATGAAAATACGTATGTCTTTTTTGCACCCCTCATGAATTCCGTAACCTAATTTGCTCCGTAGTCGTTTATTTTTGCTTTGTAGTGGAAATAAGAGTCAGTTTTCGTGTGTTTAGTGTCTGAGGTTTTGCGAGCTAAGTGATTGTAAGTGGAGGAGCGAGCGGACTGGCGCCGCGCCGGAAGTCGTTCCTACGTGACGGCCGCCGGAAGTGACGCCTGGATCGCGTTCCTTCGTTATGTCGCTTCTATCTATCACCCTAGCCTTTATCCCGCTGTATTTCAGCAGGCGCCCTTACCTGTTTAGCGTTAAATCACGCCGGAGTGCGGAATACTTTCGTTTATTTATTTCCATACGCATTATTTTAGTGAGTTATTGCGTTCGCCTGTACCCTTTCCCTAGCGTGTTAACGCTACGTAGCGCTACGAGATTAAAACGAATAACACGTATCGCTACAAGTTCGCCCTCCGGCGTAGCTCTCGCCAGCTGATTACAGTAAGCCTCTGTGAACAAGCGCAAACAACGTAATTATAAGTAACGCGAACCTCGCAGCCCGAATTAGTCGTCGCCTAAATGTTGAGTAATACGCGGTAAGAAGTGCGTCGTTGTTTTTGTAATGGGTTTTCTTATGACTGGCCCTAACGATTATTCCGCCCATTGTGAGCTCCGCGGCCTCTGCCAAGAGCTCGCCGAGAAAGAGCTAAACTTACAAAAGTTTCCGACTTGTTCAAATGGCCGGCTTTTGTTAGCTCGACTTATTGTTCGCGACAGATTGCTGAGGGGCATCGCTTCCATTTCAAATTTGTACTAGACATGAAACACGTGTGATTGCGGTTGGGGAGAATTTAATTCTTAATTTAATTTTGCGAAGTCCTCGTGAGTCGGGGTAGTATACATGTTTGTTGCAGAAACGTTGACTCTTAGACTACGATATTGTTAAGCTCCTTAAAAGTAACAAAAAAACAATAGTTATCATAACTTTGCAACGGACTTTTTAGGTATGGGGATGAAATTAAATTAAAGTTCAATCGAAAGAAGTTTCAATCAAACACTAACCAAATAATAAAATATTACAAGTATTACAACTATAAATACGGACTTTACATTAAAATTTAAAAGTTGAAGTTAAAACTAAACTTATTTAAAATAAAATAAAATAAAACTAAGCTACTCAAATATTAAAAATTAAACATAAACACCACTATAAAAAGAACACCCCCTCTAGCAGGTCCGCTCGCGGCATGGTCCCTAAGACACTGGCTGCATTACCTCTCTGGATGGCTAGCCCAATCCTTTTCCTTTTAACCCTTTAATAAATGACAAAGACGCTCGAAAATTTTCAATACTATTCACCGATCTTGGATATTTTCTGTTATTAGCCTATCGGTGATGCAAACGAGTGAATAAATAGACCTATACAATCACAACACCTTTGACGCTCTCACTTCCTGAGACATGACCGGTTTATTTAAAAGTTCGCAATCGGTCCATGGTTCCGAGGAGCCGCCGGCGCGGGCCCCGTGGCGCCGCTCCGGGCCGCTGCCCACCGGAGCGCCGCCAAACCTACCAAACAATAGACAATACGCGCTCAGTCCTACTACTTTATAGCTCTATTGCTTCTTGTCCGAGGTTTTACGGTGAAAGATGAAACCACTAAAACTGGGAAGGATAATTTATCTTCATTATTTTTAAGGATTTGTTAAAATAATACCTAAACACTCTTCGGCATTTATATTCGGAGATAAAATCGTTTTGATTCGTTCGCTCAGATTTTGTGAGACATAGAGGCAAATAAGTACTAACATGAAACACTGTCGCAGTTGTTAAATTGGTTAGGATAAGGTGAATACAATTTTCAAAGACTTTCAGAATTATTAATTTACTTGTTTACATTCACTAGTTAGACATTTTTTGGGATTACATTTATGTTTACGAGTATATTAGCACATCTAAAATAACAGTTGTCTCGTAAGTACCTGCTACTGTTAGTATTATTAAGACAACGTGTAAGTAAGTCTCTTCCTAAATAATAAATACTAATTTATCACATTAATAAACCCATTGTCGCACCCGGTTATTGCGTGTGCTTTAAATTTAAACTTCAACATCATAAACAAAAATGAAACACGAACCGAATTTAAATTTCCGTATCATCGCTCAAGCGGTACATAACCTTCCCTATAACATCGGTAGTGATCCTCACGCTTTTATTTCTGCTTATAAAGAAAGTCATATCCCATATTACTCTGAAACGTGTAGCAATATTTTCTGTTATAACGAAATAATATGTTTTGTGAGATAGAATTCATATTTCATAAGCACTCATACGCATAAGATATTGCAGAGAAAGTGGTACTTTTTCCTTTATTTCATAGTAAAGATAAAGGGCGCAGCCGATACGAGGGGGATAGCGCGCGGTGTCAGCCTCGCTGGATTCATTCGCTGCTATTTGTGTCACATCATATTTCACGCGGGCCGAGTGAATTTTATATGCATGAAGACAACCGGATTTTATTCGGACGTAATAGAGACACATTTATAAATACACCGTAGACGTAGCCGAGGTGTAACATTTTGCAGGTAAAATAAATTGATCGGATTATCGCGAAAGCATTTTTTCAACTTACGTACGGGTAGATGGTTCCCGTTTGTGCTCCGTCACTCTCCCAAATTAAATATTTGATGGATACATTAATTTTAGGGACGCCATCTAAACAGCTGTAAAGCGAGTGTAAGTTCGTTCCAACATTTATAAGCGTTGTGGCGGCCGTAAAAAGCTCATTTGCGCCCAGGTTTAATGATAGCTTCTCCATCACGTCATGAAACTGCTCGTCACTAAAAGCAGTTACTGGATTATTGAAAACTTAAAATTAATAATCCTTTTCACTTTACAGCGCCCTAGTTTATTACTCTCGGCTCGTCGCCGCCGTGTCTCGAACGTTCTTCTAAATTCGGGAAGATCGTATTAACATAACCGTTTTGTTAAATGGAGTCAAGATAATTTGTGGACAAAGTTCGGCCTGTAATACCTCGCAAATTGCCGGATAAGACTGTGTGAGACAACTGTTAGTTTTAATTAAACCGCTGGTTGCGCTCGCGGGGAGTGCTCCGAATGAGAAAATTATTCTAATCTTATAAGCCTGTCGGTGTCCCGAGAACTCGGGTTGAAATTAATACCGCGGGTCGGCCCGCGGGCGGAGGTGTCACACACTCGGCTCCGGCGGGCGCGGCCGAGTCACCTGCGGACCGGCCGCGGAGATCAGCGACGTTCAATTTAATGAAAAGTAGGGTTGGCCGTAATCACCGCTTAGGGGATAATCTCTAGTACCAATTTGAAGCAAGATAGAGTGCCTTGGGAAAAGTATTTCATTAAAAGCAGGAAGCAATCGGCGCGCGACCCGAGCGGGCACCTGCGCCGGCCGCAGCGCGCCCGCCTCGTTACCGCGCACCGCGTCGTGACTCGCCTGCAAACTCGCTGCACTACTAAATGCTTAACTTCACAAAAGAAACGCGTTTGAAACGTGATTACTCAAGTAAACGTCAGATTAGCAATCGGCTTAGTAACTCAAAGTATATTAGAGATTAGTCTGAAACCGAAATGAAAATTAGCTGGCATTATAATTCAGTAAAGTGGTTAGGAATTATCTAAAATTGCTTGCTGCATTAATTTAATCTTGGTGTATAAATTATTCTTTACCCATTTATACTAAAATCAATGAGACATTCCCCAACCAGATAGACCGGCTTAAAGCAGAAGGGTCCTAGGTAGTTTGGAACACCTGTAATTGAAAATAGCTTTAAACTTTTACTCGCTCCACATGCAACGGAATAACAAAAAGGCTTGCAGTGCAAGTCATTACTTACCTCGTGGCTGATTGTCTCCCGCCGCTATGCAGAATTATTGCTGGCGAAGGTACCTAGTTCCAGTGAGTCGGACCGCTTGTCAAACTTTGGTAATTTAACTTCAAAACAGGTTCCTGGCTGTACACTAGGGCGAACGTTTATTCAACCACATCAAGATGAACCCCTATGACAAACATGTTAATGTGAGGGTGATAACCGTTAGCCAAACGCGTTTTGTGGTACTAAGAATGCGTTCCAAAGTGTACAATAATTCAAATAACTATAACTACCTACTTGACCAGACAGTATAATAAAATTATTTTTCACAATTATAATAGAAAGTTTACTAAATCTATAAAAAGTGCGTTAAAAACGAGTTTCAAGACTTGTTTCCAGTCTGTCTACCTAGCCAATTAACAAATGGCAAAACCTTATAAAAGGGTAACTTATCCTATAGGTACTTGTGTTGCTTTAATATGCTCTTAAGTGTAAACTTATTTCGGTAATTAATTGTTAATGTATAAATTAACGCACCATCGAACCGTACCTAAGGGTTTTCGACTGACCTTGTCTAACGGAATCTATTTTTAATTAGCCTTTACATCTAAATGGCAACCATTACTTTTAATACGTAGCCCGATTTTGTTTCGTGACTTGGTTACTTGAGGGCACAAAAACTTACTAATATTATTTTTCCTTTTTTATAGGCTTACCAGTATTATCCTTTAAAATAAATAACTGTTTTTCGATTCGTCAACGAAATGTTAACTGGCAAACTAAGTTGCCCTGCGTGTTCATAGCCATGTGGAAAGTAGGGAAAGTACCTGCCGCTTTGGCCTAGCTGTGGCTCGAGCATATATGTGTATTTCAACCATGTGTCACGATTTTTAATCACCATTCGAAAATGTGTTCTGTATGGTCTAATATCCGAATAGAAAACGATTTGCACCGGGCTGTTTATTCGATAAAAGTATCATTATATCAAATTGAATATGTGGCGAATAGGTAATTTTTTAATTAATTATATGCTGGACTGAAATTTTTCAACCTACCCCTTCGCCATATATTACTTAGCATATTAAATTGGATATAAAATACTTTTTATAGAATAAACAGCCAGGTGCAAATCGTGTCCTATTCGAATCTTCCACTAAATAATATATAAACTCACGCCTTCAGACCTACAGAATTACCTAAAACTTTAAAAACTATAATATACTTACTTACTAAGTAGCGAAAACCCCCAAAAGTGACTCACGTTCTAATATAGGTACTCGTATTAAGTTACGAAAGTCAATGTCAACTTGCTGTCAAATCAGAAGGCCCTAGACAGAATGCATTCGGCATGCGTTATCGTTATCGAAATCGGATAACGTAAGCAGTCAGACGGTCGTGTCGAGCACGTCAGTTCCATACATTGTGTCAGTTTCCGAAAATCTTTTACGTTAGCGTTATGCGACTTATCTAGCCTAATAAATACGGACACGGGCCGCTGCTACGGTACGGTACGATACGTGAACGTTACTTACTCGATAGAAGGTGAAAGTTCGTGCTCGGGGAACTGTTAACACAAACGTAACCTACGGCTATATTAAAAATACACGGACTATAATGTTAACAATGCAAAACTTAAAGCTTTCTACGAACTAATTGTTTGCCTTCAGTCCCAAGTCCGTGGTCTGAAAGTCCAAAATCTGTGAAAAAATGTAAGAAACCTTAAAAGAAACTTATAGTTTGTGTGTTATACGATGAACTGACTCGCCAATATCAGCCGATGACTGTAAGTCTGTGCTGCTCTTTATACTAGCCAATTAATAATTTGTTAATTTATTAAAAACAGGTTTAGAAGAGAACAATAATCTTAAAAGCGCGTAGACTGTTTAACTTTTCATAAAGTACTCGCGTTCTCCGAGCTCTTGATTTAATAAACCACGCTTGCCAATTTAAGGGAAAAGAGGTAGCACAATTTATGTTTCCATCCCGTGCAGACGGATCGCTGCGGCCTGCGCTGCGGTAATTTTCGTTAAAAGAACCCTCGTGATAAAACGACTTTGTGCGAATTTTTATAATACATGTCGTTTTATTTCTTCTGTATGCGAGTAGAGTTAACGGTCTGCTGTCAGTGACTACAGAAGGGCTTTGTTTGGCGCTCGCAAAGGAGATAGTAAAAACGCTTCCATGGTCGCGTCTTTTGTTATAAACCAACGAGTGTGAATTGATAATGGCTGTATGTGTTTGTTACGTTTTTTGGCCCTCAGCTGGGGCGAGTATGCAGGTAGCGCTCCGCACCGGGCTTCGGCGGAACGATCGAGTGAGCACGGTTCGTTTCGTATAGTACGGCAGGGTACTTACAAAGTCCTAACTGAGCCCGATTTTTTTTAGGTATGTAGACGTGTGTAAAGTCATGACTGCCGCCAATGGCAACACCAACAGAAGAATCGCAGATGCGTTGCCAGCCTACAAGAAAAAAGTACCATGCTCTATTTAATGTTACTTTGAAATCAGTCCTAACAGTTCCTTGGACTGATTTGATGGCCGCAATAAATAGAGTACATGGTTTCTTTTTCCATTGCATTTTTATACCTAAATTAGAGTCATTCTCGCAATCCTTTTTACACACAAACGAAACATACGAGCGCCGTAACTTATTCGGGTATAAAGCAAAAAATGCTAAAAGGGAATTTTATTACACTCGAAAATATATGACGATTCTTAATTTGCAGATAGATAGTATTTTCATACGAAATCCGCAGTAACCTGTCGCGACTAAATCATGTGAAACAATTTGAGCAAACAGAGGCGCGGTCGCGTAAATTCGTTTTACGCAGGTCTGGACTCGTAGACCGGCTAATTAGACTGTAAATCTGTCTTTATATCTACCTACCTGCCACATATCTTGCGCATTTTACAAGCTTTTAATAAACTTGATTTATTCGTATGAGGACACTCGGTTTATTAAATGTCAAAACGATCGCTGGGTCCCATTTCTTAAAGCGTTAGTCTAATATTATTAGAGTTTTGTCTCGTAAATAAAATTACAAAATGAGACAAAACACTAAATTTATTAGAGTAATACTTTTTGAGAATGGCGCCCCTGGTAGTGCATTTCAAATGACCTGTGACGTCACAAGTCACAATTCTGTAATTTCACATCACATTCTTTATGGGTTGTTAGTGTAAAGTAATTAATCTGTAGATATACTACTTTATCAGTCCATTTTGTTACATTTGCTGTCATCCGATTGTTCTGTGGCAAACGTGTTAAACTAAAAATCTGTAGCAATATAGGTGACTGTGCAATTAAACTTATGCTGTTGATAACTGCTAAGTAGATAAAAATTCCCGATGAAATGGTAACACATACTTCAAGAGCAAATAACTCTGAAGAAGCGTCCCCACTGAGAACATCAGCATCTAATATTCGAGTGGTGTGGACGTTGAGCCGAGCGTTACAAAGCTTACACCACTCGATGTTCGACGCCGAATGCTCATTACACGCGAATGCTCTCAGTGGGGATGCTTCTTTATACCGCCCAACCGATGTATATAAAACCTAACTAAGAACCATCCTATTAATGAAACAAGTTTTCATATAAAAACACACCGCATCCGTGTCGGTCCGTCCGTTTACAAGCTATGATGCCATGGGCATGGGGCCCCATGGGTTTAAAATCAAATCTGATGATGGAGTCGAAAGTAGCCACAGGGCGCAGAATATTATCTAAAATTTACGCAGACGGCGCAGACCCATTGTGTTAAGCATTTGAAGAGGTGCAAATATATTGACATGTGATTTAATTAGGTATTGATTATTTTTGTATTATTTGAGTAAGATTTTTTAGGTAATTGCTTGGACCTTTTGATAATTTATTACTAAATCTACTTGGGAAATAGTGTCCGCTTTGACAAGAAAACCGCGTGACATTTGCGGCCGACTGTCCCTATAAGGTCAGCGGTAACGAAGCGATAAGTGTATCCCAGCTAGGGCCCAGGGCGAAGGGTTCATAAACTGTGATTTGTGATCGTAAATGTATGGGTATAAAGGTCATTGAAGTATTTGAGTAAAGGACTAACTGTTTTGACAAATAATGTCATGTCACGAGTACGTAACGGGAAACTAATTTTCGAGTGACATTTGTATTGAATTAGTAGTATTGAAGTAGTAGTATAGTTTGCGGGTGGTAGCGATCTGGATGTTTGTGCAGGTTCCGTCCGGATCGCTACCACCATCCTATCCATGAACCTACCGCCGAACAGCAGTGTTTGCATTGTTGTGTTCTGGTTTGGGGATAAGACAGCCGGTGTAATTGAGGTATTCCATCTTAGTTTTCAGGGTTGGCAACGCATTTGCAGTGTTAGGCTTGCAGTATTGTGAATGCGAATTTCTATGGGTCAAAGTTTCTACTTACCATCAGGTGGTCTGTGTGCTCGTTTACCTTACTATGCCATAAAAAAAACCTTATAAATAGCTGCATTTTCGTACTTTGTCATTTTAACGTTTTGTTTGAACTGCTGCACTAATCATCAAAGATTTGATCAAAGTAGAACAAGATTGAACGATTATCTTTCGGCGCCTTTTGGTCAACACTTGTTGTCGCACAAAGTGTCGACCAAAAGGAGCCGAAAAAACCAAAAAAACATACATTACATTATTTCAGTTTATGTTCAATAAAATTTGGCATTTTGTTACCTAGTACCTAGAGCGATCTCTCCTCTCGCTCTACCCCAGGGCCGGTGCTTGGAATCATCCAGTCTGCGGCCGCAGCAAGACCCGTCTTAACATGAGTAACAATCACGTGGCCACAGGGATTTTACTGAAGTCAACCCAAAATATAAAGGCAATTTGAAATGTGCGGGAGCACAGACGACGGCCGTTTGACAGCCATGTTAATAAGTTATTTAAAAAACAGTAAGTGAACCGCTGTAACACGACGTGTGTTTAAAATTCAGTCCGCATCCCGCCGCCTGCGTTATTGCAGCAGGGTGCGATTTATGATGGCCCCCGTTTTAAAAATAAAGCTATTCTACCTAAAATATTGTCATCCACTTTAAATATTTCACTTTATGCCTCCCTTAGGCGGCATTAAAATATTCCGCCGATAACCAGGATAATCTGGAAGAATGGCCGAATGAATTCTTGATTGAATGTTTCGCATTTTTCCCAATCTCGCTATCGAAATGCTTGAGCCGTTTCCTTCAGATGAGTTTTATTAATTAACTGGAAATAGAACATCATTGTTGGAAGTGCTTTTTTATTTTGAGTATGAAACGGGTTGAATAAAGGGGTTGATGTTCTGCTTTTGTAATCAAGCAAAAGCGAGTGGGTAGGGCCGAGGAGGTGCCGCTGCTACTGCAATATTTATAACGGCGACAATGTTCACGTAAAAATGTCGTCTCCAAGCTCACGGCCGCAAGTTGTGGTCCCGGAGGAGCTCCGACTAAAACCTGTTTCAATGATGAGTTTCTTTCGCACCGCGAGACACAAGAAATAAACTAGGCTTAGTAACCAAGATGTTAACGATTTTGGTAAACTGACCAAATTATATGGAGTTGGCATGTTGTATGTTGTCAGCTTTAAAATATGGCTAAACGTAACGTAAACGTAACTTGGGCTAAATACAGAGTATACAGTACTTGGCTTAAGACCATTTTGTTTCTATATTGTATTTGTTTTATTGACGTTTTGGGCTGGACAGTAAGAACTACAACATCGTCTACAATATAGTTTTTATGTGAACAAAGTAAAAACAAAACAGTCTAAAAGAAATAGAAATAAACCTTGAGGCGACTAGAGAGTTTACTGCGTTCAAGATTATTTAACTTTAAGGTTGTTTTAGTTTACATTGTAGCTGCTGTGTTCAAACAAATGAAGTTTAATTCTAAAAGTGAGATCAAGTTCACGTGTGTCACAGATGATTTGTAAGTAAAATTAGTCCCTGTAATTACTACGTCTACGCGCTTGGGGGGTTTTGAAACTGTCATAAATCATTGTTGAACAGTATTTAGAGTTTTTATTTGGCTGTAACTGTTTATGAGCTCAGGTGGAACCATTCTCACGCGGCAATTAACGACCGCGGCTTGAAGGGTTGCTCTCGGACCTCAGGAAGCGAAGAAAAACAGTAATGTGTTCTCCTTTATTTCGTCGGTTCAAATGACTTTTTCCTCGGAAGTCCGAAACTAGCTTACAACATTTCCAAACAATCATTACCGACCGTAGATTATACCGTTATTTTCATAATTCTACGGCAATAATTCTGAATTTGAACGCGGCAAATCGATCGCGATTTCGTTAAAGTATTCGCGCACGCAAACACTTTTGACAGTCACGGATTCAAATAAATAAATCTTGAAAGCGCAAGATAAGATAATGATTAATTCATTTTACTTATTAAGGTTATCGTCCGCGCCCAGCCGCGATGGTCCTTTTGCTTCGTTATTAACCCCTTTATGGACTAAATTAAAAATAAACTTTGTTGCGAATGTCTGTTACATTTCTAAGCTGGGTTGTTTAAATCAGTGGTAAAATAAATTGAGCGAATAAAATACCAAATACTAGTAGTACTAGTAGATGGTGTATAATTAATAATAAAGTATAATTCGCCACACTATATTTTTTTAAAAGATCAAAACGTATTCAATCATGTATCTAATTCGTAACGTATTACCAAAATAAAATCTTAAAAATAAAATAATGTGTCTGTAGTGACATACCTAAATCAAAAACATACTAAAAAAAACATTAGACATTTTATGTTAGTCTGTAGTACGGGGGAGTAAAGGAACTGTGGCAGTCCAAATTAACGCTGCGTGTCATGAATTCCTAGGAACTCATGCAGCCGCCGCGAAGTTAGCTGCAGTGTGAGCTGCCCGTAACTTTACACGCAACATTAACTCGGGCGCAGCGTCACGGAAACATTACTCTCCTAGAAATGACAGCGAATTCTTTCCATATTTGTTTATATTTCTGCTAAAAACAATGACTTTCAATTTTTAAAATGAGATTTATACTACGTTTTAAATAATGGGCGTAAGTCTTGTAAGGTTCGAGTAAAAAGAGTAATAAGTCTAGTATACTCTGTTAATATGGCTTATGTCTATTTTATTACGAGCTAAGTCGACATACTGCGTCTCTTTTCTACTGGGTAAAACCATGTTGGCTTGATTGGGCGCCATCTTCACTGTCAATTAACTAAGAGCTATCAAAACTTCGACAACACGATAACACGTCAAAACAATAATGTTACCGTGCGGAATAGTATGGCTGCGTCTATATCGCATTTCAAATGTGGATAAAGCATCCGTCACTGTCGTACTTATTTACGTGTCCGAAGGTGACAGACGCCTCATACAAACTCTATTCTAGACGCTAATATCCAAATCGTATTTGACCTGTTATGGTATTGTTTTCGGCCGCCATTACTGTCATGTAAATAAGAGCCATCAAAACGTTGACAATACGATAACAGGTCTTAAACGATGTGGTTTTAAACGTGTTGAATAGAGGCCTGCCGCTTATGGTATTGTTTAAAACTCAGCCGCTACTACTGTGTAACACGTCAAAGGCGATATGGCTTTATTCAGTAGAATAAGTAGAGGCTCCATTATGACTAGGGCCACAGAAATTATCAGAAGTATGTAATTATCAGAGTATAATGTACAGCAGATTCTCTTACTTTCTATCAGTTTTACAACACTATTTTTACCTTTTTGGTAGCTTTGTTTCGTTTCCACGCGTCAGTTCGTAGATACGAATCTATTCTACTTTCGCCAGATTGAGTAGAAGCAGAAAACAGAAGCGCCCAATCTATTTGTACGATCGTCGCTGTCGGCCCTAACATGATAATTGTCACGTTTGTTTACTGAACGCGAACGTGGCGGGAACTACTAACTCGAGGCATAATCTAGAAGTTCCTACAATCCGGAACCGCTGAGTAACGTCCGATCATAAATAATCTCGTTCATTTCGCTTTTTACTGGCCATCGGACCGGATTGGTGGCTTTAGATGATTCATGATATATTCTGTGGTTACTTTTGCTAACTCGGCAAAATAGATGAAGCGGTATCGTAATGTAATCAGGGGTCGCGTTACGATTGATTATCATGAATAATATTCACCCGATTGCGATGAAGCTTAGTAGAGTGTGGTTTTTAAACAGGGACTCTCTTCTTATTGGTAAAACCATATGGCTTGTAGCCACATGGTACGGTATTAGTGTTTTAATTCAGTCGCTATTACTCGTACCTACTTTCAAAATAAGTACCAATTTCAGCAAACGATGTTAACCGCTTAACAGACGATTAGAGCGTTAACAGCTGTCAAACTAACATTCGATTAACATTGATTAAATTGATGATTGTTTGTTGAAATTAATACTAAGAAGAGCAATCATAACATTGACATAACAATAAAATATAACAAGCAATATAGTTTTTACCGAGTAGAATAAAGCGCTAGTGTTCATAAGGTATAATGTGAATGTTTGTTTTTTTCTTTTTTTGTAACGATTGATACAAATTTTGATCAACGAGGAGACGTGATTAGTGGGAGCAAAATATAATTATGTTAAACCTGTAAGATTGAATTTAAAATAAGTTTGACATTCGACGCTTTACGCGTAAAGGACGAGAACTATGCTGTCGTAGGTGAATGTACATTCAAAAGAAAAGGTGAATAGTTCTGATAAATAACTTTCATACAATAGCATTTTTCTGACATGCTTGCAGGATAGCCTGTAAAGTAGTTTTTAAATCATAAATACCCAACCATCGGTAACTTATCCTGACTAATATCTAAAAGGCAAAGGTATGTTTATTGTTTCCACTTAACTGTTCAAAAGTCTTAACAGATCGATATAAAATTAATTCGGTACGGGGATAGTTTACAGTAGGGAATTGGATAAACAGTATATTAATAAATAAATATCAGGCGACATTCTCATACAAATAGACCTAGTGCCAAACTATGCTCTAGGCTTGTAGGTACTATAGGTACTAGACAACGATAACCTTACTCATATTGAGAAATACATACTGAAATACATATAAAAACATCCAAGACTCAAGAACAGCAGTGTTCGCACTGTTGTGTTCCGGTTTGGGGATAAGACAGCTGGTGTAATGACTAGCATAGAGGCATTCCATCTTAGTCCTCAGGGTTGGCAACGCATTTGCAGTCTAAGTCTAGTAGTCTTGTGAATGCGAATGTCTATGAGTCACAGTTTCCGCTGGTGGCCTGGGTGCTCGTTTGCCTTCTCTATGTCATAAAAAAAAAAAAAAGTACAAATAGGTACTTACCGGGGTTTGAACCTGGGACCGCTAGCTTCGTAATCAGGGTCACTATCAACAAGGATCAACCGGTCAAATAATCCGGAATATAGAACACGTTCTTACGAAATAGCGATAAATTATTGAAATTCTCTGCAGACCGAGTCACGGGCAAAAGCAAGTCTCAAATAAATGTTCTCATTACGCAATCAGAAGTAAATTAATCCTGAATGCTCTTGTACCGGATACATTCGATCCACATATTAACCCAATCTATTCCACATCACCTTGCTAAATTATGCGAATCCGTACATACACTTAAGTTAATTCGCTAAGCGTAAAATCTGTATGTACACGTGCAGATAAATTCGTTAAAGGAAGCTATGAGAGCGATCGTGTCTTTGCAGTTAATGTTGTCTTAATTTATTCAGAGCTCTGGTGTTATTCTCGTCAGGATAAAAGAAATTTCATAGGAAATGTGAAGGAAATAAAATAGGTACTTATTAATATTCTCATAAATATAACTAGTTAATTATGGCAAAGGGTCGTTGGTAGGGATGTTTTTCAGTCAAAGGCTGCATAGAACACACCTAAGACAGGGACAAATACTATACAGGGTCCGTTCAGATCACTAACACCGTAATAACCTTTAAACTACAGCAAAGCAGCTGTGTTCGCACTGTTGTGTTCCGGTGTGGTGGTACACTACTAGCATAGAGATTTACCATCGTAGTCCACAAGCAACGTATATGCAGTCTAGGATTGAAGTCTTGAGAATGCAAATGCATATGCGCCACAGATCCCGCAATTACAGGGTCCTATTTGCGTGACAGTAATAGCGGCCCAGTTAATAACAACACAATAACACGTCAAAAGCAGTATTGTTTTATCTAGTAGAATAGAGATTTCTTACGATAGCAACAACTTCAAAGTTACCATGATACGTAGCTGGCACATACAAGGGTCAAGCAGGACTCACCATGCCGGGTCGTCCAAGAGAACTCTCCTTTACTTCGAAACGGAATATACCCCCGAACGGGGCCCGGCCCGACCTTAACAAGATACATTAAGAAAATTAACGCTTGACTCGGCTCTCTTTCGCAGGGATATTCCTTGATTGGACTTGTTTCAACACCTGGCCTTGCTGAGCACAATTTTTGATTCATACACAGTTTTTTTGGTGTACCCTTGTTTTGTCGACAACCTTTTCGTCGAATATTATATATATAATATTATTTAATATATTTTATACATATTATTTATTACATTATTTATTATGTATGACTTGTCGATGAAATGAAAATACTTGAAACGTTGTCTTTGAAATAATATTCGATTAAAAGTCTGTCGGCAATTTAATGGTAAACCAGTTTTTTTATGTCAGTATAAATGTGGAAAAAATATTTTTGCGACGTTTAAAATGTTTTGTTTAGAGTGTTTGAAAACGTTCATATATTTATTTCTAGGAATGATAAATAGTATTTGATTGAGAGATGAAAATCTAATCAGGACAATTTCAATGCCATCACGGCGAAAACCTGAAAATTCTGAGCCAGTTATTATGACTACTTCTTTTTTAACTAAAACAGCAATTCGGAAGTAGACCTACGAGTAAAGATTAATTTTACATTTCAGATTCAAGTAAACGTTGTAATGTTGAGAAAAGGGAAGAAGGAAATAAACAGAATAAAAATTCTGTAAGAATCTGAAATGAGCTGTAATTTAGGTCCCGCTAACTTACTTATTGCTTTTATTATATGTTCAATTTTACAATAGGTACACTTAAATACTGTTTTCAACTGACACAACACTATTAGTTTCGTTCGTTAAAACTAAGTCCCTAAGACGCAGAATGTTTTTTTTTTAACTCTTATTCTGAGTTATTCGTTATTTTTATTGGTTTCCTAACGCAGAAGTTTATTTCTAGCTGAAACCGTGAACAAGTTCGTAATTTTTCAGTTTAGTCTTACGAGCAAAGTTTCCGGTTTTACGCTCGCACTAAAATAGCGAGTATGAATGCAGTTCGCCAGATTTCACCGACATCGTATTGGAAAGTTTTTAAGTAATATTGAGGAAATATATTTCGTCAAACATTTTCTACACCGTGGGCCCGAATAACCCGACCAATTTTAACAATCGATACTTGAGCCTATTTGTAGAATATAATGGGTATAATATGTAGTCCAATAACGCATAATTTCCGAGATTTTTATTATTTAAAAATCAATTCCATAGTTAATTAAATTTGAACTCTGTCACCTTAACCTAAAGCATTATTTACTAAGAAAGATTCATGTTGTAAGTAGCAATATCATCCACATACAACATAAATTAATTAATCAATTTCTTATTAAATAATGCTTTAGGTTAAGGTGACAGAGTTCAAATTAAATTAACTATGGAATTGTTTTTTAAATAATGAAAATCTCGGAAATTATGCGTTATTGGACTACATATTATACCCATTATATTCTACAAATAGGCTCTAGTATCGATTGTTAAAATTGGTCGGGTTATTCGGGCCCACGGTGTATAGAGCGAATAGAGCTTGATTAAAAAAGGTAACATTGGGATCTTCTTTGTTGATGTGTTGGGTAATCTTTGGAACTACCTAAATGTTTTTTTAAACTTGTCATTAATAGAAAGCTACCATATTCCTGAGTAATATGCATTTTTTTTCTTCGAATCCGACCTTACTAAAGATAAAAGATGTTTATTCAGTAAGTAGGCCGTACGGGCACTTTTACATGTCAAAAATCTACCAGCGCTTCGCAAGAGACCACTGCCGAGAAGAAACGTCGCAAGAAACTCAACAGTCAGTCGTTTTTTGCATACTGCTTATGATATTATAATAATAATGACTCTAACATAAAATAAAAAATAATATATTCATGCGTCGATTGAGCAGGAAAACGTGTCAAAACTCAGAATTTTCACAAGGACTAATAAGTAGTAGTAATAAAAATAAAAATAAACTTACCTATGACGGTGCAAGACTACCACGTACAAGGTTTCGGTACATTCTCCTACGGAAACAAACTAAAGGCGGGTGCTACTTTAACTGTAAAGAGTTAACATTTTTTGTTTCAATGTTCGGGGTAATCTCTGAAACAAATGACATATGTAGACTATATGGCTGTTGAATGGCTGATAGATAATAATATAAATATGTAATTTATGTAATTAAAATAGTGCAATTTGTCGAGTGTAGAGAGTGTAACGAAACTGTGTTCCCGGCGGGCTATCGTTTAAACTAAGTGCCTATAATTCGCAGGAGTTTACCCTCGCGCCGGCGGGACCGCCGCGCTCCCGAATATTTCACCAACATACATCTATCTAGTTCTCGCACCTTATCTGCTTTTAATTGGTATCACAACTCTTCTGTCTTCCTTCTAGGTAAATTGGGAAGAGAAAGCTTTTTGCGCCACTGCGTTTTAGAAGCCACTGCGGTTAAAAGTTGGGTTTGAAAAGTTGTTTAGCACCTACATCCAACAAGTCTAATAAACAGAAAGCTTTGAAATCCGAATGGGACTGAAGAAGCGATATTATAGCCTTAGATGCGGGTTGTAGGACCTTGTGCAGGGTCCGTCCGGATCGCTACCACCATCTTAACCATGAATCTACCGCCAAACAGCAGTGTTCGCATTGTTGTGTTCTGGTCGGTGTTATGACGAGCATAGAGGCATTCCATCTTAGTCCTCAGGGTTGGCAACGCATTTGCAGTGTTAGGCTTACAGTCTTGTGAATGCGAATGTCTATGGGTCACAGTTTCCACTTACCATTAAGTGGCTAGTGTGCTCGTTTGCCTTCTATGCCATAAAAAAAAGATACTACTGTTTTAGTGCATAATTGTTTTCCTTCGTATTTTCACGGAAACTTACGAACGTGTCTCGGTATTTCAGTCGGTCACAGAACAAAAAGTAATGAGGTTGACTGAAGTAGCATGAAACGTTCGTACGCAATTATGCACTACATCTGTACTTGGATGAATGAATATCAATCTAAGGATATTCTGCACTTTAAAATCTTTCAGGGCATAAAGAAACATGAAAAAATACATAGAAATAAACACCCGAAAAACATTAGTTACTTTTTGGGTAGTAGGGTAATAGAGGTAAAGCACTTCTGACAACTGCATTAAAAATAGAGTGCTACGCAGAATATGCTACGAGTGCTACGCCGTAGCAATGAAGTTCTTACTTAAAGAAACAACGAGGAAAAAACGCACAGCAAAAACATAGGTTAGTACATTTTAGGCTTAAGCTACGTTTGTTATGTATAATGACATACGCATGACTAATGCATTTAGAATTATGTCATTATTTTTAGTTGATTTTGTAACATTCCTGGTTATCCTGGTAAAAAAAAAAAAAACCAATTCAAATAAAGTAATAACAACATTCATAGTTAAAGCCTTGACATATATCAAATTACGTACAATACGTCGTACGCATCGCTCCATAGGTACAGTCGTATTTAAACCTATCAAATTGACATGGCTCTGTCACCGACCGCGGACAGCAAGCGTCGCATTAAACCCGCTATAAACCAACGTACACGCGTTAGACGTGTGTACAGAGGGGTGGCAGTCGGCTCGTTTTATTGGCGTCACTAATGACTTGCTAATTCAATTTCACGGACGCAGGGCTGCCGAGAGCCGCACGCGCCGGCCCCGGGGCGCGCCGTCTACCCGATCACACCCGCACCGCTCCGAGCCAGCTGCATAAACGATCTGATGCAGACGAAGAGGATTTTTATTTCAGAGTAGCGACTGCGTGCGCAGGCAAATAAAACAGCCTATGTTACTGGGTAATGTAGCATTCAAATGGTGAAATAATTTTTAAAATTGATCCTGTAGTTTCTCAGTTTATTCGTATACAAAAATACAAAGCTTTCCTCTTTATAATAATCGATTCCTTTCTGACACTGTTTGGTGTCAGAAAGGAATTAAATTTGTAAGAGTGTGCCGATTAACTAAGCAAAGAAACTACATTAATATGTTAAATTAGATTAAATTAAATATCCCCTGGGAGACGAAGTGTTGGCAGACCTTCCACAAGGTGGACTGACGATCTGATAAAGGTCGCGGGAAACCGCTGGATGACAGCAGCAGAGGACCGATCGTTGTGGAAAACCTTGGGGAAGGCCTTTGTCCAGCAGTGGACGTCTTGCGGCTGACAATGATGATGATGATGATGATTTAATGGTCCCTACTTTTTGACCTTTTTTTTTTCGTTTATTATTCAATATAAAAAACTTAATCTAATACATCACATTAAATGCTTACAGAAGCCTGTGTGGCTTAATCGTAAGCAGTGAGTCGTTTGACACTTTATATGCAACATTGAGTAGGTATGTATAACTAATTAATCAGTTTATGTAACTAGATATGTAGTGACTTTTTAGTACATTTTTACCCTGTCTACTATTTTTTGCACTTAACAATTTTTTTAAAATATCTTTTGGTAACTGATTTAGAACATTTGGCAAGATGTAATCTGTGGTACACTTCCCATAATTATTCTTAAAATTAGGTAATAAATAAGGGGGTAAGTTAGCCATTTGCCTTAAACTATTTGGTCTTGTTCTGCTTTTCAAATCCTTTAAACTGTTGAACCCCTCGCTTACGATCTGTATATTTATTTTATCATAAACTTTTAACACCTTACAGTAGTTAAATAATTGATCATGGCAATTTGTAAATTGGCGTTTTATTTTGGCTGGCACTATGGTTTTTAACAAAGATAGTTGCAGTCTATATACTTTATCTATATACGTTTTATATGTACGACCGTATGTTCCTATACTATAGCCAATTACTGAATCTGCTAGAGCTAAATACATCAGTCTTAGGGTGTTATATGGTACTTTAAATTTTAATATGGAAAACTTAGCTAACAGCCTAGTCCCAAACTAAGCTCTAGGCTTGTACTATGTTATGGGCACGATCCCAAACACGATAAACTTACTTAAATAGAGAAATACATAGAAAACATTCAAGACTCAGGAACAACAACTCGTGCCCATCATACAAATATTTTACCTTACTTGAATGTTACTTGAATAGGTTTGAATAAATAATTGCAAATTGGAATCTTGAACTTTATCTACATACATACGAACGTTTTGAGTCTAGTAAAATTGACTTCTCTTTAAAACCAGATCATTAAAACTTAAAATGTAATAAAATATTCTAGGTTCACGAGACACCTGAACCTTTAGCGGGAATTACAAATCTTATTTAAAAGTCAGAGTAATGAAACTTGTTCGTCAAACGCTAAGTCCCGCCATTATGAAGACTATAACACGGAACCACCAAAGTTTTGTTTGGTTAAATAATACGAAAAGCCCGATTTAAAGGTAGCCAACCTGCCAGACGGCGAAACGATATAACTATATAAATACACATATTTGTAGTAACCAATCCTAAATTCCCGACGTGACCTGTCGTGTATCACTAATAAAGCTTTGTCAAACGCGACTGCCGCACGTCTGATCGCTTCCATTAACTTAATGTACCACATAAAACCTTTGTGTTTTTGGTTTATGACGATGCGGTCGCCGCTCCGGCTGAAGAAAGTTCCAAAGCAGCAGCAAATGAAGGAAACTTTCGATTCTTCCTCACAATTCCAATCTTTGTTCCAAGTAACAAACCGGCTTTTTGTCTTATATCATTACTGAAAACGGTTCTACCGTCAATACTTGGGTTGATAAATGTATTTCCATTTTACCCATTTTGCGGCAAAGGCCAAAAGGAGGGGTATGTGTTTGACTTGTATATATGTCCGATTCAATGTCCGCTCATAACTACTAAACGGCTAAACCGATTTTAATAAATTATACGTGGTTAGATTCGTCTTAACCACTAAAATTTCATAGGCTACATTAATATTATTTAAATGTGAAGTTGACGAAATCAAAAATAAATACATGATAAGTAACATTACTTTGAGGACATTATCTGAACAGCAGTTTGGTGTTTTTAAAGGTTCGTTTTCGTTAGACTGGTTTATGAGACGTTATTGAGCGCAAGGTATCATTTGATTATTTGAGGGTATGTGCGAGCACCACGCGGCGGGTATTAAGTTATACATAGGTACTTGCCTACTCCAGTTTCTCGTAATAACAGATTTCAGTAGGCGGGCGAAGTCGGTAAATGTCACGCGCGGCACGAGTCCTTTATAAAGTCAATGTAAGTGTCAGTTGCTCGCA
Source organism: Acleris sparsana (assembly GCA_923062465.1). NCBI lineage: Eukaryota > Metazoa > Arthropoda > Insecta > Lepidoptera > Tortricidae > Acleris > Acleris sparsana. The sequence goes on from OV281289.1 coordinate 14,336,410, forward strand.
ACAACAAAGTTGCCCCTGAAAGAAATAACACACTTTGAAGTTAGCGAATTCAATCGCTGGAAGACGTGAACTTAACTTTACACAATTGTTTTCTTTTTCTAAGTGTAGCACTTAGACGAGTCGGGGAGAATACCTGCTGGCTTTAGAGAGTAAATAAAATAGTTTTTATTCTATTGTACCAGTTTTATTCTGGCTGCCAGCTATTTTTGTACAGGCCACCTAGGTATCCGTTCACATTGTTTCAGTTATTTTCCAATTTTACAGTCAATAAAACTTCACTAGCTTTAAGTGTCGACTGTTCGGTATCGGTACATAAAACTCGTGCATTTTCCACGAGCCGAATGTACCCTAATGCATACAAGAGTCGCTTGCAAATAGCTGAGGAAACAATTGTATAAGCGGGCGCCGTGTTTCAGTGCCAAGAAATAATCTCCTACGTGACATTAACATACATCATACGCAGAGCAGCCGCCAAAACCGGTTGGCAGACACCCGCCGCGCACTACTTACTAACTAAAACAATATTACTACTTAGGGGAGTTATCCCGGCCCGGCGAACCGACTCGCTCGATCTCGCGAGGTGACTCCCACCATTAGTTGCTGCACAATCTTCGTCCTACATCGAAAGTTTTAATTTTATTTCATAGCTGACAGTAGGTACCTTTATTGTGAAACTAACGTGAAACTCGAAACCGAGCATACGCAAATTGTTCAAATTACTTAATGGAAACTGGAATCCAGGCTTTATGTTAATCATAGATTAAGTTCAGGCAATATTTGCTCATTAGATTCAAATAGTGTTCACTTTGTATCTAGTAAACTATAAATTACATTAACTACTATAGATAAATACAGATATACAGTGGCATACAGTAATAGGCAGTAGGTGCATGTCAGTCTGCGTTAATTTAGCGGTTCGTGTAAAGGTATAAGCGAATGGGATTCCGTGGTATCGACAAGGATTAGCCGCGCGCAAATCTCTATTTAGTGGTGCGATCTCCACCCGACCGAACTGGGCCAATTAGGGCTTATACACACTAATCGGAGGATCGACATTACTATTAGAAGTGTCAATCCATTTACAGAATGCGGATGACACTACAGGTAATGTAAATATATAGATGTATAACTAAACCTGGATTATAATTTAGAAATTCCAGAAAATTTTGTAATTAGTATGGTGCTTGTAATGATATATAAATGATAATCGACAGATTTACAGAGAGAAGGGTTTACTCATGTCGTAGCTGCCAAGAGCTAGAGGTAACATTAAGTTATGCAGGGAAACTTGTGAATTTACTACATAATATTGTAGTGCAAGAAGGTTTTTGGAACCTTATTGCACTGTACTTTTTGTATAAACGTCACTGTTAGTTTTAATATTTTGAATTCTATTTTAGTAATTCGATTGAACAGCGACTGTTTATCTCGTTTGTTTTCTGGAGACTCGCTCGCTGAACGTGATACAAGACACACGTGTCCTTAGACTGGTCACTGCTAGACCAGTATAGTTTTTATTTAAAGTTGAATAAATAAGCTCTACCATCGGAGATCAATCATTTTATTTATATAAAGCTGCACTCACCTTTATATGGTGGAGGTGCAAAACCCATGGTGGAGGAATAAACGTACGATCCCCGACACAGTGTCAAAGGAAGTCAAAGAAAAATATAAAACAGGGAGTATTGTGTATCGTTTACTTGTGTACTTTTTCTCTGCCCACAGAAACCATGTTTAGCGCAGAAAATATGCCGGCGAAAAAATTCAACGGATTATCGGATGTTGAGGATTTTATAATACAATTTGAAGCCATCGGCATTATAAAATCATGGACGAATGATCAGAAGAAGTATGCGATAGCAGCTTATTTGGACGGACCAGCATTGATGTGGTATAAAACAAATTATGCTGCGTTTACTACGTACGAGCTACTCGTCAAAGGTTTAAAAGACCAATTCGCGTCACAAATTGATTTTGCTCAAAAATTCTATTATAGAAAACAGCAAAATTATGAATCGCTTATTGAGTACTTCTACGCCTTGGAAGGTTTAGCCGCGAAGGCAGAAATTAAAGAGGATACGAAGTTTATCAAGCACTACATTACATCCGTTGGCGAACGTTATCAATGGTTGTTTGCCTCAAAATTGTTCAGTTCCAAAGATGAATTAAGAAAAACAATAATACAGGTGGAAGATGTTTATAACTTCGAACACACTTATACACAACGGGTGGAATTGCCAGTCTTCAATCCAGAAGTCAGTTTTGAAGACGTCCGTGGTCGTGGAGATCTGGGGATGCACACGCCACAGTCGCAGTATGTGACGCCGTATAAAGCACCGGCGGCAGTAGCGACACCGCGCCGGGTACAGTTCGAACCGGGTACACCGCCGTCGCATAATTTACGCCCGCGTCCGTGGAGTCAGCAGCAACAGGGACCCAGGAGGCAGCAAGATACACCGTCTTCATCAAGGCAACCCCCAAACTACAGCACCCGTCGTCAGTAAACCGGGACACGGCGAGGTGTAGGTCTTTAAATCCGGTTATTCAGGAACAACAATCCAACGCGGATAGGGTTAAGAATGTTTTTGCACCCATTATTCCTTTGCAGATAAATCAAGTTAATTGTGAGGCGCTAGTTGACACAGGGGCATCAGTCTCTTGTGTGTCGCGAGCACTTTGGACGAGTTTGAAGCTGGCAGACTATACTGATTCTCCTCTTATACCACTGCGAGCCGTAGGTGGACATTCGGTTAAAGTGATAGGCAAAGCCGACGTAGGCCTCGTCATAGGTCACGTATATTTTCGCCACAATTTTGTACTGATAGAAGATCCCCTAGAACTTTTAATCCTAGGTCAGGATTTCCTAAGAGAAAATTGCGTCATCATGGATTTCGCAAAAGGAGAAATTTGCCTTAGAAATGACATCAAAGTGGCATTTAAGTCAAATAAAAAGCAAAATATGAATTTCTCGATTCAAACCAAAGAGTTTGTTCATGATGTTATTATGAAAAAAACTGATTATGTTTATTTTACAGATTTCGTGAAAAAAAATGAAAATTTTTTATGCAATCTCTCGGAGAAGAAACCCGTTGTCTATGACATAAATGAAAATTTGCCGGACAAACAGAAGACAGAACTTACGGAATTAGTAACCAGGTTCCGGGAGACATTTTCGTTTGCAACGCACGAGTTGGGATGCTATAGAGATTCCCTAATTACGGTAAAAACTTCGGATGATGAACCAGTCCATAAAGCACCCTATCGAGTCTCGGAAAAGCAAAGGAGAATTATTGATGAACAGGTGCGAGAGATGCTGGAAAATGGCATCATTCAAGAATCACGAAGTCCGTATGCTTCTCCAGTTGTGTTGGTGGATAAGCCAGAAGGGCCGCCCAGATTTTGTATTGATTTCAGGGCGCTGAATAAAAAAATAAAGATGGATTCATATCCGATTCCGAGAGTGGAAGATCTATTGGGATGTTTGCAGGGAGCAAAATATTTTGCCGATTTAGATATGAATTCTGGATATTGGCAATTGGCATTAGGAGAAGGCAAAGAGAAGACTGCCTTTGTGACGCATACTGGACTGTTTGAGTTCAATGTATTACCGTTTGGCCTGAAGACGAGCCAAGCTATGTTTCAACGAGTTATGGATAAGGTGCTCGCCGGAATAAAATACAAGAATGCAATAGTTTATGTTGATAACATATTGGTATTTGGTGAAACATTTGACGATTTTTTAGCGGCTTTGGAAAACGTTTTATTACGACTAAAATCTGCCAATTTAACCCTGAAACCGTCTAAGTGTAAATTCGGGTATCAGAAAGTGACAGTTTTGGGACATGAAGTATCCGCAGAAGGGATTGGAACGGATACCAAGAAGGTGGAAGCCATGAAGAAAATTCAGTCCCCGAAAAATGTGAAGGAAGTCCGATCTGTGTTGGGACTTTACTCCTATTATAGAAAATTTATCGATAATTTTGCAGAAATTGCGTTTCCGCTAACGAGCTTAACAAAGAAAAATAAAAAGTTTGTTTGGACGGATGTGGAACGGAAAGCATTTGAAGAATTGAGAAATAGAATTTGTGAAGCTCCAGTTTTGGCTTATTTCTCAAATGGTCAAGAAATAACAACAAGGTTGTTTGTTGATAGTTCCGACAAGGCGTTAGGCTGTTGTGTATTTCAGGGTAAAAATGAAATGAAACCTATTGCGTATGCATCAAGAAAATTAAGTGCTGCCGAACAAAGATATTCGGTGACAGAAAAATAATGTCTTGGTTTGATATGGGCGTTACAATATTTTAAACATTATTTGTGGGGGCTACTAATTAATTGTGGGGGGAATACTAATTTAATTTGTTATTGTAATTTTAATAATGTCTTAACCGATACATTTTTATTTACGTCGGCATTATTTTAAACGAGCATTTCGAATGTCGAACAGTTTTTTTTTAGAAAATGATAATAAACAGCACTTTCATACTGGGAAATATATAATAAGGATCTCGACGAAAATTTACAAGAACAATATTACTACCTACATAATAATAGGGAGTAACCGACTTGTAACACTTAGGTACCCTTATAATAACACCTTCCCTTCGTTACATTTAAAGTAGACAATGAAACCTCCCCTATCTTTACCTGTGCAAGGAAAAAGAAAACATGTGAGTGTGCCGCCAAATAGGCAATGTAATTATCTCCTGAATCCCCAGGCCAATTCCAGTGTTTAAGAAAGATAAACGAGAGGAAAAGAAAACTATTCCCGCGAAGCTTGTAACTTTTCCTTGATCACAATACTCTGGTAATTACTATCTGAGTAACCGGGGATTATTGGATGAAACTATAAATTAGATACACACACCAATACGTCTGCAGGAGATAGCGGCGGGTAGAGCACGTTTGTAATCTGTTTGCCGATCGACCTACATTGAAACTCAAAAGACCGTCTTGACATCAAAAGCAACCTTTGCGTAAACACGAGTGTCATTGTAAGCGAAGCACGCAAGCTCGCAACTATTGAGATTATACTGCCTACTCTAACTGAAGTTACAAATGGAATAGATATAGTAGACCTTCATCCTTTAGGTACACTTTTAAAGCCTTGATAATCTAAGTTCAACCAAAGTTCTCTTTGTCCGCGAGAACTCATCGTATACTTTGTAAATGGCCCATGAAATTGCCTAAGTTTATGATACACAGAAAATCAACTTACGCTCGAACTTGGGGAATAAATTAAGCGCAGATTGAGTAAGTGCCTACGTATATATTAGAAAAGCAAGTTATTAAATTAATTTCAATTAGTTAAGCCCGGGCCTGCGGGGCTCTAGAATCCCCGCAGTAGAGTTTTCCAACCGGCAAAGCAACGAACGGTGCCGAGGAAACGACTGGCGTAGTTTATACATAACATTTAACTACATGGTGCCTACCGGAGCTGGCTAGCCGTATATTTTCCGTCAACATATGTGCCTAGATCAAGTCTAGAGAATGGCACCTCCACCAAAAATACTATATTAGGGAAGCATAGGAATTTCATTAAAAAGCAGACGGTGAAAAACCGGCATCCCAGTGAATAATGTTAACTAATGACGGATGTTTGTAGTTTTTTTAATCGTGCCCCAATGCCACGCAACCGCAATGTAATTGCGAGCTGGAATGAAGTTATTAGCTTCTCCGCACTGCATTCTACAGTTTTTGCGAGTTTAAATATTCACGAAAACGTTTGTATTGTTTAGGGACGCCATTTAAAAATGGCTTTGTTAATGTATGAACACAAAGATTAAGTAGTGTATAGAAGTTTTATTTCAAAACTGCCTGTTCTTAGCTTACGAGAATAATGTGTACATACCAACAAGACATCAAAAAAAATTGAACACGTTCACGAGATGTAACGATCAAAATAGGCATGCCATTGCAGGAGACAGGCGCCGAGAAGGCAGTAAGCCACTCCCCGCCCGTATGTTTCGTACGTGATTACTCTCTAAATATTCCACTTTATTGTGCAATCCTCTTCTTGTCATGTGAGAAAGCGATGCCAGTAGGCGAGTCTGAATAATTTAGTGGGTCGGCAGCGGATGTGCCATTTATCTAAATTGTCGCCTTCGATATGGAGGCAAGGGCGGGAGTTAAAAATGAACGAGCTGTCCGTTCCGAGTCACTCTCGCCGCTCGCTGCGACTGTCGACAATAATTGACATGCCTACTAGGCACTATACAATTATGAAATGCGACAAACGAGTTTAAAAATAGTATCTAGTTGGACATCTTGTCAGTATTCCTTGAACCCAACAAGCTACCTACTAATATACCTATCAAGCTCTACCAGCTATTGTGAGTTTTGACGTAAATACCTTGTTAACTAGCACAGGATATTAAATGTTTTCTTGAAAACCTTGAATACGTGAGCTTTATTAGCCTCAGTGGAAACGAAATGGCTCATAATTATAGCAATATTTGAATTGCCTTTTCTCGTAAACCACAATCGCATGTTAACAGACTATTTGAATGCGGCAAAATGATTATTTCGGTGTCTATTTCTACATTTATTTGGCACAAAACATGTGAGGAAATGAGTGAATATAATTAATTGCTGTTAATTGAGATCGTAAATATAAACGTACAAAAAAGAATGATTTAAAATCAGGATGTTCTTTCCCTTTAGCAACAGATTGTCGGCGAACATATCAACCAATCATAACATGGTCTGTGAGCTCAATACGTATAACGTTGCGTTAGATATCTATGATTTTGGTTATTGGACTTTACGTTACCTACATAGCGAGTTTGCCGCTGATTTGTTTTTTAATGAATTTTACTCTAGCAACAAGCAAAACCCTAGGTATCCGATTTCGCCGATGCTCGTAGAAGAAGGTTTTTTGTTCATTCTGAACACGAGGTACAGACAATTAAGAAAAGGTCGATAACAAGATCAATATTTAGCGATAATATGTTTGCTTCTGAAGCTACATTAATTTAATGCAATAATGTATAGGTATATATTACAATGACTGCAATAAAAAGTAACATAAATGTTTAAAAGATCTGACGATGCGCTGGGCTGGCCTATAGTTCTTTGGTAGTGACCCTGCGTACGAAGCCAGCGGTCCTGGGTCAAATCCTGGCAAGGGCAGATATTTGTGTGCTGAGCGCGAATATTGGTTCCTGATTCATGGATGTTTTCTATATATATTTGTCGTCTTTGCGAGTTATCATACGAATATCTACCTAACCTAAACCATTTTTTACCTAAACCGTTCTTTACCTAAACTGCCCCTTTCGAGTGACGAAGCACGAAAATTGTCCCTTAGCTTAATAGAATGCTCCCAATTCTATACAGCGGATAACAGTATTGCGCGGACATAAAACTGTAGGAACAGGTAAATCAAATAATAAAGGAAAATTTCATTATAGTCCCGGTTTAGGTAGCCGAAGATTTCTCGGAAAAGAGAATTCCATTTCGTTCGTTAGGAATTTTATAGGAAAGTAGGGGAAATTTATAGAATAACGGCGCTAAGACGCGAAAACACGAAGTCCGCAAAATGTGCTCGGCAAAATCAGACCGCGGAACTAGTTGGGTTGGCTTTCGGTCTGGACAATGTGTGCAATTGTTTATTACCCTTTATTATGTTTAGTGAGTGGAGGGTTATAAAATCTTTCAACGAACTTATTACGCAGAATTTTTATATTGGGATGATTTCCAAAAAAAGTGAACGTAGGTAAAGACTAAAATTAAGAAACAATAAGTTTAGTCATGTGAGTAATTGAAATTAACTACCGAATACCTACTGCCAGAACACAAAAGGTGGTATTTCAGAAAAAAAACCTGTAGCAAGTGCCACCATAATAACCAAATGAGGATTGAATCTGCTTCGTTTATTGTATTTGAGATACCGCCTATTGCCGAATAAGGGCAGTGTATTAATGTATGCCTATGACGATATCAAAAGGGATTTGTCGCCGCACGAGTTGTTTTTTGGTAGTCACAGATCACAGACTAATCTACGTAATTTAGGTTAAAAAAAGTCCTAAAAACATCATAGGTACTTTTAGCAGAAAATAGCGTTCGATAAAATGAAATTCGATGAAATTATACAATCGATTAAATTAAATTCGATGTAATTATGGGTTACCAAGTAAGTACCTACATTATATAAAACTAAATCAACTTGAGAATGTTTTTGGGGTAGCTGTGCCTACCCTGTAGGAATCAAAAATATTATAAAGATAAATATTATTATTAAGTTACCTTGATTGTTTTCACTGATTATACAGTACATTGTGTAAATAACATATTACCACGAGATGGTTTCGGTTATTTAAATTGAGAAGCTAAAAAAATCCAAACAAAATGCGATAACGTTCCTCTCCCCTTAAACCGACTCCAATTTTTACGTTTTTTGAATATGTCGTAGATGTTTTTTTAAGGTAAGCATAGGAGGCAAACGAGCAGACGGATCTCCTGATGGTAATAAGTTATGAGAAACTAGGTCTGTACGTTTTCCTTTCCAGAAAATATTTCTTGGATAGAAACAAATGAAACAAAAATTGGAAACGCACAAATTTAGTTTTCATACATAACATATTGTACAAAAATCTTGGAAATTAACGTGATTTAGGGGGTGAGGAACGTTATCGCCCGGAGCTAAACTTGTATGGAGAAATTGCGACGCAAGTACGCGATTGAAGCGTCGCTTCACAATCCTCCTAATATCGAAGTGACTTGGTATTTCTACGCCAATTTGGGATTACAATTAAATTATTTAACCTCGGTACGAGATTGAACGGCTGTCACAGGTACCGAGCAACTAATGAATTAGATGTCAGTAATGTTACGTTGCCGAATACATGGTGGAATTATTAACTATGCAGCCAGAGCATTAGATGCCATTCATAATTACCAGCTAACGTTCATGCCGTCGCACGACGATTTTCATTAAATAAATTACAAGCCACTAACAAAATTAACATGGATTAATTGCAGGTAACATTTAGTATTGGTTTATTTACTTTCTGTAAATTGTCTTTGATCGTAGTCAGAATAAGTGGAAGAGATGACATTAGGGGGTAAATTCGCCAATGTGTGCTAACCATAAGTTTATATACAGTCAAGATCACTAATATCATACAGCCATCGCGCCAAATATAACGTATACTGACAATACAGATCAGTGCCATGTTTTTTGGTCATGAGTTTACGTACACACACTTTGTCATTATTAAATTGTATAATATAAAATTCGAGATTTTGATACTTCGTTCGGCCTTACGTTTTTTCGGACTTATGAAATTAGGTGTTTTTTGTTTAAATAATTCGAGATTTAGGGTGTCTCTGTTTAGGTACGATGTCTTTTATGACAGACTAGCTGTTTCCCGTGACCCCGTCTGCGCAGAACAATTAAACAGCCTATGTTCATCAGGGATAGTGTAGGATTATAATGGTGAAAGATTTTTTCAAATCGGTCCAGTAATTTCGGAACCTATAAAATTAAAACAAACAAACAAAAAATCAAATCTTTCCTCTATGATTAGTGTAGATAAACAGGCCGATTTAAAGCAAATTACGAAACACGATAATAGTACTACTAGATAATAGTACTAGTAGTACTATTGAGGGCGCCACTGAATAGTCGGTGTTTGGTCCTTGGTCGTTGCAGTCCCTAACGTAAACCTAAGCGGCTATAGTTAACAATAATTTAATGTACGGCATTAAGCGTTTACGGCACAGTTTAGCCTTATATGTGTAAGGCAAGGTTGGCATTTGACAGAATTATACTATAAGACATTTCTGAAGAACAAACTATCAACTAATAGATTATAAAACTCATTTTGGTAAATGGAAAAACACTTAAACTGTGGAAAGGCGCGTTACGGATTAAAAATAACTGGCTAATTTTATATCCAGCGATGATCATATAATTATATAAAGCATCGACAGCGCCATCTATTGAGATAAATTTGTAATCTTGCGAGTAACGTGTTGTTACGATTATTTCTAAGTAACTTTTAGACAAGTTCTGTAGAGAAACAAACACCACAGTATTGTTTTAAATATTTTTCTACATCAACTACCCAACACCCAGATCTATGATTATCATAATTATCCGGCAGAATGTTACAGTAACCAAAGCTTCTATGGGCTATACTTTGAAACCAAGATATATAGTAAGTAATTATGTTTTAACTCATTCATTTATACTTATATTTGTTTCAATTGTGTTGGTTCTACACCCAATTTGCCTATGATCAAAATTAAATAAGTACAAACTAATACTGTACTTTATTATGCCATAGGCCCTTGGTCAGGTTTATGCGGGATTAACACATTCAGTGCCAGCAATGCTACGAGTGCTACGCTGTAGTCTGTAGCATATTTTTCCGCTATGTTGGTCATACACAGATTTAGGTTACCGTCTTTCCTGTGGATATACTCGAAGTTAACGATTTTTTGGCCTAATTTTCTGGCTGAACCCACACCCGCGTAAACGGTGTCAGGTCTACATTAGTCCTATCAAATAAAAACAATTTATAAGCACACAATCCTTTAAAAGCTTTTTTTTCTGGCTATCCCACGTGGCAACAATTAATATTTCAACTTCTTCTCACTAAAGGGTCTAGCCGATCTACCATGTAAATTTGCCCCTGGCTGAAAATGTAGGTTTCTTACGTGTGTTTATTAACCTTATTACAAGATATAATTTTACGAAGTTTTAACCCTAAAATGCTCTTGGTTTTGAAGAAAAAGAAGAAAGAAAAAAATATGTTTTTATTTTTTTGTAGCCAAACTAATGATTAGATTTCTTTGTAATTTGGATATATTATGTATCTAATAATAAACTACTGTCAAAAAAAAAAACAACGTTCAAACTCATTTATAAAGTGTTTAAAATTGACTTTATTTTTTTCAAGATTTTTTTTTAATACTTACGAGATAGGGACAACCTCTAATTTTACTTATTTTATGCGGAATCTTATATTGCGTAACATATATTTTTTGCAAAAAAATCCATTTGGGGCAACAGGGTCAAAATATCTTACTAATGAATATACGTAAAAATCCTTCATGATTAATTCAGAATGTGGTAAAAGCAGTCAGTATAAAACTTTTTTCTCTTTACTATTTAAATATCAACTTCACTACGCACTAGAATTCGGATTATGTCCTATTTGTTCCATGGAACTTCGCAGAAATTTAAACGCATAAAATATTCGCAGTCTGTATCCTTTTATTCCCCATCTTTTTAAACCCTCATGGCGTTGATTATACATGTGTTTAATATGTGTATAGATTTATGGCAAATTTACCTTCAAAACCTGCATGTGATAAGAATGCTTTATGCTGGGTTAACCGTGTTGAAAACGAAAATTCTCGGCTGAAATGATACCAATGCCAATGATATGGGTTTTTATTTTTAGTCATTGCACGTAGGTCTAGTTTACATGGTTTACGAGGGTCAAACTGAAAGTTCTTAGAAAATCAAAAACTGATTAAACTAGCAAGTTATTAGCTTTATTACATCTTTTCAAAATAGTGTCCATTGACGTCAATACATCGCTGCATCCGATGGAACCACTGACAAAAGCACTTTGCCCACTCGTCCTTAGGGGTCTCTTCGAGGGCCTTTTGAAAAGCAGCCACAGCTTCCTCGGCGTCCATAAAACGTTTTCCTCGAAGTTTTTTCTTTTATTTTCGGGAATAAATAAAAATCGCAAGGTGCGAGCTCCGGGCGGGTGACCCAGTAATTCCACGTCTGACGTCGCCAAATAGTCGATCGTTCACCTGACGGTGTGTGACGAGGCGTTGTCGTGGTGAAGGAGGATCCTACTGCGAGGTCGTTTCTCCCGAACTTTTTCCAAGACAAGTGGCAAACAATTGTTAGTGTACCACTCTGCAGTAACTGTTTTTCGATCCTCTAAAACAATTGTCGCGTAATGACCTGTCCTTCCGAAGAACGAGGCTACCATCTTTTTTCCCAAGCTTCGACCTCTCTTCACTTTAGTTGGCAACTCCTCGGAAGGAAACACCCATTGAGCAGACTGTCGTTTGGTTTCAGGATCATAACAGTAAATCCAGCTTTCGTCACCCGTAAGTATGTCGAACACAGCATTTGAGTCACCTCCGTTAAATCTTAAAACCATTTCACGGCCCCAATCAACACGACGGAGTTTTTGGGCCTCGGTCAAATTATGAGGTATCCACCGGGCACAAAGCTTCCTGACCGCTAAATGTTCATGGAGGATTTTGTGCACTTGACTCATACCGATGCCCAAGCTTGTACGAATCTGCTGATAGGTCACTCTTTTATCAGTCTCTATCATACGCCGCACAACACTGATGTGATCTTCAGTCGTTGCCGTAAAAGGCCGGCCCTCACGCAGATCATCGATCGGTGAGATTATTGCGACCACGTTTAAACTCCTGAAACCAATTGTAAACAGTGGCACGAGATGGGACTTCATCGTGAAAGGCCAATCGTAGTCTATCATAACTTTTTTGTTGACTTAAATGACATCGGAAGTCATAAAAAATCATTGCACTAAAATTATCTCGCGTTAAATTCATGCTGACGTGACAGATAACTTTCAATTTGCCGCCAAATCGTAAAACAAATGACAAATGAATAAAATACATAATCAATAATATTGGCAGTTTTTTTATTATATTGTTGACAAGTGGCCAGATCTAAAAACTTTCAGTGTCGCCCTCGTATGTGATAATTATATTCGCCAATGCCCTTAGAAGTTAACGGTTTTTATTGATTCAAATGGGAATAATTCAAATAAACGCAAATGCTAGCGTATATTGCACAGATTCAAATAATGCCTTTACTTATAGATCAATTATGAATTCCAAAAGTAATCACGATCTTAAATTGTTTTACGCAGCATTTAAGTTAATTTGATTTTCTAGGGTTCTGAAATAACCAAGATATTCAAATAGTATTAAATATTTATTCATACATCATTAAATCAAGGCATCTGTGGCCAAAAACTAAAATATAACATTAGTGAAACCATATTTTAGAGTCTTATGAAATAATTCCGCTAGCAATGCTATGAGGATATTATGTAAAATAAAACGTTCTGTGACCATAAACGACACAAAAATATATGTCTCCACAATTCTATTCCATATTGTCTCAGAGTGTAATTATAAAGCTAATAGACATTAATGAAAATAAACGGGAAACTGACAATACTGGCAATTAGTGTTAACCAAGCTATTTTATTGTGATAACTAGAAGCATGAACATAATCAGAGTTATCAGAATCTTAATATTTATTTGATAAAAAACTTCCGATTCCGAACTAAGTCCATACTTTGTTCGCATTGCAATGATAAATGTATGCATCAACTACATTGATAGTCAATAAGCTAGCGAGGCACTTCAAGTTTTTTCTTACAAGTTCTACGTATCGCAAAACTATCAGTGTCACTGGTAGTGCCTAACCAAAATATGTACTGATCAATATAGCCCTTAATGGCAGTAAATGCTTTCTTTTTTGTCGTATCGGCCCCCTGAAATCTGAGGATCGAGAATCCGTACGCAGCTCTGCGTTGGAACACGAAACTGACAAAAAGAATAGGTACCGGCAAACTGAATAACTGTGAAGCGTGGGGGATGGTTCCCAAACTACAGCACCAGAGAAACTTTTATGACAAAATTTAATAATTTGTACATTGCAATTGACATTTGTCAATGTGGCCTCGGTTTTCCTTAGAACGCTACACACGACTTCCAACAGATCACCGACAGGATAACAAATCAATGTATACATTTCATAATTTGCTGTCGATACCTAGCTACCAGTTGATCTGTGGACATGACGTAGTGAAGGTCTAAGACGTTTACTGGAGACCGATGCCTTAGGCGATCTAAGCGTTGAATTTTGGGTGCCATTAAACTGTCTCGCGCCCAGCGCTCCACTGTTCTGGATAGCTTCACTCGAGTCATTCACAAGCCTATGACGGTCGCGTTTATCGCTGTTTATAAAGCATTCGTCACTCGCACACTCTACTTGTGAAAAAGTGACGTATGTATTATTGACAGCGATAATCACGAGCTGCCGTAATATCAAAGAAGGCATCTAACTACAAAGCAGTAGTTGAAGCATTGTATACTCTATTGATAACGACATTAGATTTAAAATGCTTATACTATTACTATGCAGATAATAGCCAATTTTAGGGTCACGGCAGAATAGGCTCGCAGTCTACCGGCGACCTTTATGTTAGTCTAGCAAGGGCGGTGGTCGGGCCCGCGCTTCCTGGGCGCCGCCTTGAGGATGTTGTCGACGCGCAGAATCATCTCTGCTGCCTCGGCCGCTGATAGGAGCACTTGCCTCTTCACCACATACGACTCCGTTATGCCAAGCTTCTTCATGTCGCCAACCACACCGTTTGTCATGTCTACGAGTAAAAAAAAGGTTATAAGATTACGTAGGTAGAGACACGCGATAGTGTGAAAAGGCAAGTTTATAGTCTATTTATACTCAATCTAGGGTAAAACTTGCAGCAAGGACACATGGCGGAGGGGTGAAAATGTTACGGTCTCAGTACCATAATCATTCATTAACATTCTTACAGCAGAACAAAACATACCACACCTTATCAGACTAGACTGGACCAAAAGCGATATAAACGATGGTATTATTTGATTTGATTTGATAACACCAAAGGGCAGGGAGGGTGTGTGTGAGCATGGTCAGTGAGTGGTGTGTGGCGTGTCGGCGGACTGACCGAGCCCCATGGTGTGCGCGCCGGCGGCGTGCTGCGCGCGCAGGCGGGCCACGAGGTCGGCGCTGTCGTAGCCGGCGTTGTCGGCCACGGCCTGCGGCAGGCGGCGCAGCGCCACGGCGAACGCCTCCACGCCCGCGGCCTCCTTGCCCGCCGTGCGCGCGGCCGCGCGCGACACCGCCTCCGCCATCAACATCTCGCTGGCGCCTGTGGGACATCCAACACTTCTAACACTGTCACATCACATCGCGTCGCTTCGGCATAGGCTTACGTACGACACTGCGCAAGACCCGCTTTACACATTTTTAAATATCACACCTAACCTAACCTGGCCCTAAAACTTAAATACTTGAGAAATTCTGAAAAGTTTACGATTCCAGTGATATAAAAAATGTGACTCAAAAATTACGTAAACGAAGAAAAGATGACCAAAAAAATTTATAGGAGACAAAGGAACAAATGCTTATGGTCATCGCACAAATATCTGCTCCTACCAGGAAAAGAACCCAGACATCTAGCTTTGAAGACACTGTTAACTCGAGCTACCGCGTTGTCAATCTATTACTGACCTCCGCCGTAGATGACCTTGGGCTCGCGCACGGTCGCGGTCAGCACGCAGAGCGCGTCGTGCAGCGAGCGCTCGGCCTCGTCGATGACCTGCTGCGTGGCGCCGCGGATCACCACGGTGCACGCCGAGCCCAGCTCCACGCCAGAGAAACGGATCAGGCACTCGTCGCCGATCAACACCTGAAATAGTATGTCATTTAAGTTGCAACACTTAATATATTGTTTCTGAGTCATTCCATATAAAAACATCTGAACTAAATTATTCTGTGTTGCTGCATGGGCATGGACTTCAATAAAAACAGTCGAGGGTGTATGTACTTCGAGGTGTTTCATCATGTCAGCCGAAAGACGTCCACTGCTGGACATAGGCCTCCCCCAAGGCACGCAGAGAAACCCCGAGCATAGCCCTCTCCATAACCCTCCGAGTGACTTCGAGCTTCCTTATGAGGCCCATTGTTAGCGCCCACGTCTCAGATCCGTAAGTCATCATCACTGGCCACACACACTGGTCAGACTTTTGACTTCAAAAACTGCGGTAAGTTGAACAAAAAGGTGCTGCGCCAAGCTCCCCGAACGCTGCCCAGCCGAGCCGGATTCAACGAGTGACCTCTTTCTCATGACTCTCGTCTTGTCCATGTTCATTCTCAAGCCAAATCGGTCGCAAGCTCTAAGCGAGCATTGCACTGAGGTCCTCCATAGTCTCAGCCATGACTACGATATAGTCAGCGAATCGAAGGTGAGTGATGGATGTACTCACCATTTATGTTGATGCCTCGTCCTTTCCAGTCCAGAACCTTAAAAGCATCCTCCGATACAGCGGTGAAAAGCTTCGGAGAGTTCATATCTCCTTGTCTGACTCCCCTCTGCAGAGGAATAGGCTTCGTGCTCTGGTCCTGTAGTCGGACGGACATAGTGGCGGTTTCGTACAGACACTTCAACACCGCTGGAGAGACTGCAGCACAGCCCATGTCTCGATCGAATCGAAGGCTTTCTCGTAGTCCACAAATGCAAGGCAAAGGGGGAGGTTATACTCTTCGGTCTTCTGTATAACATGCCACAACGCATGTATGTGGCTTACGGTACGCCTTTTCGGCAACCGGCTTGTTCGGGAGGCTGAAAATCGTCAAACGTGCACGAGACGATTTGTGATGACCCTCGAAAACAGCTTTTAAACATGGCCCAGAAGTGAGATGGGTCTGTAACTCTTCCGCGAAGTTTTATCACTTTTCTTGAAGAAGAGAACCACCACACCTCTGTTCCATGCTTTCGGCGTTCTCCCTTCGTGGAGGACGGAGCTAAACAGCGTCTGAAGGCCCCTAAGGATCGGTTTACCACCCGCCTTCAGGAGTTCGGCTGTAATTCCATCCTCACCAGGGGCTTTGCCATTCATAAGCTGTTTGAGGGTCATACTAATCTCGTACAGGCTGACGTCGGGGAGATCTTCGGTATAGTGTCGGGTTAATCTAGCCCTCGGGTCTTGAGCTAGATAACCGACGGGTGTTCGGGTTGTCGTATACAGCTGTCCATAAAACTTCTCAACTTCCGCCAATAGCTCAGGTTTGGATGAAATGACTCTGCCGTCGTCGGTCTTCAGCTTCATCTATTGGCTTTGGCCAACAGACAGGCCCCTGGCAAACACCTTAGAGCCCCTGTTACGCTCAATAGCCTCTTCAATACTTTTAGTATTGAATCACGTTTCAGAGACTTCGAGATCTGTCTATTGTAACAAGCGTCACCAGAGGACTGCAGAATCATTTCGCGCCTCACCTCCATGAGCCTAAGGTGGAGTCCGAGAGCATCCTAGTTTTTGTACGGCGGATCTTGAAGAACTTAGACCCGACCGTTAGGACAGCTTCCAAAAACCAGTCGTTGTAATCGTCCACGTCGCTACCAAGGCGGCACTCGCCAAAACGGTTTTGAAGATCCAGCTGAAAGCTCTCGGGGTTTTGGAGCTGAGCGGGTGCCGGGCGGAGCGTAGACTTCATCAGTAGAGACCTTCCAAGCTTGAACTGGATATTCAATGAGCCTCAAACCATACGGTGATCACTCCCGGTTTTGACCGCACTGATCACGGAGACATCAATGAATATGTGCTTTTTCTTCAACATGATAAAGTCTATCTCATTCCTCATTATACCATCAGGGCTCATCCAGGTCCATCATATAGAGTCCCTCCTTCTCCATAAAACTGGCCAGTGGGTGACCCCGGTGATTCCTACGCCCCACTCCAAAATTCCCCACTCTCTGCTCTTCACCGCCTCGTTTGCCCAGCTTTGCGTTGCAGTCCCCCATAACAACCGTGAAGGGAGTTTTGGAGCTATGCATGGCTCTGGAAACATCCTCATACATAGCCTCCACCTCATCGTCAGAGTGTGTCGAGGTCGGAGCATATAACTGTATGACCTTCTTGGGTAATTTTGAGTACAAGGTACGCTACCCTGCTCGACACGCTCTCGATCTTCACCACGTAGTTCACGAGGGACTTGTGGACGACAAACCCGACACCTCCCTGGGACTGTTGGTCGCCCTCCCGGAATTAGAGCAAGTTACCGAACTTCAAGGTTATCATGTCCTCATTGCTCATTTTCGTCATTTCCGGATTGAATTTCTGACTTTTGTATGTGAGCTAGGCATTTTTTTTATGAAGCCTTTATTAAGCCTTATAAACAGCCTTAAAAACAAACCCTGATTTCTATCATTATCACAAACAAAAAAACAAACATTTGAAGTTGTGACAGTTACGGAGACAAATAGAAATGTAGAAGTAAGAACTAAACAAGATATTGTTATATTTTAGTAATCATAGCAATGTTTTTCAATGACGGATACCTTGTTTAGTGAGTTATAATCTAAAATAAACAAAACACCATTTCTGTATAAGCAAAGCTTCATCATAGTTTGTCACATTATAACAAACTTAAAAGGATAACTATCAAGATTTTAATGGTTTAGGATTTCAAGCATCTGTACCTACTAAATATTAACTAAGATAGCACCAAGTAACTTTTGTAGTAACGGCGGAACCCCCACACAGAACATGGTCCTCCATGCTCTTGCCCGGTCTTTTAATCTATACTGCGTTAAATAAGCTTAGAAGCCAACCTGCTCAATAAGCTTGCAATGTCCAAGCTTGACTTTGTCGGGCGAGTCAAAGGTGGAGACGATCTCTCCGCCGGTGACGAGCGCGAGCCGCTCGATGCCGTCGAAGTCGGCGTGCTCAATCGCCATGACGCCGGCGTCAGCGAATAGTTGCTCGGGATAGTTGTAGATCAGTTGCCTGAAATAAATGATGGTTAATTGACTGCCTTATGTATGACCATAAATATGTTTAACCAATTGACACGCAGAATAAGACGAATCGTGGAAACCAACTCCCTTTATATTGAAAGATCAATCACTTTCCCAAAATATTTGTGATCCTTTTGAAAGCAAACAAAAAACAACACAAGATTTTTGCGAAACATAACAAGTCAAGCATAACAGCACCTTTAACATATTTTTTTTAATCCTTGTGTACCTTTAAGCATATTAATATCTAATCAATTCCACAAAACAGTTGAAGACTACCATAAACTCAGGTAATTAACAATTAATGTAACAATGTTCTTTGCTTGCTTGCTTGCTTGCTAGATGCACCAAAAGGCAGTTATTATAAACAGAATAATATGAACACACATTACCTATTGATGAAGACATTGCATTTATGACTGAGAATCTTGTTAACTTTGTCCTTCATCTTCTCCTTCTCTGCAACCTCCAGCTCAGCGATCTTTGCCATTGAATCCACTTTAATTGTTGAACCAAAGACTTTAATTTTATCAGTGTCCATAGGAGTGTTAGCAATCAGTATATTGGCATTCTCTAAACGTTTTGGTTGATGTACACCAACCTAGAAAGTAAATATTATTATTTAAAAGCACACATAAAACACCTAAAAAAATGGCATTTTGAGCATTCTTAACTCTTCAATGGAATTATTACCTTCTTATTCAACAAGAAACCTTCATCAAGGAATGACTCTTCAAGCACTCCACCAGAGATTTTGATAATCTGAATAGCTTTCAAGTTTCCAGAACCTTTGAGACGAAGGACTGCATCTACAGCTAACTTTGTGAAGTGCCTGTAATTCAGAATTGTTGATTATACCTACAATGATATCCAACAAATAAACATTCTAAAAACAATAGTATCCCAGAAGTTTACACACATTTGAGTGTAAGCTACTGTGAAATGATTTTCTCACTTGTTCTCAATTCAAACAGCTAAAGAAAAATACTACAAGTCAAGGGTGGTTACAAAAATCCTCCTGATCCTGCACCAATCCATAAGCATTTATAACTACAAGGCAAACAGATGTATGTGTGTTAAGGTAATCTGGTGTTAAGTTAAACGACCTGATGTACAGCTACAAACTTACTCTTTGTGGTTGGAGAGAATCTTAGAACTTAAAGTAGTGCGAGCAATGTTCTCCAAGTCAGTCCGAAGAGCGGCCTCATTGAGATTTATTTCATGATCAAAACTGGCATTAGACAGAGCCTGCTTCGCAGCATCTACAGCAATACGCCATCCGGCAATAATTGTCTGTGGGTGAAGTTTCTGCTCAATCAGCTTTTCAGCCTCACGGAGGAGCTCAGCCGCTGAAATAGCAATGGTAATTTATACAAAAACATTGAAATGGTGGAATCCTTTAAAAACAAAACTTTTGAAATCAAAGTAAAATAACTCGAGCCGCTACATACTTTTGCGAGTTGATCTATATGTACAGTTTAAAAAGAATGTAAATAAATTATACAAACAAGATATCCTGAATCAAACAACTAGGCTTAAAAACAAAAGAACAGCTACTACAATATTTATTTGTTCACAACCAAAGAAGAAATTTCACTATCAGAGATCATTTAATTAATAAGATTCATAGTCGTCCCTATCAAAGTTAACTTAAGATGATTCCTAATAATAATCATAAAGAGACGGGCTTTGAACAGATCCTGACACTATATTGTGCTGCACAGTAGGCATAGAATATTCTACTTAAATAATGTGCTTTAATCCTTGCTAGGTTTACTATGTCTTTTTGTATGAGAGTGAGATCCTTTTGGTATGAACTAAATGTTTTGGAAGATCAGTAAACAACCACTTAACAAGTTTAAATTTGACACATAAGTAACTAATTTATTGTAAACATAAATAATCTATGTGGAGGAATGATTTCATATACTTTATCTTTAATCATACTATTATGCACAAACGTAATGTAAAGCGGTAAGGTGTACTGACCTAAAACTGTTACGGACGTGGTACCATCTCCAACTTCCTCATCCTGCACTTTTGACATGTCAACCAAAATTTTTGCTGCTGGGTTATCAACACCAATAGACTTTAATATAGTGGCGCCGTCATTTGTGACCTCAACCTGAAATCGAAAAAAAATAATCCTTTACCTCATTCTTTACCCCAACCAAAGTTAAGGTTATGAATAACCCAAGTTAATTCTTCGCATATTGTACTGCACAAGACTACTTCGCATCTTCAAATACAAAAATAGTCGTACCTGTCCAAAGCTTCGACCCATGGAGACCAAAATTTTATCCATCCCCTTAGGACCGAGAGTACTCTTTACCAGGTCGCCGATAGCGATAGCTCCGATAAAGCTGGACATACGAGCCACTTCGGCTTTTTCCTCTTCAGCTTCATTTTTTAATATTCTGATGGGATTTAGGGATACCTGAAAACAACAAGAAACAATAATCTTTAAATACCACAGCACACGTGCGAACCAGCAGCGGTTTTAACTTACGTTAATTTGGACATGATATCACAATGGAACTATTCTAACAAATGGCCCCAAGTGTTAGACAACCTAAAAAATTTTGTATTCACTTACCATTTTGTTATTTCTTGAACGGAAATGCTTATAGAAATGCTTTTAGACTGCCGGCTTTGTGCAATTTTCTCGTGATTTTTACTCGGTTGCTCAGCAAAGGAATCAGTGAGTGAGTGAACGAATGAAATAATAACCACAGAATAGGTATGTCTCAAGATAATAACCAATTGTCACTCTGTCACTGGCTGAATGAGTGAGGCGAATGGTAGAGTTTTTTTACGTAGTCTATGGCTGTCATAAGATCATAAGATTGACCAAGACTATGGATTGACCACAAATTATTAAGGTTTGGCTAAAGGGACCCACGTATTGACGACACATATATTCTATACAACTAAATTTCATACAATTCATTTAAAATTAGTTTTATCAAAACAACTATCGGAATACTATTCTACTAATATTTGCACCATGTTATGTTTATTTTTATAGTGGTTTCCTTTGTTTCGTATGCTACTTACTATTCGATGTAGGTAAGGGAAAATCGATTGTCCTGATCATGTCCTGAGGCCCGTTTCATGAAGTTACAAATTACAAGCGGAAGTCTCTTTCTAGCAAAAGGAGTTAAAAAGAGACTTCCTCTTGTAATTGGTAACTTGTAGCTTCGTGAAGCTACAAGTTACTGATGTCGCTTTTATAAATGTCTCAAATGATTTTGGTTCGTGTTTATTCTAAAAAAACATTTTCTAAACTTAATAAGTGCTATCTGTTTCGCTCTTAACTCACTACTCTATTGCAAAAGAGAGACAAAGCATAAAGTGAAGTTTACAAAATACATTTTAGTATACATTAAAGTACCTCTCTTGGGTGGGTTAGTTAGTCTGGTAATCTGGTTAGTCACTTTCATGACGTCACCTTATCATTCATTGTGGCATTGTGCTTTGCACGAAAAAAAACGCTTCCATTCGTCTACGCCATATTTTTATTGTGTCTACTAGTATCTAGAAAGTTACTGGTATTTAACATTCTGTTTTGATTCGGATTGAACTACAAGCAAACAACACGAAAATGGAAGACCAAGGTGGAAGTTCTGCTCCCAGAGTAAGCGACAAGAAGTTAGCACAAACTCAGGCTAAAGTTGATGAAGTTGTTGGTATTATGCGTGTCAATGTCGAGAAAGTTTTGGAAAGGGATCAAAAGTTATCCGAGCTAGACAACCGCGCAGATGCCTTACAGCACGGTGCCGCGCAATTCGAACAGCAGGCTGGTAAGCTGAAAAGGAAGTACTGGTGGCAGAACTTGAAAATGATGTTGATAATTGGCGCTATCGGGGCGGTCCTGCTTATCATTATAATTATTTGGGCGACATCTGGCTCAGGAAACTCAAATGCTAATGCTGCGCCCCCGGTCACCGCAGCAACTCCGGCGGCCGGTTCTGGGCGATAATCAACAGTAAAGTTAACCAGCCTTCATCATCCAAGGATATAACACAAATGTTAAAGATTTTCAGACCAAATCTAGACTGAATCCTGTAAGAGCCTATATTTTTTATTAACTTTACCCTTTGATTATAGGAGAGACATAGTCATAGTAGGCCTAAATATGAAAGCTAATAGCAGGTGTCTGAAATAGTTTTACAAATGTTCAGATATTATTGTTACAGCTATTTCATCTACCACAGTTACTATATCAATCTATATGTAATTTCTCTATAATATAACAGTATTTGTAAAGTGTGTGACAAAAGGTTTTACAAAGCAAGTTTGGAAAGACATGGTAACTAGCCATTTTATGTAATCTTGTCTTTTCTTAATAGTTTGCATTTGTCTACAAATAAATTACGACTTGCACTTTTGTCTGTAAATCACAGAGAGAAAACTATTTTTGAGGTGTTAACGGTATAATTGTCTTTGATGTAGCTTTACAAGTTCTTTGTAATTTTATAAAATTGTTACACTATGAAGCGGCCAACATTATATTTGTACAGAGTTGTCATTAGACCTAGTATTAATCTAAAATTGTTATGTATGTACAGAGCTTATTTATGGGTCAAGTTATAAAGAACTGATATTTATTCACATTATATAAAACCAATTAAATGCTTTACAAAGTGTTTTTAACGAAACTGGTTTAAGCACAATTCACAAGAAAATGTGTTGCACAAAATGTGTTTTAGAATACTAGACTTGTTTGTTAAATAATTATGACTGACACTATTGAATCCTTGAAATAACTGGTGGTTGGGTTGGGTCGAGAAGTGTCAGGCTTAAAATTCTCCTTATTGGTATTTCTGATGCATTTTCTGGTCAATATCCAGTGGGCTAGGCGGGACCAACAAACATTTCTTTCTGTTATAATACAGTGCCTAAATCTATTGTTATTCAATTAAATTGGTATATTAAAAGTAAATGCAGGTGTTGTAATCCTATTTCTACGCCACTTACTTATATTATTTTATTGTTAAGATATAATAAATGTATGCATTCTTCAGTTTTGTATAATTTATTATTTATGTCCAAGTACCTCCTATTTCAATGTTATCTGTGTTCTACCAGAAGATAAACTAAGATAAAGTCAGCCAGTTGTGTAACATTATAAATGCGAGGCAGGCTGTAGCTATTTAATTTTAACATGAAATTTTGCTTGCTAAGCAATATACTGGACCAACAAAATATGTATATTGAAGATTATACAGGATGTTTGGTAGTCGAGGACAAGGACTTAATAATAGCAGAGTTGTCATTTCAAAGACTTTACCAAAATTTGAAATAAAATTCATGATATATAAATTTGGTCAAAAATTATCGAAACGACCTCTTCTGCCGTCCCTAAAAGTCTTTGCAGTCGACTACCACACACCTTGTATTCAATTCACCATGTGTGACGCGCTTTATAAGGTAAATGTATTTACATACCTATCAGTATTGACTCATATTATTAGTTAGTGAGAAAAATGAGAGTGCATTTTATTAGTTCCATGTTGCATTTTAATATTTATTACAAAATTCATAGTTCATCCTATGTAGCGGTCCAGGGAGCGATCCTCAGCAAGGGCATATATCTATAAAGATTGTGAATCCTCGCCATCTTCCCCTTGCCCTTATCCCAATAATCTGGGGTCGGCGCAGCATGTTCTTCACTTCCACGCCATCCCCATCAGCCGTCAGCTCAGCGTTCACTACCTTCTTTCTCATATCACTCTTCACACAATCCATCCATCCCTTTTTAGGGTTCTGTAGTGAAACTAGGAACCCTTATTGTTTCGCCATGTCCGTCCGTCCGTTCGCAGCCTAGCTCAGAGACCCTTAGTACTAGAAAGCTGTAATTTGGCATGAATATACATATACAAAGTGATAAATAAAATAGTAAAAAAAAACATTTTGTACCTCCCCTACACGTAACGTGGGGATGTCTTTTTTTTTCCATCGTCTACCCCACAGTGTGGGGTGTCGTTAACTAGGTCTTTCAAAAAAGTATCGCGGGTTTGTGAAAAAGAAATCGACTAAGGGATCCGTTTATGCAATATTAAGCTTTAAAGCGCTAATTTTTGTTAGTCAAGTGTACGTCGTCGTCGTCGTCGTCGTCCATGATGTAATGTGCTTTCGCGAGGTATTGCAGAGTTGGGCAAAATTTATCTTTTTACGAATAACTGGGAAGATAACTAAATCATTCGTTATTTGAAAAAACTACATAATGTGTCATTTGATATTTTTAATTTATCTAGAAGAGCTTTATTCTTATCTAGATACATTACCTAGTTGGACTTTTAAATAAAAGATTAATGTTAGTAGTACCTACAGTCAGAGCTAAGAATTGTCGGACACCATGAAAATAATCTACAAGAAAAGTAATGAATGTTTTGGAAATAATAATATACTACACTAAAATAATAAATGATAATGAATTTAGGGTTCCGTAATCTAACTAGGAACCCTTATAGTTTCGCCATATCCGGTCCCATCTGTCCATCCGCAGCTTGGCTCAGAGACTCTTTGGACGAGAAAAGTGTTTTTTAAAAACATTACGATTTTACGAGCAATGTCAGTGTGACGGTTTGTCCCAACATAAAATTCTATCTAAATTTATTTATCTAAGCTTACTTCAAAAACAAACGAGGTAAGTATGTTATCTTCATCTAGATAATTTATTAATATATTTATCTTCCGATAACTTATTTTCAAATGATTTTATTTAATATACTTAATTATCTAGATAAGAAATTATTTAAATAACGCCCAACTCTGGTTTGTAGTAACGGCTTCGGAATCCTACACTGGGCATGGTCCGACATGCTCTTGCCGGGTTTTTTTTATTACATTTGTGGTTAAATGGAATTCCATGGTGCAATAACATAGGCACTTCGCCTGGAGATGTGTTGGTTAAAGTAACATCATTGTAGTTATGTACTATTGTAGGAAATCAAGTTCCACGCTACACAATCGGCAATAAAACCTATTTAAATAGCTAGAACTGGTCAATAAATCCGGCGATTTTGATGATGATGTACCTAATGTACCTATGTAGTTATAGTATCGTTTACACATTTCAGTATATCTTCGACCTTAGTACCTTCAGTCACCAGCAATAATATTATTATCCGATATTGCGCTCAAAATTAAATAATGCAGCCTCTAGTAAAAGAGAAGTCAAAAATGTTTGAGCCCAAAAGTTGTTTAACATATTATTGATTGACTACACGTGCGGATTATATGCATACATGTGGGTCTTCACGAACCGTTAAACAAACAGAACTACCTACATCAAAATAAATTGGACGTAGTTTTGCAAACGGGAACCAACCCACAAAGATTTGGCGATTAAATATGTCAACTGTCATTCTGAATACTGTGGATTGGTTCTCGTTTGGAAAATATTTGTGGGTTGGTTCCAATTTGCAAAACTACGTCCTAAATACGCTAGGCGACATTTTTTTATGATGCTATTAAATCTGCTTTTTTGTTAGGATCAAATGTAGGATAAGTACTTATATGGGAGCAAGTGCCATCAGAACATTGTCTCTGCAAACTGATAACAAACCACGACTCACGATTTGCTAAATACGATATTTAGGTACCTACCAATTATAAAAACAAGTCTCTTATGTTGTCGTCGTGAAAAACTGCGTTTAAGTAAATAGACCTACCTACATAGGTAGTTGTTCAATTTATTTTTTAACACGCAGATAGGTACTAAAAACACAATAAAATAAATATTTAATTGGGGCTCCTATAAAACAAACTAATTTAGTGCATAGATAATGGTTTGGAACCTTTCGTGCGCGAGGCCGACTAGCACTTGCCCGGTCTTATTTTTTTCTGTTTTCACTTTGTTATAATTTCCAGGTTTTGTTAATAAAAGTTCAACATGAGTCATCAATTCTCAATAGGCGCAGTAAGTCAAATGTTAAAAAGTTTCGATTCGATTGTTAACGGCGGTACTTTGACATAGCTCCGTAGGTAGGTACCTAGTGATCTAGAAATCCATTTGCTTATCATTAGCATCGCGCCACGAGCAAAAGCCGAACTTATAGGTCTAGGCCAGTGGGGGTCCGCTTGTATCTTCTTAAAAGCCGATATTCATTTAAATTAGTGAGGTTGAAGGGTAAAACACTCAATGTGCGGGATTTCGTGCCTTTTAGGGTGTCCAATTGAGTGAAGTTGTTAATTTTAATTTTACAAAGCTTTTATTTGCCGAAATGAAATTGTATAATCGATGGTGCGGTTGTTGCCGGTTAAAGTTTTTGCAGTCATGTAGAATACGTTGAGCTTTGGCGCTGTATCCGTTAGGTGTCGCCACTAGGCGTGCACACCCAATTATTGACAACCAAAATATCTGTTAGGTAATGTAAAGTTTGCAGAGTTATCGCCTCTACTAAATTTTGCGTGCCTACAACACTACAAAGTTTAGCGTGTCTGCCGTACCTAGTGCCTGCATGGGCAGTTTCCTCTACTTACCTACTTAATTATTAGGATTGTACCTACCTACCTATCCACAGCCAATTAGATTCATGGGTCACAATGAAACTGTCAAAGTGACGTTTATAATTATATTCATAAGAATTATTTGTAATTGACTGAAACTGACTTCTTAACGTCTGTTTTGTGTCGGGATGAGCATGAGCGTAGGTTTATTGTTTATGTAGTCAGCGCATCGCTGGCGAGCACTCTGTTTATCCCTTAGCCGAAACAAAGGCTGTTATTTGAATCACTGCACATACTCACACCCAAACACTAAGTAGGTAGTCAAAACATAAACCTACATCTTGTGCTATTAATTATATTCTGTGACTCCGTCTCGTAAGCGCCCTACATTGGTTGATCGTGACGTATAGCGGAGCTATAAGAAAACGCTTGACCATAAACAATGAAGCGAGTTCAATCGAAAATTGAATTAGGTACATACATACCTACATACATACCTACATACATACCTTCACGCCTTCATTCCCAGAGTGGGGCAGGCAGAGCTACAGAATTACAACAAACTCTTAAAACTTGTTAATTCTGTAACCACTTTTTGAACAAACAGGCGAAGATGTTTACCAGTTTATATTAGTGACAGGTTGCCACCTCATCCGCCGAACAATACTAGGTACCTACTAGCCTTTATTCCCTTAGGGCCTGGCCCCATCACCACGGCACGGCGTCGTTAACGTGAAACGGTGCGGCGCCGTAGAAAGGCACGTTGCCGCGTCGTGCAGATTCACGGTACCGTGTTTCATTATAAAGTGCAATATTAAGTCTAATGTCCTGCACGTAGAGATTAAATTACTTGAAGCCTTTGTTACACGGCACCGTGAATCTGCACGACGCGGCAACGTGCCTTCCTACGACGCCGCACCGTTTCACGTTAACGACGCCCGCCGTACCGTGGTGATGGGGCCAGGGCGCCAGGCCCTTAGTCGCCCCTTACACGGGAAGACATGAAGCCGGCTCGGCGACCCAGCCATAATTGGCAGACATTAATAATTTAATTATTAACACATATGATTTTGTAATGTTGCGATATTTATGACAGCCTTATAAAATATGCTAAGTATTGCCCTGTGGCCTGTACTGAGACTTGTTTGTGGGCGATCGACGCCCACGTGCCAATACGTATCGGCTTAGCCATAGAAGGACTCGACTCAGGAAACGGCCCTCTTGCGCAAGACTTGCTCATTGTAATTTATCACACGGAGCTATTTGCCTTTATAAGGACAGTATAGCCATAGCTATGTTAACTCGCTCATATAACTAATTCCGTTGAAATAGCTTGCATGATTAATGTTGAGTTGTACTGTCGGCTGTTGTTCTTGGTCTATCGGCTAAGCACCAATAAAGTTTCAACTTAATTTGTACCTACCTACTTACTTCATTCAAATGCTTGATTCATAGCAAAAAAATTGCTTATAAATTTTCGGCACGTAGGCAGTTTTTACGGTAAATAGGCGAAATAGGAATGTAGGTAGGTTGCAGTTTATCCTCCTAAGGCCCAAAGTCCTTGTAAAAGGCCTTCGTCCGGCCATTCAAATAAAGGTATAGTGCGAAGAAAGTAAGGTGGATTTTCTTTTGTTTCTATAACTAATGATCAAATTAGAAAATCGAATTTATTTCATTCACAATAGATTCATATTCCATTGATTCATTTCGTTGTATGGTGGGCCTTACGAGGCAGCTAGGTACCAGTTAATAAGTAACATAAAGCTGTCATCAGCTAGATAATAGTAACGGCTACGGCTAGGCTGCTTTTGGATTTATAGACACAACTACCTTTAATAGTAATAGATACCTATGTGATTCTAAATTAAAAGTTACGGTTATATTTCCATATGTTGAGAAAATAAGTAGTGGGCGGCGGCGGCGCGGAGTTTCGTGGTAAGTTCCGTGCTAATTGCTTATAGTTCGACAGCGAAGTTAGCTTTTGGGTAGCACGTCATATTCTTAGTATATAGCAGACATTTATTTACATTTAGGTATGCTCGGAAGTGGTTTATGTACATCGTTCCTGAGGGTAGTTTATCATTTATTAAAAAAGAAGTGAAATTTGGTCTGAGTCTTGTACTAGCAAAATGTTTAAAAAAGAACTCCATGATTGCCACATGCCACTTGCCACGCACGTGCCAGAAGCACACTGCCTAATGTAACAGCCGTAAAGATTGATCTGATTACCATTCGGGATTCCTTCGTTGAAAATGCTAAGTGCACAGCCACGCAGCCGTTTTTTTAATGTTGTACACACACACAGTAGTTACTTCTCGGCTAATTTACGTTAATATATGCCTCTTGTGAAGGTCTGCGTTTCAGTGGCTGTCGTCACCGCAGAGTTAATCTCTAAAAATATCCAGCGCCAAGGCAACATGCACTCCGATGAAAGTATGACTCATACAGGACCGTATCTGTTATATAATCATGCATGGAACAATATGCGATTTACCTACAAATAACATTTAATTGGTTAGGTAGAGGAGCAACAAGTGGTTTTAATTCTTGCATTGTTTTCTGAAAGCGACTAATTTAAGTGCTAACGAACGGTTCTTTGAATTTGAATACTGTTAGCCTTGTTTTGCAAAACTATCAATTTTATTATCTTTTTTTCCATGGCGTAGGTATAGTGTTGAACAAACTAGAATAGTCGTAGATAGATATAATGTATCTAAGACCGTGTCTGAAGATGAGAAATCGGCATGCGTATTAAATTTCGTTGAAACTTTATAGTCTTGTGAGTTAAGAAGAAGGCGTTCCTCACATCGATAAGGTTCCGCTCTGCTTGACATCCGGCGACTACGAACTACGTAGGTACATGTAGGTACAATCAGCCCAATGGAACCATGACTCACTATATAATTGTGTCACGCAGTGACGTTACGATTCGAGTCGTAAGAAGTGTCAAACAAATTGTTTAAATGTCACCGTCAACTTCCATTGGGCTGATAGTAGGCACATACATATAGGTACAGTCCTTGATACACATCTTGATACTCGGACTACGACAGTCATTACGACAGGGTTCTACCATTTAGGTCCAGAATAATGCATAACTCCTATTCACAAGCGCGCTTAGATGTGTGTGACAATATTAACACTTCGTAGGTAAATAGTGTAAATACCTAATTAATACGAGAAAGGTGTTAAAAATTGCGTTGCTTAAAGGCAGAACTACTACTGGGTTCCTCTTTGTTTGCACCAGATCATGTAGGCCGATTTGAACCGAGGTGTCGGTGCGTTACGTAGGCAGGCCTCGCTCAGAATTCCTAATAAGTATAGCCAGGTTACGTCACGTACTCGTTCCGTTCCTTAATAGGAATGGTCGTTAACCTGCTCCTATTAATATTTCGTCGATAAAGTCCACTTTTTGTCGCTGTTTGTGTCTTTGTTTTGCAGGTGGCAAAGTTACGGGCTTATGTAAGTTTTATTGTTGGCATCCTGCTTCCCATCAAGGTGGGATGTGAATGACCTCGCGGTTATCGCTTTCGTCGGCATTCCGAGACGTTTCGCGGCGCAGGCGCAGCTGCACGGCTACTGATTACATGGTTAATAAAATTGAAGCTTCATGAATAGGATTACTTACAATGGATTGTATCACGAGGAAGGAAAATGAGGGAACTTACCTATTGATACAAAAGCGAATCTTATTCCAAACGCACGCCAGACATCGACCACCCGCTATACCTACTTAATAATGTAAAATCCGACGAAGCATAAACAACAGCTCAGAAACCTTAAAACATATTATATGGAACTGAAATTGTAAAATTATTATTGTACCTAATGAATTTTATTAATCTTTGTTTATTGACTTCGGATAAGTGACCATTTATTAGATGTTTCTAATTCGGTGTTGTTTTTTTAATTATTGAATGTTATTTTTGTATTCTTACATTATAACTATTTATGTTGACGATCTTAATATGATTTTAAACATGAAACTTCCGTGACACTCAGTCATATTAAGGAGATCACACCACACCGGGTTACTCACGTAACATGTAAGAGTTTATCCACGAAATTTACGTGAGTAATTTCGTATTTTCGACAGGCAATGCAATGCCACATACCTAAATCACATAGTTTAAATTAATTTAAATTACATAAAAAAACCCACCCATCAAAAAAAAACGTTGAAAAAAGCCAACCTAACTATAAGCTCAAGCTTGTACTAACTAAGATAATGGTAAGCATACTAGCTAGATAAATAAATAGGTAGTACATACTCTAAAACTCATAGAACATACTTAAGGCGCTACAGGGTGTTTATGTTAACAAGGAGATATATAGACAGAATGATGGCGAAGACGAAGATGTCGATATAGAAGGCAATGAGTAACATATGTAGTAATAAAGACGAACCTCTACGACGACGAACTCTCTAGAGTCAAGCTTCACAAAAATAACTCTTACTGTATGGCTATTCAAATTTACAACCAGTTGCCTAAGTTTATTGTGGAATGTCCTGTGAGGCAATTCAAGAGAATACTTACGAAATGGTTTCTAGATAACTGTTTTTACTCTGTTAAGGACTATTTTGCCAACAAGCCAAATATCTAGTATCTTTCCAATTTAATTCAAGATTGTATTAATTTATTTTGAATCGAATATAATAATAAATTAATATCTTGACAATTATAATAAAATGATTAAGTAATAGTAGCATTTATTTCTAATGTAGATTAAGACTTTTGCATTTCAAATTGTGGAAGAACATATCCATGCACCTCCTACTGACATGTATATTTATAAGATCCGTGTATGTACTTGCGAGTAAATGAATTTGAATTCTATTTGAATCCTCAAGTATTGATCTTAGAGTAAAAATGAATATCAAGCAAATTTTGTAAAAAATTGTATGTAGAAACTTTTGTCAGAAGTATTTATAATGATATTCGTACAGATATTCGAGACATGAGCAAAAATCAGATAAAAGGTACCCTACACCCTCAGCACACCCCCACCCTAGAGGACATTTAGTAGGTTCATCTAGATACCGCAAGGTGTAACTGTACCAATTTACAAAACTACACGAATTATTTCCTCTGATTACCCATATTCGGCTTAATTTGAACGGAGTAGTCGCTAAAGTAAAAACGGTTCACTTTAGTCCGCCTATGCATGTATTAAGTATATCGTTCATTTTAAAGCATAAGAAGTGAAAAACATATTTGGTGACGACTGTACACTTGGAATTGGCTCAGCTTTTCTTCCCAGCAATAAAATAACTGTTTTGAAAGACTCGTGAATCTCGTGATGCAGGTGATATGAAGTTTTGAATGCGATCCCATTAAAAATAGCGGCGTAGATCGCGGCGCAGGCGCGGAACAAGGGAAGCGTGATTTGTAGTCCATCGCTTAGATAAACGATAAGAAAGTTAGACAGAGTCGTGACTGCAGAACGATTTATTAACCCCAACTATCTACTTAGGGATTTACATGACGATAGGTTTTGTTTATATTCTATATAAAGTGCAACAAAGTTCCTTTGACCTTTTTTTCAGGCTCTTTTATTTATTTTAAATTACATACAGTGTTTTTTACTAAGTGCCTACTGTATATGCGTACGTACCCACATGTGTATCATTTGTTGTATGCATTGCAGTATCATAAAAATGAGAAAATGTCTGCTACGCGGCATGCCTTTTCGGCTTAATCTTTAAATCGAATTTACCCAATATTATTTGAGGTAAAGCTGCTGAGGGATTAACTATAAACGACGTACAAAGTCGCGGGAAATAAATAGATTTGCGAGAAGAAAACCCGACACTCGTGTTGCCCTCATTAGAAAAAACCGGACAAGTGCGAGTCGGACTCGCCCACTAAGGGTTCCGCACAAGACACGGTTAACTCAATTAAAATTTTTGACCACCGTTCCTTGCATAAAGACCCTGTTTTTTATGATTTAATTAAAAATGTACAGATTTCAGATGTTTCCTTATACTTGTAGTAAAAGACGGTGTTACTTGACAAATTTCATAGTTAATTTTGATTCCCTCGAGTGTCGAAATACACATTGTTTGCGGCATAAACGTCCGTATCTTTTTTTTACGTTAATGTAGATGTTTGATTTTTTCTCAGCTTCAAGGGACTGTAGACCGGAGTATATGGTTTTAATTTCAACAAGATACCTCCACGCGTTACCGACATATAGGGTCTTGACAGACAGACGGTCTAAAAAGTGATCCTACGTATAAGGGTTCCGTTTTTTCCTTTTGAGGTACGGAACCCTAAAAAGGGCGTATGTGTAGTAGAATCGCGAATGTATTAATGACCTTAATTCTTAAGACAGGGGGTTCAATTGACCATCAAATTGCGCATGCGTCCTTTTTATTTACTAGGGCAGCGTGGAAGTCAATAATTCCTAAAGATAGATGACGTGCGTTCGCTTATCTTTGTTACGCTAATTAACGACTAATTTGCTAAACAGATTTTAGGGTGTTCGAGTTAACGGGTCACCTGATGTTAAGTGAACACTGCCGTGGCACTATCCTTGGCCACTTGCAACACCAGAGGAATAGCAGGTGCGTTGTCGGCATTTGAGAAAAGATTATATCTATGCATGGCTCTTGAAGGTCCACAAGCTGTTGTGCGCGTTAAAAAGTTCTATAAAGTCCACAGTGGTAACTGCTATCCATCGAGGTGATCGGGATGGAACTTAGCTACAAGCAGTGCCGTAATCCAAACCGTTCCTCAGGATTCCCCATGACAAATGCGGGAAAAAAGAAATGGGATGCAATGTCCATCCGCAACGCTAATGGGTCAAGACGAATACAGAGCAAGTACCAGATCGAAGACAGCTCGAGCTGCTCTACCCTAAACACGATCAAATGGAAGGAGTTGGCACTCCTGCAAAGAGATGAGAACTGTGTTCTATATGAGGATTGACTGTGCCTTGTAAGGTCGCAAGCGATATGCCGGGTCTATTGAGCACACACAGAGATAAGTACTTTGGGCTCTAGTAAAGGTCACAAGATACTCATTACCCCAGATTTTTTGAATGATACCCAATACCGCCGTATTTACCGTAAGGGCACACGGGGCCCGTGCCCAGGGCCTTGATCCTCAGGGGGCCCCGAAGGACCGACAATCTATCTCACATTTATTGTCAAAACATTTTGGTCGGGCATAGTAACAGTGTGCACTCGGGTCCCAAATTCTTGCGTGCCCAAGGGCTTAAGGCGGCCTTCGATACCGAGGGAATTACTACTTACGTTCTAGGTGTTCGAAGTCGCGGGCAAATGTCAAATAAACAAACAATTTATTCGTACTAACGACTTTGCGGCGGGGAAGATTTTAATAGTGAACTCAGACGCTCCCAACTAGTATAATCATTCCTAAAAATAGTCGATGGATGCGTTCCCTTTCAACCATTATAATGTTTCCTGCACGACGTTTGTGAGCTGACATTAACAAATGGCCCGTAGAGAGTAGGGTAAAAGCTTTGTAGAGGGAACACGATCCGGTGTTTACATTACAAGGCGAAACGCAAGGGGAGAGAATCTACAGTCGTCAATTAACGCCGCCTAGTTTATTTTAACTAACGTAAACATAAACATTTTCTACGATCTTGAACTGAATTGTACGATTGAGAGCTATGAAATCGTCTTAAAAAACCGAGTAAGATCATGTCGGACCATGCTCAGTATAGCACTGTGTAGGGTGCGAAACTTGCGAAGCCGTTACTATAAATAGACAAAAATATCTCAAAAAACCACAATGATATACGGAACTCTAGCAAAAATACACTTTTTAATTTAAAATTTTCCTTAAGAGCTATCCATTCCACACTCGAGGTTTTATAATGTATAATTATGCCAAATTAGCTTTGCAGTACGAAGACTCTCCTAATAAAACCGCGGATGGACGGTCATGGAGAAACTATAAGGGTTAATTCCTTGTTGACTAAAACTAAAACCCTAAAAACCGTTTAGGTGCGAAAAGGACTCGCGTCCGGAGGGCTCCATTCTGAAGATATAACTTATACTACATTACTTATTTAAGCTAGGTAGGTACTTTTAGAAATTTCACGGGAGAAAAGGGCCGACCAACCATTGAACTTACTTTTCAGTTTTTTAAGAAAATCAAAAAAAAAAATCTACAAAAAGAATGTAAGTAGGTATACAATCAAAAAAACTAAAAAGAAAAAAGAATCTGACATAGTTAAACGATGCCAAAAATTAATACCGTGACTGTAGCAAGGTAGTAAGATAAATAACACGATCCGTTTGTATTAAAATGTGAAGGAAAATCGTACACCAGCTAAGAACCACGTCGGATTACGTAAAAGCGAGTGACCTTGGAGGTGTTCCTAAGAAAAAAGTCCATACCATGCGTTACTGCGTTATGATTCAAAGAAATACTGAATCATGAATATCAAAAATTCACAATATTTACAAGGAAGTGACCTCGCTTTAGGTATGCAAATAAGTATTTTTTGGGAATTAAGAGGTGTTGTTAGATGAAAGATGACGTATGAATGCGTAAGCAACGGCATCAACCTACATATTGTCAGCGATTGCTCTTGAAGCATTGTCATATTTGGATGTTTTTGTTAGTCGTTTAGGTTGAGTCATTGTCTTCAAGGTTTAGTAAGTCCAGTTTCGGGAGGAATAAATTAAATGGAAATTATGAGTTTGTTTTCAAAAATAACCCCTATGAAGATTTTCTGACCAGCAATATATCTTACTAATGGGTAGGTAGTACCTATGCGCAGAAATAGATAACTATCTTGTTTGTTCAGGGTCTTTATTCCACTTTGGTTTAGCCCATCTTGCTTCGATATCGATCGTCTTCATTGCCCTTTGTGTACAAAGCAACTAATAGCATCAGATTGTCATGATGTTTTCGTACATAAGTAATATAAGGCCTAGCGGGATCATCGATTAAAATGCAAATTATAGATAGTCAACAAAATAATATACACCGCTATAAGGTTATTTACCTAAATTAACACAGTTAACTATTGTTACATTAGTTAGGTACCTATACCTACATCCAATAGACGAAACATTCCTAAGCTGCTAGATCATTTGACCAAGGTAATAGGGTAATTCTAATTCTGAAACGAGTAAACTCATTCTGCTCTGACAAAATCATTGGTTAGACAGACATTTTAGTATTAAATTACACATCATCTCTTCAAATGACGGATGACTTCAATTGAACGACGTCAACCATCAGCAAAAATATCCCAGTGAATAATCTGCTCATATTAGAAGATGAACGCCTTAAGCAGAAGCGACAGAAGCAGAAACAATGATTCACCACAGTCAATTAGGTACGTGGTGGCAACTACAAGCACCTTGAGGTGGCGCCTCGGATCTACGAGGAACTACGGGCGGGTATGGGAGGTGTTTACCATAGGCGAGCGACTACAAGACGTGGAATGAGCGAGAAGTAAAGTGTGGGTCGACTGTGGAGTGACGCTGAGCGAGACCGCGGGCGTTCGAACACGAGGCTATTTAAAACTGTGCGCAGGCCCGTGGCGCCGAGTCGACAACTAATGATCAGTGCTGCCTTGTCTGCCGCCGAGTGCATAGCGACCGCGATCTGTGTTTATACAAGAACATAACGCGCAAGTGTTTGTTTAGTTTTGACAGTTTTAACACTATACACACGTGAAGATGGCTGATAGTCTTAAGAGGAATATCCCTATCAAGCTTGGTGACTTTTCTGTCATCGACACCGAGTTCTCGAGCATAAGGGAGAGATTTGACGCCGAAATGAGAAAGATGGAGGAAGAAATGAGCAAATTCAGATCGGAACTCATGAACAGAGAAAGCAACAATTTCTTCAAGAGCACGACAAGGTAGCTATTAATTAAAATAATTTATTTAAAATAAAAATGAATAAGTACCTACTTACTTACCTACTTACCTACTCACTTATTAAAACTTTAACGTAACTTTAGAAAATTAAGTTGATGCTTTAACTTGCAATAAGATTCTAATAAGAAACTAAAGGCCTTAGATTCGTGGATCAATAATGGCATGTTAATTTCGGTATTCAACATTGTGACCACTTAGGTGTTAAGAGTAAATAGCATGGTCAAACGATATAAGACTGAATTTCCAAGAGGTTATCACAAAGCAACAAATCGCAGTGGTTATTTCAGCGAGCCGCACTTTTTATTATTCTGATAGCGGTAGGCCTGCGGCCCGGTTTCCTTTAAGGGAATCTTGAATTAATGAGTTTTGGAGTTTCGCAACGGCGCCGCCCGCCGCCGGCCGACGACGCAGCACGAAAGTATTTCAAAAGGCATTATTCGGGATCGTTCCGCGGAACGGCATCAACTGCAGACATCTCAGCCGCCTCCATTTAAAGCGTGCAGCGATACGTAAGCCCGACGCGGGATGATGTCATAAATAGAAATAGCCGGCCGCAGACTGCCGACGAGAACATTGTTGCTAAAACACGGGATCGCGTGAAATTGTAAACATTATGTAAATGTACATTTAGGAAGGTAACGCGTTTTTTTCTCTTTTAATTAGGTACCTACATAATTATAATGCGTGGTTTGCGTTAACGTTGTTCTAGTCTATGTATTGCATTGGTACTAATGCCTGGTTGAAGATTGTTTTGGAATGAATTGACCACATGTCTAAGTGATGACGACACCGTGTTCATATAGCAGTAAAAACCATACGTAATCCACCATAAGGATCGAAAAAAACTAGCAAGGCTTCGTGAAAACCGGTTTACGATCGTGTTATCGGACTGCAATTGGAAGGTGGATATTGAAATGCGGCGGCGATAGTACACATATAATTATGAACGTAAGCGCTGAAGTTTCATGCTCCGAACGTGAGGATATGACCCACTTGAAGCGAGCCGGTGTTTCAGGCAAAACTTGCCATGACGCAACACTATTCTTTACTCAATAGGTAGTCACGAATGAACGAATGTCGTAAACGTTTTTACCTCTGCGAACACGACTTAAGTATTTAAACAGTATTGGAAATATAAGTACCTAGTTATGCCACTTTTGAAGTGTTATTTAATCTTATATTTAAAAGAAGTACTGACAAAATCAATACCAATGGGGCACTAAGAATGTCGTCACCCGAATGACTTTGTGTTTTTGTGTACGCTGCGTGGGATTGACGGCAGATCTGATCCGCCCATGCAACGTTGCGGCGTAGGCTGGGCTAGTTATTCTAATGCAACAGGAAACAAAATGGAATGTCGAACGAAAACTTATAAGCACCGTTTAAAAAAAACTTCATTGCCAAGCAGTATCCAAAATACTTATGCACAAGTCAGAAAAGTAAACAATTGTTTACTCCTTACATCGAAATTTAATGTTTACTGTTAACTCGAACACAATATGTTGCAATTGCAAGTCACTCATAAATATTTTATTGTGTTTTTATATTCAACGTTTATGTGGTCAGGTACTAAATTGCTTTTTATGAGATAAACGTAAACAATGTAATTATTTATAAATATTACCTACACATACCTGCAAAGTAAATTTATAAATGTATTTAAGTATTATAGGTACCTACTTAGGAACATTTGCATTATGTTGCCATTATTATAATTATGTTCATATCGCTAAGATCAAAATGACCCTGCTCGACAAAGTTAAAGGAATAGTTGCACAACTTTCTCGATTATTTGTTCGATCAATTTTCCAAAAACATTTGATATTTATCACGTGTTTTATTCTTTCCTGGCGCGTATCAGTATGCATACCTCTTTTACTTAAAATAGGTAGTAACAAATAGAAAAAAAAAAACAACTGAAAAAAAACCATGGAAAATGCGTTAAGGCAACGTCATTTACCGCCAGCTATTCCTCTAAATTTGTCAGTTATGTTAACAGTTTTAACTAACAAGTAATATTGCTTTTTGCATGTCTTACAACTTTGAAACTGTTTCCTCCGGAGGAGTGACCAAGTCGTCAGAGAGGTAAAAGTTGAGGAAGGATTACGTTATAGGTTGGGTACCATTAACGTATTGGTAATTGTATATTATCCAAAATTATGCACCGCATTATCTTATTATTATCGCATTATCTTATTATATATATATATATGCATGTAAATATGTAACTAATCCAAATCTTTATTGTTCATCATGTAGTAACATTGAAACTTTCGTCTAATACTCACAATTATGGTCCGAAGATTACCCCTGGTTAAAAACTCAAATTCAAAAAGACTATTCCTGACTAATACCTAATTGTGGGATTTAGCCCGTGTTTTCATCTATGCTAGGCATCTCCTTTTTTTAAATATAAAAATCTGATATTCCCTTAAGATAAGATGCTCATCGTCATGATGCCATTAATTGTAATCTGAATCTGAATAGATTGTTTAGTTTTTGGATGGATAGGTATCTAAGTAATAGCTCGATCTTAAAGTCAAGGTACTTTTGGTATAAATCTGTATTTCGTGTGGTGCTGTTGTGCTCTTTGAATTCTTGGCACAGGTTGGATGCACAATGCACAGTTAATTTGTTGGGAATCTCTGTAAAACCGACTTGGGATATTTACTGTATTTATCTTAAGAAAACGTTTTTAGCGACATTAGCAGTATTTATAGAATCTACATCTAAATATTTTAAAATTCATGTATAAGTAGGTAATTTAAACATGTGAGGTAGTAACTGTTTTAATTTAATTTGGAGTTGACTAGCTTTAAAAACAATTTACGCTTTAATTTAGTCAACTTTTTGGAATCGGTAACATTGCACCTTTATCCGAGAATCCGTCTGCGTAGAATTAACCCTTTATATTAAAAAAACACAGGGTCAAAAGGTACGTATCCCATTTTACGAGTAGGTAATACCTACTTATCTGTTTAGGAAAAGCTTTCATATTTATAATAATTTTAATGTCAGTAGACAATAGGGTGCTTTTGTCAACAAGATTGAGTTTCTACGGGTAACGTAACGATTCAGATTTTTTGTTAATTGTCGCTGTTAGGACTTGAAGTGGCTGACAGATATAAGAACTTAATGCGCAGATCATAAAACTATCACGAGTAATCAGCGAACCGCCGTTATAAACTGGAGATTTATTCCTAATAGTACTTCATACCTAGCCCATTTTGCTACTATATTGTTATAATAAGTAGATTTTACTCACAGTGAAATAGAGCTATCATAACGTCATTAATATACCGTTATGAAACTATAGGTCTATTTTCTATTATTATTTTTTAATTGCTCATGTTTAATGTACGACTGTTTGTTTCTAAATAAATAAATAAATAAATTAATATAATTACAATATTGAAGCAAGATGGGCCAATACAATTTGGAACAAAGGCCTAGTAATTGTTTTTGGCATACGGATAGTCTGATAGGTAATCATATTAATGAAAGAATCTGTATACTTACACAAAACATTACGTTGTAAAAAATACTAAAGTACGAGTAAATCCCAAGACAGTTATTTTCAGATTCTAGGACACGTTATTGACTCTTTTTAATTATATTCTAAACTGGCTTTTGCCTACGAATCCTTGCGTAAAATTTATTTTATTTTCAGAAAATCCTCTTCCGAAACCAAATGAAAACCTAGGTATATTCCAAATAATTCCAATCCAGAATACATATAGAGTAACTAGTTGTAATAAATTTATTATCAGGTGTATAGCGTGTTCAATTCGCAAGTTAAAATGTTATTTTTACCGCATTGGTCACGGCAATACATATTTTAAATGCCGTTTAGGCATTAAAGATGAAAAACAATTTCAAATCCCATTAACCTAAAAGCGGCATTGCACCAACTGGTAGATTGATTAGACTTCTTTATCGCCCCCGTGGGAAACGACGCAGTAAATTGAAACACAATGCCAATCTCCCTGTTGGATACAGGGTAGGTAGTTAGGTACGTCGCGTTATTGGACGCAAATTAGATTGAATGCTGCGCTAATACCGATGAGCTCACTATGTTCACACTGACCTTGTATTTGCAACCATACGTATGACATCATTATCGTGTATGGTAATTCAAACATAAAAAATAACTTAAACAGAAATCTATCATTACTGTATATTTAATGAGGACGCCCACGGGGTAGCAATAGTGCCTATTTGATTACAAGTAGCGTGAACACAACTTCAGTTGTTCCAGAAATGCAATTAAACTTTAATATAATTCCAGCACGAAAGCAAACGTGCTGGAATTTGCATGCAGCAGCATGCATTTACATGTGCTGGTTATTCTTTCATTGTTTCTATTCGAAGAGTACAATGATCGCATTTTTTCATGAAATTACCTATGCTACAAGTAGAACAAGAGTTATATTTATGTAGGTTAGATAGACGTTATTATGTAATTATGTTCCGTAGCAATAGGTCTATAGGTAAGTACCTACTCAAGACATGCTCACGTAACTATAAAGGAAAAACCAAGGAGTATTTACCTCGAAGTTAGCAGCTCATTCAGTTTCATAGAATAAACGAACTACAAAATCGTTACGGCATTTTCTCTTCACCATTATTTGTTACACTTTTCATTAAATTTCGTACCTACACCTTTACGTAGTTTTCGTGTGGTCTTCGTATTCCATTTTCGGGTTACAAATAACCATCCTTTCGTTGTCAAGGTTGTCACGCTACGTTATATTATAATCACGAATATAACAGGCATGGCAGCTTGGATCTATAAAAACTTTCCTTATAGTTACTTATTTATTTTTTAATTACTGGTACATCTCACTAACAAAAAATACCCGTATCAAATTTCGTGCATGTTTCAATGTTTATCAATAGGTAGTTGGCTAGTTTCATATTAATGTCAGTCATATAGTGAATTGGATTCGCTAACATTAAAATATGTTTTTGTTTTAGTCTTGTAGTTTCTTCGGGCACATCGTTCACGATGATTCTAAATCACAAATTTTACTCTTCACGGGTTTCAACTTTAGTGACTGGCTATATCCTAAGACCCAATTCCGAATGTCCACAGCTCGACAACATCTTCACAGCACAGCGACAGCAGACAGCTCGCCGAGCCCAGCCACTGGGATAGCCTGAACTCTCCCCTCATCCAGGATGAAGGCGACGGCAAATCCCTGAAACTCCGCTTCGATGTCAGCCAGTACACCCCAGAAGAAATCGTCGTCAAGACAGTCGACAACAAATTGCTCGTAAGTGTCCGCCAGGTTTTAAACAACATCTAATTTTTGCCCACTGACAGTTAAATGACTGGTCTCTATGATAATTTATTTTCACGACACGTCTTCGCAACAATACGCTGAGTGCTATATCATATTCTTTTATTCTTCAGTCTAAAGATGATAAATTATCTTGAAAAAAAAACACTAGTTTATTTAAGCAGTTCACTTTAAAATTTGGCCGAAATTCGAGGCAGGCAAATTGCCAGCGTTCGCTATCGCTTTTATGCACGCAAGAGAACATTCAGTATCGTTTTTTATCGGGGTCGACGCACGGACGTCTGGGACAAATCGACTTTAAGATTGATATTACGTAATATTTATTTCAGGTACACGCTAAGCACGAGGAGAAGTCAGACACCAAGTCGGTGTACAGAGAGTACAACAGGGAGTTCCTGCTGCCGAAGGGGACCAATCCGGAGGCGATAAAGTCTTCGCTGTCGCGGGACGGAGTGCTCACGGTGGAGGCGCCGCTGCCGCAGCTGGCCATCACCGACCGCAGCATCCCCATCCAGAAGCACTGAGGCGCGCCGCGAGCGCCGCGTGCGCCGGCTTGACAGCAGCTATTCCATACCTACTGTTAATAATTTATTATAATTTACGTATTACATTACTATTTAAGGATCACCGATCGGCGAAATTCTTAGATATTTATTTTGAATCTTTAGAGAATCTCTGTTAACACTTAACTTAATACTGTAATGGCACCCAACGGTAATCCGTCGGTGTGAGAGATGCGTCATGCGTTGCACCATTCTCACCGAACTCGCTTTCACTGTGATTGTTAGGAGTCTCGCATTCATGAAATGCATTTTGAATTGTTCTATTGAATTTTTAGAAGTGTGTTTGTGTCGTTTTAAATTAAGCACTTTCTGTGAAATCCGTAATTGCCGAAAGCAAGAGCTTGCGAGTGTTCATTTACATAATTTCACTTATACTTACCGACAACTTATGACTTTCTTGGTCTAATCTTAAAGAAACAAATAGCAATAATTATATTAAAAAGGACAAGGAATTACAAGTGTCTTATACATACAGAGATGGAGTCCATTTTTGCTTAACATTAGATTATAAGAAGAGCCATAACAAGCATGTTTTGAATACACCAATTCAAAAGCTTATACGAAGTACACGTTTATAATTTAGTACAAACAGTTGTTATGAACGTTTTAGATGTCAATAAAACATTTTAAAAAGCGTTGTTAACTTTTTTTTTCTTAAATTTAGTACACACACTATACTTAGACACCAAAATACCTAATATGGTCTTCTCTAGATAACAATACCATACAATTAAAACAGTAACACGCGAAAGCTAAATTTACCTAAGTACCTTTATTCTAATTTCAATAGTAAAATGTATGACGTCATTCAAGTTACTGTTCGTAACCAGCATCGAGTTAAACAACGTTGCCCGTGTGTATGTTTGTTTGACCCGTGACCTCAACAACAGTAAACGATTGCATCGAACAAAGAGTTACTTTCGGGACCTACTGAGTCAATATTGTTCATTTTCATAAACAGCTGGATTGTTACCGCATGACGTGAATCGACGGAAACGGATGTTGCCAATATTGCACTAAACAAACCGTCAGGCCTCTCGACATAATTCTAAACAATGTAATTTGGCACGGCGTTACATAAACAATAAGGATAAAGATGCCAAAGCAGGAATTGCAGCTACAATTTTGAAATTACCATTTTGTTGGTGAATAGCGATATTTATTTTATTATCCATACTTTATAATAAAAGCAAGAGTTTACTCACCTAAAAAGAGAGTTAGATTGTGTGTAGAGTGATATCATGATATGAGAAAGAAGGGAGTGAA
Source organism: Acleris sparsana (assembly GCA_923062465.1). Classification (NCBI taxonomy): domain Eukaryota; kingdom Metazoa; phylum Arthropoda; class Insecta; order Lepidoptera; family Tortricidae; genus Acleris; species Acleris sparsana. Next base: position 14,380,461 of record OV281289.1, read on the forward strand.
CGCTGAGATGACTGCTAATAGGGATAATGTGTGGAAGGAAAACCCTAGATGATAGGAATAAGGGCAAGATGATCATGGCTTTATAATATAAGTAAATGTGAAAGTAATTTTGTATGCATGTTACTTTACCACGGTTGAATCGTTAGGCCAATTTTAATGAAATTTCAGCGATTAGCGATAAACGAGTTCTACGTGGACAAAGTCGCGGGCAACAGCTAGTATCTTATAACAGGTAAATAATAAATAGGAAATCCGAGAATTGATTTCCTTGAAAAAAATCCCAAGCACTTCCGTTATCCTGGTAATAATATTATAGTTTGTGATCGTGGTTATTGGATGTTTGTTCCAATCGCGCATGGATGACTTAACTGATTTACTCGTAGATGAAATTCGACACTTTTTAAGAAGTATCTAAACTTATGCGAGTTTCAGATGATTGAAATTTATACCATTTCAGATGCTTTATCCACATTTATTTAAAGCGAACATTTGTGGTAGTTTTTGACCTGGCATGCCGTATCCATGACATGAAATAAATTCAATTTAAAAAAGGTGGGTTACTATTGCATTACCTCTCAGTTAGGTAAGGACAGCGGTTATGGATTTTACGAGGAATCAAACAAGACCATGACCTCGTTAAACGTATTGATCTTACGGCGCATGTCAGATACAGCATAAAAACCCCCGACACAAGGGCTTTTCTCTGTGACTTTGTCCGTCCATATGTCACCGCCTTCATGCCTGTCTGACAACCGATTTCAATGTTTCATAGAGAAGTTGCTACCTGGGAAGTGGTATTCGTTCAGAAAATCGGTTGGGCCAAATCAAAGGAGCTTGTGTGAAGGATTGTTGGATTAGTAAATGTTTAATTTCTGAAGACTGAGTGACTTCTTCCGCGTGGAGTCAGTATTCTAGTTTCTACTCCGCCTCCCAATTAATGGGATGAGGTGATTTTCGAAAAAACTTTTGATGCCGCCGTACTCAGAGACATTTCAGAGACCATTAACCCTGCCGTAGACCCAATTCACCTGGGTTAATTCACCTGGATGATTAAAGTTTACTACTTAGTAGACATAATTTACCGTATCGTTTTATAAAATACATTCATTTATTTTCGGTAGACTTTATTCACCATGGTGAATAAGGTGAATAACGTATACTAAAAGTGTACTTTATGCACCAATTCCAGCGATAGGTGAACTAGGTACACTCTTCGTCTACTTAATTCACCAAATAGGTGAACCAAGTGTTCTAAAAGTGTACTTTATGTACCAATTTCCAGCGATAGGTGAACTAGGTACACTCTTCGTCTACTTTACACACCCAATAGGGAACCAAGTGTACTAAAAGTGTACTTTATGTACCAATTTCCAGCCCAATTTATTTATTCCAACACCGCACTCCTACTCGATGCACAACTTATCTATCACTTTCTCTATCTCTCAAGGGTTGGCTGCTAGAGATTTCTTAAAGGTATAAGTTAGCCTATGTACATTATTGTTTGTTTTCATAAGTGCTTTAAGTGCCGAATAAATTTGATTTCATATTTTTTTTAATAAAAAACTGTTATGAAACTATGTATTTATTCGTAAGGTTATCTCATCGCACCATCTCAAAAAAATGACCCACACTAATGTTCCCATGCAACAATTCAATTTGAGCGTCCTGGATAATTTTGTCGTTATTTTGACTGCTGGATTTACGACGATTTGGTTGCCGTTTTATATTAGAGTCTTTTTTAAAGGCTGCTATTAAGTCCATAATGTTTTGGTTGTATCGTTTGACACTTTTATTTAACTTGACGTGCCAGCCTTCAACAAAATTATTTGTACGGTGCCTCTCACCGAAGACGCACCATTCTCTAATCAGACTTGACTTCAACCAATGATCGTAAATACCTGACACTAAGAGGGTGTGTTCATTGTATGACGTAGACATCCGATAAAAAAGGATTTTCCGGAATTCTACCCCTAAGGGGGTCAAAGGGGGGGCAAAGTTTGTAAGGGATGGGACAACGTGATTCCTTGGTCTAATCTACTTTAAATTTCGCATAAACATTCTTTAACAGAATTGATGGAAGACGTGTTTCGTATTTTATTGAAATTCATTCTCTAAGGGGGTGAAAACGGGGTAAAAAAATATTTTCGGTTTGATTTGCTTCGAAGTTGATATCAATACTCCTTAGTGCTTATGTTTAAAAACTCAATCCGATTTTATTTAAAAAAGGTTGAACTAACAGCAACTGACTGCAATGTAAATACTTCACCTATCGCTGAAAATTGGTACATAAAGTACACTTTTAGTACACTTGGTTCACCTATTGGGTGTATAAAGTAGACGAAGAGTATATCTAATGTCATGGTGAATACCTGTGTCAATTGACTCAGGTGCATTAAGTATACCCCGGCCTTTCATTACCTGCTTTACAACCAGGCAAGGTATTAAAGTCTACAAATTAGTGTACCTAATTATCCTCAAATCACCTAAGGGTATTAAAATCTACTAAGTGGTAAACTTTATTCATCTAGGTGAATTAACCCAGGTGAATTGGGTCTACGGCAGGTGTTCGTTAACAATTAACGACTTATCTTTACAAAGTATAAAAAGTCGCTACCCGCCGTCTATCCCGTTTTATGTACAGTCAGCGTCATATAGTTGGTAGCATCCAAAGTAGCCAAATAGTACGTTACACGTCATTATTACCGTAGTAACAAGGGCGTGTAACGAACTATTTGGCTACTTTGGATGCTACAAACTATATGACGCTGACTGTACCTACGCTTAGATCTTTCAAACAACGGAACGGATTCTAAAATAAATAATTATGTATTATGTATTATTAAATTCTGGTTTATGTACGGGCCTTACAGAAAACTTACATAAACTGAAGCGTAGCGAGGGCGGATCGTTAGTTTATTAATAAACTATCTCTCAGGGCGGGCGTTAGTGACTACTTATCCCCGTAAAGCCCACCACACTGCAAACAGGGAGTTTTTTGTATGTAAGACTTTGAATCTACCATCAAGGCAACAAAGTTCAATTACGTTTGTTCGAACCCTTTTTCTGTTTATAAACATAGGAAAATAAACCTTATTCTTATTGCAACACCGTCCAAATTAATTGCCTTAATTATGTACGTCTTATTGCACACTGGGCCTAACGAGATTATAGTGATGTAAGCATATCGTTACTAGTTTAGAAAATCTCTTATCTGATATTTCGAGATGTATGAGTTTGAACTTAATTCCCTTCACGTTTAAGTTTAAAATCGTTCTGACTGAAATAAGGATATACGAGAACTTTTCAAAGCAATGACGATATTATTATGCATGGGAAAGATTTCCGACCCTAATTTCCTCACATCAAGAAAACAAACGTTTAAATCGACGATATAGGTATTTTAGTATTTTATTTGACGGATTGATTATCTAATAAGTGGTTGTGGTATGACCTTGTGCTGTGTCCGTCTGGGTCGCTACCACATTCTTGTTCATTTTGTTGTGTTCCGGTGAGGGGATAGGACAACCGGTGAAATGAGTAGCAACAGAAGCATTACATATTTATATTAGTAACATCACTTGCAATATTTTAAATTCAAACAAGTTATTTAACGCTAACGTAAACGATTTTCGAAAACTGACAAAATGTATGGAATTGTCGACGCGACCGTCTGACAGGTTACGTCAGTCCTATACTTTTTGGATAACGAACGCCGAATGCATCTTGTCTTGTCCTGGTATCAATCGTAATCGCCAAAGGACGATAGCAAATACGCCGATAGAGAAAGTTAAATAAAAATACAGGGCACAACATGTTGCTTCATCTTGAATAAAAACAAGTAGGTACACTCTCGTATTTATGATATGTCAATAGTTAATTAGTTTCACCGTGTCTGCGATAAATATTGGCACAGTTTATCTAGGACTCAAGAGACTAATTGATATCGAAGACATTGTTATGTTACTTATTTTCTACAGTCACGCGATAACCTTTACTCAGCGTAGTGTTATCCAAAATGTAATTAAAACAACACATCATTATAAATACTCATTAGTTACTATGTTGAGTTTCACAAAAATAATGGCCGCATCAAGCGAGAGCACGTCAGTCGATTAATTAAACTAACCCTAATTAACGCTGAAAACTATTTGGTTCATTGCCAAGCGCGTCAATCTGTTCGGCTTTTAGCACAAATAGGTGACAAGGCCGGCCCGTTTATAAGATTTGCAAGCAGCCGGAGGCCCATAACTAAGAGCGTGCGTTAGATGAACACGTTAATGTATGGATGGACAGCTCTCGGTCTAGATTCAAGCCCATATTGAGATTTTTGATCCGTGACCATAAAGGTGATAAGTACCCCTTTGTTTTAATTTGGTATGTCATGTCATGGCTAACGAGCGCACAGGCCCCCTGATGGAAAGTGATGGAGTGCAAATGCGATGTCAACCCTGAGGTTTGTTAGATAATTCTCACAAAATCATTATTTCCTTGAAGCGATATTTCTTGTCGTATATTTTCCCATTCTTTTATTTGACGCAATGTAATTTTACCCCGTTCGGTTTTATCATCGTCGCTTTTGTTCTCGTTCGTCTTTTTACCCTGTCGCATTTATTCCCGTTCGATTTTGTCTCAGTCGCACTTAATCCCAAGAGTAATTTCATCGCAATGGAGGTAGGTTTAGGTTAGGTTCGTTTTACAGCAGGCCCGAAGTGCCAATTAACCCAGAAATACGAGCTCCGCGGCAGCGTATCTCCGTCAAGTGTGTCAAATTAGATTTTTAGAATTAGAAAAACGCGACAGTGAAAATATGGTTAACTGACCCTGAGTACGGCGGTAAGTTGAAATGCCTCGATGGTAGTCATCCGACTACCGCTTACGGTTGTCTATACCGAAACACGAAGTTATAAAGTATAAAACCAGTACGAGCGGCAGCGGTCCGACTTTCCGTCGAAGAATCGTTATCAAAAATGGGGAGTTTTTAAATTTGGCATGCCACTGAGACACCAATCTGCAATTTTGATTGGGGTTCAAAAATAGATTAATCGCGATGAAAGCGCGACTGACCTGAGAAATACAAGTAAGCAAGGGTCAAGTCGCCCAATAAATACTTAGAACCTTGTCATTGTAAATGTAATTGTATTTGCCATCCTTGACATTTGATGTTGTTTGAGAGTGAATATTCAGGCGTTTATTCCGCCCTCAGTGCCGGTCTCAAAACAATGAAGAACATAATTATAATTACCACCAACTTCTGACGTAATTAGAGGTAGAACTAGGAATACTTTCCAATTATTTCAGAAGTTGGTGGTAAATATCATTGTTTTCTGCATTGTTTTGAGAACGGTAGTGAGGGCAGTTGAAACTCCCGAATATTCACACTTGAAATTTGTAATGACTATGCACTAACGAGCTTACCTTTCTCGGTGGGATACTATATCCCTTGTCTTGTAACTTCGATGAAATTGGCAGCCAAGTTAACAACGGATTCCTTTCCCATATGTTTCAACGGATCTACGTGTATATTTCATCTAAAGCAGTAAATTTACTGGTTACATAAGATGCATCTCAAGTGTAGGCGGGGATGAGTCTGTTTCCTTGGAGCAATGGACGTGACAAATGCCATATTGTGCTGAATTAGGTCACTGGTTGATATACTGCGCGCTAAATGTCCACAGTTAGTCTTACTGTTACGAGTATGAATATGAATTCTGTTTAGCACTAAACGTCACGACGCTCAAATATATGTTTCTGTACTCAACTTACCTTTACCTTTTTTTTAGGCTTAAAGGGAAAAGAGCATATAGGTCACCCATAGACATTAGCAACCTCAAGACGCAATCTTATGCATTGCCAACCTTGAGGGACGAGGAATGCCTCTATGCTAGTTTTACCGATTGTCTTAGGGCCAGTTCAGACCCTTCCGGGCTGTTTGGAACTAATCTAGAAATACACTTTACTGAATACGACCTAAGATCTAAAAGACCTTTCCTCATAAGGGATGAGCCCGGTTGTCTTCACAGTCCGCTTGCAGTTGGCGTGCAGTCCTGTCGACCGCACACCGACTGGGAGCTAGCTGCACGTCCGCTGTTTTTCAGTTTTGATTCAGTTACATCAACTGCATCAGAACTAATTTACACATTTTACACTGGCTCTTACGTAACTCAATATTCGGTCTATCCAAGTAAATCTGTGTTACATTTTTCGTTTCAAGGTTGACGTGGAGATGCCACGCAACACAAAAAAAGACAGATCCATTTAACTTCCATAATTGTCGCGCAGGCTGAAACCGTTTAACAGACAAATATTTATAGGCTCTTTTTAGCACTTAATAATTGCCCTTGACTGATATGTTAACGGGGGTCAAGGAGCTCTCATGAGCTCACACAGGATGATAAGAGCGGTTTCAATACTTAATACATATTCAGTAATGTGCATATTCAATCGACAGCACGATAAATCGGTTGCTGTCACGTTGGCAAAACAGATATTTAATAAAATTAGCAAGCCTTAGTAAAGAATTTTCAACCAGCTTCAGATTTAGCAAAACTTTTTTTAGGAGAATCAAAAACGCTTACTTTATAAATTTTAGTCGCCATTGAAAGTGACTGATTGTTTGTCAGATATACCTACAGTAGCCGGTACAGACAGACTGCAAGATGGCAGTTTCAGTGCAGTTCTGATGCCAACTGCACTCGAACTTCAATTTTTGCAGCTGGGTTGTAGTTCAAAAGTGACAAAGCACTAAAGTGTGCAGCTACTTATAAAGCCAATAGTACCCACCGAAGTGTAGTAAACGTCACTGCAACTACTGCAAGACATTAGTGACCCGGACATAAGCAAGGCTTTTTTATCTTTGTTTCCATAACATAGGTTTGACATATTGCAGCTACCCACATACAAAGTGTAGAGCGATTTTCTCGTTCGAGGATACATGAAAAATGTTAGTGCAAAGAAAAGATGCATACTAAAACTGACGATAGCTGAGTGGTGACATTACAGGCGACGAATCGCCAAACTAGCTTGTATTCTCGCTAAGCACTTGATATACCACACCACTGCCTTACGTTAAGTAAAAAATCATGAATTAAAAAACAAACATCTGAACCTCTTTATTGTTTCTTTAACAAATACCTGACCACTAGTCCCACTGAACAAATAACTACTGCTTGTGAGGCGTAACTTACAAATACTTCTTGTAATGTCTTTTCCCTAATTAGATCCGCCGGCTGAGGATTGTTTTTGTTGACCTGGAACAAAGTATTTATTTAGATACGTTTTGCGTGGATTTGAGTTAAATGCTTGATAATGTCTTTAACCTTTTACCCACGGTCGCATTACTCTTTGTCCCACTGCTATTCAAACTTAAATAAACTTACAACTATTTTCAGATCCATTCTTGTTCCGCAACAGTAGGTAGATTACGTTTGTTGAGTATCTTTAGATGCTCGAAAGGCAAACCGCCCAGATATAGGACTGCCGCTAGACAGGGCTCTGTCGAGTAGCAGGGAGACCAAGGGTAAATGGGGATGTTTTTATCAACCCCGATAAGGAAATAGTTACTTATATAAGTTTAACGTATCTGTTTATGTGTGTGTCTCTGTAAAGTTTACACAGTAAACGGATCAACCAATGTGAGCGGGTTTTTTTTTAAAGAACGCTAGTTTGATCGGAATGGTTTTTAGCTAATTTTAATAAAATCGGTTGGGACGTGAGTATCAGGTCTGAGAGAAAAGGTCGTCATTATATCGAGGTTGTAATTTATTTAAAAAGTATTTTTTATAAACCATAATCTAGTATTTAGTCGCGGATTTCGACTGCAAACAAACAAACGGAACAAACAAAGAAACTTTCGTATTTACAATGTTAGTAAATCTGGCGACTAATTATATAGTAATTTTATTTGTTAGCCTAAGGGCCTGTTTCACAATCGATAACACAAAAGGCTTCGGTTACAATAGTACATTATGATACAAGTGTGCTAAGTTGACCATTGTATACAAGGCGCTATTGTGTGCGCACGAGCGGAAGCGAGTGCGCCACAAGAAAGCCGCGTATATTATGGTCACAGGCACACGTGTTACATACGACGTTTTTCAACACACTTGCGAAAAAAAAACAAGACTTCATTTTCTTTACTTAAAGAAGACATTTTCGTTAATATTAAACTTCACAATAATTAATCCAAACTATCTTCGTCACAACCGTCCATTATTTACGAAAAATGGCGGCTGGCGCGTTGTTTTTTTTTTCTTGCCGCGATACGGATGCGCGCGCAAGGCTAAGGCGCGAACGAGATCGGCCAACAGCCAAATTTAAAATGTAACAATTCATGTTTAAAATACAAATTACAGAAAAAATTAAATGATTTTAATGAAATTGAGTTATTTTTTAGTAATAAAGCTGATTTCACCAATTTATTGAAATAAATATGTAGATAATGTTATTTGCCGCATAAAAACTGTTTGTTGCTAAGAAAAAAAAAGGTATATAACCCGACTAAATTATATCGCTTCTTCTTCGTACTTACAACTTGGTACTAGGCTACAAATGTAAATTGTTTGGGTTAATAAACTAAAGGCACTTGTGCGTAATATACTGAAAAAGCACGCGTGTTTAATATCTAGGTTTATGAGCCAAAAATCGGTGGAATAAAAAGGTCGTTTTGAGCAAGTGTGTTGAAAAATATTTATAAACATTATAGATAATCTAGCGCTATTGGCCTCGTAAAGGTTGCCCATTTTATACATATTTGCCATAGTACAACTTTAAGTGATTTAAAATTTGCGGGTTTTAACAAATCTATATAATTATACAGGGTGTCTTGAAACTCTTGTGATTAATTTTAACAGTAGATAGGGTGGATTATTTGGATCATCCCTACATTGGTAATTTTTTTTTAAGTTAATATTTGACCGAGTTACAGACTGATTTATCATCGCCTTTCCTGACGATGCTCTTAGTGTGCCCCATCTTAACTAATTCATTCATAATTATGTGTCACAACGTATTGTAAATAAACAAACTGTTCCCTCTGAAAAATGATTGTGATCATGGTCAAAGCTTCCATGGGGTTCATAAAACTAAGACTTTATTCTGTAATATGAACGAAAAGAGGGTCTCTATTAAGGATAAGGGCCTAATATGTAAATAATTTAAATATGAAACTTACGATTGCCATTTTTAATCACACTCACACAGCTAAAATAGCACTTTTACTTTAAACTTCTTTTACGAGATCACGAATCATGCATTTATTTTATTCATTTGTACCACTTTCAGGGATAATTACGAATAAAAAACAGAACAATTAAAACGAATCACTACGTTGAGACTGTGGTTTGACAATTTGACATAGTATTTTTTTAAATCTTGAACCATTAAAACTCTTTATGAAAAGAGGTTTAGGTTTCTTTTATTCAAATAAAATTGTCCCTACACGTAACGTTTTATCAGAATTACATTTAAAGCTGATGTCATATACGTTGTTGAAAGATATTCGGATCCCAGAAGAAAGAGAAAACATAAAATTGCTTCGTAAGAAGAGGTCGACGTGGTGACACTACAGTATTCTTAAGAAGCAACCATCATTTAATGGTGGTCATTTAGTTGGGAGTAATAGTTTATTAGTCAGAAGGTTTTGGGTAAACATTGGATGATGTTGCCAAAATTCCACTCCATCAAACACCATCATTTTTTACAAACCTAAGTTACCGACTTGCTATACCTTTGCCACCAGTGCTTGATGATCTACATTGTCTGATGCTATTGCTGAAATGCAAGGCCCCTCTACTCAACTGGCATGTCTGGCATCAAGTTCAGCCCGTGCCTGACTAGCGCAGCTATTAAGCTGCAGGGTTTTGTCCCTTTGTGAAAACATTTAAGCATATTGATGGCTTCCTCTACCTTGCTTATAACTGCATAACGTTGGGCCAAGTCTGTAGATTTACCTTGAGTGTTCGTGTGCGTTGGTGAATTGGTCATGCTACTCTCCCGTATAGGTTCTATTCGCATAGCATAGCGTGGCTATAAATCCTAGTAATAGATTTAAGTACTGAACTTAAGAAAATGGACACACGCATGTACATGCGAAAGAATAGCCTTGTTTAAGGATATATTTAAAGCATTTCATGATTAAAAGGATTATAGTTATTAAGAAAATAAAAAAATATACGGAGACATTTTTTTATTATCTGTGATCGGTTTTTAAAGTCATAATAGACGGACGTCATTCAAACAATGTAAACAAACATCACAATATAATACATTTATTATTATTTATTATATTACAGAGTATTTTAAACATTCGACCTTTTCCTTATTACCTAGACTTCAAGTAATACAGCAACTTCCTGCATGACCCTTGTTTCTAGAGTAGATTTGCTGAACACAATCACATTAAAATTATTGATAAGGGCTTCCACACTTCCAATAATGAGTGTCTACAATAAATGATTGTGCCGCCCCGTGATCAACCTCCTGGAAAATCTCACCACACATATATGTGTGATATTTATCACACATAACTCGAAAGTGAAATGGTCTCATTAATATTTTAATTTAATCATAAAAATATGGTCAATTTGTAAACAAATACATTTTACATGACCACAGCTGTCTTCGAACGTAGGTGTCAGCTAGATATCTAAAATCTATGTACTTATAACGTAAAATATTGAGGTTTTATATGTTGTATGTAAAGAGGTTGATATAGCTATATTTTCAAACATTGTTGAAAACAGGTAACGGGTATTGTATCCCAATTGGTTCGAGTAAATATAAACACTGCAGTGTCGCTCAACTTTTTCTTCGAACTACGGTCCTACTACAAAAGTCATAGTGCAAAGTCACGCTAAAAACATACTTAAACAAATATATTAATGAAATAAGTTAGTACCTATACTCGTTTTTTAAACCGAATATAATAAATAAAACCGGGTTAAAAGGTATGACTTTTTAGTCAAGGTGTGAGTATTTTTCTTATTAACCTTTTTCGATCCATCTTGACTGCCGTACAATTTTTAGTGACAGACATTAAAATAGTTGCTCTATGGTGAAAAATAAATGTCATAAAATCGTGTTAATCGTGGTTCGTTAAATAAAATTCTATGAAGTATTGAAATAATAAATGCAGTAAGTATGTTGCACTTTTTGAACTGCCAAAAATGTATTCAAAGTACTTAACAATTATTTAAATAAGTATTGCTGTTATTGTTTTAGCATAAAGGCGGCATGCATGCCGTTGACGAAGGAAGGTGAATGAGATGTTGAGGAATATAATTTACAGCAGTACCCGAGGTATCTTACTTAATAATATTATCCTACTATAATATTGTGTGTGCGTGTGTTAGTTTGTTACTCCTTGACGCTACATCGGCTCGACAGATTTGGATGAAAATCAGGATGCACATAAGTTATACCTTGGATAAGTTAAACATTCCCGTGGGAATTTCGAAAACCGAATTTGACGCGGACGAAGTCGCGGGCAGAAGCTATTAAATTATAAAGTTGGTATGTTTGCATGTTTGGGTGTAGGTATGTATGTTATGTTACTCAATCAGGTTTCAACCACTGAACGGATCGGGGAGAAACTGGGCACACAAATTATACTTCAATAAAGGTGGAGGTTCTATTGTATGTTCACCGGTTTCGCCTTCAATTATGGACCGATTAAAAAAATAAATTGTTTTATACAGTAGGTATACTTACGAGGTGGTCGCATTGTCACGAAATCTGAATCTAATGAGGGGATCCCACAAGAATTGAGGGAAATGGTCAAATATTATAGGCTTACATATGTCGATTTTAGTATTTTTAGTTAGTAATGCAGCATTATTTGCATTCTGAAAGTGTCATTTAGTGAAGTGGAACTGATGATGAAGACCACAGATTCCTCAACAGTACCTATTTTAAGGCTGGCGATAAGATATCTCTATTAAGATAGTTGAGCGACTATAGTGAAGAACGTTTAACATGACTATAATGTTCCAGCGGCGTTGCTTGCGTGGAGCTCGAATGTCTTACAGTTTCATATTAACTAAGAAGTAGGACTACATAATATCTTATTATGATCACTAAAAAGTATAATAAGTGTTTAAAAAAAAACTGCCTTCAACCACAAAAAATAAATTTAAAAATTGTATGTATAGGTAAGTCCAACTGAAGTCGGCTTTTGGTTAATATTGTGAGTCGACTTCAGTTGGACTTACCTATACATACAATTTTTAAATTTATTTTTTGTGGTTGAAGGCAGTTTTTTTTTAAACACTTATTATACTTTTTAGTGATCATAATAAGATATTATGTAGTCCTACTTCTTAGTTAATATGAAACTGTAAGACATTCGAGCTCCACGCAAGCAACGCCGCTGGAACATTATAGTCATGTTAAACGTTCTTCACTATAGTCGCTCAACTATCTTAATAGAGATATCTTATCGCCAGCCTTAAAATAGGTACTGTTGAGGAATCTGTGGTCTTCATCATCAGTTCCACTTCACTAAATGACACTTTCAGAATGCAAATAATGCTGCATTACTAACTAAAAATACTAAAATCGACATATGTAAGCCTATAATATTTGACCATTTCCCTCAATTCTTGTGGGATCCCCTCATTAGATTCAGATTTCGTGACAATGCGACCACCTCGTAAGTATACCTACTGTATAAAACAATTTATTTTTTTAATCGGTCCATAATTGAAGGCGAAACCGGTGAACATACAATAGAACCTCCACCTTTATTGAAGTATAATTTGTGTGCCCAGTTTCTCCCCGATCCGTTCAGTGGTTGAAACCTGATTGAGTAACATAACATACATACCTACACCCAAACATGCAAACATACCAACTTTATAATTTAATAGCTTCTGCCCGCGACTTCGTCCGCGTCAAATTCGGTTTTCGAAATTCCCACGGGAATGTTTAACTTATCCAAGGTATAACTTATGTGCATCCTGATTTTCATCCAAATCTGTCGAGCCGATGTAGCGTCAAGGAGTAACAAACTAACACACGCACACACAATATTATAGTAGGATAATATTATTAAGTAAGATACCTCGGGTACTGCTGTAAATTATATTCCTCAACATCTCATTCACCTTCCTTCGTCAACGGCATGCATGCCGCCTTTATGCTAAAACAATAACAGCAATACTTATTTAAATAATTGTTAAGTACTTTGAATACGTACGTAGGCGGTCTTTAGTACCTAGGTACCTAATTGCGATAATTAATTCTACGCGTTCGGACTTGCAGAAGCTAATTCAGAACAGTCTGCATGCCAAAGCCTTTGCTTTACAAAATGTGGAGCATAGGTAGTTAATTTTGATCCTTGTTCATAAGCTATGGGGTCCTAATAAATCCAAACTTTCGACTGTTGAGGCGCGAGCCGTCATCTTGAGTTGATGGGCCTAAATTAGTTCGTTTTCTAATAATTCCTCAACAGTTGCTCCTACGAAAAAAATGTGTAAGTATATGAGAAGAATAAAGAAAAGGAAATTGTGCACAGTTTGTGAATATATGTTTTTTTATATTCAGATACTAGCATCGGAAGAAAATTTTGTTTACAAAAGCGCAAAGGCAAGAGAAAACAAAACGGTAGCATGATGAATTTTATGCTGGGCTTTACGTTAATATGTGTAGCTACAGTCGTTATAGTATTTTATAAGCTGCACGCAAAATAGGCGCATACCTAAGTCGTCAAGTTGCGGAAAAGAGCCCGCCACAACCTATTTTATAAGCTTTATTTTACTTTTTTTGTTTGTTCATATGTATGATTGGGTCGCATCTAGCATGCCAATTTTAAACCAGTTACGGTTATTAAAAAAAGCGCTAATAAGTGGTAAAATATAAAATGTTTTTACTTTGTATCTGTAAGAAAACATAATGTGCAGCCGATAAGCTGGTCTGATGATGAAGTTGAATGGTGGCCAATATTACGTACGTTGTGGCATTTTATTATACAGATGCAGATAATAGTAATATTTTCTTTTTTAAGGTAAATTAAGGCGTGCAACACGACTTTTATATTTAAAAAAGGAAACAGAAGAACGAAAACAATTATTGAAGGAAACGGAAGCTAAATCTCAAAATTCAAGAGAAGAGAATAGTAACATTAAGTTCTTATTTCATACTAACATTATAAATACGTAGCTCAGAATCCGAAAGTTTGCTTTTTTTCAGCTTTTATTTTAACTTGCATTGTTGGTATGTATGTAAGTTGTCCGTTAAAATTTGCAAATCAATTTTGAGCCAGTTCCCGTTAATGGAATGGGCTGAAACTTGGACCTCATAATATGTAAACCCGATGACAATGCAATATTATGGTATCTAAGAGCTGATCTGATGATGGAGTCGGAAATTGGCGATAGGATTTCCGCTATATTTAACGTAGATCCACCGTGTTGGGACTTTTAGTATAATATGATGATGATGATGATGATGATGATGATGATGATGATGACGATGATGATGATGATGATGATGATAATGATGATGATGGGTAGGAACGAGACGAACGGAGAATATACAAGGTTCTTAATGGTAGGTAGCTCACTGAGTTTGAAGTAGCGTGAACTTCTTTTAATATGTTCGTTAGTTTCTTTAATCCACCATAATTTCAACAAGCAAGCAGAGATGTTTGCAAACTCGCTTTCTAGTTTGGTCCTTATTTATATTATGTTTCTGTTCCAGGCAGCTACGTCGGTGTATGTAACAAACGAACTCTACCATTGGAAATGTATACATATTTTACTTCCACAATGCTGAACTGACAGATATATTTAGACACTGTAGATAGCATGATGTAAAGCCCGTTTAACGCACAAAAGTTAGGTTAGGTTAGGTTTTACGTCGTACCACAGATTCAATAATAGTTACTACGTCGTACCAAGTGGTCGTCTGAACACGCAGGGAGCGTAAAGCGGCCAGACTTCGGCTGATGATAACGCTACGTGAGATTCTTCGGTATCCGTAGATGGATAGTTCCTGAGGGAATAGCGATACACGACTTGAATGCGGACGGAGTCGAAAAGCTAGTTGTTCATAAGTTTCTATCAACGTAGACAAACTATTCCATTCAGCGTCACGCCCTGTGATACGAGTCCGATTTGGTTTGGTGGGCAATATGTTTATGACTTTCTACAACCTCTGTTATCTATAAGTGTACTGTGTAGTACTAAGCATACTATTCTTTATTTTATCTAAACGAGCGTCCCCATCCCCACTGAGAGCATTCGCATGCAATGAGCATTCGGCGCGAACTTTGAGTGGTGTGTAAGCTTTTTAACGGTCGGCTCAACGTCCATACCACTCGAATATTCACGCGAATGCTCTCAATGGGGATGCTCCTTTATAAATATTCTTATTCTTATATTTTTTTACTGGGGCTGCATACAACACTGTACAACAACATTTCTTTACACGTGTTATCGTAGGATGCCATCTATTTGGCATAATTTTTAACGAAATAACGTTGTCCGAAACGTATTAGGAATATCAAGTTTTGCATAATTTATTTACGTCGAATCTTAAATTTGCTGAAATTTTATTTGGCATAAATCTATATTATTCGAATGATTGTTTACGCGGATGATATGTTCGCATAATATTGGTACGCAAGAATTTTATTATGCATAATGTTGTTTAGCATATCTGTAATTTAACGGAACTTTGATAGCCCGAAATCTTGTCCGAATTTATGTCCGAAACAACACTATTTCTTGAGTATTGTTAAAGTAAAATAACTGAATTTTGCGTTGTTACGTGTACGTTAAGTAGGTGTAGGTTAGGTCAATTTGAAAAGAAAATAGGTTAGAGTTGTCTCCAGACGCGAAACGCCAAACTACGCGGAATAGGGTCTCCGCTTCGCGGAGCCCCGTCGACACCGCCCCAGGCAGCGGGACATATGGTGAATCTCCTCGATTAGGTCATTATTAGGTTATGTTAATATTAAATAATATTAATAAGTAAATAAAAAATAAATACTTATCATCTATTATTTGTTATATTACACACCACTCAAAGTCGCTCCTTTAGATAAAATAAAGTATAGTATGCTTAGTAATAACATACACAATACGTATCCATTTTCTACATACTTACAAAGAAATGTACCAGTTTGGGGTTGCTGTTGACTCTCCCTAGCAACCCCAAAGATTAATTTAAGAATTTGTTATTTGTTAAAACATAAAAACCCTGAACACCGAATTTAGGCTAGGTACTATAACCAAAATGGAAAAAGTCGAATTTATTCTGTCGACATGTTGAGCAAAAGCTTTATTCTCTTGATAAAGTACAGCATACGCTCGCAAAACAATAAAATGCACAAGTGTTTTAGTTCATTTGTGCTCTCGAGCTACGAAGGTACTTTTAAAACGAAGTGTGTACTAATTCAGTACATGTTGGATACAACAGCGTAATATTTTAATTAATCATAATTTCTTAAATTCAAGGTTGCTGGGGAGATTGTCCACGGAAACCCCAAATTCAGATCATTTTTACTCTCGATCTATGGAGGTACATTTAAATATAGTGCGTATTAATTCAGTAAATATTGGGTACAACAGCGTGACGTATTAATAAATAACAAATTCTTAAATTAATATTTGTAGCTGCTGGGGACATGCTCCACAGCAATCCCAAACTCAAACAATGTGTACTCTCGCATGATCTACTTGATCGAACTTCTGCTACTGAAAAGTTGCACTAGTTTGGTCAACCGGACTAACAACCGGACTACTGCAATTAGACCCGTTTTTATATCAGGCCCGAAGGTCTAAAAACACTCAAAAACCGGAGCTCCGTCGACGCTCGGGCTCGGGCTCTGTTCCCGTGAGTTTGATTTTGAAAGAGAATTATACGCAAAATCAGTCGTGGTGTGAATACGGGTGAATAAAATGAACCATAGTCACACCGGTGTGGTAAATTGGTGGGACTACGGATCAGACAAGGATCTATTGAGGTACATTTCTTTTTAATAGGTACAAGTTTCATTTCATATTGTGTACATTAGCGTTATGCTTTAAAATAATTTATAACAGACGGTAGGGTGTCCAAGAAGCATGACATATCTATAGTTCCTTCGAAGGAACATTCAAAGGAACTACCGCGAATAATCTGACCCTTTTTAGTTTCCTGGCCGTACTAATGAGTTCAAGATATTGTGCTTAAGATGTTCTTAAGGCATTTATTTGTGATGATCAGTCCACAGATTAGAACACAAGGTGCCACAGAATAAGTGCTATTAAACTATTAAAAGACTTATGTTTGGCCTTTTTATTTATGAAATTCATAATAGAGATATATGGCGTAAGAATGAAAGAATACCATAAGGGCATCTATGGTATTCTTTCATTCTTACGCCATACGTAGGACGTCATAAGGTTTGGATAGATTGTCTTTGGTCTGTGTCTGTAAAGCCCAAAGACTTCCAACAGGTCCATTCTCGACCTTCAATTTGACGTTGTGACCGTGACATTTGAAGGAGAAAAAACAGCGTAGTTTCTGTTTCATTTCCTCTTCAGAATCCGTAATCTAAAACGCAGAGAAAGATAGCTGGTGGAAATTTTAACTAAGGGCCGGTACAGACGGACTGCAAACTGTCAGTTCGAGGGCAGTTCTGATGCAGATGACGTAACTGCATCAAAACGTACGTACGTCAACTGCACTTGAACTGCCATTTTGCAGCTAGGTTGCAGTTCAATGCTGTCCATCTGTACCGGTTCTTATAGTCCAGGTTCTATGTTAGTAGGTACTAATTCTATGGGGTATGTACCTACCACGTTGATTTAAGTCTATCAGAAAAGCAGGATTTACAATGGGAGTCTTTAATGACATAAGCACATCAAGTTCGCAAAAAAAAAGTTGGATTTTTGAACACACACGGCTGGCTATGGCTACAGCAAGACATTTTTTTCTTCTTGTCAGTTTATTTATTGATTTATGAGGATTTTATTTGTAAATGTGTAAGATAATTTAGTTTTGATCGTATACTTCGGCACAGGGGAAAGTTTGTGTAAGGCTTCTTACAGACAAGCGGCATTTAGGCCGACAGGTGGTGACGGCTGCAGTAGCCTCTGCCGTTGGCAACATGCCGCTCGTCTGTAAGAAGCCTAAGGCGACTAACAAGCGACTAGGCAGCTGGTAACTGTTATTTATTGCTCTAAGCCTGGAACATGGATAGATTGAATATGTACTACTTACGCATATCGGTTCCATGGCCTGGGATCACATACAAATTATAATCAAATATGCGACGGCCTTTATATCCCGACTGTTAGCTATGTACCGCCATGAATGACCATAGAGATCAATACGGACGGCGGACGGCAATAAACGGATCGTTTATTTCATGTCCATCCGAACTTTTTGAAGTAGGTATATGACAGTAGCTATTTATCAAAGAGTTGAACTTGAACTTGACCATGAAGTCTATGATTTATGGTTGTCATTTCATCAGATGTCATGTTAAACTAAATTTCAGATTTCCAAGTCTGAATTATGTTTGCTTAAAAACAATTATGTGGTATATTTTAGAGAAGAAAGAAATGGTAAATGTTCAGATCTCAACATCCCTATGAAACAAATGATACAATCAGGTCTCGGCAGTGCATACCTTTTCCAAGAGATCTAGTGATCATTTCATAACCCGCTAAAATGTTCAGTTGCAAAAACGAAAATACAGTTGGTAAGTTGCATTTAAATTAATCTTTTTTTATAATGTTAACTTAATTTTAATTTACATGGAGCGAACTATTTACATACCATGTAAACAACGAATGGTCTCAGGTCATTGACCTCGAACTTGGAATTTTGACGTTAGTTACTACGAACGTTTGGAGTAGTATAGTATCAACGTCAAAATGTCAAGGTCAAGATATCGGCTGCGACACATCAAGAAACAAGATGAACATAATTAATTTTTTTTTTTTTTTTTTTACTAACAGAAACAAAAATGAACCATACCCCCGTGATCAGAATCGTGCGAACTATTACCCCGCCAAATTTCTCACAAGAGTTTCAAGACACCCTGTATATTTTGAACTGGATACGACCCCACTCTATCGCAGCTGAAGCACGACTAGCAAACATTATAAAAACAACTGTGCAACAGAGATAACGCTCTACGAAGCCGAAATTAGCCGATTCTCTCTTTCCAAAGGTCGATGTGCATTATTTACGGCCGGGCACGGTACATACTTTTCGGTAAAGTAAAACATCATAAAGAAATACACACATATAATCTAGAAAGCTATAACTTTGCAGAGTGTGAAGTCTCCAATACGAGTGGTAACTGAGGCAACTCGAGAGAAGGCCGGAGTCTAGCAGTCAGGCGAACATAGACGAGATTTTGCTGTTAAATATTAATCAGGAGAAGAATCTTGTACAAGTCTAACGCTCTTATTCATAAACGGGCAATAATATCTAAAGTGTGCTTCAAATCGTCCCTTTACTTTCTCAACCTCTTATCTGATCAAATATTTTGGTAGGACAGTAGTCTTTTCATACCTTGGAACATGAGTTATTTTTCTGTCTAACTATTCGATTGGATAAGAGGTTGTCAAAGTAAAGGGACGAAATATGACTTGTCCTTATCTGTCATCGTGACATTTTAATTTGACAGAAAGAGACCAAGAATACTTTAACCTCTCATTTGCTTAGGAGCCGATCTGCTCGCACAATTTGAATACCTTTTTGTCATTTTTTTAACCTTATTTTTTCGTAATATACTATCGTAATCCGAATCGTATCGAACTTGGTAGTTTTTTCACCTCCCGCATACGAGGGGTTAACTTTAATAGGATTATTAAATGGTTATGATTAAGGGGGTAACAGTTATTGCAAAAAAAACTTCCATAGAGCAAATCCTGGTCTGTATTCATGTTGATCCCGGGGCTCTGTCCTACTCTGTAAAACCTAAAATCATTTGACATGATATGTTATTGTAAACGTTATCAAAGCTCTTATTTACTTGATATGATAACATAACATGTCGAAAGTAATACTGCTACTTAGGAAAATTTAATTTAGTATATTTTAAAGTAATAGCGAAACTGCAATGTAAACTTTACCTTATTAAGAATTCCCTTCATAGTTTTCATTTCCGCTCTGATACTATTAACGTTGACAAGCATTTTCTTCGCGGCATTCTTCAGTTTTAGTAGGGTGGGGGAGTCAGGCGGTTCAAATTTTATTTGGTCCTGGATCTTTTTGAATTCCCGTAGAGTGTACTGCAGTGTGGCTTCCAAGATATATAACTGCTGCAGATGGGTCCCCAGAGTTGTTAGACAGTCTAATACACTGAAAATAAATGGAAAACTTGGTTAGGACAACCACTACCAATGGGATACCTAATGGAAATCACTCTTTAATTCACATTCTAACAGAACAGTCAGATCAAGTAATTTAATGTCCACCAAACTTAACGTTTGGTAAAGACGAGTTTAACGTGAAACGTCACTGCCAAGATACAAGACTATTTATTGGCAGAAAGTGGGTACAGTCACGTCCAATAATATGGACACAGTAAAACTTTCAAAAATATGTAAACACGACTCCGCTGCAAGGCAATAAGGTGTATATATATCGGAAAACTTGTTAATGTATATATTTATGACGCTGACTGTACCTATTACAAATGATGTCATGATATATAAGAGTCCCACCACAGTCTGCCAGTGTGGCATATACAATAAATAGTAGCATAATATACACCGAGGGATAAAGCACTGTTTCCTGAGCGAAACGCGGAAATTAAAACGGAATCCTGAGTGCAGCAAGCGCTTCAAGCTCGCCCAAGGCGAAAACACCTTTATCACAAAGGATTAATTTACTTTTCTCACCTTTTGCCTAACCATAAAAAGCAAGGACGTACTAGAAACAACGTTTTATTAAAACTCAAAGTTATTTAAAAAAACACACAAATTGTAGTTTTTCATACAAATTCAAATCTCATTATTAACCAGCGAGTTATGAAATTCAGTACCATATTATAACCCGGGTCATAATATGGTACTGAACCTCATTATAACCTGCTGGTTAGCCGATGGGTATAATGATATACGTTATAGGTGTAAAAAATATATTGAACTATTCTAATAACATATAATTTGAAATTAGCAATGCATAACTAAAACAGTAATACAAATTTTAAATTTCTTGGTCAAGATATTCAAAAGTTGTGTAAATATCAAAAGAAGATAGTCATTAATTATGGATACATAATTATAATTTTGCCGTACCTATAATTTTGTAATTTTTGCGCGTACAATCCTGCGACAGCGTTTAAATTCCAACCTTTAGTATGGAATTTACGAAGCCCAGACATTAACCTCTGTTGCTCAAAAGGCATGGTTATTCCTAACTTAATCAAATCAGCTTCATCCAGCAGAAGGAATGTTCTCAAATCTATTCCGCTTTCATTTATTATTGGGGCTAATCTTTCGCATCTCATACCATATAGAAGATGATGAATCTCGTTTGTGTAAGTAGGCCTGAAACAAATAAATATCATTAGAATGAAAAAAAAAACACCAATCACAACAATAAAAGCAACGTCATAAGACCAATTCATAAGAGAAATTCCCGTTTGTAGGTGTTTTCATACTGCAGTATATGGGGCGGTATATGGGGCGTCCCCATGCTTAATAGCGTACCCACAACAGCGCGACGCAGGAGTTTTTAGTATAGGAACGCGCCGCTTCCGCAATTAGTGCGTTTGGGGCTTAAAAATATATAATATTACAAACAAGTTAAAAAAATAATTTTGTGATTGTGCACATTTCATTTGCACTTTTCTTTTCAAGTATTTACTAATATAAATGATATTATGTTTGTAACAAACTGCATGCGATAACTAACTTACTTGAACCCTTTTTCAGTACCAGGATAGAAGTCGTGCCAGGAAGTTATATTACTACTCAGATTAACATTCACATCATCCCCCGTTTCATCTGGTCTTAAATACTTATTTAGGGTTGCTATGACTTCTTGGTGGTCATGTGAGTGTGCTATCTCTAAGGGAGTGCGACTAGACTTGTCTACTTCAGTCATTCTAGCCCCGTGAGAAATGAGTATTTCCAGTATTTCAGTTTGGTTGTGGTGGACTGCCCAGAACAGTGCCTGTGGACACAAACATAGCGGGATCAACTACTGCTACTTGCATGCACAGAAATCAACCGAAACTCTAATAAATTGAAAAAACTGGCTTTAGGTAGGTAACCCAAATGAATTTACATAAGACATCCCATTTTCACATAATATGTCAATTCGCATAAAATTTGTAAACATTTAACAGTAAAATTGAAAAACTATTAAGGCCAATCAAGTGAGAAGAAATTTGCTATCAGAAAAATCAAGGAAAGTATACAAGAAAAGTTAGTTATTGTTTATTATTGTCATTATCATTGCTTGTATAAATACAATATGTATGCATTGGTATATAATTAGCTCTGAAGAATTGTGCCTGTCATTAAAATGCTCACTCCTTTAGAGACTTCATTATATTATCCCTGTTGCATGCATAACTATTATTGCTATATTGTAACATAAATATCTATACATAGTGTTTTCCATCCAAAAAAAAGACATGACCCACACAATTTGAATTTGTAACGTTGAATAGTGGTGTCAATATATACTGTAAAAATTAAGTATGAGGGCCTGTCCATGCACGATGGATGAATTGATGAATTGAGTTACTACAGTGGAGATACCAATGTTAAAAACAATGTTTATACTTACAGTCCAACCTTGTTGATCTCGCATTTCTATGTTGACTTGCTGTTCTATCAATTTCTGAACCAGCTCTACTCTCCCACTCCCTATCGCCCTCATGAGAGGCGTTTGCCCATATTTGTCACCAGTGTTTAAAATACATTTTTTTCCCACAAGATTATTGAAAATGTTGAGGATTGTATCATTAGTAGCACTACTGTTGGAACATGCCACCATTACAGGAGATACAGAGTCTGCAAATATTAACTTTAAGTTCGGAAATATTGTAAAATATTGACACATTAATATATACATAAAATATTGTTTTCTACATGTTCTAGATATTCATAACACCTTTTAATATGAATGGAATGTCCAAACTAATAATAAATGTAACACAACAAAACAATAACAATAACATTTTGGCAGTCTACAATTTCATATGCATATCGCATGTTTAAGCGCAATTCACACAGCGGGCGGGAGCGGGTCGGACGCCGCGCTGGTGATCGCAGGATCGGACGGTGATGGCTATATAGAGTAGAGTCGCGGGCCCGTCGCGGGTGCGGCGGGTGATAGGCATTCTCACAGAGGGCGTTGTAAATTCTACTTTATACACTCGCCATTACCGTCCGATCCCGAATGCCCGCCTGCGATCACCAGCGCGGGGCCCGCCGCGGTTCGGCGCTCTGTGTGAATATGACGACCGGCGCGGCTCCCGCGATGCTCGGCGCCCGACCCGCTCCCGCCCGCTGTGTGAATTGCTCTCTAGTTGGACAAGGTCACAATGGGGCAATAACATGGCAGAGAGTAATGAAGTCACCAATAGAATTCTGCTGTTTTTTTAGTTATATTGCAAAATGGAAGAATTCATTTATCTCTATATATGTATATGTTTAAATTTATATCTTGTAAAATATTAGCATTAAAAGTTTATTAGGTATATAATTATATATAACTTTAAGTAGAAATGGTAACTTTCGTTACATTATCGTGGAATTACCCAATATACAATATGTGCCCTTGTTTACCAAACATAGTTAGTTATGTTACCTGCATCCAAATTAGGGTCAGCACCATGCTCCAGCAGAAAGTTTACAATTGTATCCTGCGCATGGAAGCATGCGTGCATGAGCGCTGTCCATCCACTGTCCAGCTTCACATTAGCATTGTTGTTAAGATCTGAAATTTTACAGGTACAGCTTAAGTATACGACAGAAATTATGAATCATACCTATTCTAATCACAACTGATTGATGAATTTTTATATACCAGATTCTTAATATGCTGGAATTTGAAATAAAATTAGAACATTGTTTATTATCATTAATCATTTCCCAATATTTCAAACCTGATGTTTTAGGGATCTGGTAATAAGAGTAACTCGGTATTTAAAAAGGTATTTTGGGATTGAGTGGGATATAATACTATACTATACTAAGTATATGATAAAAAATAATTATGATAAAAATATTAGGGGAGATTCTCACAGAAATTGACTAAGGTCCAAACTAAGATCTAGGCTTGTACAATGATACAATTACTTATATCCTCATTCAATATTCTTTAATAAGAACAAATAGATTTAGCATGTTATGATGGAAATTTAAATTATCCATACAAGAATGTCCTCTACATCGGGCAGAAATCGCCTAAAAATCCTTGGTCAGGACAAGGATATAGATAAATAAATACATTGAAAACAACCAAGACTCGGAAACAAATACTCGCACTCATAACACAAATATTTGCCCATACCGCGAATCAAAACCAAGCTTCGTAGGTAGGGTCACTATCAACTAGGCCAACTCGTATATCGTCATCTAGCCCTATATTTAAATAGCTCATAAGCTCTTATTTCATACCCTAAAACACAGGGCCAACCGCAAAATATAGAATATCAGGCATCTCTAATTGTACATGAATGACTTGGGAGAATTACTTGTCATAAAAAATGAATGTCCATTAATATCCATCTTACCACAGGTAATTATTGTTTCAACTTGTGCCAGGTTCCCATTTATGATAGCATCTTGTAAGTTGTTTTCAGTCTTCTTCCAAGCACTTTGCTGCTGGACGGGATTATATTTTCTCACCTGAAATTGATCAAGAAGGGTGGTTAAAAAAATCTTCCAAAAAACTTGAACCCGCATCTTGAAAAGGTACCTAGTAAATAAAAAAATCTTAACCAGTTTTATGAAATGTTTTATGAATACACGAAACGATTTTAACTTGGTATGTGTAAATAATAAAAGAAACTCACCGGTTTTTCATAAAATCCATAATCATCACTATCTGAATCTTCGTCAGAGAGACCGGCGGGTCGAACTATAGGCATAATATTTAGTAATGAACGGATCTGTAGTACAAGATTTCCATGAAATTTAAGGTTTATTACAAGTTTCTTATGCGGACCCCACAAAGTGAGCACTATGAATGTGCTGTGAATAGAAATAAAACTAAAATTACAAGTTTTCGCTACTGCAAAATTATTTTATTTTGACACTAGACATGACATTAATGACACTATCTATGGTCCGAATTGTAGAAAATGCACCACAGACTGTATGGGTAACGCATCACGGTCCGAACTGTGCTAATGTGCTAAATTAAGCCATTTTTCTTTAAAAAAATTGTGTCTAACACGTGAAAAAAAGATGCTAAAAAGATTTTATCCCTGCCAAGCTACCTGCCAGAATGAAATTATAAAACCGAGATGTTTGTAAAATAGGTACTTATGTCTAGGGGGTCATGTTACTTAATTGTTTACCTTCTCCAATTCTCCATGACATAAAAAAGGAAATCCTAAGGAATTATTCCAAACTTTGAGATGTTTTCGCAGTAGAGTCCGACCAGAGACTGGTGAAACAAAAAAGGCGGCAAATTCAAAATTTCACTAGCTTGTAACACGAAATGCATAGCGACTGGATATGTCACGGATAGGTAGGTACCATGCAGGTAGTCATAATGTGACAGCATGTTTCATAGGTAAAATTGTTGCCATATTGTTATGCTTGTGTCACCATCACCACTCGCTGGTCGGACTCTAACGCACACTGGGAGGCCATTTGCAACGTTAAATGATGGCGCATGTGTAATTTATTTAGTTTTGTATTATTGTGTATTTAGGTGTTCAAAGTTCTTTTCTGTTACTGATTTTCCCTTTTTATGCCTTTGTGTTGCAGTTATAGAAGACTTAGACTTATTTCGTGTATCTGGCATCTTACTTCTCGTTTCAAATGGACTCGCAATGGTACCCAGGTTAAAACTATCTTGACCTCTGTCCTACATATCACCTTACAACGTTGCTTCTCTAGGAAGATTGGATTGTATTTTATTGCTATATTGATTTATGCTTAGGTATATACATATACTTGACACTGGCGAAATCACTTCATTGTGGAAACGCCATATCCCAGCGGTAGTAGCAGTTGAAGTCGCCGCGGGGTAAAGAAAAATAATAATCGCACACTGATTTGTTTCTTAAATACTCATAGGTTACCATTATTTAATTAGCTGTAGAGGGAAGCTGTGAGTTAGTTATTCAGGTGAAGGCGTTTATGAATCTTTTCATGTCAAAGCTGGATAACGTATTGACATGTTTCTTGCATTGAGGTTAGTCGAACAGGCTACCTTCTGCGTAGCAAAATTGGTTTATTGTTTTATACGCATAATATAACTGAGGACGCAGCTTTAATACCTAACCTATCTCAGTCCGAGTTGTGTACCACAAGCTGCGTGCATAATTTGCCGCTTAAACTTATTCAAACACATCTGACATCGGAAGCCCTTGGAATAACACGCAATTTCTTTGCTGTAGCCGTAATTCATTAAGAAAATGAAATTGCTTTCCCCGTAATGGGCTACTTGAATTAATGCCTCTTTTTAATTAGCGTTAAGCGAGGTTCTTAGGGAAAGTTGACAGTTGTAACTGCGCTAGACTTATTTTTAACCAGTACCTACGCCAGTATAAATAGTAAATAGACAAGGGTATTTTTATCCAAATGCATGAAATAAAAATAAGGGAAATGCAATGCTACTCTAACGTTCTTGACAAATAATTATTATGACATTTTCACACCACAGCTCTAAATTGCCCAATTATATATCATGCAAACCTCAGTTAAAGCAAGTCCCACATTTGCTCAGGATTCAATATCGCGCCCGTGACATAAAACAGTGCTTTATCCCCTCGGTGTATAATCTACTATTATTGGTTCAGAAGGTGAAGTGGAACATCCATTTTTTGATCACATGCATACAAAGACTCATTTATATGTATTCGGACCATATTGATTTTGATTTCGGTCTGATGTGTGGACCCAGACAAGATACCTCCTCTGCACGGCTAACACAAGTTGCCCGTGACTCTGTTGTCGCTCGGATCTCCCTTTCTATCTATAGTCAGTAGCGATAGAGACGCCCTGAGCGACAAGAACGAAAATACAACTTTTGCTACCCGTTATGTTAACCACTACTGAAATCAAAGAAAGTGATTAGGATTAACATAGGCGCTTATGTCAGTTCCATACATTATGACTGTTTTTAAACTCGGACAGAATACGAATAGAAATCGAGTCGAGTAGAAATAGTAGAATGCAACTTGCATAGGCCCGCTGTGGTGTCGTGTCGGTAACAGTTCGGTACAGTGCTACGAAAGTTAAGCGCAAGCACGGCTACGCCGTAGCACGGCCAAAAAGTTGAGATAGCTGCATTTATTTACCGTATGTTTTTAATAACCTTAAGTTAGAACTTAATGCATGTTTTTATGCTTACCTAACGTATTGCACTAAAAAAATAGAAGGTTAGGAAATAGGTTTTAGCTCGCTGCGGATACTATACCATTATTTCAATGTTCTACCTTACGATTATGATGGCTACACACAAGTCAACACAAACGAGGCAGTGTAAAAAGAACTCCAGTTTCGTCCTTAGCCGAGAACAAAACCCTAACAATCAAAACAAAGCCGACAATCTAGAGTAAAAAGTGTGAAGTACTGTCGAGCTTGAAAGTCTAACTCGGGACGTAAGGATAATAGGAAACGGTTCCAATTAGGCGAGGGCGTTTGTTAACATTTAATTAACGCGGCAGCCATTGTTGGTTGCAGGGTCACCTTTCCACACAACCCGCTGATAAGGTCCCGTCTAGATTACGCAAAATTAATAATGACATAAATCAGTAATGCATTTTGCTGAGTGGAGATCATTTCGGCACACATCATTTTCATTATTCGTCATTGTATATTTTTTTAATTTAATAATGTCGCTTGCTAGAAGATAAGAAGCAGTTTTATTATGTTATTGTATCTTTTCTACCTACCCCTGTGTTGATGTGTTTGTCGAGTAAACGTTTTTCTATTCTATTACATGTCGAGAACAAGAGCTACGTTGTGTATAAGGCACATCCCAATTAGATGTCCCTAACATCATATGCTACACCCGCAAATTGGAATGTCTGTAAAGTCCATTAATGATGATGTCTGAATAATTCATTAATTATTTTGAAGTTCTTATTACTATTCGTAGACGGATATATTGAATACTCATATTTTTCCTTAAAAATGATTCGTGTATGTTTATTTGTTTCAAATTGTAACTGTGTGTGGTGTGCAACAAAGATAATATTATATTGTATTGCATTGTTATTTTGGTCACAATATTATTATATTAAACCAAGATTTAACCTCGAGAGGGTACGTATTCGGCGAGGAGTAACTTGCCAATATGTACTTATTACTTAAATTACTTACGGGTAAATACGTGCTGCAGTATTTTATACCTACAATAATCTAGTTTATTTATTATTTATTAGCCATTGTAGAAGGCATTTCTTTCCATCTAAAACACAATGTTTACCTACATATGTACAATATGTAAAGATGAGGTGAAATACGTGACTGATGCTAGTGGTGCTATCTTCTAATATATCTTAATATTTGCAAAATACATACTTATTGAATTTTGTAAATTTCGTACTAGTAAACTGGGATTTAAGTTTTGTTATTACAGAACTGCATATTTTATCATAATTTCTATAAATTTTGTTTTTAAAAATCAGTGTAGGAGCAGTGTACGCAGGTGTCGCGCTAATGACGCGCGCCCGTGGCGTCAACCCTCGTCTCAACTTCTTTAACCAACTGCTCTCAGCCTCCGCCCAGATTTCATTATAATTGGCCTGTTAAGAAACGCTCATTGCCTTCAGCACGTGCTCAGTTTACTTTCACTGAAGTTACAGTGTCCGTACAGCTCCTTGAATACAAGTATGTTGCCGGTAGGTAGTTTGATTTATCGCAGCAGCGGGCCCCAAGCGCGCTGACCGCCCGCTGCCCGCTGCCCGCCCGGCCCGGACGCGTTATTAAACTTTTCCCCATATTAAACATTCCGGAGACGAATACATTTTATTGTTGCCTCGGACCGACGTCAGAGGCCCCTACAAAGCGAAACTCAAAGACGGCAATTGCGAAATAAATTGAAAGCAATTTGATATTGCGTTGTAAGTAATAGCCGTCAGAAACCCACGAGTCTGTACGAGACATTTTGTAGCTGTACGGTTTGAGTTGGATTTAGAACTCGTCCGTTCAATGGGTCATTTGACTGGGTTTTGTTAAGAAGGCGCAGATTGTCGGTTGTTGTTGTATGATCTATCAATGCTATTATAATGCTCAAATTGAACGCACACACACGCCTACCCGCATTGAACACAGTACTAAATGAATAGATATTGTCTTTGTGTTGAATATATATTAAAATGACAAAATCATGTTACAATATTTGTCATATTAAGCTTTAATACAAAAAATAAGCAACGCTTTTGTGTAGGGGCTTCGTCATAATATCGTTATTGCATCATCAAAGGGAACCAATGTAAACAGTTGCGAGCTCACCATCTGTGGATCACCACCCACCCGGCATTAGCGGATCTTCGCGATCGCATTAATATCGGACTTAATTGTTTTTTCGTCCGTCCATCTCGACGTCTTCATCAGTCGACGGTCTAATCCGAAATCTCATTTCCGACGAATAATTGTAGGAAATAGAGCTCGCCTTCCTTGCGTCGCTGCGGAAAAATCCGGGCGATATTTTGAGTCGAAAGTGGAGTGGAGGTGTTATAAAGTTGTAATTTATTGCCTGCCTGCCAGGTGCTAGCGTTTGATCGGTTGTGATATTAGGTTCCTTCGAGCCGAGCGGTGCGAGCTGCGCCTCGTGTGTCCGTCCAACCAGATTATAACCTACATACAGCGTTGTGGGGGATTAACCAACAAATCACTTAATTTAATGGATGGAAGTTAGTGCAGTGCAGGTAGCGAGCATTAACGCATAACACATCTATTTTGGTAAAATTATACTCACTTTTCAACTAATTCAAATTTCAAATAGAGATTACGTCTGAGTATATTATTTAAAGCACACTTCATAAATTAGCGTGCGTTCTTAAATGAGAGGGTTTGACTTATGTTTTGATATTTTTTTACCGCCCTGTTAAATTTCATTTTGGATGTTTTACGTTGGTATATGCCGCCAAAACCATAAAAGTATTTATATTATATACAATACGACAGAATCAACAAGATTCCGCATTACGATAGCCTGTTTACCATAAAGCAAATTTCATGAAGGACGAAACACCCAGCCAATCAGAGAGCTTCTAAATAACTCACGAGCTCTCTGTATAAGTTATCGAGGTGGACGCGCCCGCTAAGAGATTGGAACATTATCTTGTATCTGCCGATTTCTACGGAGTCTTCTAACTCCTTTGAATCACTCCAAGTAATGAATGTAAATGCGTCGTAAGTAAGTGGGTTGATAGTAGGTACATAATAGTTGGTATTTTTGTCTTTGCTTTATTACCTATCCTATTTTACTGCTGTCAAGAAATTTAAAGGTTTTCTTAGAAAGGGGTCCGTTACAAAGCGGATAATTAAAAATACAGAAACTGAGTACTAAGAATCGCGAAATTAATTCGCACTTATTTTTACAAAGATAAACAGCGAGTTTCTGTTTGAATTCGATAGTACAAAATTAATTAATTACTTCCTATTTTTCATTTAATTTATTCCAAATTAAATGTAGTAAAGTAAAAAGGTTGTTAAAAAAACACTTCCTGTAATCTTTTTTTAAAACGGTTATAATAATGAGATGACTAATATACTGTCAAATAACTGTTTTGTACAAAAAAAATACCCATATAAGAGCAGTTTTAATTAACCAAAGCATACCTAAGACCATGGAAAATATTGTAAGAGGAATCGCGAGAGTTACGAAGTAGACTTATGGCTTCAATTCAGCGGAGGAGAGATAATGCTTGCAGGCAATCACATAAGTGGATCAAATAGCTGTAGTCCATTTGGATAATGAACTAGCAGCTCCGTAGCCTCGGTGAGTTCTCTTTATTGTATTACCCTTCGATAATATACTGCCACATTAGCGGACAACGCGGTATGTTTAAGGAAACGATGTTAATGTTTTGCTACTTATTTACTAACTTATAATTGCATTCTCATACTGCAACAGCTCTTAGAAACAACAAAAAAAAACCATTTCAACAAAATATATTTTCTCCGAAACCATTTATTTTTCCTATTTAAAACTAACCTAACCTTGCCGACAGGCTCTGTAAGTATAGGTACTCTTTAAAAAAACAAAATTAATGGGTTCAGAGAAAAAAATATTTTATTTTTCGGACAATAGATTAAATTAAACGATTTAAAGAGAAGTACTATCCCGGAGGTTGCTTTAAGAGCTATTACAATTTTGCATTTTGCAAGTGGAAAATGCAAGAGAAGGCTGGATTGGGGCCCACTCTTCCATTTTCCATTGGCAAAATGCACATTGTAATAGCTCGTACAATAGGATACAATACAAAAAACTTTATTGTACACCGAACAAAAACATAACAGAGAACAGACCAATTAAAAATAATAGGTAAAGAACAGCCGGTCTTATCGCTGATTCTTCGATCTTGCGTATGGAAAGCAACGGGCTGAGGCGATGCCTCTCACATTTTTAATTGTTCGGTACCACTTATAATATTAAATCATTACTTATTTATCTTTAGTTACAATTTAAAGGTAAAAAATAATACAAAGTCACAAACTTACATACACTTTCATATTTTTGAACTAATATGTAATATAAATCTGACCCTTCATTTTAGTTTTCTAATATTTATTTAACATTTTGGTTTAAAACGAACAAAAGATATCAACGATTACAAAGTACTAGATAGACCACAGGTTTTTTTAGGATTAAATATTCTCGTTTGTATTATACAAACTTTTTTTATATCTTTAAAAAAATACATTTGCATTAGGTTTGATTCCGTTCCGGTCCGCACCAGCACTTAGATACACCGTCATATTTAAATGCCATTTGTGTTTCGTATTTGCAGCTTCACGGAACCCTTTTACAGGGTTCTGTTCGAACACCGCAGCAAGGTTCGTTTCGTACTCGCGCCGAGTAATGAGTTGAGAGCAGATCCTTGTCGTGCTCTCATCGTAACGTGTAACCCACTCCGATATTATTATCAATTCGTTTCTAAATTACTAGCTACGAACATCCCCCTGTATATGCGTTCAATAATGGAGAGTCTTTCTTAATTATTACTTACATCGCTGGGAGTTCCGGCGGTATGGTGTCATTTATCATTATGCATTAGGCCGCCATTTTGAATTTTAACAACCTTTTATCAGAATTTTAACATACTTTGTTCATTTGGTTTTTCTTGCGTACTTGTAATGTGCTAAATTGTGCTAAAATTCGGTAAGTTAATTTATTTTATAATATGGCATCTAATCCCGATGACAGTGCGGTTACAGAGTTTAAGAGCTGGAAGTCGATTTTTGAATCTCGGTGACGATGTGAGCACAAACAGCATCACTGTTAACTGACCACAAGTGAGCCTTATTGTAAGGTGACAAGATTCACAAAATGTGAGTTTACTGAGTTGCTGATTGTGTAATAAAAGCGCCATAAGTACTCGGCGACATTATTTTATAGACAATTAATTCGTTCCTATTTCAAACGTGTCACTTGTGGCTTGTGGTAATCGTCATTAACTGATAGTGGACTCGTTTACGAGGAGGGGGGGTTACTGGTATTTGATATCATAAGCGTGAGAATATCAGTCTATAGTCATAGGTCTCCAACGGTAGTTCGTGTTTAAGCAAGAAAGTACAGCCCGCAAAAAAAGCTTGACGTACAAAGTTATGAGTAAATCCTTGCCCTACTTTGAAAATCAAAGTTCGAAGTTACATTAGCTCCATCACTTTAGATTTACTCTAAAGAGTGACAGGGATGGAGCTAACGTAACTTCGAACTTTGATTTTTAAAGTGGGCCTACTGTTTGTGAGTAGAGTGCAGTAGCGCAGTAGGAGAGTAACCGCGTAGCAAATAACGATCTTAAATATGTAAAGTCATAAATTTACTTGAATAATAGGTACACGTTTGATGATTTTGTGATCTCTGCTGATTGCAATTTATGACTGTAATATTATTGCGTGTCGACATAAAATCCAAAGTTCACAAGTTCAAACTTAGTTTACTGTGTACCCCGATCACGACTTACTATCTATCGAGTGTATACTTAACGTTAATGTATCGTCATTGAGAAAATGTGTATGACATCAGCTCCCTCTAGTCTGTAATTAGTACATACTTACGAGTACATTTGATAATATTGATATTGACCATGACCCTTGTTATCGAGTAGTATATAGTAAAGTACAGTGCCCGGCCGTACGTAAATATTGCACATCGACCTTTGGAAAGAGAAAATCGTCTAATTCGGCTTTGTGAAACGTCTCTGTCGCACATTACTTTTATAATGTTTGCTAGTCGTGGTTCAGATGCGATAGTCACACCATATATATTTATAGTTGTTAAAATCCCAAATTTCAAATCACTTAAAGTTGTACTATGGCATCTAAAGGAAAAAAAACGGAAACCTTTACGAGGCCAATAACTCGAAATAATCTACAATGTTTATAAATATTTTGTAACCGAAGCCGACATATAAAAAAAAATGAGGTTGAGAATATTAATAACGTAAGAAATGTGTTGACGATTACAAAGATAAATACGGCTGATAAATACTTATTGTTAGTGACAGTGATATTAACCTCAATGAGAGCACGGATAGTGAAATTCTAATAAACGATGAATCTAATAATTGACGGACATTAAAATTAGAAATTAGCATTCGTTTATACCACAGAGTAGGTACACCTATTCGGAAATGCGATGATTGCCGATGTGCAATATTTTACCGGTGCGCCGGGCACTGTATGGTATCGTATGCGGCAAACAATGTATGAAAACATGAGGTTGATTTATCAATATTTGTACTTGTACATTAAAGTCAATTTATAGAAAAGATAATTTATGAATAATTAATACGTTAATTTACCTAGGAAGGTACGTTATTTAACCGATTGTCTGGACAAATGAATACTTTTAGGAAAAAACTAATGAAACCGTTGTTTCTAAAATTTACATTTGTCCAATGTTTTTAATGAACTAATTGAATATTTCCAGCTACTATGATATTAACATTGCTAGTATTTAGGCATATTAAAATAAATACATATTTCATTTAAACTTGATCGTATTTAACAAAGTAAATACGTTTCTTAATAGCGTTAAGAACAAATAAAATACAACGGTAAAAAAACAATAAAACAAAATATTCTAAGTTCTATATTTAAAAATCATATGCCGGTAATCCTGACCTAGAAATCAAAAACTGCCACTTAGATAATAATGTTAAGTATAAAAATAAGATACAAAATATGTCTCATGATTTTTTGCTATTTCAGTAAGTGATTTCGTAAATCTTTTAAAAATATCCTAAAGGATCTATTAACCATGATTCGCCCATCTTTCACACCTCCATGTTTCGAGGCATGTACGCAAAGTGGAATCTGATCAATCCATTACCGGTGGCTGAGCTCTGTCCAGTGCCTGTTAGGCCCAAGTTGACGACACACATTTTCCATTTCCCCCCCTTGTCCTTACTCAGCCCAGATCCGCCTCTTCCATAATTCAATCCATTCCGAATCCATTGTACTTCGATACACGCTCCGAATAACTACATATCTGTTAATACGTATAGGCTTAAAAACTATATATTCGGTGAGAAACACTCTAATGCCATGAGGTTTTCCTCAAACGTTGAGTGACTTAGTATCGACATGTTTTTAAATGGTATGAACACGGAAAGTCAGTGGTGGTAGTAGTTATCTTTCCATGGCCATCAGACTTTAGTAACTATCTGTTAAGTAAAATAGTAAAACATAAATACAAATTACAAGCTCTTTTTATTTAGTTTCCTTAGCAAATAACGGTCAGTTTCGGATGAGGAAACAGTAGATTCAGACCTCGAATTGTTTCATTTTAACTGAGCAGCCATTATCACACTTCATTTTCAGAGTAACACAGATAGCATTTAAATAGGTAGCTACGGAATATTTTTCAACTCTTACCGCCCGCATTTTGTCATAATTCACGCGATGTTATTTGTAACCGCAGTTATATTAGCTAGCATGTTTATTTAACATGCATGTACACTTACAGACTTAGTATCTGGTTAACCTACATTTTGGACTGTTCATTAGTAAATTCACTGGCACCCACATTCTGACACCTTAAGTGGAAAATCTAAATCTATACATTACCACAAGCTTGACTCTCTACTAATAGTCTTGGCTGATAGCAAAAGTTCTAGTCACAAGAAATACATTTTTAACTTTACCTTTTTAGGAAAAGTGGCACCACTCCAAGGGCGAAATAAAGAAAGGATATGAGGAAACATTAATTTGTTGTTGTTCGAAAACTATGCTTCTTATGTAAGTATTGTTTTGGATTCCGTGCTTAGAGTTGTTTTTTAATGAAATAGCCTAATTCTTTTCTACCTTAATTAAAAAAATTAAGTAAGACTCATACAAATTTAATATTGTTTTGTAAGTACCTTGGATAAGTGATTATAATTTGTACAGCACTGTCTTTGGAGCAGATAAAAGTATAAAATGTAAAAAAGTTGGTCTGTAGGTAGGACACAAACTAATCAATTAATTATATTCTAAGTATGATTATGCTAGCGTAAATAAAGCAACCTATGCACTAGCGCAATAGCTATCCGCGTTTTCTTGATCCAGTCCATTTCGGCGGGATCCATTACCTCGAGAGTGGTGGCAAGAAGCAATCTCATTGAATGACCGTCTTCACCCCCCTCCCCCACCCGCCGCTGATCCTCGCCAATCGGTAAATATGCGTGTTTAAATATGTATGACGCTCTTAAGTATATGATTCAAGCACCTCCCTACCCACTAGCTTTTTTGACGTAAGTACTTATATTGGTGGCAAAACAAGGTGAGACTCTTTATAAAATTGCATTACATAAGTGCTTTGACATATCCATGGACGTACATCCCGAGAAGATTAAATAGAGTGCTTTTATTAAAGCAAACAAAACGCAAATAGTCCGCAATATCTTAGTGGGTTCCTATTAAGTTTGTTGTCCGCATAAAGGCTTAAGTAATAACTTATATCTGGCAGAAGCGAAACTTGGAATGCACTTCGCACGAAGCGACTAGACTTTTCCATTAGGAGCAATTATCAGGCACAACGGAGGATCCCGTGCTTTCGCCACTTTGGAGCAGCCCATCTCGGCGACGGAACCTGTTAGAGATAACGTCATAAAGTCGCCGATGCAGAGAGCCGGACTAACGTCTTTGCTGTTGCGATGCCCTCACCTCGGGATAATGGACGCACCCCCGCCCCACCCCCTCGGCCTGACCAGTTTGCCCGTGCACTCTGTATGTGATTTGTCGTCCGACTTTCCATCACTCCAATTACTCGACTGTATTCATGAGAATAAAAGCGTACAAACGTAGCTGTAGGTATAGTAAATCCGATGCGGTCGCCCCTGGCTGCTTATAGTTAGGTACTTTAGCTTATGACAGGCACGTAAGACTGTGCTAATGAACTAATGGCATATCAAACCTTCCGAGCGACCCCCCCGCCCGCCGCCGCCGCCCGCGCTTCTCGGTTAATGGAGCAACGTTGATGGTCCGTCACTCTACATTTGACTAGGGGCTTTCACATCGCCACTTACCTAATGCTCATGATCTTACACACTATACAAACATACCGATCATTAATCTTTAGTCTACAATTTATACCTATATATGAATGTATAGACGTTCAATTGTTTGTACTTAGAATGTAGGCTTAGGTTGCAATAATTACACTAAATAAAATTGAAGCAATTTACTAGCAATGCGTCGCGCCGGTGTGTGCGACGTCACTGTATTAGAATTAATTCCTCTCTTAATTGTTTTCTTCATACCATTCATCACAGGACATTTCCTGCGCGAGTTTAATCTCAGGTTCTGTTTACTTTGCAGATATTACGGGGAGTGAATTAACTTTCGAGCATTTAGGAACACGTACGTAAAACGTTGGAATGTTTCTTAGTTATAGGTAAGTTATCAAGAACACTAAGCCGCTACAACTGCGAACATTTTGTCAGCGTAAGCGTAACAACGTATGAACGTTCCTTTCCGAAAGAATCTCAAATAGTAAAAATGTGAGATGTTTTTAGGCTTATGTCCAGTGTTGAGTGGGTCCACAAATGTCGCTAAAAGGCTGGACGTCATTGTTTATCCGGCAACATTAGGCGGGTAACCGGACACGCGCGCGCTGAGTGCGCTACAAGTATCCGCTTTCAACTCATTACGGCTCGGACGTGGTGCGTGGGCAGCGGGCCGGCAGCCTCCGCCCGCCCTCCCTCGTCCTTCAGTCCCTCTCACAATCTTCGATCCAATTCCGAAAAACCCATACATCTCGCCGATGTTAACTTCGCATTAGATTAGATGACAACCTTTGGAGAAGCCCTATGGACTGACGAAACAAAAAGTACCCACTGAGACTCCTTTCCCCTTTCTTATCCCATTTATTTTAGATTGAAAAAGGTTCGAAAATATAAACTATATAAAATTCTTTGTTCCTACTCTATTTACATTGTGTGGTATAGCGTGGTCGAATAAAACGTAAGTACCAAATATTCCGCGATCTTTTCTAATCCTCAAGTTGTAAGGGTAGACACATGACCCCAATCAAGTAGATTTATATCTTATTAACAATAAAAGAGATTGCTGCGGCCTCTTGTCAAATGTAATTGCAAAGTAAAGTGACACCAGTGTCTTAATCAAGCGTCCATTCCGGGGAGTTAGAAGCGCCTGGGCTGTCAGTTATGGCCGATTCTGTATAAAAGTGGCGGCAAAGGTTGCTCGTCCCGCGCAATAACAGTTTCGACAAATTGAGTCCACTGTTATTGAGGTTGGCATTGACAGGGTTGGATGACTCAATTAATTTGAAACCTTTTATCTAATAAAATAAAGGTTTAATTAGGTTAGAGATGGACTAATTTTTGACAACTTTACTTCGTTATTTTTTCTTATTTTCTCATATTTAAAGAAGATTGATAGTGAGGACATGCTTGATTTTTTACCGTTTATTTTTTCAAGTTATGACTCTACAGTAGCATATCTGAATAAAGTTTGAATTCGTGGAATACTTTTGCAAATTGCAAGTTACAAGCAATTTTACGAGAAAAATCATGGCGCGATGCGAGGCGACCGGCGGGCAGCTTACCGACCGCAATAACATAACCGTTTGGACAAATTGTTACTCGCTCGGGCCCGGATTAGCGGCTTTATGGCAACC
The DNA here is from genome assembly GCA_923062465.1 of Acleris sparsana. NCBI lineage: Eukaryota > Metazoa > Arthropoda > Insecta > Lepidoptera > Tortricidae > Acleris > Acleris sparsana. The sequence goes on from OV281289.1 coordinate 14,418,900, forward strand.
TTAGATCTGGAGGAACATTCGCCCACTGCTCTGATAATTGATATCAATGCGCCACGACAGAAATTAAGCGGGCATTTATCAGTGTTTCCTTTATTAGTTCGCAGCATGACTTCAGACTTCAGCACGGGACAGGGCAACAAATAGAGCGGAAATGAAATCCGTATTTATTTATACAGACTACATTCTCTTTGTAACGCTGCCTCAAGGGATATTAAATGCGTGCAGGTTCACTGTTGTGATGGATTTACGTTGTGATATTAGTATGATTTCATTGACTGCTAGCCAACAACACTGCAATGCCGCTGTTCATATTACTGCATGTTTCTTGTATAATATTCATGTCTTATTACATGTTTTTTGTACATATTTAAACTTTAAACTTACCAATCTGTTCGCAGGAGTACATTAGTAAGAGCTGTGCCTGTGAGTGATTGTCTTATTCATATTTCCTTTTAGCGCCACTTAAAAGGATTGGGCTATTTCATTAAAAAGTTAGATCAGATACCCACATCCGAAGACCGAATGTAAATTAGTTTTTTCTTAATGCAGGCCGTTCTGAATAGTAAACAAAATGAATGGGCTACCCTAAGCAAAGTTTAATCCGTTTTTATTACAAAGAAAAGAAGTAATTACTCTACCCTTAGCGCTTTAGAGGGTTGGGGCTCGAGGTAAAAATTTCCATAGATTTATCATAAGCAAATTAAGTTTATAATTAAAAACAAGAGTTTTGAATAGAAGCAATTTAAATGTGTAGGTTCCTCCGAAATTAACCGACCAATCTTTTGAAATTGTCGGGAAATGTATTTTTTGTCACGATTAAAATCACATTGCGGTACAAGCTTGTATTTCGTGTTTATTGTGTATAGTAATACTAGTCTAGTTGACAACTGATTTATGTAATAAGTTGCAATAATAGCGTGGCAGGTAAAGTATGGTGTTCGCGGAAATAGTTCGGGTTTCATTATGGAATTTGCGGCGGGCACGTGCCTCCTACGCGGGTTATCGTCCTTCTCCAGTATTGTAATTGTTTCATTAGCTAGAGTCAATAATGATTTTCTCTCCATTCACTAGCTAGGTCAATACACTAGGAGAAAGCGATGATGAGGATACATACATTCATGTTTTTCATTAAAAAATATCAACTATCCCAAAGTAAGTAGTAACTATTAGAATCCCATACAAATCCCTATTAGAAAGGGATTAGCGAATTCTGTATTGTTTACTTAGCCACTTATTATTTACAAGACAAAAACGCCAATGTTCGCAAGGAGACATCTTTCGTTTCCTCCTTAAGCTGTAGGTACATATGTGTCGTTCTTATTAATGTTCATTGGCGCTCCATAAGATTCGCATTTGTCTTCCCCCTCCTAAACGAAAGCCTTCAAATCTGACACGTGGATCCCAATAAGTGGATATATTTGTGTTGCGCTTTAATAATCGAACGTTGTTGTTTTATAAGAATATCCCGCGGTACGTCGTAGCGTAAGCAATATGGACTTAGAACATTTTTCATGCTTCACGAGAATTGACGGGCGTATATTGGTATTTCCTGAAGACTTTAAATCGGTTCTTAGGGTTGCTACTAATCCATTTATGTACCTAAGAGTACCATTATAGCTTAAATCCAGCCATTTGCCATTGTTAAACATTGAGAAATGTCAACTTTAAAAATATGGAGAGCCTCTTGGGGCATCCACATCTGTCAATAAGCTCGTCCCAAGTGACATCCGCCCATTTTATCACTTCATCAAGATACCAGTAAAATCAATTTAGAGTCGTAAGGCCGGGCGGACTCACCTAAGAGTCCCTAAAAGTCCCGAAGGCGGCGTCCGGGCCGCCCGTCTCGTTCGCTCGTGCCCGTTTATAAACGGTTTTATTGCTTTCGGAGCAACCGAACATTATTAAACTTTTCCAATTTCGATTTATCACGTAGCTGTCGGAATTTAATACCGCCCTACCTTCGGCGGAGGCGATCGCCCGCCGCGTGATTACAATACATGCCGTTAATAATGCGAGCGGAGCGCGAGCGGCGCGGCTGCGGGCCGGGTGCTCATCTGGCTGCCGCAGCCATTGTGGCGCGCCAGCTCCGTCCTCCGCCGCTAATGCTCCTCTCCCTCTTAAGTTTCATCTCCCGACCGACATCCATGACTCTCAAATTGGCTGGTATCTCCCCAAACATACTTAAATGTCGTATACCTAGTATAGGTAGGCGGACTCGTAACAAATCCATCCTCACGTGTTCCCGCCAAAATTGACTCGTTCCACTAAGCCGGGAGTGCGCGCTAACTTCTCATATAATACTGAATTTCATAACAAAATGAAGAATGTAGTCTAATATTGGCACGGGCTTAAATTTTGAAGTAAAACCGAAAGGTTATTGGATACGTGACTTACATTTCCATGGGCTAGTGCAGGATGTTGTTAGACTGAAGTAATATTTGTCTCGGGATGTTTTTTGTAAATGGATTTAGGTGTTTTTGAAAAGGTGTTGGTGGTGCGAGTGGCAGCGGAAGGCGCGGAGGGCAGCGGTCAGGTAGCGGAGCGGACGCGGTGCAATCTGTTCGCATTCATAGGGCCAATCAAGCACCAACCCGCCCCGCCACCCGAGCGCCGCGCCACCACGGGCAGGGACGAATCTCAACACTTGTTTATTATTTCTTCACGCCAAAATTTACAGCACATTTTTTTATAGTCGATTATGTTTCGAAATGAGTTAATATTTAAAAAAGTTACCTTTATAAACTAGAGCAATAAATGTGTTTTGGCTCTAAGGCTAACAAGCAAAGTTGAAGAGTCTCGTTAGATACAACCAGCACTAATGACTCTCTTTTTAACCGACTTCAAAAAAAGGAGGAGGTTATACGTTCCACTGTATGTATTTTTTTTTTTTTTTTTTTTTGTGTATGTTCACCGATTACTCCGTCAATTGTGGTCCGATTTTGAAAATTCTTTTTTGATTTGATAGGGTATACTTCCGAGGTGGTCCCATTGCCACCAAATCGGAATCTGATGAGGGGATCAGTGAGGAATTGAGAGAACTCCTCAAATATTGTAGGCAAACATAAAGCGATTTTAGTATTTTTAGTAACAAGTCTAGCATTTGCATTCAGAAAGTATCATTTGGTGAAGTGGACCTGATGATGAAGACCACAGATGGCCACCGGAACTCTTCAACGGTACCTATTTCAAGGGTGGCGATAAGATATCTCTATTAAGATGGTTGAACGACTACTACGAAGTTTATTTACTTGTAGAAATATGACTATGTATTTCCCGCGGCGTTGCTTGCGACGCGCTTGAAATAACTTAAAGTTTCATATCAACAAAGAAGTGGGACTACGTAACAGCGTATTCTCATAATAATATAAGACAGACGTACGCTATAACTACACAACTGGCGAAGGAGCTGGGTCTGAATGACAAAGTTAATAAGTACTTTGGGTAGGACCTTGGGCCTTAGGAGGATATGATCAGCACACGTGGCACACGTTATTAAAATTTTAGCACAATCCTCTTAAACGTTGCATTTCGCACAACGCTTTTTCATCATGTGGTTTCTTTAGCACTTTATTGGGCTCTAAGTCGCAAAGAGCAATACCATTAAGGGTCTTTACTCGACTTAGAGCAACATAAACTTGGCCTTTGGCAAACATTTTTTTACCCAAATCTATTACAGCTTTGTTTAAGGTAGTGCCCTGGAGTTTATGCACTGTAACCGCCCAACTGAGGATTAGCGGCAGCATCCTTCGTTCAACATCCCCGTATCCTTTAGTTGCCTGATAGGTTGTTGACACAGGCGCTATGGCGACTAACCCGTCTCTGTCTTTCACTTTTGTGCCAATAGTGACATCATCAAATTTAATAAAAACAGATTCAGGTAACTCGCCTGATTCTATTTGGTCACGGCGAAAGGCAGGCCATTTAAACTTGGACACAATCCCCATTGCCCCGTTGACCAGGCCTTCAGTAACAGAAATGTTGCGTCTTAACATGACTCTGGAGCCTATGCCAAGTTTCAAAACGTGCATCAAACCACCACAGTTATTTGCATCAGCAGGAATAACATTTGATGGTGGTCGTTTTCCATAGGTGAATATGACTGTAACTTTCCAGTGGCGTTGCTTGCGGCGAGCTCGAAATTTTATATAGTTTCTCATTTATTGAAAAGTGGAACTACATAACAGCATAAATAGGATCACTAAAAAGTATTAAATAAAATAAATGTTTAAAAAAACAAAAAACCGCCTTCAAAAATGCAAAAAATAACTTCTTATAAAATGATAGGTACCTATAGGTAGGTCAGTCCAACTGAAGTCGGCGTCCCACAATATTTTAATGATAGGTACAAACAACCACACACTTAACTGCCCATTAAAGACCGAAGTTAGAAAATGTAGAAAGAGATGAATATAGATTTTACATAAGAGACAGTTTCTCTCTGTTCATCTTCAATAGTCACTCAGCTGTGTTGCTGTTTGTAAATCGGCTTTTGGTTTAAAATAATGTGGGACGCCGACTTCAGTTGGACTGACCTACCTATAGGTACCTATCATTTTATAAGAAGTTATTTTTTGCATTTTTGAAGGCGGTTTTTTGTTTTTTTAAACATTTATTTTATATTAAAAACTCTTTACCCTTATTGGATCTTGTTAGCACTGACTTCTTAACGGGACGTATTATTATGTACGTGTCAGTGAATATTGGTTATTATTAAAGTATGTTCTGCTTGTGCTACCTGATTGTGCGTTCATAAGTATGCTTAAAATATGTTGCAAAGTACGTTGGCCACTATGTGTTGGTTTCTTAGGGAGCGTAGTTGGTGAATTATAAATATTATTGAACGGTTGTTGACACATGTAATCGATAACTATGAATTATAGAAACCCTTAATGAATGCAGAAATAAAATAATTTGTATATAGGATGCTGTCATGCATTCGTGTTCCTTTCATACGTTTTGACCCATTTCTTAAATGTCTAGCTTTTCTAATATGAAACGTGACTAGTAGTGGTTTTGCGAACACGGTAAGACGGAGATAAAGTGACAATATAGAAGCGATATCTTTTGGGCACGTTTTGGTTTTTCATGAAGCCCAATAGTTTCAGGACTTCATGACTTTCAAAAAATTAGCAATTTGTAATTTTTTTTTGCATTTAAAACACCTAACAAAAGGTTTGCAAGAAACAGAGTCTACTCCGAAGATTTGTAAAAACAACCAGGCAAGTTATCGGACTGTATTCAGTGAAAGTTTTCGATGCCGTTACTACAAACACAAAAAACTAGGTCGAAAACAATCAGGATGAACGAATTTTCTATTCAAAGGTTTTTGGTGCTGTGTTAAATGAATTTTAGTACTTTTGTCACCTATATATCCAGGATTAATAAAGACAACTTAGTCAGGACATTATTTTTCATAGGCGAGATTTTCCAGATTTTCAGAATTTATAGTTTTAGCTTTAATAGGAGGTGGGGACGCGCAACTCTAGCGAAAATGGCACTTTTAGGTCCCATAAATCTAAAAATTGATATTGACATACACATATTTTTATAAAAAACTATCCAATAATATATGACACGAAATTGTAAGTTTAAAAAAACCCTTGCTTTAGTTATACATGTAAGGGAGGAACCCTTTTTTTAAATCACTTGTTGTTCATTGATCTTAGTGCGCGGTTTAAAAATACGTGTACAAAATGTCTGTTTTATAACCTTCATAGTTTCTGGGTAAAAGTGAGTATGACATATAGAGAGACAGACGGACATAGCGAAACTATAAGGGTTAAAGTTAGACTTCGGAACTCTAAAAACCAGTTATAGTCTAAGCAGTGCTCTAAAACATAACAGATGCGCTACTTTTATCGGCTCCCCAAGTACAACCCTGCGCAAAGAGCTCACGTACGACCGCTCGTAAGTTCAATGGAGGTGTTGATTAAAAATATTTCCCATGTGCGGGCGGATAAGGCCCAATTGGGCCGGCAATCAGCCAGTCGGCCGCTAATCATGCGCTTATTGCACCCTTTTTGTAATAACGCCTGAAAAGTGTAGTTTGCCGCGTTTATCATTGTAATAAAATTGACGTGTGCTTATTAAAAAAGCGGTCAAGCGTGAGTCGGGCTCGGGACCGAGGTTTCAGGACCTGCGCAGCTGCGCCTTATTCGTATGTGGTTTCTAGTATTTTGACATTATGTGTCATGTAACGTCTCTATCTACAAATATATAAAAAAAAAATGGGTAGAAAATAATAATCATTACTCTTTTTTTCTTCCCATTTTTTTGTAATATTAGATGATTAATAACGTGCATTTCTGTAGGTGAAATAGTTTGATTTTTTTTGCCATTAGTTTGCTGACTGATTTTTTGAGTACTTATATTTTGTTACAGACAAAAAAAAAAGGTTTCTAGTGATGAGGCCTTTTGCGGACCTCTGTACTATAAATATTACATATTTTCAATAGTTTTAGCCGTGTCAGAAAAAAGGCTTTTGACAGACAGATAGACAGACGGACAGACAAACATCGCCTCCTATATAATACGCTTTATTGACAAAGTGCCATCGAGGTCCTGTACTATTAACAAGCGCAAAATTCATTTCCAGAATTTAATCCAAACATCCTTCAAAGAAATAATGAGCAAAATGCCGAGTATGCGATAGGGCCGGCATACAAGGAGCATTCTGGAGATCAAAAAGATTGCAAGTGAATGGCTAATGCTGGCTGTCGCATGTTTGTCATTGCCGAAAACATTCGGCGTGGACAAAGAGCTGAGGGACTCGCAAAAACGAACACTTTCCGTTCTTGGAGTGCGTTTAATTGGCGCGCTATGCCGCGCCGTGCGTTAGCTGACGCTGACGGGTGGGGAGTTATTATTTAAAAAGGAGATCGATCGATCGAACTTGCTTCAACTAGAATTCAGGGAACTTATTATGGTCACTTTTCTCGCGGTGGATAAAGAATCCATCACTGTCACACTTACAAACTGGTGAGAAATTAACCGATGTTTTGGGGGGCCATTTGCAACGTCAAAAGATGGCGGAAGTGTAATTTGTTTTATTTTTTATTTTTGTGTATTTAGATGTTTAAAGTTCTTTTTTGTTAGTGATTTGTACTTTTAATGCCTTTGTGTTGCACAGTGATAGAATACTTGGAGTTATTTCGTGTATCCTGGCATCTTACTTCTCGTTTCAAGTGGACTCGCAGTGGTACAGAGGATAAAACTATCTTGGCCTCTGTCCTACATATCACCGTACAACGTTGCCACCAATTTTCCTAGAGAAGATTGGATTGTGTTTTATTGCTATATTGATTTATACTTATATATACTTGACACTGGCGAAATCACTTCATTGTGGAAACGCTATATTCCCGCGGTAGTAGCTGTTAAAGTCGCCGCGGGCCAAAGAAAAAAGAAAAAAAAAACCGATGATTTATCGACAATAATCCACATCAATAAACACGATCATAAGTATCATAACAGGCCCACAGCCAATAGCGAGCGTAACTTGACTCCAAAGCGACTAGCACCTTCATTTTCTAGTTTGTCTCTCAATGCGTCTCTACTGTTACAGACTAGTATGAAAGGGAGATGAAGGCAAAGAAACGCGGATCTGTCAGTGTGTTAAAATGTTGTGCGTGTTTTGAACTTGGTTGTAGATAAGATAACTAAAGATCCTTTGGGTTTGAATTTTGTAACCAAATCAGCGATGAAGAAGTTATATAATGTCTACTTACGATCTCCGGTGCCAGATTATGATTTCTGATTGTTAGACGAAATCAGGAATGAAGTAGTAACAACAACTTTGGTTCGAATCAGCTTCGGAAAGATCAAAGCATTATAATTTATTAATGTAATCGTAGGTACATTCTGTTTACTAGTATTATTTAACTGTGCCAAAGGCTAATAGCAGCGGCAGTCATAAAAACGTCCTGGGGCCTCTTTTATAAAGCTACAAATTACAATTTACAGGTTACAAGTTTCCATTTGACACAACCTCGTTCAGTGACGACCAGCCATTTGAGCAGTGTTGCCTGATTCGACCCGTAAAATTGTTACCGGTAGCTTTATAAAACGTGCCCCTGACATCGGAGCACGAATCATACAATTGCCGCGACCGCAGTGTAATTCGCTAAAGCCATGCGATAGAAAGGGTTTTAATAGCCACTTATTGTAACAAAAATCACTATAATACACATTGACTTAGCTGTGCGTAGGTAGTGCGTACGGAGGTCAAGATAGACTAGTTCGCTAGAGTAGTCAAGTCACCTTTGCAATGCAAAAGAATAACACCGCCTTGGCTGAGACACGGCGACGCACAGGCGGCCATCGCTACAGTATTCCAATTACAGTTTTGTTACTGCCACGGACTGAAGTTTATTAGAGTTCGCACCAAAGGCGGTTAACGAGATAGTTCCACGAACAAGCATTTCGTACTATGTACTTATTGGAGTTTTTTTGGAAACGGCAGACTAATTTGTTAAATAAAAAAATACACATCGGTTTTAAATTTACATATCTGAAGTTTGCCTGATTAAACCCTTATTAAAAAACATGTTCAATGTCGCTTTATATTAAAACATTTTACTTCCTCAGAATAAGTGTACATTACCTTAAGAAGCGCGTATAAAGTGCCCGCCGTCGCACAGTTCGCGGAAAAACAAAAACTTAACGATGACAGCTACGTTAGAGCCGCGCAGGACAGGATGAGTTTCTTTATTTCTTTCCACTTGATCTAAATTCATTAGAAAACTCGAGCACGTCGCTATGTTTGAGGTAGCCCGGACTAAAGCACACAAAGAGATTACTGCAAGGGCATGGTGTGAATGTGTAGTGCTTTCTTACTTGCACCTATAGCGTGACTGAAAGAAAGCACTATTTAACCCGGAGCGCCGCGGGGCGGGGCACTCCTGCGCTGTCGTCGCATGCGCAAGATGCGCGCGGGGCAGATTCCGTGTTTTTGCGCGCCACTATGTCTAAGCGGATTGAAATAACCACTCGCCTTTGAACATGGAATTTAATTAGCGCAGGGAATGAAATAAAATTGACTTTAGACGAAGATGTATGACATCAATTTCTAATTATAATAATGATGTAAATTTCAGTCGGTGTGTTCGATTTTATATCGCTAAAAGGTAGACATAATAAGCGAAGACAAGACTGATGTTAAATGGAAATCAATCTCATACAAAACCATGACTATTTTTTATTTTGTACCCTGCTACCATGTCAAACTACACCAACGAAAATATGGCGTATGCCACCTGAGAATATTCCCAAGTTCCATGAGTTTTTGGGTAACAATTAGATCCTGATTTAGTGCAAAAGGTTCAAAAGGCTTTCGGTTTCGGGTTAAGTCAGTTTGACTGGCATATGAGCGTAGCGAGTGAGAGAGAAATACAAACCAAAAAGACGTTTTAAGAGCTCATCTCGCACTGTACCAATCATCTGATCAGCGCCCCCATTTTGTTCAAAACATTGTTTTTGCCAAGCTATAAAAAAACCTAAGGCGAACAGAATAGGCTATGGCCATCTTCAGCTGAGCCAACGTGATTAGGAACCGTTTAATTTATGAATTCTACTTGTAAGTGCGGTTTTTATCCCATTCCCTACTGCGTCCGCGCACTTCATCCGACTGGTTTTGTAACTGCGTCGGTAACGTAGTAAATCCTCTTTACCCTAATGCGGACCTGAAGTGGGCTCAACAATTTTATAAGTAAAGAAGTTATCTGTTTTTTCTTTAAGTAGGACGTTCCGATCACAACCGTTAAAGCCCGCAAAAAGACCAGAATACCGTACTTATATTTTCATAATTGTGGCTATCTATGGGCAGGCACTTTCCATTTTTTCAGGTAAGTAATTTAAATAAACTGTAAGGAAATTAGATTATAATGTTATAAAATGAAGACAGATCCACTGACACTGAAAAAGAATGATTATACATAAATAATATTAATTGGTTGTCTGGAAGAGATCGCTATTTAGCGGTAACACAGCCTGTAATTTAATTGTATGTTCTGTGTTATTTTTGAAGAGTATATATGGAGAGTTTATTATATTCTATTAATTAAATAGTGTACCATAAAATGACTGTTTTTATGGCAAGCGGTGTATTTGACCTCCTTGCTTAAAGTCAAAGTCAAAGTCAAAGTTCTCTATTCTTCAATTTAGGCATAATATAATGCACCTATGAATGTCAAAAAGCATAACCACCGGTTCGAAAAATAAAACTTTTGCCCCGAGAAGAACCGGCATAAGAAACTCGGCAAGGTATATTTTTATCAGGAAAAAGGTTTACATCATTACATAATTCTTCTGCAGGTACCACTTTTATTGTTCAGTTTTATTTGGTTGACGTTGAAATATCAAATTCCTCCTTTTTTACAATACTTAAGTAGCGCTAAAGACTTGTAAAAAATGCTATTAATCTAGAAGTAACTTCAATGGTGTCAGTCATTTTTTGATTAGCAGAGTACATACCTAGCGACTATGTAGATACATGTAGAAAGTGGAAACCTAGACAGCAAAATAACTAATGGCAGCACTTCTCTCGGTAGAATTTGCCAAATACTCTCTCACATTTGAAATCACGAATGAAATAAATGCAACAAAAAACATCCAAGTGAAGTGGAAGCATTAGTTAGAGGATCACCCTGTATCATATCCGTATTGTTTACAAGACTTGGAGGCGAAGTGACACACTGAGGCCGACGAGTGTAGATTGGCAAAGTATTATTTACTCTTCACATTACATGAGTGACGTAGACACCGGCGAGTGGTTTGCTCAGCAAAGTGACGACTAATCGAAAGGGAAATACTGCAACATCAAGGAACTTGCAGCCCAATCTTACGCCAGATAAGTGATTTGGAAAATGTAGTTTGAAGAATTGGTTCATTTGGAATGTGTGTTTTTATTTAGCGTTATGCAGGGTCCATCCGGATTCCAGCCACCATATTCTACTTTAACTTAAGGCCAAGAAATAAATAGATATAGACAATATACAAAATTCTTAATAATATGGTAAAGAGAAGTAATAAATGTCTAAATCCTAATACTCTGTTTAAAAGCCTCAAAGCCATATACAGATACTAAGAATGACAGATTTAATGTTTTAGTGTATATATAGATTTAGTCTTATTTGATATTAGTTATTTTTACAATTTAATTAAATCTTATAAGGTTGACTGTACCTATGACTTGGTTTAATGCAACGGACAAGAAGGTCATCCATACTTTTTGAGCGATATATATTTTAAATACCTCTGATATAATAAATATACTTAAAAAAATGTTCTTATCTAAATGTAAAACTGTTGTAGGTTAAATCACTAGCTCCATTTATTTCTAAATTTTTAAGCTTTCTGAAGTCGTTATTTTTTGTAGAATGCAACTGAACTTGTCTAGCCTGACACTTCACTGGACTTTTAAAAGTGCCGAGTCGCCTGCACTGGACTCGGCGCCGGTCGCCGTTCCTCCCTCATTCAGGCGTTCCAATCCAACGGACACTTAAATCAAACACATTTAATTTAAGCATTCCTCCACACACTCGAGTGCGAACACCCCCTATAAGAATTCGTTGCAATCTCACAGTGAATTTGTAAATGAGTCCAGCGCCATTAAAAATACATACACAGCGCAATAATTTTTACAACCAATAAATTTTGGTATAAAGTAAAAGATAATATGGGGACGTTTTCAGAACTCGTTTTGAGGTTTATATTCGCATTTTGTGCGCTTGTACTGTGTTATTGTTGCACGATTTAATTAGCAATATAACTTTAATAATAATAGCGTCTTAAAAATATCAATAAAATAAGCTTTTTAGGAGGTTTAAGCGTTTTATCACAGTTTCACTCGTAAATAACAAATAGGTACATACAAAGAAACCGCAACCATTATAAGTACCAAGATAAGTAAATAATTACTTTTAATGTTCCTTGTAATAGTTTCTGTGCAGTAGAATAATCATCCCGTAACCCACCAATTAAGATGTTGAGCATACTTAGAACCTTGGCTTTGTAAATGTCATTGTGATTATCGTGCTTTTCATTCTATGATTCAGTTTGAAGTAGAAGCATTTAATTGCTCAACATTTTTGCTGGCTTGCGATACAAGGTAAAATTATAATAAGTTTTTTCTTTATAAAATTTTACGAAACGTTAGCCTAGTTGGCAGTTAGGGTTTAAATGTTTAAATACTGGTAAGAGCAGATATTTGTATGACGAGCGCGAATATTTGTTCCAGAGTTTTGGATGTTTTCTATGTATTTAACCAAGTGTAGCTTTGTCAAGTACCCATACAATAGAATTCAATACACTTATTTGAAAGAAAAAGAAAAGAAAAGAAAAGAAAAGAAATTATTATTCGTGACGTGTAAACATTAATTATACAAAACAATTAAAACACAAAATTATAATTTGTCACGAAAAGGTCGCAACTCAGCGTGATGCTGGCAGAGCCAGCGCTGGTCTTCCGTTGCGGCCATTTGGTGAAGTCACGGCGCAATGACGCTACGACTATTTGAAGACCACATACATCAAGGAACGGATGTACAAAAAATCGATTAGGTCTTATAGCTAAATAGCGTGTAACAAACTAATACACACACACACATACACACAAACTTTCACATATATAATATAAGTAGTATAGTAGGATGGATATACAGGGTGACCTTAACAGCGCCAAAACGAATTGTAAGAGGGCTGACCGAGGAGCTCATAAGCTATAAGATTAAGGAAACCTTAACAAAAATTGCATAATTTCCCAGATATTAGCACTGTTAAAAAACTCGTAGTGTTTCTTGATACTTGAACCAGATTTTTGGAAACTGTAACTGCATGTTTAAATATTTTGGAATTATCTGATTATTGCAGGACAAATGTTCTATTGAATGTGTAAAAGTATTTTCTTTGTTTATTTAAAATATATGAAAAAGGTGTAAGGAGCCCTAAATCCCGTTTGTTAGTGGTTAGTGTGGGCCGAATCAAGGCTGCCGCTCGCACTTGGTATCCTTTATAGCGCGCACTCTCTTACGGAAGTGCTTCGAGCGAGAGAAAGTTATGGACATGGTGCATCATTTTTTTTTGTGTTTTGAAATTTGTAATCAGTGTCCAAAAAGTCATATTAGATATACATATTAAATACCTATTATTGCTATATCTGTTGGTAATTTGGTGTGTTGGTAATTTTTGTGTATTCGTCCTTAGCAGACGGTTTAGGCAATAATACCTACTAGTTATTGGTATGTGCATATTTGCCAACTATACTTCTGATGCGTAAAGTTGGTATGGTCCAATTTTCTTGCACCCTCATCTCTGAATATAAGTTTGGACGTGAGATGAACAACATACTTAAACAAATATCTACATTTAAATGTTCTAAGTATACAAACTTTATTGAACTTTAGTTCGCTTATGTACCTTGCGCTTAGGTGCAGTATAGCACCTATGTCATTTTTTTTACTGTAACAATGGTTTATTTGCAATAAGCAGTTAACATATAGTACATACTTTAAGTGTATTTTAAATACAAACTTGAGTACTTTTAAAAGGTAAAAAAAAATGGCATGGGTAGCAAAACACAAACTGATAATATAAAGCGAGTTCCCTTGAAAAACGAAGCGTAAATAAACTTTTTAGTATCTAACTGGGCGAGTGCTGAATATGCAAAAAATCAACGAAAAACTAAGAGTAGTATTTTGACTCTAAGGGTGTATTATACCATTTTATAAATTAGACGTTAATTTAACGTTGAGTGAGACTTCTAATCTTCCTTTCTTCAGACCACTTTATCGTTATCAATCAAGGAAATTTATTAAAAGTAGGATTCGCTTCATAACTCGTAACACTAATTACCGTATCACAGGGAATTTCCTCTCGGTAAATTGAATACAATGGGGAAAAACAATTGTAAGCTACAAATATCATCGCCTACTCGGACAAGTAATTATGTCTAAAACGGCAGTACAATGATTTAATGATGCCCATAAATACTGCTCTCCTTTTAGTAAAAGTCCCAACGGCTTTATTACAGCGCTGTAAGTGCTAAAATAAAAAGTTGTTTCTTTGCAAGTTAGGCGAGACGTGTCCATACATTGCTTACATCTTGCAGCAATTCTTTTAATGGATCTTGTGAGTTTTTGCCTTTATTTATACGTTACGATGTGCGCATAATGGATCAGCAGAAACACTTAGTAGATATATACGATCCTCATATATTAGAATCCTTATCGATTCCAGAAATATACTCGGTTACGTTAACGTGTTGGAGTGCTTTTTATGAAAACGTATCTGTATGTATGAAACATACTTTAAAAACCGAGGTTGTCTTTTAATATGTTTTTATAGAGTTGTTTGTTAATTTTAATGGAATCTTTAGTAAAGTCGAATTCCTCGTAAAACGCAACTCGGATGGTTCGTTTAATTGGTTGCATTAAATATTAAATTCGCACAGAATCGTCAACACTGTCCAAACTAAGAACGATCCATACTTTTATTATACATGCAAAAGTATGTTTGATTAAGGTGGCGTTTACGGAAATTTGACCGAACGTAGGGTACATATTAATCCGAAATGAGCTCTCCAGAGAATACCGATAAACCACTGCGTAAAACCGTAAACGAAGTCAGGCGTAATAGCTTGTCAGTACTATAAAAACAGTTCATGTTAAACTTCATCAATAAATAGTTTAATAATAACGTTAAGGAGAACAATTTAATTTAAGCGAAATCATATAAAATACAAGAATCTCTACATCCGCCCGTTAGGTGTACAAAATGGCCGATAAACAACAAAGTAACCCAGCACATAGCCTCGCAAAAATAATGACACCATTAAATGCGTCAACTCCAATTTTATGTCCCATGTCGCGGCCGTATGTTGTAATTGAATATCGAGTTAATAATCGCATAAATTACATACGTTATGCTGTCATTTGGCAATTAAATATTTTAATGTCCACGATATTAAGTAGTTTCTATGAAATCTTGTTTCCTGCTTATTAACTTTGCTAATGGAGAAATTACCTAGAGTAACAAAAATACGCTTGGTTTATTTTTGAAAAGACGTTGACTTTTTACAAAGTTCTTAATTGAAATACCTTAATCATAAGTAGACCGCTGATTACACGTACTAAACTTCATCCATTACATTCTATACTAATGTTTTTTTTAAATTTATTGTTCAACTAGCGATAACCCTTGCTTCTAAATCTTTCGGAAGACATTATCTTATTGATGATAACTAAGTGGTGGTTAAAACCGCATCAAAATCGAATACAATCATGCACAGGAATAGCAACTTTATTCACTACTGATATATTAAAAAATCTGATATTATTACTTGGCTATATGGTAGGAACATTTTGCGGTTACGCAGCTATGCACGTAGCACTAAGGAAACACCATGGTTTGTAGGAAGCCTGCACCATAAAATATCATATCTTATCCTACCCATCTATGTTAATAACTTGCGTAAGTTTGCTTCTGCTGCTATTGTAATGAGTACTTTTTATAGACATATAAAGTGTTCACAGACCGTTAAGAAAATTAGAATTGCTTATTATTATTAAGTACCTAGATCATGTTTGCAATAATTATGCCATATAAAATAGTATAGCTTGTTCTTTGTGATAATCTTCGAGTAACTAATATATTGTACTAATTCTTCACAAAGTCAAATAAGTAGATCTCATTATTCTGTCTCTTAACCGACACTTATTATTATTATTAGGTATTTATTTATCTTCCACACATTAAACAAAAACCACACTTCCATATTTTCAATGGAAGTACATACATTCAGGAGCAAAAATAACGGGTCAGAGTGCGTTTTTCATACTAAAGAGGCTATTTCCAAGCCTTGGTTCCTCGCCAGGGAATGCTTTTAGTGAAATCTGATGATGAATACCTCGAGCATCGATACCGGACTTCCAGAGTGCCTAGGATACCCAACTGAATAAATCTGCGGTTAACGCCGGAATTGAGCAGGTTCAGAAAAACATCTAAAATGGCAATAAAATGTAAGGAAATCCAAGTGCTGCCCCAAACTCTCCCGTTGTGGTGTTAACTGATTGTGCGATCAGTTAGGTATCTTAAGAACTTTTGTCCTCCTCTATTGAACCTCGCAGTATCCGCCATTAAACCTCACTCAAAACAAGGGCGAGGCGAGGCGAGGCGAGGAACCAAGACTTCGAAATAGTCTCGTTTGTATGAAAAACCCGGTATTTTTGCTCCCGAGTGTATATTTGTCGGATATCACCAAGATTTCAAAGAAATTAAGTTACGATTGGTTACTATTAATTAATGTATATTAATTGATTATAATCATTTTATCATTATTCTTAATTTATTTAAATTAGTTATAAACGAGGATAGTTTTTAGATCTAGACACAAAAGCAATAAAAATAACAAAATATTTTTTTTTGCCCAAACCTTGTCTTTGTCATCCGATTGATCCGTAAAGCAATCAATACGGCTAAGAGTAAACAATTAAAGTTCTACGGAACCGTGGCGAGGCTTGTGTTCGCTGGTGCTAAGAGCCAAACCATTGTGTTGCTAGGTGTTAATGGAATGAAGCCGGGAGGGTTAAGGCTCGCTGCCGAACCCGACATGTATTAAACCTGGGGGACTATTATGAGCTCCTTATTTCTAGTCTGTTCTTGGTAAAACCAGAATTGCCCGTCAAATTCGTATTATGAGCTCTTAAAAAGACATTCTGTTTTAGGACACCTTCCCATCGTGGTAGCTTGTGCCCAACAGGGAGTATGTAAATTTACGTTATCGTGTTAATCGGCTCGTTGATGTTGAAAACAAAATAAATATATCAGTGAGCTCGTCATGCTAGTTGGATGATGTTTTATCTTGGACCTGAGCTATTTAGTTGCTGATAGACTCGAGCATTCACTCGTGCTCAAGGCTATCAGAACCGTTGGAGTATACTTAAAATGTAGTACTACTACTACATAGATGATGGCGTGAACCACTTTCTTCCCGAACCAGTTAACGCTCTGGATGATGCAAAATTACCTAAGAGTAAGTATTAAATATTTTATATTTAGCTATTCTATTTGTAGTATAAGCTCTGATAATTTTCTTACATAAGACAAGTCTAATCTTTGTTTCATTTATTTAATGGTATTTTACTCCTACTGTTGTCAGTGCCGAGCATTAATATATTATAAGATACTCTTATTCATACCCCAAATGACCTTTCCTAAAACCTACAAGTGTATGCAGCATATTAAATTTAGCATATTCTAGCAGGTTATTTCATCTCGTAGCAATGGAATGTTCATGGGAAGGTTACGCCACGCTTCATAGTTTTCAATAAGAATAAAGCTTCCGGTATTATTGTTTTCCAGAGTTAGTATTTTTTGGTAGATTATCCGATGGTCGTTCGGGTGGTGCGAGGCTCGCAGGCCGCCGGGCCCGGCGGCGACGACGGCGTGCCGGAGCGGATAGGTCGGCCGAAGTGAGTTAATTAACTAGGAGCGTGTAAGGCGACGCTCACGGCCGCTCTAATTGCGCGATTATTCCTCTGCGACGCCTAACTGCTGGATGAAATTTAATTAAAGTTTGTTGTTCAAATAGATTTAATTAAAGTAATGTTGTAGCGCGCCGACGCTGCGCCGAGCGACTCAATCCGCGGGAGTGCTGCGCAACTTTTCTAATTCATTACTTCTGAAAGCGTTCCCGTGATGCCGAGCACTCTTAATAATTTGTATTGTATAGTTGTAGTCGCTTTAGCGAGATCCCGGCCGCAACACGTCCGCGAATGGCTTTGATGTGGCCGCCGCTGTCAACCCGTTCCGAACGGAACGAACTGCGGCCGAACTAGGAGACTTCTCAACTAGCACTCGTAAACAAATTTCATCATTACGATTAAAACGATTTCTATAATCTACGTAATGTCAGCCTACAGTGGCCGTATCAATTGAATTATTCATAAATTAGTTGATATTTCTCCATTAGTGAGACAGTTGTGCCGTCGAAAATTACATCGGAATGGACTCTCGAATACAAATGCACCGTTAAAAGCCACATTAAGATAAAAGCTGTATGCCATTTATTCTGATTAATTATTAATAGGATTGTCAATTAAGACGAAATAACGTTTGAAAGACCTTCTGAAAATAGGAAATGTTTATCAAAATGTAGCAATCATAGCGTGGAGGCAGCGGCCGCCGTAAGCGTCAAATGATGTTCGCGTCAATTACTGCTAATGGAAAACTTAAATTATGATAAAAGCTGAACGACGGCGGATGCTGCGTGCGCGGGCGGCGGCGACCTTGTCCTCCGACGCTGGCGCATGCTCCTTGTGAGACCGTTGGCACTTCTTCATACAACACCTCTGTAGATTATGTTGGCTGCGAGTCCTACAGATGACCCTCAGTTCTTTGTTTTTTTAACCGTTTTAACCGATTTCGCTTAGTTAAATATCTCCGGGCAAGTAAACATATGTCGCTCTATAATGACAAATTATGAAAATGTAACGTAAATTGGTAGAGATTTTACAATCATAAACTAGTTACTTCATTATCCAATGTACTTTACTGCTTTTATATGTAAGTACCTACTTCGAGTAATATGGGAGCAAACAAGGACAAACATAAATATTACTGTTGTAGGTACTTTATTTTCAAGAATTTACGGTGCTTAATTACTTAATTTTATAGTTTTCCGTCCAATATAAAAATAGCACACTATTAATACCTACCATAATTCTTAACGCAGCGTCGCTTAAGCCTTGGACCATTAATTTAGAATGAGGATGGCGAGCTCTGTTTCTACTCAGCAATGAAATAAGCTTATTAATATGATTATTTTACAGTTAAGAACATTTTATATAATACTAAAGGTAATAAAAATAATTATGTCTTGCTCACTTGTCGTACAACAAACTAATAAACGTAATTATTAATATTAAGATACACCAGTAATCCTAATGGAACAAAACAACTATTTGTATATAAACACCCTTGATTCGTAAGAAATCAAATGCCATCGGAAAATAAGTCGCTCGCGCCGCTCCCGGCGCGGCGCCCGACCCACAAAAGCTCTGCCGGGCAGCTTTCAGCCGATTACCCGCGACGCGAGCCTAATTTGATTGCCGCTCGCCATCAATTACCTCGACCACCGCAGCTTTTTATTTACTGGCCCGCTTTCGCGCTTCCCTGCGACCTTTCGCTTATTTATTAAACGCACCGATTTATTGCGCGTGTTCCGCCAGCTTTATTGGCATTGTTTCTCTCTGATTGGTCATTGTTCCGCGTTTAGTCTTCGAATCATTAAAACTGACGAGTGCCTATTAGCCGAACAATGAAGCCTATTCTTGTGACATTATCGAATGGTTCAAATTGTAAGTGATTATTGATTATGACTGTTACTGTGACTGTACTTTCCTATTTTTGAAATTAAAACTTTACCTTTATGTTCGGGGTAATCATTGAATGCACGTAAAGCAGGCGAGAAAGAAGTCAGTTGAGTGTCCTGCCTGAAACCGCTACCGCTACCGCTACTCGTCGTCTGCCGCTCAATTTCCCTGATGAACTCACAATTACGGAAATTGGATATGCCGTCGGCGCACTCTGGCTTTCGACACACAGAGTAACTTCCACGAACTCACGAATACAATA
This sequence comes from Acleris sparsana, assembly GCA_923062465.1. Taxonomy (NCBI): domain Eukaryota; kingdom Metazoa; phylum Arthropoda; class Insecta; order Lepidoptera; family Tortricidae; genus Acleris; species Acleris sparsana. The sequence goes on from OV281289.1 coordinate 14,438,529, forward strand.
CTCAAAGCATTGTCCTCTCTCCTTTATGGCAATTGTAAAGAGTAATTGCATCCACGAAACCTTTTAACCTTTTTAAATCAATAAGTGCAATATAATACATGAGGCAATAAAGTTGATGAGGTGTCTTAAAAAGGATTTTTCAAACTTTCTTTATCCCACTTTAAGCCGCTGCCAATCTGCCAGCAGCGCATACACAATGTTTTATAGTCGCCAGTATCCATATTGAAATCTTTACTGGCCTCATTGTTCCATTCTCAATTTGGGCGACCTTGCAAGTTTACGCATCTCTTTCACGAGTAAATTGCTCTGCTCCGTCGGAGGAGTCATAAAGAAAATTGCCATACAGTTGATAAATAATTTATCTGAAAGCCCGCCCAGTCACCGAAACACGCGGGGGTAGGACGCTGCTACTTCCACCTAATATTACTTTCCTTTTGTACTTACAATTTTGCAACAGAGAGGTTCGCACGTTTCCTTCTTTTATGGGCAATAAGTAGGATGCAATTATATTTATGGGGAGGTGGTTAGGAAAACTAATTTTGCTCAATAACGTTGGGTAGTTACACTGACGTTTATGTGGTATCTAGTCTACAGCAACTATGTTCGGTGGACGTGACGGAGCACGTTTAAATAGATTTCAATAAATAATTATTTTCGCTTTTGTTCTGACATGGGGCTGAGTTGATGTTACTACAAGCAATTAGCGTGCTACGTACTAATTGTACGTACTCGTATATCATATAAAGATATTTTAACAGCAGCGGCAGCAGCAGTCCATGTAAAACTGCACGACTTATTTTTTTAGTTTCAAAATATTTCTCCATGTTACTGAACCTGGATAATTCCATGACATACTTAAGCTAATGTAATTCATATTATCATCATCATAACTTCAGAGCTGTGTGGAGTGCCCGCCATCCCTCTCTATTGTTTGCTAGGTTCTTCTAAATAATTATATTAAGAACATCAACAAAATCGTTATTTCAGTCGACAAGGCCCATATTTATAAATACCTTACAAGGAGACATAATAAAATTTAAAACTAAGATCAATTATTTATTACACTTTTGCATAATGTTTACCTACTTCTTTGTCAACAAAACCTATTTAGGTATGAAATATATTTATGCAACGTAATATAAATCACACAGTGGGAACAATACAGCATGATCCCTCGTTATTTAGAACAGGTCAGTAGTGAGAATCACCAAATTCAGGCAATTTACCGACCGGGACGCTTTTAGTCGGGCGGCTGAAATCTCGCCTTCAATTATTTTCAGCACATCAATTTGTCAACTATATTTGGAAACCGACACAAGTAATAGAACTAACTTTTTAATAATATTAGAAACTTTAAAGTTGTGTTTATATTACGGATTTAAATGAAATTTGGCACGTATATCTTGGAAAAAAAACACAAGATCTCACACATCTTGAAAATATGTTTTCATGAACATAACGCACAAACAAATATTATTGTGCAGTACAGATAGGTACAGTAAAAGTCTTTCGGGTTCGGGTAACGTCGTTAGACTAGCGTAAGGAGAATATGAGTGAGAGTGAGAGACATGTACACACTCTGAGTCCTTTTTCTTTTTAAGAGCTATTACACTGTACCTATCTATAATACTGCTTTACATGGTTACGAGCGCTTAGGACAAATTTAGTTTGCCGGTTTAAACAATTTAAATTGTTTAAGAAATAAAACACTCAGTAGTATATTTACCGTGTATTTTGAATAATTGTAATGTAACAAACAGGATGACTATTACAATGATTTAAAAGTAGAATAATTTATTTCAGCGCAGTGAGTTCGCTTGATGATGGCTCTAATTGGGGGTTTAGTCAGTTTCTGGAGCGCTGTGCCTAATTAGCACGCAGCCTCTCATTACGGAGCGGCTTAATTACGCGCCCGAACTAACTTTACGTTTGCGTTTCATTATCGATACCAATTTACGTTTTGAAGGCTTACAATAATCAATTATTTACAAACATAAACCACTAATTAAGCGATTACTAGACATTATTACAGCGAATATTTTATCTACATATAACTATCCTGCACGTTCGTATGACACTGGACTCCTTCTAAACGGATGGATCGGATCTATTTTGGTGTTTCTTTTTTGTGTGGGGGTGCATCCCTGCATGATTTGGATTCACAAATTGGACCCAATAAGAGACGCAGCAATCTTGCTCTAGGTTTTCCGTCGGGCAGGACCACGTCAATCAAATCCGCTGTTCGAGAGTATGTTTAGTAGTCCTAATAACTGTAAATGGGTACCTGCAATTTAATTTATTGCATACATAATTAAATGCACCTAACGCCTACGTATTTATACCTAGCTTTGATTAAGCAAATACAATTATACTGATTGATTGACTACTAGAATCGGAAAAATACATTTATTTCAATACCATCTGAACTGAAAGGATTAATAGTCAACAGCCATTTTTTTAATAACTTCTAGTCATTAAAGTCCATTAGAGTATTTAAGAGAATATCTCTATAGTAAATTAAAATCTTAGCCGGTGCTGTCCTCAACATACACGGCCACCAAATTAACATACAAAAATAAAACCGGGCTGAACACAAAATTAATGAAATAAGTAAATATAATATCCTAGCACTTAGTCTTTTGATGAAAATATAATTGAAAGAACAGCAATTTTTTTTGGGCACCCTTGTGTTGTTGATGCTCGTTTCCATTATTCAAACTTCGGGTGTGACCCGTTTGACAAATCGTGACATATTTAAACATAATGTAACGAAAATGTTGTAGGGTGCGATTTGTAGCGTTTAGTCATTTAAGTTAAGGTGTTTTCAAGCCAAAATTCCAATACGCCGCACCCTACGAACACACACTTAATATCAAAATGTACGTAGATAATTCCACAGCAGTTTGAGCCACGTGGCTTGCGTGTGAAGCGTATGCGTGCGGACCGTGCGCCGCAGTGGAATATGGGACAAAAGCATTTTACTACAGTTAGCATCATAAGTATTTATATAGGGTAGAAAAAACGAACGCCCCATGGACCGCAACTACCTTAAATATTGAAAATATCCAATTGTACACAAAGGAGATTAACTTTTATTTTAAAAACAATTGTTGCTTCATTTATGGATTTTTGTAAATCATCTGCCTTAACGGAGAATCGAACTGGTCGAATATGACTAAAATATAATGTCGTGGTTTACAGATCGAAAGGGTCATTGATAGTGATCATTTATATCTACAAAACGTACGCCTTAAACTAAATAGTATATAGTAGTAGTATAGTTATCTTTGGTATTATTTTATTGATTCTGTTTCCTTTGTGTTGCCAACTTTACCAGGCCATAAATTTTTATGGTCATTTGAGACGTTCGAGATAATCTCGAACAAATTATTGTGTTTGACCCTTGATGTTTTTCTTTTAGCGTTGTTTTGTGTTAAATGTGTCACTTTCCGTTTTTTCACCAAGCGGTTCCAACGGAAGACCAGTGCTGGCTTTACGGCTAGCGAATGCTGAGTTGGGACCGTTTCGTAACATTTTTTCTGTGTCTTGATATTGTTTTATCTGTGTAATGTGGTTTTGTTTTGTTGCGAATAAATGTCTCTTTATCTTTATCTTTATCTTTAAATTAAACTCACAATAAAAACACGATTGTAGTTCAATTCCCGGTTAAGGATTTTCAAGGCAACTTTAAAAAAAACATACCTAAATGCAGTAATCATTTTATCATTTTGTGTAGAATTGGCCATTTTAAATATTTAAGATTTGCCGTGCATGTGGCGTTCGTCTTTTCCACCCTTTATATTTGGACCTACTGTTACAAATCAAAACGGGACTTAATCGCGTAAAAACAGAACAAATCCGCGGTCGCTGTGAGTGTTGTGTGCCGGTCAGTGGTATTCCGGCAAAATAAAAGCAAGACCAAGTGCGGGTAGTTCGAAAAACTCGCACGCAACATAAATTAGCACCAGCCCTCTTCAGTCTGCTCCTGACCACGGCCGTTCCAACACGTTCGTAACGTCGAGGTAGGTATATATGATGTTTTTACGCGATTAAGTCCCGTTCTAGATTTATGACAGTATGTGTGAACCTCGCGAAAATTTTAAACAAACTTTTGTGCCTTTTCGCTTACATTAACATTAACAAGCAATGTCGAAAGTACTAATAACGCTGAATACATCGTTGCGTTTCTTTTATATCTTTAATCTATACGCATTTTCTCCATAAACAATCAACCCGCTTACCCCTGCTCAAACCTAATAAATTATTTCAGCGCAGAATAAGGATGTAGTTGTACCGGGATAATAATGAACGCTTTGTGCTCGCTGTTGGTTCAAGTGTATTAATTAGCCGACAGCTGGATTACAGGGCAGTCCTAATTAGAGTCGTAATGTAACTGTAAGCCACCGACTCGTGTCCGACTCGTAGGGAGAATATTAGATCGTTGGTAATTAGTAGTTCTTGTTAGCTAAAATAAGGATCCAGCAATGTCAAAGTATTGTGTTTAAAGTTTTTGTCCGTCCGTAACGACCTAGGGCATGAACGGATGAGTCGATTATAAATTATACCACAATATTTTTTTATTAATAAGGGAACTCTGGAGACTGATTTTAACTGCTTATGAAAATAGATTGGATGATTTAAGAGTTATCAGCTCTGTAACGAGCTTATGTGGATTTCTTAATTCATGTCGAGCGTTATCACATTTTAAATTTAAATTTATCTTAACATACAGGATGTCCGTAAACTCAAGCAAAAAATTTTACAGTATTCATATGTATATACGAGTACTCTTTTTAATATGTTTATTAGCTAAGTAGTTATTAACGTTTTAATGTCAGTCGTAAAAACTCGGGGCAATTCAAAACTCGTGTACCAAATACGTTAAACCAAACGACTAAATACTACAATTAAAACAAATTACCTACTCTTTATTTTACATAAAAATATCTATTTCATTCGCACACGATGGCAAAATTTACAGTGATCTATACATATACTATACACTATACATTGATATCGTTAAGTTTATTACCTCACTAGAGAGTAGTTAATAAAAAATCATTACAGCACAAACACAAACACCGAAAGCCATCAATTTTATAAACAACATTAATTAACAACTAGTATTTATTAACGGGCGCTGACGACTGCGAAATCAATTAGGTTCGTTTGCAAACTGTTCCAATAAATAGTGGTATCGGTAATTAGAATCAATCGTGGGATTGCGTTGAGACTGTTGGATGGAATCAGCTGAGCTATTCTCTAACGGGTGTCGACTCTTGCACGTAAATCACTTAAGGTAGGCGGTCTTTGTGTGTAGTGGTCAAGACATTACAACAATGATTCCGAAAAAGATTGACGCACTCGCCAAGATCGACTTTAGCATATGTTTACTCACACGAACGTATGTACACGTAAGCGGTGTAATAAATACATGACAGGAGTCAATTAGGATACCCTATGTTTTTATAATGTAAATAAAATGTTGATTTTAACAATAATTTGGAGGTGTTTAGGCTTACAGACACACATATTGATTGATGTCTTTTTGACGACTTAATTGTGTTTAATACTTGACCTTCAGTAGTTTTATTAGAAGACATTAACGTGTCTTTTTTTTTACTAGGAAATCAAGTCATAGAAATATAAAATTCATAAAATTGGTTTTGTGAAGCACAATATTTTACTAAATAAATTTAAGGTTAGAGATCTCTTAAAGGGATAAGTTCACCTACTACTTTTATTTCTGTAGTTTAATATTTGTGTGTAGTACAATAAAGTATTTGCATACATACGTATTATTATTTTTAACGTTTTAGGTATTCCAACTATGCTTTCGAACAAATATACGAAACCGCACCAGTCTACCACAATTATATTATATATAGGTAATGGTGAGCACGGAATCAAGTCAGGTTACACTTGGAAAGTCGATATAAGTAATTTATTTCTTGCAGGAAAGAATAACACCAATATACTCGTGGGCGGACGAGCCGCGGCAGCCCGCAGTAGGCTGTCGAGAAAATACTAGGGATTACTAGAAATGGGCTTATGAATATTATGAAATTATGATAATTTTGTCCAAATACGGAAAACTTCATTTCTGTTGGCTTTCTTAACCTATCGTTTGTGGAACCTGATTATAGCAGTGGTATTTCCAAATCACAAGACTTTGGGACCTTTAACGAGCATATTATTTTCTCACTGGCAGGCAATGCGTTTCTTTGCTGGTATTGCGCATGTCCTTATTTTTAATGGTGATTATTATTCTATACGATGTAATAAATGTTTTGCGGGTGGTAGAACCTTGTGCGGGGTCCGTCCGGATCGCTACCACCATCTTATCCATTAACCTACCGCCAAACAGCAGTGTTCGCATTGTTGTGTTCCGGTTTGGGGATAAGACAGCCGGTGTAATGACTAGCATAGAGGCATTCCATCTTAGTCCTCAGGGTTGGCAGCGCTTTTGCAGTCTTAGGCTTGCAGTCTTGTGAATGCGAATGTCTATGGGTCACAGTTTCCACTTGATGTGGCCTGTGTGCTCGTCAGCCTTCCCTACGCCATAAAAAAATTAAAAAAAATCGTGCATTAGATTAGTGTTAGATAGTATTTTTTCAAACACGGCAAGTTATTTATTTGACTTGAATGAGAATTGTTAACCATCATCCGAAGCTTCCAATTTCCAAAAACAATTCGTTGGTAATTTATGGTCATATTACAAAATTAAATTTGAATAGCCGTTGTCAACGTCACTTTAACATAGTCCATAGTGGCCTTGGAATCAAATTGGTTTACTGTATTTTAATTTTTTATCGAGATACGTGCCACACTCTGTATAAAATAGGGCACGAAATTCTGGGATTTGTTTTTATGTACCCAATACCGGAACCAATTTTGGTAAAGCATTCAAACCAATTACAGTTTTGCACGCCTAAATAAAAACTAAGACCGTTCGATACCAAAGCACATACAACACACGGGCAATTAATGTCATCTTGTCAAACTCATAACTGCCTAAGCAAGAGAGTACCTAAGTACATGGCCTCTATTCTACTGGGTAAAACCATATTGCCTTGAAATGTTGCCATGTCATCGTATTTTTGATGATATGATCGCTCTTATTCACTAGACAAAACGATACAATACGATAACATGTCAAAGGCAATATGATTTTCATGAGAAGAATAGACTAAAAAATATAAAATTCCCTACTGTCGTTTTTTCTCCACTGCTTCACGGTGACAACAATTTGGCTTATTAGAAGCTAACGAACGAATGGCAGCCGACTTGCTCAGTGGGATTAATTTATTTTCTCTGTATCGATATATATTAGCCACTGAAATATCTATTTGATTTGCAATTTACGGGTTTGATTACATATTCACTTTAGATCGGTAATTGGGACATCTTAGATACCTATAATACTGTTATATACTTTAATTTAGCGAACGGTGAATGTGTATAATTTATTGTTTGAATTACTGATTACGAAGTAATTTGTTTATATTGCCTCTTCATAAAAGCAGTCATACATTGTTGTTTCACGAACGCGGTTTTTATCGTACTTGGTTTTTAAACTTATCATTCTTATCAATGTTAAGTTTCTGCCTGTTTCCAAGGGCGAAATTAGTCAATATCGACAAAGGTATAAAACTTTAGTTAACGCTAGTTCGTTGTCAAGGTTTGTTAATTGAAATTATTGTCTATTTTGACATTATTAACCTTTAAGTTAAAAGACATCAACGCACCCAAACTTGAGAAATATAGACAAAGAAGAAAAGGCACTGAAACGTAAAATAAAACTAATTCGTTTCTTAAAATGGACAATTATTTTTTAGACTTTTATAATGTGATAGTAATGTATTAAAACTATGCTGCGTTCTAAGCTAAATATGTAGATGAATCGAAGTCAGTGTTGCGGCCTCAATCTTCGTGTTTTATTTCCCAAGGCACTTGGGATACTTAAATGAGTCGCCTAGCACTAATAGGGGTAATAAATGCGATATAAATAAACCGCCTAATTAACAGTGTAACCCGGGGTCGCGCAGGCGTCGATTAATCTTTCGATTTGCATTGATTTGAATACTGATTGGAATTATACGAGTAGTGTAGTCGCAATCGGACAGTCGCGCCCGGGGCGTGCTCCCAACACGCTCCGACAGGTTTACAATCCCGTTTTCATATTGATTTTATTAATTAACAAACCCACAAATAAAATGGCCGTATAAAAGTGTAATAGCGGTATTATCATTGATTGCTCGTTATCGCACTGAGCGTCGATTATTTATGGATCGTTTAATTAAGGCAATATTCGATTAGTGGTGCCGTTATAATACAAACATGAGGCGACGGAACACGCTGCGAGCGGCAAACGAGATGAGACGGGCCGGGGAAGTCTCGGCTTCAGCCGCTATCTGTAATTAGGATCGAGTGCCGGAAGAGCCCCCGTGACACCGCCGCCCTCCCCCCCGCCATAACAATAACGCCACAGATACTTTTAATTAACTTACACCTACTTACGCATCTCAGCGTTAACTCTATCACTAGTTAACACATCTGAAGAACTGATTGAAAAACTGTCCGTGGGCTGTATTAACAATCTGAGGCCCTACTTTAAAAATCGAAGATCAAAGTTGTGTTAGCTAGATTTAGTCTCGAGTGACGAGTGACTGGGACTCAGCACCCGAAGTCTCCAATTTAGTGGTTCGTGGTAACCATTCTGATCCTGAGATGAGATTTTGAATGCTTCAGAGGTGACAGTTTTGAAAGACGTTTTTGGACGTCTCGCTCAAAATCAGTTTATTAATACGGCCTGAAACGCCACTAGATGAGATGGCCGAGTCTTTAATTAAACAATTCTGCCCAAGCTCGAATATTACCCAGCGTTATATAGGTAGAGAGGGAAGCTGCTCAGAAGCCATTTCATAATGATAGCAAACACAGCGTCTGTAACAAGAATAGCGCTAATGGATTGTTGTTACTGACTTAGCTTAATTAAACAAGCCGGGAGTCGACACTCAGACGCATAATACTGCTAATTAAACGGGGGTTTACAGAGATCCGAAAAAGAGCCACTCAAACACGCTTAGCCGGTATTATTACAGTGTATTCAGGAGGCTGGGCAAACAGGCTCTCGTCGCGAGGGTGCTACTCTCGAGTTTCGCGTTTAATTAGACAGATAGACGCGGACGGGGCTTATTAGTATTGTCTACGGGGGCCCAATTAACACCCGGCCGGAGCCGTGGGTGGTTCAGGTTAGTTTTCATAATCAAGGGATTCCTTTGGCTTCGTTAGCTGAATAATAGGATCGGGTGACGCCAGTTCCGATGCTTTAGCGTGTCGGCCGTTGCCGTCTCTGCCGGACGTATCAGATTGCTTGTTTTGTTTTAGGAGAATAAAGGGTAGTGGAAGAAAAGCGGTATTAAGGACATTTCCTATGAATATTTTGAGATGATTGTTTTCTTGGTCTTTGGATACTGGATATTTAAAAAGTGCAATTTGGACTCATGCTTTGGATCATTTTAAATTATCCAAACATAAAAATCGAAGTTTTTCTTATGAGACAAAAACCCCCTATGTTGCCAACGGTAACTATGTTAATTATTGAACAAGTCTCACAAAAAGCGGGACTTAAAATCCGAATAACTAGTAAACCATAAATACCAATACGTATAAAAATATACTGATTTTCCTAGGATAAACTCCACCCATTAAAGTTCGTCTAGCCGCTTGCCGTAGGTAGTGGTTATAAGTAAACATACATACCTAGTGACTTATTTAATTAGAATTCACAAATACATCTGCAAACTTGTTAAAGAGTTGTACCCGTTTCTCAAGTAAATACTTTTGATTTACATAGACATGTCATACCTACATTGGAAAAACATTTCCTCGTTCTGGGGCAGACGAGCAAAAAGACCTTCATACCTACATGGAGTATGGTTGACGATTGTAACGAGTCACTTTTTGTTTTCTTTTATTGTTTTGTGAGTATTTGTCATTAGCGTTGATACTTATTACATATTTGATTAAACATGGTGGCCCATCACGTTTTTATATCTCAACGTATTTATTAATAAAGAGTAAAGCATGCGGTGTCCAGTATTTACGCTATGCAGTGCAATACTAGAATACTTCACGAGTTGGCACTTTATTACATCTCAGACTTCACCATCGGAGTGTCCTACACTACACGCCTTCACGTGCCGCTCAAAATATTCAATGCGAAAAGGATAACAACATACTAAAGTGATGTAGCCATCCCTTTCCTCCAATACTGAAACTCATTAAAGGCGTTGGAGTCCCTAGACGAGCAATTTCTCTCATTAGTGAACATTGTATATTTATTCTTATGTTCCCGCGATGGAGGCGAATGCTCGTAAGCTTCACACGTTTATTTCAACAGTCATACTCGGTAATGGGGGTTTATTACTTTAAAATGGATATTTTATATCGATTTACCATATTTTTTGTGTAGAATCACGTTAAGCTTTAATAAAGCAACGTGACTACACATTATGCCATGTCCATTTTTCCCGCGTACTCAACAGCTTCCACGACACGCTTCTTGAATTGCATGTATAAGATAATTTATTTAAAGGCTTGAAATCGTAAGAGACAGGGAACAATGATTTTTAGTTCCTTTGTGTTACTCTTGTAATGTTATGTGCATCTTTATTTTGAAGAGCTTTTGCGCTGTTTCTGCATGACCCAGAAAATGTGTTGGTAAAATGCAAGCGCATGCGCGCGCCTGCTCGCATGACTCGTCGGCGCTAATAACTTTTTCTTAAAACACTAATGAATAACTTGTTCTTTATTGCTGGGCACGTCCCTCCACTAGAGCCGCGGTCGTTCAGTCGCTGCAGCGGCCTGTGCTTTTTAATTTGGATTCAATTAAAAACCATAATTAAATTTTTTGTACTCCCATACTAGAAATCAACATTTTAAGTACAGAAAAAAAGGCACGTACTTAGTTAATGGAACAGAACCAAACATAGTAGTCGTTCGCGTAGTTCTAAGTAAATTGTGTGTGTAAGGAGATCGTTAATACAACGTTCATATATCCCACTTGCTGCGCTTGTTTCAGTAATTAAAAATACCGAGAATGGCGTATGGAAGTTATGGGCAGTTCTTGTAGTTGAAGCATAATTAACACCTCCGGTTCTGCTTCCCCACGTTAGATAAACGTCATTACGTGTAATTAACGACTGCGATGGCATCCAAGTCGATTGAAGATAATTAATTTTCCTCCGTATCTAACAGTCACTGTCGTTATTTTCTTGTCGCCGTCGCTCACATTCTACTCGGTTATTTATACGGAAAATGTTATGCACATGACATTTAATTAGAGAACCTTGCAGAAACATTACATATTTAACTGGATACGTATATGGAATTAATGTAATTGACACCAGTTTTAATGGAGCTTTTATACGGAGGTGATTACCGGGGGCCATAAGAAGTGCAATTCTGCGGAGCTGACGAGGCGAGGAGCCAATTTAATTTACAAAGTTGTCGGTTGGGTCCGGATTAAGCGCCCGCGCCGCCTTAATAATGATGTGCGCGCGGGCATCTGTCACAGATCGCGCAAATCGCGCGCCGAGCCTTCGCGGGCCGCATCCGCCTGGGCTGCCACCTAGTTTGAACGATGACATCTACATCTAAACTTCTAGTAGAGTATCGTACGGTTGCCATCGACCGGTCGTGGGGCAGCGCAGCGCAGTGCCTTTTACAAGGAAATAAAGCGTCTATTCGTACGGTTATTATGTTACATATTTCCATGGAATTTACACAGCAACTCGTTCGGGTTCTCGCGAACGCAGTATTCACTCTAGTGTGATCTCCGACGAACTGCGTCGCGCTGCGGCACGACCCGGTCGGTTAAAAAAGTACTTACGAGTAAGCCTCTTCTTTAAAAACGCACCATTTCTCTAAAGTGTGCTTTGGAATAGTAACAAATATATTTATTACTTTAGTCTGCTTAAAGGGATAAGTATCTGTACCAGGTCGGCGAAACATTTTTATTTAAATAAGTTTATCTTGCTAATTATGATCAAGGGGCTTATTCTATGTCTAGAGGTGCTTTAGCAGATAGAGACTGCCGGTTGCGATAAACACTGATATTCCAAGACAACATTGTATCGTATAATCAGATCTCTTCATTACCTATAGATAAAAATAGCCCACTTTCTACTAAAGCACCCGTTTTACAAACAGTTATAGTTATTTTATTTTATTCCTTAACCAAGCAGAAGTACGTGGATGGTTTTTTGGTAAGTTTTCTAAAAATGAAACCTTGCTAGATCGATTTATCGCCCCCGAAACCCCCCCAATATTCATGAAAATCGTTGGAGCCGTTTCCGAGATTCAGAATATATATATCAAGAATTGCTAGTTTAAAGGTATTAGATAAACTAAGATTACGGATAATGGTGTCAATCCTCGAGGAGGCATATGCTAGCAGTGGAGGTGGAATTATAAGCTGCCCATTAGCACATATTATAAATTTGTCTTTTGTCGATGGAGTATTTCCACAAGAGCTAAAAATATGTGTAGTTAAGCCACTATTCAAGAAGGGGGATAAGCTGAATCCAGTGAATTACAGGCCAATAACATTAGTCCCATTATTATCTAAGATATTCGAGAAGGCAATGTATAGCAGATTAAGCGATTTCCTAACGAAATACCAAGTGATTTGTTCTGAACAATATGGTTTTCGTGAAGGTAGATCAACCACACAAGCTTGTTTCGATCTAATTAAATATGTTACAGATTGCATTAACCACAAGGCTTCTGTTATGTCAGTCTTTCTCGATATGACAAAGGCCTTTGATTCAGTTAACCATACTAAACTTCTCCATAAAATTGAAATTTATGGTATTAGGGGAAAAGCGCTTGCCTGGATAAAGAGTTATCTTGGCGAAAGGATGCAGTGTACCGAAATCTGCAAAACCACTGAATCTAAAGGTGTCGTCTATAAAAAAGCTCAAAGATCCCAGTTTGGCAAAATTATCAAAGGCGTCCCCCAGGGCAGTATTTTGGGACCGTTACTTTTCCTCCTGTATATCAACGATTTACCCAATATTTCATCCCATAAAGTCATTATGTTCGCCGATGATACTACATTGGTTGTCAAGTGCAATAACAGGAGATCATTTGAGCAGGAGATTAACTGTGCACTGCTGGAGATTGCCAACTGGATGGTCGTAAACGATCTATGCATTAATACCAGCAAAACTAAGTTTATGCAATTTGCATCCTACAATAGTAACCTAGTGCCTCTGTCGGTCAGACTTGGCGATGAGGTGGTTGACGAGGTTGAATGTTTTAGGTTTCTTGGGATCATGATTGACAAGCATTTGAACTGGAAAGAGCACACTGATCAAATCTGCAGAAACCTTAACCGATTTGTGTATGCGCTAAGGAGATTGCGAGATACGGTTTCGGTTCAGGCTGCATTGACAGCCTATCATGGTTATGTGTCATCCGTTCTTCACTACGGACTCATCCTGTGGGGTAACTCGGTGGATGTACACAGAGTTTTTAAGGTGCAAAAGAAGTGTGCCAGAGTCATTTGTGGTGCTCGGGTCGATGAAACATGTGTTCCATTATTTAAGGGACTCCATGTTTTGCCACTGCCGTGTTTGTATATACAGGAGATATGTGCTTTTGTTAAATCGCAAAATTCATTGTTCAAACGGCGTGGTGAAGTTTTCCAACGGCATACAAGGGCCAAAATTATGAACCGCCTTTATAAACCTACTTGTCACAAGGCCATATACACCAAAAATGTATACAACATGTGCATCCAAATCTATAATGCCATACCTGATGAGATACAGCTACTCCAGGGAAATAGATTTAAGAATAAATTGTCAAACTGGCTCCTAGATAAGTGTTTTTATAGTGTTAAGGACTTCCTCGAGCAATGTAATGTATGATTAATGGCATGGTATAATAATATTTTATGAATTTTGACTTTTTTATCTATAATTTAAATGTGTATTGTTATTGTTATTTATTGAATTTTATTAGATACTTACCAAATATTGTAACAAATAAATTTCTTTTATTGCATAAATAATATTTGCACGCTTGCTTGCAAGCTGGATACATTGGACATTATTTATTATTTAAAATTGACTGTAACATCTTGTACTGTACTGTATTCTGCAAATAAATGATATTGATTGATTGATTGATTGATTGACGTCACTGCATCAACCGATGCCTTGATTATGACGGTGGTAAAAAAACATAATAAATCGTAATTTAATCCACTCAAATAAAACTATTCCATTCTATTCTTACCTATTTAGCAGCTGTAGGCGAGAAAAATCCACACACTTTAACTAATATGATTTACGTTCAATAAATAATTTCCGTAAAGTCACGACGTCACCTGCGCCTTTCAAAGGCGATCGAAGTTTTTTAATCTTTAGCATTATGTTGCGAGCGACAGGCTGCTATGCGAAGAATTCGTATTAGTAATATGGAGTTGGCGGGTAGGCGTGAAACTAGCGGCTTAATAACACAAGTTCGCCGACGGCTGCCGTGTTAAAATGCCGGCGGACGCGTCGCTTAATTTACAGCGAATACCGAAACTGTGCACTTTATATAGCTAGCTTTTGCTTGCGGCTCTGTCTGAAGTTTTTTATCGCTATATCGTCGAAAACGATTTTCCGAAATAAAGTATGTTAGGATTCTTACCATCATTTTACATCAATCGGTCCGTGTGGAAACGTAAAGACAGGAACAGCAAACCAACAAACACACTTTTGCATTTTTTATTTTTTTATTTTTTTTATGGCATAGAGAAGACAAACGAGCACACAGGCCACCTGATGGTAAGTGAAACTGTGACCCATAGACATTCGCATTCACAAGACTGTAAGCCTAAGACTGCAAATGCGTTGCCAACCCTGAAGACTAAGATGGAATGCCTCTGTGCTAGTCATTACACTGGCTGTCTTATCCCCAAACCGGAACACAACAATGCGCAAAATTTTGCTCGTCCCTCCAACCGACCGCCGTTTTAAAGAGAATAACTCCCCCGGCTGCGCATTATACCTTTGTTTAAAGACGAACTACCGTTTATACTGTGGTCCTGTTGAGTTTGCTTTTAGTGACTTGCGGCGCGAACAGCACACATGCAAGCTTGGTTTGAAGACTACTTATATTCTTGAGGTAAGAGATGGATCATATTATTAGAAAAGAAAGAATGAAGTTGACTAGTGTTCGTACGGGTAGAACTTATTTTACGTTTGCCTTGGGAGCGGGAGGAAAATGTTTATATATTTTCTCGTTCGTCACAACTGTTTTACCGTTTGAGCCATGAAACAAGCAGACAAAATCCCTTTGGCTTGTATAACATTTCATACGAGAATAATCGCTTGTTAGATCGATATCCGTCCTGTATCGTAGTAATTTTCCTTTTAAAACGCCAAAATATTGTAGCCGTAAAGCTCCGCCAACCCTAAGTGCTACTTAAGCACTTGAAATCCAAATATTTCTATATCAAAGTTTTTATAGTACGTATTCATCAACTTTATGACCTTAAAATTAACGTAAAATCCTCGCAGTACTATACTAGCTCGTGAAATCTCGCTAATGGATGAGGCGAGGCGATGCTTTTGCTACATTAAAAATATCCATCTAATCTCAGAGTCGATTTAGCTAAAACATTCCCGATCCATGCCCGCGCGGAAATGGGACGTCTCGCCCACTTATGACGAGCCCGGTGGCACTGCGCCGTTAAACCGAGGTTTATATTGTGAGCCAAATGGATTATAGAACAAGCACTTTAGTTATTTATACTTGGACTAGGTGTGAAATGTTTTAAGGGCGTGCAGTCGAGTCGATGTCTGCGCGCGGGCGCTATTATCAACAATTTCCAATTGATGACAATATTTTTACCGGGGAAACAGCACTAAAATAGCAACTAAATAGTTTCTGGGTGAATATTAGGGCGTTTCAACCGCCGTCATTGTTGTCTTCAATACATTGACGAAAACAATGATAATTACCAGCAACTTTTGATGTCAAAGTCAACGGACCCGGGGGTAGTATTAATTCAATTTAAAATAATAAGACAATTAAAAAGTTTATCTTGAATAATATGCGAAGACAATAATGACGTTGGTTAAAACGCCGAATAATCACCCTTCCACACCATTTTAATGCAACCGTGGACGTATTAATGATCAGGAAATGTTTTTGCGCTGATGTAGTGTTTTTTCTTATGACTTTTGTCGTGATGTAGTTTTTATAATTTAAATTATTAAATTTATTCATCTTAAAGACCATCACAATTCTTAAATTACAGTTTATAATACACGTCATTGTTACCCTTTACAAATAGCTCTGACGCGCATTTTTGAGAACCTATACCTACATATAATTTCAAGTAGGAGACTGATAAATTCAAGAACAAGGGTTTGTTTATTTAAACGTTATGCTGAGAGGGTCCTTTTTACAAGCTTTTAATTAACTTGCTTTTAAGGTTCTGGACTGGAAAGGACGAGGCATCAACATAAACGGTGAGTACATCACTCACCTTCGATTCGCTGACGATATCGTAGTCATGGCTGAGACCATGGAGGACCTAAGTGCAATGCTCGCTGACCTCAGTAGAGCTTCCGACCGAGTGGGCTTGAGAATGAACATGGATAAGACGAAAGTCATGTCCAATGTCCATGTCGCGCCAACTCCCGTGATAGTCGAAGGCTCTGCGCTCGAAGTTGTTGACGACTATATTTACCGGGGACAAACGGTCTAGTTAGGTAGGTCCAACTTTGAGAAAGAGGTCACTCGTCGTATCCGACTCGGCTGGGCAGCGTTCGGGAAGCTTCGCAGCACCTTTACGTCCACATTACCGCAGTGTTTGAAGTCAAAAGTCTTTGACCAGTGTGTGTTACCGGTGATAACTTACGGATCTGAGACGTGGGCGCTAACAATGGGCCTCATAAGGAAGCTCAAAGTCACTCAGAGGGCTATGGAGAGGGCTATGCTCGGGGTTTCTCTGCGTGATAGAATCAGAAATGATGATGTCCGCAGTAGAACTAAGGTTACCGACATAGCCCTAAGAATAGCTAAACTGAAGTGGCAGTGGGCGGGGCACATTGCCCGCAGGACTGATGGCCGATGGGGTCAGAAGGTTCTGGAGTGGCGTCCGCGGACAGGAAGACGAGCTGTAGGTAGGCCTCCAACAAGATGGAGTGACGACCTCGTCAGGATCGCGGGACCGCGGTGGATGCGAAAGACCGGTCTGAGTGGAAAGCCTTGGGGGAGGCCTATGTCCAGCAGTGGACGTCTTTCGGCTGACATGATGATGATGATGATGATGAATTAACTTGCAATGTATGTATGTCAAATCTTGTTAGTTAAATTTCGAGTCAAATCTTGTTAGTTAAATTTGACCCACTACCCAGTAACGGAATGGGCTGAAATCTGGACCACATATGTAAACCCGATGACAATATAATGTTATGGTATTTAAGAGGTGATCTGATGATGGAGTCGGAAGGTGGTAATAGGATCTCCGCTATTCTTAACGTGGACCCACCGTGTTAGGACTCAATAGTTTGGTCTTGATAAGCAGATAAAGATTTTCCAAAAAAGTATAGTCGGCAACAAAAGCTTGGACCAAAAATTATTTTTTTGACAGAAACTTATTAATTATTAGCATTATGTAATTACCTTTATTTTCCCGTCTTTAATTTATTTTTGCTGTTCATGTTTTCATATGTAGGTATGTACTAATAAAGTTTAATAAATGTATCTTTCTTTCTTTCTTTCACTTTTTCTATCAAAACGGTAGCCTTTCAAAAATCAATCAAACCATGCGCTTCCTTAATTAAAAAAAAACATCAAAACTTGATCTTTAAGAAAGGATGTCATGCCGATCCACGCCATTGCTGTTAAAAGAAAGCGTTTAGCCTGGGACTACCTTTAAGCATTTCCCTACATTAGGCACACTCAATTATTTGACTTCTTTGCTCTACAAAGCTTCAAAGTTTTAAGCCTTATCACTTCGAAGTCGATCAAGTTGTTAATTCAATGCAATTCAAACTTTTTTCCTGATGTACAAACTTACTACGAACTGATCTAAAGATTTGTTCTTTCCTAAACGAGTTTTTCTAATGTTTTTGAAATTGCTACCACCATGCTTTTAGTTACAAGTTAAATAACAATAAATTAGCAAAATAGCCTTCTTTAATGCAATGAGAACAGGATCTGAGATCCATAGATATTTGCATCCTCAATGTTACAATCACAAGATGCTTCAATCATAAGACTGCGCATGCGTGGCTATCCTCTCTAATGCTTCTACGTTAGTTATGTCACCGGTTGTCTTAATCCCTCACCGAAACATCGCATTGTTGCGAACACTGCTGCTGAAAGACTGAGATGGTGGTAACGATCCGGCCAGATCTAGACGCAGTCGTAGCAAAACTAATTAACCTAGCTATTTTTAAGCACCTCAATTGTAACGCAAAGTATATTACCACTAACTAGTTGTTTACTCGACATTATACAGCCAGCCCTAAGTAGGGAGGTAGATGGTATTTATTCAGCATTACAAAGCAGGCACTCTCTGTTGATGCGGCACTGACATATCCGTTAATGCTTTTTCCATTTCCCGCCACTACAGCCGTCCCACCCCACTCAGGCTTGACCGAATTGCGCCGTGTGATCATTTTATCTCCTGACTTTTATTATATTCGACACTAATCAGAAAAGGTTTCTGGCCACTGTACTACCAGGAATTCTTCAGTTTAACTACATAAAGGTCAGAGAAGTAGAAACATTTTTGATTTATCAATAAAAAAGAAAATGAAATTAATTTGTGAAAATAATTATAAAAATGCGGAGAAGTTTGTCATTTTGATAGGGTCGGTTTAATTAGGTATGCGTAATTCAAATTTAATGAAAACTTTCAACATTGGTGTTTTCGCTAGTTGTTTTTAAAATAAATGGCTCATTTTTTACCTGTTCAAGCCATGTTCAAGCCCTTCTCACGATACAATTTCTAATTCGCGGAACAAGAAATGAAATGTTGTAGCGCGTGTAATTGCCTCACGTGCTATCTAGTAAACAAGCGCCTTTAATTAACGCTATCAAAACGAAGGTAGGGTGTATAGCAAAGCAATCAAAACTGTAATTCGCAAAAAAAGCCAACGGAGTGGGCGAGGGTGGCGCGGTGCAGCCCTGAGTGGTTGCCCGCTGCCCTTTTGATTGCGCATTATTCGCGTTTATACAGTTAGATCGCTTCCTAGATTGTTGCTATTGTAGTGTTATTCGCTGGAGCGGTCTGGAGGGAGCTTTAATTAAAAATGCTCGTTTAGACTGCGCGCTTAGCGTTGTATGGAATGCATTCCGTCATGCACTTTGTTGATCTTCTTAACAGCTTTACGTAAATGTTTAGCGTTTTGTTACTGCTCATGACAAGTGGAGTGTAGGCAGTAGTGGTTTTAATGTTTCATGTATCGTTGGAAGGAAGGAGAGCGACGAATAATTTATGTTGTTTTAAAAGTAAACTAGCTTGAACTGGCTGTTAGGAATTATTGTATAAAAAGTTAGTTAATCCAGAAATTGAGGAGAGCGCTATCTCGTCCGGCGGCCCCTGCGAGCGCGTCCATTCATCTCCCCGCGCATTTATACATTACTCGCGGCTCAAGTATCCGATTATATAACACGCAAAATTTCAATTACAACTTGTAATTAGTTTTTCGAGAGTTTTTCTTTCAGGAAGAGGGAGTGGGGTGGAGGCGGCGTGAGCGAGAGGTCATCCCCGCATCCTGTTCCCACATGCAGCTGCGGAGCGCTTTGAATAATGTCCATGCCACTTATTTGATTATTTTTATGCAATCTGCGCAGGAAAATGAAGGATTTATTTACTGCATGCCGCCCGGTGTTAATTAATTTTACGAAGTCCGAGCTGCTTTGTAGTTACCTATGTGGTTTAAGTTGGATAATAATGTTTGTTTTAGTTTGTACAGTATAAAGATGTTTGTTATTTTCTAGTTTAATAAACACTCTGAAATAGTCTGGCTAGCAGTGTTCCTTTGTTATTCAATTAAAGCATGTTTCAGTGGTACGAAATGGGCGTGTGTCGGTGTGCGTACTGCGTACGTGCCGCAGCAGTGTGGGTATATTGTTCGGATGGCGACCCTTTCTCGTGGATTGGCAGCGTCGCCGTTGCCCGCTAATGCACGGAAGCCGGGCCACGCGAATTAATGGCAAGAATAATGGCGATCCCATTATGGATTGCCGCCAACATACTTTAGCCATGAAAAGAACCGAAAGTTACATTTGCGATACTCTGAATACTGAGCGCTTTCGCCCCCTCCGCCCCGCGCGGGTGGCACACGATTTGCGGTGGAGTCGTGTTTAGACTTTGATTTTGTACAAACATTCATGTGAAAAACCCTCGATCATTTTAGCCTGAGCATATTTGGAAATAATGGGTTTGAAGGTGGCGTGTTGAAACTGTGGCGGCACTTGAAAATGCTGTGTGACAAACCGTTGAAAAATGCCATGTTATTTAGAGTTTTTATATTTGGCGACCGGCTAGACTTATTTTCTCTGTATCTTTAGTCAGTTTATAAGCCTTAAATAAAGCTGATACGTGCCTGGAGCAAACTAACCCAACTTCTTAATAGAACCGTCTCCACATAAACCATTGTTCTTTTGTCACCGTATTTCATGTGCAAGTTTTAGAACGGAAAACCTTTTAAAACTGCTTTCAAGAAAATTAAAGCATTAATGGCAGCTGTCTAAGAGTCATCTTCGGTCGGGTTTCCTATGTGTTGAAAGCTATAAGAAAGGGATTGGAATTGAACTCTTAGGCTTTCTCTATTTAACCCTATAAAAACCCCAGTATTCGGCAAGACACGACAGCTGATTGTGGTGCCACAGACGCCCAACTGTCAGTGAGTAGATATTTCATACATGTATCATTGGCAAAGAAAATCCTACAGAGCGTTAAAAAAAAATGTTGGCCGTCGTTTGTGATGGTCAGAATTTTTGATACTGGCCCTTAAACTCAGAGAACCAGTTCCTGTCCTGGCATAAAAAATAGTTTTGACCTTACTTTAGTTATCTTACTTCAGTCGTAGTCACGCGAATAAAAGTCAGAACTCATATTACTTAACCATGTTTATGAATAAAGTAGTGTTAATACGATGGGTGTTATTGTTTACCACCTTAAATGCAATTTTTTCGATTATTTCAACGACGATTCTGGAGACTATTAGTCTGCTATCTCTCGTCCCCTGCCTTTCGTGCCAATTGAGATGAAGTTACATTTGGGATGCAAAAAAATGCAATTGACATTTCATCCCCGATGGACTTGTCCATCGGGGATGAATTGGCACGAGTATTCGGGGAGCACCAAAACTGGAGCAGCATACAATAGTTAACGTAACTGTTTCTTACAGTTTTGTTGTTATTAAAGATAAAAAGATAAGATAAAAGATGTTTATTCAGTAAGTAGGCCGCACGGGCACTTTTAAACGTCAAAAATCTACCGGCGCTTCGCAAGAGACCACTGCCACAGAATAAGTAATAGTACAAGTACCACTGCTGAGAAGAAACGCCGCAAGAAACTCAACAATATTCATACTTGAACATCATCATAAGCATTAATATAGTGGTGTAAAGAGAAGTTGAAGACTGTACTATGGTCATGTTAGTCGTGATTTTCCCCTACGCTGTCATCGGTCACTGACGTTGGTCGAGCGTACGAATATACACCATGTTCTATGGGACACCGGCACAGCGCCGCTGAAGTCCGCGGCAGATTTGCCAATTATATTCGTACGCTCGACCGACGCAAGATTTGTAAGATAGAAGCGACTCGGACAGGTTAGGTTAGGTTAGGAAGCTGCGCTCCCGCCTTAGTCTTCGATGTTTGGTATTTCTTTGTAACAGTCCAGAACATCTTCTTGCTAACGAGTAAAATGATTAAAAACTAAATAAGAATAACAATTTTACTAAGAACAGCGTAATGTATACACATATAATCTTACAATTAGTTATGCCATTAGGAACCAAAGTTTCTGAATACAGTCTGTCATTAACTCGATAGTAGTAGTTCAAAATAATAAACAACAATATAATGAAGAGAAAAAATCGGAAGTTTGACGAATCGGAATACAAATCGGTATAGGAGAAAATTTCGGGAAATCAATTTTATGTGAGCATTGGCTTCATATTGTATTATGGGTCCATATTGATGGACGAGCATGTGTCGTGGATGTTTTTAGGGTTTCGTAGTCAACACAACCCTTATAGATTCGCCATGTCCTTCTGTTCGTCCGTCCGTCCGTCCGTCCGCGGTTTAACTAAGCGAGTATTGATACTACAAACGAATCTAAAATTTGGCATGGTTACCTATAGGTACATATTATAATCTCGCCGACAAAAACCCATTTTAATCCATTACCTACTTCCATTTAACGTTTTTAAAGATATGTATTTGATTGAGGTTTTCTTTGTAGTAAAAGCGATGGATACACTGAGCACAGTCCGACATCATTTTTTTTTCGATGTTTATTATTGTCTAGTACCCGTAGCACAAGCCTAAAGTTTAATTCGGGACTAGATCAATTTGTTACATACTGTCCCTTGATATTTAGTTACTTTTTAATACGATCCATTTTAGTTGTTATGGTTGGCAATGCATTTCAAATGAGATTGCATATTTTTATGGCCCGTAGAGCTCACTCACCATCACACCATCAGATTGTCTGTGTGTTCTTTAGCCTTCTCTCTGTGTCATAAAAAACTTCTTACTTATAGAATTGATAATCATATTATAATCATAGATTCTTATCGTTATAATAGTATGTAATACATAATTTATTTTAATTACAATGCTATTGACCAATATAGAACTTACAATAATGAACTCTTGTAACTAACTTATTATGTAATTTAATTCTGAATTAAACTATTATTATATTATTTAGAGGCTCTACTTCATTAATAGGTTCCATTGGGCTCAATTTAATTGCCAGTACTTTTGACTGAGCCATCCAACATGAAGCATGGCCGGGTTAAACTTGTATACTTATGGGTTAGAAATATTCATACATACATGAATAAATAGTAAACATTCAAGACTCAAGAACAACTCTCGCACTATTACACAAATTTTTGCCCCTACCGGGAATCGTACCCGGCACTTGCTTCGTAGGCAGGGTCACTAGGTCACTGCCAACTAAGCCAACCGCGTTGTTAAAGGTTAGGTACAGTCGATTCAGTAATGTAAAGTGAGAATGGTTTGAATTTAATATGTAATTAGCCGCGACAAGGTATAGAATGTACAGTCCTAATTCTAATTATATTTTAATTGTCAGCTTTCACTCCTGATTTATAAGGTGTATTTATTTACAGAAATAACTCCGTGAATATTACACGCGAGGACAATCGTTCGGTAAAAGAGACATTTCTTTGATGATAGACAGAACAACCCTATGGTTAGCTCCACGCGCTTCTGTCAAGTACGAAAAGTCCGAGCTTCCTAAGTAAATTCCGTCATTTTGAAGAATTCTTACTATAGATAGCTACAAAAGTAACAAAGAAGCCAATTCTTGCATCTGTTATTACCATAAGATGGGGTCGAGATTCGCGGGGTACAAATAAAAATACAATCTAAAATAAGTCATAACTTTTTCCTAATATGAACAAGTATTAAATTGACCAGGTTATTGGCAAATTACGTTACAATTTCAATCGTATAATTAGTAAAATTATGCTTTACTTTAGGCTGTATTTCCATTCAACCCGCGAATCTCTATCCAAACCTCAAAGCCAAGAATAGGTTATAAATTATTGTACT
Organism: Acleris sparsana; assembly: GCA_923062465.1. Lineage (NCBI taxonomy): Eukaryota > Metazoa > Arthropoda > Insecta > Lepidoptera > Tortricidae > Acleris > Acleris sparsana. The sequence continues at coordinate 14,462,374 of OV281289.1, forward strand.
GCCACGACCTTCTTTCATTTCATATGGGCGTTAACGGCAAGTACTTCCGATTTCGACCATACTTTAGGTTAGCAGTGCTTCCCAATTCAATACTCGTACATACATGCAATTGTTAACTAAATCTCTTCCTTGGCTAGGTTAAAAATGGAGTAAATCGAGAGTCTCCCAGTGGTTGAGAATAACAGCAGTATCGCGGGCGCAGCGCCCTCGGCCGCGCCCGCGCCGCGCCCGCACCGCGCCAGCGTCGCCCGCGCTACTAATTGCCAATTTGTTCGATCCTTAGATCTGATATAATGATGCGAGTTCGTTTATTTAAATGATTCGACGGAAACTTCTTGCCTTCGTACAGACAAGTTTTAAAAATAAATCAAGGGTTAACAAACCTTGCAACACAACAGCATTTAATTAAATCATTGTCTACTGCATTTTAAATATATATGTTAAAATTCGTTTTAATATCTGCAAGGCTAATGGCTTTTTAAAGTAAATATCACGTCCAAACCGTTGAATATTTATCCTTAATTATAAATATACGTAATTAAATTCAGTAACTTGTTTACAACATGTAAATTGTGTTGACATAAGTTCAAATTTCCGTTTCGCTTGATAGCTTCGTAGCCAATTATTTTACGTGATCGATCGCGTGTTCGATAATGTCCAATTAAGTAGGGCTGATTCATCACACGCCTAAACAGCGCTCGGCGGACGTTTTATCTATCTGCCTATTATTGTTTATTGAATATTAATACACCGAACTTTTTTTGTGCTGGTTGACACAGCTAAACTAAATGAACGGAATCTAAACAATACCTACCACAGACAGGCAAATGAAAGTGATCTTAAAAATGTTTTTCTTTTCATTGGTGAGTCTCTGCAAATCTACATTCAAACAGCGTTATCAAATCCTCCAAAAGAGTTTGTTTGTTTGTTTCGTTTACACTTTAACCGATCGGCGTAAAATTCAGTAAAAGCATTATAAAACTATTGCAGTTAATTGTCCCTTTCTGTCCGATTTTAATGTCATAACGACGGATAATGAGAAAACATATTACAAGCACACTTTAGCTATTACTATTAAATAGATCCGCGTTCACGAATTAGAGGGTTATACACGTTACAGTTTTTAGCCTGAGGACGAACAAAGGGTCCGGTTATTTTTACATTTTCTAAAAGAAAACTCACAACTAAGTACTACGGAAATAGAATCGCGGACAAAGCCCAGCATCTTACAAAAGAAAACGGTAAGTTACCGTCTTCCAACCGACGTTAAGGATCAAAGGCAAATATGTCTAGATTTACGAATGGTAGTCATAACCCCATCGGTCGTCTTAATGACCGGCTGCGTCGTTTCCTTAATTAAACGCAAACAAAGGCTGCCTTCCTCCACTTCGTTATGATCAAACACATTAGCCGGGATTCGCTACCACTTACTGCTATTTGCCGCCAGCACTGATCTTGCAGGCATTTACTCTGCCTGTCGCTGTGACCCGGATTCGCGAAATGTTATTTATGTTACGCCTTGTCAGTTTTATCCCGAGTACAAAGTATTTTTAACCGAGTACAAGAGGTATAACGTTTGAGATCTTTCACAATTTGAACAACCTATTGGCCTATTATGGTCATGTTTATGGATAAAAAACAAGTGTCACTTTCTGACCAGTGGGTAAGTGCGAAAGGTGACGGATGCTTTTCCATCGCGACAAAAGCGGGCCCTGGATGTCAATTCTCGGGTCGTTCGAGATGAATCTATCCTGAATCTGTATGGAATGACGGAGTCACTTCCATGGAATCTCGAATAAGAATTCATCTTGATAGCGATCGAGAATCGCCTCACTGTTCGGATTTTTTTGAATCATGCGTTATTTTTTTTGGTATCACATAACGGGGTCTGTAAATTCAATCTATTAACGTCCCATTGTTCATTTAACCTTAAAATTTGCAAAAGCATATAACATTATGTGCCAATGTAAATAGGTGTCATGATGTTAGGTTCTCTGAAGTAATAAAGGTATGGACGCTGAGTTAAATTCATAAGATAGGCGTTTAGTGCGTAGGAGCAGGAAGATTGCTGTAAGTACAAACATAAAAACAATCAACAAAAAATTGGAAACCTAATTATTTGACTACTAGAGTTCATTATTTACGTTTTCGTGCCTATGGAAAAAAAGCATTCATATTTAATTTTTTATAACGAAACTGTCTGTTAAGAGCGTGACAGCGTAAAATCCGATTAAGGCAGTCATTAGTTTCCAGTGCGCCGACTAATTAATACAACGTTTTGAATAAAGCTCCTCACGGCGCAAGAAAAATCAGAAATTTAATTAAAAAAGTTTAAGTGAGTTTTCACGGGCGAGCGTGCGCGACGCGGCTCCCAATAACTCAGCTAATTCCTTTCTTTAATGTAACCAAATTCTTCTGCGGGCACATGAACCGCAATTATCCGTGTCTACATAATTCCGATTAACTCCAATTCGATAAATTTTTGGCACGCAAGTAATTAAAAATGTTTAGACGAGTAATATACAAAAGTTTGCGATTGTGGATATCTGAGAATATGATGTATATATTACACTCAGGAGCAAAAATACCGGGTCAGAGTGCGTTTTTCATACAAACGAGACTATTTAAAAGCCTTGGTTCCTCACCAGGGGTTGTTTTGAGTGAGTTTTAATGGTGGATACTACGAGGTTCAATAGAGGAGGTCAAAGGTTCTTAAGATACCTAACTGATCGCACAACCAGTTAATACCACAGCGGGAGAGTTTGGGTCAGCACTTGGATTTCCTTACATTTTATTGCCATTTTTGATGTTTTTCTGAACATGCACTATTCCGGCGTTAACCGCAGATTCATTCAGTTGGATATGCTAGGCACTCTGGAAGTCCTGTATCGATGCTCGAGGTATCCATCATCAGATTTCACTAAAAGCATTCCCTGGCGAGAAACCAAGGGAAATACGTGTATTGTGCAGAAGAAACGTTTCGCCTTTGTCTTTTTATTAATTTCCACAATCACTAACTTCAGTAATTGTATCTCATTTGTTTATTGATATGATTAACTTATGTATGACTTATTAAGTTCGCCTATGTGTACTTGTTTTGTTTTTTGTTTTATTGCCTGTCTTTTGTATATTTTTTTATTCGTGTACAATAAAGAGTATACCTACATATAAAACATACTTCTTTAGATTGCATTATCACACTCGTCTCATCTGAAAACCATTAGTTGTTTATTATACCGAAGCCACCTCGACATTGCATTCTGTGAACGTTAATCAATACAGAAATCTTGGAATGATAAGTATAGAATTGACGTAAGCTATTGTGGTTTCCTTTGTCAACTCCATACCTACCTACAGACTACCAATAGTCGATAAGGATCCAGTCTAACCCTAACTTATTATCATTATTCTGCGATTTCTGTCATGTCTACCATTAAAAGACGTGAGCGTCAAAGGAATGGCGTCGACCGCGGTTGGGAGGTACTCGGAACGCACACATTTTTGTGAGCTCATTAAAACTACATTACGACTCTTATTTAAACAGCAAACAACTAAACGACGCTTGTTAATGCGCTCGCCACCGACAATTTTATGGGCATTCCAATTTGGCCGTAAGACATGACTAAAACATATGAAACAAAAAGTTTAATAGGTTTAAGTGTTATTACCGCCGTTTATTTTTATTAAATTAAGCCTTAATTGTAGTTGGTATAATTGTACTTAGCACTTACTTATAGCTAGCGACCCGCCCTCGCTTCGCTTCGGTTTATGTGAGTTTTCTGTAACACCAGAATTTATTTTACCATCATCATCATCATCATGTCAGCCGAAAGACGTCCATTGCTGGACATAGGCCTCCCCCAAGGCTTTCCACTCAGACCGGTAATGTGCTTTTCGCATCCACCGCGGTCCCGCGATCCTGACGAGGTCGTCACTCCATCTTATTTTACCAGAAACATTATATCTACAAATCGATGTAAACCGCATTAAAATCCGTTGCCCAGTTTAAAAGATCTAATCGTACAGGGACAGACAGCGGGAGGACATTGCATTGAGTTAAGCCGAATGTGAAGTATGTCCTGGCGACGTCAAAGATATGTTTACATTTTTGCACATAATTTCAGTGGTATAAATTAAAAATTTAAACGTACTCGTATCTGTGACGTTGACCGTACAATGACCCTGGGTCTCTGTACTACCGGGTAAAAACACTACAGAGTAAATGTAGTGTATTATCAATTTGACAATAAATTAAATTGATATTATATGTTATACTTACTCAGGAACAAAACTGGCCTACGCTAGTAACGATGCAACGGGAAACGGCTGTTGTTCTAGTGTTTCCACAAAAAAATACTTCTGTTACAAGTAAGGATGACCACTCACTATCGTTTTTCGCTGATGTTTGTGGCGTCTGATCCCTTTTTGTTGTGTTTTAGATATTTAAGTTAGTTTTTAAGTCGGGTCCCTCTGAATACCAGCGCAGCGCCAACGATCTGACGCGATAAGATGTTACATGTTTTGTTCTCTTTGTCATCTGTTTTATTCAAATGTTTGTATGCGTTGTATAAATTATTTCTATTCTATTCTGTTCTATTCTATTCTAAAACTTGACACGGCCTATGACATGATGTTATCGTATTGTTACTGACAATGTAGCGTTGAAAATCGGAAGAGCGATCTTCCGTGGTCAGTGATCCAATACGCAATACATGTCACACGACATGGCATTCGTATCTTGTCGGTTATAATTTTATTTATGGCATAGGGAAGGCAAACGAGCACTTAAAGGTCCCCACAGACCAACAGTCGGACAGGCCGAGAGCGACGCCGCTATTTGTTAGGATGAGAGACGTATAATAGCTTTCGCATTCTAACATCCTACTAGGCCTACTAATATAATAGACTAGAATTTTGTGTGCTTGTGTGTTAGTTTGTTACTCATTCACGCTGCAACGGCTTGACGGAATTGGATGAAATTTGGGATGGAGATTGCTTAAACCCTGGAACCTTAAGCACATAAACTACTTTTCAGTAATAACGATTATCGTCATCTACGCTATCATTTATTATACCCTCTCGGTATACCATTCCGACCGTAGGTCTAGGGCCTTAAGCCACGTGGTGGTAAGGAGAATGTAAGACCCATGAAAATATGCCGTTTCAAGATTGCTAATGCGTTGCGAACCCTGAAGAATAAGATGGAAAACCTCCACGCCGAATTCGTGTTGGTTATTTGATATTTAAAAACAGAAGTTAATTAAATGAAAAGTAAAGGAATAGCAGACCGGGAAATTAAGTGGCTGGTTCTTTTATGATGAAATAAATTCAAAAGCTAACTAAACTACTAACTAAGCTAAAATTTGGATAAACAACACAACACTGCCGATAGCTAGGTTGTATCCATTCTTACTGACTCTATTACTCTACTCGGTAAAAACACACAAACACGATAGTTACACGTTTTTGACATATTATAGGATTGTTTTTAATTAGGCTGCCATTACAGTCGAATTAATAGCAGCTACCGTAACGAAAACAATACGATAACATGTCAAAAGCCACATGGTTTTACCGAGTAGAATAGAGCCCCAGGCTATATAAATGACTGTATATGTAGATTGTTTTCAAATTGAGTCTAACTTAGTTTGCGCTGCATTTTTTAAGGCAAAATAAAAACCAATTTTCTATTATATCAACATTGGCAATGGAAACGTAAAATTATCATTTGGGCAATATTAACAATACGCTTGGTCTAAAATAGAGATGTGTCCCAACAAGTGAAGCACATTTGTTTGAAACCGTCAATATTTAGTGCGGTCTTTGGAGATGTTAAGTGGTTTGTAAACAAGTATGGCGTGTCTTGTTTAATGGCGATTATCGTTTAAACACTCCCGAGATGTAAGTACGCCAATAGTTTCGGCTGATACGGAAATAAAATTAAACACAATGCTTAAATTGGTAAAACAGCACACTGTTTAAAGGTCCTCGATTGGTGTTTCAGTTATTATTTTTCATCACACTTGCTCGTAAATGGTGTTATTCCATGCCTGTATACAGAAGGACAATGGCCTAAATTGTTCCCGCGGGAATTATGGCGAGTTTGTCATCCCTAGGGAGTAATGACTTTCTTTTTAAAATTTGCAACTCTTTCGTACATAATTTCTGACTAAGGAGGTTTAATTTTCAGCCAAAAATTAAATCGGTTTCTAATTTCATCTTTAAAAATTAGCTATAGACTAACTTACATTACACAAAACCTATATGCTTCATTAAACTTCATTATTTTTATACCTATTTCAAGTTTATATCAACATTTATCATTAATTTTAGTAATTATACATTTTTATCAAATTGGCTAAATCTGGCTCGAATCCAGGTCGAAACTAAACGCAGTATCTGTGGTCACAAAAACAATATCGTTTCCATTTACGTTCCCGTCCGTCAAAAGTTATTTCTTTATATTTTGCAGTGTTAAAGTGTTTTCTCTTTGTTTTTTTCCTCGCAAATGTGATGAAAACCATTGTGTGTATCACAGGCAGTAAGGGGATTACTAACTCGAGTCATTAAAAGCCCTCCGCCTTCGGCGTCGGGCTTCTAACACTCTCGTTAGTAATTCCCTTCATACTACCCTTGATGCACAATGTACTATTGTAATCGTAATTACAGGTTACAACATATTATTATATGTTCTTGTCGGTGAAGTAATGGATAGTTTTATCCATTCTCTGCCGGATTTTTCACCTCATCTTTATCGATGTGGATAAACGTGTCGGTTTTATCTGTCACTTTCTAACAAACCGGTCAGTATGGCCGAGTCTATATCGCGTGTCAAATGTCGATAAAGCATCCGTCACCGTTGTACTTATTTACATTTCAAAAGGTGACGGATGCCTTATCTAAACTTTGTCACGCGATAAACGCCACCATGGGCATGCTTTATTGGTCATGTTTTTCGTGTTGATAAAACATCTGTCACTTTCTGACTGTATGTAAGTGCGAGAGTGAAGGATGCTTTATACACCGCGATAAAGGCGATCATAATACGGCTCTATTCAACATGATAAAACAATATAACAATAACGTTTACGATATGATAATATGATGAAAGCAATATTGTTTAACAGTGTTGAATAGGCGCCCAGTACGAAAGTGGCTTAAGTGCGTGAGTGACGGATTCTTTATCCATTTCTGTAAGCGGCCACACGACATTAGCCTGCTATTTGTAAGGTTATGAATAATAAAACGCTTTGGTTGAATCTTTAAATAAATATATTTATTTACATAGTAACTGTGAAATGAAGCAATTATTCGGTCGATGTTCACGAAGATTCGAAACATTTATTCTAGCCAATATTCGCTAACTAATGACAGTTCATTTTTTTACATAAATACATCTTTTATCGTAGAATTTTGTTACGATATTTCAATTTTAGAAAACTTTATTTTGTCCTTAATAACAATTTTCCAACTTTGCTCTTTCAACATAATTTTAGCAATTATTAAATAATGTGGTATTTAACATCTTACGCGCAAACAGTCACTCAAGCTATGGCAGAAATAAACACAAAGGATGAAAACGTCTTAAACAGTTATTTTTACATTACACAGTAGGTAGTACTTAACTAACCATTGCACCACTTCAGAGTATAATTTATATCACTATTAATCAATCTAAAAACAGCTCATTATCGTTCTGGACACTCACTAATTAAATTCTATGAACGGAAACTTGTCTTTGGTAAAATAACATCAATATACCTAAATACTTAACCAAATCGGGGAAAAATAAAACATAATCAAATTAATTATTCTCAGTAAAAGTTCATACCTTGTATGATAACAATATTTAGGTTCACTAAAGTACAAACATTTCCATAACAATGAGATCGATTTTAACAATTAGGTAATACATATTTGATAAAATTGCCTGGACCTGGATCGTTGTATGATGAGGTTGTTACAACTATGATGGTTTATTAATACATTTTAATTAATTATACAAGATTGAAGGGCGTGTTCAGATTGGTTATTAATACGCATAATTGTAATTAAACGGGCCTTAAACTCGTTTACTGTACTTCATTGCTACAGCCGTATTGAATTGGCCGTAAAGAGAAGGCTACAATTATGTGTAAAAATCGTGAAATTCAACACTAAGGACAATATTTGTACAGTGCAGCAACACTTAAAACGGCTCAGGGCGACTTTGTCTACAGTCCTAATTCGTCACCTTCCTAATTCGTCCACAATGCTATGTCGTCAGCATGTAATTCCTAAATTGTCACCTTCCTAACTCGGCCACATTTTTACATCGTCAATTTCCTATCTTGTCCACGTTCCTATATTATCCATAGTGCTGAGTCGTCCATATTCCTATATCGTCCACAGCGCAAACTGAAGTTAGCCACACAACATTGAAAAAGTTGACCACACAATAGAAATGTGGACGAGTTAGCACTGTGGACTATATAGGAATGAGGACGAGTTAGGAAGGTGACAATATAGGAAAGTAGACAAGTTAGGAAGGTGACAACATAGGAATGCCGACGAATTGGAATAGTGGGCCATATGGGATTCTGGACAGGTTAAGAACGTGACGAATTAAGACTGTGGACGAAGTCACCCTGAGCCCTTAAAACTGCCTTCGGGTTTGTACTGCTTGCTCACTTACTCCTATGTGCACGAAATTCGAGTCAAACCGATTGTACCTAAACCCGAAGTTAATTTTTTACCTTGTTACAGTCTATTGTAAATGCGGGAACATGGAAAAGCTCGAGATACTACGCGGGTCACTTGTGTTATTCTCAAAAGGTAACACGCAACTTCTCAATGGGCTCTACAATATACCACCCTTACATGACCCCTCGACTTGCTAGCACAGCGCAAGCAGCAATCAAGATAAGCTGGTACCTCGCAAATCCCATTGAAAAATTTAGCGGTTACATCGGAGAAATACCATATTTGTGCGCAACTGACACGACGTGCGAGCGAGACCGCGTGGGCGGGACACGGCGCGCACTATCTTAACTTGTAAACAAGTGCTCAAATCGTATACATAATGGAAATATCGTGTTCTGACAACGCTATCGCGGCTCATCCCGGACGTTTTGTAAAGTGCCCACATTTCCATAGCCGCCTAGACTAATGTGCTCGCGTACGATATAAAATATGTCGCGACGCCGCAAACTCCACTCCATCGTACGTTATATAAACAGATTGGAAACTTACTATAATGAAAAACAAAATTGATTGGTGATGGTTAGTTTACATGAAGAAGAATCGGATCGTCGCTAACTCTATGTGCTCTGGCGAGCATCTGGGTGCAGCGGCCGCAGAGTTCCCGCTCGGGGGCGAGCTGCGAGCGGCCGTCCCGCCGACACTAGTGGGGTTTCACCTAAACATAAACAATACCTTGTTAGATAGTCTAGGTCAGACTGCCATACTTAATGTTATAGGCCGTATCTCAGATAAAACTCCGGTAGCAATATGAACCTCATTACTAACGGAAGAGAATCTAAACTGCTTTGGTTAATGAATTTGGGATACTGCTTATTGGCTTAGGAGGGCGGCAAAGTGAATTAAGTGTCTGTTAATAATTGGGATAGGTACTATCGAACCAACGGAACCCTGACCCACCATGGAACCTTGTCACAATGATTGACGTACGATTGTCGTATAGCTTCGTATGACAGTCCTAACGTCAATCACTGTGACAAGGTTCTATGGTGGGTCAGGGTTCCGTTGGTTCGATAGTACACTGTACAGTGAAAAAATGTGTTCAACAGTTAGACCAAGTTAAGGGAGGCGATGCGTTGGCGTCTATTATATGAAAACCTCTTAATTTTAATTAAATATAAGAAATTCGAAAATACTAACTGTGGATCAATAAGTTATTGAAATAGTTATTATGGAATAATTACCAAATAAAAATGTGGAAATTGGTAATGTATGCCAGATTTACCGCACGCTATAATAAAGTCATATTTTTGATGAGATGAAGTAAACTGACCGTAAGTTGTCGTTATTTTAATGACAGTTAACAGAAAATGAAAACGTGAGTTGTAAATTACTCTGCTTTAATACATTTGTTTTAATTACACACAACAACATATTTGATTTATAACTAAAAAGTTGTCATTAAAACAAGTAACGAAAAGCAAGCTTTAAAAAATCCCAACTGTTTTTTGGATAATGTCGTCAAAGTAATGTTAATTAACTTGTATTTATTTTTTAATTTCGCGAATTTCACATTTAAATATTTTTTATATATTCTATGACACTATAGTGGTTATAAAGTGGGTATAATTTATTAAAATCGTTTAGTAGTTACGCGCGAACATTGAGCCGGACATATATACAACAACACATAACCCTCCCTTTGTGTTTTGCCGCAGTCGGGTAATAAACGATATAAGAAACTATTCGTTAACTTAATATTATACAATATACTTATGCCTAGTTTATTATTAAGTCCACTCACTCCGTGCTACTTTTGCTACTCTCATATCAACTCAAGCTTTGCGAAATTGCAAAGCTCCATTGGCTTCTATTTCGCAGTATGCTTTTCCATTGACGAGGCGAGGCGAGGCTATACAAGGCAGGGCGAAAATTATAATTTGTATTAAAACACAATTTTTACCGAAGATACGCGAGGAGGAATATATTTTTAATACAAATTTAAATTATTGACTCGCCTTGCCTTGCCGGTAGCTTTATGTTTTATGTAGTCTATTATTATATATCGTAGTCGCCCATTGGCAGCTTGCTTTTAAAACACATGATCATTACAATTTTCTTATTACTTTGGTGTCGGTTAACGCCCGGTTCCTATATTCAAGAAACGAATCGTTTTCCTAACGCCTCGTTAAAGTTTGACACATTTTGTAGTTAGCAAATGTCATTACGCTACGGCTCGTAAGGAAAACGATACGTTTCTTGAATATAGGAACCGGTATAAAACGGCTTTGTACGATGATGCAGTAATGCACAATGTTATAGCGTTAGCAGTGTTGAATTTAAGTAAACAAAGAAATATCAAAGGACAGTCTCACAAAAACGCCTTGTAGTTGGGACTACAGGGCGTTTTTGTGACAACTAAGCTCTAGATTTTTACTATGGGAACTGGCTTTATTGCGCCACTATAGAAACTATGACGCAAAAGCCAATAAATAAAAGAAAAAGATGATGAAGAAGTAAAACAATTATAAACAATAACACTCATAAAAATAAAGAAAAGAGACGAGAGTAGCTAGTAATTGTTGGAAATTACTTTCGTCTTTAATTTGTTTGTGACTTGATCTCGTCATCGTGTGTGACATGGTACTTGATAGTTGAGCAATGAAAGCATCTGATGGTACTAACCGAGGCGAGAAGTCGGCGCGGCATCGTTGGTCATCGCGCGGCGTCGCACACGTCGGGGTCCGGCGGGCTGCCGTACCCGCTGGACGCGTCGTCGGCGCCCGCGCCGTTCCCGGCGTCCTTGTCGCCCAGCGCCGGCGCGCCTCCCGCGCCGCACCCCGCGCCGCCCATGTAGCCCGCGCTAGGAGACTAACAACGAACCTAGTATTAATCCTATTAATCCTAATAATAATCCTAATAAAATTATAAATGCAAAAGTTTGTGTGTGTGTGTGTGTGTTACTTTGTTACTCCTTCACGGCCATCCAAATCCGTTCAATTTGGATGAATAGGATATTCATAGGATGTTCATAATCAAAGCAATTTTATTTAAACTGTGTTGAGACGGGAATAAGGTATTTTTTTCTATGTTCATAAACTGAAAATGGCATTATAGAACAAACGTAATTGAACTTTATTGCCTTGGTGGTAGATTCAAAGTCCCCCTCACAAAAAACTCCCTGTTTGTAATATGATTTGCCTTACGATACGAGGCTAGAATCAACCTAACCTGTACACAATTATATATGATTTTGGTCAAGATGACCAAGATTGAAGTATTAGAGGTGCAGTTATTAGTAGGGTTACGATTTTGGTGGCATATTGTGGTTCTAGAATCCATGGAGTCGCTATTTCCTAATTATTATACGTGACACTTTGTGTGGTCATATTTCAAAATGAACTAAATACATTTTTAGTTCGGTTATTCTATACCTACTCATATTTGCTTGTTTAACACTTTCACAGCAGAGATATCCTCCATACCAAAATTCATTTATAATTAATTTATCTATTGATTTAATGAATAAATGAATTTGGAAATATTAAAATACTAAAGGTCAAAATCAAAGTGGTATGTATAATAAAAAAAATGTAAATAGCGACTCCATGGATTTTAGCACCACGATTTGCCACCAAAAGTCCTAACTCTAGTAATTCGTTTAGCAGCTTCTAAGTGACGTCACTCTTGTGAAAGGAGAATCTCATCGATTAAACAATAAACATATTCAGCCAGATTTTTTCAAGTCGTTGCCGTCAAGTCGTTGGCGATCGGACGATAGAAATTCGCAAATAGGTCAATTCATGCATCAATGAATCTATTATCGATCGATTCGTGAGGTAACTAGATCACCGAGATTTGAAAAATAGCAAAACAATTGCAACTATATCTCGACCCAGCTATTACAAGATCATGATCAAAGCATACCACGAAGAAAAGGAAAAAGCGCTCGGACGAAGACGGCGAGTATCACAGACATAATGAGAACCCTAGAATAACCCACATTTAAATTCGTATCATACTATTCACTTGTCAAGTTGCCGATAGACCGTGAGCGCAATCAAAAAGTCGATTAGAAACGTCGCGCAGCTGAATGGGCTCCCTCCACTCGCGCGACTCATAAAATGAAATAGATTCCCCCACATTCGCATTCCGACAAGCGTTCGTACGAGAAAGATTAATGATCTTATACAAAAGAAACATAATAAAGTGGAGATAGAATCTCCCACTAACAGTGTCCTTGTGGGAGTTATTTACTTCGCCGGCCCGACTTTTTCACGTGCCCTTTATTCGTGATGGGGCCATTTGAAAAACAAACCTTTTCCTTATAACGAGATGAAAATCGTACTTGTAAGTAGGCGAGTGCATACAATTACGAATTACCATAATCATCGTAGGGGACATTTCGAACAAATTTAATGCCCTTTTTTGTAAACTGCAAACAAGCGTGCATAACGGCCGAGTCCGTATTAAATCGATAACGATGAGGGAAGTCGGTCGGTGCCGGGGTAATAACGCCGGTTTGTGGCTATTAATTTAACCATAATTCAATACAAAGGCTGGAACAGGTTCGCGGTCCCACAGACCGCATTGGCCCACGTCAGCGCGACACGCGACGCGTCCGTCGCACGTGGGAAACGCCGCGTGGACCGTACTGCCCCGACACAATAATAACCCTTGCCTTTGAAGGCTCTATGCAAAATATTGAATAAATCACGAGCTGAATTACGAAAGTAGAGACGTAAAGAGGTCAATCGATATCGTTATTCATGGAAGTTCTTCCTCTCTCAATTAGTCTATCTAGAACCGTCTAAAAATGAATCGGCTGAAGTATAAATACTGACCTGTAACCCGCTGACTTGCCGGCGGATGTGGGCGAGGCCGCTGGGATTGGCCGCCATACTTGCGAACACCAGCCTCTCTTCATAGTCGTACTCGCAGAGGATTTTATTGTCGCACAAATAGAACCTGTCACCAACGCAGAACCTGTACAAATAAAAGAAACATTAACCTCTTAATTATGGTAAACGAATCATAGGACTAGTCACTTAAAAGACATAGCTTTAAATTCTCACCTGTGATTGCACTGCTGACAGGCGAAACATTCTAAGTGGTAAACGAAACTCTTGGCTCGCATTACCATTTCGAAGGCGGGAATGACTTTGTTGCACGCTACACAGTTGCCCGTGGCTCCAAATAACCTATAAAAAGGGTAATAATTGGTTATAAACTTAAAAATACGACTTAACAGATTAAGAGCACTTATTACGCACGCGAGTGTAAATGTTAAGAATTCATTCACTTTTGAATGACGGAAAATAAGTACCTAAGGTAGTCCCGTTTGCAGAGCATAAGGTCTGCTTTGTAGTAGAGTTTAGAGCCGACTTCTCCGAGGCGGCAGTCACAGCAGCCACACTTGAGGCAGTCCTCGTGCCAGAACCTCTCCATGGCCTTCAGGAGGAACCGCTCGGTGATGACCTTCCCGCACTGCGCGCACAGCCGGGCTGCTCCCGTGTTCGCCACGCTGCTGCTAAGCGTGTACTTGCTCTCATCTTGTTGATCTACAACAATGACAAATCGGAATTAGTACACATACGTTTTTATGCCTGCATTGACGAAAACAGTATCAATATTGACCTAATTTTATGGCACGGAGAAGTTAAACCATCACACAGCCACTTGATGGTAAGTGGGATCAGTGACCCATTGACATTAGCAATCTTAAAATAGCAAAAGCGTTGCCAACCCTTACAACCCTAACAACTAATATATAATGCCTCTATGCTAGTAATTTCGTCGTTGTCTTATTTCCACACGGAAATAAACAATGCGAATGGGTTACAGGATAAGGGCAAGTGTCTGCCAGATCTGTGCGAGGACGCGGAGCGTAGTGCGAAAAAAAAACCACCAATAGAAGAGCTGCTCCGAGCAAGGCTAGGAAGATTAAATATTTATATTGGTGGATTTTTCCTTGCACACCGCTCCGCTGTCTCGCATAGCTGTGGTGGATATTCACCCTAAGATGGAACTATTTAAAATGACTATATCAAGACATAGTTATGTTAGTGTCATAGTTATGTTATAATGTCGACAAGCACTTGAACTGGAAAGAGCACATTGATCAAATCTGCAAAAACCTTAACCGATTTGTTTATGCGTTAAGGAGATTGCGAGATACGGTTTCGGTTCAAGCTGCACTGACAGCCTATCACGGTTATATATCATCCGTACTTCGTTACGGACTCATCCTGTGGGGTAGTTCGGTGGATATGCACAGAGTCTTCAAGGTGCAAAAGAAGTGTGTCAGAGTCATTTGTGGTGCCCAGGTCGATGAAACATGTGTTCCGTTCTTCCGTTATGGGACTCCATATTTTGCCACTGCCGTGTCTGTATATACAGGAAATATGTGGTTTTGTAAAATCGCAACATTCATTGTTCAAAAGGCGTGATGAAGTTTTCCAACGGTATACAAGGGCCAAAATTATGAACCGCCTTTATAAACCTGCTTGTCACAAGGCCATATGTACCAAAAATGTAT
This sequence comes from Acleris sparsana, assembly GCA_923062465.1. Classification (NCBI taxonomy): domain Eukaryota; kingdom Metazoa; phylum Arthropoda; class Insecta; order Lepidoptera; family Tortricidae; genus Acleris; species Acleris sparsana. Next base: position 14,477,591 of record OV281289.1, read on the forward strand.
ACAACATGTGCATTCTAATCTATAATGCTATTCCTGATGACATACAGCTCCTCCAGGGAAATAAATTTAAGAACAAATGTAATAATAGTATTTTGTGATTTTTGACATTTTGTATTTAATATAAATTTTAATCTTTTGGTTTGTGATTTTACATTTATTTTATGATATATGAATTTTTACTATATATAAATTATGTTGGATGTTAATTTTTTTTATTGCATGAATAATAATATTTGCACGCTTGCTTGCAAGCTGGAAACACTGGACAGTATTTAATATTTTAAATGGACTGTTACATCTTGTGTACTGTATTCTGCAAATAAATGAAATTGATTGATTGATAGAAATGTCATTTTCTTGGAAACCAGTACCTGCAATTCTGACTTGCCTTGGTCATTCGTCGCTCGCTATGATACAACTCTGGCAAGATCTTAAGCTGAAAACGCACTAGGTAAATAATATGGGAACGCGGCGCATCGCGTCACCTCTGCTCTCAGTTCTTTTGCAGCTTTAGTTATGGAACCGCTATGTGAAGTTTACAGACACATCGGTAGGTCACAGTCTGTTAATAATCAAGCTCTAAAAAACCTGGAAAAAGTTGTTCACATCCAGAGAGAGGAGCTTAAGAGTCACAATGTTGTGTGGAGTGCACAATGGTGCCTGTATTTCCGAGTGCATACAATCTGAACCTATTTAAAGCTAGGGTTAATAGGCATTCTGGGTGAGCTCGCTTCATTGTCGACACAATCTTCGTCCTCCAAGGGCAAGAAGTAGATTTTTTGTTAAAAATGATACAAATTATAGCATTTTTCTTAAGTTACGCAATTATTTTTTAGTGGTAGTATACTCTTAATAAGGTCAAGGACTGAAAATTAAAGAAATTATTCAAGCATTACTTTACGAGCCAGGTAGAATAATCGCTCGGTCCCTACCAGATTTGAGTCAATTTAATTTCACTTTCGTTCAGAACAGGTTCGATAATAAATGGGTATGAAGAATAAACTACTCTCGCTCGGATATTACGCTTACTTAAATAAAGCTCGGCTTATTCATTTCTGTTGGGTGTATCCCAAATACGTCTTGGTAAAAGGTGTGTAAAAAAGATATAAGTTGCGAAATTGCCTACTATACAAGCGTTTAACTGAGGTACCTAATGTCATGGGTTATAAACTTATAACTGCCGTGGTCTACCGACTAGGAATTATTGCTTGCGGTCGGACAACACGATTACTTGTGACGAGGCTTTTGCAACGTGTAGGCCATGATGAAATTATATCGATCCTTACGCATTGTATGGTATGGTATCAGGGTAAATATTTTTTAATCTTTGTTTTTTTTAATATGTTAGATTTATGATTTTCTTTTCAGCATCAGATCTAACATACAAAGTTTCGGAGAAGAGATTAGAGAAAAGCAAACAAAAATGTACTATTTTGTAAACAAAAATCAAACAATTATTTTTTGATGATTACGTTGACGTAAGACCAAGATCGACATGCAAACACAGATACATTTTTATATGGCATGCTTTGTAGTAGACTGTATGTATACCACTGATAACTAACTCACTATTGAGAGATAAGTCGAACGAACCCAGACTAGGTACCAAGGTATTATGAGCCATTAAGGAGTTCCTACGGTCCGTCTTTATCGTCATCCGAGCTCAATTGTATATTCATCAGAATTGCATAAACACACGAAGTTTTAAATCCTACTTCAATTAGAGGTGGATTTAAATCGAGTTGCTAGTTTTGTTTTTGGCAAGAGGGCAAACGAGCATACAAGCCCCTTGAAAGACTGCAAACCCTGAGCACTAAGATAAAATGCCTTGCTAGTAATCTCACGCTTCTTTTATCCCCACGCCGGAACTCAACAACGGGTTACAGTGTTGCTTGACTACTGTTCCTACATTTGTTTACATATTCATAGTGAAGCTAATCAAATTCTAAAAAGAGTTATCACGCACAGGTAACCAACATTTCTATTTTGCGTCCCTTTTATGACTATAAAATCTTTCATTAGGCTATCGAACACAGCGCAATTAAGGCTTTTAAGGGCAATCGAAATTATAGTTTAAACGAAACGAATTCTCTTTCGCTGCACACAAGTCGGTAATTCAGCGTAATACGCTCATTATGAGCCAGCTCGATTGTTTTCTACTGTGTAATTGCGTCAATTAATTCGAGCAGAGGCGCGCCGCGTGACACGCAGTGACGTCATTATTGTGCGCACACGCATTCCCAGGCAAGAAATGAGCAATTAGTACCACATTGTAGTTCAAGTTGGGAAAGTATGCTGCGCTTTGATAAAAAAAGGTTAATAACAACGTGGGATATGAATTGCGAAATAAAAGTTATATTAGATAAAGCCAATGCTTCTGTATCTATTTTTCACTGCACATTTACTTCGTTCGATATGTGCTTGAAATTATGTAGAGAACTCGAGCTAAACTGATTTCAAAATAGCCGCGTATCGTGCGTTATTTGCCCTATAATAAATAAATCAATGTGTCGCCTTCAGTAAACAATCAGTTCCAATTTATCGGCACGCCGTCCACATAATAGTGCGTACGTCAAACCAATCAAGGATCCAATTGAAGGGGTAACTAGGTGGACATAACTCATCTCCATCGATCACGTGCGTGTCCCGCCCGGCGCGCCCGAGCCGATACATCTCGTTTATTGAAGCCGACGTCGCGACAATAAAGTTAATTGGACTATATTAATGACGTCTCGTTAATAATAAAATAATAAAGATGACGTACGGCCTCCGGGTGTCGTAATTAGCGCGCCGCGGGAGCGCCCGCGCCCGTCTATGATACACTACGGTCCTCGGGGCCGCCGAGCACGCTGCCGGCACCGTCGAGCTTTTATAACGCGACACGACTCTAACTAGCGGTGTTCACGCCTAATCTTAAATTATTCTAGGAATATTAATCACCACTATTACCTCTCGGTTATGCGTGTGAACGATTATTTACCACTTTGACAATTCTCGTTATGAACAATTATTCAATTATTCGCCATCTTGAGTTCCCAAGATAGGCAGGAATTTAAATGCCTTGCCTTAAAGCGTTAACATGTCTTCCCGCCTCGCTTAAACTTCTAGGGAAATACTTGGCCAGATAAAAACCTGCTACGTCGACTTAAGAAAACACATTGACCGATTAATTGTCGTTTAAGTAAAGCTAATGTGTTTAAGCAGAAAATGTATACATTTAAGTTCCGAGATGGTAGCTCAAATGGATAGTTAACTATCATTTTATATCTTATAATTAATGTCATCGAGTATCGTCATTATATGTATATTTTAAATTTAACTACTCAGATAATGTGAATTATTTAGGTGATAGTAATTATAAGCAGGTTTTTAACTGATTATAATAATATAATGATTACGTCGCAGCTTCGATTACAGGATGCAATAATAATAATCGTTATCGCCGCGTTACGTGGCATCCTTTTATATTTAAACATGTTGTAATCATCTATGGGTTTCTTGAGCGGCAGCCGTTTCCCTGAATATTCTTGGAACGTAAGCCCACTGGTTTCCAACTGAGATAAAAACGTCATTTTAACCCGGTGCAATTGAAGAACCACTGTTTAGCAAAGAATGTGACATCGCTCGCGGCGGCGTGTTATGCCCATTTCAGGAGCATACCTGTAATTATGGAGCGACCGCGTTGTTCTAATGGCTGGATCGAGTTATCGATGCAGACGCGCCAACTTTGCGAGCGCTCACTAATGGGATGCTTGTTTACTTGTTTTATTTATTTTATTCTCCTTTACACACACAATATGAAATATAAACAAACTAGTCAAACTATATTTATACAGCAAATCTTGTAAGTACCTACCTGCTCGTAATTAAATTATTTATCTCATATTAGAAGAACATAGGTTACGTAGGTAGCGTAATTTGTCCGTAAACCAATAAAAGGTGAGTTAATATGTGAGCAGCACATAAATATCGGTGGGTGAAGGCGCTTCGTATTATTTTCTTTTTATTACCGTCGGGCCGAGAATTTGATAGAGACTTGGCCACCGAACTGCCCCGCCAGTATTAATTTCGCCAACACAGCCGGCCGCCGGCGCCAACGTATTAAGGCGCCGAAATGAAAAGAAACCCGGAAATGGATGAAAAGTAATTTATTTTGGCGGGAAGAGCGACAATGGCGCGAGCATAATATTGCTATTTCGGCCTCGCAAGTCGCGGCATCTCGCACCTCGCTGCGACACTACACCAACTTTAAATTAATTCTCTAATTTAACCGCCAAATGACTTCTAAACATGAGTTCGAAATGGAATCTGTAATGGCCTTTTGCCCGGAAATTCCTTTTCAGCGACAATAGACTTCACAGACGCTGCGAGCTCGAATTAGAGTAGAGCTTGTATGTAATTTTAACGCGCTAACGCACTGAGAGCGGGGGCGGTGCGATGCATAGAGTTCCCACACTAAAACCGCCTTTGCAAAGCTTAAGGTGTACTCATACTAAGAAAGAAGCATCCTTTTAAGGTCATTGTAAACGAAAATTAATCGGATGGACGTAAGCTGCGTGCGGTGATGCGGTCGCGTCGATTCTATATACTAGTCAGTTTTCGAAAATCGTTTTTGTTACCCTAATGCAACCTGTTTGGCTCTAAAATGGCGGATAATCAGTCTTACTTTGTGTTCATTACGTTTCATACCAAATGTAGATATTCGTACGTATTTATCAAGAAAATATCGAACCAAAATAATCACACCAAATCTCTCTAATTGTAAGTACTACAAAGCGTAAATATTACAGTAGCACAGGTGGGGAAGGACGTTCATCGGTGTATTAGCAAGAAGCCATGCGTGTCTCGCCTATAGGTAAACATTCCTTGTAGGTATTCAATTAAATGCCAGGTTATTGTAATGAACCCACATCACGACCGCCCCGCAATCATTCCGTGCAATTTACAATCGTTCATTGCGTATTGCAATTAACTCGGTATCTGCGTATACTTATATCTGTTTATGTACCAGTATGCTTTAAGATATATGGCTAGGTGTAAATGCCACGCCAATTATAAGCTTCGACGTTTGTTCGAGAAATTAACGCGCCTTTAAGCGTTTACGGGCATTTTTAATGCGTAAATGGTCTATGCAATAATTCACGCGTTTAAAACTACTTTTGAGGGTTATTAATGTTATTATAATTATTTTAAATACCTTTAACGGATAGTTAACTCGTAACAACACGATAATAAGACTGACACTAGCGACTTCGTTGAAATAGTATAGCTTTTTACAATACTATAATAAATAGGTTAATTACAGGTTTTAAAGCTAATTACAGTTAAAAAAATCATACAACATGACTTAAAAAAATTACATGTTATTTTATTGTGAGTAAAATAATATCATTATAGTGTATGTAATGAACTAATGACAAAACATTCGTTTATAACTTTTTCAGACAGTTTTCTTTGGCATTTCTGACTCGCTTACCGGTAGGTACCTAATCTACAGAAATAATGGCCATAGCATGGCTCGCGAGTGTGCAATGCGAAACCCGCTACAAAGATATGACGAAAGAGGCACAGTAACATTGCTTTACAAATGTCGTTACGGATTTATTGATCGACTTTTGAGTAGGTCATGGTGCCCGCATTTACGTTTTTTTTTTATGGCATAGAGAAGGAAAACGAGCACTCAGGCCACCTGATGGTAAGTGGAAACTGTGACCCATAGACATTCGCAAGCCTAAGACTGCAAATGCGTTGCCAACCCTGAGGACTAAGATGGAATACCTCAATACTAGTCATTACACCGGCTGTCTTATCCCCAAACCGGAACACAACAATGCGAACACTGCTGTTTAGCGGTAGGTTAATGGATAAGATGGTGGTAGCGATCCGGACGGACCCTGCACAAGGTCCTACCACACGCAACTTACTTAGATGTCTAAGGATAAATAACTACATTTTTAGTTTTCATTTAAAAAATATACCTATAGGAATATTTTGGTGGGGGCACGTTCATTATCCATTTTTTTTTATGGCAATGAGAAGGCACGCGCGAGCACTCAAGCCACCTGATGGTAAGTGGGATCTGAAACCCATAGACATTTGAAATCTCAAGACTACAGTCTCAAAACTGCAATCCTAAGACTTCAAATTCGCTGCCAACCCTGAGATGGAATTATTTGATGATGTTTAATGAAAGGAAACCAAAAATTTATTAAACAACCTACCGTTGTTAGAAAGTTGTTAACTAACACAATGCAGAATAACTTTTTTTTTATAGCTTAATTAATAATTACTTTAATTTTGTTAATGTAATGTTTTGTATAACGTAAGCAATTACAACATGAGCGAGTAAGGTATTCCGCTCGTTAAGTTTTTACATATGAGCCGTTATTAATGCAAAACCCGCATTTGGTTAAATCTAATTACGCCCGCATAATGGAATATCGCAACAACGCAATCACCTCTTGTTTAATGAGTGACCGACGACTAAAACTAAATAAATTATGTGAACATTTAGAACAGCTGCGCCGCGATCATTATACAGAGCCATTAGGATCGCACTTACTCCCAGCGATATTTATTTTCCGATTATTTTTTAAATTTGTAAGATAAGTGTGGTCACTGCGCGGGACGTGGAATCTTTACTTACATGTCAATTATTGTAGTATTAATGCTGTATTAAGTTTTATTTCAAATGATAATTTACCTTTCCTATAAATGTTATGCTAAATTAAACGACCTGCGTGTAATGTCTCAACAAACTTGACCTGAATATTGTAATTGGTTGAATAAGGGGTATTTAATTAACCCCAGCCACCATCATAACGCTGAGTTGGAACCATTCCGTGACATCAGGTTTTTTTGTCTAGATGTCAGTATTTTGTTGAGTTTTGTTTGTCTGTTTGTCACGAATAAATGTTTTTTCTATCTTTCTTTGAATGTATTACTATTATTAACCGTTTTATTAACAGCGTGACGGTGATAGTCAAAGGTGCGAGCGAGCACGAGTACCGACTTTCTCTCCCGCCCGCGCCCGCCTTAACGTTAACATTTCCGTTATTAAAAAAGTACGAGACTTTGTCATCAGAGAAGTTAGTTTTTTTTAATTAAAATTATGAAATTGATATTGCCTTTACGGCGGAGCTCGCTTGCCAACCTTGTAAAAGTTGAAATTAATTTTTAAATTATGCCTAATAGCAGTGGTAACCGATTTCCAAGGAAAGAGTTTTCTGTTTGAGCAAATATAAAATTTAATTTATCGTACGGCGCAAAATCGTATCGTAATTGCTTTTTATATCCGAGATGACGAAGATCGTTATTAATTGCGGCTGTAATGAGGTTGTCGCGACGTTGCGCTTGCGTCGCTTATTTGAAACTTATTACCTGTATCGAATGTCACATTTATCAGTATTCGAAAATTAAAGAACGATAAAATTTAACCTCATTGTTAAGAGTTACTCTTGTGGAGAGCTAAAAAGTAACAAAAATCGTAGGCACGGTTATGATGTCATAACTCCAAGTTGCCTGGATTTTTATGACCCCAGCAGCATCAATCGATTCGTCTAGCTTTCGAGGCGATTGTTACTAGGCTACAGCGAACATAAAAGTCAATTTGTAACATATTACTATATACTGCAACATGACCTGTAATTGAAAACAATTACTGTTAAACTGATCGATACTGCCTGGAAGGTTGAAATACGTTTTATACGAAGTTCTTTAAATCACGTTCATTGGGCTATAAAAATATATTACCAAATAAACCGCATGAGTCGAACTAACACCTCTTTAGTCTTCATTATTCCTGAGCTTGCTTTAATTACAGGTACTTGTAATGTAATTACGTAAGTAATGTCCCCCTGACGGCTCTGACCTTTCGGTGCTCGTTAGCTATTGTAATCGTTCACCTTCTCGATTACAGATTACGGCGGCCGCAACAATACACTTCATTGTTTCTGAACGGCAGTCAAACTTGCAGAAAGTCGAGACAATCTGCGCTATATAAATTATTTTCTCTGAGAAGACTCCGAGAGAAACTTAAGCCTGACATAAGTGGGCAATAAACTTCATCCAATTTGGAGATTCGCATCTGGAGGCTCTTATTAAAGCCCGAAAGTTAGTCCTTTTCATCCATCACTTGTAATACGTGTGTGAGTTATTGTATGAAAAATTGAAGAATAAATTGAGTCGCTGCAGCGGCGGCGAGACATAAATCCCAACTGAGCCCTCAATATTGTTTTAAAGGGGAAGTGGCCATAAATTTTATCAGGGCCGCCCAGAGCAGCGGCCTCCGAGCTTCTCGCCACGCTTCCCGCGCCTCTCTGCTGCCTTGTCTAAACAATTTTCCGCCACTGCATATGCAGTGGTCGCTCATGTGAATGCAAACTGTTGTGCCTCGAGAAATGGAATTGAGCAACTAAAATCCTCTGGACAGAGCACTGCTAAAGCTATCCAACTCATGGCCACCCGAATGACTTGGAAAGTTTAAATAGCTTACCTATCGAAACGATAGTTACACGTAAGTTTGGAACGTAAATACCTCATATTTACTACGATGGTGTTGTTCACTGTGGATCAATTTAGTAGAATATTGGCATCGCATGAAGCGCCAGCGTAAAATACGATTTGATTACGATAAGGGCAGGGCGAAGCCAGCGACCGCGCTACTTGTTTAGAGCACTGAAGGCACTCTCACCGCATCCCCTCCTCACCAACTAGCCATAACATCGCTCGAAAACATATTATATGGTCTCTAATAAAGCGAAATTGTCATATTAACCCAGAGCCTGTAATAGTAAAACGTGCTCCTTGCGATTACATTGTGGGGCACAATAAAAAATCGCTTATTTTTATCAATACAATCTGTATGTGTCCGACATACATTTCGCATAAATGTGATATTGCAATATCATTCGTCCCCTTTTTAATATCGCGACGGACGCTGCCGGGCGGTTTATGGCACAACCCTTCCCGCGTTTTATTCGCGACCTGTTTGTCCTAATATGAAAAATTGACGTCAGCAAAACGAAAATTTCGCTCTGCTTATACGTATATACTTATACCTATGTTTTGATTTATGTCTGCATATTATAACAGCGGTCATAAAACGACTCAATTTCCTTGAAACTTTCAAAAGCTGGAGAAAGGCAATAATATACACAATCTACAGGGTCTCTATTCTACTAGGTAATACGATATTGCCTTTGACATGTTATCAACGTTACGATACGAATAATGGCGGCTGAGTTAAAAGCAATACCATAGCATGTCAAAGGCAATACGGTTTTACCCGGTAGAATAGAAGCCCAGGACAAAGTAAGGTGTTTGAAATATTGTTTTCTCCATGTCGAAAATAGGCTCAATAGGGTCCAGCTGGTGTGAGAAAAGAATTTCTATGTTAAGATTGTAGGGGTAACGATTAGTGGACTTACTACTGGCGCCGTCAGGCTTGTGCATGGCGGGGGGGTCGCGGATCATGGCGGAGCCGTCACTCGCACATCACACGGCACAACAGGTTATTCTGGAACAAACAAAAAATGCTTACTAACTTGATATCAACATCGATAGTTTCGTGCTATGGAGATGACAGTAGCATTAAGTCGATAATATTCGCAATCGCTTGCGCTATTCGCCTTGGTGATTAACTGTGATAATAATAATCTACTTAGAAACGAGACTTTCTTTTTAACTTTGTTAGGAAATCGACACTTAAATGATTCCAAATATCCAACGTTCTTTTTTTATGGCATAGAGAAGGCAAACGAGCACACAGGCCACCTGATGGTAAGTGGAAACTGGGACCCATAGACATTCGCATTCACAAGACTGCAAATGCGTTGCCAACCCTGAGGACCAAGATGGAATGCTTCTATGCTAGTCATAACACCGGCTGTCTTATCCCCAAACCGGAACACAACAATGAGAACACGATATTGTTGACATAATTATTGATAGTCATAACTTTTTAATTCGCTGTTATAATAAACTTTTCAGAATTTCTGAAATATCTAATGTGTAGACAAGACTACGTTAGGTTAGGTTTTATTTATAATAATCCTGAAAAACTACCAGTTTCTTAAAAAATACGTTATGCGTCGCCATAATTATGACCTAAAAGACAATATGACTAAAAATAATTATAGCTGACAATATAGACCCGTAATGTACCTACAAGTCACTAAGTAGGTCATAGGTGACTAAAACCACGACAAGACGTCAAGAGTATGAACCCAATTTGATAAACCAGCGTTAAGAATCGTGTGTTGTTACTGCTAAGACTTTTATGTACAAAAAATGTTAACTAGAAGGCAATACATGGTCGAGATCGCTGGAGAGGACGGCGCACGCGTCTCAGTGAAACCTCATTAGAATAAACGATATTCTCTCCTTACGTCCACTCCGCGAGACCTTATTACTCCGACAAACTGCTGTCAAACGGCAGCCACCAAGCCCGCACTCACCATTTTAAATTCGACTCTGCGAGCTACTCTACAAGGGCCCTTTTCCTAACTCGCCTTTTATCCCAACGTATTCTTATTATTTTCTATTCTATGTGTAGGACATACAGTTTATTCTCAAAGCGAGTGGGATAATAGACGCATATTCAGGCGGTATTTCTTCGGGAAGGTTGAGACGTCCATACAAAGCTGGAAATTGAAACTTTAGACACTAATAACTCGCAATTTAGTTTGCCACTTATTTAGTAAACTACGATTGTATAAAACATAATTATTGTTGAGTTTATTGGGAATACTTAAACATAGTTATGTTTTCCACACATCTGTTCAAATTTTGTTTCATAAAACATTACAAGCTCATAAATCGAATATAAAAGCAGCTATATGTCCAATAAAAAATCCAACGCCTGTGCTATCATACTCAAACGAATCGGGTGAATGAAAAAAACTTTTATAACCGCATCGAAATTCCCATCAGCACCTGTTACAAAGGCGGCTATCAAATTACCCGCGACATATCCGCGGCGGAGCGCGCCTCCATCCATAAATACGGTATTCGTTATGCATTTCTCATATTCATGAATCCGTTTTATTGGCCCCAATAAAATATGAACATCTCAGAATGGATATGAGAGAGCGGGCAAATCTAATATGGATTGCTATGCGCCGGATTCGGTCCGATCGGAGAGGGGGGCGGCCATCTGCGCCGCCCGCTCGCGGATCACGGTAATGGGCTCTCTGATCCACTCAACGCTTCATCTCATTTCACGATACTAAATTTAATCGCATACAAAAGAAGTCGACTCAGGGACGCACTCCGAACGATGAACGCTCCGTGTAATCCAAAATTGATGACAATAAAAAGAGCACCGCTGAAGATACTTAACTCCCATTGTGCGGTCATAAAAGAAGTCAAAGAGCGTATCCACACAATACTTACGTGTCGTCTCTGTTGAGGAACAATCAGTCAGCGCGGTCCCTACTATAATCCGGCGGAGTCTGGTGCCGCCGACAAAGGAGTAATTGTCGCTCGCTTCACGCCCGTATAATACAAATTTAAAGGGCACTGTCACACTAAACCAGCCGCAGAAAGGGCATCCTCCGTCGACGTGTCAAAAATTCAACAGAGAGCCGGGATAAGTGGAATGGATGGCGGAGTCGCAGCCCCGGATAAAATATTCTACGTCAAATCGTACGTCACTGGCTCTCGACTTGTTCTCTAAGAAAGTGCTTGGCACAAGTCTCTTATTTATTCGGTTTTACCTCAGCCACTGCACGGCTCTTTTATGCTCTTCCAGATTTACAAGCTACCATTAGGGTGTTTTGGTTATACGAGATTGTTTTGAGTAACGTCCATACGATTTATTTTCATCAAAGAACGTTCCTTAAAAAATAATACGTTTAGAGAAATATGATGATCAAATACAGTACGTATACGTAGAATATTATCAATGTTACGACCTGACCCATCCCAACGGCTAGCATAAAGAGCGAGAAGAGGAGCCATTACAAGCACTTCCAGTAATTTGGGGTGCGCGGCGGAAACCCATTTGGGTATTATTGAAGCGGGGGCAGTGGGCTATCCGTGTCTCCATTATGATTGCGTTATCAACGCGATCAATTAAGTGGCATTACGTTCGAATTCACCCAGCCGTCAATTATTAGTCCCGCTGCATGAATAGCTTAGTGTGGATACGCCTTCACAAAAAAATATTCATCAGGGAAAAAGAGTTTTGAATAACAATTATGACGTGTAATTTAATTTAATGAGGTAGCTAACTAGTTTATTTACCTAGTAACAAACACATGCCAAGTGAAGCTGAACAATTTGATCCATTAACGTCGTAATCTGTTAAACACTCCCTTCTGACTCCGCACTGATCGTATTCATTATTCACCGGCAGAGAGCAATTAAAGCTCCACTAATCAATCTCAAACTTCAGCCAGAGCTGAACTCTAATCAAGAAAACTCCTATTCCGTGAAAGCTCTCCGAACAAAATTTAACTTAATTAAAAATGTAAATTAAATTCCTAGGCGCTTCCACAAGCATCACGTCGTCGTCGGCCCGCGCGCTCGGGGCTTTTGATTGCAGCTAAAAGGTTTGGGATTAGTGCGCGAAAGAGCTTTCAGTGCATTTGTAGAGCTTTTAAGTGGGAAGCTTTCGCTTAAGACACTTACATACAATGTAAATTTTATGTAGCCTGGAAGTAATGCTATGGTAGTGTCAATTATGAAACAAATGGCACGTTGTTGTTAGTAGATGTTCACTTCGAGCTTTAACGATATCGAATACAGGTGATTACAAGAATTGTTCACTTGATTGAGGCAAGATGTAGTAAATATTTGTTAAGATATGACTGGGTCTATAAGGCATCTACAGGGGGAGGCGGGAGGGGGCGAGATCTGACCAAGGAAGTTCGGTGTCCGGAAATAAACCGCCCGTAAAATTGACAATTCCGAGGGCGCCGGCGCCGGGCCCGACCATTTTGAGCCGGACGACTCCTCGGCTCCTGCCTACCCGCTTCATTGTTTAATGGTGTCCCCAGAACATACTTCAATGTATTTTTGTAATGTGTTAAAAATATTGGTTAATCCATCATCAATTTTAGCCTAACTGTTTAAGAATTTGAAGAAGTTCCAGTCAATCACAAGGAATCTAAAAAAAACCAGAGGGGATACTGTCACACCAATTGATCATGAACATAATCAACATAATCATCATCATCTTCATCATCATCATCATCATCATCATCACCATCATCAAGGTTTACCACTAGGGCATGCTCCTGTGCTGAGTCTTAATACTTATTCTTAAATCATTTCATAATTCCACGTTGGTACTACAGGAGATATTTAGCTCTGTCAATAGAAGAATTGCACTGTCCTCCAAACAAGAGTAATTTTTAATAAAATCCAATCGGATTCGAGACCGATATTAAACTTCACAACAACGAGCTTCAGATACTTCTATCTATTACATGTCAGCGAAACACGATGCCATCTGGGTGGGCGCCAAAGCAATCACTGTTATTCACTACTTAACCCCAACGCAACACATTACACCACTTGTTTCCGCTCCGCATTTAATTAGATTTTCATATACAACAATATTACACACTAAGATGAGTAGACTTCTGCCAAAAGCGTTAACCGGGATGAAGAAAATTGGGTCGTATATATCACAAGCCGCATACGCTGATAACACACGCATCGCCCATCCAATCACAAGGAGCAGCGAGCAGAAAGCTTATTATCGCGAGGCGTTCTTCCGGCGCGCCGGTAATGAGCCCGGCTCCGGCGCGGACCGGCTCGCACCGGGCCGGACGCGGCGCCGGACCCGCTGCAAGACTACTGCACCTCGCACTCACACCCTCGCTTTTTGAACTACGATCATCGCCACACTCATCCGTGAAATTGATTCTCGAGAAAAGAAAAGACGAAAAGATAAATAAAAAGGAAATAGGAAAACACAAGCTAAGATTTGGCGTGAAATTGTTTTTCAGCGCCCGCCCGCCGCCGCGGCTCGGCGCCCGGCCGGGAATTTCCCAATTACAGGGTGTGAACGTATTTGATTATACAACGTGTCCCTCAACCCGAACGTATTAATGGTCATTGTTATTACTTCAAACAATTAAAAGGCTATTCCGCCTACGAATAGTTTCAAGACCAAACTAATATAGTAACCTACAAAAACTGAAATGAGTTTCATTAATGCTCTGTAACTTGTACCTAACACTATTCGCACGTAAACTCAAAACCTCGAACAAAGTCTCCATTTGATTTTATCTAACGTAATATCGTTAATATCGTCTCTGAAGTTCTACCTATCTGGCTGAAGATCGGCGGAATTGGGATAAGTTAAAACACTGTGACATCTCATCCACTACGTGATCCATTTGCCGAAGTAAGAAGCAATCTCATTCAATACCCGGCCGCTAGGGCTGCGGCGCAGCTCCGGCTAACAATGCGATACTTTGTGCGCCCAGTATCACGGAACGCAATAAAACTTTACATTACTCTTTAACTACTTCCCCATAGTTATCAGCGTGTGATAGGAAATGGGGCATAAATATAGAATTGCACGTTGTTCCATTTTATAGTCACCGTACAGCAATACCGGTGGGGTTTTATTATGAAAACAATTGTATTGGATATTAAATTGAATCCGGAAGCAATATGACTCCGTTATTACAATTACAATGAATATCTACTCGAAATAAGTGATAAAGAAAATGCGATCATTACCCAAATGCGTTTTATTAAATTGATTACTTAAGTATTTTGTAACCTTACAAACATAACATTTTAATTTACCTTTCAAAATTAACAACAAAGATTGAAAACAAAAATCATCTACATACGTAACCGTGGAAAAGAGGCTCAAAATAAATTTAATATTCGATATTAAAAATATGGCGATGTCAGTATTGGCAGCCCTAGTAAAGAACGGAGTATCGCTTTCCCCGATTGTATTAGATTCAGCTGCCCTTTTCATCTACATGTCTCTCCGGCCGCTGGCGCGCCGCGCGGGGCGACTCGTGGATACACCCGCGCTCCATCGGTTACCCCGCTCACTCACTGTCACTAAACACTGCAATAATCACTCGATCTACACGCATCCGATTATTTACGCGGACAACACAATACACCAACGCTCTCGAATATTAATAAATCGCTTATTAAATCAAGAGCTGGCTGCTTCATTAAAAACGTAAGCCATTAACGTTTAGAAATATTACGACGCGACGGATACTGATTTTATAATGCTCGTTATTTATTTACATTATTCCTTATTCAGAACGAAACTATGAATATGATTATCCACACCGTTCCAAAGGCTATCATCCAATAAACCTAGTAGGTACGTACAAAAGGTATCAAATCTTTTTCGTCCGCAGTGAAATTGAATATTTATCCGGGTAGTATCTCTATCCGGGAACAATTTTTATGTAGGGGGAATACAATCTCAAGATATTTCGGAGGGCCACTCTACGGGGATATTGGCAAATACCTTGCCTACATTACCTTTATTGCTACGCGACATCGCGTGCCTGGTTTGATTCTATCTGCGATTACTCGGGAATTATTCAATGTTCTCAATGTAGTTAAATAATTCCTCGGGAACTTTCTATTTGCGGTTCATGCTACTAGCCAATATTTTAAGCGACGTAGTTGTGGCCCACCAATCAGCATAAATATTAGATTTAAGTTTTATATTATGTTAATTTAATTATGCAATTTGGAAGGCTTGTTAGATATTCGGGTCAAGCTTTAATCCTTATCTGAGTTGTCAAGTTGACCTCGTAGCTAATTTATTATCACCTTTTAACGGTTGCTTAGTAGTTTCTGAGATGTTTACCGTGTAATTGTGTTGGCCGTAAATCGCGGATTCCTCGCGAGCTCCGCCGCCTGCAGCGAGCGGCCCGCGGCCCGCTTCGCGTCGTGCAGCGGTCGCGGCCGCTCCATAAACATATTCAGGATAAATAGCAATTACCATTAATTTGACGTGTACAAGCTAAATTGATATGTGCACGATAATCACCGGCCATAAAAACTCTTAGGATAAGGTCTCGAAACGCTTAGGACACCTTACCTTATTACTCTTATAAGCCGTCGGTGGGCAAATCGTATAACCTTATAAAACCCTGTAATCTCTGCAAATGATTGGAAGAATTCGTTATTTATGTTATTGTACGGGGCTGTGGGTATGTCGTTGGAAACAAGTTGTCCCCGCGAAGGCAAGCTTTCCGCACGGACAACTCAAGGGCGGCCCACACATAAGTACCTAAAGCCGCGACCGCACTAAGAGCGGAGCGGTGCGGTGCCTAGCGTTCTCATACTAAAATCTCCTCCGCCTCGCTTTTAGAAACGTTTTTGGTATGGGAAACCCGTCTCCGCTCTCGGTGCGTTTGAGGCTTAAGGCGGCCAAAAGTTTTCACTTCACGAACCGACCGGCCTTTTACTTCAATCCGCTTCACATGTATTTCAAAACTTATTGAACACTTAACTCGATTACTCTACTCGTACTACCGAACTATTATCTAGTTTATTTAAATAAAAATGTTTTTTCGAATACAAACCTTGTTAACAGACTCAACTGGTATAAAGAAATGTTGAAATATAATGAATGTTAACGTTACATAACAATTATGTACCTATGAATTAATTACGCGCGCTTTATTAACCTTTTCTTGTTCCAAGACCTGAACATTGTCGTAATAAGCTTAAGGATGTTCTATTTTTATGTTTTTGGAGCTGTACACGAGTCGAAGTGTACAGCTCCAAAAACATTTTTCACAATTTACAAAAATATAGTCGAAGTCTTCGACTATATTTTTGTAAATTTTAATTTTTCGCATTTTCTATCATTTTAAATTATGATTTTTCTATTATTTTTTTTGTGATAGTACGAAGACTATCGCCGAATTTAAAAGGAGAGGATTTTACGTCGGGAGGTGCCACTGTTGTTACTCGTACCTCTTACAGCCCCTGACGAGTAAAGCTTATACTTATGAGTCATTAACCCATAAATATTAAAATAAGGTAGTGGAGTGGATTATTACAAAATGTATTCCCATAGCTAGATAACTCCAAAAAACAATCAAAACAGAAATTATACGTCAGTTCTAATGTTTTCATGCATAAAAAGTGGCGTAGACTCAATGCAATGTCACGCATGCACACTGCACCGCCCTGTCGGTGCAGCAGTAATTACAAATAATGCAGCGGACGCTGATGAAACCGGCCCTTGCTCCGCTAATGACTAACGTGTAATGAATCACTAAATTAAACGTTGTATAAATACAGGCCGACACTATACCAATTAAATTTTGCGGTTAAAATCTACATATAACGTAATTGCTTCGTTAATTTTAGAAAGGCGCAATGGCACCAAGCTCCATACCGGCTCTGTTTGGCCATTGTCGGAGCTGCGTCAGATTCGCGATAATGCAGCTTAATTAACGCTTAGATGCGACGCTGATTAAACGTTCACTTAAACTGCAATAACTCTGTCCCGCCGCAGTAAATAACCATTCGTGATCGTCCTCGAGTAGCTATTTTAATGAGATTTAATAGCTGCCGTGTCTGCCTCCAGCTCGCCTCGCAAGTACATTGTCGGCTCTTAAGACCTTAATTGGTCTGCAACATGTTTAATCCGCTTAATGGTTGTTTTTATCGGACCCACACAATAACCAAATCCGGTTCCACCGTCGACCTGATTGATGTGCGATTTCATTAGCCTTTGTTGTCATTGGGCGATCTTTGACAACTTTAAGGCTGGTAATTATTGAACTCTACCCGTGGATAGAGATGCCGTTGTTATATAAACAAACGGCATTAATTATTACTGTTATTAGTATCATTATATCAGCCAAAAGATTTCCACTGCTAGACATAGGCGTTCCCCGAGGAACTCCTTGTGGACAGCTGGTTTGGTGCTACCTGGATCCATCGGTTACGTTTCAATATTAAATACAATATCTTAGTAAAGGATGGAAACATGAAAAACAGTTTTGTCTTTACAATATGTTACATTAAAAGCGACGTTTATAGCTTCATTGTTAATGCCAAGGTGCTCTTTGTCGTTAACAGTCATTTAAAGACGGTAAATGGTTGTGTTGATGGCGGGAGCAGAAGGCGTATAAATTCGATAAGCGAGTGGTGGACTGACACCTGTGATTGCATTTACAATGCTAATTCACGACGCAGCATCCAGCGCCGCCGAGCCTCTCGTTTTCGCAGCCGTTCCCACCATCCGCTATCTCACACCTGTACACTAAATTCCGTAACAAAATTTTCCATCAATGCTATTTAAAAAAACGTAATAAAAACATCGTTTTTGAAAGACCATAACCAACCTGTATATATGCATAAACGCGAAATAAACAACGTTGACCAATCTCCGAAGGTTCTAGAAGGCGTAAATTGATCCCACTCCGGATGTTGACATAATCCATGGTAATGATCGATGACAAATTTAAATTCATTATTAAAAAGATAAACCGGAGAGGGATCGGGTCGCTATACAGCTAGATAGATACGTCGAGATAAGCCGCCGGATAAGCGGCCGCGATCCATTATCGAGTAGTTAATTGATAATTACTTTCTTCCATTACGCCGAACGAAAAACGCGGTGATTAACTCTGAATCGCTTTAACGAGCACAATGGGTCGACGTTCAATTAAAAACCCTTGTCGAATGTCGACGGCTTCGCAGAAAAGCGGAATCGACGCTGACTCAATCTCGTATACATGGAATAAGGAATTACTCGCGTGCGGAAAGTTTTTAATTAAATATTCACCCGTTTTGTAATTAAGACGCGATTCAACTCTGCACAATGAAGTTTCGTAAGGCGCTTCCGAAAGAAATCGGAGACAGCTTTAACGTTTTCAATAATAATCTTCACGACAATAGGGATCGGACGACGAGATACGCAATAATTACATTTTTGGAATGCGCTCGTACACAACCGTGAACTTGAAAGGGAAATCACGGGAAAAAATAAGTAGCACGTGTAGCTAAACATATTTTATTAGGCGGTAGTTTCTTCTCATAAAGTTTGCCCTTGGTTGTTCGAAGAGCGTTAAATAAATTGATAAAATTGTTTAAGATTGATTTAACCGGTGTGGAGCGGCGTCACTTTACACGCACAAGCTAATTCGCCGGCACTGCACGCCGCGCGCCGCCGCCGCGCGAGCCACATATGCCGCATTTGAGCGCAATTTAAATGCATACACATTACTCGCGTTCTCATAGCCACAGCCATAACTAAATTTGTCATAAAAATCTTTATTACCTCAATGAATTTGCACCCAAAACATGGCCATAACATATCTTTATTGATCCCTTTTTGACACGCTCCTTAACAATGGCGGTGTTACATTACGTATTATCCGTAGAATATTATGTTCCTTTGATTACTTTATCCTTTTGGCAACAATAGAAATCCATTAGCGGTAATACGACCTTCTCATAATGTTACCTGTTACGATGAATAAACAACTAATTAGATCCGCGGAAAACAAAAGAGTTTTGTTTCACTGCGTAGGCATCATATAGGTAAAGCAAAAGAAATTTATCATTAATAAAAATACCTGTACTAAAATTGGCAAGGGCTACATTATATCAAAGCTCTTTCGCAAGCTTGAAAGATTTCTGGTTATTTCCCAGACATTTAATTTAGCCGTTTTAAATGAATCGAATCCCATATCTCATCTTATTCCCAAGATTGGTACGTTTACTCGTATAAATTCCGTAGGGACATCATCTGCAGAATTCCAATAGCTGGGTGCTGATGTCCAAAATCGTGATATATCGAAGCGCGATCGCCCGGTGCGCGCCTGTTTATGAGATATTTCATAACTTGCATAATTCGCAAACCATTTATCACTTGACGCGATATCGACGCCAAAAAGCTAAGCATAATCATATTTTGAAAGGCTAAAAGCTTTAGCTTCGATCCTTTGTCTCTGATAAATCTGTATTTCGTTCGGTTTGTTCTCAAAAGTAAGAGTCATTCATTACATTGCAGTTGCGTTACGTGTTTCTAAAGATTATACCGTGCTCCCGGTTAATTTAGTAAATTATAAGTAATGACATGTCAAACGTGCGAAGGTGCAATTTGAAACCACAATTTACCGCGTCGGCGTGAAAAACGCGTTTTTAGTCATACGCTAATGGCCGTACGGGTACCTACTCGTACCGAAATGACAAAGCGCTAATGAATACATTTTTGCCCGAAGTCGAAATTGTTATCGACATTTAGCAGATACGTGAAAATTTGGTTAAAGTGCTGTCGGGTGTACTGTTGTTAACAATCATCTCGCAGCACTCATGGCACACTCATGGCGAGCATGCTTCGTGGTTCTGTGGCAAGACCATAAATTAATGTCATGTGACCATATTTCGACAACATGAGTAGGTACAAGTTGTTTTGTATGTGACTTTTAGTATTTTAGTTGTTTATCAATGTGTAATATGTATTACACATAATTTATAGTAGGTACACACAGTTTGGAAATTTGGGAATCTAGGTCAACTTGTGTAAGATTTTGCCTAGATATTTATTTATTTTTTATTTATTTATTTATTGGAAAACAAACAGCTTAAATATTACAAAACGAAATATAGAATAATATGGTTAATACAAGAGCCAAAACAGTTTTCACTACTAGTTAGTACAATTATATGCTCAGAGGATACAAATACGTGATAAGCAGAACAATAACATTACAACATTAATAATAACATTTATCAACGGACGGAGTTAGACAGCAAATTTGGAAAAAATAATAATTACAAAATAGACAAAAACAATAACAACAACTAAAACACTAATAACTAGCTACGATTTTCTGTATTAACTGATTTCACTGCGGAAATAAACTGCCCAAGGTGCATACTGAAGGGGTCAATGTACGAGTATTTCATGTTGTAGGTTGAGCATGCTCTGACGAGATAAGAATTTTTAGCGTATTTTGTGCGACAGAAAGGAACAGAATATAAATTATTATTCCGAGATCGGAAATTAGGACATCTAAAAGAAATGTTATTCGTGAGGTATTGCGACTCAATGCAATCATTTAGTACCTTGTATAAAAATACCTGGTCCTTATGTTCACGACGAAGTTGCAGACTCACAACGTTCTCGGTGTTAAATGATTTAAATTTGTATTTCATCCACCTAATAAACTTATTCTGAATTTTCTCGATTGACTCGATGTGTACAGAATAGTGAGGACTCCAAACAACGGACGCGTATTCCAAATGTGATCGTACGTAAGCGTTGTATAACAATAACAAGGTACTAGGGTCTTTAAAATCTTTACCTTGCCTAAATATGAAGCCAAGCATCCTGTAAGCTTTCGAGGTAATTTTGTCGATGTGAGACACTAGTTGGACCCCACTATCAATGTAAACACCTAGGTCTCTGACCTCCGTAACCCTATTTAGAATTTTATTTTTAATTGTATAGTCGAAAAGTATTGGGTTGCGTTTACGAGAGAAAGATATAGACAAACATTTGCCAATGTTCAGTATAAGACCATTTTTAGCGCAATACTGATCCAATCTGTTAAGATCATCTTGCAAATTATTACAATCGACTATGGACTTAACCGACGTATAAATTTTCGAATCATCGGCAAAAAGTAAAATATTAGAGTGATGAAAACAGTTGACCACATCGTTAATAAATATATTAAACAGTAAGGGACCAATATGGGACCCCTGTGGCACGCCGGATGGTACGGGAATAAAGCTAGATATGTGACCTTTGACGGAAACAGCTTGGGATCTATCTCGCAGGTAGGACGTTAGCCATCTAAGTAGATCGCCGTGAATTCCGAAAGTTTTTAGCTTTTGCACTAATACAGTATGCGAAATTTTATCGAAGGCCTTAGAATAGTCCGTGTAGATAGCATCAACCTGAAGCCCCTTGTCCATAGCCTTCAGAACAGTGTCGAGAAATTCCGAAAGATTAGACTCAACTGACCGCCTACTAACGAAACCGTGTTGCCTCGTCGTAAGTGAAGGTCTAACTAATTTATAAAGAGTGTCATAGATAATTTTTTCAAATAATTTAGGTATAGTAGACAATATAGAGATTCCGCGATAATTTTGTATGTCGTGTTTGTCACCCGTTTTGAAGATGGGAACAACTAAAGAGCGCTTCCACACGTTCGGCATGATACCTGTATTTAAAGAAAGCGAAAACAACACAGAGATTGGAAATGCTAAAGCTACACTACAACGCTTCAAGAAAACCGGATGGATTCCATCCGAACCACCACCTTTCGAGTCATCCAAAGATTTTAGATACCTTTCCACTAGCTGAGAAGAAATTTCAACGTTGCTGATGACATTGACAGTAGATGAGAAATCCTGATCAGTAGGATGAGTCACAGAAGATGATGCGTCATGGTGTACAAATACAGACTGGAAAAAAGTATTAAACAGATTTGCTATAACGTGCTCATCACGAGCCACCATGTCTCTGTAGTAGAAGGAGTCTGGGATGCCGCTATTAGATTTTTTAGATTTAATAAACGACCAAAAGGCTTTGGGGTTGTATTTTATATTATTTTCGCTTCGTAAAATGAATAAATTATAACACGAATCCACCATTTTTTTCGCCGAGGCTCGCAGATTAGAAAAAGTGTTATAATCGGAAACCCTACCGTACATCTTCCATTTTCTATGAGCTCTCTTTTTTTTCTTAATTAGCCTTATCAACGAGCGCGAATACCATACTGGGTAGGTCGTGTCACTACGAGTCGTCGTAAATGGAATAAAATCATTAATTATCACATTCATTTTACTATAAAAAAAATCAACTGCGTCGCTAATATTTTTTATTCTTAAAAGCGGTTCCCAATCTACACGTCCCAGTTCAGCATTAATTAATTTATAATCTGCGGCGAAAAAGCGGCGAGCCACGCGCGGAGCTTGCTTAAGAGAACGATCGGTCGCGCCGGTGTCGGCAGACACGCAGAACACGGGGTGATGAGCGTCCACGGGCACCAGCGGATCGGCGGCAGATAGCCCCAAATTACAGTTAGAGAGAACTAGATCGAGCAGCCGATCGTTTTTATTAGGCAAGTGATTATACTGCAACCAGTTTGAAAAGTGCAAGAACGAAGATAATTGGCTTATCAGTGAATTAAAACTAGGGTTAGCAACTGTATAACCATTAGAGTTTGAGTGACAAGGTATCCATACCGCATCGCCTATGTTAAAATCACCTAGAATCAAAAATAAATCGTCGGGGAAATCATTATAAAGGTTGGACAAATAGTCGAAAAATATTAACTGCGATTGCTGCTGATGTTTACTTTGAGGAAAATAACAAGTAAATAATCTAAGTTTCGATGCGATTGCGCCTCGAGAAATGATAAGGTCGACCGCGGTGACGTCAGCATCGAGCAGGGCCGGCAGCGCGCGCGCTCCGCGCAGGTCTACCCTCAGATTGCGGCGCACTGCTATCAGCGTGCCGCCGCCCCGGCTTACCCCCATAGCTTCACAATTACGATCTGTTCTTAAAACATTGTAACGCGTGTCGAAAAGTTCCGAATCGAAGATGCCTGGCACTAACCATGTTTCAGAAATACAAATAAGATCGTAGTCCGTCTGCAAAACATTACGAAGGAAGTCGCTGCACTTTGTTCGGAGTCCTCGGGTGTTTTGATAGTAGATTTTAATTGACATTGAAATTCCTGTAATTATCTATGATTATTGTGGGTCGCATATTAATGAAAAAAGTGAGTGATATATATCGTCGGACTGTTGAAGGACAGACGAAACGATAGTGAAACTTGTATAGATCAGTGAATTGTAATAGTAGTGTAAAAATAATATTGAAATTTAGTGAGGCGCTTCCGCAGTGAAATAGTAAGTAAATAATATTTGTCGTAGAGCTAGCTAAGATATTGATAAAAACATAAACCATGAAAATGACATGAGTGTTGCTTATGTAATCTTGTTTAACGCTTCCTCGGAAGTGATGTAAAGTATTGGAGATGTATCCGTTTTTCGTACTTTAACAGTGCAATTCCTGACCCAGCAGTATTTATATTGTCTTTGCGTTCTTCTGATCTGTGCCTGCTTGAGCAGGTATTTATTAAAGCCTGAAAGGTGATCATTGATAAAAATACGATTTTCATTGTTAGAATATCCCAAATCCGACGCTTTCAGGCTTTTTAATTTACGCAAGGATGATATGAACTCGTCCTTCTTGTAGCGCGCCTGAAATTTAACAATGATAGGTTTCGGTTTATTGGTGTCTCTGTCATTCTTTACGGCCACTCGGGTGACGAAGTCAATGTCCGTGTTAATGTTCAGTGGGTATCCGGATCGTTCGGCCAAAGAGTTCACTATTGCATGTAAGTTTTCCCTACTGGTTACCGGTACGCCGTTGATTTGGATGTTGGAACGCCGCACCCACTGGTCATTGTTCCTGGTGTCAGCCATTACGTCCTTCAGCAGGCCCTTGACTTCAGCTAGCTCGGTCTTACATTGCTCCAAAGCGCCTACTCGCGTCTCAATGGAGTCGACCCTTGAAGTCATTTCGTCGAATCTCGCGCAGAGGTTACTCTTCATATCTGCTATATCAGCCCTAACTTGATTCATGTCGGATTGTATGGACTGGATGGCTGAAAACTGCGACTGTAATTCCGACACTTTTGCCAGAATGGTGTTTAATAATTCACCCTGCAAAGTGGCCGTCGATGAGCTGCCATTCTCGTTCTTGTTTATAGGCCGGTACTGATTAGGAGGTGTTGTCATAGCGCTGTTGATTTCGGTCACGCTCAGGCATGCAGTCTGGTCGATCTCACTCAGCTTAGATTCATCCAGTGTCATGTCGCAAGACATAACAGAGTCGTCCAACCGTACCACAGGCGTGACGCCACCAACCGGAGTGCTATCGTCTATCTTGCGCCTGGTGCTGACAGATGTACAAAACGAGCAGAGCCACGATTTCTTCAGCAAAGCAGCTTTTCCTTTAATCTGAGCTGGTGTAAAATTCAGACACTTGTAATGATAAAACTCGCCGCAGCCCGCACATTTGAGTGCTGTGGTTGAATCAGCGGGCTGGTTACAGATCGAACACACCATTTCTATTAGCTAATTAGGGAATAGCTCTTGTGTGTATAATAATAGGACTCAAATCCCAAGCGCTGTTGAACCGTGCTTAATACAAGTAGCTATTACGAGCACTTGCGATAACAACGCCGTAGCTCGGTGGTAAGACGCGCGACCTCCACGCAGCGGTCCCGAGTTCAAATCCGAGCGAGGAACACAAAAATCACTTCAATTTTCAAGTTTCACCAGAAGAGTGAGAGGTCCGACAAAAATCAATATGGCCGACAGGCGCTATGGAACACACCACAAGAAGAACAAGGAGGTACCGAGTCTCCAACTAATTCCGCACTTTAGAAATGCGAATTAAATTAAAAGCAAAAATAAAATCAGAAAATCGTCAACACACACGCACGTCCACTCCGAGCAAAGTTGTCCGAGGGAAAAAATTATATTTATGTTGAAGTATATGGAACAATAAATATCACCATTTAGTACCTGTTGCAAATTGATTTATTTTTAAGAATGTATTAACTTTGAGTGGGTGCATAAATCTAAATATGTTTTATAAAGATAATGATTAGGGAACTGGCGCTCAAATGTCTTTTAAGTGCCGTGTTTAAAAGCATGCTGCGCACTGAAGTGTTAAGTGAGGCAAGTGCTAGAAGGCAGAGTAAACAGAGTAGGGCTCCGCGGGCCGAGCCGTGCGGGCTGCCGACTCGGCACTTGCTCCATAAACAGCCTTCCGTATTTTTCAATCAGAGAGCTGTCAAAGCATTCTGACACCCTCATCCCGTCGGCTCGCACTCGCCGAACACCGAAATTGGTTTTCTACATTCAATCCATACAAAGTTTAATGTTATTCGTTCGCGATATCACCGGGACGCTGCCGATGTTTACCGTCGCACCAAATCATATTGGATTTGCAAACTTTTGTTTGCGGACTTTATTTCATTCCACTGTTAGCTCAGGCTGAGAGAATGCAATTTTGGTTATCGTACTATCAGCTACCTTTGTTTGAGTTGTATGATAGGTAAACTTTTAGATATAATTTTTCGTAGTTCATTTATAATTTTATTTCTTATAACTTACAACCTTTCTCAACGACATAATTTATCATAATAATTCTTGTAGTCAGCGACGCTGTACTGCAAGTGCAAGTTACAAATTAACTGCGCCGGAAATCTAGGAGAGCTCAGCAACAGAGAAGGCTGGAGTGCGGCCGCAAGCGTTTATAAATTGAAGGGCTGGTACCTGCGGCTTAATACACCGCCGTTTCCGGTTCATTTCCGCGCGGCGCGCCCGGCTCCGGATATTGCTTTTAAGGTTGTGCTGCACGCCATGCCAGCGCGGGCTATACTCGCATCATGCGCCGCGCCCGCGCACCTCTCTCCGCCGTCCTCGACTAACTAACACCCTTTGAGAAACAGCACCTAATAACTAGTAACAAAAATAATTTCAGCAGCGCGCCATCCATAATGCAATAAAAAGAAGCTATAAAGAAGCATCAGGCTCGCAACAATAAAATAAGAGAAACACGATCCCTTGGAGCCGCTCCGGAAATTAAATTTTCCCTTAAGCTTAAAGTTTAATTAACTAACATCACGCGAGTGCGATGCATAGTGACCAGCGCGAGGGGTGTGAACACTGAACTATGGGTCGGAGGTGAGGCGGTGGAGAGTTATTTAATCGTTGACAACTCACCAACGAGTCTAACTTGATGAATTAAAAAACTACGTGTTTTACGTGTCCTTGGTCTATTGAACGCTCGCCTTGCCTGTAAGTCCTGTAACTACTAATTGTAATGATAGATTTCTGGACAACCATAGAACTATGTCGAAGTGACATAATCAATTTAATCCAAAGTTTTTTTTGGATTGGTACCAATTTCACCAAATGATGTTAAATGCGACCGTTAGTTCATACATTTTGATAGCTTTTAACACTAATCGTCTGTTTAGTTGGTGATAAAATTCGACATTAGAATTACTACGTCACTTCGACGTAGTTCCATAGTGGCTTAGAAAATACAAAATCCATTGACTGCATATGGGTCGTAGACACGTACTGCCGCGTAATAATTATGGACGCACGGGTCAACTTAGTTCTGTCAGTTTTTGGCTAAGAGAATTCCCGCACAGTTTGAATTAGGTACGCTGAGTAGAGGTTTTGGAACGAGTAGCGTTTGAAGGGGACGGTATCGGTAAATCAGACGCGTCAAATCACACCGGACGGCTGCGATTCTGGGGAGCGGAATTTGATGGACAGCCAATTTAAGAGTGAAGCGGTAACACGTATTTCCATTTGCGTGCAAATTACGAGTTCGCTACGGCTCGGCTCCGCTTAGACAATGTGCATGTTTAGAACCTATGCCGCATTTATATGTCGTTTGAAAGGAAATAGAGTTCTTTGTTCATATGTAACTGGGCACTTGATTTACATAAGTTCATTGTAAATAGGAGTACATTCTTGGGTTCTTAATGGAAACGTTGTAGGTAGCCTCTATAGTGAGTGGTAGGTACTCTTAGCACGATATGCCGAGATAATTGTTTCATACATTATTTACTGTTGGCAGAAGAACTTCCTACAAATCCTAAGTCGATCAATATTTTAAGAGCTTTTTAGTTGAACAATAAAGAAATACTACTCAGTGTTATAATACAATCATACTATGGTGCAACAACCGTTTCTACTTCTTATTCAACAGAAACTTTACAATTCCTATCTTATGCTAAAATCGCAGTAAAACTCTAATGTGTTATGCGTGTTTTTTAGCATATTAATGATCACCATATGTTTCATTATAGCGTGATGTTAATGGACAAAAAACGGCGGGCCTGTTAAACCGGCGGAGCATGCGGTTTCAATTAGCGCTACGTTATGCAACTTTAATAATAATTACGGTTTTATAATGTTATTATTATATTACGCCGCGTCGCGTTCCCATGCGCGACAGACGAACATTCTGCTCGTAAATCTTATAAGTTAATCTTTTATACAGCATGTTATTTTTTAGCAAAATGACTTTTGCGATCTGATATTTTAAATTGCAAATGATGTTTCGAAATTTATACAGAATGAGCAAACAACAAAACGTAATTCTTAAACTATTTATCCAATAAGTTCGTTTTCATCCAAAACTAAACTAAAAACTTTCCGGGACAAATGGAGTCATATCTTATATTGGGACGTGGAATACCTGTGTCAAATATTATTTCAATCTATTAAACTGTTTTTGGGTGATTGATTTAATTAATATTAAAAACTAGTACATTAATTTTATTACTCATCATAAACTTATCATAAACTTGCTTTCTAGCCCAAGTAAGAAATAAATTGTAAAACCTTCAACAACTTATAATCAAGTGAGTAAAATCTAAAATAGCATCCGTGCATGCGGCTCTCAGGATAAGCGGCTTTATGACTTAAGCTTAGCAATTAAAACTTAAAAGACGCGATAGGTATAACACAGGTTAATAATATTTTAATGGCGTTATAAATATACCATTTCTAATCTCAACGGACCCTTTTTATAAATCGCTCTTATCGGTCGATTCAGTTACTTTAAATCGCTTCCATTACTTTGAGTAGATTTCGATGTTTATGTCACACACGAGGGCGATAATATCGCAATTTATTCCGTTATTCGTTCAGTTTAATGGACTAAGCTTAATTACAGCCACTAAGCTAAGTGCCAACTTGGACACTAAGATTCTAATTGAATAAAAACTAATACATTAAATTGTTTTACGTTTCTTCAATAATTTGTTTAGTTTGTCTCTGGTTTAAAAATGCATCTTTATCGTGACATTAAATGTACAAAGAAGTCATAAAATACGAACTTTTTATTAAGTGATGTAACGTCGTATCCCAAATATATATTGCTTTAACTGATGCAATAAATGCCACCTAGACCACCATTATTGTAAATTCTAACTAGTATTTGGCCCGGTTGAAAATTAGAACCAAAATACCATTGGTCCTGATTAAATATGGCTTTTAAATTCTATGTTAATGTAATACTTTACGACATTAGCCTGACATCTCGACTGTCCGTGTCCTGCCGCCAGCGGTACGAGATAATGCTTTCTAGATATTTTAAGATGTCCCGCTTAAAAGTAGTTTTCGTTGTGACTGCCGTTATTTAAAAAAAAAACAGATAAATTCTTTACATTCGCTTTAAATATTTGGCACCAATTACAGACTTTTTTTACATAACGATACTTAATCGAATAGTTTTTTTTTAGAAGTTCAATGTTCACTTTAGGTTTTTGGTCATAATAATGCCACATGTAAACATTATTATCTTTTTATGGTTCCGTACCAAAATGGTAAAAAAGGAACCCTTATGTTGAGACTTCGTTGTCTGTCTGTCTGTATGTCGCAGCAGGTTTCCTCAGCAACTACAAATGCTATCAACTTGAAATTTGGTGTAGTTATACAACTTGGTACCCCACATCTGTTATTAGTAAAAAAGAATAAAAAAAATATAAGTAATTAAAAAGGGATCTAGAAAAAGGGGGTCGAAAAATGAAACTGGTTGGCTCAACTGCACATTTCAAAACTTTTTTATTTTAAAATGTGATTTTCTTTTTGATTTATAACCAAAAATGAACAAAAAAAGGGCGTTCTCCCCACCTCATCACCGAAGTCACGCAGTCACAGAAATCAAAATAAACTGAAAAAAATCCTAACGTATAGAGAATTAGATATTTATATTTTATGGGAAAAATAAATGAAGAACTCTTATCTACAGTGATTGATAAATAACAAAAACGTGTATTAAAATTTAGGCTAGTCGAAATGTACCTTAATGCACATAGGAAATAAAGTTAATAGCAAAGTTAGTATATTTGTTTGCGGTTACCAAGCATCTTAAATTCGGAACCCTCGGTGCGCGAGTCCGACTCGCACTTGACCGGTTTTTTGCTTTGTGGCGATGTTAGTAAATCATCTGACGTCTACGCTGTGACTCTGCCGCATTAAGTCGAGTGCTTGGGTTGGAAAAGTTAGCTGAAGTTTATCATTAAATGTTCAAGTTGGTAGAGTTTTAATGTATCACGTTGCTGTGAAAAATGATGCTGAAGTTGTGATTCTGTTATTTTTGATACAACAATACGAAATGGCATACGAGTTACGTTAACATTATTTAACAATGAAATACTTTTCAAGACCCAGCACCGTTTTCGGAACCTTTCGTTTAAATAAATAATGATTTACCACTTATCCGACTCACTCTTCACAGTTTTTAATCTTATTCCATAATTTCATGCATCATTTAGTCAAAGGGTGTTTTGATTTAGTCACGTGATCCGAAAATACGCCTTTTCCGTCCAAATAAACCCATACGATCCCTTTTAATACCGTAATATGCCTCTATCTTTCGTCTGCAGTCACACACGCGACCCTCGTGTGCTAATTGAATTTAAGGAATAAAATCCAATCGCCCCGATTCTTTATTATTCAAGATCCAATTTGGATAAGGTCTGATCGGTCCGCGGGGCGCGGGCCAAGAGGGGCAGTCGAGAATGAAATTGGATTTGTCACTCAAAACATAAGGCTGCCTTAAGTTTAATAAGAAACTGTAAGAGTATGCATGCACTTTTAAACATTTAAGATATCTTATATCCTCCACTGTCGCCTGTAGCCCTGTTATGTAAAGTAAGATTCTATCAGCTGATTTGCCGGCGTGGAATTTAGTCTTATCTAAGGTCTGTAGGGTGCAAGGTGCGATCGTGTGTTGTTTAGTTCACCGACAACTCCGACAACTTTGCAGAGTGAAGGTGTATGCCCCGAGTTCATGTTGTAAATGTTCGAAATAAGAATGTTTCGACACGAAAAATAACGTGACTGCGTGACTTGTTTTTTTTATTAAAGTTTTATGGCGTCAAAAACTTTCTCACATGGTGTTGCGAAATGGCGACGCACATGGGGGGCTAGTGCCGACAGCCGTGTTTGCAGCTGATGGAGTGATAGCGGTAATGACGTGGTGCTATCGCGAGTGCGCACACCGCGACACCGACCCCGACGCTAAAGCCCTGCTCCCTGGATAAAGCGAGCTTTGAGCGATATTCAAGCTATAGTAAATGACTCGAGCACCGGCAGTCTTAGGATTAGTAGTAATAATGGTGATATGCCTACTATGTTAACCTTTTCTATTGTTTTCTATTGTATTAATTTGACATCTTATATTTATTTTAATGTTCTTTTTATTTATTTTCATGCTTTTGACATTTTATTTGACCACTATATATTTGCACGCTTGCATGCAAGCTTGATACATGAAACATAATGTACTGTAACATCCCTATACTGTGTCTATGCAAATAAATAACTTCTGATTCGGATTCTGATTCTGACAAAGGTTGGAAATTGTGCGGTTGCGATTTTTCTAGCCGTAGCGTATCGGAAAATCGGGAGTGGCGTCTATGCTAAATTTTGTTAGCTTTTCAGTCTCACGGTGAGTGTGCAACACTTACCAACTTATGATTCGATTTAAAAGCAGTGGCTTTGGTGAAAATAATATTCTGTACTTCTCGAACGTCCGACATCTACCTCTATACCTATACTGAACCATAGTATAAATAGAAAAGTATAAAGTATGTCTCCGGCCAAGTGTGTTTCTAATACCAGAGCGGCAATCCGCTCGAGCGCTAGGGTTGCATCGATGCGCAGCGCTCAATACTTAACACGCACGAAACTATACGGGGCGACGGCGCGGCCTCGACTTAACCGACTGCGTGACTTATTGAGTTTGCTTGTGGTGGTTCGCGGGGCGTACGGTTGGCGTACGCATACATGCCAGCCGCGCGAAATTACTTTTGTTTGAAGGTAAAATACTGTCAATAGTTACTCTGACTGAACTGACGATCTTGTCGAAGGTCACAAGCAACTGCGGGATGCGGCATGCAACCGACAAGCGTTCTTGTGATCTTCAGTCTTTTCAGGGCTGGATTATAATAATTAGAGACTGGCATGCTCGTGTCAAGTCACGCCAAGTCATAGAAATCTGTAAATACAGACACATTGTGAGACGTAACTCAGTCAAGATCCATTAACTAAAACTGCCGTCAGTCAAGTAGACTCATTATGACTAAACACTACTTAAAAACAAGCACTAAAATCAAACGCTTAGTGTCAATTCGTAATCGGTAGGTTTGCTAGCGTCGGATACGCTCGCTAGCATATCGGTACGTGAGACAAGTGCCTTATCCTGCGTCAACAAATGCCATCGCCCGAGATATTGTTATCCTTCCCGATCGCGAGAGAGAGAAAGCACTATAGCAATAAGTTTCCTCGTCGCTCCTGCAGTTTCCTGAGTTTCCTGCATGGTCCCGCCACACGTCATACCGCAATTTAAATTGAATGTAAATATCGTTTTGGGGTTTAGGGTGCGTTATCTCGCGGTTGCGAGCGGATAGGATTTACTAATGAATCGTGACAAAGTTGCCTAAGGGGACGGTTGCGATATCACGATTCAGTCTGTATTTCGCAGTTTAAACGGTAATCGTATAATACTACTCTTTATTGACGTAACACAAAATTGTTTTTCTAAAAAATATTTGCTTTTTTTGTCTCTCTAGTTTGTGTTATCACTTATCATCCATCACCGTCATTATGATTTCAGAAAGACGTCCACTGCTGGATATAATCCACAAAGACCGGTCTGGCTTGCATCTATCGGTTTCGCACAATCTTTGCCACGTCGTTGGTCACGCTTGTTGTATGTCTACCCACGCTACGTTTTCGGTACGCGAACGCCATGAGAACTTTTGAACCCCATTCACCATCCGTTCTGCAAGCGATGTTGCCCATTTAGCTCAGTCAGCATGACATATTGTACCTATGCTTAGTTATCATAAAGTACGCAATAATATGAAACTTTTACTATATCTTCCGATAGGTTACTGTGTATAAATTCCCTCCTTAGCCACTTATTATAATAATAAGTCTAGTATGTTTTCATTATGCAAACTTGTTTTTAGAACAATTTCCTCGGAAATGAGATTGATACTGCTAATAGAAACGTGCACCGTAATGGTGGTCAATAACGTATTAATTAACTAAATTAAATAACTAAATTAATTGAGAATGAGCCAATTTAATGCACTTGCACTGACTGCCAGTGACGACCTTTAATCGTTAATAGTATGTTAAAAACAAATGAAGGCTCTCAAAAAATTGACAATCGCACTCACCGATTACTCCGCGGCAGACAGCGAATCTGAAATGACAAAAAGTCGGTGAGCAAAGTTCCGGAAGCGAAGTAGTTCAAGTGCGGAGCCGCAGCAGGCGGCGTGCCCGACCTGCCCTAATTGTGGCGGCCGCGGCCGGTACGGACGGGCGCCGCGCGGTGCCCGGGCCTCCGGCGGGTGCGTGCCGT
Source organism: Acleris sparsana (assembly GCA_923062465.1). Taxonomy (NCBI): domain Eukaryota; kingdom Metazoa; phylum Arthropoda; class Insecta; order Lepidoptera; family Tortricidae; genus Acleris; species Acleris sparsana. Next base: position 14,511,006 of record OV281289.1, read on the forward strand.
TTGTTAGCCGCTGCCTTGATAAACATTTAGACAAGGAGTGTGAAATGAATGAATACATCGATTGAATACGTCCGGATTATTTTTATGGTTTTTTTATTGGATTTTGGTTCATGGGATTTAGCGTTTAAAGTTTTTTAAACGAAGGAAATTAACGAGCAAATTTTGCAAATATTTACTTAAAAGTAAAAAAAAGTCCAGGTATTAAAAGTATGAAATTAAAATTTAAAATATTTAAAATAAAAATTGAATTAATAATAGGCCGATATCTAATTACAGTCGTTTACTTGTTCGTTTACACAGACTGCATCTTGTCTTGTCTAATAAAGAAGATATCTTTAGTACACATTTTTATTAAAAACGATAAATTTTGACACTCAACAAAATTAAAAAGTGTAGTATTTCAAAATAACGACTCAACGAGAATGAATCAGATCCAGTGACTTTTTAACGTCATCTTGCCCAATAAGGTTACCAGGTCGATTGTATCAATATTGCTTCTTAAGGAATGGTGGTCTTAATTCTACCATGATAGTTATAAAATAAAATGTATACAGATAAGCTCATAATCTCTTAGATTTAGAAATCTGCATAAGTCCCACTGACAGCCGAATTGTACTGTATTTTGCGGTTTTTATTGCGTACAAAGCCTTGAACTGAGTCTTTATTCTAATTTAGTTTTGGTCGGTCTGGCTTCCAAAGCATCATATTGTTCACGTCATGGTAGCTCTTATAGACTTGACATTAAGAACTGTCATTTCTTCAACATATATTTACAATATAAAAGCATAGTAAAGACCCAGAATGATTTAAATATCAATGCAAAATTATGCTTTAAATGTCAGTTACAAACATAGTCCTCGATAGCGTTTTCTTTACATCAGTAACAGGATAAATACGTTTAAGAATAATTTTCCATAATTAAGTTTACAACATCTAAAGGTTAAACAGAATGCCAGCTAAATACGTGTTCAACCGCAGCAGCCATAACAGTTTCATTTTGCTCTTGTTAGAAATGTCGCAGAATTTCTAACTTACGCAGACATTTTGGACAATGATAACACTAGCTTTTTTTTTTTTTATTTTTAATTTATTGATTAAGACAAAAAGAAATACATAGTAGGTACAATGCCCATCTAAGCAAAACCTTGAAGAGGTTTGTGTGCCGATGGGGAGTTCTTAAATATTGATACTGTTTTATAATTTATAAGGTAAGTATTTTGAGTAGGTAGACATACAGCTTAATTTACAGAATATAGGATAATTTTTTACATTTTAAAAAGTGCCTTTTCAACATTTTTCTTATTTTACAACCATTTACATATAAGTTTTGTACATGTTCCGGTAATTGGTTTATTATTTTAGGCAGTAAGTATGAATATTTTCGAGCACCATATATGTTATTGTATTTAGGTAAACAAAATTGGCTTTGTGATGTTAACTTTCTTAATCTAGTACATCTTTTCTTGACTTTGAGATTTGTAACATTGTGATATTCCTCAATTAAGACAGCTATTTTCATCTTTTTCTGTACAGGAAGTAGATTACTGTATTTAAATAGTTGAGAATAGTCGGTTACATAAAGCTTTTTAATATTATTTGGTACAATAGTTTTTAATATTCTAATTTGTAGGTCGTATATTTTTTCCATATAGGTCTTAAAGGTTCTACCATAGGTACTCAGGGCGTAGCCGATCACAGAGTCAGCGAGGGCTAAGTATAGCAGACGTAGTGTTCTGTATGGTACTTTATGCTTTAGAATTGATAATCTACTCAAGATAGCTCTCAGCTTGTCACACACGTAGTTAACATGAGGTCCCCAGTTGAACCTGTGATCTATTATAAGTCCAAGGTACATGTGTTCCTTTACCACTTCTATTTTTTCACAGTTACACGTAACGGTGCTGTGCTGGTGTAGGCAACTGTGTTGGTGGGCAACTACAGAGACCTCGTGTGCTATTTTATTATGAGCTGAACGAACATGCATTATTTTTGTTTTTTGCGCGTTAATAACAAGCCCGACATCATGCGCCCATTTACAGATAGTGTCAAAGTTCGTTTGCATTACACTCTCGGCTTTGACTATATCTCGGTCGGCAGTAATAATGCATGTGTCGTCCGCGAATTGGTAGACAGAGCCCTCGGTTATAATGTTACACATTTCATTAACATATAGCAGGTATTCGGTTGGGCCAATAATAGATCCCTGCGCCGTGCCTTTATCCGTTTGTACAGCCTCACTGTATGTGTTATTCACCTTAACTCGAGTATAGCTAACGTCGTCGTCTAGCTAACTCGTCGAAATTAAAGGGCGTTGTAAAATAGGAAACTCGATAGAAAACTTACAGGTAAATTTCGTAATACTTTGTCGTAACACAACAACATTAGATTTCAATGACTTTCTTGTCAATGGAGCCAAATGTATTCTTCATTTGATATTCATAATCAATAACAATACAACGTTTCAGTGTCATTTTTTTTGCGTAACAAGATTTTGTATGCTGTAAATAGCCATGATAGCCTGTGTTGGCTTAAGTTGATTATTTAACTGAAATTGATTTTCAAATAAAATATTATCTACTGCATCTGGTATATCTAATTGTGAGAAATACAATAAATAATCGCGAAAGTGTTTTTATCTAATGAAACAAATACAATCATACGCCACATCATAACAATCTGTTGCATTAAATATGTACGATGAACAGAGGGTGTACCTAAGATGCAAACGCTGCTACGTTTCTGTTTTCTATTGATTCGAAATGTATGGAGTTGACATAACCGATCAAGCCATCTGTCATCCGCTTACGTCAATCCTATACATTTTGACGATATTCGAAAACCGCTAACTTAACGTTATGCATCTTGACTATTAAGATTGATTAATGAATAATAATTTGCTAATTGAACTCAACTTCTCTTCAATAATCCATAAAAACTTAATAACGCAATGTTGCCCGCTTAACTTTTGTAAAAGATGTAACGGCGAGGTTGACCAATTTTAATTAATTTATGTTATAAATTACTTTCGAAACGCACATTAAAGTAAAATACTATTAATTCCGATGGGCGGCGAGTGTGATAATCAAAAGTGACACATCCATAATTAGTTTAGTTGCGCCACGGTGCGCTCGCGACCGGTCCGTATAATAAAATTGATACACGGCAAAGCGTAAACCATTCAGAGCCGAGGGCTCCTTATCAGGTTCATTTTACATGGAAATTGACATGTCAGAGACTGAATGTGTTACCGCTAATGAAACCAATACTATCATAAAGTGAGCAGGGAAATGACAAGTTTTAATCCAATTACAAAAACACATTCTAGTTTGATTGCCGAGAATAATTATGATCACAAATCATGAATATGACTTAAATGTTTATGGCGTATACTGAACTACTTACTCGAGAAATGATAACGGACTGTAAGCAAAGTTGAATGTAGAATGATCACTGGAAGCACGGAAATTAAATAGCCGCTCATATCCGCCGGGTGACACTGTCGAAGTGTCGTCTCCGCTACCGCAAACGCTAGCCTCCGCATGCTTCGTTTTCAATTCATATAAATCGTTCCAATATTCATAAAGAAAATTTCCAGCCTCATTTTGTGGTCGATGGAACTTTCCGACGATGCGTTGCGTACGTGAGCTTTATTCTACTCCGCAAAACCATAATGCGTTACCGATTGTTTCTACTCGGCCGCCATCAAGTAAAAAACAATGGCAATAAGTCTTTTTAAATCAATATAGTTTTACCGAATCCGAATAGGTTAGAGCTCCTGTCGTTCTACAATGTTATTGTAATAAAATAACACATGTAACAACAAAGGGTGAACTTAATGCCGAATAGCATTCGTTATATTATTTTTCGATCTAATCCCCTTGCCATAACATTTTCATATTTTTTTAAATTAATATAACGGAAAGTGTAAAGCATGACATTACAATAATTAAAACACCGATAATAAGACCAATATTCACCAGTAAGGATTATCTCGCTCGACCACCTGTATAACGTTCATTACATTTTTAATTAGTTCCCGTGTTAAACCCGAACAAGCTTACAGCGATCGACTCAGTTCTCACACGTACATCGAGGGTCAATAAAAGAGAGGTTTTTAATTGGAGGTTGTTATCTTAATGAGCGGTTAAACGACTATTGTTATAAAACTGAGCATGCGCATATACGTACAACAGCGCCCGCGCAGGCAGCGTGCGACGCGGCAGCTGCAATACAGCATTAATAGTCTTTAAGTAAATGCTATAAGACTCACAACATAAAATTGTTTTTTTTCACATCAATCACGGCTCAATTAGACGTTCCATTTAATTAACGAACAAAATATTTATTAACATGTACACTAACACGTGATATCGAAATGCATACCGCAGCGATACGGCCTATTTGCTAATGATAAACAATCACAATTACTGTCCATGTCATTATTTTTACTAATCATGTGCTTCGGTAAGCAAAAAGTACGTGTTGGGTCGCCTGGGTCACTAGGCCGTAACACTTGTCATACAAATTATCTTTCTTACGAGATCATCATAATTTAAAATCTAAAAACTAGTAGCGGACATGTGCTAGCCGTGTTGAATGACAACAACGACAACAACGTACCGTAGAAGTACCCTTTGTTGCCACTGTATCCTTTTTAGCCACTTTAGGTCGAAATGGGAACCTATCAAAAATACTGTAAAATTTAAAGAAAGATCCATAAATATTTAAGACTGAATATTAATAAAAAGATAAAAACATTTACGTAATTTCATAATTCTCAAGATATCAATTAAAATGTAGGGTGGCAAAAACCGGTGTAAAGTTTGCAAACCCGGTACTTCTACCCTATATCTGTAAAAACCGGCTTTACATTAAGTAAAAGAGTTACAAAATCGAGCAGTGACGCTAATGTAACTGTTATTCGGGATCCCCTTGAATCAGCGACACTCAATTGATCGAATGTATCATTTCATCGAAATTCTGCTGAAACCTTTTCTTTTTAAGTCACCTTAAGCATGGGTTAGGTTAGGTCACGTTAGACCTGTGACTACCAAAAAAATATAGCTCGTGCAAATACCTGTTGATGAAATGAAAATTCGGCAAAGTAAAACCTTCTATGAAATATCATTGGTGACTCAAGTGACTGTTTCATAATCTGTGGTGAAGCATCTTAACGAAATCTGGAAATTCCCTGACGCGACTCAACGTCAACGGCCACTTTAGAGGAAGGATTGTGAAGCGCCGCTAAAATTGCGTAGCTGTCAAAAAGAACCATACAAAATTAACTCCAGGCGATAACGTTTCTCACCTCCTAAATCAAGTCCGATTTCCACGGTTTTTGGATACGTTGTAGTTATTATAAAGAACTAGGTCTGTACGTTTGTGTTTTTTGTTTTTTAAATTTGTTTCATTCTAAGAAATATTTTCGCGTAAAGAAAAACGTTTTCATGATATTTACAACATATTCAAAAATCGTAAAAATCGGACTAGGTTTAAGGGTAGAAAAAAGTTATCGCATTTTATATAGATTTTTTTAGCTTCGCAATACTCCTAATCGCTACAAATTATTTAACTAAGAGCTCCCAAATTTTATTTTATGTTAGCTTAGTTCCTAATTGTGTCAACTTTTAGGTTTAATTTGTTATGTAACTATTTAATTTGTTATCCAATAATCCGAAATAAAGTTCCCACTTTTCAATTCACTGTCAAATTGTTAAACGGTGAGTTTTACTTGTTTTTACCCGCTTTCGTCGAAATAAAAGACTGGCGAAGACATTAGGCCTTACGTACCGACAACCTTTAGTTAACCGAATACCCCCTATTAAATAAAAATTGAGTTGCTACATTGCAGCGACAAAGCATTCGTCACTTTCACACCCGACTGGTTGGAAAGTGACAGAAGTTTTTCCACGGCCACGTTTATCGAAATCGACCAACACGATCATACATAATATGCCCGCAGTGTTAAACAAAACAGTAAGGGGTAGACCTAGACCAGTTGGTTAACGCTAACGTAAACGATTTTCGAAAAGACAAAATATATGGAATTGTCTTAAGCGCACGACGCGACCGTCTGGCAGCTTACGTCAATCCATTTTGGATAACGATAACATATAGTATAATAACGATAGCATCTTGTCTAGGGCCTCAGTAAATAGTATTACGTACGTAGGCTATTGAAATAAATAATTGTTATTCACAAACTAAACTTAACAAATATGTATTTCTTCAAACGCTTTTAGTCAAGGATTGGGAATCGTTAACTGAGTTAGGAAGAGCAAGTTTTGATCACGACTCCTTCAAGTCGTTCACCCTGTATATTTGAGTCGAGTGTTACACCGTTCAAGTATCTTGTTACGGTTGACGTTAACTTTTAACAGTGAGTACTAACATAAAATAACAACTCTTACCTTGTTCGTGATGCTATTTCAGCGTTCGTGTTTTCTCATTAGTGTAATATTATTTTATAACCGCAGTAACAACAACTTACTGAATTAATTAACGTTTTCAAAACTCCAAAAGTATGAATGTATGTTTAAATTGTGAAACTCTTGTGTCCTTAGTTTACAGCAGCAACAGACAACATTTAGACGATAAAATGATGGAAAGGAAACTTTTTCGCATTATATGTATTAAGTAGGTAAATGCATTTAGATATTTTTAGATCGAATAATTGATTTAAGAAACGAGACAATATATAAAACGCTTCACTCTTTACGCAGGCTTTTTACGATTTCCCTTAAATTTATATAATTTCATAAAATAGTAAATTAAGTACTTTATTTTATATTGAAGGTTTCCTAAACTTTGATATAAAAACCGTAGTTTTATATTTGGTGAGTCGAGTCTGAGTCGCAGTTAAAACAACTTGTATCCAAAAGTCGCTGAGCACGTCACCGCGTACATCTGTCAACTTTTCTAAACCTTTATAAAAAGTTAATTGTACACAATATTCTAGTTTGTAACGTTGAAACAACTCATATCGTTTCGACCGCCCTACGCTCACTAGAGCCTAAACTAACCTAACGAGCCTACGAGTTACGGTAAAAAAAACAATGGAAACCTTAAAGTTCTGTCTGAGCTAACAATACAGATGCATGTAACTAGGACAGCATTCGATCCAGACCAATCCCCGTAACGAATTCCAAGAGTTTTTGAACGTACGTACAGCATGTAATCATCTGGCATAGTTCTCTTGAGCATCCTTGCTTTCAGTGCAGCAGTAATAAGTCATGGAAGTACTTGTAGGGGCCCGGGTATTTCAGACAAAAGCTCGTGTAGGAGGCAGCGAGCCAATTAGAAGTGTTAGGCGGTGAAGCAGGGCGCCGGCGCGGGCGCCGGGCTCCGGGCCGGCCTCGCGGCTGTCCAATTAAGCCTGCCTCACCTACCCACCAGCGCCGGAACAGAGTACCTCCTCCTAATTGCGTAAACCACTTCTAAACAAACCTCCGGTTTTTTGCACACCCGCTAACAATGGATTCGTGTCAGACGCCATAAGAACTCCCCCTTCGTTCCATTCTTCGACTGTGTAACTATTGAGTTGTTAATTAAATTCGCACAATACGTACGACCACCAACCGCGGCGCAATCCTCCGCGGTTCTTATGACTGCGGAATAAGATTGCGTTTAGCCCGACGCGAGCTCTCGGATCGGTCTCGATGTTGTTGCTTCTTGTTTAATTACAACAATAGTGGTCCGTAATGAGAGTTTGCACTAATAAGCGCTGCAGAATGTAATCAACATGCCTCGACGGTCTAATGAGCCCAGTTCCTGGCAAAAACAAGCGAGACGTCGACATTTTACTAGAGATTAATTAGGCGTTCTAACAGGTATACGCGACTGCGCCCCGGGCACCGCAGCGAGCCGGAAGCCCGCTCCTAACTTGTTATGTTAGCGTGCTTCTTAGAAAGTAAACGATGAAATCCACGCATATTCCTAATTAACTATTACTTGGACGTCGTTAAACAGCTTTGCCGGTTCCCTTAATTAGTGGCCTTTTTATGCGCTGTAGAACAAAGAAACCTCATGGGCACGCCCACCTAGCTATCCGCGTTTAATAACTTCTATTGACGACAAAGTACACGAACGTTTAGGGAGTAAACGTCGTTAACTTAAATAAGTACATTTGATTACGTCGTAGCTACCCCATTAAAACTTAACGAGGGGCAACCCCGGGGAAAATAACTAACCCAATTTCCCTTTGCCGGGAAATCATTAAAAGTCTTAAAAGGGTCTTTTCATATATTTTTACCCCAGAGCGTATGTGCAAATAAACACATTTTTACATACTCGAACAAACAATTCCCCTAACGAGGCGGGCGCGTAACGAGCGGGGCTCGGCGTGTCCAGCACGCGGCGCGAACGCTCCCGCTCCCGCTCCCGCGCCCGCGCCCGCCCTAGCGCTAATTGAAAGGATACGCTCGGAAATGTGTCTCGTTACATGCGCGCCTACCTGCCAGTTAGCGGCCCGCGCGCCTAACGACGCCGCTGATTTATTAGAGCCCATACATTCAAATTGACAGCCGAAACCTAAACTACACGGACCCGGCGCGAACCAAATTGCTCTCATCACCTCGCTCCGACAAAACGCGACGCGCGTCAATGCAAAACTCATTTTATTTTGCGTCCGCGTACAATGGAAACGCAGCGTTATTAAAAAAGTTGTTAGTTATAATTCCCAATTGAATTGCAGGAGTATTACGTTTGCGAGATATTTATATTTATGTAAAGATCTAAGAGTTACGCGTCTGTTTACCTTTTAAATAATTAGCTATTAGATTTTCCAATTAGGTATTCGCGTATAATTAATGGGTGTGTGGTATTAGCGTCAGATACAATCTGATTCGAGCCTCGGCAATTACCGTGGGCTACAAAATACGTCGAATTCCACGTAATCGCTGAGAATATTACGGCAGTGAGCTTAATTGTTCTCGACTTAATTAATTAAGCTTTTGTTTGAAACTAACAGCAAAGTGTAGAGTTGGCAATTCTAAATTGGATCTTGTAATTACCTTACCCTCCCTTTTGCTGAAACTGTCTACTTTCAATTATGGGCGAAGCTTTGTTAATGGAATCAATTATAATTGAGACACGATGTGAAGCCTTGAAGCATTCAGACAATCAATTTTACAATGCGTTAATTAATTAATTGTTGTTACACTAATTGGGGAGAGTAGAGAGAGTACGGAACTCTGTGTAGCGGGTCCGATGGGTTTGTTGTGATGTGACACTCCGCGTCATAACCGCACCAGTGCCTCTTAGGCTGAGTACGACATTAGAGGTAGGAACCCTTTTAATAGATTACACTATGCCGCTGCCAGATGCCCGTTCACGAAGCAAAAAGAAACACCCTTAAGCTATTATTCAGGGGCCAATAACAGCTAAAGGGTGTTTCTTTTTGCTTAGTGCAACATGTAATTTTAAAAGAAAGCTTTACAATCATTAAATTAAATTATAAACATTAAATTTACATTTTATTTAATGCTTGATCTTTATTTATTGGCTTAGGTCACAAACAAGGCATACTAATACCTACACTCAGGAGCAAAAATACCGGGTCAGAGTGCGTTTTTCATACAAACGAGACTATTTTGAAGCCTTCGTTCCTCGCCAGGGGTTGTTTTGAGTGAGTTTTAATGGTGGATACTGCGAGGTTTAATAGAGGAGGTCAAAAGTTCTTAAGATACCTAACTGATCGCACAATCAGCACCACAGCGGGAGAGTTTGGGTCAGCACTTGGATTTCCTTACATTTTATTGCCATTTTAGATGTTTTTTCTGAACATGCACAATTCCGGCGTTAACCGCAGATTCATTCAGTTGGGTATCCTAGGCACTCTGGAAGTTTCACTAAAAGCATTCTCTGGCGAGGAACCAAGGCTTCGAAATAGCCTCTGTAGTATGAAAAACGCACTCTGACCCGTTATTTTTGCTCCAGAGTGTCAGATTGCGTTACAAGTGACAGTCAATTATTTCCTCAAACGCTTGTTCGAAGCTCATCTATCATAATCACGTTGGTAAAAGGCAGCTGTAGATGCCTACAAATTTTGCAGCACCGCGTTTCAGTGAACCTTGAGTAACCTAGGTTATAGACATGGGCAGTCTCGAAGTACATCTAAAATAACGAGTCGTTAAAAAAAAGCACTGGCAAAGAAATTTAAAATATAATCATCTTCTATACCCCTATAAATAATCGAATTGAATCGTTTACAATCAGCGGGCCTATTATGGTAGTGTTTATGGATGTGAATACAACATCTGTGACTTTCCGACCATCATGTAAGTGCGAGAGTGACAGATGCTTTATCCACCGCGATAATACGGGCCCAGGATGCGCCGGCGCACAAAACTAGGTAATCAATTGGCTGAATGCGAAAACTTTCCACGTAAAAGAAGTCACGGACGAAAGCGAGTAATTTATAATAGCATTGTTGGAATCCAATGAATAAATGCTCAGCTCATTCAATAGCAATAAATAGCTAATTTATTACTGAGCACGTGGGAATAATACGTGTGATATTTGTTTTTGTGGGGATTGGAAGACTTACCGTAACTGCTCGGGAAACGTAGTTGTTTAGAGCCCGACTTAAAAGACTGGTTTTGCATCGAATGGTATATATTATCCTAGTACCCATAGATAATAGTGTAGTTATAGATATTCCATTATTATTGTTTGATTGCTTAGGTTTTTAATTCAATAAAAATATATCTAGGTTAAAGGTAATGTCTAACTCTTCTGCCGTTATGGAATCAATTCTCAGGCGCATCAAACATTACTCTGTACAGATTTCTTTATATGTGTTTTAAAAGTGAATAGCCTGTAAAATCTTTACAATTGTCGTTTTATTTCGGTGGACACCCAATTATACAAACATGTTTTTGTTGTTTTCCCACCACACCGTGACTAACTTGAAGCAATTTCCTAACTCAAATTGCAAATTTTCAATCGTTTACCTAATCTTACAAATATCTCAAACATATCGTTTGTAATTTGACTTGACAATATTTAACATCAAATACTTACATTACAATACCTAACCGTATTGTTAGTACGAGCTAGTGTATTAACTTCGCTAACGCAAGTACAATAATAATCCAAGGGTTTATTATTGTCAAGCAAATCCCAACAAAACCGACGAGGAATTTTATAGTCAACTAACTCCGCGTGATGCTTAGGCATGCACCGAGCGACATTAATGAAGACACAATAATTAAAATAACAAGCCCGCATCAGTATGCCGAGGCCGTGGGGTCGCATACGACACGTAACTAATACACCGGCCATCAGTACGCGGCGCTCTCTTCGCAGATAACGTAGACGGCCCTTGTGTAACATCCCAAATTAATGAGACCACTTTATTTTACATCTTTTAACTATTATGGGCTTCCCACATATGCGGCGATAATCGGCGATCGTGCTTCGCGGTGTGTTTAAATGAAAACAGAATGATTGACCGTATAAATTGACTAGAATATCACTCAAATGTATTTTTTTATCAATTATGTTCATTTATTTGTATTCGGCGAAGGTATGGAAATCCACATGATGCGCGTTTTCTACTCGACTTACGAGTAATACGGCGTAGCACTTGTAGCATCCTGTGATAAACGTAGCGCTACGAACCTAAAATCCTTTTTAATATTTATTTTATGTTATTATCTGGTGTTGACGTCAGGGTTTTAATAATAACGCTAATGGTTTGGTAAACACGAGACCTGTTAAGGAGTTAATCTCGTACAGATATCTTTTTGTTGTGCCCGCCTGAGAACCAACTGTGCCACATTTTCTACTTTCTCAGATGCTACGTAAGGAAACCGCCGCTTTTGTTTCATTCTCGGTATTTCAACTAGATTATAGGTTAGTAAAACGAGTTTAAGTGATATTAGGGTGGAACATTAACAAGTAAATGCCGTTAATGGCTTATTTACAATCTATTAATTACATCTGAGAGCAATCGTCTAATCATGCAATAACCGGAATATTATAGATATCCGTTACGGCTGCTTCCGATCTCAATTGGCTAATTTCTCATTATTCATATAAATACAACTTAATGTTACTATTAGATAAACAACTGCCATTAATCTCACTTTAATGATAAAAAAATATATTTCATCATAAATTAAGATAAGGTATATAAAAAAGCATTTTACCGTAGTCAAGAGGCTTTAAGTACCTACTTAAATGATATTTTTTAAGTTTGGATTTATACATTCATATTAAATTTAAGGTTAGATTAAACAAGAGAGTCTGCGAGCAGCCAGTCAGGGTACTCACTAGTAAATTTTCGATTAGACAGGAATACACCGCAACCGACTACTTGAGCCATATATTTATTAATTATTGTTTTTAGTCACATATTTACCTCAATAATATACCTGCGAGGAAACACAATAGTATTGCCGCTGAATGTGAAATTGAGGAAAAGACAAAGACTAAATATAAAAGTAATTTATTTCTTTGCTATGTTGTCTGGTCGAGTTAGGTATTCACTATTCAACTTTTAACGTAAAATAACATAGTTAAACAAATCTTGTTCCGTTTTGATTTTACGTGTTTGAAACCTTTCAATTAATAATTAATAATTATTGATCACAACATAACTAATTTCCGGTTCCGAAGATAATTGTCGCGGGAAGATAGATTGATAAGACTTCAGAAGGTACACGCGAAAAGCTACCTTGTGAGCACGAAATTACAGATAAGTTTCAAGTGACTACTGCTTTGTTATCGTTATCGGGGTTCAAAAGGTGACGCGTTGTCCCAGTTCTCATTTAATCGTGTATCGCCTAATTACCGAAAATGACTCGACAGACTTCAAATAACTTGATCATACGTGACTAAAAATGATCATTTAAAATACCTATACGTATTTATCTGGTACGCTCATTAATTGTTGTTACATATTTACTTAATTAAATTCTTTATAAAATTTACAAGTAAGTAAGTAAGCATGTGTTTCAATATTTACGCGAACAAGCACTCGTTTGTTGCACAATCATTTTTAATACCTACATATAAGGAGAAAACTATTTCAGAAACGCAAACACGTTTTGGCGGCAAAATATGAGGCCTAACATAAATTAATCAAAGCATGAATATAAATAACCTACATTGAAAAGATAAATAAATAAGTTACCTTTAATTATATTTTCCTTGGAATCTTCCCACTGTAGGCAGTCAATCACTAAACTAAACGGTCCTTTCCGATAATCAAATCCACAAACAGTTTCACAGTCACGATAATGGAGCACTTGTTCAATTTGTCCACTCCAATTGTCACTGGCAATTTACACCGGTATTCAAAACGCGTTCTTTTTTTTATTAAAAATAAATTTAGGCGCGACGCCCGAGGGAGCACGGCGATAAGAGTATCGCTGCGATATCGGCGGGGTGTTGTTGTGCCGGCTCGCTCAGGTCGAGTAAAGTTTGCGGGTTTCAGAGGCGCTCGGGCGCGGGCGCTCTCGGGGCAGGCTCGCGGCGGAGTGAGCGCGATGCACTTGCGCGGTGCCTCCCGACCACGGGGTGGAAACAACACTCTAATATAATGACGGGGTCGGAACGCTTCAATACTCTAATTGAAAAAGTACACTCTGACAACACAGCTTAAAAGTACAGCTTAGCTACGAATCAAATTACAAGCTTTCTAGTTTAAAACGTTAAGATTTTAAGAAAGTGAATCAATCAAAAGTAAGTATGTGATGTGATCGGCTGTAAAAGCGTCACGTATCGCCGCGCCACATACATAGTTAAGTAATATCACTCAACCGAACTAGTGGATTCGGGCCTAAATTCAATTCCACCCCTTTCTCCGCGCCCGTTCCTAGGAAACCAATCTTCTTTACATTCCCTCGCCGACAAATTTATACTGGTCCATACGTTCTCCCTAATAGGAGCCGGCCGGCGGTGGTCACTGCTGTGTGAATTATTAAGCAGCGGCGGTCAGCGAAGAAACGCAAGTGTCCGGCGCGCCGTGCTTCGTCGCTGAGAATTTAATTTCCACCGACCGCCCTCGCCACCATTGTCCGCCCAGTATTTCATTACGGCTCGAGCTTTTCTATTAATAAATCACTCTTCGCCTGCGCCGTTTAATTACATCCCCGATCCCACCGACGTCTGATTACACTTTCATCGAACATCTAATTAGGAGTACAGCCAAAGCCGGAACGTGAGCTGTATTCTTTGTTCGAGAGTTACTACATTCGCCCCATATTACACCGCGCACTGCCTCCGCAGCTAAGTTTGAAATGAAGGAACTTTGATTAAAATCGACCGCTGCAGTGCCACTCTAAACTATGTTATTATACATTACAAATAACAGCAAAATGGCAATCATGTTGTTATTTAAATTTACATGTCTCCGCGACGAGACGAATGCGCGGCATATTTTGTTCACGAAATGAAAGTTGTTTAAATTTTTCATTTTATCATCATGCTAGCTGCTAAGACTTTTTTCCACAGAGTTGACAGCTAGGGTGCCCTGCAAGTTGGCCTGCAAGCAGTGATTAGTGTAAGTAGTGGAACCGCGCAGGGCGCGCCGCGGCCCACAAGACCTTTTTAATTTCCTGGAGCGGCCGGCGGGCCCGGGCAGCCCGCCCGTTTAACTTATTGCCACGGTTAACGAGAATACGCCGCTGTGTGCCGGCGAAATTGAAGGATTTACTCTCGTCCCTCCTTTATTAAACGTATTGCACACTCGCCTCGTACATGTGTGCGGCTCTACACGCAGTATGCCGAAATTACATTTCACATGAGTCGTAATAACAAGGGCGGGCGTAAATCAAGACCATTATTAGTTTCCCGTGTTACCTACGCCATTTGTCACACTGTATTGATTTTTTTAGGTAGATATATGTTTCCAGTAAATTGTATTATGGATTGACATGCAAGAGAATAAGTGCTTAGCTCGGCTGAACCTTTTTTTATGATCATGGAAAAGGGTAAGCGGAAAATGGTGAAGGTGTCCGGGTGTCCGAGGCCGCGCGGCGGAACCCGGGGCGCAATATCAGCGCTTCCTGTAAGCTAAGCGTATTGCTCAAAGTTTCGCAATATACGCGCACCGAGCCGGTCCTTTATTAAAAACTATTCTCACATTTTTAATTAAAACTTGTTCCCCCACTAAAACTTTATTTAAGCAATAAAGGCGGCGCAATTAGCGGGGCTGTCCCCACCGGCGACTTCACCTACTTTCCTCTGCTTTAATGAGTGTTTTTTAATAAAGCCGGACTGCAGCAAGTTTATTAATTTAGTTTAACTCGTGTCACGGCACCGCCCCGAGTTCGCCTTCTTGTTCACGGCTTGGGAATATTTAAATATGTAATTCTACTTCACAAAATTCATAAATATTGCGTTTACCTCCCCTTAAAGTATTAATTCTTACCTAATTATAATTAAGGATGATAAAACCTGTTTTAATTAATTTTGCTCGTTAATTATCTCCAGAAAAAACAAGGGTGTACTACCTACGCGTAGGTATTTGCTTACCTACATTAATACATCTTAATTTACCGAAAGTAATAATTCATCGGATGTCTTTATACGTTATGAATCCAAAGTAACAATCGTTGTCGAGGTTGGAACTAAAAGGCTGGATGGCGGGAGGCTGCACCTCCCCCCTGTTCCGCTCGTAATTACATTCCCGTGTCTAACAAATGGAGAATCGGTGTTGATTTGTGTTTAGCCGAGTCCATGATCCGGCCCGCGCTGCGGCCGCGCCCGTGTGGCGACTGGCGATTCCTTTAGAATCAAATCCGTTTGTTGCGCTCATCACTACAATATTTAGTTCCTATACAAGTATCAAGAAATTACTCTAATGTTTGTTAATTATCACTGATTTCATACAAACCGAATGTATATTCCTATAATCCCCTCTTACTACTAAATAATACAGAAAAAAATCTGGGGGCAGTCGCAGGCAGAACGATAATATTGATGTCTAATGCCCGGTTCGTATATTCAAGAAACGAATCGTTTTCCTTAGTATTCCGTACGTAGCATTATGACATTTACTACGTACAAAATGTGTCAAATGTTAACGAGGCGTATGGAAAACGATTCGTTTCTTGAATATAGGAACCGGGCATAAGACCGTGGGTTTAAAATATGGTCGATCAACATTTTAAAGTGTAGGTCATCAACAGAAATCCCAAAGTGCCCGCCAATAGCCGATACATAGGTACATACTCGTTATATCTTTGAAGATATATTTTGGAACGCGTATTCGTATCGTACATTGTTGATGCGTACACTCCATCTGTCACACTCAGAGCTGGCTATAAATCAGTGCTGCAGGTGTTTAACTCCTCAGCATTGTACTGAGCCAGTGTCCGATTCACTGTGCCCCCAGACACACTAACTAGGTACGTACTCTGTTTATTCCGGTTTTCCAATTTAACTTTTTTCTGTGTGTAGTGAATAAATGTCTTTTTCTTTCATTTCTTTCTTTCAATATTTTAAAGTAGTAGGGTGATGGCACCAGTGTTGGACACTTTTAGCTGACAGGCACCAGTAATGGACACTTAACTCGTAATTAAAACATCATACGGTCGTAAATTGATTGGTTCAAAACAGCTAATAACCATTACTGTAAAATAAGAATCAAGTGTCCATCATTGGTCCTTCTCCATTACTGGTTCCGTCACCCTAATTACCACAGCAATATTGCCAATACACGGCAGAACTCAACGCCATAACTTTTATCCAGATAATTTTTAACAATCCTTCCAACGCGCAACTTTTGACCGTTAAGTTATTTAAAAGCCCACCAGCGCGGTGCATTCGTGCTAAGCTTCGGCCGCTAATTGCGCACATAACAGCTAAGTGAAAACGAAGCGCGGCCTAAAAGCTTCGCGGCAGATTGGATCAGCACACGGATTTTCCATTACCTACGGTTCTTTACTGTGACGCAGCGCTAAAGCGTGAAGTTTTGAATAACCAGTAGCCAGGGGCTATTCATCCCTGGATCCTCGGCGATTTTAGTAGTTATATCATTAGTATGAAAACTTACAGCTAAGACGCGGTAGCTAACGCCCAAGAGACTCACCGGCTGGCATTACTTGGCCCGCTAGTTGGTTTCCAATGTCATGGATAAGGCAAACGAGCCCACACGCTGATGGAATGGGAGCCTTGTGTCAAAAGGTATATATTCATTTCAAACCTGTATATTGCAAAAACGGAGCAAACTCTGAAGTAATTGTTACGCCTATTGCTAGTTTTTACAACGGTTGTATTACTAAAACACTACAGTACCTACACCAATGCAGTTGCTTGGCTGAGGGTTAAAGGAAAGGATATGTTGATGATAGCGATTCGAAAGGACCCTGAATAACTTTGTTTTTGCTGTTTTACTGTGGTCATTCGTCGCTCCTTAAACTCAACTTTGCCATGGTTTAAGGTACGTAACACTATAGGTATAATTGCTAGATATACTCGTAGGAGACGTGGTTAAAGTTTAGTTCGTCAATTGAAAAGGGCGTAGATCCAGCGTTAAAGAGAATAACACCAGTATTCATTTAACAAAGGACACGTACGTCGACAAAACTCTGCAGTTAGATTCAGACAGCCGAGTTCAGCGTAAAGTCAATTATTCATTTAATTACAGTACGCCATTATCAAGCAGAGACAAACTGAGCAAAATTACACGGCATTTTTATGGTCCGAGCGAAGGCGTAGTAGGGCGTAGGTATACATTCGGTAAGTTCGGCTAGGAATTGAAAATTTTCCCTATTGCAGTTTTTAATAGGAAAACCGTGGGCCTTTTTTTTTTAATTATCCCGCATTGTCCATCAGCCATCATTATCCGTATGAAAATGGAAAGATTAAAATTTATAATTATCTTCCTCTTGTATGAGAGTAATTGGTTTCGCGACTTTGTGTTAGAAGCTTTTGCTTTGAGGAGTGTCTTCATGAAAATATCTTCTTTGCAATGTTGGCCAAAGTATAGGACAAACATTTTCTGTCTGTGGCAACAGCTAAGCAAGTGAAAGGGTGCAGTGTAAGCATGGAAGCGAAGTTAATTGGTACAGCACCCTTTGTTGACGTTAAAATTCTCCGACGAGCGATGCTGTCTCTTCTCCCCCGTAAACACAACGAGGTGACGGACTGTTGTCTGTTGGTGCGTAATTGAGTGTTTCTCCATGTCATGGGACCCTGTTCATCTAACTAACAAACTATCTGTTGCCAAATATAATAAAATGCTACGGTAAAATAATTATTAAAAAAAAACCCTTTCTATTGTAAAAACCGTTTTCGAACGATTTTATGCGTAAAGATACATTACGCGTAAAAATATTATGCGATCCAACAGTGAACCAGTAAAATATTACGTCTGTATCTAAATTGATCCGCATGAATTTTTTTTTAACTTTTTTATTCAATATTATTAATGAATATATATTATATTCACAAAAAGAAGTATACACGTGAGTTTTCATCGCATCAAGACCTCAAGGCTCGATTCTACTAGGTAAAACAATATTGTTTTTTACGTGTGATCGTATTGTCAACGTTAAATTACTTGACAGTATTGGCAGCCGAGTTAATGACAATGCCATACACGTCAAAAGCAATATAGTTTTAGCCATTAAAATAAACCCCCTGGGCCTCTATTCCCGACGGTAAAACATATATCGTCTTTGACCTGTTATGTTCAGGCGTTAGGCCCAGGGCCTCTATTCAACATGGTAATAGTACATTGTTGCCTAGGCGCGGAAAGTAAGGGTTTTCCTGACGAGGTGGTTAGCAGGCCGAGCAATAGCGAGGCCTGCTAAAATACGAGTCAGGAAATCCTCGTTTCCGCCGAGGCATACATAATGCTTTTCTCAAACATGTGAGGAAATAAAACATATACCTACATTTTTAAAAAGCAAGTAATTTAATGATGCAGAATGAACGAATGTTACCGACTGTCAATTGTTTTTAAATACTAACCATAGAAATTGGAATGCAAATTCAAAAAGAAACACACGCACTGTGCTAAAAAAGCGAGCAGTTACCTTGGCTGTTTGGAATTTTTGTCTTGGTCCTTTTGATTTTGTATGCAAATTGACAGCATTTTTAAGAAAAGTATAGACTTGGACGGAAAGTGTTTTCATATGGTTTTTTTACTCCTAGGAGTAAAATGAGGCTCTTTCCGTCCTTGTCTTTCAATCGGAAAACCGTTTTTTCCGAGCATGTTTGAGAAAAAACAATATCGCTTTTGATCTGTTCCTGTATTGTCAACGTTTTGATAGCCCTTATTTTCTTGACAGTAATGGCGGCTGATGTCAAAACAATACCATAACATAACAGGTCAAAGACGATATGTTTTGTAACGTCGGGAATATTATAGAGGCCCTGATTTTACGTCTAATAATAATAATTATGTCGCTGTCCCAATATTATAGGGTTCTATGTTGCACTTTTATCAACTTAAAATTTGAAGTTTGTCAGAGTGATACTAGGTCTAAATTGAAGTACCCCAACACTGTAACAAAGAACCCTATAATAATGGGGCAGCGATGTGTAGTAAACGCAAATGTTCTAAAAACCTATTAAAGAGTAATCTAATACACGTGTATCCTTACTTTATAAAACTTAAATGATTGTTAAATACGGTGTATTTTTATAGCAATCACTTCATACACATAACATAAAAAACACTGTCAATCGGAGCGCTTATACATTTTTCGATCATTAACATTCTCATCCCCGTTACAATCCATAAATCTTGAAGCTACTTACTATTTTAGTAAAATATCCGCAGTAAGCAAATACTGCAGTGGGTTTAAGTGGAAACCGGCGAAATTACCCATCATCGTGGAGATTTGACTTGACGGCACGCCCTTAATCGCGATACCAATTACTCCAATTCTTAGAAAATAAAATCACAGAATGTGTTCAAATAACTTTGTCTCCAGTAACTTTCTTCCCATATAGTGTCCAATAAACTAGCAGAGCTAAATCCTAGAAACGCCAATGCCTTGACTTGAGGATTGTTTGGTAAGGGGCAACCTGCAAGGGATTACCTCTGACGGCGCGAATGCTGCTTCCAATTTACGATGATCGCAGTTGCTCAACCCGTCCCTTTCCCTCGGTACTCTGAAGAGTGTGAAGAATGAAGAGTCGAATTTCGTGTTGAGAAGTGCACCGAGCAGTCGTTAGGCCGGTCGTATATCCCTCCGCGAATATTGGCCGCGCTAACAATGTGCGTCTTTATAAGTTTTTAACGAGCTCGGACGGTATAAATTATGTGCGCCTGGGCAGCGGGTCTCGTTATCTAGCTAACGGCGTACTAGCGGAAGCTTAATGTAGCGAGAGCTTTATTGTAGCCACTTACGAGTTGCAGAGCAACCGAACGACTTGAGCGTTTACCATTTTAGTTGGTGAATAATGTTGTTTATTATTATTGCGTTTTTTTTACTAAAAATGGAAGGGGAGTGCCTTTGGTATATTGGTGATTGGTATGTGTGTTTATATAATGTATATTTTACAAAATGCACATTTTTAAACATTATGTTTTTTGTTACAAGATATATTCATACTTCACCTGAGGGGTAAAGAGGTATTGTGATTTGGCGCGGAATCGTGTTATTTTACCTTTCTAAGTATCTACTACTTTTTCTTGATACACTGTACCACTAACCAGCAGATCGAATGCCTAAAAACAAAAACTATCCGAAAAACCTCGCTTTCCAATCAAAATAAACCCGCCAATAATATGTAGAATCAAAGAAATTATATATTCTGCTATAGAAGTACCTGATAAATAATAAGTATCTTACCCTTCTTCTGAAACTAAATACCCATAAATTCGTATAGGTCAGTGCATCGCAAGATATCGCCGGCAAAACGTTTTCCTTTTCACTTACCCAGCGTGCCCTGCGTCTAAGGGCTCCGCGGCAACTCCAATTTGGTTAATGATAATGACACTATTATTTCCACACTATGAGTGCTTGACTATACGTTTCCCCGCTGAAATGGGGGCTGGTCGCAGTAGGTATAATAGTTAGGGCGTTAACGAGTTGCGGGACAAGAGTTAGCGCGCGTGCCCGTTGACTCACGGTTCGGTTACGGATAAAGCTTTGCATAGGTTGACGTGCAAAATGTTGTTACAGAATTATCAACAAATTTTGAGTTGATGGTTTATTTTTTATGGCACAGAAGGCACTCGAGCACTCACTCTACCTGATGGTAAGTGGGATCTGAGATCCATAGACATTTGAAATCTCAAGACTACGATCTGGAAACTGCAATCCTAAGACTTCAAATGCGTTGCCAACCCTGAGGAGTGAGATGGAATGCCTCTATGCTAGTAATTTGAACGGTTGTCTTATCTCCACACCGGAACACAGTAATGCGAACAGTGCTGCTTGACGGTGGGTTAATGGATAAGATGGTGGTAGCAATCCGGAAGGACCCTACAGAAGGTCCTACCACCACTAAAAATTGTTGGTAATTCTGTAGCTAAATTAGTGTCAGAAAAACAAGGGAGCACCAGTAAATAGCCTTAAAATTATGTTTAGTACTCGTCGATTAAAATCTGTGTATTAAGATTTCATAGAGAATACTGCTACGTCACTCTTCTCATCGTTGAATAGTGTATGATAGTTCCGAAACAACCGAAATAACTGTTTAGATACGCTCTAGACAACCGAAAAATAAATGAAATAGAACTTCGTATTTCAATAATATTATGTGTCCTTGTTTAAGGAGATTCGATCCGATACAAAATTGCCAATCTATGGCGTTTCGGAACGTAGCAGCGTCGCGTCATCTGTCAAAAATCGACTTAAACGTGCTGCTGTATCCAAGGCTTAAAAAAACGCTTTGTGATTGGCTAGTATTCAGCCAATCACAGCACAGTACTGCAGCATTTCATCACGGAAACCGCGGTGGTGTGATAAGTTTTCTTTTCAATTATCTTATGTAAAAGAAGTCGAATAGTAGAACTAGACAATATAGTACTTACGATATTTAGTTTTCTTATATAGTCGTATTAATGACTTAAATTATTAACTTTAATGAACTCGTACAAAAAGTATTGTTCACAATAGTGTCATAATCAAGATTTCTAATCTTGTACCTTACTCAGCAAGCTTCATGGCCTAAACACGGTACTCGACTAAGAAGCTCTCTATTATAACACGATTGTGAATAATACTGTTACAGCTTCCATGTACTACAGTGGAAGGGTAGGGTGACGCCATTTCCTATCCAACACTCGATAGTTATGCTCTTTTTAATAACACTTTCCGTATAATATATATTTTTCTTCTTCCATCTGTCTGTAAGCAACTTGAACTATTAAGCATCTAGGGGTTACCTTTGTTTCGTCAAAATATTTTTGGTCAAATGTTTTATTACCCAAATTTTAATTTGCCAAACTGCTTTGCTTTCTCTAGCCGTATATATTTCACGATTTTATACAACTAACCAAACCGAACCTATAGGGTTCTCCACTATGGTACTAAAATCAATTCAGAAAAAAATATTTAACATTGGTTTGGCAAATGAAAAAATTGGGAAATGATACATTTTGACGAAACGGCAGGCTCCCAGCATCGAGTACAGCAGCAGCAGCGAGTACAGCTTTCATATAGCTTGGAGAACTCCTGTCTCCTGCCCCTATTTCACCATCGTTACAATGACAGAGATGACATTTCAGTGTAAGTACGTGGTGCATCTTATACGAATCCTAGTGAAGCAAAAACTTATTAACTCTGCAATGTATACTGAATTGTCAACTGTCACCTATAATTCCCAGGATGGTGAAATAGGGGGTTAGTAGTACAGATGATACATAATTCCGAAGATTCATATCATAATTCTGAATTTTCATAATAAGACTTGATTTATTGATATCGCTTCTAAATGATTACCTAACGTAACCTAAGTACGTATTGCCTCCAGCCTAACACAGCTTTTGGAGAAATGTAAACAAGGACAAATGAATATTAGGAAACAAATAATTCGAAATTGTAAGGCGTTCTCGTTTCATCGATCTGCCTCATGATCAGTCATTTTGTAGTTTTGACTGTTAATTTATCTCGACGTGGTGGTAACGGGCCCGCGCCGCAGCCCCTAACTGCGGACTTGTTATAAATAAGCGGTCTCTCGTAACGACCCGCGACGCCGCCGCCGCTGAGCAGATATTCCCTGATTTACTACACTCCTTATTTACTAACTAATTGTAACAATAAATTGAAGGGTGCTTAAAACGTGTTAAGGCTCTAGTAAAACCTATAAAATAGTACAATCCAGTGGCGGATTTTAACGGATTTTTTAATAGCATAGAGAAGGCAAACGAGTACACAAGCCACCAGCCAGTTTAGTGGGATCTGTAACCATCTTAAAACTGCTATCCTATGTATTGGCAACCCTGAGGACTAAAATGGAATGCCAATATTGTAGAACCCGATTAACAATTGTCTTTTCCCCATAGGCACCGGAACACAACAATGCTAAAAAACCGGACGGACCCTGCACAATTTAACGTAAACATAAACGTTTTACGTGGTAAAATAGTGACTGGGGATACAATTTGTACGAGCCTCAAGGATGCCAATCGAGTAAGCACGACTTCAAGTTTATGTGCGACCGTCTTTATTAGAGGCAGACGTTGGGGGAGGCGGACGGAGGCTACTTCTATGCAAGTACGCGATCCGTAGTCGCGCGCGCGTGCAATCCCCGCTCCACAGCCCGCCCCCGCTATCGCCTAGATGCCTCGTTCCCGCCAACGTCTGTTACCCCGCAGGGCAGTCACTCACGAGCTCGTCGGACTATAGATACTATGTTTTTGGATAGATAGATAGTATATTTTCGTATGATTCAATGACTTTATATTTTTTTAGATATCGTATGTAAACTCTTTATTGCACAAAAACCAATTACAAGTAGGTAAATTCGTATATTAGCTTAAGATTACTGTGGAGTGTGATTATATGTACTGTGGTGAACTTATCCCTTTAAGGGATATCTTCCAGATAGATAGGTAAGATTACAAAGAGTAAATAAACCAATATTCCTACTGTTAAATATCCATATAATACATACAAACCAACATCATTATGCATAAATATGAATGTACATAAATACTTACATATGTAACTACATAATTGTAAACATTAAATAGCCAATTATCATTGCAAGTTGAAATATAAGACATTACTTACTTCCTTCTTCTTTTACGAGTAGGGTCGTTGCGTAATTCAACAGAGGTAAAATCATTTCTTTGTTTGTATGTATGTTGGGAGTAACCTCTGTAACTACAGAACCGATGTTGAAAAATATTAATCTATTAGTAAGCCATTATTTAACATGGACTATTTTTATTTTGTGTAAACTGGAACGAAGCGAGAGCACGTCGCTAGAACGAACGCACAGATACATTTTCGGTAGCACGTGATTTAATTAATAATTTAATTAGGTGCTACACGAATTGGTGCACCTACTGACTCATTATCTTAATTACATTGAACTCAATTAAAACACGATAGCAATCTTTGACATTTGCGTCTTTAATACCCACGAAGTCCATTGAACAATGTAATTAATTATTTCTTTGCATCATAATTATCTCCCGCAACGTTGAATTTTAAATTAATCTTCGCAATATCAGGCCGCAAATGGCTGTACAGTTTGTTTGTATAGCGAAGTAATTATAAAGAACTGCAAATTTCCAAAGCAACAATCAGCTTAAGCCATAATACGGAAACCATTAAGGGCGGCTCAAAGTTAATAAGTAATACGGTAATTGCCTGCCAGGGTCGGACTCGCGCGTATTCTAATAATTTATGTAACGTAATAATAACTTTGTTGTTTTATAGCTGAACCGAGATAATAAATGCATCGTTCATGATATAAAGAATATACTTAAATTGGACGTTTGAATTGAAGCGTCGTATGTTGACTATTATATTAGACCTTCGCTGAACACGAGTACAGCTCGTAAACGTCTCGTTGTTACAAGACATTGTAAACAACGATTCCTTCCTCTTAATCTAATAATATTCTAAACAGAGATATATAGGTACTCTTCAAAATCACTACACTTATTTACAAAACCTTTCACTATTTTAAAAGTAGATGGACATAAGCTATTTTTTATTTTATTGAAACCAGATCGAAGTGAAGCTCAATGGTAGAGTATAGGCAGGTATTCATTGATCTGATCTTAACTAGCGTCACTTGGTGTTAGTGTTACTTGAGATAAATGAAAAGTAGATATGTGCATGTATGTTTTGTCCAAAATACCGCAGAGCCTTAAGTCGAAAGTCTTCGACCAGTGTGTGTTGCCAGTGATGACTTATGGATCAGAGACTTGGCCGCTGAATGTGGGCCTCATAAATAAGCTCAGAGTCACTCAGCGTGCAATGGAAAGAGCTATGCTCGGAGTTTCTTTGCGCGATATGATCCGTAATACGGTAATACGCCAGAGAACCAAGGTCACCGACATAGCTCAGAGAGTTAGCATGCTGAAGTGGCAATGGGCAGGCCACATAGCTCGGAGAACTGATAACCGTTGGGGAAGAAAAGTTCTCGAGTGGCGGCCCCGCACCGGTGGACGGAGTGTTGGACGGCCTCCCACCCGGTGGTCTGACGACCTGGTTAGGATCGCGGGGAGCCGCTGGATGCAAGCGGCTCAAGACCGTGACTTGTGGCGCTCTTTGGGGGAGGCCTTTGTCCAGCAGTGGACGCCCCCGGGCTGATGATAATGATGATGATGTTTTGTCATGATCGTATTATCTCCAGTTAAAGTTAAACGTAAACGGAGTAGCATAGGTAGATACTACTAGGTAGAGTACATAGGTACATTGGTAATTAAAGCTGATTAAAGTTAATTATTGTTATGAAAAAGCTAGCAGACGTGCTACTTGGTGAACGATTTCCGTTGCCTTTAATACAATGGGACTGACGAATCCCATTGTATTAAAGGCAATGCAAAGGCATCAATAAAATACCGCTATAGGAAATGAGAAGGGGAAATAATAGAGACGGTAAAAAAATCTTGAATTCTCGACCTAGAACTAAGTAAACTAATCTCTAAATATGTACGAAGGTTACCGAGAAAACGATATACAATAATAAAGATAAATACACAGCAAACCGTCTTTTCAATAAAAAACATCACATTTATACTCGTATTTATCCTTTCCAGGGATCCCGGATCTAGGAATAGTCCGTTACTACCAACCGTAGTAAAAAAGCGGTAGGTTCTATGTCCAGCTGGATGTACGATTTTTGTCTTCAAATATTATTATTTACATATGTAGCCGCCGAGCAAGTCCAGCTCTGGCCCCCCCACCCCATCACGGCGCGAAGGTTACCTACCCTGCAATTAGTGCTCCACATAATTGATAAAGAACCCGTCTTCCATAAATAGAGAAATTATTCCTCTCTCCTATTAACCAACTTCGCTACGCACACAATTCAACTTTAATGACGCGGACCTTCAAATTACCAAATAATCTAAGTTATATTACTTTAAATATAAATTGCTGATCTTGATTAAAAATACCAATTAGGATTACGAGGTTTTTATTCCAATTCTAATCAAGCAGTTAATTAGGCTTGAGCGCGGCGGGTTCGGGAGTACCTATTTATTAAGTAGCCAAATCGAGTAGAAATTTAATTGAGCACCGTTTCTTTAGCAGTGAAATTGAAGCCAATAGTAACTATAAATACCAACTTTGGTGATCGTTTATGATATTATTGCGACTGTTTAAACAAGGGGTTGTGTATGGGCATCGACAAACGTATTAGGGTAGAAGTACCGTTTGTGGCCACTGTAAGGTTTTTGGCCATTTAACGTTGAAATGAGTATTAAAAAGCAATATTGATAAATAATCAAGACCAGTTAAATTTGTAGTTATTTTATTTTATTTGCATATTAGTTAAAATTAAGAGTGGCCAAAAACGGTGAAAAGATGGCCAAAACCGGTACCCTAGTTAAACTTTGTTTCTACATCCTTACAAAGAAGGTTGACAACGTAGGAATGGTTTAGTTCGGACATAAAACCGGATCGGAGTCTCGCCTAAAGGCACACGGGCAATTTGTAAGCAATAATTCCCCGTAAACAGTAGCTGTTTTACTCTTATTTAGCATAATGGAATGAGACATACCTACTTATTCAGAACAAACGAAAAATTAATGTTTAAAAGAATCCCCTATAACCTCACGAAACTAATTATACCAAACCATTTAATAGACTGTTAAATTGTTGCTGAAATTCTAAATGAATATTACGAAACACAACAAATAAATTTTACCCGGACGCATACATTAAATTAATGAACTGTAATTAATACGTGCATTATTAATAAGTTTACACCAATCACCGTTCAATGTTTAAACAATTCCCAGAGTAAATCCACCATTAATTTCTCACCCGAGGTTTCCACACAATCACGCAAATTGCTTTAAAAATACAACGCGTAAATCCAATACATATATCTCTCTTATTTTAGAAGCGGCGAAGTAACAAATCAATATTTGGAGTGAGTGCTTTTTCGTGCAATGGAGAAGCTTTTATCTGGACATGGGCCGGATAGCGCACAAACAGTCAAAGAACAGAGACATTCACTTAGACTTTAACAAAACGCAATCCTTACCCACCTCACTCCGCCGCATTATCTATTTAGGGCGAAATTTACTTGTTTGTGTTGGGCCTCTTCACTAATAAAAGCCTTTAAGAATTGTTTGCTTTTGTAATAACAGCGGGGCATTTTAGGCCTTTTTAAGGCACTTAAATTGGCGCTTGTTAGCGTGTCAGGAATAATAATCGCATTGAAACTAATCTATATATACCTCAGACCTTCTGTAGTGTGTTTGAAGCGTCAACTACCTAAGTGGGGGTGATATATTACCAATGGCACTTTGCCGCTGGGCAGCGATTTTACCGACTTACACAACACCTTACTTAGGTTTTTGTTTGCGGTTTTTCTTATCAAGTTCTTAACGTTTTTATACATGAACATAAAGCATCCACTTTGTTTTAACCCAATTTGCTTTCGATAACTTTATTTTAAATAGGAGCTAGTAACCATTACATAAACAATATTACGAGTATGAGAACAATATCGTTAGAACTAGAAGTGTCTTAAGAGTGTGTATAATTACTGGGCCCTTATTTTATATTATTTATTGTGTTTTTAACTTTCAAATTCAAAATCAAAATCTTTATTCAGTAAATTGGCCACATGAGGGCTTTTTACACGTCGGTAATTTAGAGTGAATCTACTAGCGCTTCGGACAAGACCTTCATTGCAGAGAAGAATCGCCGCAAGAAAATCCAGCAGAAGGTCATTATTTCCCATAATAAAATACAATAATACTTAAAAGTAACATTACAATGTAATAAAGTAATAAATAATTGTTTTAAAACTAAGCTGCCGTTACTTTTGAGTTTCTAAGAGCCATCGTAAGTAACAATACGATGACAGTGTTAAATGCAATAAAGAATAAGGCCCCTGCCTTCAATGGGCAGCGGTGAAAGCTTCCCATCATCGCCCATCTGCTGCCTAGCTATAAAAAGGCAATGATTTAATTGAACTTCATTAGACTCAGTTGCGTCCACGCTATGCCTATTCTAGATCAGCCTTACCGTAACCCATTGCGGTTCCAAGTATCGGGAAAAGCCATTCAGCGCATCACGACAGTGCCGTCATACCGGAAAAACCTTTAATTAACTCCGATGGAATAGTGAGGTTTAACCAACACGGACTAAGTGGAAGTTTACCGCAAGCGTTAATTATTATCTGCGAGGAGTGCTCTTTGTTTAGTTGCCAACTCTAAATTAGTTTTCGAAATGGATCATTCGCACCCCAGCCCACCCCACTGCTGTAATTGGAACGTTCCGAGATGACACCACTCAGCTGCCTCTAATCAGTTAACAAGAAACCTAACTGTACGCTATTGTGATCCGCGAACACGCCACATTTCAATTGGGACCTCACGCGGGGGGCACACTTCAGGGATTAATTTAAGTTTCAACTTCCTTTAATTAGATGATGTTTGTAAATGAAAAGCAAGCATTGTGTGTACTCGCTAATGTGGGGTTCCTATATTCAAACCGCGGACTGATAAGACTTACTTCGGGTTAAAATTTTACATTTAACAATAGAAAATGTGTTAAATATTAATCTGAAGTAAGCTTTATCTATCCGCGGTTTCAATATAGGAACCGGACATTAGTCGTTTATAATAAATCGTCCAAATAATAATGGTTGACAAGTACAGAATTGCTTATATATCATAACTATGTCCGAAAAAGTTAAAAAGTCGAAATAAATAAAATAGAAAGTAAGTATCTAGTAATTCTATCTTTACTCTGACCTCACAGGCCTCACAGCAGCAGCTCTATTATATGTGGCGTGTTTCCCCGAGTGTCTTTCTCGAGCTATATTTGTAAAATTAGTTGGATCCTCCTGAATTTAACCTTACGTTGATTACTCTAACACGATGACTAAGGTAACTGATTAGTAAATTAATAGGAAACACCGATAAATTGATTTAAGTAAAGACAGATGATACATGGTGAGCTCTCGTGGTGTTTGTTTTAGCACTCAGCGCCGGGCGCAAGCACTTAAGGCTCAGTTCCCGCATTAAGTCGTCAACAATTAAGGCTCATTAAGTTTCATAACAGCGTCGTCCCGCGGCGTCGGCCGGACGGATAATCTCCAGCTGTCAGTCCCTAATGCGTTTTAGAGTACGTAATTTGAACCGGCGAGATCGACGGTAATTAACGGCCGCAATTAAGCTAAGTGATTGTTAGTAACGAGCAGTTAGTTAGGTGCTCTCTTTTTGTACTGAAAACGTACGCACTTACGCCTAAGAGAGGTATTAATGGCTTCTAACGCTAGAAAAAAAAACCTTCAACAGCGTAAAAGACGAATGTTCGTACAGAGTAACACAATAGAAATACCTTTGTGTGAGTATTCTAGACGTATCAATTTACACACTTTTTATTTTCAAGATTTACAGTGAAATACAATTTAAGTAAAGCATTCGCGCGGGAGTTGAGTGAAACCTTTACGTCACTTCAATTTTACGTTAAAAGTAAGTGTGCCGAGGAGGCAGGGTAATGTATTCCCACATATACATAAGTGAAAACATTTTAAGAAGCTCCACGGACCCGCTGCATCACCCCGGGGGTTAGGGCCTAAAAGCACTATCTCGGAGCCAAAGCCTTACAAGTCTTCTCAAATTCAACTTACTTTGCTCTGTGTGGAAGTGCCCGCACGGATATTCTTATACTGCCGCCCGAATCATCTTGACACTTTGGTGGTTTATTTATTTAGGCGCGGTGGTTTTTAAGTGCGGTGTATTCTGATTTTAATTTTAATATTATGATTTTTATGAAAGGATTTTTGTTTTTTTTTACTGAATTATGAACATGAAGATAATTCTAGAAATTACTTATTGTAATAGGTATACAAGTTTATGAGCGACATCTTGGTTCAGACATCAAAAATAAAATATAAAGTCGTTGAAAACTTTTTTTTTTGGTGCGGAGAGATTTAATTTTAATAAGATTTTATTCGAGTGTTTACTAACAGTAATATAAAATAGTACTTACAATCATAAATCATTAACATAGTGAACGAGCCACAAGATAAACTTAACGTTACAAAAAAAAAACATAAAATATATTTAGTCCAACTTTGCCTGATATTTTTTAAGCTGTTGCTTATAAAATTAACACGAAAGATACACAAACGAGAATCACATACACACATTATATCAAGTACAAACAATGTGAGCAATACATCAAGAAAGTGTAAGCGTACTAGAAGGACACGTGTAACAAATTCAAGTTTAGTGTCGCACTCGGCTGAGAGTCGGCTAAGGCTGCAGCACAGCGGGCCGCGCGCCTTACGACCTGACGCGCGCGCTCGCAACCCGCCGCGAGTACCCGCCCTCCGTACATCACCAGCCTAACCATGCTCGATTTCATATAAAATAAATTGAAAAGTTTCGAGTTTAATTCCACCTCCACCAGCCGCCAGTTCGCGCGGCGTGGCGGAAGCGAATCTCGATGTTTTGTAATGGAGCTTTTTAAAATGGAAGTCGAACTTTTGTCAGACACTTTTAGCCACGCCGGAGATACATTTAAGCTTTTTAACTTTTCCACTCCGGTAATGTATCCAGTCTTCCCCGCGTCTGTAGCAGAGGTGTCGTATAAGTTTTTTTATCTGAGTGGAAGTAGGTAACTTTTTTATTTGTGTGACTCAGCACGTCCCCAGCGGTTTGCAATAATCCTACCAAAGAGCTTACTCTACATCCGGCTTTTCGCCGGTTATATTTGTCATGTTCGACGACAGTGTAAACATTTTGCCTACGATCCATTAAGTAAATGCACTCAGGCCACCACTCGGCACTGCATTAATATTGCATTTCTAACTCCCCTCTTTCCGGAAACTCCTCGATTCCTCCCCTCTTAAACGGACATTGCTTGGGCAGGTTGCAGGAACATGACGCTAATGGCCGATGCACTCGCACAGGCGATCACTGTTGCTCTCGTTCATTAGCGAGCGGCTCCTTAATGACCGGTCCACATCGCGGCGGTCAGCTGCTCGCCTTTCACCGTATTCGGATTTAATCACGCGGTATGTAGCCTCTTTTTAAACCGATTTATGCCAGGCATACGCATCGTGTCGTGTACATACTCGACACTCATGTTAGAATGCTTTTGCTAAGCAAACAAAGCCGATTCATACAAATTACATCAATCTCTCCAAATCAATAAGAGTTTGTAGCTAATGTAGGCGCTTAACGAGCCGCGAGCGGGACTCCTGAGCGGATCGGCAAATGGAGTGGTTCATGCATAATGTAGCGCAGGCTGAGTGTTGTTTTGAAGAGCGTTCTGAATTTGTTATTTTCGTCACACCAGGTGACGTCCCGGCGTCATGAAACATTTAGCGACGTATCAATACGCCGGAGTGTCCTGCGATGACGCGCCGCCCCGCGCCCGCCCTGCACTTTCAGCGATAAGGAAGCGCTTAATGGACTGCCTGCATCAATACTTCCGTTTGTGATCACAGAGCATTGCATTAGCGTCATTATACATGCATCGCTTCGAACACTTTGCCTCGCTCTCCTTTTTGCATACAATTTACCAAAGAGAAGCAATGAACGATGCAGAACTGAAAACCACTTTAATACTTATAATTGAAAGGACGCAAACCACTCGAGTGATTGTCTAGCTTCGTTAATTAAAGGACGAGGAATCATGGCTGCGTATAGCCAAATTTCTACATCCTTACACAGCTTTATTAAATGATAACAGGAGATAAGCGGCACCTCAGAATTAATTAATCCACTCAGAGATTGCATCTAGGCGCCAGGCAGCGGGCCGCTGCCGCGCTGCCCGCCCCGCCCAGGGTCGATCCGTTTCCAGCCACTTAAACTTCACGCGGAGCGCTCTAGCTTCCGTTTTAATTACAAAATTAATTCAAAATGTAATTAAAGTTAACAATAAGGCAGCAAACAATTGAAGTTATTTATGTTAGTTTATGCTTTATGGAAAGCACCGCCTAGTTGGAAATGCGATTTACTCCAGAGCGGGCTGAAATCATATCTTTCGCTAAGCGATCTTCAGTTTTATTAACGGCTTATCACGTTTATCATCGTTTTAATTAAAAGAGCTCAGTAATAGGCGTTAAATTTAGACCTGTTGTGGACTTTCTGTATTTGACAATTTAATTAGTAACATCCGTATCCGGCTGCCAGTTTACATTAACCTCGGATGCTCATAGCTGGTTTGTATTTATACACTCTACTGAGTAACTCTTCGTCACGTTATAAAAGCACTATTTTCAGCACGCGACACTTAAAACCTTTTTTATTCTATTTGTGCTACTTTTTTCGTAGGAAAGCGTGAATAAATAACACCACTTTAAAATACATGCGACTATTAAAAAAGATATTAGTAACCGCACTTGAAACTGCTTCTTTTTGAGCGGATTTTAAAATACAACTTCCTTAGGTTCCGTCATACAGCACTTACACTGGCTGGCTGGACACATGTGTAGATACGTAATAACGGATTACGTAAATTTATTCCCCGATTCACCCTTTTCAATCACTAGCTTACCCTTTCAATGACTATTTTTATTACTTTGTTGAGTCAGTGAATAAGAAAACGCTATTCCAGTGTTCTTAAGGCGTCGAAAGTTTTTAAACTCATTGTAAAGGTGTATTGTTGGATTTTGAGTAAGTTCGCACCTTTGTAGGACCATATAACTAGTTGTGCCACCATAGAACTCTGTCATAGTATTTCCTTTTTTTCTATTTAACTTAAGACACGCGAAATAAATTTGATCAAAATTGAGTATTTGTTTTCTGCGACATGGTTCTAAACTAGCTCAACAATTACAATGTACGAAACTCTTACTATGGTACTTTATAAAATTGGATTGGTCGACGCGGTCGCTAGATAATAACTTAAAGCGAGGTGCATTGGTAAACGCGACCTCGCGTGATTGACAGTTTTATTCCACTCGAAGTGCTAGAACTGGGGTTCCCTGACACTTTGTTAAGTGCTTTGGTTGCCTTTTAGCTACAATTAACGGTTTATGCAGAAAGGTCATATCACCGTAATTGTCATAACATGTTGAAGAATGACCCACTATTAAGTTTCTTGCGGCGCTTCTTCTCAGCAGAGGTCTCCTTTTTTGAAGCGCTGGTAGATTTTTGACGTTTAAAAGTACCCTTGCGGCCGACTTACTGAATAAACACCATTTTTTACACCATGTTTAACATTGAAACTGTTTTACAATTCCCTTGTGACATTTTACTAAACAAACACTGAATTGTATGTCAGTTGTCGGTTACGTATTTAATAACAACAAACTAGTATTCGTATGCAGCTAGAGTGCTCAACCACTAAAATTATTCTGATTGCACTTGAATAATGAAAAACAGTTAGGTAGGTAGGTACTATTATATTATTCAACTCTCCACAAAAATCCTTAAGATCCATATCACTTTAAAACGGACATTTGTATGTAAAAAGTGCTAAAATAAAATAGGGGCTCCATTAAAAAGTAGGTAGATATAGGTACTCTAGTAATAAAAGTGGTCGCGCGATCCCGACACTCTAAAAGCTTTCATGACAAAGAGTTCGTTCGAGTTGGTCATGTCACCGAACTGATAATAACCCCCGTTCGATTCGACGCGAGGTTTCACTTCGCTAAAATCATTCATTTGATTAGAAACCTTTTACTCCATATACTAGTAATAGTCAGTATTGTAACGTAAGTAGATGACTTTTGCTTACCTTGTCTAGTGAGGCGTAAAGTCGCCGTCAATGGAACTTGTGAACGATGTAAACAAATTAGTACTGTTTGACACATAACCTCAAATATTCACCAAGCGTGTTTTTATTAAAAGTAACGTATAATGAATAGTTATTTCATCTTGAACTTAATATGAAAATATTGATCTAGTGTATAAATCGTTGCTAAGACCTCACTTGATCTTTAAAAGTTCGTGATTATGGAGTAATCATGGTGAATTGGTTCGTTTGGTTTTGTTTACATCTTTTGCAAGCTCTATTGACGGCGACCTTAGGGGAGATGTATCCAAGATGATCCCCTTAAGGGAAAAAACTCTGTGGTCAATGCTGTCAAAGTGCAGGACAAGAACACCTGCCTACCTGAGGCCTGTTTTATAAAGCTACAAATTACAATTTACAGGGTTATCTACAAGTTTCCATTTGACACAACCTCTACCAATGAGGACCAGCCATTTGAGCAGTGTGGCCAGTTTAGACGAGTAAAATTGTAATTTGTAGCTTTATAAAACGTGCCCCGGCTGGTAACCCATCATTAATTTAATCGAATTTCACTTCATCGAATTCCATTTCAACGAACGCTTTGTTCGGCTAAAACCATTATATTTTCAGGATATCTTAAACATTGAATACGTAGGTTAGGTTGGCTAGGTTAGACTGTTGACCAAGAAAAAATAACACATGCGGTGAGAATTTCGATGGAGTGAAAATTCTGCGTAATGATCTAATGATACGTTCGTTGAAAGATATCTCGATAAAATAATAGGAAGGTACCCGTAGTACTATCAGCCCATTGGAACCTTGACCCACCATAGAAAGGTGTCTCAATGACATTATAAAACTATTTGTTTGGACCTTCTTACGACTTCAATCATAACGTCACTGTGACACAGTTCTATGGTGGGTCAGGGTTCCGATGGGCTATAGTACCTGTAACCTGACATATTTTTGCAGCCTAAAGAAATTTAAATAATGTTGGTGTATTTACCTATTGTCTGAAGAGATCATGATGCATTTTCTCTAAAACAACAGAATAGCAAATACCGATGGTTAGGTACAGTTTTGGATAAAATGTATTAATGTAAATCGGGAAACGTGCTAAATGCATCACAACATTAATGCATCCCCATTATCAACCAGGAAGTGATTTTACAGGTTGGCACAACGAACTAAACATAATGTATGTGTATAGGAGCCAGCTTAGGGCTATCGGTTTTTTTTTTCGCTTGATTTTATTTTACAACTTTGTCAGTGAAAGGCCGTAGCAGGATAAGGGAAGGAAAAGTGCCCTTTTGTGATAATGGGCTGGTTTTTTTTTTCTACAGTTGCTTACATCTAATAGTGAAATTGTGCCAAGTTTGGTTGTAAAATTCTTAAAGATTCTGTAGAAAAAAAATAAAAACCAAATTAATTAAAAAGTTTGTTCCCGATTTTATGCATCAAATTAATATGTGTGACAAAACGTTAAGTCAGGCTTATGTAGAAATAACAATTAGAGTGGTATCTCTAACATAAGTAAAAAAAAATATATTGAAAATGTTGACTTATCTTTTTTTTGCGTAAGTATTAAAGATAAAGAGTTGGGTTTTGCTTAGAGCATGTATTAGATTAAGCTTAACAAAATGGAAAAAAATGGTTTATTTAACTTTATTCGTTTTAGAGAAAAACCGTATTTAATTAATTTGGTTTTTATTTTTTTTCTACGGAACCCTTAAGAATTTTACAACCAAACTTGGCACAATTTCACTATTAGATGTAAGCAACTGTAGAAAAAAGAACCAGCCCATTATCACAAAAGGGCACTTTTCCTTCCCTTATCCTGCTACGGCCTTTATATGTATATTTTGCCAAATTATAGCTTTAATAGTAACCAAGCTTGCAATACGTAGCATCTCGAAGTAGTCTTTCCTTGGTACTAACCAAGGGTCTCTGAGTTAATCCGCGGACGACTTTTTAAACGACTGCCCAAAAAAGAGGAGTGTAATATTGTCAGGGTTCTTGTATGTATGTATTTATGTCCGATTCTTTATTCCACCATTTGTAAACGCCTGAGCCGATTTAGATGTGTGTGGTACGGTTATAATCCTTTTACCGACCCGGGTGACACAGGATAATAATATCTAAACAGTTAAAATAAAATTGAAATGTCTGTCAAAATGTCAATTATTAACATATGTAGTTATATCGACGACATTATCAAAAACGCAGTCGGGTTTTTAAAGGTTGCTTTTCAATTTTGGAGTTTTTTTTTGTTTATAGCAACGGCTTCGGAATCCTGCACTGAGCATGGTACCTAAAGCTGACCGTTTTACCCATTTCAAATAGTTCAATTTGTTATTCTACTGAATAAAATTCTAGCAAGTGCTCCCGTAAACGAGATCACCACGTGAGTTCATTTTCAAATTTCAATATGATTCGAAATTCGACTTCATGAAACGTTAAAATAAAAACTCTAATTTAATCTTAAGTAGAATTTAAAAGCAAACGCCAGTACTTTTAAATCCGTGGTGGCTCCGCAGCTAGACGCTCATCCACTCAGCACCAGTACAGGCAATAAAGCTCTGTTGAAAAGCACTTAACGGGATTGATTCAAACCATTTACCATTCTTTAAACAAACACAAAACATTTTCCATTATGCTGAATTATAAAACCTTTTAGGAAATCGCGTTCCAGAAAGAATGATGCTGGTGTCACAGTTATTAATTAGCTAGAGTCCGGCGCTGCTTTGACTACGAGTAAATGTATCAGCGGTTGTTTAAAACCCGTAATAATATAAAAGGACTGCTCAACCCCTTCTATCTGTTTGTACCTGTATGTCAGTTGCATCACAATACCGAAGTTAACGAAACTATTGTAATCCGACTTTACGTCCTATAGCTTACATTGTTTAAGTATTTCTTAGGTAGGATTAATTTGATACTATATTAACTTTCTTCCATTGTGTAACGAAAATTAGTCATAAGATAGAGTCATATGAAGAAACGCGTTTTAATTAGAGAGCTCTTTAACAATAACTAACTTTAAAAAATTCAAAAATATTGTTCATAACAATATTTTTGAAATTCCTAGATTGTACAAAAGTTGATCGAATTGATGATCTCATTATCTGGAACCAACTCGAGCACGGCGGTCAGTCACTTAACGATTAACGTAAAACCTACTTCAAAATTAAATGATTTCAACGTAAAAATCGAACAAAATAGTACTAGCCGTGAAAAGGGTACTAAATGCTATGGTACCTATGTGTTACTCTCTGGGATTTTTCGTAAAGTAACAAAATAATACACATTCTGTCGTCATAATTGAGAAAATCTTTGCCTACATAGAACTTCTTTATTTCATTCAGGTACTAGCTTCTGCCAGCGACTTCGCCCGCATAAAATCCGTAATTATGTTATCCCGCGAGAACCGTACATTTTTCCGGGATAAAAGTAGTACCCTATGTGCTATTCCAGACCATAATCTAGCTGTGTGCCTTTCATCCGAATCCATTCTGGTGCTCTGGCGTGATTGAATAACAAATAACCAAACTTTCGCATTTATAATTATAATATTAGTAAGAGTAACATTTATGATTTAGTTAACACTTTATTGTACAAAACCGGCCGTCATATATTATATACCTAACAAAGAAAGTGGCTAACTGCATAGTAATAGTGCCTATAAGCATTTAAAATCGAATGTGGTTGCCAATGGAATATACGAGAAGAATGCTTCGACTACTACTGCATTGCAGTTAAGGAGCGTTCTCACTGAGAGCATTCGCGTGAATATTCGAGTGCTCTGGACGTTGGGTCGAGCGTTACGAAGTTTACACATCACTCGATGTTCGCGCCGAATGCTCATTAGTCATTACACGCGAATGCTCTCAGTGAGGCCGCTCCTTTAGCCGACTTCTTGGGTATCGGTAACAGAAATTAAAGTAAAAAGACGAACTGTTCCCACTAAGGACGTAACTTAAGGCTGAAATAAATTGTTCTTAAGTTAGATGCTCGATTATACCCTAATATTATTTTATTTTTTATTTATAATTACTCGACAGAAACTCCATTAGAAGAAGAAGTTAAGATCTCTAATCAGTGTACAGCGGACGGTGTGCGGCCGAATTTGCTCAATATACAAAATTCGGTCACACACCGTCCGCTGGGATTAAAAAATGCATTCTACATTAAGCCAAATTATGTCCCGTTATTAGCATTTGCATATCTTGGGTTATTTTCCAGAATAGACTTGCCCTTGAGATATGATGGCCGTTAAATAATACTAATAACTTTAATAGTAATACTTACTAATAACTTTAACTCACACAACAACAACAACAAATATGTGCACATGGCAATCGCGAGAGTTCAAATTCATTTCTAATGCGAATAAGTTGTAAATACTTTATCAACGGCCGGCAAACACTACTGGAATCCACATTCAAAGTATAGTTTAAAAATATACATTGGGTCTGTCAAAAATGACAACGTCAAATTAATGCGCGCCATGCGCGGCTTGATTGGTTGGTGTCGTATAATCTGTGTTCCACTGTTCCACACTTTGTCCACAAATATTTCTTATTTTACCCTGCTCGTTCGATGCGTTTTGTTTAGCCGGCTAATAGCGTAATTAGAACGATTAGGTACTGCGATAAATATAGTTATTCTTATCAATTATATACAGAAAAATGCCGACAACTCGGAAAAAAGTTATAAAAACCGTGTACAAAGATGAGGACGATAGCGAACCAGAAGAAACAGGCGACTTCAGTGATTCTGGATCTGATGCAAAAATAACTGATCAATCCAGTTCCGAGGAGGATCAAGCCGATTCCTCCGGCGAAGAATTTGAAGAGGAAGTTCAAAGAGGCAGTAACAAATTCAGGAGCAAATCTAAAAACCCTGAAGCCAAGAAGATTGTACGAAAAACGCCGCAGTTCGCAAAGTCTTTCCTTGTTAAACTACGCAAAGTACCTTCTGCGAATGAAATTGTACCAGAGGCACCGGCGATTTCGGTGAAGGACTTGACAGATGCCGACAAACTTCTACCTTCATTTCTCGATTTATCTGAAAGTGGTGAGTGTTAAACAATTTTTCACGTATAATATAAATGAAGAATACATTTATTTATACTATAAGGAATAGCAGCAGCTTATCAATTGCAAATTCCAATTTATTTATTTACATTACATTGTTCTACAGAGCAGGCTTTAGTAATTGATTTTACACATCAGGTTACTGACAACTGATAATCATCTGACTGCGTTATTTGCGTTATATAGAGGTCAAAATCAACAGAAAATTTAAACAAAACTTGTTTATATAATCGTAACCAGTCAATTTGTTATAGTATCTTGAGTCAATTTAGTTATATTTAATAATTCCTAAAATTTTACTCTAATATAAATACAAATAAATTTATTTACAAAACACTGATATAACATAGCTATCTATGAACATACTGTGTATAAACATACACTATGTATATCTTTATTGCATCAGTAACAGTGAAAATAGTATCACCATAGACTGAATAGACTAACCACAATCATTGTAAAAAAAAACTGTTTTAATTTAGTTACATCTAGTATTCAGAAATTAACCATGTCGCAGCAATTTTGACTGTAAAATATGATGTTATGAAATCATAATTTTTACCATTTTATTTTAAGATATTTATTTTGAATAAAGTAAAAATAGTGTAAAATGGCATCTACCAAATCAGAGTGAGCACTATGTTGAAGTAGTAGGTTTTTGAATCTTTTCTGCCATGTTTAGTTAGTTATTACAGTAGGCGCTCGTTAATCCGGCACCAGTGATTTTCCCTGTGGCAAATAGTTGGAACTGCTGGATTAAACAGCGGGTCATCTGAGTCGCAAACTGCCAGATTACTGAGCAAGTTGGATTGGCTAGTGCTGGATTACCAAGCGCCTACTGTATATCTTTCCAAGTGCTGTTTATATTTTCATTTTCAGACAGCAGTGAAGATGAATCAAGTAGTAAGCCGAGAACTGCATCAACTAATGCATCCATCACATCCATCACATCAGCCAATGGCCCAGACAGTGATGATGAAACCAAAATGGAATACCAAGACGTGAGTTTTATCATCATTTTGATGAACAAAACATGCCTGTGTTTTGTGAATCCATTCACTTGTCAAGTGTCCTAAATACTATGTTAGTATTTAAGGATTATTTGAATTTGGAATTTACCCATTTCAACCTAAGATTGATATTTATTTAAATACATCTGTATATGATGTGACGTTCCACGGGTTAATAAATAATTAATTTCTTGGTTAATTAGAGCTATTCAGAATGCTGATAGACTTTTAAATTGGCGCATTATATGTTAGAGAGTAGTCTAAAATAACAGACACCTGTTTTTTTTTTAGCAGCAAAATCTCAAGCAGTTTGGAGGAATTGTCCTCCAAGGAACTGAAAAATAACTAAACACTCTAAATTGTAGTTTTTTTTTTTAATTTGCCATTTTCCTCCGGGATTGATTAATATGTTTGATTGACGAACATGAAAAAATAATGAGCACATGTTTTGTTATATGAAAGGGCCCAATCTGCACATTTGAAAACTATTTTTTATATGTTCCCGTAACATAATTTTTGATTTATAGACAAAAAAGAACAAAAAAATTCTCTTTCACTCTAGGTGTGGTCAAATAACGTACCAGATAACAGTGAAGAAATTGCACAAAAGACTTTCAAGGAACTTGAACTCCACAAGACAAAAATAGAACAAACCAAGGCTTCAATCCTCAATTATACTGCCAAAAGCTCAAATGAAGGCGTTTTTGACGTAAGAGATCTTTTAGCTCAGGGCGAAGAAGTGCATGTCCCGGAACCAGCTGTAAGTAAGAAGAAAACCAGGAAAAATAAATTAAAAAAGGACAGTGACTCTGAATTAGATGATTGGGAAGAGGTTCAAGGTACATATTGTGTTTTCCTAGGTTTTTTTTAAGAGAATTCTAAATAGTTTTAAAATTGGTTGGTATAATGTAATGTATACTTTACAACTTTTTGCCAAATTATTAAACTGAGATGTAAAATACGCTATTGCATTCATGTGGGTGGGACTGAGAGCTGAGGGCTGAACTCTTGACTCAATTCCAAAAAAATAATTTAAAAATTTGGTTACATTAAGAGTGGCTAAATTATGCAATTACGAGTATAACCAATTAACAGTCATTTAAGCATATTTAAGATCTTTCTGTACAAAGCTCTTTTTTTATGTGAAAAATCAAAAAGTTCAAATAAAGATAATTTAGTGACAATTACAT
Organism: Acleris sparsana; assembly: GCA_923062465.1. NCBI lineage: Eukaryota > Metazoa > Arthropoda > Insecta > Lepidoptera > Tortricidae > Acleris > Acleris sparsana. Next base: position 14,552,555 of record OV281289.1, read on the forward strand.
TCTATTTTTTTTTCAGTCTGAATTTAAAAACACTCTTGAATTGCTATTTGCTGATAATAATCGCTCTATGACTATGAGCCTTAGTTATTTTTCTCTAATAATTTATTTCAGAGTCTAAAGCACTACCAGCTTCAGGCTTGCAGGTTGTGGTGGACTTCCCTGATGCAGCATCATTAAGAAAGTCTAAGAAACTTGACATTGAAATGATGATGAAAAGAAAAATGAATAGGGTGAAAAAAGAATACCAAGTATATATGCACAAGGTTCATGTCCTATGTTGGCTGGGGCATGGGAACTATGTCAGTTCTGTTTTAAATAATCAAGAAATACTGAGTGCAGTATTATCATTAGTTCCTTCCAAGGAATGTTATCCCGGTGAAAGAGTAGATGTCAAATATGTTGAACAGATCACAAAATGGTTCAATAACAAGCTTACTTTCAAGCAAGATAAGAATGAACAGAAATTTAGGCCTAAAGCACCACCTCTCAAAGACATCATGCTAAAAGAGATTAAAAGCAAAGTGGTTTCAACAAAGAAGTATATGGTTTTCATATTCGTTAGCATATTGAGAGCCCTTGGCTTACAATGTCGAGTGATGTTCAATTTTGTAACATTACCTATAAAGCCGCCTAGTTCTGAACTTTGTTCTCTATCCACAAAAGAGAAAGATCAAATCACAAAAGACAAAGATCAAATCACAAAAGCTGAAGTGAAAAAGGAAGACACAAAGAAAAGTGCTAAAAAGCGCGGCACTTCCAAAAAGAAAAGTGCAGATAATATATCTCAAATAGATGGACATGATGATCGCGACTACATCATGCAAGTAGACGGGCAGGACGATAGGGACCTTTACATAATGCAAGTAGACGGGAATGATGATGATGGTATCGTAACTCAAAAAGGCAGGAAAACTAGGCTAACCAGAGCAAGAAAAGTTGTTGAAAATACAGATCAAGATAATGAGGATGTTTCGCCGCCAAAACAAGCCAAAAAGGACACAAATTCCAACCCTCCAAAGCCTGCTGAAAGTACAACATTGCCGCAAACTAAAAGAAGAAACAGGAAAGCTAGTGAAGATGCTTCTAAACCACAGGCAATAAAAGGAAATATTAAAAGCGAAACCATTAAAAATGTCACTGCCTCTCCAAGGACCCTCTCCCTCAATCGGCGAAGAAACCTGCCCACAGAGATTATTACTGAAGAATCTGGTGGGGATAGATCCTGTCAAAAACCCGATCCTCTTCCAACTAAAAACGTTCTAAAAAGGAATACTTCTAAACAAACAAAGAAAGACCCGCAAACCAAAACTGGAAATAAACCAGAGCCTCCCAATATTGTTGTTACAGATGAAAATAATAAGGCAGTGAGTAGCTCGTTCTTCGAAAATTCTAGTAAAGCAACGCAAGCGACATCTACAGGTAGGACACGATCTCGAACAACAGATCATAAAGGCGCACAAAGTGGCAAAAGTCTATTTGGTTTGTCTAGGTGTAAGAGTGCAGGCGCTAAATATACAAGTATATACTTTAATGAGGATGACGAAACTATCACTAATGCTTTGAAAAAGTCTAAAAACCCCACTAAAGCTGCGGATCCTGAAGATAACCTGAGAGTGAGCCACCGAGATGTATTAGCAAAAAATAAAGCTACATCCAAAAATGATGTCAAGGCTGACCTGATAACTATAATGAAAACCCACATTGGTGAAGATATAGAAGAACAAAGAGGAACTGGAAGGAAAAAACGAACACCTGTAAAAGGTAAGTCAAGACAATTTTACTGTGCACTAGAAATAAAATTACGGAATACCGACTAGTGCCATTTAAACTTGCAAATTTAATATTAACTGTTGCTTTTCTATTATATTACAGGAAAAACTAAGAAACAAAACGAAGATGACAGTGATTACAAACCTGATGCGATGAGCGGTGACGATTTCAAACCAACCAAAATAAGTCCAAAACCCAGCACAAGCCGTAAAATCGACCGCCGAGTCATTTCGACGGATGACGAGGCGCCCAAAAACAAGACAGACGTTTGGTGCGAAGTCTATGTTGAAGAGTTGGAGCAATGGATAGCCGTTGATGTTATGAAAGGCAAAGTGCATTGCACTAATGAAATTTATGTAAGTTCATTCATAAATTAAATAATTAATCTAAACAAAAGTTGTCACAAGGCTACAAACATGGGAGAGTAGGCAGTTCACGTCCGTCGTATTCCAAGTGAGATATAGGCCAAGATCGTCATAGAGTGGAAGCACAGCAACTCGAGCCAAAAATGCATCGGGCCTGGTCGGTGGTGACGAAATAGAATCATTTTTAAAGAACTGGCCAGAGACAGCTTAAAATCGGGAAAACTAGAAAAAAGGTGGAGGCTTTTGCCCAGCAGCGGGACAAAAGTCTCTTAAATTATAATAAATAATACATAACACGTGTAGGAGTTATAATTTCTCGGTGGTCACAGGTCTAACCTAACCTACGTGATCCATGCTTAAGATAACCTAAAAACAATAAGATTTAAGATTTCAACAGAAATTCTTTCTTCGATTCGATCAAATCGCGATGATCGAGATGCCGCTGTCGTGATTCAACATCCACCTATTTCTTGATATTTTTTCTCTACAGAATCGTTCAACTCATCCCGTGTGCTACGTCGTCGGCTGGGACAACAACAACTACCTGAAGGACCTGACTCGCAGATACGTCCCGGCCTGGAACACGGTGACGCGCAAGCAGCGCGCGGAGCCCGCCTGGTGGGCCGCCGCCGTGGGGCCGTGGCGCGGCCCGCGCTCCGCCAGGGACAAGGAGGAGGACGACTCCCTGGACAGGCTGCAGCAGGATGCGCCATTACCCAAAAGTATTGCTGAGTAAGTATCAACACACTTTCATTCGCTTTTTTGTTTCGCGATTATTTGACCATGAGTCATGGATGTTTTCTATGGATGTATATATTTCTCTCTATAAGTATTTATATCGTTGTCTATTACCCATAGTCCAAGCCTAGAGCTTAGTTTGGGACTAGGTCAATCGATGTGACATTGTCCCTTGATATTTATTGGTCGCTTAAGGGGCATGCAGCTCATTTGACGACCTTAAAGGACAAAGCTATAACAGTTATATAGCTCTGTACTTTTCTGTCTGCTTAAACTGAACTGCATAGCTGTCATGGTAACCCTATGATAACCCCTATAGTCTGTAACGATATGATAAAGAAGCACTCAGCGACAAGCGAGGAAGTTCTAAATGTGCCAGTCGCACTGGTGTCAATAAATACGAGTATGTTTCCTATGAATTCAAGCTGACATGCTATGTATTTATGTTTCTGTATGATCATGACATAGACAGTTCAAAAGGTGGTCACGGACGTTTATTTGTTACCCATTTGAAAGAAACTCTGCTTGAAGATGTCATTGTCATTAGAGATGCCAAGTCATTTGTAATTGATGAGAAACTCAACCTTATTGCTGTAGAATGTCAGATTGACTTTGAGACTAAGATGGGTCACAAATTTAATATAATACTTTGAGTGTATAATAAAGAACAAGGCCTGTCTTCCTTTAATAATCGTCGAATTTTCAATGGTTCAGACGCAGCTATTTACTGCGCCATTTCTTATTAGCATTGCCAAGGAGTGGAATGCTCTCCCTGCGTCTGTATTCCCGGAATCGTATAGTCGTAGTATTTTCAAGGCACGAGTGGCTAGGCTTTTTTCTAGGTAAGCGTGTACTACCCTCAACCTCGTCGTCACTTAACATCAGGTGAGACTGGGGTCAAACGCAAACCCATTATTCATACTAAAAAAACTGACCATAAAACACCTGACTTTTCTTTTACAGATATAAGAACCATCCACTGTACGCGCTGAACCGACACCTACTTAAGTTTGAAGCAATATACCCTCGCGACGCCGCAGTGTTAGGCTTCGTCCGGAACGAGGCGGTGTATGCGCGGGACTGCGTGTACGTATGTCGCTCCCGTGACACTTGGCTGAAGGAGGCCAAGGTTGTGAAACTTGGCGAGATACCTTACAAAATCGTCAAGGCTCGTCCGAAGTGGGATAAAGTAAGTTTTCATATTTTTTGACATTTGAATAGCCGAAAAGCGCTACCCTCATCCAGGGCCTTAAGATTGCTTTTCCAGCATGCAAGAATCGTCCAATAACATTCAACTAAACCCAAAACTCTTTTCCGAACTCGTTCGATTGAAGGAATTCCAGCCGCGTTAGAATAAGAGCGAAGCGGACCTACCTCTTTTACACAGCTCGTCTCCACCACAGTGGAAGACAGCTTTCATTGTCATAAATACGAACATGTCTAAAATTAGCCACCATCATATTTAGGGTTACGTACCTACGCTGTCCGTCCGTTCCGTCCGTCCCAACTTTAGCTGTATCTTTTGAACCGTTTTTTTTACAGTACGTATTATTTTATTATTGTGGATTTATTATCAGTTTCAACGTCATTAATCATTAATTCATTAACGTAATTTAAGAAAAAATAAATGTTTGATTTAACTATTTATATTTTTCTTATATTATCGTTTTATCGTAAATAATTGTCAAGTGCGACTTGGGTTCGCACTGATTCCATTCGAAATCGAATTTAAATTGGAATATATTAGTGTGCGGCGATACGGAACCCTCGTCCGTGAGTCCGACTGAGACTGAGAATTTAACAAGAAAATATACCCACACGTAAAATTAATATAGCTACATAGTTTTGTTATGTTTCCAGCTCTCCAACAAATGTATAACAGACAAACCTCTCGAAGTATTTGGACCCTGGCAAGTGCAGGATTATGAGCCGCCTGTGGCCGAGAACGGAGTCGTCCCTCGCAACGCGTATGGAAACGTGGAGCTGTTCAAGGAGTGCATGTTGCCTAAAGGAACTGCTCATGTCAAATGTAAGTTCACACCAGCTCTATATTTCACCACCCTGACAACATGTCATCATTCATTCATTATTTCAGCCCGCATCCACCCACTGCTGAGTAAGGACCTCTTCATTTCCACACCCCTATGCCCGGTGTCGTACTAACGCCATCCATCTTTCGCCAATTGTCTGCCAAATTTTATAAGACCAAGAAGCTAATATAAGCTGATAGTCTGCTCGTCGGTCTATAACCTAGTCTTGGCCACCACTCTGTAACCACCACATAAGTGATAAGTGTCCCGTCCATCTCCACTTCAGTTGCATTTTCTTTCACACTGGATTCGGTATACAATTCAAAGTTAACAAGGTTTTATATCGACGGCATTTGTATAAGCTGCGCAATGTACACTGCTAGTCGACTACAAAGAGAAAAGATATGTATCCTTTTTTCACCTTACTGCATTGTAATAAGGCCTAGAAGTGGATACAATTCTTTGGAGTCGACCGTACACCTAAATGTCACCTGTCACCTATCATTGTCAGGACGGTGAAATAGGTGACTGATTTATAAGAAGTGATACAGTTACGAGTAGCAATATGAAAACACTGTTTTAGTGGGATTTTAACCTACCGCGAAGCAGCAGTGTTTGCGTTGTTGTGTTCCGGTGTTTGCGAAGTGCAAGTGCGCATGAGGTTCCTAGTATAATAAACCAACATAAACTGATATTATGTAATAAATTGTTAATTTGTAAATGTCTTCCAGTGCCCGGTCTCAACAGAGTGGCGAAGAAGTTAAACATAGACTGCGCTCCTGCCATGACTGGGTTCGATTTCAACGGTGGTTGGTCGCATCCCGTCTACGACGGTTACGTCGTGTGCAAGGAGTTTGAAGAGATCATCACTGAAGCGTGGCTTAAGGTTAGCGGCGTGGTGTGAATAATCATTTTTCTAAGTAACACCAAATGCTGGGCTGGTAATATATTTCTTTCAAAAATTTCATTTTTGGGACAATCTTTTGTTGCTGACTGTACTTTTTTTTCAAAATCGTTATTTGCTAACCAAACTATTGAGTTCTACTGTTGAGTCCTAACACGGTAGGTCTACGTTAAGAATAGCGGAGATCCTGTCGCCACCTTCCGACTCTTAACATCATCTTACCGTATATTCTTACCGTAGACCCACCGTGTTAGGACTCAATAGTTTGGTCTTGATAAGCAGATAAAGATTTCGCAAAAAAAGTACAGTTGGCATCAAAAGATTGTACTAAAAATGTTTTTTTGACAGAATCTTATTTCCGGTATTTTTGATATATTCAATGGTGACTATAATGATTTGGATTGCGGTCCCTCCCCAATCTTTTTTGGTCAAAGGTGAACACATCGACGCAAATAAATACACACATCACATCAGATGTGCTTACAATCAAAACATCAAATTTGTCTAGGGGTACTGAGTATCCCGAGACTTTGATGTGTGTACATATCATCATTATAATTCATCAATTTAAAACTTTCCAACGCATACATACTTTGGCCCTTACCTATATCTACATTGTAGATTATTGGTCGATATCACATTAATATTATCTGCAGGATCAAGAGGAGCAAGAACGGCGTGAACGAGAAAAGACAGACTCAAGAGTGTATGGCAACTGGAAACGGCTGATCAAGGGCCTGATGATTCGGGAGCGGCTCAAGCTCAAGTACGGCTTCGAGGAACCCAGCACCTCGGCTAATGCTAAGAAGCCGAAAGGACCTCGGTTAGTCGTAAAGAAAACTTAACTTTATACTTCATTTGCTAAAATTGTCAGTACCTGAAAGGATAGTTTAACTGTGATTAACTGAACCTAAAGAATTTCTAGTTCGGTAAAATTTGATAAAAATACCAGTGAATTAAGCTTATCTACATGAGAATTAATACTGTGATTACTTAGGGGTCGGAATAATTAGTGCTTATTAACACCAAGCGCTCTGGTTTCCATACAAAACGTACCCGACCAGCGGGTCGTTGACGCTTATTCATTATACAAATCCAAATACTAAATATTAATTTCAGGCAACAAGGCCTATTTACAAATACCTTATAGGCTAACGTATCCCTTCGCGTGGCAAGCAGCCGTATAAAGGCTTCTGTCAAAAAAACTTAAACACATGCTAATTTAAACACATAGTTTTCTTGCCACGTGAAGGGCTAAATAATAATCAAAATTGAAATCGAACACTACACTTTCGCGGTGTCGGTAATCGTCGAAAAATGACTTCACTTGGCCAGGATTCCTGCTTTAGTGACAACCACTTAATCCTCGGAGTAAGTCAACAGTCTTAACTCTTACATACCTAGACTACTTGGTTGGTGGAGGTTCTTGGCCTCCGTAGAGTATTGTATTCGGGACACACAGCTGCGCTGTGGCGTTAGCAGGACACAGCAAGTGGTTCGGCCCGGTCGGTAGTGGGTGAATATTTGGGCGTTTCAACCGCAGTCATTGTTGTCTTCAATATATTGACGAAAACAATGATAATTACCAGCAACTTTTGATTTTAAAGTTAACGGACCCGGGGGTAGTTTTAATTCCATTTAAAATCATAAGAATCATAAGACAATTAAAAAGTTTATCTTGAATAATATGCGAAGACAATAATGACGGCGGTTACAACGCCGAATAATCACCCTAGTAATGCATGAGGAAGAGGGAATACGTTATTAAATTAAAAATCATTTATTTCGGACTCTGGTTCCATACTTTGTTAGTAACAATTTAATAACTTAAAACTAGGGTTAGGAACAAAATAACTTAATGGCTAATATCGGCGGGCAGGGGCACGCACCGGAGCATGTGCCTCGTCCCAATGCCGTATTATCGGGCAGTCCACCCGTTCAGCAAGCGTGCTCAGGATGCTGTTGGTACTACTCCGCACCCTACGCATGAGTGACGCTATTCTGCTGCGCGTTATAGCGTGGAATCCAGGCACGCCCGCTACCGCGAACATGCCTGATGCACTGCAATAGCGGGGCAGACCCATCAGCACCCTGAACGCATTGTTATATTGCACTCTTAATGCATTGACAGCCCGCTGCGTAAAACTGACCCATAGCGCACACGTGTAGAAGGATTGACAAAATGCCCTGAATAAAGTAATTTTGACACCCCCACCACTCCGCGCGAACCTACGAGCCAGCATATTACACCGGACTGCCAATGCTCGGCGCTCTCTCTCTATGTCGAGGTCGTCGCATAGCGTCTCCACTACCCAGTGCCCCAAGTACTTAAATTTAGTGACTTTTTTCAGTGGTGTGCCGTCAAGTACAACTGGCGGGACAATGTCATAGGTTTTATTGCCCGCCTTAAACACCAACAGCTCGCTTTTAGTCGCGTTGTACTTAAGGCCATGGGCAGCAGCATAGCTCTCGCATACCGCCAGTAACTTCCTCAACGCACTGATGCAAGGGCTCAGCAACACCATGTCGTCCGCGTAGCTGATGTTATTTATAACTTTTCCACCAACGGAACAACCCATTGGCGTATTACTAAGCTCCTCGATCAGTCGATTCATATACAGGTTGAAAAGCTTCGGAGATGTCAACCCACCCTGTCTCACTCCACAATTCAACCTGTATACATCCGACACACAACCAGCCCATCTCACAACATTGGTCTGGTGCCTATACCAATATTTAAATATTGATACCAGCTCCCTAGGCATGTCCGTTTCTTTGGATAGTTTTGACCACAAGATATCATACGACACTAAGTCGAAGGCCTTAGAAAGGTCCAAGAAACAGGCATACACAGGGGTTCGTTGTTTTGCATAATACTGGACAGTGTGCTTGAGACAGTAAATAGCTGACTCCGTCGACAACCCAGCTCGGAAACCGAACTGAGCGTCATTCAGCTTTATGTGAGCACTTAACTGTTATTGAGTACACTACATTTTCCGACCCCTCTTCAGCAGTGTTTCGCGTGGGTAGCGTTTTAAACCGCCTTCTTAAACTTAAAATGTTTAACCAATTAAGTTTTAATCTTAAGTTCTATGTTATGTCTGTTTACGCGTATTTTAAATCAGCCAATAAAATTTAAACTTTCAAATGTATCTTGCCCGATAATGAGATTGATGATGACGCAGGCGATTTCTATCTTATTGTGATAATTTCGGTTAACGCGTATTTTAAATGAGCCGATACAATTGAAACTATCGAGTATTTTTATTTAGGTTATAATATCTTACCCGACCATAATGAAGCGGGACAATTGAATTTTTGATAATAATTATAATACCTCGTCCATTTGCTAGGCAAATGATTAAGTTTCGTAATCGTGTTATGCATGTTATTTTATACACTACCTCAGTAAATGTACAAATAAAAAAAATCATTAGAATTGCCTTTATTTTGTGATCAATCTTCTTACTTCAAGTGTTCCTTCACCGTCGTCTTGTCAGCTGTACGACCTCCATGGCTGTATAAGATCCCATACACGCCCCCGCATCTTCAAAGTCAAAGAAAGGTTCTTGCGGGTGCTACCGTAAAAATATGTCTCATTCGTGATATATGAATCTCGACTTTGAGTCAAGTGTCCGGTTATTGCGGCTGGGTACCTCGGTGGCTTCGGTCGCATTAAAACCGGCACTTGTTTCTCCTCAGGAGATCCTTTTAGCAGGCAAGGGCCGCATAGTGGCAAATTATGTAAGGGCGGGCACTTAGACCGAAGCTTTTTTTTTTTAATGTGAAAAAGGAGGCAGACGAGCAAGCGAGCCACCTGTTGGTAGGTGATCATCGCGACCCGTAAGTACCCGCAACACCAGTTTATACGTACGCTGACAGACAACGTTATCAGTCTTGAGTGGGCCAGCGCTTTGGGCAGCGCGGTGGCTTTCGTAATGTCACAGATAGAATTTTGTCACAAATATAAATAATTCTGAAAGATACCTTTAGGGTCCGTACACACCGACCGGCTCGGAGAGGAAAGCAGATTTTTTATCACGTTGCACACAGATTGAGTATTTTTAAAGGAAGTGAACAAGCAAAAATAAACCTTATAACAATGACTCAAAACTCGGTTTCCAAATCTCTCAAAATTCTGCTGTGTGAACGGACCCTTAATGATAAGCAGTCATGGGCCGCATGCGGGTTGCCGACCGCTGCTCTACATCGTTAACCCGAGTTCATAGATAATACTAGCGAGTTGTCCATTGAAGGTTGGCGCAGACATATCCTTTCGGCGCCGGATCAGGTCAAAGTGAGCTTTGATTTGTGATAGTACGACACATTTTTCAGTGGACGATGCGAAGCCCGCAATTTAATTTTAAAAAATGTATCGTTCCGAACGGGTATATCTGCGCCAACCTTAATAGTGTTGGTGGGTTAGGTACACAGGTATAGGTATGTTTTAAAGTAACTTTGCTAATACCTGTAGTGATGGGTTGTCTGCTGATACTTGATCAGGTAGGGTTACCAACGGCTGACTCGGTTCCTAATAGTTTAACTTAGTTATTGCTTTTCGTTTACCTCAAATTCCAACTAACCTAATTCTTTTTACTAACAATTATGTCCGTCTCAATGCTGGGCAAAGCTTACCTCTATTTCTTTAACTTTCTCCCTATCTTATTCGAGTCTGGACTGTCACACCTCTGCGGCGATGTAAATCGAGTGGATGCCAGTTTTGGTCCTTCGTTCGTAAAATTATCCACATTGTTCAATTTTAGACTGGTAGGCTTTACCCTAAAATCTGAAGGTCCTATTGCGCAGCTGTTCCGATTCCTACTTGTTCTTCAGATGACCAGTCGCCCAGGTTTCAAACAAAGGTAGGGGAGGTAGGGGGCAATTGGGCAGTCGGGAGGTTCGGGCACTACCTTACAAGTTATATTGGTAGTGCCCGAACCTGCCGACCGCCCAATGGTCCCCTACCTCCCCTATATAAGGTATATCTCGCGGCTTACATGTGGGCGTGCCTCGACCGTACACGCCGCGAGCCACCACAATTAGACTGAACAAGACGCAGAAAGCCGGTTTAGTCCGGGCCGCGCAGTCGCCGCTATTGATTGCGTTCGTATTAAGTATCGATTGACACGCATCGAAGCAACCCTAACGCCCGTGCAGCAATTGGTATAGTTCAGGAAATATATTTTGGCCGTCTGTTATCTACTTTGCGATTATTTTTTTTGCGTGAAGCGCAATTCGCAGAGGGCGGGTCGTGTGCGGGAGCGAGCGTATTGCCGTTACATTGCTCGTAATACACGCATTCTCCGATAGGCATTCTCACATAGCGCACAATGTAACGACAATACGCCCAACCCGCCATCTGTGTTAATTGCGCTTAAGACTTACAGCACCTAACCTTAACCTTTCAACCCACTGTGCTGTTTGAAGAACGAGGGCAGTTTTACGATTACCTCCCTTTTGTTTGTTACAAAAAAAAAGTAGATTACAGACGGCCAATTACCAAAGGGCCGCAGACGAACTAACCTTTCCAGTTATTTACACTAAACTAATATTCTGACGACACGCTGGCCTAGCTGGTAGTGGCCCTGCCTACGAAGCTAGCGGTCCTGGGTTCAAATCCCGGTAAGGGCAGATATTTGTGTGATGAGCGCGGATATTTGTTCCCGAGTCATGGATGTTTTCTATGTATTTAAGTATATATTTCTCTATATAAGTATTTATATCGTTGTCTAGTACCCATAGTACAAGCCTAGAGCTTAGTTTGGGACTAGGTCAATTGGTGTGACATCGTCCCCTGATATTTATTTATTTATTTATTTATTTATTTACATAGCGCACAATGTAACGACAATACGCCCGACCCGCCATCTATGATAATTGCGCTTAAGACTTACAGTACCTAACCTTAACCTTTCAATCCACTGTGCTGTTTGAAGAACGAGAGCAGTTTTACGATTACCTCCCTTTTGTTTGTTACAAAAAAAAAGTGTAGATTACAGACGGCCAATTACCAAAGGGCCGCAGACGAACTAACCTTTCCAGTTATTTACACTAAACTAATATTTAAAATTCTCATTGTGACTGAATGATCCACATGTTATGAATGTAATTAAAAAGACAGGTTCTTATTCATATTTATTTAATAAAAAATGATAACCTAGACAAATTACTGTCGAATATGATCAAATAATATAATGCAATAAGCTGTCGTAAAAATGTTTACATTTTTAAGTTATACAGCGAAAGCCTAAAAGCGTAAGTGTAAATGTTAGAATTTCCTCTGGCACAGCTTATTGTTACTTGAGATATAAATATGATGGCGAAATTATATACAAAATCTTTGGTGTATAAAAATACCTAAGTTAATGACGCTTCAGATCTTCATACCACTAAGATCTGGTCGGTCGCAACGATTACAGTTACTTGTAATCTTTTCCGCGTTTACAGGATAGTTTTTTTCCTCCTCGCCACACCTCGAGATGTTGAGGTACAATCACAATGCCGTTGTTCATTTTTTTTTGTTTTTTTTTTTAATTTAATCTTTTTTAATTTTATTTTATTCCTCCTTAAAACTACATTAGATCTATGCGTCTTACTATAGTTACAATATTTTATGACAAATTTATAAACTAAGGGCCCAGACACATCCATCCCACTTTATACATAATATGAAAGGAATGTAACCTTTAATTTATCTTTCTATCATAAAATACTTGCACATATTCAGTTATATCATAATTCACTTAATTAGTCTCATGAGATAGATCAACCATTATTAAAGCCAGTTTAATGAAAGGTATGATCGGCGGGTAGCAGTGTGCAATAGATTAAATTCCTTTCATGCTACCAGCTCCATATCCTATGAAGTCCAGCTCCATAGTAAACTTAAGCCATGGTTAATGTGCCTGCGCCCATTCCAAAACCTACACCTTTCGGGCCGTAATTACGTCCGTAGCAGCCGCGGCAATAAATCTCTCCGTTGGGTCCGTCATTCAAGTTGGTAGAATCCTGGAAGAAATAAAAGGATCGTTAATTTTAAAGCAATGTTAGTGATTAGTTTCTACATTGGCAACATTAATGGGCAACACAATCTTTGCCCAATCCATAGAGGTAGATCAATCGCTACAGTTAAATGTGTGGATTGCCAGTTAAAAATATATATGCACGCTGTTCATATTAAATTAGCAACATAAAATATCATTTATGCACTTGAGAATATTGTAGTTCTCTGTTTGTCGACACATCAAACTATTTTTACCCAAGAAAACTCTTTTACAAAGCTGTTATAGATATTATTTTATATCATATAAACCTAGGATTTATGAAACGTTTTGATTAGAGGAATATTTGAATGATCTTTATGGCAATGCGAAGCCAGCACTCGGGCCACCTGATGGTAAGTGGGATCTGAGACCCATAGACATTTAAGACTACAATCCTGATATATTTTCCTCTATATGAGAAACATTACCGAGACTGGTTTATTACCAAACTTTATTTTATTACAACGTTTTTTAAGCTACCTCGAATAGTTCGATTACGTTGGCAACATTACATGAATGTCAAGGAAACGTCATCGCAGCGTCAGCGGTCAACGATCTCTGACTGTAGCGATAATAATAATATTGTAAAAAATCATGTTTCCGCTAAAGATTTGTTCTGTATTATTTTTGATGGCACTATTTGCCATTAAAAATATTGCCGCTGACTTTTCTACAGAAGACTGCGCGACTCTCGGCTTTGTAAAAGCTAACCTCTTATGCTCTTCCTGCGATCAACTGAAGGACTTTGATTTGGAGCCTTTAGTAGAACATTGTAAGGAATGCTGCCACAGTGATGATTCAGCCGCAAAAGAGAAGAAGTACGCACGAGCCGTGCTGGAAGTTTGTACATGTAAATTCCCAGCCTATCCGCAGATTCAAGCGTTTTGCAAAGGTGACAAACCAGCCAAGTTTCCGAACTTGCAAATCAAATACGTGCGTGGTTTAGACCCTATCATCAAGCTATTCGACAAGGATGGAATAGTGAAGGAGACCGTGGCTATTGAGAAGTGGGATACCGACACTGTGGAGGAGTTCTTGCAGGCACATCTTGCCAAAGACATTGAAGATGATAAAAATTATTTAAAAACAAATCAAATTTAATTTAAGTTGTTCATAAAATAAGTAAAACTAAATCTTGTATTTCAAAATTCAACTACACCTTCCTTGTGAGTTATCAACTAGTTACATGAAAAGTGTAATGAACAATTAAATTGATATAACTATCTTAAGGCCTAGCAGTGGAACATACAAATTACCAGAAAAATAAATAGACCTCTCATAGTACTTACCAAAGATCTATGGCAATCAGCACAAGAGAAGCACCTTCTGTGCCATGTGCCATTTTTGGAGTGCATCTGCTCTGCTGCATAAACGGGGAAGCCACAGCGAGGGCAGCCCTGGCCCTTTGCTGCCTTGGCTCCAGTGAAGGGCATCTGTTCCATGCTGTTGTACAAATCAAGTTAAACAGAAGATATGATAGTATCATTAACACATACTCAGTTTTTGTTTGAAAAGACTACAACTATACTCGTTGCGGGCAGTCAATGTGTACCTAATTTGAATATGTTAATTTTGGACCAAAGCTCAGAGATTGCTAGAAATAATTTGTGATAACAAACACAATGTTCTAATTGTGTTACAACAGGCAGGCTCATGGGATCCCGTTGACACAAAGATGCATCACACAACTTAATTTGAGATGAAATGCTGTTGGTGCCCTAATACATAAAGAAAACAATGTTTAATGTTTATTTATTCCCCAACCTTATATTTAACAGAATTAAAACACTATTTAAAAAGCCATATATTAATTATCTTTTGAATGCCAATTTAGTAAATTTAAATATTGCTTAGCTTTTAAAACATGCTTGACCTGAAATTAACAAACATTGAAATTTAACAAATTTAGTGTTAGCAATGCTACAAGCGCTATGCTGTAACCTGCAGTAGCATTTCTCTGCTATGTAGCGAAAAATATTCTAAAAACAACAGACCTGGCTACCGGGTTGTTAGCGCTGAATGTAAATATCAAACATGTATTTGTTGTGCACAAGCCAATATTGACCAATGATCTATCTACCCACTTCAACGGTGTGTAAGGCTAAATAATATCCTAAGAAAATGAATGTCGCTTACAATGTAAAAAGTCAGCAAATAAACCTAAAACCTAACTATTCTAGGCCCTTTTTTGTTGTAATTGTGATATAATGAACGTCACATGTCAGACAATTATTAAAAACTGTTACAGTAAAAAATAACACATGACTTACTAAGTGACAGCTGGTTCAGAGTCGCAGGACACGAGGGTGGGGGTGTGGCCGTATCCGAAGCCCTTGGGTCCGAAGAGCTTGGCGTAGCAGGCGCGGCAGTGGATCTCTTTGTCGGGCCCGTCGCAGGCCAGCATGGAGTCCAGCGGCCGATGGCACTCGGCACAATTGAAGCACGACTTGTGCCACATCTAGGAAACAGAGTATAAACTTCACTTCAGATTTTGCGAATCTGCGTGTAAGTGTCTAAAGATGATTGTAATCGAGATTTAACGTAAGATATACTTATTTATGGTCAATTTGATATAATACTACATTCAAAACCTTTGTTCCCAATACTTTGTTGATGAGTTGATTGCACTATTAATGTAACCTTTCATTGGTAACCAAGGGGGCTAAGTGTATCCGACAGATCACCATTTATCTAAGATTATATTGGTCAGTCGGGATAATTAACTTAATACGGGTGTGACAGAACTGCTGAACTTGAAGATAGAGAGATAAAAAAATAATGTCATGTTTAAACTGCTTTATATGATTTATCACAGCGATTAAAGTGACAAGGTATTAAAGTGTGCACATATTTATGAAACTGTACCTAAGTATAAACGCGAACTTCGTCTGATAGAAAGTCTGCTGTCTGCGAGCCTCTTAAGTATATCAAATTTCTGCTAGATAGATGAAGAGACATACCGTGCCCTTGGCTAGTTGCTGCTCTGCAGCAAAGACCATGCCACCGCAGCGTGGGCAGCCCTGGCCGGCTGGCGCCTTGATGGAAGTGGTATCGGGGTTGTAGAACGGACGGCTGTTCGAGATCTCTTCGTCGCTGCAAAACAAAAGTTGATCAGGATCCACAAAAGTACTTAAAGATTGATAAAGTAGGTTGAATTAAAGAGACGAGACTTATATTCATAAGTTGACACGTTAATCGTGGTAAACGATTCAGTATAAGAAAGCAAAGAGTGTTGACATAAGCGCGGGCAAATTTTTATACACAAGCCACGAAATTAAAGTAGTCTGAACTTGTTATTGTGTTCTTTATATTTTTTTATAGTACCTAACGACAACCATAAAAAGTGTGCTATTTTACTATAATGTATTGTGACATTGTGACGTCGTCATCGATCGACACTAATTTGGATATCTTAAGTATGTGCTTAAGTATTAAAACTTACGTCAGGCCGTCAGTCTGAAGGAAACCGGAGCCGCAAGCGAACCCATAGCCGTGGGGTCCCCACTTCTTGCCGTAGCAGGTCTTGCAGTAGACCTCACTCTCAGGGCCGTCGCAGGCGATGATAGAATCCAGGGTCTTGGTGCAGTCGCGGCACTTGAAGCACTTGCGATGCCACTCGCGACCCTTGGCCAAGACCTGTTCCGCAGCGAAGACCACGCCGCCGCAGCGCGGGCAGCCCTTGCCGGCCGGCGCCATGATGGAGGTTGTGTCAATCAGCGTAGTCCTCGGGGCTTGGTCACTAGTAGGTGAATTATTGGATAAACACGAGGGTTTTGCCACGCGTATCGTCGATATGCTATGTAAAGGGACGATTCAATTGTTCGCTTGCGAGCTATCGCTAATATCTGCCAATGGCGCCCCTTATGAGTTACAGTCTTTAATACACATGGCTCGCTGGCTGGCTCTTTGTGTACCTATGGTTAAAATCTTAAGACCAAGAACGTGTACAATGGATCATCCCCTTAATAAACAGTGGTACATGATTATATAGACATGCATGGAATCATGATTGACTTGGAATAAGAGGTTGGTACAGGTCACCAGCGATAATATCTTATGTAGGTTGAAATCTATCTGACTCATTCCTATGCCTCTAGTAAAAGTAAAGGAGACATGTGATAAGATAATATATTATTGCCGATGACTGTACTGTAAGTACGCCAAAGTATATGTTAAGCACTGCCATGTCATAATGAACTTCAAACTAAAAATACACTGACACGGAATACGTTATCAATAGATTTATAATGACAAGGTAGTAAGCATGCTCTAAATTTTTAATGGCGGACTGTTTACACACAATTCACGAGATGTTCATGGGATGAAATGAGTTTTGTTTTAGTTATTGGTAAAACCCGAATTAGTCAAATTCCACGGATTTAAAACTGTCATTTATGTACCTACACCTTTAACGAATCCTCCCCTGAAATCATTCCTCAATCCATAGAAACATTAATAAAATCTAAATACGGCAATAAACCAATAAGATAACAAAAAACGCGATCTAAAACGGATACCTAAAACTGAAAGAAAAGCTGGCATCGAGTTACGTAACTTGAGCGAGGTATGCGCGGGAGTGCGGACGATGTCCCATTATGAGGGGATTTATGTAAGGGCTCTGCAGCGGATTGCGTGTTGCAAGTCAAAACCGCCGAGTCTCGCCGATATGAAACGGGTAAAATTAGTTTGTTCGAGAGCACGCGGTCTATTTCCACGCTGGCACGCTGCCATCTCTTGTTTGTATTATAAGCTGATTTTATGAAAGTGACTATGCGATGGAAATAACCTGAACCTGTATTGTAATTTGAGAAGTTTAACATTACTTGTTACTAGGGAGTTTCAGAAACGCGATTTGTTCTAATTCAATTCTTGGATTCAGTTAATAATGAGTGTTAGTTACAAATTTGAACGTTTCTATCAAAAAGTAAAAATCTTTGCTAAAGCAACTATAAGCAAATATGTTTGTTACTTTGTTATTAATATGGGAAAACTCAAAGACTTGTAGTCCTATAGACTACGTCCATCAGGGTTTCGGACACATATACCACCCATTAGTACCTTTGCCACTCCATGTCCATTATATCACACATAAGACCGAGGGTCGACATTCCCCCGTGGCCAACACCTCTAGGACCAAATCTTTGTGCGTAGCATCCTACAGCGAAAGCAAATTAAAATTATTATATGTCATCTGAAGAGCCCACAGCGATTAACCTTACACGTAACGTAAATGAGCATGGATATATCAAACGCTGTGCCCCCGCCAGACGACTCAAAGCGTTTCTTGTTTTGCAGTCTTACCCATTGGCGTAAGGGTCACTCTGCAAGCAACCGGCTCCCTTTCCGTACCCATATCCCTTAGGACCAAACTTCTTCGCATAACAAACTATAGAAAAAACATATAATTAATAACACAGACAAGACAAGGGTCGTGCTCAACCAAGAAAACTGAAGCAATACACAATATTATTTCTGTAGTAAAACAAGAAAAAACTTTTGTAATGAAATAAGTAGTTCAGTAGTTGCCGAATGTCCACTGGCACTTGATTGTTGTTATTCTCTGAGCTATATCCTTGTAATCTTATTGTTCTCTATTATGTGGTATTTGGCTAGACAACATTCGGCAGCCTTATAACGGAAGTGCTGGAAGGACGAACCTTTGCAGTAAATATCTTTGTCTGGTCCCTCGCAACAGTTAGTGGAGTCCAGTCGTTTGGCGCAGTCGCCGCATTTGTAACACTCCCTGTGCCACGCCTGGACATACAGCGAACATTTGAAGGATCAAGAACATGCAAGGACTTCACATGTGCAAGCTATTATCACTCATGTGTAATGGTGTTACTGCACAAGTGCCACAGCAGCCGTGGGAAAACAATCAGATACCTCGACAATATATATCTCTATCTGGTCCATCACAATGCATGGTTGAATCAAGCGTCCTGTTGCAACTTAAGCATTTGAAACATCGCTTGTGGTAACCCTACATATAACAAATATTTTATCATTCGTGTCATAATGATTGATGTGCAAAATTTTTGTTGTTGTAAAGTGGATAAAGTAATTAAAATAGTTCAGGATGCTTCTCAAGAACTACTATTTAACCCGATGCGATGTTACAACCGAAAATAAAAGAGTTGAATGCTTAATGCTTTTAGTTCCCAAAGAATAAGTACCAATGGAGTTTAACTATTACCGAGCGTTAGCTCTATGTCCATCCAACAATCCGTCGGCTGTCACATATAGCGAGTTAGCGATGGTAGTACCTATATTAAAACTGCCTCAGTTATAGGTGTCAGTGAACTACTGATTTTAGCGAATTGATACATTGTAGTTTTAAGTACGAATGTGATACCTAATTCGTATCTCGTAAAACAGACAACTGTATACAAAGATACATGCTTCATGGAAAAAAGTACGGAAAGTGATCTAATGAGCACGAGGTCGATTCTTATTTACATAGAGTAAACAATATTTCTCGAGAAGACTGACTGACTTTTTATAATGAATACTATGATTACCGTCATTACTCAGTCTACCAATTAAATCAAGTTCTATGTACAAAACTTTAGTCCTATTGATTAGCAACTGAAGCGTAATGGCAAATACGAAATAAGCCATTTGCAAAGTGTTTTCGATTTATGTGTGATACCGACCTTTCCGCGAGCGAGCATCTGCTCCGCGGCGTAGACATACCCGCCGCAACGCGGGCAGCCCTCGCCGGGCGGCGCCTTAGCGATGACCCGCGACTCCAGGCACGCGCCATTGGTCCTGACGCCCCTGTACAAGTAATCTAAGTTATTTCCTGCCACACAGTTGTGTATTCCGCAAAAGTTATGCTGACAGAAGATATGTTAGAAGCCTGCCGGACGCGGGAGCGCTCCGGGTTCTGCTACTCTAGCATCGGCCACACCGCGGCGAAGCAGGTGATGCTGGCGGCGCACCTCCGCCGTAATGGGAGAAGGTAAGGACTCCCCGCCGCCCGCGCCGCGTCGGCCGCGCGCTGAACGTGCGCCGACCGGCCTCGCCACTGCACTACACATCGACAACAAAGAGGGCGCTTTCCTTATCCCATCACATACATCAGCGAAAGTTAAAGCCGAGACGCAAGCATTAAGTGAAGGTTAGAGAGAGTTAGTAGCTGGGAAAGTTAAAGACAAGAGGGTTGCTAACAACCGGCGCAAGCCTTCTAGGTGCGTCTTCAGCGTTGCGAAGCCGTGCTGAGGCAGAACAGATTGGTTTCTCACCGTTGCTCCACAGGGTCGTTCGCCCGGTCGGAAGGGTTGGAAGGATCTACGGTACCTAGGCGCGCGTTCGAGGCCGCGTCTTGTTTTGACGGGGCCGCGGTTTCGGGCCTACTCTAGCCTCGATCGCGCTCCAATGTCAACTCAACGAAGTCACGATAGGTGGTCGACTCTTTATTTTTTTTTATAAAATGTAAATAATATACCGATAAACAAAATAAATTAAGCGATAGCGATAATTAACCCTAACTATAATAATTTAAGAACAGTTTGGCGTGCGGCCCTGAGTCGCCGCTGGGTGGCCGGGTGTGCGTGGCTCGCTAGCGCTGCGGGACGGCTGCTGCGCTCAATTCCTGTTGCGACATAAACGGAGAGTGGTCATGCACGTGTCAGGCGCGTAATGTACAGCCGAGCGCGCTTTCTACTTGTATGAGTTTATGTACACGCTGTTAATATTGTTACGCACGGGCCCAGAGGCCGGTCGTCGATGCGACCTTAGATAAGGAAAGACCCTCAGTGGCGCGGACGGCGGGGTTGTACTGGTCAAGGGTACTTACTCGTCCTTCAGGTGGGATCCGGTGTCCATGGACAGGCATCCGGCGCCACCGCCGAAGCCGTATCCTTTGGGACCGTATTTGCGGGCATGGCAGTTTTTGCAGTACAGTTCACTTTCGTGTTCTGCAGCGTTGCAGGAGTCCAGCATCTTGTTGCACATGCCTGGGTGGGTACAGGAAGGGGAATTTCAAACAAAACTTAAGTCAAACAAGGATTTTCCAGAATATGAAACCTATTATGACATCGTTGCCACTAACTAATGTTACGTTCTGTCTGATGTTGCCAACCAAAAATAGGCTAAATTGTTATCAACTTCTTACAGTTTTATAAGTACTAAATCCTAAACTGCCTCATCAAATAGTTTTACGACTTAAGTATGTGCAACTTCCCTTCATTTCGCTGGAAATTTTCAGTTCATCAGTTCATTGCAATGAATATGCAATATCTATATTTTTTTTATGATGAATATGATGATACGAGAATTTCTATTAACGGCAAACAAGGTGACTGCTTTTCAGAAATGCTGTGTCTGCGTAGAGACTTACCGCATTTGAAGCACATCTTGTGGAATTTGTATCCGCCGGCGACGCGCTCCTCAGCCGCGTATACGGACTTGCCGCACTTCGGGCATTTCGGGTTATCTGCTGGTTTGAAAGGCATTGTGCTCGCTTAACTTATCCTGAAACAAAATATTACATTCTTCATAAGTGTCCACTAAAAACGTCAAATCATCCCTATGTCCAAGCTATGCAAAATCGATGTTTTTAAAGTACTGGGTATCGTTATATTCTAAAGCTATATTCACGTATTTTTCAAATATATTTTCACTTTTCATTGGAAAACACTGTGCACCTAGTAGCTAAATTCAATTGAAAACAAATATACGCATTATCAAATCAAATTCTTAGACAGTATTTGCTCTAGATAATGCATAGTTCTTTGGCTTTAATCCAAGTCGCCTGCACCACATCAATCGCATCCAAAACTGACACTTATTGCTCAACAAGCACATGTACCAAACCGGGTATAGCTATGCGGCTTCCACCGAATGCGGACGCGGTCGCGTAAAGAGCGGTCGGAGGGCAGGCAGAGCGAGGGCCCGCGCGCCTAATTTGGGCGGTTCAGGTAAAGTTACGCGCTGGAGCACGGCTGCATCTCTAATAATAGGTTGCACTGGTAGAAGCCACATAAACACTCGCGGTTGCGTTATGTTATGACAGCGGGTTCGTTGTCACTTTCACCGTATCACGGACCTGTTCGTCGATTCGCTACGAGAGTCGAGCTCCCGAACGCGTGTATAGTGCAGGGCGGTGCTGCCAAGACTGCGGTGCGCGGAGGTCGAATGATGCGCGAGGGCAGCGCGCCACCGTAGTCTATGCGCCGCTTGCACACGGCCCCAGTGGGGGGGGGCCGCCGCCGCGCCACCGCCCTCGCGCAACCCCAACGACCACCAGCACCACTCCTTACCACGCTTCTCTTCATTACTACCCACGAGCAGTTCTTATCAGATTATTGTAATTATTCTATCAATCGAAAACAAGATCAATCTGCCCACACCAGCGAATGATGAAGTAGTTGGCGTTGCCAAGATTGTAACTGAGTTTGAAATCTGCAGAATGTTGACCCTGTCTAAAAGGCCCAATGTCGGAACTATTGAACTCTAACTAATTTCTAACAACCAAGAACCGAATAAATAAAAAACACCGTAGGTACAGCATGTTTATGTTAATCAGAGTAATATTCCAGGTGAAATAAATACACTGATATTTCATCTTAAAACCGCGCTCAGAATCAGTTAATGACGATTAAGGGCCTGTTGTTTGATCAGGGCGGTTATTATGACCTAGATATGCAGTTCATTTTACTGCGAGTGTAAAGAACCTATAGCAGTTATATAGCACTGTCCTTATCACTCAGCGTAAATTGAACTGCATAGCTAAGTCTTAATAACCCCCAGGGGGCCTATGATGAGCTTTTAGGAAAACATTCTGGTTTACATTTGAGTTTTCCTTCGTTAACCAGCCTTGCTTAAAATGGTATTACCACCCCCCTGCAGTAGTTTTCAACTAATGATTGATAAAATTCGAAAAAAGGAATCGAGAATTTGACACATTTTCTTGAGATTTAACCATTAGTTACGATTTTTAACGACTGATCAAACAACAGGCCGTAGAGAAGTTTGAAAAAGGAACGAGTTATTGTTTTTTAAATGTTTTTGAGTATGGCGGTTTCTTATGGTTGGCAAGGCAACGCATTAGCAATCTTAAGATTGTACTCGTAAGTTCATGGGACTCGGAGTCCACTTACCAGTGACCAAGTGTCAAGAACTGCACTTATCTCTAATCATAGGCCGGACCTGTAATTATGCATACTTAACACGTCGAGCGCCCTATGTACACATGGTGCATATAACGATTTTTGCCCTACATCGCATCTGCGCCAATTGTTTAAATGATTTCTAAATAATGTTCGGCCCACGGGATAAGAAATACAATATTAAAAATATGGTACTATCGAGTTATGATGATAGAAGTGGAAGGTGGCCAAGTGAACTCCTTAATAGCTGAAAGTAGGTCCTTCGCACTCTTTTGACATAATATATGAGTTAATTATCAGTTATTATTACAAGTTGGCAAGGAAACGAGACATGAAATTGAAATATTATAATATAGTTAATACATGTAAGTAACGCCCAGTTGCAAATACACGCATTAAACAAGTCTAGGGATAAAAAATATCCGTAAAGTTTTTTGAGCTGTTTATGTTGCTTAAAACAATAGTTTATTATTGTATTGTGATGTAATTCTTGCATTATGTCACAAATTTGATTATTTCCCCAAAGAAAGGCGATTCCGTCACTGGCGTAAACCACGGGTTGTTATTAGAACTTTCTATACTCGCACCCCCAAATTCGTTCGATATGCCCCGCCATATACAATTTATCTAAACAGGATAAACATTTGAATTGGTAGGGTCTATTAATGGCGCAAGATCAATAATAGGTAATAAGTATACGCTTAAACTTACTACTTAGATATTCATCATAATCATCATACATAACATAACACACACTTTCACTGCTGGACAAAAGTTCTGTACTACCTATATCCAGCCGTTTACATTATTACCTAGGTATATATGCAAAAGGCAAACCTGACTGACTTATATATCAACGCACAGCCGAAACTACTTGCCTAGAAACTTGAAATTACAGGGGTTCCTTTAATGATGGAAGTGAGCACTAAGAAAGGATTTTAGGAAATTCACCCCCTAAGGGGTTAAAATAGGGGGATTAGCGGGAAACTAATTCTACGCGTACGAAGTCGCGGGCGTCCTCTAGTATTAAATTTAACTGTGAAAGTATTGGAAGTATTGGAACATTATAAACGCCTTTTGGACTCATGGTCTCCAGGTAGTCGATTCGAGTCGACGTAGTCGAACCAAGAGAGATTTTCCCCTAGTTGACAAAAGTTGAATATAAGCGCCCTCGCTTTGCTTCTTTTTATGCGAGTTTGTTGTAATACCCGTACATAATCTAAAATGTATTAAACATAGTAACCTTCCTCTTAAATCACTCTATTTATAGATGAAAACCGCATTAAAATCCGTTACGTATTTTGACAGACCTGAGCGTGCATACGGAGGGACAGACGACGGGAAGCAACAACAATCACAATCTTGCTAAGCAACCAATTACCTACTTTCAGTAAAGTAATGTCCCAATAACTTATCGATTTCTGCCGAATGCTTTCCTATTCACCCACAAATAAAATTATTACCTCATACAATACGCATCGAACATGTCACATCATCCATATAATGTAACAGTTGGATTTTTATTGCAACTGATTCATGCTTTATAATTAGTACTCTACATCATGTCCTTAAATAAATCATCGGTCTGTAGCCATTACAGGCTACATTCCAAAATCAGTTACAATATATGAAGCAAAAATAAACAAGGAACATGTTTGAATCATTATCTTGGCAAGCAAGTTGTGTCCATACCAACAGCATGATGAGAAATGACAAGTGAATACGCGGTTCAGTGAAAAAAGGTAGTATGCGGACGTGTACTCCATACGCTTATACTGCATTGTTCTTGGACAGCGGAACGAGTATGACGCTGGTGAGGTGACCTAAGTGTAGACAGATGTGGACGTCTACGGAACGCTCATAGGGGTAAGTCATCACGACCGAAATAAACTAGAAAATTGTTCTTTATTACGTTTACAATTAGCCCGCTACCATATCGTATCACATGCGGAAACCTTGCCAGCCTGCCACGCACCTGTGCGTCTATTAATATGTTGTCCAAAAATAAATGCACGAATAAGACTAGATTATCATTGTAAATTTAGTTTTGAAGAAGCGCATGCATTTATAGATTTCGTTGTGATAGATCGAATAGATCTATATTATCGGTTCGTTATGTGGTTTAATGTTATATGTTATGGTTATTTGTTTGCGTATAATTTGTAGAAATTAATAATTTCTACAAAATTATACTCGGACATTTCAACACATGAATTATCATCGGATTTTTACTGTGACAATACTAATATTACTAATAGTAGTATTGTCTAAATCAATTTGTGTGAGATTGACTCGTGATATTTATGTATTTATCATTATTTATTTAAGTAACAAATGTGTTTGTTATAGTTATACGGAACTCATATCTTACATATAAGATTTTTTGTATACAAAAGTTATCAATGTAGGAAACTGCTTATTGTATTTTTTTTAATGTAAATTCACGTTATTATAACCTTAGTTTTGATTTAATTAATTTTATGTAGTTTGACTGCTTTTTTATTGCTGTGCGTAAACAGTTGTATGTTGTTTATTGCACTTATTATGAGTCCAAGTTACTCAACTTTTCAAA
The DNA here is from genome assembly GCA_923062465.1 of Acleris sparsana. Lineage (NCBI taxonomy): Eukaryota > Metazoa > Arthropoda > Insecta > Lepidoptera > Tortricidae > Acleris > Acleris sparsana. The sequence goes on from OV281289.1 coordinate 14,578,089, forward strand.
CCTATATAAGACCTTCCCAGCTTAGTTTACTTAAAATATGATTGATGTGATGTTTTTAAGACGTGTGGTAGAAATTATCGCACAAATACATCTTTAGTAAATCAAAGGTCACATACGCAACGGTATGGTAAGACAGCATTCCGTATAAGGCAGTATATCTGTGCTCGACGGCCGTTGTTCGGACGCCCATGGCCGTGTAATCGTAATCAGTAATCAACCATATGTTTGCCTTAATTGCTCTTCTAGAAGTATAAATAATAAATAAATAAATATCAGGGGACAATCTCACACAAATTTACCTAAACCCGAACTAAGCTCTAGGCTTGTAGTACGGGTACTAGGCAACGATATCAAGATACTTAAGAGTACATACATACTTAAATACACTCAGGAGCAAAAATACCAGGTCAGAGTGCGTTTTTCATACAAACGAGACTATTTCGAGGCCTTGGTTCCTCGCCAGGGCTTGTTTTGAGTGAGTTTTAATGGTGGATACTGCGAGGTTCAATAGAGGAGGTCAAAAGTTCTTAAGATACCTAACTGATCGCACAACCAGTTAACACCACAGCGGGAGAGTTTGGGTCAGCACTTGGATTTCCTTAGATTTTATTGCCATTTTAGATGTTTTTCTGAACATGCACAATTCCGGTGTTAACCGCAGATTCATTCAGTTGGGTATCCTAGGCACTCTGGAAGTCCTGTATCGATGCTCGGGGTATTCATCATCAGATTTCACTAAAAGCATTCCCTGGCGAGGAACCAAGGCTTCGAAAAAGCCTCTTTAGTATGAAAAACGCACTCTGACCCGGTATTTTTGCTCCTGAGTGTATATAGAACTCAGGAAAAAATACTCGCGCTCATCACACAAATATCTGACCTTATTAGCTATTAGCTAGCTTTGTATGGAGGGCCTCTATTCAACACGTACAACCATATCGTGTTTGATCTGTAATCGTATTGTCACCGTTTTGATAGCTCTTATTTACTTGACAGTAATGGCGACTGACTTCAGAAGTTCAGGGGCCCGTTTCTCAAAAAGTATTAGTCTAATAATATTAGTGTTTTGTCTCATTTTGTAGTGTTATTTACGAGACAAAACACTAATATTATTAGACTAATACGGTTTGAGAAACGGGCCCCAGAACAATACCATAACAGATCAAAGACTAGTGACCCAGGGTCACTACCAACTAAGCTAACGCGTCGTCGAACCCATATGTGTCGTATGACTCATAAGTCATAACATACTTGCTAGAAATTATTCATTTTTTTACTGCGTCCCGCCCTATAAACCCTGTTCAGTAGTTTTTTGAAACCAAAAATAGTACTGTACGATTCATTGAACATTGACACCAATTCTCGACATTAATCGGGAGAGATCGGAAGTGCAAATTATACGAGACACATTGCTGCATATTCATAATATCATGTGTGCACGTAACAGTGTAAACCAGTAATGTAGATTACTTGCTACAATGTAATTTTTTTACAGTAGACCTATGACATAGAAGTGGCTTGATTTAATTATTACATCGCATTACTAAAAACATACATACATACATAAACTCGCGCCTTCATTCCCAAAGTGGGGTAGGCAGAGCTACAGAATTGCCAACAACTCTAAAAAACTGTAGATAATTCTGTAACCACATTTTGCACAATTAGGCTGAGATGTTTATTATCAGTGTATTAGTGACAGGTTGTAAGCCCATCGCCTAACAGTAATACAAGCCTATTCCCTTAGTCGCCTCTTACGAAATCCAAGGGAGGACAATGGAGTGGCACTATTCTAACCCGGCAACCACACGGGACAGACATTACTAAAAACACAAATATTCAATTACCTAGTAAATGTAAATTACAGATAATTTCATGCGAAGCAAATTCCTTTGATTTTAAAAGCTAAAGGCAATATTTTAAATGCTAAAGTTTGTGCATGTAAGTTTGTTACTCTTCAACGGCGGACGGATTTGGATGAAATTTGAAATTGAGATAGCTTATAACTCGGATTAACACATAAGCTTACTTTTTATCAATGAAAATTTAAAAGTTCCCGACAGAATAACAATAATCGAAATCTACGCGAACGAAGTCGCGGACAGAAGCTAGTATGTCATAAAAAGTTGATTATAGTATATTTTTATATTTAGAATATTAATATTTTTTTCTATTCTTAGGTTGTTTTTATATATTATATGTTAGTAAATTCTAGTATTTTATATACTCTATGTGAAAACACGAAACTTTACGATTAAAACCAAGGTATCCCGAGTGTCAAAGTGGAAATAATCGTCCTGTACTTAGGTTTTAGCTTAAAAGGAAACGCTTTAAACGAGGTGACAGAAAAGCGAAAATGTCGCCTGGTAACCTGTCGCAAGTCCGTAGTGTTTTCTTATGAATTATGAATATTCGGTCAAATGAAACAGTCGGAAACAAATATTCGGCCTGTGATCAGTGACTGGCCTGGGTTACGTTTTACTTACGTGTGTAGTCAATTGAGCGTAGTAAGTGCGCGGGATGGAAAGCGACGAGACGGCGGCGGCCCAACCTGAAAATGGGAGATTATGTATCTTTAGTAAAAAAAGAAATGGCTGAACCAAAACCTTACTAAAAACAACCTTTATGCAGTAGAGTTGACATCATTATGAATTACTCATTATCATTCTTGTCACTGTCATAATATTATTGCAAAGTAAAATCGAACTTGTTGTATCATGACGTGCAAATGAACTTATCATTCTTTAATGTTTTGACTTTTGCATATACCTTTCCATTCTAAGCATTACAAATCAATTATACCTACCTACGTGACTTATACGATATTGTATTTTCAGAAACTACTTTCAGCCCCTTCAGCCCTGTACTTATAGTAAAAGGGGTATCGAAAAAAAATGCTTGTTTACTTTTGTATTAGGTACAAGTTCCAAGTCTATGTCTAATTTAGTATTAACCACATTGCCACAAACAACGACGGAAAAGACAGGCAAATCTGAACATTTCATTGTATTCAATATTCTCCCCACCCACCCAAACCTTTGAAATCGAATACGCCGTCAGACACCGAATATGATTTCACAAGCATATCGTTTTTTCTAAAAAACTTACTGCTTCAGGAATGTTAAAGAACTTCTGAGAGCATCGCTATTTCGGTAACCAATTTTATCACACGCGACATTAATTTTATGGCAGTGAAACCGCTCCCGAAAAACGTCTTTCTTAAATTGAATTTTCCCTGGCAAGCTTTCAAACTTGTCCATATCTTGATCTTTCTTTGTTCGCTTTATCCCTCGCGGTAATTAGGTACCCGCCACAACTCGCCAATAAATTTAGCACCTAACGTTTATTTAAAAAAGTTAAAATACCGGCCAAGCGTGCATTGGGTTTTATTTTAAGAGAATTAAAATCATAGGTTACGGTTACGTAGACATGATGATTGATAAAACGTAACAGACGCCAGTGACTAGACCAGAAAATACCATCAGGCTTGTCGGTCCTTTCTTTACCTATACGTAGTTTAGATACCTACTTACTTCTGAACGACCCTGCATTGACGAATGACTACGAAAAAGAAAAGTCGTAAAAATTCAAAACCTATTTCGGTATGATGTAATCTTAATGTATACAGTATTTTTTGCGGGGTTGATAACCACCCGTTAAAATTTCTTGTCAAATGTTCACACTATTAATAATGCTACAATATATTTATTTATTTATTTATTTATTTATTTGAGGAGATCCAACAGCTATACTTAACAGAAATAGAATTATAATAAATTTAGAAAGCCAATTATAGGTTCTCGCAGATAGAACTAAATTAACAGTGATTATATTATGTTATTACTCCGAGTAATTTACCATTTGTTTACCATTTTTGTGTCATATAATTTGTAATGTGTTGTGCAAATAAGGTTGAATAAATAAATAAATAATGTATTAAAAACTTCAAATGTTGTGAATGTTTTTTCTTTCAAGAAACAGTATGTGACAGATACCTATAGAACCCTGAAATGGCACTGGAAATGAGTGCAAAACAAACCAATTAGCTTGAAATTTGTGGTGTCAGTGTTCCCTTTTAATTAAAGAAAGTAATCATGAATGCCTGGTTGAACGGCGGCTAAAGAACGATGCAAGGAGTGACAATATTGGTCACACGGATATCGCTAACTTACAATGAGTTGTGTGGTGAGTCTGTTTTCCATATTAGGTATATGGGACAATATCTCGCTAGGGGTCGGAAAAAAGATAAATCTATTTAAACTACTTATAGCTAGGTACTTAAGAATTATTTTACTGCAAATTATTTTACCATACCGACATATTCCATGATACTTATAACAACTATGTTAACGCTATAAGAAAAACCGTGTGATAGGCTTAAGTACATATTTTCATGTTTTTCAATTTTTAATTACTTCGTTTTAACCTTGCGTTGGACACAAAGCGCAGGTGTGACTGTGTTTGTGAATCTGATTCCAAATGTGTGTGTACATTAGTGAAAACTTCGTTGGCTAGTGAGCTACCCATTTTTGTCATAACTTTATGTACTATTGTATGCTGTTTGTTTTCCTTAATAAAGAAAAATAAAAATAAAATAAAATAAAAAGGCCATAGTCAAATATTTTATCGCTTCGACCAAAGTCGAATGTTAAAGCGATGCCGTAAACTAATAGTTTTTACTTCGTTAGGGTTACCCTTTTAAAACAATAAGGTTTTATGTATAATAAGTTCTGGTTTATGTACGCGTGTTACAGAAAACTCAAATAATCCAAAGCGAAGCGAGGACGGGTCGACAGTAAAGAAGAAAGAAAGTTTATTTGACTACATACATAAGTATATTAATCAAAACATTAACAACGCGACGTAGGCAAGGTTAAATAGGGTATGCTACAGTAGTACAGTGCAACAGTGTAATAATAGTTTTATTTCTCTCTCACTTGAATTTAACCAAACACAAAAGACTTCATAAAATCTCTCGCAATGTCTTACCTTATTCATAAACGCACGATAGCTAAAGTAGGTACAGTCAGCGTCAAAGATATGTTTACATTTTTGGACCTTATTTCAATGGAATAAGGTGAAAAAATGTAAACATATCGTTGACGTCAACTGTACCTATGCTTAAAATATGCGGCCTTTTCTGTAATTGTAACATTTTAATTTGCTAAAAAATTACAAAGAATAGTGCTGACAGGACCTTCTGCAAGGTTCGTCCGGGCCCTGGTCGCTACCACCTTCTTACCTACCGCCAAGCAGCAATGCTCGCATTACATCACCGATTTTTTTAACGCCCTACAAACAAAGCAAGGTAATAGTTGCGGTATTAACGTGTGTATCCGTGTGTCTGTCTGTGACATCGTAGCTCTCAAACGGATGGACCGATTTCAACGCTGTTTTGTTGATAGAAAGCTACATTACCTAGGTTTTATTAAAATTGGTTAGGCCATTTAAGTGCTATCATCTTTCAGACGGGATCACCATTATATAAAAAAACAGGGTCAATCTCACGCAAATTGACCTAGTCCCAAGGGTTACCTATCACAACTTCGAAAAATGTTTGACCGAATTTTGGTTCGACAAATACTTTTCGTCAATTATGGTTTGGGTTTTTTTACGTTTGGCCGAATGATCATTTCGAATAGTTTTATTTATTCATTACTTGTTTTGGTTTTTTAACGATTTGACAAATTATCTATACCTCATTACTGGTTTCGGCGTATCAACAGTTGTCCAATGTAATGCTTTGTCTATTTGTCTTTTTCCTATTTCTGATTTTACCTTAGTATCCTTTGCCCAATATTACGGCTCGGTTTATTCATAGTTTACCTAATTTTAAATCGACCATGTTATGTTTGATAAGTTTTGGTTTTGATGATTGTCTTGATCTTTGCATTGTCTGGATAAATTATACTTAAGCAAGTTTTTTGGGGCAGAAAAAAAATAACCTCAAAAGCCAAGGCGGGAGCAAAGCTCCCGCCTTGGCCTTCTAACCTAACCTATCTGAGTCGGTTCTGCCCTGACTCGTCTTGCTCGTTGCATTTTGTAGATAGTTGAAACTAATTACAAGCAAGATTTTTTGGCCGAAATGAATATTTGACGTAACGTAGCAAAATCTATATGTAACATTGATGAAGTGAAAAATGGGTTAAGAAACAAAATACAAAACGATCCACAGGCTAGTTGTAGCATTGGTGTAATGAAAAATGGGCTTTGAAATAAAATACGTAACAATACATAGGGTACGTGACTACAAGAAGAAAAGTTGCTTGGACTAACGAACCATTTACTTAAAGTCAAATGGTGAAATAAAAAAATGACGAATCGTGCCATCGGAGAAACGATAAAAAACGAAATGTTTTCGGTCAAATGAAATTCGGTCAAAAACTTTTCGAGGTTGCGATAGGTTACCAGTCCCAAGCTAAGCTCTAGACTTGTACTATGGATACTATAGGAAACGATAAACTTATATTAACCTTATGGTTATTTGAACCCAGAACCGCTAGCTTCGTAGGCAGAGTCACTACCAACTAGGCTACCGTGTCGTCGAGGGTTTATATCTTTTAAATAGTAATAAATAGTTATTATACGCAAACAAACAAACAATGCCTAGACATGCAAGAGATAACAATCGATTACGCTTTTATAACGCATGTTATGAATTCGGGATTGAATAACATTCAGGTGTTTACGAGTCCCGCAGGTGTGGTGGATCTGTTCATGGCGCTGCGCGTGGGCAGGGGCTAAAATAACATGGAAACGGCGACGCAAGCCGGTTAGTCAGCGGACTCTTCGCTGGCCGGCATTACTCACTCGCCACGCCGTGGGCAGTCTCACTCCCACGCCGTATCAAAATTTCATACACTACTTTTAGATGTACGCACCTTTTAGTAACGGTGACTGCGGGACTGGATGTCAGTCTGTAGGGACTAGGGATAGACAAGATGACGTGTATTTAGCGAAAGTGAATAGTGTAGAATGTTACGGAATTCAGGACCATATTCATAAATTGATGTCGACTGATTTACCCTTACTACCCATTTTTAGGGTTACCCTATCTAAAAAAGATGCCATCGGTGCCCTATTACTATAAAGTTCCGCGATCTGTCCGTCTGTCACATTTATTATACACATGATCAGTTGATCACGTAACCTATTAAAACGTTACAAACTTTAGGCGAACGCACGGCAGCTTACGCTACGCTGGTCTCTCTTTGCCGCCCAATAAGGTAGGTAAGAAGCTACGGCTGTAGGCCCAAATATTTCCTTACTTACCTATAACCAGGCTAGGTAGGTACTAGGTAGGTAGGTTGTAGGCTGTTTTGATTTCTGAAGTCAGTCTGTTAGCAGAATGCGACGTCTTCAGATAGGTGACAGCATGTTGATCAAAATTACACTACGGATTATATTTTACCTAAGTGAACAATAAGGCATGCACTATAAACTTGCATGATATTATATTTCTGGTCAAAACAAAGCTAAAATAAATCAAACTCGAACGCAACGACGTACCTAACGTTCATATTTCTTAAATAAATAACAAGATGAAAGGAACATGTGAGCACTTGCTCTCATCATCTTTATTTTTGTTATTTCATGCATGAGCAATGACATCATTTAACAATTTCTATAAAATAAAATAAGCAGTTAACAACATTAATTAATGACTGACATTTTAACAAAGCTAAAAATATGGTTAAAATTTCGTGAACAGCACTGATTCTTGTTTAATGGGTTGCCAGAGAAAATTTACACATGTAGATAAAACAAGTAGTTTTTTTTTTAAAGAAATCAACCTAGTCATGTCTTCAAGCATATTAAGAACGTGATCTCCATTTTGTATTTAGAAGATTAATTTGAAAAACATCACTCACAGGTAGTTATTTTACAACGATAATGTCCAAAAATAACTTATCCCGAGGGCAACCGAGGTAAAAATATACGATCTTCATGCTGGAACCAACCGCAACCTCACGCTCGACACATCACTTCCATAGACAATTTATTGGCCCAGTTTCATATTTTAGGAACTAATGGAGATCGGATGACGTGACTACACTTTAAGTATACTAAATTCAAATGTAGATTTTTCACTTGTAACTAACATCAAGTCTCTAGTTCTTTAGTTCATACCTACTATCTATCGAATGTGTAAACAGACTGCCATGGATTGCTGAGGAATGCAAACGGAAGTTGCTATGCACGACTATAGACTATGGAGTGAATGCCGAGCTGCAACCGGAGAGTATATTGGTTTGTCCTAAATGATTAAAATAGAACGTTAACAATTTGATTTCCTGGTTTAGGTATTTTGAATGCGACGGTGTCGCAACCCGCCGCTGTCATAACATCTGTTTTAATCAGTTTGATGGTTCTCTGGTTTTAGAATTTGGGCAGACGCTTTGGTAGACGCCATTTCATTTACTATAAACTTTTATTTAACGCTCTACGTTGGTTTGATTGACAGAGTGTTCAGTTCAAATTTTGAACATTTCCTCGTTATTGGAATGCTGAGGAATGCATATTAAGTAAGCCGTACGTCTGTCTAAGAACTGATTTTGGATGTCGATAGAGTCGGACAACATGAACGCTGAACATAACGTGGACGTACCATCCACCTATCGTGATACACAGATGATGGCTGCAAAAAAGTACAGTCAGCAACAAAAGATCGAAACTTACAACTAACAAACGAATCAACTTAATAAAATTAGGTTTTCTACATTATATTTATCAAACATTAGCGTTTAAAGCACCTCGTTGTCAGTTTCAATATTAATTGTTACATTTATTTCGTTTCTTCGTATAAACTATGAGGTAAGATGCCGATACTATGTTAAAAATACCATTCTGCAAATACTAGCTCTTGGAAACCCCCACTCGATTATTTTTAGTTCGATTACTCGACTCGTAATCGAAACTTTCCGTTGTTAATCCCTCACTCAATGAATCTTGAGAGTAATTAGTTAAGTATGTGATTGTTTCATTAGTCATACTTTTTTCTAGTACATTTTATGATTTAAATAAAAACATTTCTTGCAAAATGAATTCCTGTGTCTTATTAATATTATTATAATGGACTAGTGTGTGCCTCCGGCTTCTTTCGCATAGAACTTGTTACAAGTTATTCACACGGGACCTTTAAAATTTTCCCTGGACAAAAATGTAACCTGTTGTCTCTAGTCCAAGATATGGATGTATATCCTTTGAGGTTAGGGAAACATCAGATCCTCACAGTATTTGAATTTATATCTCGCAGCGACCACCTTAGTTCCAAAGTCAATTTGACATTCTACAGCAATAAGGTTGAGTTTTCTGTCAATTATAAAAGGCTTGGCATCTGTAATGACAATGACATTTTCAAGCAGATTTTGTTTATTTTGTAGCACATTAACTCCCGTGACCGTGCAGGCTACAGGCCCTGAAGTCTTTAGACATTTGCAATAATAAGACTGCAAATGCGTTGTCCCTTTCCCTCAACCTAAGCTGAATTGCTTTAGTATGTCATAGTAAGATGTTAATCCCTGCTCTTTTAAAACAACCTTCAGTTTTATACTCATACGCTCTCGTGCTAATCTAACTACATTGCTCTGTAGGTAAGGAATAAGTTAAAATAATAGTAACATTGAACGTGTTAATATAATTAATACTTTATTATTGACGACGCGCTGGCCTAGTTGGTAGTGACCCTGCCTACGAAGCTAGCGGTCCTGGGTTCAAATCCCGGTAAGGGCAGATGTTTGTGTGATGAGCGCAAATATTTGTTCCTGAGTCATGGATGTTTTCTATGTATTTAAGTATATATTTCTCTATATAAGTATTTATATCATTGTCTAGTACCCATAGTACAAGCCTAGAGCTTAGTTTGGGACTAGGTCAATTGGTGTGACATTGTCCCCTGATATTTATTTATTTATTTATTTATTCATTATATACAGTTATTTCAATTACGTTTGTCTCAATACCGGTGGAAGCGGGATGACAGCAAAACAACTGTAAGAAAGCGGGTTTCCTGCGCGCAGACCGACGCGGGCGCATGTGCGAGTTATTTTCGAGATGACGACACCGCGCGGCTGGAATATCTTGAACACCAGCTACTCCCACAGACCACCCAGATAACAGGTGCGTTATTACGATCACTTCCCCGATATTTCGAAGCTTTACACTTTTTGTCACTAGCGGGTAGGACTTGTTCAAAGTTATTCAAACTGAAACTGTCATTGTTTCCGAAACAAATATCATTCTATGTGCTTTAATACATTGCGTGGACTATCTGTGGGCCGAATTTCAAAACATCCAAATTTCCATAGTAATAGTACAAATGGTTAGTATGAATACCTATGAAGTTTCTCATTCAATCACGCATAAACCGCTGAACGGATTTGGATGACATATTGTTTTTTTATGTCGGATGCCTATATTTAAAAACAAACAATTTTAATTGACCTAGTATCAAACTAAGTGCCGAAACTAACTAACCGAGGGTAAAGATGTAAAAGGGTTCAACGTGGACGGTTATATGTATAATAATTTAAAAAAAAAATATTCTACTTTGCGGTGATCTTTAAGTATCATTTAAAATACCGGTGACTTATCATTACGATAGTTTATGCACTCATTTTGAGACTCATCTACAGTCTCGTGGCGGCACCTATGTAACTGTTCTTCAACTGACCTAATTAATTCTACCACCTATTTTTTTCAGGAAGTGCAACGAGTGAAACGAAAGACTAAAAATGGAGCTGAAATTATTACAAATAAGGAGAATCTCTTGTATAAAGTATTGTTGACCTATTGCCCGTTTAGAGCATTGGAACAAATTAAATATTGCTTGAGGTGTAGAGGTTATTGCATTAATTTCCTGACATTGTATCGTATTGTTTTTATATCGGCCGCCATTACTGTCAAGTAATACGAGTAAGAGTTATCATAACGTTGAAAATACGATTACTGTACTGACTGACTGTACATATGTATGATTTGAAGCTAAGAAGTTTCACGTGAAGACGGAACAAAAAAACGTACTTACATGATAAAAAAAAGATAAAAGATGTTTATTCAGTAATTCAGTTAAGCACGGGCACTTTTACACGTCAAAGTCTACCAGCGCTTCGCAAGAGACCACTGCTGAGAAGAAACGCCGCAAGAAACTCAACAGTCAGTCGTTTTTTTTTTAATACTACTTATGATATTATACAATTATAAAGCTTAACCTAGCATGATATAAAACAATGAATTTAACATAAAATAAAAATAAAAATAAAAATCATTCAAGCGTAGCTTGAGCATGTACATTAATAAATAATACTAGATTAGGATAAAGATTTGTATTTGTGTAATCTCCCCTTTTGTATACATAAGTGTTAGTTAACATACATACCAAAATAACAATTTATTATTAGGCGATGATCAAAATTGGCTTAATGACTTTGGAAACTACTGCGCCGAGTTTACGAGTAATTTACTGGGTACTAGACGTGTTCGTTTACATTTTACGTAACACTTTTTACAATCCTGCAGCCAGTATAACTCAACGGACTCATAAATTCTCCAAGAATATGTAATGTACTCGTTTACATCATGGCTAAGTAAGTTAGTATACCCAAACCACAAATCAGGAAACAATTTGTTACTATACCTCATAAATTAATAAATTTTGTATGTCTTTCTTTGTGCGTGCCAAAGCACGATTTTTCAAATATAAATCCCTTTTAAAATTAGAACCCGGAAATAGCGTTGGATTAAGGACTTCAGGGCCCGTATTATGGTCGCCTTTAAGCAGTGGATAATGTGGATATAGCTTCTATCACTCTCACACTACCCTACTGGTTAGAAAGTGACGTATATATATTTCATCCACATCGATTAACACGACCATAATAAGCCCGCAGGGAATCTAAAAGCGAAAAATCTTTAACATCGCGCGGTATTATCATCACCATTCAACACGAATAGTTTTTGTTTTTTTATTATAATCTTATAAATTGACCAGTCCCAAACTAAGCTCTAGGCTTGTACTTTGGTTACCTACTAGACATATATGTATAATAATATATATATAGATATATATATATATAAATCGGGGACGTATTAAGAAAGGGCCAGGTCAGGAGTACCCTAAACCGAGACGCACGTGTATGGAGGAAGCGAAGGAAGTTTGTCTGGATCGTAGCTAGTGGGAGGGAGTGGTCCGTGCCTATCCCTACGGGAATGAGACGTGATATACCTATCCAAGACTCAGAAACAAAGAGTGGCACCTACTCGTAAATAATGAATAGCTGGTTCTGAGGTTACTATCTACTAAGTTATAAACTAGGCTAACCGCGGCATCAGATAAGACCCTAACTTTTGTTTGTCTCTTTGTGCGTGCAGAAGCAGGGTGTTCAAATCCAAATCCCTGAAGATAAAATAAAATACCGCTACCTGTAATATATCTTAAAATCGTGCAGTATCACGTATTATCGACAAGAATAGAATTTTGTCGAACAGTAGCAGAGCTATTGAATTACGGCCGAATAGAGGCCGCGGCAGGATTATGCAAGCAAAAATGTCCTTAGCGATTTGAAGGTGAAATTAAATATGTCATCAAAACAATCGCAGGGTCGTATTAAAAATGGTTTGGTTTTATAGTTGTTTACTTTTATATTTTTAAGTTTTGAAGATCACGCATGCCAAATATTTCTCTAATTTGACTTGGCTAACAACACACTTGCTATTCGCCGACCTACGCGACAGAAAGATTTATACATTCTCTGAGAAAAATTGTCAATCAATGAATACACGAATTACATAGAAATAAATTGGTTAAGGATAAACTTTTTGCAATTATGCAAACAATATGTTTATGTTTTAAAAATAAATATACGGGATGGATTAAACAGATAGCAATCTGCCAGCTTCTATTATATAAACAATAGCGGACGCCCGCGACTTCGTACGCGTAGAATTAGTTTCCCAGTACCTACTCCCCTTTTTTTTCCCGTTGGGGGACGATTTTCGGATAATCTTTTCTTAGTGCTCACTTAAGTACATCATAAAAGGAACACCTGTACCAAATTTCAAGTTTCTAGGAACAGTAGTTTCGGCTGTGCGTTGATATGTCAGTCAGTCAGTTTCTCCTTTTATATATTTAAGATATGAAACTGTGTTGTCCTAACAAAAACCGATACGTCACGTCGACTAATAGACTGGAAGAGATACCAAATTCGTGTCATCCATCAGGGACAACAACTTATCCTTTACAGCTGAAAGATGTATTCAATGTTCATAGGGACCATGTTCATACTTGGAAAGCGGAATGCCGACTGAGCGTCGCTGCAGAATCCGGAATGCGCATGCGCATTATTATCGCAGTGCGCGTGTGGCCATACAACTCCCTATGCTGTAATTTGATTATAACGATAATCGCGTCACGAGCAATTGTGGCAAAATGTATCAACCATAATTTTAAAACTGCGCGCTAAGCTGCGATTTTTTTTCTCATATATATATATACGTGCAATGACGTAAAAACCCATACGTTTCATTTCGGCGACAGAATTATCGCAATTATAAAAATCGTGTTGCGCGCTGGGCCTTAAGGCCACGTCAAGAGTGAAGCCTAGCTTTAGCGCCAAATCTGGTTTTAAGACTGTCCTCGCCTAGTGGCGACACCTGGCGGATACAGCGCGAAAGATCCCCCGCCCCTCTACACGTCTAAGCTTACACACACGCAAAATAACCACTACATGAGGACCATCGATTTTAATTATTATGTTCAACTTTTTTCTACAATAAACACTTTGTAAAATGAAAGAATCGACTTCACTCAATTGGACACCCTGAAATCCAAAGAATCCTATACAAGAAATTTGGTCCTTCGAACCGGACATTTGTCATGCATTAGACATTTCTCATTAAGCTCAAAACTGGACCTTATCCTTTACTTTTTATCCAAACGTTTGTCCTGTAAACATCATTCTTCCTAAACTTTTTTTTCCACTATTAGAATTAGTAAAAAATAGTATTTGTACATTATAAGGCCAAGGCTAGTTAAAGATGTCGTCCGTTTTATTCGTGTAACTACAAATCTCACGCTAGATTGTATACGATTTTAACAAACTGCAAATGATATATTACAATGAAGGCGGATCATTTATATTTATAACAATCATAAGTCTGTTATTTGTTGGGCAATAATGTCCGTCACTCAAGCCATTGGAATATGATTTAATTTGAAACGAGTGCTTCAAACCGTCGTCGAGAGTTTACTACTGGTGCTCTGAAATAGTGCGTTATATAATAGAGATTTTATGGAAATTCCGATTGATAGTCTTAGTTTCATGACTTGGGTGCCCAAGCAAGGTATCTACGTCTATGAATTACTTTAAATGTTCACGAGTATAACGGGTGGGTTTTAATTCAGAAGTCTTTTGAATCGGATAGGAAAAGTTTTGTATGAGCATTAAACCAAAATATTAAGATGAAAACCGACCACTAACCTTTCAACACAGATATTTAACTAGTAATCCTAATTTTTACACCTAATAAACCTTGGCCTTTTTAACATTGGATAATATAATACTCTTAAGGTGACAAATAACGTGCTATAATATTAATTAAGGTCGAAACCTAAAAGAATTTGGCTGCAAAACGTACCGACGCCCGCGCAGCGGCCGTCGCTCCACTACCATGGCTATAATTAGCACTCTGCAATTAGTTATCTACATCGACGTCTTCTAAGAAAATGAGAAACTACAGGAAACACCGACAAAACAAGCTAGTCATGCATACATTCGTTAAGAGTATTAATATCGATATTATTGTCGAATGTCGTGACTTTGTAACTACGATTACAATTCGCAGAGCCAACAAACCAGAATAAAATAAGAAATTGGTGATCACCCAAGTCAAGAAAATGTATTAAAAGTACCTTTCCGTTAGGTGTTAAATGAAAAATAATTAAAACTAAAATAAGATTGAGTCACTTACCGTAGCGCCAGTCGATAATTGATTAAATATCTATAAAAAAAATGGACCTACCATCGTATTTGTTGCTTGTTGCTCCATCTGTCATTAAGGGCGAAAAACAGGCCCTTTTATTACAGCTCCATCTTACGGATGCAGGAAGAATTAAACAAAGCTGAATATATATTCGCGCCATCTGGCTGAATTTAGCTGAGCTAGCTCAGCTAGGCGACGTGCGAGAGGCTCCGTGGCTAATATCCGATTGAATCTGGCGTGTAGCCTCCGCCGCGTGACTATTAATACAAGG
This sequence comes from Acleris sparsana, assembly GCA_923062465.1. Lineage (NCBI taxonomy): Eukaryota > Metazoa > Arthropoda > Insecta > Lepidoptera > Tortricidae > Acleris > Acleris sparsana. Next base: position 14,593,336 of record OV281289.1, read on the forward strand.
CTAAGGTTTAGACGGCATCTGAAGGCTATTTGCGGAATGAGAGCGTTCGCCAAACCTAGTAACGTCGGCGGCAGGAGCGACGGCTGGTGGCTATTTTGAGCATTTTATGGAAGCCGCCACGTTTAGGGTTACACCCAAAAGATGGCGGGTGCATCTCCCTCGGAGCAAATTGCGTGCACCCCTTTGTATGCTCAGACACGGATCCGTGTATATTTTTCATACAGATTTATGAAAAAAAATTATCTAATAAAATATAATTCAAAAGACTCGATTCTGATTTTTAGTAAACACATCGTTTGAGTACACGAGGTTTGTTCGTTAAAGTATTCTTAGAACATTAAAAAATCCTTCTTATCTGATTTATTGCTAAATTTACAGGGTACCTACATTTTCAATAACTTAAACAAAAATCAACTTTCAAAAACTAGACTACTTTTGCAGAATATTTTCACTACAATACATTATCGTATGGTTCTGAAAAATAGGGTATTGCCTGACCACGAGTACCTAGGTGGTTAGCAGGGCAAACCCCGTTTCCGCCGATTCGAAGCATCCAGATAATGCTTTTATCAAACAATATAAAGTAGATAATAATAATAAATCAAGATAATATATTTGTAAAAAAGATTTCATCAAACTATTTAAGAATATTATAAACCTTTTTTTGAAGTCGTTTAAAATGTAATCAGGATATTTTTAAAGAGGAGATTTGTATTGGCTGTATGGGATTTTTCCTCAGGTTTTTTCAATTTTGTTTGCAAATGACAGCATCAGCTCAGCTGAAGAACTTCTAAAGATAAAAAAGATAAAAGAAATTTATTCAGTAAGTAGGCCGCACGGGCACTTTTACACGTCAAGATACTACCAGCGCTTCCCAAGAGGAGACCACTGCTGAGAAGAAACGCCGCAAGAAACTCAGCAGTCAGTCATTTTTTAAACTTATTACATATTTCATATTACAATGGTATGTACAACTTAATCTAGCATTATATAAAGCTACAAGTATTAAATTAAATATAATATCAAATAACAGTAGTTCAGCAGGAAAACATGCCAAAAATCTTACTCAACTTCAACTGCTGGAAATAGGTATTTCTTCTTTGTTCCATGTTTTTTTTTTAATTTCCGTCCGTTACGAGTAAGTACCTAGGTTCAGTTTAGGATTTTGTAGTGCATATATACAGAATGCCAAAGGAGTTATTAGTTCCGTATACAAGTTGAGTACTGCATGGCCTATAGTAAGGTGTAACATACATACATACATCATCAGCTCTCTGTTTACTAAAGTAAGATTCGAAGTATGGTCATCATCATCACGTCACCCGAAAGACGTCCGCTGCTGGACATAGGCGTCCCCCAAAGTATGGTAGGTATGTTTTAATGGGCAAATATTTTTGTGATGAGCGCGAGTGTTTGATCCTGTATCTCGGAGATTCTCTTTGTATTCAAATATGTGAATGGCTATGACTAGGGCATGCTCCCGGGAATTCCCGGTCCTAAAAGAACCGGGAAATCCCGGGAATTGTCATTGCAACTGGTACCGCTACTGGCGAAGAAAATCCCGGTTCTTTGGTTTCTTCGGTACTGAGTTTGTGACTAGACTAATTGTCATTTTTTCAATTGGAAAATAGATGCGGTCCGGGTGACGCTTTCACCCGGCCGATTCGCACAAGCTCGGTTTTATTCGGATGCGAAAGTCTTATAAAAATGTTAATTATGCGTGTTTTTTTTTGGCGCCTATTGACATTTGTTGATTGGTTTTCTCATTTTATTCATTTGTTTTGTCCTTTGTTGATTATCCTGGATTAAATACTTAATAATTATCACTTAACTGGTTTTTTATCTAACAAATTCACCATTAACAAAAAAAAATACAAATAATTTACTCAACACCGAAAAATACCGAAATCCCGGGATTTCCCGGTTCTGACTCAGTACCGGAAATCTTAGTCCCGGTTCTGGAAATGGTACCGGTACCGCATGCCCTAGCTATGATTCTACCTAAACATACTTGTTGTCTAGTACCCACAGTTCCAGCCTAGAGCTAGGTTTGACTAGTTCAATTTGTCTGAGATTGTACTCTCACCACACTTAATGTACAGGTCGCAAATTAAACACTTTTTGTTGGCATACCTAGAGTACGACCAGCGAGTTTTTTACCTATGAAGCAAGCTTTTACATGAAGAGTTCCACTCGCTATGCATTTCATTTTATGTTACCAGCTATACTCCGTTTATATAGAGGAACTTTAAAAAATGTAAACAAAATAACCACGTGACATAGTTCAACAGCCAATAGAAGCAGAACACTGATACGTCAGAGTGCTAAAAACTGTTTTGATTGGCGGCTTTACACTTTTTGAAGCACCTGTAACAAAAACAGTAATTATAGTGATGTTTTGAATTTGGCGCCTTTTTTTGTGTCACCAATCTTTCGTCGGACTCTACTTTGCTTAATTCTATTTTTACTGATGTCAAGTTTGGAAATAAATTAATTTATGTTAAGTAATTATTACCAAACCTGTTTTTTCAGTAGTTGATATTGTTTACTAATTAATGTTTCTAAATAACTTTTTCGTCTATGGAAAAACAAGATTTCAACAGCCTTTCTACGGACTACTATACAATATATAATAATTCGGTACTACCTATTTTGATGTCATTCTAAATTCGTTATTGATACCGTTTTTAGGGTTCCGTAGTCAAACTAGGAATCCTTATAGTTTCGCCGGGGTCCGTTCGTTTGACCAAAAGTACGTTTGACAAACGTATCATTTTGCAAACTTTCATTTCGCAAAAACGTGTTTGTGCTTACACCATTACATGTTGCATAGGTTAAATGAGCTTATTAAATAAATTACGTTAGGTTACAATATCGACCACAAAAAACTTAAAAATAATACGGCGTGAAGTATCTCTCTTTGTGAAACGAAATTTTGTAAAATGATACGTTTGTCAAATGATGATTTGGTCAAACATTAGTGAACCAGTTTTGCCATGTCCGTCCATCCGTCCGTCCGCAGCCTAAGAGCCTCAGAGCCTCAGAGACTCTTAGTACGTAGAAACTTGTAATTTGGCATAAATGGGTGAATATTTGGGCGTTTCAACCGCCGTCATTGTTGTCATCAATATATTGACGAAAACAATGATAATTACCTGCAACTTTTGATGTCAAAGTCAACGGACCCGGGGGTAGTATTAATTCCATTTAAAATCATAAGACAATTAAAAAGTTTATCTTGAATAATATGCGAAGACAATAATGACGGCGGTTAAAACGCCGAATATTCACCCAAATATACATATTAGTCACGCCAAGAAAGTGTTTCTTTTTTGTGTACTTCCCCTGCTATAGACTGGCCAAAACTTGCCAGTCTATAAAAAGTGGTTTTGAGCTTTCCTGTGCTCCTGGTTGCTTTTGGCTTATCAATGTTCGTTGGGAAATTATGTAGATTCTTCCTAACAAAGATGATTATTTCAAATACATATAGCGACAGACAGACAGACAGACCCTGCTTAAGGTCATACCACCTCTAAAACCGCCACGTTAGAACCTTCCTTTCCTATCTTTTTCCTATAACCTATCCTTTTCATATTTGAGTCTGTCGTTCAAGATCATTAAGTATATTTATTACCACCATTGCTTATTACCTAGGCTTCATTGTAAATAGCATTTCTTGCATGAACTTTGGAAAAGATTTTCTGAACAAATGACATTCAATTTAAAACAGGAACCCGTAATTACAATCTTGAGTTTCTATATTAAAATATTTATAGATATATTCGTACCGACGCGTGTTAAATATCTTGGAAAACCTTACCAGACAAACTTTTATTATTTATCAGTTAAACCAGATAACTTAGAAGGGAAATGGTATCAATAATGCATTCATTACATTATAAGAATACTATTATCCTTAATGAAATAGTCGTATGTAGTCGTAATGAAATAGTACATTGTTGCCTAGGCGCGGAAAGTAAGGGTTTTCCTGACGAGGTGGTTAGCAGGCCGAGCAATAGCGAGTCCTGCTAAAATACGAGTCAGGAAATCCTCGTTTCCGCCGAGGCATACATACCTAATGCTTTTCTCAAACATGTGAGGAAATAATAAAAATACATTTTTAAAAAGCAAGTAATTTAATTATGCAGAATGAACGAATGTTACCGACTGTCAATTGTTTTTAAATACTAACCATAGAAATTGGAATGCAAATTCAAAAAGAAACACACGCACTGTGCTAAAAAAGCGAGCAGTTACCTTGGCTGTTTGGAATTTTTGTCTTGGTCCTTTTGATTTTGTATGCAAATTGACAGCATTTTTAAGAAAAATATAGACATAGACGGAAAGTGTTTTCATATGGTTTTTTTACTCCTAGGAGTAAAATGAGGCTCTTTCCGTCCTTGTCTTTCAATCGGAAATAGTAGATTGTGTCACAAGGGAGCAAAATGACATATTTAAGGCGAGGGCGTACATTGAATCCTGAACGAAGCGAAGGATTCTACAATTGAATCCCGAGCGTAGCGAAGGATTCTAAAATAGAATCCTGAGCGTAGTGAGGGATTCAAGTGTTAACGCCCAAGGTGGAAATAATTTTGCTACCGTGTAACACATACTGCTTTTCACATCACCTATGAGGAAAATAAAAGATCTTAGTGATGAAACAAATTTAATTATTCACACATTCTAGAAATGCTGAAATTATCAAATTTAACAACAGGAAATTATCGCACTTAACAACAATTATCAAATTTGGCAACAAAATGTCCTTGAACAGAAAAGTGCCACTTTGATCCCTCCTAGCAGGGAAGGAAAGTCCCCTTTCCGGGTAGGTGATATGAAAACCGTTTTTCCGAGCATGTTTGAGAAAAGAAATAACCATAACAAATGACCTTACACATGACATCCTCTGTAGTCAAACTAAATCGTTAACCTTTTGTGCTGTTAAGCTGTCTAACTTGTACTCATAAGGTAAAATATTAGAGAAATATAATACGTTTAATATACAAGCACAAAAAAAAAGTCTTAAAGAAAAATACGTGCGACACATTTTTTAAATCCTCGAGTGATTTCAAACTCATCATACATTGTGAAAAATAGGTCTACCCCACCTACGAACTTTAAAAATATTCAAACTAATTACCTAGCAAAGTTAAGCAGGCGCAGGTCGAAACTAAATGGGTGACCGCTTAGAAACATGGAGTTGATGATATTTTGTTATTATAGGAGCTTTACAGTGAGTTTTTCACGTTGGTTAACAACAAGCCGTATTTTTTATTTAATTAAATTTATCATGGTTGGTAATTATTCGCCGTTTAGAAAATATACCTGTTGTACAAAAAAAACATTACACTCCTTTTTGGCCAGTCGTATAAAAAGGCAATATGTTTAGCTCTCTTGTATGGCGGAGCCCCTTAATGTGTTTTTCTTTCAATATTTTTTTTTTATAAAGATATCCTCCACAGTACACATATTTAGTGAATTTTTTTACCGGCTATTTTCAAAAACATATTTGCGAATGTTGTTGGTGTTTGTGGCTAGAAACTAAAAAGCAGAATCTGGGTGTAAAAATGAGTCAAAGTTTTTCTGTCAAACGCTAAGCACCTACTTAACTTCCCACTGAACTCGCATATTTCCCTTTAACATCTCTCCGTACTCATAGGTACCTCTGATTGCAAAGGCAGCACCAGAACGAAACAGTAACAAACTTCCATAAGGGTCATAGTAATAAATAAAGCTTTACTAATAATTACGTTATATAAACTTACTATTTTTTTAGCAGAAAAGGGTACGACTTTTGAAATGAGTAAAACGGTATTAAGAGTTCTTATTTTTTTTATTACAAAATAAATATTAAAATGGAAATATATAACTAATAATACAAAGGTAGGTACTTATTCTAAACACTTAACATTGAAGTGCATGCGAATTTTTTTTGCTCTACTGGAACGAATAGGTGCACAGTAATCGTAACTAATATGCATGAAGGTTCAGTTCAAGACAAAAACCTTCCAACGATCACTAGAATTTTAAGGGCTTACACACTCACAATAGCGTCCGAGAATACACTTATCTTTGTACGAAATAGGCTTATAAATAATATCACTTGGTCCTATGGGGTTCGGCGCTCACTTGCCGAGCAGGATCTTGCGGCCAGCGCCCATGTTGGAGCCCGCCTGGGTGGCACCCTTGTTGGAGCCCGCCTGAAGACCGATCATGGTCTGACCCGCCTTCAGCACCTCATCGGAGAAGTCGCGCTTGCATTCCTCAGAGGGCTTGGGTCCCAGGTAAGGGCCGTTCCACTCGGGGTGCCTGTAGGTCTGCGAAAACAAAGACGATCATGTTCAAATGCAACTAAATATAACTCACAATGAGGCCAAGAGTTTAAATTAGTTTCGCAAGAGTTAAACAATCCCCACTCGGCGTCCACGCAAACACGTGACCTTGGGTATTTATGAAACCTGAGGTAATGTTTCACGAAAATCGTAAATCTTAAAAATGGCAGTGATCCAACTCCTCGGACCTAGCTTACGGTAAACACTCTGTAAACGAGCAATTTCTTTCAGTACGATACGGATTTCTATTTCTGTCCGTACTTGTTTATGAAATTATAGAATCGCAAGTAGTAAACTTAAATGTTTACAAAGTCGTAAACTGGGAACTGCGTAGGTTACAAATGTAATCCTGGAGTTAATGATGTTGATTTGAGTGAGTTTAAATATAACCGCGAAGGTACTCATAGTAATGGACTCAGTGAAGAGGCATCGAAGACTACTGTTAGTATTTCGAGTGGTGCTCACCTCGCGGCCGAGGGCGAACAGAGTGCTGACGACCTGTGCGATGTCTTTCTTCTCCCAAAGGTCGACGGTCTGGAACACATCAATGTCGGTGACGCCGTACGCCTTGATGGCCGCCTGGAAGCTAAATAATTAACAATAATTAGTAAATTATAAACGTAATTTAACAAAGATAAATGTGCACCGCGTACTGGCTCACGAAAATTAGGGCGTCTCTGGTTATATTTGTTCCATAAAGGTAAACAAAAAACTCAGTGGTCGCGTAGTGAAATAACGTTAACCTTGGCTCATTTTTTTAAATTTTAACTAGATTTGTTTTCTTCTTTAAGTGCTTTTGGAAAACGTACAAAGGTCAAAGCATATAACCAAACATATAAGTATATTTAAGTACTTATACTTATGTTTAAGTAAGTACTAAAATTAATTAAGTTTTTTTTTTTACTTTAATTACTTACTAAATTTAGCAAGTAGATATTTTAGCATTGATTATAATACTACCCTACATTTTACGATCTCCATTAAATGTATAAAAATGCGTTATTCAGAAATATTAACACCTGTTAGTGATCGGGGTTTAATTGCATCGGTACTTACTTGGTAATGTTTTCCATCATCTTGAACTGTCCGCCGGAGGTGTTTATCTTGGCGACGGAGCCGGGCTTCAGCTTGTTGATGAGCTGGCACAGGACAGTTCCGTCCTTGAGAACGTCCTCAAACTGCTCGCCGGGGGGGAACTTGGCTCCCAGGACGACCTCCATCCAATCCTGGCATTCCTTCTCGCGAGCGGGGTCGCGCTTGGAAGCGAGCTGTATGCAAAACAAAATTGGAATTCACATTTCTGTTTAATTGGGTTAGCGATAACATTGCCAAATATGGAGGTTTAGTCCAAATATTACAATTGATTTTATCTTAGCGGTTAAGAGAAAAAACTAAAACTCTTCCAATAATAATAAAATTAATATTCTTCCATATTTATAACTACAAATGGTACAATGAAATAGTGTAAAAAAAATCGTAAGATTTTTCAAGATTTTGTATTAGAATAAAGTTAAAACTGGAGGTGTCATTTGCTGGTGATTATGAGTCTTGTGAATTAACAATGAGATGCTGACCTTGGCGCGGACTTGGCGTTCCAGAGACATGTTGTGTGGTTGTGTGTGTGTGTGCTGGGAGGTGGCGAGCCGCTGGCGATCACTGCTAAACTGAACTCCTGAAAGCCGAGTCCACGTATTTATAGCGCGCGCGGAGGCTACGTTCCTTCTGGAAAACTCACGCGCAGCCCAATCGAACGAAATAACTTCTGACTCAACAACCTTATTGGAAGTAACACGAAATTTTCTTACAGTGTCTCATTTAACTGGTATTTAAAAACACAGTTATTTATCTCTGACTTTATTTAGTCTACATTTATATTTTAAGTTTTGTTTAAAGTTTATCGAATGTTACAGTTGCTACTAACACGAATACCGATTGGTCGATTACCCACAAACACATTGGTGCATTTCGAATTTCGTAAACAAAATGATCAAAATAGCAACTTGCGAATTTTATGGTTTAACTCCGATACGACGTACTGAAACTGAACGTTTCCGTATGCACCACCATAAGTAAAAAAGTATAAATTGCAAGGTCGATTAATTTAACTGCGTCCTCCATAATTCTGTCATCGAATCATGTCGAGGCGTGGCCATGGACCTGGTAGAGCTAATGAACCTTCAGCACGGTCACTTCATACAAATTTAGACGCCGTTAAAATAGCAGTGGCATGGCCAATTTGACAAGGAACGCCTTTCTTTAACTATAGGGTTTTTCAATTCACTAGGTGCTTTATTTTATATATACCTTCATACGAAACTGAGCAATGTCAAATTAAATGGTGGGGCGAGTCTTGGTTGATTAAAAACTCTAGACTCTGGATTCTTTCACACTAGCTATAGTTCATTTTTTAATTCCGTAGATATTTGATAAAGACCGCTTAGGAGCTATTTTTTTTCCTCCGTCACTGGTCATACATTAAAGGATAAACTGACTACGTTAAATTAAAACATACTTAAATAGAATATAAACATAACTTTACCTTAGATTGTAGATCATATCAATATTACCTACCTACATTTACTTTTGAAAAGTTAACTACACAAAGTATTTGTCTTGATATCTAAACTCTAAAGTTATATGCTGTAGTCATCGCACATTTGTAATACTTTCTGCATTCCTGCACAAAAATATCGCCCTACAAAATCATACTAAAATAACTGGCCCCGAAATGCGCCGATTACCAGCAGATTATGCTTCAAGTTTACTGCGTTAAGCCTAGCTGGTGGTAGCTGGCCCATCGGCTTCGACCATATGGCCTAATATTGTTTCTGAGTCTTGGATTTTTCCATGTATTTAAGTAATTACATACATTCATACATACATACCTTCACGCCTGTCTCCCAATGGGGAAGGTATCAAGGTAGACACTATGGAACGCCAGGTGAGCCAATCTAAACATTAGTAAACATAAAACTTTCGCTTCCTCTATTAATCAACCTCTTCATGCATGTACGTCGGTTTCGGGTGCTTTTGATTTGACCCTTATTCAGTACATCTTGAATCTGATCACTGTGTGTGCGTCTCGGGTGACCCTTACTGACATCACTCATTCTCGCTCGCCATACCTCTTTCGTAACTCTTCTTTCATCCATCCTTTCTAAATGACGAAACGATCTTAGCATACCCTTTTCAATCTTTGTCACTACATCTCCTTCAATCCCCATCGTTCTCGGATTTAAGTATTTATTTGTCTATATTCTATTTCTCTATTTTATTAACAAATGAAAAATATTTATCTGGCGACAATCACACATAAATTGACCCAGATATAAGCTTTAGGCTTATAGATACTGAAATTCTATGAAAATGTCCAACACTTTGAAACCATTATCGACGTTCGTCAATGATATATTCTTGACTGAGATTCGAACCCGTGGCCGTTAGCCCTCTTCACAAGAAGGGCCACGCCCTCATCATCATCTTATGATTAAACCAGAGGACGACGTCCACGACTTACACTTACGTACAGATGTGGTGCATAATGGTTTTCCATCGTATTTTCTCGGAAACGTTAGTATTTGTCATGCAACTTTAGTCAACCTCAATACTTTTTGTACTGTGACTGACTGAAATAGCAACAGTCGTTCGTACGTTTCCTTGAAAATACGATGGAAAACAATTATGCACTACATCTGTAAGACGTACACTTTTCTACTCGCTGGTGGCTTATTTTCGCTCCGTAGGTTTAGTGGTTTTAACCTGTATTTAACCTCGTGACTTGCCTACTAAGGGCTCTTTTAATGGAATATTTTTTTGAACCTTTGATTTGACATCGCTTAGGGCTCAGTTTACTTTGTTCCTTATGTCCTTTCCAAAGTAACGGTGTACGCAGGATTTAATGTAGTTGCGTTATAATATGAGTTACTCGCATGCACGTCATAACCATTAAAACGTCCGTTATAAACTCGTAGAACATTTTCCCCCTAAAAAATATTACAGGATTATCTAATTAAAGATTTAACGTTATTTTTCTATGATGACTCTTATACGGTATTCTGCGCAAGAGACGCCGGCGAAAGCTCCGCCCACCGCATCTCAAACGCGATGATTTGTCATTGTCGCCGTGCCTACGCGCGGATCTAACACGTATAGGAAAATAAAAATAAACGCCTCCTTGAATGTTTTACATGACGAATATATGAGTCATGGTTCATGGTTTTAGTAAATTCCTAGTGATTCACCAAATTCTATGGGCACCCATGAATTCATAGTTTTTGTTTAGGATACGTGAGGAACTTTTACATGGTAGGTTGACTTCGTTATGTAATCGTATTCTCGGTACTTGTTTAGGTAGCGATGACCACTTTACACGTAGCTTAGAACACCTGATTAATGATAAAAAAATAGGGTTGATTTGTAACACAAACCCAAGCTGCAGTGATATATGTACTTACATTCCTGTAAAAACTATATCCTCCTCCTCCACAAAGCGATAGAGCCTATACTACCCTGCTACTCGTATGTCAAATGGCTGTCCTCCCAGATAGCTCTTGCAGTAAGTGCAAGTCCATCACTCACTAAGAAGAGAGTAAAATCTGTTTTAGCTATTAAATAAGACAAACCCCTTTTGGGCGGCAGTAGGTATATGGGATATACTCATTATTCCCGGTCGTTTCTATATTGTTATTAGTGACCTTGAGACCTCACGGATGTGAAATATCATTGGAGCTCTTAGCCTTCTTCGAGAAATCACATACATAATATTAACTATAGTAAAAACCGTATCAAAAACCATCCAATAGAGTCTAAGATTAGCACAGCTTGGATGTATGTACAAAAAGATGCTGAAGTTTGTATTTATTGTGGAATGGGCAGTACCTATAATAAATAACTGTAGCTTTAACCCTTTAGATTTTCACCAAAACAAGACCATGTTGTACCATTTCATCAGCTGTTAGATAAAACATTATAAAGTTGGTAAAACTTCCGATTTCATACCCGGCCCTTATCTATTCGTATCGCTCCACTGTAAAACCGCCCGTCAGTGGTGCGTTAAAATTTTCAACACCTATCACAAAATCTCAACCAGCTCCGTAACATTTGCATTCCCAATACATTCGTGCCCATCTGAAAGTTTATTCCTACTAACGTCATCTTTGGAAGTTATTGCTCGTGTTTACGCGTTGTATCCGGACTGGAGTTAATTTTAGATATTTTACTTCTGTTTTGATTACGACTTTACGGTCAAGTGAGTCACGATCGACGCCAAGGTCTGCATTTAGATATTTTTAATAAAGAAGTCTTCACTAATTTGTCAAGTTTTTATATAATGCGTAACTACGCTTCTGGTTGAATACGAGTGCGTAGGCTAAAACCTCCCACAGACGAACAGTTTACCTGCAGTCCCAAGCCTTTCAGACGGTCTGACAGTCCGAAATATGTGAAGACATGTATGAAGCCTTTGGAAAGCGAATAGTCTGTTCTAATACAATGAACTTACTATATCACTCGAAGCACTGTAACTTAAGCACGAATATTTCAATCCTACGTCACGTTTCCGAATCGGTTTTAACTAATATTATATAAAGTATTCACTTCTGAACCTATCCATAGCAATCAGACTAACCTTTTCATACATTATTTTACGTATACCTCACCTTAGCAACTCAATGACGATACGGAACTCAATGTCAGCCTGCTATCAAATTTGAGTACTAAATACGGACACGGGTGCTTTAATAAATCGCTACACACCCATATTTTTCTCCATGACATCGTAAATCCACCGTAATAAAACATACTTAAAAATATATAAACCCCGCTATCTATTACGGTTCAAAAGATACAGCTCCTTCACATTTTTCTAGAAAGGTGTTTCAGTGAAGTGAGCGAGCGAAGCGAGCGAACCAGTCTGTTTAATGCAAAACTGTCCGTCAGGTTAGGTTCAAGAAGGCTGAGGCAGGAGGGAGCATAGCGTTGCGAAGCTCCCGCCTTAGGCTTGGAAATTAGGTTTTTTTCTTAAAGTTAGGACGGACGGACAGCGTAGGCATATTAATAGGGTACTTATTCGATGGAAGGTAAGTTCGTAGGGCACCGGTAGTTAGTCCGTGGTGCCCTTTAGTTAGACTCAAAGTAAAATACAATTTGTTTTAAAATCTGTTTAAATTCTGGTTCTACTCACGTACCCTGTCAAAAATTTAGTTCCAAGCGTGAAGCAGGTGTCAGATAAAACAAATCAACTCCCATCACCTCGATTCACGACACATGTTGTCGTAAATTAAGAGTTATAAGCCATAATGTTGCGGGAATCGCGGACAAGACGTACGCTGACAAGGGTTTTGTTTATAATGACAAATGCCAACTCCGGCATTGCAATTAATTAAATTTTGATACGAGTTTTGATTCCTTTGAAAGTGATTCACGACTAAATATTTTTATTCTTAGTCAATATTTTAGGACGTCGTGCCTTTTGTTGTCTTTTGGTTCCAAAACCTTCAAGATCAGACAAATATCAAAGAAGAAATTTAATGAACTATGAACAACTTCGAAAAACAACATAACTATTTAATATTGTAAAAATAACGGTCTAAGCTAATTCAAAACATAATTTTTCACGATACAAGAAGCATAATGCTTTTAGCTCGGGATAAACTGACAACAAAAATGCAAAAAGGGTATTTTTCAAACTTCAAAATGCAACAAGGGTTGAAAACAGTCGGGACACCCAGGATATGAATTTTTTAAACAACTTTGAAGAGGAATGTGTAAAGGAAAGTTACGTCGGAATCACTCTGTTACGAATACGAATTTGTTGAAAATTTGTCATAACTCATAACCACCTACGATAAACAGCTGTCGGCTTCAAGGTATTCCGTGAGTGGCGTTTCCTTCTCAAAACTAAGATACTTTTGTTTCGTCTTGTCTTAAGTGATTAGCAATTATTATGTATTTAAATAACTAGTCACTCTTTCCAAAAAAATAGCTACTTACGTTATTTGAATAAAAATCTTCAACAAGCTTCCTGAGTCATAAAAGATCCCACTATAAATAGACTTAAGCTAATGTTTCTTTTTTTATGCCTGGAAAGGTAGATTTTAGTGAGACTGCACTAGGAATTCTGTTTTCGTAGAAATTCTGGATTAGTCGCGGTAGGATTGTTCCTTCGAAGGAACGTCCAAAGGAACTACCGCGAGTATTCCAAAATTCTGACATACGACGCTTACACGTTATAAAAAGAGTTACTTAAAGAAAAAGCGCTATGCTAGACAACGTATTCGCTAAATATTTTCAGCGGGTGGCCTAAATTAGGGAAAGTACAAATTAATAGTTTCATTTTTTTATAAAATCCCAAACTTAACTGTCTGAAGTCTTGCAGGTGATATTCTTCAAACGGCAAAGAATATATACCTATTCAAATGGCTGTAGTGTGGTCCAATTACCCTTAGTAAAAAGCTTTTGGTCAGATATCAGGAAAAGTACCTATATTAAAACACACTTAGATGTTTACACAAAATGTAAATCTAGTTCGATAGGACTACCAGATGATATATATATATATATATATATATATATATATATATATATATATATATATATATATATATATGTCATTAATGGGGGAACACGAAATGGCTATGCTGCAAAGCAAAAAACCTGGCACAATAAAAATTTGGATGGATGGATTTTCTTGCACAGATGGATGATCTTTCAGATGAGCTTTGGTTTTTTGAGGTCATCGATCATAAAATATACTTAAGTTCGAGGCGTCGCTTATCATGCTGCTGCCACCGATTAGGCCAATCAGGGGGGCTTGCAGCACTGCATTGTCGTATATTCTGTTCTGTTCCGAAAAATAAACGAACCTTGGGAGTCTTATTACTATAGACATCAGAGTTACAACTAAAAAAAAAAGCTTAGCCAGGTCGTACTAGGTTTAGTGTCGTGGGCTCTTAGAATATAAGAATCAAGTGTCCTACTATTCCTTGTCTCTATTATCTTACAGGGTTTCTAATCTATCATTGTACAGTCGCCATCAGATATATCGCAACGAACGAGGTGCTCATAAATATCTAAACACGTCTCTATGTCAAGGTGTTAGAGTACATGTTCAGATATTTTTGAGCACCCTGAAGAATGTAGATATTTTTGCTGGCGACTGCACATGCACGTGATACATTTTACCGCGTGGAAATGTAATTAAACAATCTCTGATTTATTACTCTCTTTATTAAAACACCCTCCACAAATTCATCCATTATTACATACACTCCGACAGGCCATAAGATTTCACAAATATTTTTATTTATGAATTCTATGGGTTTTTAACTGTGCTATATTTACAAATTTATTACAATAAACGATATTTACATTCCTCGACGATTTACCGCTTCAGTCAATTATTTTCTTAAATCACGCCCAGATACACCCAGAAATACCTAAATAAATAATTTTGACTAAGTCTCACTGACTTCATGATCTTAACACAGCTGCCTACGATAGGTATTTATATCTGTAGAAGTTCAGTCTTAGCTTTACACAGAAAGTCAAAATTATATATGACTAACATGTACATTTAATAAAATGAATAATTACACAACTCTTAAAATAGGCAAATAATGCTTTGACTAGAAAACCTGATGACCAGAACCGCTGCTGACTGACTAAATCAATGGACTAAATAAAATATTTGACTTGGATAGCACAAAAGCTGCCGATTATAATGACACTGATATAAAATATGTTTCACTAGTTTATTTTTTATTTTTATTTGCTTTTGTTACAAAATGGTAGAAATTATATGTATAACAAATAATCACAATACAACACAACATCGATCTTTTTTTCTTAGTTTCTCTTATTAATACAAATAGGTATACTTTGACGAACGTATACAATGTTTCGCGATTGGAATGTTTATTTACAGAAATTATCACATCAAATTTTATATCCGTATCGTTAGCTACTTACGCTACTTATGTATCTAATTCTTTAATTTTATACATTGTACATGGCGTACTTATATCGTTTTCTTACAATAAATATGTCTAAAATTCGTTTTATAAGTTTATTATTGCGATATTATTAATGGACACAAAGGGTTTGGCATGGAAATGTTTCACACTTTGAATTTCGTCACTTCGGATTTCGATTCACTTCTAATATTGGAAGAGTGTCATATCACGTGGAATGCCCGTGGGAATGTCGGCGGAGGTTGCGTATCGCGCGCGGTGCGCGGGCGGCGGCGGCGGGGAGTGCGCTGGGCGCTGCGGCCATTAGAAAAGATGATTGTTCGTTTTGGCGAGCGGGCCGAGGTGGTCGGAGAGCAGGTAGTTGGGCGGCGCCACGCTCAGCAGGGGGAAGCCCGAGGGCTGGCGCAGCAGCCCGCAGCCGCCGGCCCACTTGCCCGCGCCGCTCGTCGGCGGCGCGCCTCCGCCTCCGCCGACACCTCCGCCGATACCATTCAACTCCTCACACAATTTATTCGCCGTAACTGTAACAAAAACATTCTACATTTTAACAAACAAGTATAATTAACAAACTCTCCTAATAATCAAGCTAAATGAAACATCAGTCTAAGAATTTGCATATCTAATCTAAATTGCAGCATCGCAAACCGCCGGAACTCGTACAAATCTGTTCGAATATGAAATCAGACTGCAGCTCGACGGGCGAATATGAAATAATCGTGGTAACACAATTAGGCGCTAATCACCTAATCCTTGCCGCGCGGCTTTGTTGTTTATTCAAGCCTGAGTGACAATCGCGCGCACAATTAGCGCAAATGAGCCGAAGTGAAAATCTGGCGGGCGGTGGCGGTGGGAGCCGGCTAATGTGATTAATGCGGCCACAAGTCCGCCATTAGCCGCCGCCGCAGCCTGCCGGCCCGCGCGGCTGTCGCGCGACCTGCACGACACGCACAAAACTACCGTCGTATCACATATAGCTGTACCGAAGATCCGGTTTAGGTTACACATTTACAAACATATTGGTATTGCATCATGAGTGACAATGTTCGTATCTGTTATCAATGTTAATTAATTTTATATTTTTGCTTGTTCCTCCACAGGGGGGTTAAAGGGCTATTTATTAGCAAAACTGTAAATATAGATTTACTCTTAAATAGTATTTTGTTGTGTTAAAACGTTAACTGTCAGTAATAAATATATTTAAGACTAAAACTTTTATGACTCGTCTCAAGTGGCTCTTAGCTATATTTACCTACTAAGAAAAATAAATAGGTCAATGCCGTATCGTATAGAAAGGTAGAAAAGCAGAATAGAGGAAAAGAACATTTTTTCTACTACCAAATTCGAAGTAAATATTAACATATTATATTATCAGTAAGGGGGGCTGTAGAATTTGGCTTCAAACGCCAGATATAACACATTAATCGCATAGGAACAGCGGTCATAATACTAAAAAACCAGACTTAATATCACTGATTCACAGTTTATAAAAAAATACAATACTTGAAAAACATAAGGAAAGTTGAATCGATCCCTCGGCGCCAAGTAGCACAGCTCACTATGACTGATATTTGCAAATTAGGACATTGCACGGCCATGGGTATTTCTGAACTTGACCCAAATTCTCATCGCAATAAAAAAAACATTATCCTATTTTTAAATCTTATATTCGAATTAGATGTGACGCGATCATTTGTTGAAAACAGCCTTGTTGTGTGCGCCCACGCAGGCTGCGCCGCGCTGAAATAGCGCCCGCGCCTCGCGCCGGGAATGTAGCGTGACTCATTCCGCTATAATTTCGATCAATGCAACATTTGAGAGATTTCGGTTGTTGATGTGATATCCAAATATACATGGGGCCACCGGCCAATAATAGCCCGCGCATACGAAAACAAAGTAAATAATATGAGTATAATTTTAAAGTGCACCGAAATGGGTGATAAATAAGACTTATATAATGTTGAGTGTATTTCCAATGCATGGCAAGTGGAAATTTTGGAGGAAAAACACAATCTAACCCTGAATTTAATTTGTGACTCATGTGAGGGCTGCCTCTATTCCTTAAAGTAGCCCTTATCGGCAAGAAAACTTCTGCGAGCAATGTTATTCTGTCGGACAGTGGCTAATGGCATTTTACACTTGCAAGTTTAATCCATTGATTTTGTAGATTTATTACGGATTCTTAACAGTGTATATATTGTTAACTGGTAAATAATAAGGGTGGTGGATTTTACAGGCGGAAATAAGGCCTGATGGTTGCATCGTAATCCTTTTAATACGATCTAGAAGACACTTTTTTGTAAGCTGGGGCTGAAAGTGTCAAATATTTTTAGGGGTGTTGTAAGTTTAGCCTGCGTGTCCGTCTGTTTGTAGCATCATATCGTTGGAACCAAACGACGGATAGTAATGAGTTTTTAGCCGACTACCTACGGCAAAGCAAAAAGGAGGGTTACCTATAATGTTTATTAATTTTGACTCTTCGTCATCGTATAAGGTCGACAAGATTTTATTCTAACACGGATAGGGGATATCAAATGGTAGTTAAAGTTTTAAAGCATTACAATGTTCCGAACTTGTTTCTGACTTTTATTGTAGTCGGGTTTTAATTTTTTTTTTTTGGTAAGTAGCTAGTTTGTGCCAAGTTTGAAAGAACTAGGCTAACCATGGAAGAGTTTCCTACCGTTATAATTTTGCTGAACAAATAGTAGTAGGAACCTCTCTTATTCGTACTGGGTCAAATAGTGAAAAGTCATAGACGATGAATAATGCAAAATAATAATGCCATTTGGCTTTATGTGCTATTTAACAAAGTTTTACTGTTTATCCTCAGAATTATATATAGGTACATAAAAAAACCAAAGTACAATGTATAATTCATTCAATTTGTTTCACACATTGCACGCCAGGGCTCCAAGATACCGGCTCAGCCTAGTTTAGGGTTTTTCAGATATCTCATTTCATGTACTTATCTCATCTCATCTTATCTTACCTCACAGATACCCCTTTGGAGATGTTTTGTGCAATTACTCAGCTGTTCGAATATCCAAGAATCCTTACGACGTTTTTTCTTTACCGCAAAGCGAGGGATATTTACTTTTAAAAAACGATATTTGGCACATGGTGACCGCAGGGTTCGAACTCGGTACCCTACGATCACGAGTGGACCCCCTAAGCCACTAGGCCACCGACGCTCTTTTATGTGTACCTACTTGTGTATTATTTTATTAAGCAAATTAGGATTCTTTGTTCTTAGGTATTTTGTGAAAATATAAATTACTCGAAGCTAACTTTACAAATGTGTAGGCGATTTGAATTGCTTTTGCATTAACAAATAATTTACGATTTAAAAAAAACTGTCTGAATTCAGCCTGGTTTGGCTTTTTGGGAGTTCTAAATCCCAAAGAAGTGTATTTTAATTAATATTAGTAGTAAACTCGTTGCAATTTTCTCTAGAAATAAAAAAAAAAAGAAAAAAATATAATAAAGAGGTTTATAATTATGTAAAAATAATGTTGACGTAAAATACCCTGTGTCCAATCGCCCGCGCCAATTACATACAGATGCACCATTTTGCATAAATGTTTTTATCCGTAATTTTAATGTCACGCAACAGGTATTTGCGCTGAAATTGTGACAATTTTTAAATAATTTAAGTCAATGTTTAGAAAAGGTAAGTTAGTATTATATTTTTTCCCTAAAAAATGGTTTTAGAGAAGATCTCATTACACTTACCTACACTATTATGAGTATGAGAGCCGATGAGAACACTTTCATATTTTTTTCCAGTTTCCCGCAGTTGTACAATGCAACTTGTGACCGAATAGTAAAGTTAGCAAAACGTTCTTCAGAATCAATGTATTTGATATGACTTGGTTCAATTAAGTCCCTTGTGAATCTAGTTAGGGGTCAAGCTTCGTCAAAAAACTCACCACGGTTACCTATATTATATAGAGAATTTAAAACGTACGATTACACGTGACAGTCTCCTAAATATGGGTGTGCCCATACGAGTGTCGTTTTAAAGTTTTAAGAGGTATTCAGTTATCCACTGGCGATTTACAACTTCTATAAATGCTAGCAGATCAGAGAGCCAACAACGGTTTAAACCGCTATTACCTACCGGTCTTACTGAAAACCAGCGACACGGTATGTCTAAATAATATTCCCTGACATAAAAAACTAAATAGAGATAATTTTGACCTTTAAAATAGTTTAGTTCTTTTTATAGTTCAGCTAATTCTGTGATAGCTTTATGTGCCTTATTGCTTATTTCATTTTAATGGAGCTTATTTCATTTTATTTGAATATCGCAGCGCATTCTTGAATTTCTGAGACTTGACTATTAAGCTCAACAATGGATCACCTTTAGAGTTATTGTGTAACTAATTAAAACATTTATTATTAGATTTTTAAAATAAGAGCTCGTTGTCAACAATTAACTGTTGGCAATGTTCTCTGAGTGGAGTTGCGACAAGCTCTCCGTTCGATATTAAAAAATAAACATTTCTCATCGTCCACGCTCCATCGCCAAGATATAGCGTAAAAATAAATATTCCGCCGCGGTGACGTACTTCTAGCTACAAAAACACATTAAACTATCGCCGCTTGGCTGGAAAATTCTTAAACTATTGACGTACGTAGACAGAAACTTTCCTAATCAATTAAGGAATAGAACAGGGCCTCTATTCCCAACGGTAAAAAACATATCGCCTTTGACCTGTTATGGTGTTATTTTGTCGCCATTACTGTCAAGTAAATAAGAGCTATCAAAACGGTGACAACACGATAACAGCTGAAACACCGTGTTGAATGGAGGCCCTGGTGTTGCTACAAAACTAGTACTAAAGTTCTAGGCAACATTGCCCGCAAATCCGTCCGCGTAGAAGTCGTTTCCCGCTATTCCCACGAGAGCAGTCCTATTTTCCGGGACAACATTCCCCGGGTCTGTCTCTGGGCTATCTCTGGCTATAATATAGGTCAGTATGTGTTTAACATGAATTAACCAAATCTTAGCAAAATGTGTCATACTTTAATTTTTAACTATAGTTTACACTTTTACAGCGAGACAAATAACTCGCCCTTTAACTTAATTTCAGACACCTTAATCACATGTTTTAACTACTCACAATTTATAAGGTACTTTTAGAGCTGTTTTATTATTAAAAATGAATGCAGTGAATCGCTAAAATGATCAGAGATGATAGCCCTAAAGGATTTTGTTTGATGTTCGTAAACTTATTAGTGTTGTTGCGAACAACAATCTCATGGGTCGCTCACATTTAGGCCCTTTTATTTAAACTTAATATAGATAGATAGATAGATTCATTTATTCGGCTATTAAATAATACAAAGAAAAAAAACACATGCATTTGACACAACAAAAACAAAAGAGTGCCAGCTCAGCATGTGCTGTGGCACGGAGCCGCAGCGCTGATTTTCAGCTGGACCCGTAAGAGATGGTAAGATAGCAAACAAACAACAAATGAAATATAACAATCACATAAAAAAAAAACATTCTGGACACACAGTTAAAATAATAAAACAATCTAGATAAATACTTATAAATCACAACATAACAACAAAGTGAGATCTAGCGCTCTAAACGCATTCTTATTTGCTTACATTCATAACTAAATATTTATCAAACACAACAATAAAATAATAATAATAATAATATAATAGTTAAAAATAAACCATGGCAGTTACTACTAAATTTCAATTGTACTTACTTAATAAAGCCTTTTTTTATAATATTTTTTGCGAGTTCGTGTTGATTACCAAACTTTGATTACTACTGTGCGGTTTACTGGCCACCTGGTGGTGCAAGCCTAAGACTGCAAATGCAGTAGCCAACCCTGAGGACTAAGATGGAATACCTCAATGCTAGTCATTACACCGGCGTTCTTATCCCCAAACCGGAACACAACAATGCGAACACTGCTGTTTGGCGGTAGGTTAATGGATAAGAAGGTGCTAGCGATCCGGACGGACCCTGCTCAAGGTCCTACGACCCGCAAAACTGTAATAACTGTACTTACCTAATTGTAAGTTTATCATAGGTTGGCAAGGTACAGGTTTCAAAGACAAGACAATATTTATGGGTTCTCATGCTAAGCCGGTCTTAAATTGTCACGTTCGCCGAGGGCGGAGCAGGAGCGTTATTTTAATCGTAAAATTAGAGATGCGCGCGAATACTTTATCACGCTCTTACTGCGATTTATGGCGGCGCTGCCCGGTTTTATTGTAACTACCTGTACACACTTAATTTCTTAGCTCAATTTAGAGGCGCACATTCATTCTGAATAGAGATGTAGGCATTACTTTCAATTAAAAGTCTATCGTTTATTTTTTTGCAGTCAAACTAGATAAAATTATGAGACTATGTCTTTCGTTGGAATTATCGTATGTATTAGAGATTTAAATTTGTTTTGTCATTGTTACTCGTATGATAGATCTTATTTACTTGACAGTAATGGCCGCCGATATTAACTACTACGAAAACAATATGGTTTTACCGAGTAGGTAGAAGAGAACTATCTGTATCTGCCTATCTACATCTATTTGTGTCTATTATATGTGCAAAGTGGAAATAAACCGTACAAGTAATTCGCACGTTACATGTAAGTTCACCAACAATTACACAGATGTTAAAAAATGTTGGTGAAATCCGACATACATAGTTCTACCAGTAGCGTACTCCCTAAGCTAGCTATAAACTACGGGTATTCGATAACGAACAATAATAATTCATTCGCAAGACTTCTTGAGTCATTCATCAATTTAAAATGTATACTTTCATTCAACAACAACCGTGCTCGACTTCTTAAGATTTTATTAAATACAGTTATCAAAAATTTGTAAAAAATGGCCACGTACAAAAATATTTACCTGCTGAGGTGATCGGCTTGAGGTCGGGCGGGGAGAGGTGCGGCAGCGCGTGGTGCGCGGGCGCGGGCGGCGCGTGCGGCGACGCGGGCGACGCCGGCTTGTCCCTCTTGCCCTCCGCCTTCACTGGGGCCTCGCCCGCTTTCTGCTGCGCTAGGCGCTCCTGCTTGCGGAACTTGGCTCGCCGGTTTTGGAACCATACCTGAAAATTTGAAGAGGCATTGTGAGAAAATACCCAACTTGTCTTACTACTGCCGTCTGAATACTAGGACGCTGGCTGCTAATGTTATTGCCACAGTTTGCTACGCAAAGGCATTGTATGCATACTTGGCTTGCTTTCATATTTTTATTTTATTAAAATAAACGTTTCTTCTTGATGGTTACAATTCAATATTTTATCCTTGTATATGCATTGCGTTATAAAGTTGTAGGTACTATATTAATTAAGACACACCAAATATTTTGTCGAACCAAAATCAACCGTATCGTACAAATTATAGCTATTTTTAGCCATGGGAGCCAATGGTGTACCACAAGGAAGCGATGTTACCCAGTGTCATTGAAACTGTAATAGCTCCTAAATTAATTAATATATTGGAAAGTTAACGCTGGCCCGGCATAGTAGGAGCTTTCTTACACCGTAATTTTTATTTCAAGTGACGCATATATCTAGTCAAACGTGCGCCAGATTCTTATCTTCCAAAGTCTTTTATCAGTGTACAAGACGACGAATCCAAAAAGTTTATCTATAGAAATCCTTTATATTTAAATCAATTTGTAGTCACTGTAACGTTTGCGATATTGCGTACAGGCGGTAATTAATTCGGCCCGTGGCTCGCGCACATTGATTACCTGACAAACGTCAATGACGTGAAAGAAACGTAAACAAAATGGGAAATAACAAAAAAGATAATGAAAACGTCCGGAATGTACGTGGGCTCGAATGAACAAACAAAGTTAGCGCTCGACCCGACTAATGGGAACGCATCCCATGCATCGCGCGCCAAATTTTAATGCAAACCGTTTTATATTCGTTCGAATACGAGCCAATCCGAATTGATCATAATTCGATTTGGTGCGAGAGATAATTGCAACTGCCACGGGCGCTGATTGGGCGCAGCCATAAAAACTGAGCGCCGCCGAGCGGGTCACAATCATACGCACGCCTTGTTTGCCCATCTCCGTGTGCGCTGATGATGTTTGCTCGCCTTTATGTTACTCATTTCTTCATTTAACTTCAGCTACGATATTTTAGGAAGCACAAAGCCCGTTATCAAGTGCCTTTTTTATTGCATTGAAGGCTAAGGAGCATAGAGGCCACCTCATGGTTAGTGGGATCTGAGACCCATAGATATTTGCATTTTCAAGAATGCAATCTTAAAACTGATATTCTAAGTATGTTTCACCAAACGATGTAAAATTGAATCAGTGTTAATCGACTGTCAGTTCATAACATTTTGACAGCTGTTAACGCTCTAATCGTCTGTTAAGTGGTTAACATCGTTTGTTGAAAATAGTACTAAGACTGATAATGCGTTGTCAACTCTGAGGACTAAGATATGCTAGTAATTCATCGGTTATCTTATCCTTACACCGCAACACAACTATGCGAACACTGTGCTTGGTGGGTTAAACGATAAGATAGATAACGATTCGAGCGTGGTCAAAGTCATCTTTACCGTGTCACTAATAATGAACACACAGACACATCAGACGTATGATATATGACGTGACGTAAATTACCCTTGGCAGTGATCGTGACAAGCGTTAATGACCTAGACATATGTTCGAGAAGCCGATCCAGTGTTTATTATTATTCCCAGTTTAAATTAGCTAATATAAACTATGACTCAAGTTTTCGCAAACTGGATGACTGGTATAAATACGCAACCCATATCTAATTGTAAAGCTAACACAAACACTTGCCGCCCTTCTGAGGGACATTTTAGAGACTATAACGTGTTCCTTTTTTAAACTCTTGTATGAAAACTCGGCACTAAGGCAAGATTTGATCGTATTTTTTTCAAAAATGATATCTCATCTTGCCATAAAACCAGTATAGGTAATTATGAGCCAGTAGGTTAAAGTTCCCGGACAGCTACGAAAGTGTCCAGTTACGTCGAGTAATTTTGAATTTTCAATCAATAACTTTAATGTCTAGTTAGTAAGTATTGAAATTCCATATTGTACCAATATCATTTTAATTTGGAAATATCTGGACAGATCCGTGACAGTATTTAACATTCCACATTTATTTGAATTTGGAACTATCTGGACAGATCGGTGACAGTATTTAACATTCCACATTTATTTGAATTGGAACTATCTGGACAAATCCGTGACAGTATTTAACATCTCACATTTGTATTTGGAACTATCTGGACAGATCAGTGACAGTATTTAACATTCCACATTTATTTGAATTTGGAACTATCTGTACAGATCAGTGACTGCCCTTATAAAAAAGGCTAAAGAGGTCACATGAAAATACTTTTTTTATTTGATCAATATTTATAAACCACCATGATTTTTGCAAAAGAACCATTATTTGATAAATATACATAATTATATATTATACATAACTTCACGCCTGTAATCCCAGAGTGGGGTAGGCAAAGCTACCTACTCTCTAAATTATTCGTAAGGTAATATGATTAAAAAACACATATATAATATTTATAATTAAAATAAAAAAACGGAATATTAAGCTCTACAGAGTTGTGAGGACAGTTTGACGCTACAACGTGGTCCTTCTAAAAAAAAAGAAATTGTCACGAACGAGCGTAGTGTTACAAGCCTTACAAGGATGTATGATGAAAAAAAGCGGAAATAATTAAGTTTATCGTTTGGTGTTTTTTGAAGAATTGTAGGTAAAATAGCAAAAGTACATTAATTTATTAACCTCATATATTTTTATTATAAAACTTATTTTTACACAATCTACTTGTTTAATTATTGAGAAAACCACTTTACATTCTTCCTTAGGCATCCTGGAGTCATACGTGTAAAGTTTCAACTCATCGTCCAGCAAGGCTCACTTAGGTCTTTGCAGTATTGTACAGTCACGGATTTTAATTGATGTACCACTATAGAACCTTGTTGTGTAAAACCTACGATTTATTCCCATGTAATTTCTATTTCGTCACTTGAGGCGGTCATTATGACAGGGTTCCATAGTGACAACAATTAAGTCCGTGACTGTACTATAACTGACCTGACACTAAACCTGAGAGCGGGCGTTGGACTTTTACGAGTAAGTATACGTATGTAATCTGCTGCTGCTTAAAAATAATATTAAAAAAGCCATTTGTACAATCAAATACGACTTAAAATGTTTTTTTAAACGCAGCGTAGGCACGACGTAGGCCCCTATTAATTTCAAATTAATATAAAAAACCCAAACCTTGCCTCAAAAAAACAGAGATTGACCAAGTTGCTCATGTATTGCGCTGATCAAATGCAACTTACCCTAAAAAATAAAAGAACCAGGATATATAAGGTTATGGAATGAACAAGTACCAACACACTTGATTCTTATGTTACAGAACATACATTTATTTTGAGACAGTAAATTTATAACTAACTTAGCTTGTAAGTGTACCTATACATGTACAATATTTATGTAACAGTGTACTTATCGTTGAAGGTGCTAATAAATAAATAAATAAATAAATAAATAAATAACCTTACACTCTTTGAATTAAGAGTTAAGTGTCCATTACTGGTGCCCTTAGCCAAAAGTGACCAACATTGGTGCCGTCACTCTAGGTACCTACATATACATACATCAACCTCCTACACAACAAATGCAAATTTCGTCTCTGACACTGAAAAGAGAATAACTGTGACTAGTTAAGCCGCTTGTCAGTGCCAGCGCATCAGCTGCGGACAGCTGCGCCAGCTGGAGCGGCGCTAGATCATCGCGGCAGCCAGCGCCCGCGCACCTCGCGAACATTACGATTATTAGCTGCCTCGAGCCCTCGAGTGCTAAAACCTGTCATAACGAGACATGAGTGCATCTGTCACTGTGATTTGTACGATCACACAATGAGTAAATGAGTTTCCGGCAAGCACAAAGTGCACACGTGTTTGAGTGTTATAGCTAGATATACCACTGGAAACTGTACATACCGAACATTTTTTTTAACGTTGTTTGAAAGGGGAGCCGGTTTTTTCGGGGAGGAAAGATGGCCGATTGAAATATGTGCGCGTTGTATTTTAGATTTATTATATTTATTGTTAATGTTATCATTCACTTGACATTGGCAAAATCACTACGGAACCGCAGTTGACAGCCAGTAATAAAAAAAGAAGAAGAAAACCTTATTTGAAAGGTATTGGTTTGCGATTGAATTTTCATCTGCAAGTATCCAAATCAGTCCTACCCCAACAGTGATTTGAATCGCGAGCTTGCAATTAAATAATCTTATTATTTTCTCGAGATGCCGTCTGTATTTCTGATAAAGCCAGATCTAACATTTCAGTACATTTGTTCAGCAAATGAACTCGAAGATCGCTGAAGTTCATTATTTCGTCGAATCCGTCTAAGAGAAATCAGTGCCACGGAGCGGAAAGGTCCCGCGTACGTGCCCGGGATAGGCAACGCGATCGGCGAGCTAACGAACGCCGCGGCTGATTGGCCGCCGAACCACGCGATCGCGATCGCCCCGAGCACATCGCAGCCCGCATTATTTCCGAATTGGAAAAAATCAAAGTTCCCGCTCCATGCGGCATCCGCAAACAAACAAATAATACAAGAACCGCCGCCAATACAAATGAGCACCGATACGAGACGCCGCGGCGAGCGGGCCGCGAACGCCGAGCGACGCCCGAGGCAAACAAACGTCCGCCGATGTGTTTGTTTGCTAAGATGTTTATCGAATACGATGCGTGCTCCTACAGTCAATATTTATTTCGTAAAATTTATTTACGGTTTTTCTTTATCGCTTAATTTGATTTACTTCTACCTACGTATGTGACATTCATTTCATTTCGCAAATATCGCAAGTATAGTAACTATTGGTTAACGATTTATTTTTACTGGAGTAGTGAAATACGTGAATAAATGGCAACCAATAAATACTAGTAAATATACAAGCAAATGTCAATAATAAATAACGGGTGGGCAATTAAGCGCGGGGTCGGAACAATTGGGCAGAGCATCGAAATGCACTTTGCAAATGAACCGACTGCTCGCGGGGGGCGGCGATTAATGGAATTAAACGTGAGATGCACACGCCTGCAGATGCATCTCCGCGTGCATTAACTGATAACTACCAATTAGCAATAATCATTATTAAAAATCTCTATAAAGACATTTTTATTTGTAAATGTTTCCTGATAGTGTTTTGAAGTCTTATTGAAAGTAAACTTAGTCCGTTTTATTATACAAGTACCTGGAAGACCGCGCGACGCTCGGGTTGAAACCGAATTGTCCCGAAGAAGACAATTTGACCGATCGATTTTTCACCCCCATATTGTAAATTTCATCGAAATCGTTAAGCCGTTTTCGAGAACGTGATTACGTTACAATTATATGTATGAAAATTAATAGTAAGTATAGGATAAAAAAACATGCATAACTAACCTACTTGACTTGATCAGCCTTAAAAGGAAACATTCAAAGGGTAATTTTGGAGCACTAAAATCTATTACCAACAATTCCTGGTAATTAAAAACACGCACACGTAGAACATTCGCTATTTGGCGAATTAGTAGGTAGATTCCTAATACGTGGCGTGACACTCGTGACACCACCTGTTTGTAACAATAGAAAGTTAATGTCTAAACGGGTCCTCTATTCTACGATGACAAACAATATTGCTTTTGACTTGTTATGGTGTTGACAACGATTAGATACCTTTTATTTACTAGACAGTAATGGCGACCGAGTTAAATTGTTTACTTACATTTGTAGAAAAGAGGCCCTGGGAATGTATTCTATTGTGTAAAAACCATATCGTCTTTGACGTGGTATTTTTAAAGTTTTGATAGCTCTTACTTACTTTACAGCAATGGCGACCGAGTTAAAAATAAAATACCATAAAACGTTAAAAACGATATCGTTTTTACCCAGTAGAATAGAGCATGAGGATACTTACTGCTTTACCATTATTATTATTTGTATGACTTTACCAATCACGGGACTATGGGAGTCCCGGACCTTTGGAAGGCGTACATGGAGCCGAAGCCAACACGCAGAGGCCCTTTAGACAAGTTTAATTCAGTAAAGTTATGGGACACCAACCGGCGATTATCCCTGAGTTCAAACTAAAGAAGTATGCTCCCACGGACAACCACCGGGTAGTGTAAGACTATTTAAGAAGGATGGGAATATTAATAATAGGTTCTATGAATGAACTAATATGGATTGGTGAACTAGGCTATTGATGAAACTACGGCGCCTGCCTGGCCAATGCTAATTACTTTGGTTTAAATGGCAGGCGGTGACTCGCCAACTCAATGGAATGGACCTCCCGAAATAGCCACATATATATAGCAGCAGGGAGACAACAGTTCCAGAGGGGCTAAGGGTGGAGAGGTCTTCAAACGACAATAAGGTGCCCACTCACCACTCATGCAACATTATTATTATGTGAAGCGGAGTGGAGTACAACCTCTGAATATTAATTTAAAAAAGGCATGTCTAATGGCGTAACAACTTAACCGAGAGCTCGGGGTAGGCATGAGGTGCGGGGTGAAGTTCGACAAAGCTCATATAGTCACCATTGCTCACTCCCCGCACCACATGCATACCCCGGCTATCAGCACGTTCGTGGACGGACGTACTATACCATATAAATTGGACCCCCGTCTTTACGATGCGCATCCTATAGCCGGTACGATAAACGACTGCTTTAGCATGGGCGTCCATGAACGTCTTTAGTTGTACATACGCCTATAAGACGGAAGCCCTTTTGTCTGTCTAATCTATCTAGAAAAGTTATTTGCTTACTCAATACTTAATAAAATATTAATTTAATTGTTTATATATAATTGTAGATTATTTTTAAGTTTATGTTTAATTGTTTATATATAATATATTTAATTGTAGATTACAAACAAAGCTCTCATTTCATAATCATACAAAAATAATGGGCAGTGATGTAAAAATATAAACTTATTTAACCACTTTCTAACTCTAAATAGTATAAGGTTGACACTATTTTACTATAAAAATACTCTTTAAAATAGTAACTCGTAAACACATTCGCAGAAACAAATTAAAGTGCACAGCTTGTAAAGTTTATCTAGCGACAGTCACCTCACACAAATCCGCAAGGGGTAGTTTAATACAGTTCCCTCGGCAAACAGAGCGGGCAACAATGGCTGAGTATTAAAATCAACAGAGTCCTGCGTCGCCATGTGGCGCCGGGACACCAAACAGGGTAATGTATTCAGCGCTGCAGGGGCCACTCGCTAACTTACACCGACAACTTTGTCTTTGATTTTCTAATAAATGTACCAAAACTAAAACATGCCGCAGCATGCATTACCCAACATCCCCAAGCCTTATTTATCTTTCAAGTGTCCAAAACTCTTCCCTAAATACATTAT
Organism: Acleris sparsana; assembly: GCA_923062465.1. Lineage (NCBI taxonomy): Eukaryota > Metazoa > Arthropoda > Insecta > Lepidoptera > Tortricidae > Acleris > Acleris sparsana. The sequence goes on from OV281289.1 coordinate 14,623,076, forward strand.
TTTTTATATAGCATAAAGAGAAATTTGGAAAATCATTTCTCTCACATCATTTGTCATTGAATTAGGTGCAGGGGAGCGTCATGTGTTCGCCGTATTATTTGGCACGTGAACATAAAAAATGTTTGGTGTGTGCCAAACGCAGCGGAAACGTTGAGGGATGACATTACTTGAAACGTCATGGTCGCATTTACATGATCAACCATGAGGAAACCAGTTTATGTGCTTCGCGCAATACTTCAAAACGCGCAGTTGTAGTTGATATGTTTCTTACATTCAAACGGGGGATGTACTCGTAAACAACTCTGAAAGGCGAAAACAAACAAACAAAACAAGTTTTACAAAATCTTAAAAGGCTCGATTTGCAGCGAAATATTCAAGTTTTGGTTATATGTTATATATATTCTATTAGGATCAAGTTATGTTTTGAAGAAAACTTTACCAAATTAATTGATAATTTTGCGTTTACTTGTTATTTTTCATCTCGGGTCACGTACATTACGATATTTATGGGTTTGTGTTCTTAGGTAACGCGTTTAAAATCCGGTGTTTTTGCTCTTCAGTCTACAATACGAGTATTTTTATGAATTGACGGCGCCTATATTAACCCAATACTGTGTAACATTACTTGCAAAAATACTTACATCGTCTGCATTTCAAACAACAAGAACATTTCTATTTTCTTTTATTCGTATATAAAACAAACCCATTAAACCTTGAAAAATCCTAAAACCCTAGGCTAAACACAGTCAAAGTGAAACGCTAATCAAATTTGACTACCATTTTACAGCACGCAACCGCGTAACAGGTTGGCGATATTTGCGTTGGCAACTAGCACTATGTACAAAGGTTTGTCTTGACACGTCAGAGGGCCGGCGAGGCCGGGGCCTGGCCTGGAGGACGGCGAGGAGGCCGGTGAGGAGACCGGTGAGTACAGGAGGCCGCAGGCCGCGCGGAATGATCTAATTGTATTCATTAGAGCGGCCCGGGCAGGCAAATATTGACTGAAGCCGGGGCTTCCGACTCGCCAAGCGCCTGACTCCGCTCACATCGGGCACAATAAAATGAATATTCCGACGGATAATCATATAATTTTAATAAGTTGTGCACGTCGTTGTTAAGGGCGGCAAGAAAAACGTTTCAATTTTCTACATTACTTGGTTAGAAGGTTTAATTGGTACATCCCAATCCTTACTCGTTTTATATACCTACATGAGAGTTATCTGAATGCTTTTTTAACTTAGCTTACCTACTTTTATTCTTATTAAGGCTCTGTTTATTTTTCACGTAGGTATAAAATGTTGTCCACTTAAAATTTGATAATCGCTAATTTCGCGAGAACTGTGTCATTTTCAAAAAAGATAAAAGATAAAATAAATTTATTTAGTAAGTAGGCCGCTCGGGCACTTTTACACGTCAAGATACTACCAGCGCTTCCCAAGAGGAGACCACAACTGAGAAGAAACGCCGCAAGAAACTCAGCAGTCAGTCATTTTTTAAACTTATTTCATATTGCATATTACAATGGTATGTACAACTTAATCTAGCATTATATAAAGCTACAAGTATTAAATTAAATATAATATCAAATAACAGTAGTTCAGCAGGAAAACATGTCTTACGGGAGAGAAAGATAGAAAAGAATAAAATAAAATAACTACAACTACCTACTTATATATGTGTATGTGAGATGGTGCAAGATGTATAATATTTCGGTATAAAAAATCAAATCTATCCGTTGCTCTGTTGATAATAGTGAGAGAAGGACCAACCAACCAACACAATTGTTTGTATCCTCATTAACTTTTTATTCAGGAAAACGATTAAGAAAATGAAGTGACTATCCGACCAACACACAAATAAACGTGACATCAATATTCACACTTGCACACCTCTAAAATGGAAGGTTCCTTCTCAAGTTTCAAATTCGCAATAACCGAATTATCCGGCAACCAGTGTTTACGAAAACCTATTCGAAAGTAAATCAATCGAGCAGCGGTCGAGCGCGATCAAACACCGCGAGCACACCCCCCTGTTTATACTTAGCGGATGAAAAGGCAACACCGAACGCCCCGGAATAATATTAGCTACCCTCGATAATCCAGCCAATTCCACCACCTTAAATTCACGCCGATAAAACAACCCTATTTCATCGCGCTACGGCTGTATTTCAAATAAAAATTAACGGAATGTTACATCATTTAGGTGGCACCGTCTTTTTTTTAGTAACTGGTAACATGTGTTAACATTTGCTGATAATCCTGGATTAACACATCATAATAAAGAGATGAACGCGTCGTTTATTCAAGCCGTATGTCGGCGCCATTCGAAGCCGTTTAGCATGACAGGTGTGCTGACGCAACTCATCCCTCTAATTGGGGTTTATTCATAAATAAGGATACAATAGTTAACCAAATAACCTAGTTTAATAATGAATCTAAACTATATTTTATTTTATTACGCGAAGCGAATTGACTGTTTAATGCCCTGTCGAGGTCTTGAAACGAGAATAAAGAACAATCGAACTTTTTTTTAAATATAAGTATTATAAAGAGATAGAAGTAATATTTTTATTTTTAAGGAATAAATATAAAACTACTATCAATTTAGAAAATTCTTTTACCAATAGAATGCTATACTATCTTTGACTAACATAAGTTATATTTTATTTTTGCGAACGAAATCGTGGGCAACAGCTAGTAATTCCTAAAGTCAATTTTGAGTAAGTATTATTTAGTAAAAACATACTGGTTTTAAGACAAAGGTACATTAAATATTAAAAAAAAAGAACTGTACGCTAACCCTAAAACATGCTCATGACTTTCTAATTGTTTTTTTCAGACCTATACTTTAAAAGTTGTCATCGTGTTGCTAAATTCAACATTTCCCTCTCATAGTATTTCACCTACCTGTCGACAATGATGTATGACGCTGAATTTTTCGCGAGTCAATGAATTTTTAATGACGCCGACTGGATTACAACAAGCCAACGTGGACCCCGACAGATGCGTCCACGCACGCTCCATTACTTTGCAGCCCCTGCACTACACTTCCATAAATAAACACCAGTTGAGCTACAAACTGATGATGAATCTCATAAATTACTTAATAATACACTACTACATTTTAAGCCTCACTATTATTTTCAAATTTAAAGTTTATTGGTACTTCGGTAAATGTATTTTTTGAATATTAAAAATGAACGCTAAAATAAAAAAGAGGTAAGTTTATTTCTTAACAATAATATGGAGTTTTTAGCTTTATATATATAACACTCGAAATTATACAAAAAGCTATAGGTAAATTGTAATAGGTTAACTTTTTTTATGACCGTGTACCTATAGTTTTTAGGCACTGTTCAATTATTTTAACAGTTTCAAAATCAAGCGTTAGTATTGTTATCATTTATCGTTAGTATTGAAATCGTAATCGCATCGATCTACAATCAAAACAATTAATCACTCAACCGATACAACTGCTTCCCAATGAAGGTCTTTTCAATTAAAAATGGGTCGGTTTGAATCGAAGCGACGCATCACGGTGATTAGCAGAGCGATCTCTTCCGACAATACGTCGTAATCAGCGATGCTGGCACGCGACACGACAAATCAGTGGAATAACTGATAGTGATCGGCAGATGTTTCGATAGGATCGCCCGCGGGGCGCGAACGCAGGCCTAGACGCAGATTTAGATCGGTTCATGTCAAGTCATCTATGTACTGTGTGATAAACGCTGGACAATACCAGGGGCCTCTATTCTAGGCGTATAAACATTTATTTTTATTTTTTTATGGCATAGAGAAGGCAACCGAGCACACAGGCCACCTGATGGTAAGTGGAAACTGTGACCCATAGACATTAGCATAAGACTGCAAATGCGTTGCCAACCCTGAGGACTAAGATGGAATGCCTCTATGCTAGTCATTACACCGGCTGTCTTATCCCCAAACCGGAACACAACAATGCGAACACTGCTGTTTGGCGGTAGGTTAATGGATAAGATGGTGGTAGCAATCCGGACGGACCCTGCACAGGGTCCTACCACCCGTCTCGTCTTTATATCGTCTTTGACCCGTTATGGTCTTGTTTTTAACGCGGGCACCATTACCTGTCAAGTTAACCCTTAATTTGGCACAGTCCAAAATACTGTACTTACCATGATGGTCACTTTTTTTGTTTGGATTGTGTTTTTATTTTTTTGCTGATTCAAAATCAGGGCTAATAAGGGCTATCAAAACGTTGACAATGCGATAACAGGTCCAAAACGATATGGTTTTTACCGTTTTGGATAGAGGCCCAGTTGAGTGATTGAGTGAGAGTTTAGCTTCATTTTCAAAATTCTTCCACACAAAGATATACCCTAGCTTTGTAATAAATAGTATAAGAAAAGTGCGGATTTACGCTTAACATTTCCATAAAACAAGGCCCGCGTTTGGCAATGCTCTTCCTCATAACTATTGTTAGAGATAGTGACTCGTGCGAGCAGATACCCAATTAGCAATTTGTTGCAGAATGTATAATTCAGAAATAAATTTTAAACGGCACCGCTGCGACTTAAATTTGCGAAAATTACATGAGATATAGATGCAATAACCCTGGATCACCTTACATTCTCTAAAACTATAAATTTTGCAAAAGACAAACTTTACAACTTCGTACAAAATTTCCTCATCAATCAATACTTGCTCAACAGTTTTGACGCGGTGCACCATTCAAAATTGTTTATGAATTTAAATAGTTGCGACGGCGTCTATAAATCGGGGCAAACGAGTCGCGACCTGTCGCATGACAAATGCGGTGAGTAGGGAAGGAATGGGATGAAATAAACTACAGTTAATGTGGAGACAATAACGGCACTTGTCCCCCGCTCATGGTAAATGGCTCGTGACTTTTTGCAGCAAATGTAGGGCGGCGCATGAGCGTAATGAAAGTTTGGTTCTAAGTCTTTTATTTAGTAATGGTAGATTTTTTTTCAGGGTCCGTCCGGATCGATATTATCTTAATCATTAACCAACCACCAAGCAACAGTGCAACACAACGAGTGAAATTAATAGCAAAGAGGCATTCCATCTTGATCCTCAGGGTTGGCAACGAATGAAGTCTTAGGATTACAGTATTAGGCTCTCAGATCCCACTTGGCCTGAGTGCTCGTGCCTTATTATTGCCAGAAAAAGTTACCCGTTACTGCTTTTAGAATACTGGCTTATATTGTTATACACAAATGTGCTGTCAGTTTTTTTTTATGAGTTTATAGCAGTGACTTAGCCTAATTTAATGATATACCAATGGGAACCTACAGTTAAGCTATAATTTAATGACGTATTAATTTAGTCAAATGTGATGTTCGAGTAGTCTATCCATCCAACAGACAGAATGACAAGTTCATTTTAGTCAGCCCTTAAACCCCACAAGCAATTGTTTTAATTCTTAATTGTCTTGGATGCTTTATGCCCAGAAGTTTTCTCTCTAAAATATTAAATTCAAATTCATATTTCTACTAAAAACTTCCTTTATTGTATAGCTTACTTCAATCTTAGGTACTAAAATAACATAATCTAATTAGATTTTATATCATTTAACATCAGTAATATCCCCAATCGACTGTTGAATATAAGGCAGTAAATCAGAATAAATTGACATAGACGTTGGCCGGCGACGGCGCGGCCACGACGCAGTTATGTGCGGTGTGAGACGAGCCGGTTGATGCGCCGCGACAGCCCGCCTATGCTCCCCCATACCAACGATCATTCACCAAATATTAACTTCCCGGCTTCGACAACAATAGCATTAGAACAGGTTTTTTATGGTATTTAGTTAGTGTCGCTTTTGTTGAATAAAGTGCGAAGTTTAATCGAGTGAACGGTTTAATGTTTAATGTTTTAATAAAAACGGTTACCTACTATCAAACTCTGAATATCACTTGTAATTTACTAACTGACTACTAACCAACAATGTAAACAAATCTAACAAGTTGATTTTAACCTACATTATAGTCGTTGGATTGACTTGAAATTTTGCATTCTTATTCAATTTCGAAGACAATACAATAATATGCTATAAGTACCTACTAGTTATTATGATGCAGACGAAAGGTGGCTATAAGAACTCAATAATGGATAAAAGAATCCGTCTTTGGCTTCGTTTAACTCGTCTTTTAATAGCGAGTTTATTACCAGTATTGAACGCGACTTAGACTAGCAATAAAATTTTCAATACTTGACTGCTGTCTTTCTCTAACTTATAAGATAGAAAAAGACAGCACAATTGTGTTCTTTGCTCTAGAACAGAAGTAAAACTTAGACATGAATTAACTTCTGCAATTTTTATTATTGATAGTTTAATTCGCACTTTAGAAGTACAGTTCACAACAAAAGCGTGTTTTTTGAATTTTATTTGATACGAATTTCATAAAAATGGAATGTATAATATTTAAAATTAGAACGTTTTATTTATGTGTAATTAATTGATCGTGAGAACGCCACATTGAGGGTGTAAATGTTCAACTGTTCTCACACGGCAATTCTAGTTACAGCTTGTATTTAGGTACCAGAGGGACCATCACACTTGCCCCGCGCCTCCAGGGACCAAACAACAAGTAGGAAGCTAAATGAAAAATAATTGCGCGAGCTGCTAAAGGGTGTGGGTGACAAAAATATTGAAATCACTCGAGCGTGAGAGGGAGAGATTTAATATCAATCTAATATTCCTGTGGAGTCGACGTTAGGAATGAGCTTGTAATAGATAGTGGCAGCGAGGGCCTGGGGCCTCTGGGACCGGCTAATGTGCGAACCTAGGAATGTTCTAACTTCACACGTTGCTTGTGGGAACCTGCTCGCGGTGTTAGTAACAAAAAATGGCATCAAATTAAAAAAAACTTTTCACCCAAAGGAGTACTTACTGTGAAAATAAAATCACCATTTTCATCCTAAATTATAAATAAAACGTAAGAAAAAAAATGGCGATTTTATTATATGTAACCTAGGAAATATAGTAGAATGTGTCACAAGAGAGCAAAATAACATATTTACGGCGAGGGCGTACATTGAATCCCGAGCCGCTGCGCTTCTAAAATATAATCCTGAGCGTAGTGAGGGATTCAAGTTTTAACGCCCAAGGTGGAAATAATTTTGTGTGTACTGCTTTTCACAATACCTATGATATGAGGCAAAGAAAAGATCTTTTATTAATGAAACAAATGATGTGCAAATAAACGGCGAAGAATAAATTGTAGTCAATCATGTGCACAGGTACTATTTTCATATTTCATTGCGTTTATATTTTATATTGTTAACAAAATGTCCTTGAACAAAGAAGTGACACTTTTATCCCTCCTAGCAGGGAAGAAAAGTCCTCTTTCCAAATAGGTGATGTGAAAATGTATTTTTCGTTATAAGGAGTAGCATTAACATTGCGTTGCCGAATTGCAAAATTACAACATGGCATCATTATGGTACTCGTACACCTTGTAAGAAAAAATACATTATTTATGCTATCCAATCTCATGTCAGTGTAACCCTCATACAAGCCAAACAAAAAAAACCAGCTCAAATAAATCAAAAAAATAAAAATAAATGATTACTCATGTAGGTAGCAATAACTAAGTCAAAGATTGCGGAAAACCAAAAAGAAACAAGTGGTTTATTTCGTAGCACGTTCTACACACAACGTAGCCCCTCTACGCAGCCTCGCGCCACTTTTTAATCACTTTAAGTGCTTGCTACGATTTGCACTTCTTTATCGTGAATAACTGAAGAAGAAAAATTGGTTATTATAAGAAATTATGTCGAATAGGTTAATGTATAATGTGGGGAGGGGGTTTATGAATCATTTTGAGAAGATCTACACCGTGTTTTTTTATTTACGTTAACTTTAAGGGGACGTTCTTAGGTCAAATAAAGTTAATTGCTCGAAGACATTAAATTATAACTCGTACTTTTTTTATGAGATTGGTTAGATGAATTTCTCAAACACATTTTTTCTTTAAAGCCAATTTTCTCTTCGCGTTCTTGCCGAACGCGGTATTACCTGTTTCCCGGCTGTTTATTTTCACAGTCGTGTTTTTCCCCATGCGATTTTTATCCAGTCGCTTCTTTTCCTAGCGCCATAATTTCACCGTCGCGTTTTTCTTATTCCAAAAATGACAACGACAGCGGGTATTTCTGGGTTATTTGATGCAATATTAACATAATCTAAAACTACCTACATTATGATGTAATTACTTTTGGAAATGAGTGCGACTGGGATAAAATTGAAAGGGGAATAAATGGGACTCGGTAAAACAACTTACACTTAACAAAAAGGGAAAAATAAGTTTGGGTTCGCTTCACGGAAATAATTATTTTGTGAAATTTATGTAACCAACAAAACATCTTTGCTGTGTGTGTATGTCAGGTCACGCCAACATTGACATAATTGACAATAACTATTAGCTAACTCAAAAAGCCCTTTTACAATCAACGTAAATACAACATTTAATTACTTTGTTCCGAAACATTTTTTTTTCAATATTTAAAAGTCTAATCCACCGCATTGTTTCTATGGATGTACCTAGTATTATGCCGAGGTTAACGTAAATAAAAAAAAAACACTGCATAGTGGCGTATAACATTTGTAATCGATTATTCGCGTCGGATTATCGTTTGATCTGTGAACCGGTGGGATGTATTGTCGTCCCGTGGGATTCGCCGGACACGGTGCGCCGGCGCAGTGGCGCGCGCACGCGCCGCTTCCCACGGACCTTGGTGACGGTATCGAGTGTCACGCCCTTCATTTCTGATATTCGGGTGAGATCCGAATGATATGAATATTTCTAATACAACCCTGTTCCAAAGACTACTACAAAAAACAAAGTAATAATTTACCTACATGTGTGGTTGAGGTGAGGGAAGCCTTTAGTTGCCAACGAGTTCCTGGCCAAGATGCAAACGTTACTGACGTTTTTCTTTTCTATCACTGAAAATGTATGGGATGACATTCTCGTCCGTTGCGATAAACCACGTGGTCAACTATCGTCCCGTACATTTTGAAAGAAAATCGTTAGTCTAACCTGGGTAATCTTGGCTTCGGCCCCTGATTGGTAAGTAGTGATCCCGCCTACGAAGTTGCCGGCCCCAGGTTCATTTATCTTTCAGTAGTATAGGCCAAAAGTAGTACTACCGGAAGAAGACTAGAGTTTATTTCCGGTACTACTATTTATCTACTACTACTTTTCTAATTCGATTTTAAGTAGGGAAAAAACGAATTTGAGGCTACGTCAATCTGTGCAAAGTTTTCTTATTTATTATTACTCCAAGTTAGTAATTTACTCGTAATTTTGCCTGTCTCAAAATGATAACTAAATATTTCTATGAGTCCGTTGATTATCTCCCTTTCATATCTTATTTCTAGATGTTTGATTGTGTCTAATTAACCCCACTCGCCCCGATTCTCGCTACTCTAGTCTGCACGACAACGAGATGAAATCATCCAACCCTCCCGCGTCATGTCCCGATAACCCTGCGATCGCCGCCGGCCACTACAAGACCCGCTAAGTAATTAGCTAATCCACTCGCAGTAAACGGCGGCAATCAACGCGATTAACTAAGGGTTAACTAAGCCTTTCCATTACAACCCCGCTATAGTTTCATTCAAGTTGAGGTTGATAACTAAAGCTAATGTGGGATGATCGCATGAGGACGGTGTGACTTTGAATTCTTAATTTAAATGCTGTAGCTGTAAAACTTAGTCAAGACGAAAACTTAAAAAGGCTTCCGTTATAAGTCTAGACGCAAATCATATTACTTTTTGGTAAACGATGCTTTCGACTCCATTGAATCAAAAAATGCCGGTTCCCAACCGCTCCCCCTTCTTCTCCTCCGACTTCGGACACTTGTCCCTTGCCGAGTTTTTTTTTAATTTTACAGAAAAACTTTTACAGATATAGATATTTATTAACATTAATTTACCTCATCATCACAATGAGTAGTTTTTGAAATACAGGCTGTGACATTGCATTAGAATGAGAAAAAAAAAACAGTTCTGATCTAGTCTGAATATCTGAGGTTTAAGTGAAGTGATTCTAGTGTACTCTGTAGGCATAAGATTGACATCTTTATTTAATACTTTTTACTAGGGCTATATTCTAGGGTAGATACCCTCCAATAAGTTTTATATTTGAATTTCGAATACTAGTTAAGTTAGCAGTAGATAAGTGATATTAACCAAAAATAGCACAAACACGTAGCAAATAAAACAAATAGTAACAAAACGTGATAGAAAAAAGGTAGTCAGCAAAATATATTGTCGAACAACGACATATTCAATTTAATGGATATTTAAAAAAGTATGGTTTTTGAGAGCACAGGCCTCGTAGGCTCCAAATACCGCAAGGTTTAACGTGCATAAAAATATGTATTCGTAAAATTGTAAGAGTTATTATTATTAGTTTACCTTATTATTATTCCCATTTACAAGGCAATAACAATATTATGGTTAGATCTCAGCAATTCAAACAATACAAAGGGTGTCCCAATTCTTTTAGCAACAAACATTTGTGGCAAGTGCGTCCAATCAGACGAGCGACGCGAGCGGCGCGTGCGGGCGCGTGCCGGCGCGTGCCGCACCTGCGCGGGAGTCGGGGGACGCAACTAAAGAGAACAAACCTTAATGACTCAATCACATGGTGTATATTGTGTTGGTAATGGTAAGGCACAAACAATACTTATAATCACACGCTATCACGCGCACTCTAAAAGATAATCATTTTGACAATTGGTGCTCTTTTGGCAGCTTTGAGTTATTAATAGTACACATTACTCTCGGGCAGTCTGACAAATTGATCTAGTCCCAAACTAAGCTCTGGGCCTGTACTAGGGGTACTAGACCAACATCCAGGGCTCAGGAACAAATATTGGCGCTCATTACAAATATTTTCCCACAACGGTAATCGAACCCGGACACGGAACGGAACAGAACCTATACCGGCAATGAAACCCGAGACAGCTAGCTTCGTAAGCAGGGTTACTATCAAAAAGGGTTGCTGTGTGTGTATGTTGATAAAGTTAACACCACAATCAAATTTTTCAGAACGAAATCGACGCACACACGATGTTTGTGTGAGATTCGTTGCGATTGTCACTTTTATACACGCTTGCTTTACACACACAGACGCAGACGTAAGGCTAACACAAGTTAGTGTATTTGGTAGTGACCCTGCCTTCGAGGCTAGCGGTCCTTTGTTCAAATCCCGGTAAGGGCAGATATTTGTGTGATTAACGCGAACATTTGTTCAGTCTTAGATGTATTCTATGTATTTAAGTATATATGTCTCTAAAGAAGTACTCATAGTTCCAGCCTAGAGCTTAGTTTTGGGACAAGGTCAATTTGTGTGAAATCATCCCCCAATATTTATAGCAGGCACAAACTATCTCCGTCTTATTTCATAGTTCTCTTCTGTTAGAGGAACTACAGGGTGGTTTATCCCGTGTCACTCTCGCCAGGCCCGCTGAATTAGCAATGATGAAACGTGCTGGAAGATTCAGGTTGCATCACGATTCTGGGCAGACGGGGTATTCCCTGCGGCGCGGATCTTAGATCGAGCTGGATTGACATTTTGCGGCGCCTCCCTCGACGCCTACGCGTCAATCTTTATTGCACTCACGTGCTGTCACTGTCCTGACCACAGACCGGTGACCGCTGTGTATTGGATAAAAGTTTTATGAGGAAAGGTTTTTATGGAAAAAAAATAAAGGGTGCCCGTGACTTTGTAAATATATCCTTTCCCAATATACTGAAATTCTAAATTCAACCTATTACAAAAAAAACTAGTCTTTCGTGTTACAGGGTGTAGTTCGAAATCAAAATCATTTCTAGTGCACCTCTACATTCAGTCGCCTGCCAGTCAGTCAGTTCAGTAATGGGACAGTTTTATTAGAATAGATAATACTGACTGGAAATTCTCTAAGGGGTACCAGGATTACTTCCGGGCGGCTTACTTTTGATGATCTTTCTATATTTTTTTAGGTGTAGGTTTGATTTGGAACGTTTGTTAATTAATAAGATTAAAAACACTAAAGATGTTTTGAAGGAACGATGTTCATTTAAGTTCATCTCATTTGTCTTAAATAGGTGTGCGAGTGTGAGAAACTACAAAGTACCTAGAAAATTCTGTATTTTTTGTGTGTTTTTCTTTTGAGTGCAATAATTAGCTTATTGCTTTATTTTCGATGAGGCTTGTTAAAAGCAGCACCCAAGCTAAGGCTACCAATCATCCACTATAACATAAGAGTTAAGTGAAAATTAGTTTCGATGAGAGTAGTCAAAAATATCCGAATTTAGTTCCACCCTTTACATTTTGTTGTTAATGCAAAACAAGTTCTTAGTTACCTACTCGCAGTGAAAGACTATTTAATGCTAGAAATCAGTTACATGTGTAACTTGAAACTAATACGACTCAGTCCAGCAAATAAACCAGAATCCAATTCCAGTTACAATACAGTTGCACAAACATAGACATATTCTCCCGTTCTAATCTCTTTTGCCATTCAGGGATAACAATAAAACCAAAATAGCCCATGATAATACAGAATTTATCGGCTCGGACGGTGCCGTGCAGCACCGCTCTTGATGGATTAAATTGCGTTGTCCCTATGACAACGTGGGCATGGAAAAAAACACGCCGTATATTAAAAAAACAGCTGGTCATTTTTCAAGTGATTCCTTTTGCTCCTGCGGAACAGGTGGCTGGTTTTTGTTTTATTCGCCGGACCGGACGGTCGGAGCAAATTGTGCGTTTGCTTAGCGCTTCTGCCGCGCGGCTGTTTGCGCTCCGCCCCTGATGAATTTGAGTAGGATTCGCGTGTTGAATTAGGTTACGGAGCGACGTTTACAATTTATTTTTGGAATTTACATTTTTTGTTAACTCTTCCAACTTGTGAATTAAAATCTTTATCGCATATTTTATTAGACGTGTTCCAAAGCAAAAACGATTTTGTAAACGTCGTTTTTTTCGTTTCTCGACTTCATTCCACTTAAAATATAAGTTGTACTTGTTTATCCCGTTAATGCTTCGCTTCGAGCATTACATTAGGCTAACATGCACGCAATTAGCCATTACAAAAACTTTTTCGGCCGTTAACGTAAATAACGTTTTAAGCGGTTCGCGGGCTGCGTTTACAATTTTAATTGTTATATGTGAAGTGTTCGCGTTTTCCGGCGAGTTTTAATTATCGGGAGTCGCGCGGGCTGAGTTACGCGACCGCCCGCGCTATTTATGGCCTTGCCGCGTTCCGATACACTTTTTAACGTAATGAGTGTGCGGAGGGTGCCACCCTGTATACAATTGTTTTCTCATTACACTTACTCGCGCTTTATGTACAGCCCGTAAATTATATAAAGCGACGTAAAATCGATAAATGACATTTACTAATGAGAATTCTTACCTGAATTATTGTTATATAACTACCTAAAACGTTTGTCTACACAAAAATAGTGAAAGCTATATCTATTTCGAACAATAAGAGCATTCGCCGAGGGCGTCGTCCCGGAATATGAGATTAGTGTCGCGCAGCCTCCGGCAGGTGGCTTGTACATTTTATACGTGATCAGATAACTATGGCGCGGCGTCAGGCGCTCACCGATCCCAGATTCTATTAAACATTCAGGCGGCACACGTCGCGGGGGCTCACGTAAAAATGAGCGCTTATTATGAAATTAGCTAGAGTTGGAGGCGCACGTTTTTTGCGAAGGCGCGCCCGTCAGCCGCCGCCGAATTACTGGACACTAATTGGACTGTGGAAATGTGACGGACGCCGCGGGAAAACCACGTTTTTTCTCCAATTGACACTGCCCGATGGGAATAATGCCTTGCTTGAGAGTGGTTGAAGAAAATATATGATGATTGGAGCAACTTTTGGTGTAATTCATAAATTGTTTACCTTATCACCGCGTTATTAACTCTCAGTGTTCCTTCTTGATTAATTACTCTATCTATATAATTGTTGCTCAATAAAAAGTCTTTATTTTCTTTGTAGGTTTTATTGACTTAAACCTAATTAACTTGAACAAAATTTAATAAAAAAAAAAATTAGGCACCTGATGCAAAAAAGGGTCCTTTAAATCTAAAGCTAAATACTATTAACAAAATTGAACAATAATGTATTACTTACTCTACTTGTTTTTTTAAATGCGCTGCGGTGTATTTCCTACGTATCTTATGAGTTATGACGGTCGCTAATTTGTTTATAAAATGTCTTTAAGCCCTGCCCATGAAGACGTAATCACGTGTTATTCCAGCTACTTGTATACTGGAAAACTAGAGTGTAGTCGTGCTGGTGTTTATTGTTTATGAAATGACAGTTTCGCGACCACCGTATTGTAGGAACGTCCGTACTTATCACGGTAACCCTCGGACGAGTACGTGCAAACATATTCTGCCGTACACCGTGCCGCTCACGTTTATGACTTGTTAGGATTAGGTTTAATAAAATAAGGTTGATGTGACGCATCAAAAAACAATGCGTTAAATAACGTCCATTTTAAATTAGGTTTGTAAACAATTAACGAATATAATAAATTTTGTGGCTGATTTTTCCGAAAACTGTCACTATTAAGGGTAAGTTTTTATTTCTTTTTTAAAGTGGTTATTTATAACATAGAGAGAGACGGTGGGTTAATACTCAGCAGCCACCCACCAGGTACATAGGTATCTAGGTAATTACCTACCTTTTTACTAAATAAAAATGCTACAAGGATTAACGTGGGATATTATTAGGAGTTAGGACACAAATATATCTCCCTATGATGAATGTGTCAAGTCAAATAGTACCATAGACTGCCGTAAGAGTTCAATAATACATTGATTGCTAAATAAAACGTATTTCAATTGAATTTCGGTTAAATTTATAAATAAATTTCTATTCGTACTTTATTTTATATTTTTAATTTTTAATATATTTTACCAATACAGTCGGCGCTGACCTGAACATCTTCAGAGCCCCTTATTTTTTCTGAGTGCTTTACCGCCCCCCGCCTTCAGAGCCCACTAAGGAAAGGACCACTTTGTAAACCCATGAAGTCTTCCACTAACCTGCACCCTGGCCTCCGTGAGGTCTATCTTCATGGCTATCTCCTCGCGCGTGTAGATGTCGGGGTAGTGCGTCTCCTGGAAGGCCCGCTCCAGCTCCTTGAGCTGTGCCGACGTGAAGGTGGTCCTGATGCGGCGCTGTTTCCTCTTCTCCGTGAGGGAACCCTCGTGCCCCCCGTACACTTTGTATGGGAGGCCCGCTGTGAAACAAATAGTGTTGTTACTTGTTTGTTAGAGATTGAGATGTAGGTTAGATTAGGTTTAATTTTTAAGCATCATAAAATAAAGTCTTCTATTAAAACATTGCATTTAGAATTGTGAAAATTTGTAAGTTTGATCAATTCAGAATGAAGCAGTGTACCCAGATTTTATTATACCTGTGTCTCTATTATACAGGGTAAAACAATATTGCCTTCGATATGCTATCGAGGTAATCGTGTAGTTTTTAACTCAGCCATAGTTATACGAAACATCAGAAATCGAATTCTTCCCTTAGTTTGTATTTTTTACAACATTTTTAGAGATACAAAAGAGTAAAACCATTTAAACTTAATTGTTAGGTCAACAAAAAAAAAAGTATTCAAAAATATTCAAAGTATACAAAAAAGGAATGAGACGTTTCATTAAAAGTACGCTGTTTAATTTAGAGAAGAGATATAAAACAATTAAAGGCAGGTACACACAGCGCGGAGGGAAGGTAGCGGCCATTTTTGTCTCCCCTCCCGGCGCCCTCCGTAGGTAAGAGTGTGCCTCTGCCCGTTTCATTATCTTTTTCTATTACTTAAGTCGTTTGCTGCGTTGTATATAATTTGTTTACACAATTTCTTCGGTTATGACTCCACAGGAAAGTTAGTGTAAGCTTTATGTTGATGAAATTCAAAGTGTTAAAATGTTAGTCTAGTCTAGTAGCTAAGTTAAACGCAGAAACACCTATTCTAGGTAAGATTGCGTACTAAGATAGACACGGCTAATGTTAACAAGTAGCTTGTATTATCGAGGTAACAAAAATATTATTAAAAATGGAAGTTTATACTTTCATAAACTTTATCGCATATTCGACATTGTTTGAGCAATATTGTCAAATGACAATATCTGCTATGCTGTTGGTCAAATATATATATTTTTTACAACAAAAAATAGCAAGACAAGATACAAAAAATATTACAATATATCCTTGTACTTTTATTTTAATTCTCCTCGTAACCTCCAAACCACAAAATTCAAGCGAAACTCGGTCGCGTCTAACAAAAGTTCAGAGGGCAGTCCCTCCACGCGTCTCACAGGTATATATAGATATAACATGTATAGATATAAGAGGTACAGGTATAACTAGGGAATCTTCCGGAGGCTATAAATATATAGAGCGCGGTAGGAAAACTCGTAGCGTGGTTGTCGCGTGGGATCCGTATCGATCGTAGCCTTCGTTTGTAGCGCTACGCCGTAGCTGGCTACGAGGCATGCTGCGCGTTTTTATGTTCATTAGGGGGATGATTAAAAAGTTAGATATTCGCTTTACTGCCCGACAATCAAAAAAATATCAAGTGATAGTAATTTGGTAAATTGTAGAAGTAAATGCTTGGCTAACTAGGACAATATGAGTCATACAACTATGAAACCCCAACGAAGTGATGAGCCAACAATCGTGTACAATCGAAAAAATTGATTTCTAGACCACGATAATCATAGCTCAATTACTTGGTTTCTATACATCTTTGGTTGACTAGTATTTAAAATTGCAGACTAGGCGTATGGCTGCGTCTATATCGCGTGTCAAATGTGGATAAAGCATCCGTCACTGTCGTACTTATTTACGTGTCAAAAGGTGACGGATGCCTTATCCAAACTTTGTCGCGCGATAAACGCAGCCATGTTAGGGCCAGAACAGTGAATAATAATAATTGAGATTTGTTGCAACATAGCTACTTAACCAAAAAGTGATACAAAATTACGTAGAATGTATCGTGTTACAGAGCGAAAAGGACGAGCGGAATGCCGCAGACCGCACGCCGCTACGACAATTACCTCAAATGAACCGGAATTAATCGAGACTCGCTTCTTGGCCGAGCTGTGGTCTCATTTGCATTATTAATAGAGCCTCCGGGGGAGCGGGACGCACTGTGTCACTGCCCCCCTCGCTCCCCCAATCGCGACCTAATGAAGAGAGCCTTGCCAAGATGTTTCCGTTCGTAAGATGTTTAATTTGAGTTTGGATCGCGGGTCAGGCCCGCTCATTGTTACTGCGCATTGAGGCATGTTTTAAAATTTTACGACGTTTTCTAGCACAAGTGCTTTAAGTTTACTGGCCGGTTTAAGCCGCTGTAATGTAAGATTATGAACCAGCGCTGTAATTTTCTGTTTAGTTTATGTTTAGCTGAAACTGGCTTTAGTTTTTAGTTTATGACTTGCATTTTTTTATATACAGTTTCGTTTTAGAATGTGATTGTTTTTATAAGTGTGTATACTATTGATTATGCTGACGGACTTATAAACTGCAGCAATTTGTTGAAAAGTAAAGTTGTTTGCAAGTATTTACATTGAATTATTGTAGAGTTTTATCCATCGATGTTGAAAAAATACAAATAGATATGTTCAAGTGTTTAGCTATTTGTCTACTAGGTAAAACGATTTTGCTTTTGAATTTACGATTGATTCCTTTTTCGGCACATTCCTTTTTGGACATATTCCGTTTTCGGCATATTCTGGTTTCGGCACATTTAAGTAAATAAATTATACTATGAAATACTTGTGACTTTACTTGCGTAATAAAATGAAATAGCATTTACTAGTAAAATATTATATTTTAATCAATTAAAATAAAAGACAAAAATTAAACAGTACCTACCATCAGTATCCACTGACGATTGATTCCATTTTCGGCACCTTCCTGTTTGGACGTAATCCGTTTTCGGCATATTCTTGTTTCAGCACATTCCGTCTTTGGCAGAACTCATTATATACAACAAATTAAAACAATCCTAGGTAAGAATAAATTCTTGTAGATAAAAAACCACGATACCTAGAATTGATTTCATTTGTTGTATATAATAATTTATGCCGAAAACGGAATGTGCCAAAACCAGAATATGCCGAAAACGGAATATGGCCAAAAAGGAATCAATAAATTTTACGGTCCGATCAACATTACGAGAGCGAAGCTAGCGGTCTGGGGTTCGATTCCCGTACCTATGGTAAAATATTTGTGTGATGAGTACGCGTATTTATTTCTGATTCTTGGATGTATTCCATGTATTTCAGTATATATTTTTCTATAGAAGTATTCATATCATTGTCTAGTATGTATAGGTACATACCCATAGCATTAAACCTAGAGTATAGTTTGGAACTAGGTACGCAAATGCGTGAGATTGTCCCAAGATTATTATATATTTATTTATTTTATACCAAAAGCAATTTTTTACCATTATTTTACCATGTTAAATATAGGCCCTGCGATATACCTAGGTATCTACAGTACAACCAGTTTCTTTATAGCGATCGGCAATCTTCGTTTTTTGATGAAACACGAGTGTAAAAATACTGTTAGTTGCGAGTGCAAGGGTGATAGCAATAGCTACCCAAAAGCTATTGTAGGTAAAATTTAATATGGAATTAACGTCAAATGTCAACTGATGTCGAACGGTCTATACACAACGTAGTCGTAACTTACAACTAAGTACATGCAAGAGGTCATTTACTTAAGTTTTTCATCTATAAGAATCTATCATTCATTCATTCATTCATTCATTATAAGTGTCACCCAGAGATCGAACAAATGGGCGTCATGACTCCAAAGATTTTAATTAAACAAATTCCATTCCATTCATTGATTACTTGCCCTATTAATATTATTATTAATCTACTTAAGTTTGCTCCATTAATATCCGTGGATTGCGAAAAAAGTAAGTTTATTTTAACCATGGAAACGAATAAACTAATCAAGGAAAAAATATATAATACTGTTTATTTACTTTAGTAAATACACAATATTATCACAAGTCTTTCTATTATTTATTTATCACTGTCTTGCAAAGAATCAAAATTATTTTTAGGGCTACTAATCAATTAATATTATTTAGATATTTTAAATGTAACTTAGTTTTTATAATTAAAATCTTTGGAGACATTTCCTCATTATTGCGCGTAATGACGCCCGCTATTCCAATCTCTGAGTTAACATAACGCTAGCTATACCAATCACTAGCTAACCCAGCGTGTTTACCAACACGTCGTCGCTAGCACGTGGCACTAATGAATCGTCAGATAGCAATTAATTCACAGGTGATATGATCCGAGACCGGTGGAGTGTTCATTACTGGAGGCGAGACGCGAGGGCGCTGAGGACTCCTGGGAGAGGGGGGAGGGAACTAGTGGGGGTTATATGTGTGTAGGTACCTACTGACTGGAGCTTAAGACTCATCTTAGAATTGTGACTTATTCAAGTGCAATAAGAATTACACGGTTGACGTCAAGGATATGTGTTTTATTTATCAGTTTTATACCTTAATTCTATTGAATTCATGTTGTAATTTATAATTGGTGTTGTATAAAGTCCATTCAATTTTACATGTCTTATTTAAACACTTCTATAACCTTATTAGCTGTTGCCCGCGACTCCGTCCGCGTAGTTGTTTATCGCTACTCGCAGAAATCTTCATAACAAATATCATCGCAATCGGTTCAACGGTTTAGCCTTCAAAGTGTAACAAACAGACAAAGTTATAATGTTAGTATAGATGATGCTAATGCTTTGGCTAAAATAGCAATTTCCTCTTTATAAACTATCTGTGATGTAAATTTGTTGAAATATGTACTAAGTGCAATTTTAACCAAAACGATAACTTTAAGATGAGACCAAATACAAATAAATGGAATCCAGTACCCAGTGTATTTGTAATTTTTTCAATATTTGCTCAATATATTTCAACAGACTACCTGGAGTTCTACTGGTCGCTTTAGTCATCCATCATGCAAATCTCACCAAGTATCTTTTTAGATGTCCTTCGAAAGTATGAGAAATGTAACCTTACGTATAGTATGCGCCGTATTTTTTTAAATTAAATAATAAGTACCGTATAAACAATGATCGGGGTCGTACAATACGTATAAACCTGCTGAATACCCTGCAGTGAGGACTGTGCTAGAGGGCGTACAGATGTAGTGCATAATTGTTTTTCTTCGTAATTTCACGGAAACGTACGAACGTGTCATGCTACTTCAGTCACCCTCAGTACTTTTTGTACTGTAACCGACTGAAATAACTAGCTAGACACGTTCGTCCGTTTCCGTGAAAATACGAAGGAAAACAATTATGCACTACAACTGTAACACCTGCAAGCGAATTTGGCAGTTTACATAGAATTAATTATACTTCATTATGCTTAACTGGAAAAGATCCCATATGGGATAAGTTCGCCTATGTACATTATCTATAGTGATGCAAAATGTTTTGTAATTGTTTATGTGCAATAAAGAGTTTACATACATACATAATATAAGTGCGTGCGAGCGTAGCGACACTATCGAAGCGCATGGACTATACATTTCTCCATGGTTATCGAGTAGATAATCTTAAGCTTTCAATGTGGTTGTAATCTCTTTATTATTGTATGGTTAAGGTGAAAGTTGGGCGTCGATCTCAGGCAATCAAATTTTCTATGACTTTTTCGCTATAGGAATACTTACCGTCCCGCAACAGTTTTTTTTTGTAACTACGCTTAACTATGGTCCGACATTTTGACCCTTACCCGTGTACAATCACAAGCTGTAATTGAGAACTCGTTCATTATTCCCGTAACCACACGGTTTATCCTAACCACAGCTACATCCTAACACGAGCCAATCCGAATCATAAAACAATATTGCAGTAAGCTCATGCGTAAAAATCCGCAGTAAATTGTATCGCCATCCATCTCGCCGGGACGCGGTTCATTTTTCTCGCGTCAGGAAAGTTCGCCGGCATCCATAATGCAGGCTCGTCGGCGCGTCATCGCGGCATATTGCCCTCGGGCGGGAAGGGTTACGTTACCTAGCCGTAGATTAATGAAGGCCTTTACGTCCTCGACTCCATATATCACGCCGACTTTGATTCACAAAGTTTAGTGATTGTTGTGAGGCGTTGCGTGTGGTTTTGCAGCGATGTTATGGTTATGAATGGGTTAAGGGAAGCTTTTAGCGATAAGTTTTGCCATCCTTATGCGTTGTCCTCACCCAGTCATTCCAAGGTTAGCTGGAGGAGATGCCGCTTCAATAAAGAGTTTGCTTACTTTACGTACTATTTAAAAAACATACTAGCAAAAAATATATAGTTTAGTGGATAGTGAAAGTCAATAACTACAGTCGTGCTCGCGTATTGAGAAACATAACGATAAAAGCATTTTACAAGTAATGCAGACGCCTATAAAAGCTTACAGGGAAATTGTACAACGGCAATATGTTTTATATTGCAAATAAACATATGGGTAAATTTACGTAATGGCCGCCGTAAAAGAAACCGTTTGCCCGCGGCAGGGTCGTTGGTGAGTAGGTAATCGTAAAAGTAATGGGAGCTGTTATTGTAACTCGGAAACATATGGCGATTAGTGCCTGCTTACAGCCAAAGACCACATTTTAGTAACATACGAGTGTTTCATACATATTTGTTGCTGAAAGAAAGAAAGGAAACTTTGGCGGCGAGGCATGAATAAAACATGTCTTCACTTTACAAAAAAACAAGGCGCGGTATTTGCAGCAAAAGTAAAGCGACTCAACCAGCGAATCGACAAATAGTTTATGTGCCTTGGATGAAAAGAGCCGCTTCGAACATTACTCGCACGATATACAATGTTCTTTAAAGGAAAACAATTCCTTTTCTTAAAATAAAAGTCTGTTCTTTCGTCGAGTGTACCGCAGTAACATTGTAGAAGTTACGATCGCGGCTCCCGACGCTGCTCAACTGTGAGATATTGCCTTTTTTATGGCCCACTCTACTATACTATACTATACTGGGACAGAATAGATCACATGATGCGATAAAATATTGCCCTCGGAGCTCGCTCCAAATCGAATTAACCCGTCCACTTGCATACAAAGGCGACATGTGAATAGAAATGACAATATCGGGTTATTCTTCCCGATTCCGAAATGTTTTCTCTCCTTGGTGTACGCTTACGCTCACATACGTATCTTATACGTAGTCACGTTGGGGGCACACAGCGAAACTTCGTGTATTGTCTCCATTTTTGCGAAGCAAACAATACGCGACAGCAGCGGTGAGAAAGCTACAATATTCAAAACAAGAATCATCTTTATCCAAACCCCGTAATTCTTGTAATTGTACTACAATTAATACGCAAACTTGTAATTAATTTCCGCATGATTAACGGGCATAATCCGAGCTTACTCGAGATTACGTGAGCGCCCGCGGTGAGTTATTGTGGCGGGCGTCGGCGGGGGTGAGGCGGCCTGCAGCTCGCGGCTCGGCGCGGGGGAGAGCATGGAAGACGGTAGAGAAGGCTCGCTCGAGCTTTGCTGTCCTCCCCTCAAGATTCTCGCGGACGCCGCTGCCAATTAGGGGCGCAATCGCTCACGCGGCGAGCCTCCCCGCCCCACCGCACCCCGCACCCCCGCAGCCGCCCGCCCCGCCCAGCACCACTCTTTGTGTCGTGACCGTCCTCACAACTTCCCCGCCACTTGCTCAACAAATGAAAACGATTTCTTTTACGCTGTACTTATACTTTCTCGAAAGGGTCGCCAAACACTTGAAGTCATTCCTTGAAGTTTTCCTAATGGAACTGCCTCGACTCGTCGGGACATTTCTGGCTTCCAGTACATTGGCCGTCATGGTTGGACTTCTCAAAGTGACTTTGAATAATTTATGAGTGAGCTCTAAGCTAGCAGGGTCACTTTCTTACATTTATTCAATTGCAATATTTGTTTACGTCTGTTTGTTTAACTTTGTTTATGACGTCAGCTGGTAAAGGTTACGATGATAAAATGCCTTTTTATAGTTTCCAGTTTAAAATATAAATTGTTAGGTATTACTGCAATGGACAGGTGACAAAAAATATTTTTTTTGTTTTTTTATTTAGGTAATCAGTTAATTACTTAGGTGGTTTCATAGTACCTAAAATTATTGTTGCTAATAAATAAGTTCGTACGTTGTTTAGGTATGCAGGAACGTCATAAAAAAAAACCAAGTTTTCGATCCCAGGAGGGGGAAGGCACGAGCCATCATGTTAAATTGAATGAGACAGTTTTTTTTAAAACATTTTTTTATAATATGATCCTGTGATAAAAGTTTCTGTGGAAAGTATGAGTAAGAGTTTTTGCACAAGTGGCGGAACAATATATATTTGGATCAAACTACGAGAACTTAAAAATTTAAAAACAAAGGTGATCCTGAAGTATTTCAAACTTTGGAACATTAAACTTCCGAAACAAATGCTTCTTCATTTCTGAAACAAGGCTGATTTGATAGATAACAGTGGTAACCTAAAAATATTTCGAAATAGGTACTAAATACATTTTTATTCTACTACAAGATTTTGCAATAGATTAAAATAATTGCCTGCCTGCCACTACCTGTCTGTCCTGTATGTCCGTATGTCACAGTCATTTATTCAAAACGATTAAGATCATAGTGCTATAGAGTGTAGATTTTTTTTATACTATCTTAGATTATTTATAACTTGGTACAATCACACCTATGACGTTTATAATATAAAGTACCTAAGCATTACAATTTTGGAAAAAAACTGGCTACTGCATGAAAAGTGGAGATGAAGAAATAAAAAAGGTTTTTAAGCTAGAAGTTTATTATGCTATTCGTGGTTAGAAATTATACAAAATGTTTTTAGACTGATTCAAGCGCACCCGTGATTGGCATATACATTTTTTTATTTATTTATTTATTTTTTTTATATTTGAAATGAAAATTTAGCGATGTTTTTGTTTCTGTCGCACCCAGCATAATAATACGATGACGATGAGTACACCCCGTTGTCTTGTCGCACTGAAATCGTTTTTCAGTAGAGCTTGAATGTTTTTTTTATTGACCGTCTTGGTATCGATATTTATACAATGCAATTGAATTTTCGCCTTTTATGTTACATATACATGACAGGTAGCCTATGTGTTAATCCAAGGTATAAGCTGTCTGCATACCAAATTTCACCAAAATCCGTCCGATAATTTTTGCGTGAAAGAGTAACAAACATCCGGATACATACATACTCACAAACTTTTGCACAAAGTAATAGAACCTAGTGACTCTTTGAAATTATCAGTGACATACAGTATCGACATTTAGATAGTCGATAAAAAAACATTCACGCTCCACTGAATAGTAATGACAGTGCGACAAGATAACGAGGTCTAATGATGAGGAATATATATTCAACCTTTTTAATAAACTAATTAGAGGTAACATTGTTCTCATCACTATATCATCCTCTATCTAAAGACAATTACAGACAGGTATTCTTGTTATTGTCATTGGTAGTCTGAATGGGTACAGACTTTAGCGAATTTAATAAAGACAAAGCTGCATAATAACATTATAGTGATCTCTTTAGTCAAGGCTGGGTTATGTTATATATACTTGGGAGCTAAGAAATCGAGCCACTTTCTATGGAAATTCAGGAATAAGTGGCTCGATTTCTTCACTCACAAGTGTAACTTATGTATGAAGATTGTACCAAAATTCTTTTAAAGTTAAAAAATTGAAATTATAAGACAGTTGAATTCCATGGCACGTATTTTATTGTGTTCAATAAATAGAGAGATCTTTACTGATATGAATTTTAACAATTAAAATTTTAACAAGTAGGTAAATTATACGTTCTTTAAGATGCGTACCTATAAAAAAAAACAATGTTTTTTTTCAATAAGAACCAAAACGTCTGTTCCAGTAAATTTTAGTACCTACCAGTAATTTATTTGCTGCATTAAAAATTCTAGGAATAGCATAGGTTTAAATAACATTTAGCATTTTTAGATCACACAATGTTTTTTTTTGGGATAATATCATTATACCTACTTGGGACGGCAGGTTAATTTTTAAACTTTTTTTTGTTGTTTATAAAAATGCTAAAAAAATTTATATTTTGCTTCAATAAACACGAATACCAATATGGTAACAAGTTATTTTTTTATTTTTTACGTTTGATTTCATATAGCCATGGCTATAAGTACTAGTGTTAATCTCTTGCTGTGTATTAAAACTGCACAACCCACTCAAAATCTGTTGAGTGTAAAAACGGATATATATGGAAGAGTTCTCTAAGTCCTAGGTATACTTATGATATACATGTTAATAAGGACTTTTAGTCATACCTCTGTTAATAAGTTTTTTTAACCTTTTCAGTTAGACACTTTTATTACCGACTGTACTTTTAACACTCATAAATTCACTTCATTCCAATATGTACAAACTCGATGAATCTCTTATGAGCTATTGAGAAGTTCCTTTGGCGATCCTCTCGACTCCTCATCATACCAGCTCGTTGGTACCATATTATCGTAGTGTTATCAGAATTGCACAAGCATGTAAAAAGTGGGTTAAAAACGATTTATTTTTAGGGTTCCGTACCGTTGAATTGTTCACAGAAGATGTATTTCTGTTGCCGCTATAACAACAAATACTAAAAACAGAATAAATTAAATATTTAACGGGCTCCTATACAACCTACGTGTTTTTTTGCTAATGTTGTATAGATAATGGTACGGAACCCTTCGTGAGCGAGTCAGACTCACACTTGTCTGATTTTTGGCTGGTTGGCGTAATTTTAATGACTATGCCAAATTACAGCTTTTTAGTACCAAAAGTCTCTGAGTTAAACTGCAGACAGACGGACAGACGGACATAGCGAAACTATAAGAGTTCTTTGTTGACTACGGAACTCTTAAAAAAAATACAACACTATAATCAAGTTGCAGGTAATATTAGAAATGTGATGTCGCTCGTTGTATGGGAGCCCCATTTAAATATTTATTTTATTCTTTTGTATTATTTGTTGTTATAGCGGCAACAGAAATACATCATCTGTGAAAATTTCAACAGTCTAGCTATCACGGTTGGTGAGGTACAGCCTGGTGACAGACAGACGGACGGACAGTGAGTCTTAGTCATAGGGTTGATTTTTTACCCTTTGGGTACGGAACCCTAAAAAACAATATGTATGGCAGGATTCGATGTACATTGCGCTGCGAATATTGTTTTTGAAAACAAAAATCTTTAACTTGTTTCCGGAAACAACGTTTACTGAATTTTAATGCATTAAAATGCTACTGAAACTCAAGTACTCAAATAATAAAAGCATGAAAAAATAATAATAATAATAATAATTACCTACTCAGTTTTATTCAAAAATATTAGTCTGTAGAGGCTCTTAAAAACACAACACTGTTGAAATCTGTAGCGTGGATATGAGGCTACGAATAAATGAGAATTAAAAACAAAGAAAAATATATACAGAAAATAATTGACATTTATTAGTCTTAAAAGTTAATTTTACCCGTACTTTTGTTAAGTTTAATTCAATATCAGTATATTTATATTTAATTCAATACATTGGTAGAACAATACATACCTATTTAAAATCGATTCGGTGTTACTTTAGTTTTATAACATACATACATACATATAACCAGATTATATTTGAAATATTTACTTGTTACACTGCCCAAAAAAGGAGTGTAATGTTTTCATGGTTCATGTATATATGTAACGATTCTTTATTTAAAGAAACTTCACAAGCGTGAGACGCCGACGGAAAAAAAACCTAAATTATAACTACTCACCGCTGCGCTACCGCAACTAATCATTTACCGCAGTCACTTATTGTAGAGACTGTTTATCGGAACCGGTTCCTTATAGAATACGGAACCCTAAAAATTAAAATAAAAAAAAACATTACTTCAACTCAGTTTTTTTATTACGTAGTAAATTCTTTTCAGGTTTGGGTGCGTTGATGTCTTATGTAAGAAAAAAATCTAAAATCAAAACGGAACAAATTGCTCTCGGAGACTGCTTTTTAGAGCACCATTTACGTAAGTCTAGAAAATAGTAATTTATAAAAAGATACTGTCACAAACATTTAAAAGCAGTAGGTATAGTAATACATACATTGACAAACCTATCTAATAATAATTTAAATTTAAGTTTCCCAGAGTGAGTAACATGCTATTACCGGAATAACAAAAAAAAAGTAAAAGGTACCTATAGGTACATGAATGTTACTGAGCCCTTCTAGACGTATCGTAAGCATTTAGTTTCTGCACCTTGAGTTGAGTTGAGTAAAGTGGTATGGCAACTGATTAGTTAAAATATTATTAGATCATTTTTGATTAAAAATCTAGCTAGCCTAGCAAAATAACACAAAAACTAGTGTCTCTTTTTCTCTTCCCTCTCTACAAGATTATAACTTGAGAGATACTCTGAGGAACCTCTACTTTTGTGTAATTATTGCTACACTTGCTATGGCTACATTACTGACACGAGTTTATGTTCCAGTGCATCCTGTTCTTATTGCACTGGTTAGACAGAACCGCACTACGGAAGAATTAGCCAGAATTATCCCTATGACAGTCATGTTAGGGCCACTGATAACGTTTATATACTGGCGACCAAAATAAAAGGGTAATATGTGCAATTATGGACTTTATACTCTATTACTAAATTTTTCTTTTGAATGGCGTTAGTAAAAAAGGCTACAAGTTTTCCGAGGTTAAGTAACAACGGTATAAGTCTAGTATACTCTGATGACGCACTATCAGAACATAGAACTGTGTTACAGAGGGACGTTATAATTCAAGTCGCAAGAACTGTTAAACAAATTGTATTATAACGTCACTGTGACACAGTTGTATGGCGGGTCAGGGTTCCATTGGGCCTATAGTACCTACATCCATTTAAGGGTTCCGTACCCAAAGGGTGTCAATGGGACCTTATTACGAAGCCTATTGTACGTCCGTCCACCGCTTCAGTCTGTCTGTCAGCGGTCCGTCTGTCTGTCTGTACCTCATGAATCGTAATATGTACACAGGTAGTTTTATTGCCGCTATAACAATAAATGAAACAAATCAAATAAAAATATACGCAACAAAAAAAGTATACGGAACCCTTCGTGTGCGAGTCCGACTCGTACTTGACCGGTTTTTATTACGAGGCAAGTCAACTTACATCCGTTTTCACTAGGGGTAGGTACTATTTAGGAGCATATAATAGTACTTACGTTGCAGGTTCATGGCGGGCGGGAATATGTGGTGGTTGCGCATGGGCTGGTCCTGCGGGCGCGCGCACTGCGGCGGCGGCGGCTGGTAGCGCATGCCCTGGTAGCGGTACGCCGCCTGCGACATCTGCCCGCACGACGCCAGCTCGCCCCAGGACAACTCGCCGCCCCCCAGACAGCCGCCCTCGAACCCGCCACCAGCACCGCTCAGGTACCCGTACTCCATGGTTATAAGTCTATTTCAGCTGCTACAATACTCCATCCAAAGAGGTAACGCGAGCGGCGGCGCCGCGCGCGCGGCGCGCGAGTCTGTCGGGAGCCCGCGAAGGCTCACAGCCACATAATTGGATGAGCCGGCTATATCGAATTATGCCGATTACAGATGGTATCGGATCGCAACGTTAGTTTTTGCCGCGGAGGACCGCGCTCTCGCCCCACTCGAAATCGAATGATAAGCCTAATTCAATAAGGGCGAGCTCGAGGACGGGGCGGGGCGCGCACCCCTGGTGCTCCGCCAATGCGCGCCCCCGGCGGCTCCGCTGCGCCCCCCGATTGGAGCCCGACGCTTCCCCCTCCCCGCGCCGCACGGGGGGTGCATGTCACGACACTTGTCTACTTTTCTTTTCGCCGACTGTTCCTTTGTCGTTGAGGAAAATAAAAAACTTGTGTAATTAACGATCCAGGTAGTTAATGAATGGCTTTAGGTATTTAAATTGGTGCTCGTTTCTTTGTAAGTTTCTGAACTTGCTTTATGTATTTGCACTGCCTTGGTGGTCGCGGAGAATTGAAAAATAGCCAACAAAAGTTGCGCGATGCTGCGTCCCTGTCGCGCCCGCGGGTTTGCTATTTGTCGTCCCGTCCATGTGGAGCTGTATCGGCGAAGCCTCTATAAACATTATCGAAAAGTTCAAGTCTTTTAGTTCGGAAAGCTTTTGCTCTCCCAGGTTTGTATGTGATGTGGGGAGTGACGTTACCTACTTATTTGAAGTGCTTAATTAACTAATTAATTCACTTTTCTGTAATTCAGTTAATACTTATATATGTCGCACTGTATTCTATTTTTCATTCTAGATGCATTTTTCATTTTTTCAATACACTAGTTACGAATTACATTACTTTTGCACATAGAAGCCTACTTGTCAATTAATGTTTTATAAATTATAAGAAACAAAATATAAAATTGCTTTAGGTACAAAGGGAGCACCGTCGAACCGCGACGCGGAGACGGCCTCGTTCAAGCCGTTAACTTTGCGACGCGGAATCCTACTCGCACTTGATTTACGAATCTTCTAAACTTTTAATTGCATGTATTTTTATACTACCTACCTACTTCTGAAAACGTTAGTGTTAAAATAAGTACATACAACGTTGTCTTTAGTACCAATTTAACCGAACAATATTAACAACTTAACAGACGATTAGAGCGTTAACAGTTATCAAAATGTATGAACTAACAGTCGATCGATTTGATTAAATTTAACATCGTTTGGTGAAATTGGTAGGTACTAAATCTTACTTCCGGACTAATAATTCCAACTATATAATTATAATCCCCACGAGACCCTCGGTCCGCGTGGTTCTAGCGCTCTCAACCTCTTAAAAGAGCCTCATTGACGTCACGGGCGGCCAAAGAGCTGGCTTGCTCAACGCATTAGTTTGGCAATTTAGCGAAGAAATTGCCGCCAACACCTACAACACTTCTATGTGTAGGTATAGTGGGCCTTTTATGTGGCTGTACACTTTTGTACCTTATCGGTTTATCGTCTGTTTGACAGTGAGTGACAAAGCGCTAAAGTGTGCAGCTACTTATAAGGCGGACCGTGCCTATATACTATACATTAATTGAGTTGAATTTCAGTTATCAATTTAATTTGTTGTCTTTTTTAATACAAAACTGTGTATTTACTTTACGTAGGTATAGCGATCATTGGCTAATCAAATATGCCGTTAGTTACACAACGATAAAAGAATTCTGCATCAAATCTAACAAAAACTTAACAAACATATAAATAAATAAATACAATCAAAAATAAGAACTAATAAATAAACATTTTTATACTTTAGTAGGAAAGAATTAAAGATTCTAGTTTTGCTTCTTGACTAGATTACCAATAACCACGCAAACCACGAACCCCATTTTTTTCAATTTCAGCGCACATTTTATTTCCACGCCTCAACCAAGCTGAAGACATTAAAGCTCAGCGGGGGTCGAGGGGGCCCGTGAGAACACGCGTAGGCATGCGCCCAAATACATTACATGCTGTTCCAACATGCTCCAACATGCGGAGTGGTGATGCCGCGCGGTGCATCATGGCCCCCGGGGGACGCGCACGCTCGCGACAATCGCGAGATAAATAATTCATTTTAATCACCTTCATATTCGTTGTTTTGTAAATTAGTATTTTAAACATACGACAACTCCGGGTCGCTACCATTATCTTTCCCAGTGTTTGCATTGTTGTGTTCCGGTAGCCCTGTGTCTATAGTACCATTGATTTGTACCATCAATGGTACAAGTGATACTACTATGTGTCCTTAGTACCATCAATGGTACTACCGATACTAGCACGTGTCGCTAGTACCATTGCATCGAAAACATATAAAAAATATATACATATAACAGGGGTTTAATAGTTATTCGTCAGAAATCATTTTTATTCCGCAAAAGTAGGTAGGTTAGGTTCGTTAGGTATCTTAAGATGCCCAAAGGGCAAATCGCTCAGAAATAGGAGCCCTGCCATAGGCAGGGCTCCGTCAAAAGGCACTGGTGTGACAACCTGGTGTGACGACGAGTCTGCACCCTATATTATGTATTTACTTGTGGAAATAACGTAGTATCTTAAGTAAGACGAAATTATTATTTTTAATTTGTTTTTTTTTCACAAGTAAATACACGGTATAAACTAGTATCTTTTTCAATGGTTTTAAGGACACATAGAAGTATCACTTGTACCATTGATGGTACAAATCAATGGTACTATAGACACAGGGGGGTTCCGGTGCTAGGGTAAGACCACCGATAAATGGCTACCATAGAATAGAGGCATTCCATCAAAGTTGGCAACGCATTTGTGATCTTGAGATTGTCTGTATAAGAATAAAACCTTCAGATGGAGTCTGTGCTCTTCACAGTTTACATACTATCAGCCCATCGGAACTCTGACCGACCAGATAGAGAAGGCAAACGAGCACACAAACCACCTGATGGTAAGCGAAAACTGTGACCCATAGACATTCGCATTCACAAGATTGCAAGCCTAAGACTGCAAATGCGTTGCCAACTCTGAGGACTAAAATGAAATGCCTCTATGCTAGTCATTCCTTTTTAAACTTCTTACGACTTTAATCATAACACCACTGTGTTTATGGTGGGTTAGTGTTCCGTTGGGCTGATAATTCCTACCATTCGGTGGCCTGTGTGCTCGTTGTTTCATGCCATTAACAATAACTATAACAATAGAAATTATCAGTACCCCCAAAAGCCACTGACATCTATATATCTATACATGCACCTTAATATCAGTGTCATAGGGGAGCACAGATATTTTTGAAATGTTGGAAACGTGTATTATATTTGACTTCGACAGTACATACAGCCTGAGAAGCTACCTATACAAAAACCCAGGTCATGTTTCGGAGTTTTGGCATAATGGCAACAGTTAGCCCTTAAATTAGATCTCAAACTGAAAGTTGATATCTATAGGCATTTGATGACAAGATTTTTGTTGCGATATTAAGCCACTGATTATAAACTTGACAAATATAGGATGTAGATGCGTTAACTGCATAGAAAACAAAACTCAGTGAGCTGACTATACATTTTATTGCCATGGAAAAAAACCTGATATCAAATATTTTCTACAGATCGTCGGTGGCCCGGGTAATGGTATACCCTTGTTTGATCTAAAATCAATTGCTTTAATTTCATAATCCCTGTTTTTTTACCACCACCCACCAAAACCATCATCATCATCATCATCATGTCAGCCGAAAGACGTCCACTGCTGGACATAGGCCTCCCCCAAGGCTTTCCACTCAGACCGGTCTTGTGCTTTTTGCATCCACCGCGGTCCCGCGATCCTGACGAGGTCGTCACTCCATCTTGTTGGAGGCCTACCTACAGCTCGTCTTCCGGTCCGCGGACGCCACTCCAGAACCTAACCATAACCATAATGGTCTGAAATCTATTGAATGGTAATGGTAAATGAAATTGATTCCTAGACCATTTTGGACTATGTCATAGTAACGTAATCAATCAAAACTTAAGAGACTTCTTATGATTTTATTTACGGTGTCACTTGGAAATAGTCCAAAATGGTCTCGGAATCAATTTTCTTCACCGTACGTGGGTACGAATTTGCTCCGTATCAAAATGTAGGCAGATATTTCTACAGCGGCACACGCACACGAGCACGCTGCGCATGAATGACGTCACTGATACACACGTGGCCTGAGGGCCCTGCCAAGATGCACTACGCTAACTAGCGTTTCTATTCGTTTCGTTTTTTAACTAATCACGTCACCGGTAGATCACGTGACTTTTAGTATCACGTCACATATCAGTGACGCGATTGGGGATCTGCTCCGATGTGCCAACGTACGTAGCAGGTGAAACCCCGGCCGACATACCTTGATAATCTGTGCCCCGGCCCACGCCACGCCACGCTATGCACGAACTAGACGTTTCAATTCGCGCGAAGTATAGACAATTTAAGGGGAAGACTCTTATCATAACGTACGCCAAAGACACTGCAGAAAGAAAAACACTTCTCAATTCTATGACGGCTTGACTATAGCTAATATGGAATAAAATCATGCGGACGTTTCGTTTTATTGAAAACTCTGGCTTCGCTTCGGTGGTTTAGTATGTTAATTCTAGGTTAAAGTTAATCCTAGTTATCATCATATCAAAATATGATATTGTCATCATAACTATCAATTTGAAATAGATTAGAAACAATGTATCCAGGACTAACAGGCGTCATCGAATGTCACTCCATACATTTTCTGTCGATTTCGTTAAATGAAAGCTAAACGTTGGTCATCTTGGCTACCACCCCAGACCTATCGTTACCTAAATTGTTTAGGTCAGCAAAGATGGATTTTCTTGCAAACATAAAACAACACGTTAATTTAATCATATCACTGCCTTTCATATTATTTGAACAATAGGTTCTCATACCGTTTATGGCTAATAAATAAACGAATGAATGATTGACCTATTATTACTTAATTTAATATTTCAGAATATACAACATTTTTCATACTACTCCTTAATAGGTTTAAAATTTATTGGTATTCTGCGTTCCCTGAGGTCAAAGGTCAACGCCAACATATTTGTATGTTTGACCCAGAGATTTATAGATAATTATAGAAAATTATTTTTTTACAGGAAATTGGGAGTATTTAAAATTGAAAAGGTACGTCTGTTGGAATCATCGGAATGCGAGGAATGTGATTTTTGAAAACATAATTAAATGTCAGCATCTTTGAAACAACGGGAACCCCGTACAAATCTTTTAAGCCCCTTTTTTATTTTATTCCATTAAATTGAATTTCCAAAAATGGTAAAATTATATTTCTTTAATTCGTATCAGGAGCCTACATTTTAAATTTGATGTAATTTACTTCAAGAATGACTTACCCCCATACAAAATTCATATAGCCATTTTTGGTAGCCGTTACGACAATTGTCGACACTTATGTGTAGACACTGATTGATTCTAGTAAGACGTTTGGTAGCAGCTTCGTACCTGCTACGTAACCGCGACTAAAATTGGGGAAGAGTCGACACAGTAACTTTTGGTTTCATCGTTCCGTCGCTGTGTGGTAACAATGTTACGAGTTTGAAACCAGTTCGTCAGAAATCAGTCGTTCATTCACTCTTTTAATGGAACTCGTTGAAGTGTCTGATGACGTTTTATTGTGATTTAAAAATATAAGAAGAGAAGCCATTACAAAAAAGTTTGACGACGTAAGTATTTGGTTTTAGTGTTTATTCATTATGGTTGTGTTCAAATATCAATGGGAAAATAATTTCATCGTGTCATTTGATCATATTGGTTGAAATTCATCAACGCGCCATCATAAAATCATAATTTAGCCAATTTAGCGAAACACATGACTGTACTGCGTATTATTTCATTATTGAATAAGTTTATAAATTTAAAAAGATCTCTTGAGTTTGCATACACAGAATAATATACTTTATCAATAATAATAAATATAAAAGCAAGAATAACCATAAAACTTATTAATTATGATATAAATATGTCTTTATGATGGACAAACATTGCAGTCACAAGTGGTCACATAGTTACTAGATTGTGTCGACATGTGTCGACGTGTAACTTAAAGTAGTAACAAAGTTACTGAATTAACAAAATGGTCCCATGTACTTTTTTATTTACAGAGATTCTCAAAGTTTCACGAACATCGTCAATCATGCCGTTTTCGGTAGTTTTAACAGAAGAAAACTCGCGAAAGCTTATCTCATTAGTTCCGAGTAACTGGGTTCAAGGTAATATTCTGTTTTGGCCTAATACAAGAAAAACGCCCGAAATTGATCGATTCAGAAGAGAGCAAAGAGCACCTACCAAGGAATGGAAGAAAATGAAATGTGTAATTAAAGCACACGGGCTCGAAACCTTTGCAGAAGGGATGCAAATAGAAAATTTATTTGCTTCCTTTGAAGATACGGAGGACGAGGCACTAGGTGTTTCGGCATTTAAGTCATCGCCACCAGAAACTATAATATTGTTTTCTTGATTGTCACTCGATGAAGACGATGAGTTTGTTTAATGACCTGGAGAAATAATTAAAATTTTAATTTGTCATGTTCCTTAAATTATTAATCACACCAACCAGCTAGTAATTCAAAAACTACTAGGTATTAAGTGTAATAACGCGTACCTAATTAAATCTATTTATCAGGAAAAGTCCTACTTACTTGGGATTTTGTTGTGTACATTCTTTAATTTTGCAACTTTTCTGTAGAAGTCCGATGAGTGTCTGTATGGTTTTGGTTTTTTCCTTTCGTTTGGTTCACTCATGATTAAACGCAACTTTTGCTATAATTATCACATGGCAACGTTAACTATGGGGAAATGGGGACAGTATGTTGAGAACCTTTGGATTTTATGAAGCCTTTTTGTTGTCATTTACCGTTACAAAGTTCCGAAACATTGACGTAACATTACTACACTTCGCGTTTATTGTTTATAACGTGGTTACAGAGTTACCACACGGTTACTACACATTATTTCCTAGTTTGTAGACTAGTCACAAACTAGACGCAAAGTGTATAAAAATGTGTGATACAAATGTTTACGTTATGTGTGGACGCAACGACTAAACATAGTTACTAGAATTTTTGTGGTAGCATTGTTTATCAACTGTTACTACACTTAGAAACCAAACCCTTACACAGTCACAATGTGCCGGAGCAGTTACAAAACTGTTGTGACTTGTTACTGCTTTGAAAAGTCTGCGACCAAAAATGGCTATACTCCACTATTTCGACCCATTAGAGATGAAATAAAAAAAATGAATACGGTATACTTACAACCTCATATTTATAAGCCTCAATGCCAAATTTCATGTTCGTAGCTTTAAAAATGACGGACTTCCATACAATGGTTTATCCCCTATTTCACCCCCTAGGGGTTGAATTTCGAAAAATCCCTTCTTACTACTTGCTTACGTCAAAAAACATACGTACAGTTAAAGTTTCATGTTTACAGCTTCAGTAGTTTCGGCTGGGCGTTGCGCATGCGCATCCTGGTTCTCTCTTTATTAATAGTATAGATAATACGCCTGGAATTCGCGATGAGGGCTTTTGTCAATTTTTTCCTTCACCACGTGACGTTATCCCAGTATAGGAACCGTTTGTCCGAAAAACTTTTCCCGTCAGAGTTATTTGTCCTATGATATGCTAAGTTTTTGTTTTCATTGACCATTTTTAACTTACTCTACGATACATTTGACATTTGATACTTACAACACTTTAACATTCACCGTTTGACGATATCCCAACGTATCATTTGTCCGAAAATCTTTTCCCAGACAAGTTTCTTGCCATATGGAATATTTGGTCCAAATTTTCAAAGACATGCACTGAATCGTTAGAGACGACGACGAGCGCAGCGAGAAGCATTAGGTATTCACTGTGACCAAAACAGCGTGTGAAGCTGAGTAAGCGCTTTAATATTTGTTACAAATGTTCCACTCTAGGTATACGATCAGACAATAAGCCTACCGCTAACCGTAAACGATTTTCGAAAACTGACAAAAATTACATTAAGCGCTCGACGCGACCGTACGGCAGCTTACGTCGATCCTTCGGTCGGTCGTCGGTCGTTTGTATACATTTTTGATAGTGATAACGTTCACGCATCTTGTTTAGATAGGACTCCGCGTGTAGTCGCGTTAACGTCTGGTTTGCCATGCACCAAATAAGTAAATGTTGTGAATGAAGCTAAACGGTCAATTAAAAATATATAGGTCATTAATTAATTCGGGCAAACGTTTTTCGGACTAAATATAGGTAATCATAAGGGAATGATTAAGTAGGTAATTGATAAACAGGGGTCGTACTTTTGATGCCGATGACGTCAATATGACTAAATTATGCACACAGGGTGCCCTGCTTTCATTTGGCAGGTATTAAGGTAGTTATTTAACTGGCAGAAATAAAACGAAAGTAAAATGATTATAGTTAAATACAGCTTATTTGCAGTCATAAAACGGATCACGGCAGCATCTTGTTTTTTTTTCACCACTCATTGCTAATAATGGCCGATTGAGACAATTTTCTTTTTTGAACGTCAATGCCATAATTGTATTTATGACTGTTTAATAATATTCATTTTTTTTACAACATAAAAACGGTTTCTTTTTAATAATAATGTTAGTCGACTATTTTTGCCACTGTCCTTCTCAACCAAATAGTTTCATTTACGTTTTAGGTATGAAGCAGGTATTAATTTTTCTACGCGACGATAGATTACTTAACTCATTTTGACATGATTAAATGATTGACGACTAATGGTTAATAATTACAATAAAACCATTTGGAATCATACTCTGTGTAGCGTGACGTTATTTTTGTGTCAACGGCATGAAAAGTACGGGCCCTGTTGATAATTATATATATTTTGAGCAAAAACAAAAAACCCATCGGTTTGAGAAGTATATTTTTAGTTAAAATAGGATTTGTTTAAATTACACAATGAACTAAATTAAATAATAAATAATACGTTTGAATTTATCCTCCTTAACATTAGTGATGTTGAATAAAATTAGAAAAAATCTGGTGACTCCGCAAACAAAAACACTCCGCAGCCTCTTGCCCCTCTGCATCTTGTGCACTCTCTTCGCTTTCTCATTTGAAGATTAACATTTTTTCTCCTTATCCTCCCCTTCTGGAGGAGGCGGCGGGGGGGGAGGCTCTACTTCGTTGTCATAGTCGTGGATATTCTTTCTATGATGATGCCAATAAAGCAGTTCAATATATTCATATAGTGCGTAACCAAATAATAATGCTGTAAGAAAAGGTTGTATTTGTTCAATCGATTCATGGTTCTCTTATCATAGTGTGCAGTCTGTGAGTACATAGAGGTGCTTCGGGTTTGTAAGAGTTATTCCTACTAATACCACGAATGCTTACCCAGTAGGAATACTGGGTTTTTCCTATCTGTCCTACTAGTAATACAAATCTTCCAAGAGCCATGCTCAGTGTAGGGTTTCAAAGCCGTTACTACAAAAAACAAAACAAAACATAACTCAAAAAACACAAGTATGAACTAATTTTCTATTTAAAGTTAGTAGGTGCTGTTTTAGATGATTTTAGGGGATAGTTTTACCTCATCTAAAACGCACCTGGTCTAAGCAGCAAAAGGTCTAAAACGCACCTGGTCTAAGCAGCAAAAGGTCTAAAACTCACCTGGTCTAAGCAGCAAAAGGTCTAAAACGCACCTGGTCTAAGCAGCAAAAGGTCTAAAACGCACCTGGTCTAAGCAGCAAATAGTCTAAAACGCACCTGGTCTAAGCAGCAAAAGGTCTAAAACGCAACTGGTCTAAGCAGCAAATAGTCTAAAACGCACCTGGTCTAAGCAGCAAAAGGTCTAAAACGCACCTGGTCTAAGCAGCAAAAGGTCTAAAACGCACCTGGTCTAAGCAGCAAAAGGTCTAAAACGCACCTGGTCGAAGCAGCAAAAGGTCTAAAACGCACCTGGTCTAAGCAGCAAAAGGTTTAAAACGCACCTGGTCTAAGCAGCAAATAGTCTAAAACGCACCTGGTCTAAGCAGCAAAAGGTCTAAAACGCCCCTGGTCTAAGCAGCAAAAGGTCTAAAACGCACCTGGTCTAAGCAGCAAATAGTCTAAAACGCACCTGGTCTAAGCAGCAAAAGGTCTAAAACGCACCTGGTCGAAGCAGCAAAAGGTCTAAAACGCACCTGGTCTAAGCAGCAAAAGGTTTAAAACGCACCTGGTCTAAGCAGCAAATAGTCTAAAACGCACCTGATATAAGCAGCAAAAGGTCTAAAACGCACCTGGTCTAAGCAGCAAAAGGTCTAAAACGCACCTGGTCTAAGCAGCAAAAGGTCTAAAACGCACCTGGTCTAAGCAGCAAATAGTCTAAAACGCACCTGGTCTAAGCAGCAAATAGTCTAAAACGCACCTGGTCTAAGCAGCAAAAGGTCTAAAACGCACCTGGTCTAAGCAGCAAAAGGTCTAAAACGCAGCTGGTGTAATAAGCAAGTGGTTTAAAATACGCAGCGCCTCATGTAGCCAGCGGTCTAAAACGTAGTTTGTCTAAGTAGCAAGTAATCTGAAACGCAGAAGGTCTTATTTAGCAAGTGATCTAAGTTCGCAACAGCCAATTACATATCTTCAAAATTCCTCTCTTAATAAATATGACGACAAAGGT
The DNA here is from genome assembly GCA_923062465.1 of Acleris sparsana. Taxonomy (NCBI): domain Eukaryota; kingdom Metazoa; phylum Arthropoda; class Insecta; order Lepidoptera; family Tortricidae; genus Acleris; species Acleris sparsana. The sequence goes on from OV281289.1 coordinate 14,662,270, forward strand.
CCCCGTTTTAGTTAGACCACTTGCTATTTAAACCAAGTGCGCTTTAGACCACTCGCTAATTAGACCAATTGTAATTTAGACGACTTGATAATACTTCTTTAGATGAGTTGCTTTTTAGACCACTTAGGGTGCGGCTCCACTGACGCGGAGACGAGCGAAGCGGAGCTGTGCCTATATTAACCAATAGAATCTAATCCAACGTGCGCAAAACGCGCTCGACGTGATCGCACGCGCCTTCTATTGGTTAATATAGGCACAGCTCCGCGCGTCTCCGCTTCAGTTGAGCCGCACCCTTACTGCCATAGACCAGTTGCGTTTTAGACGAAATGATACAAACCCGATTTTAGCAGGGATAAATAAACGGTATCGGATTATCTCTTTTCATTAGTTTTTCGTTTCATTCTGAATGTATTAATTGGTCATTCTGTATTCGTCTTGTTCGCTATCAGTCACTAAGTATCTAATTTGGTCAAATTCTGTAACTTGTCTCTCTCTTAGTAAACCATTTATTTTTCGTAACGGTCTTTCTTGGACTCATTATTTATTTGTCTCCCTCGCTTTTTACAAATGCAATGCTTTTTTTGTCATTGTATAATATCACAAGCAAAATTTAAAAACGAGAGTTGAGGTTCTTGCTCTGAATAAACATCTTTTATCTTTTTTTATCTTCACTTTTTTACCAAAAAAAACGACGATCATTGTTGGTCACATTCGTAATTAGTCTTTTCGTTATTGGTCGCATTCTAGTACGTGACGTTAGTTTTTCGTCTCGTTTGTTATTTGTGACTGTCTTTTCCCGTCACTCTTACCCCCATACTAATAAACTTTCAGTAACCGTGGTGTAGCTAAACCATGCTTTGTCCTTATTTGTTAAATTAAAATGTCACAATGACAGATAAGGACAAAGCATGGTTTAACTACACGACGGTTACTGAACGTTTATTAGTAAGGGGGTTAGAGTCTATTCACATGAACCACGTCCTCACCACATCGCAGCGGCAATGTGGTCGGGCGGTAATTTCTGTGAAATCCCGCAGTGATTGCAAATGGAATCGGTCAAGCTTCTTTATTATACACGTTTTCGGTATACGCACCAAGTCTCTGAAGCATAGAGAAGACTGGGCAATACTATTGCCATATAGACTGAAATCTTTGTAGCTAACTTAAGGTCATACGGAACACCTTAGCTCTATTTGCCGAGAGCAGCTGCAGCTGCACCAATCCGGGTATTAATTTCGGCAACCATGTCGTACTTGGATGAGATCGTGCTCCCTACTTAAGTACCTAAACTTCTTAACAGAGTTTAGAACCTCCTGACTAAGATGGACTTGCAATTGCTCATCCTGGGAACCGACAGCTATTATATCATTCTTGCTTACGTTGATTTTGAGAGCGAACTTTTTATACGCCTGGTCCAATGAAGTAATAATTCTCTGCCGAGAAGCAGGGGAGTCCGCCTTAAAATACAAGTCGTCTGTCACTTGACGAGACCTTGGTGCCCGCTCTCAGTCGTCTCAAATTAAAAAGCTTTCAGTCAGTGCGAAACCGTATGCGAATACCGTCAGATACATTGAAGCGCATCCTTCACAACCTCTGCGAAATAGAGAGCAAACAAAGTAGGCACAAGAACACATCCTTATTTGACGCCATAGGTCCTCTCCATTCACTAGGATCCATTAATGGGGTCAGGTAGACTTATTTTACATTAAAATCCATTAATGGAGTCGAGTGGGCTTTAATGTACACTTAAATCCATTTGGAGTCGTTTTTACTTTTTAAGACGTTGGGATCAATGGATTTAAATATACTGTGAAGTCTACAAACATCCATTAATGGATTCTATTGAACATTTAATATACCGGGATCCATCAGTAGATACTAAATTAAACTTTAATAAAATCCATTGATGGATCAAAGTGTAATTAAGAATGCAACAGAATCCATTGGTGGATTCCAGAGTATTAAAAAATGTAAACGAATCCAAATGTATATTCAATAAAGCCCACTCTACTCCACTAATGGATTTGAATGTACGAAAACGCCACTTGACGCCTATAATGCATCCTATGAATGGATCCTAGTGGACGGAGGGCACAGGTCACAGGGAAGAACTCCTCTTGCTCTTCTTTCATGCCATCGTGAATGAGTCTTAAGTAATAGTCACACATTTTTTTCCGTACAGCCTGCCTTGTGCAGAACAATCCATAAAGCATTACAAGCAACACTGTCGAAGGCCTTCTCTAGACCAACAAAGGCTAAACACGACTTAAAAAAAACCCGGCAAGAGCATGTCGGACCATGCTCAGTGTAGGGTTCCGAAGCCCTTACCACAAACAAATTACATCTCGCGACGAACTTAAGAACTAACAAAAATTGTATGCTTAATATTTCATAAACAGACCCCGAATCGAAAATTAGTTTTCACAAATCCGCAATATTTTTGAAACACCTATCCAACGACACCCCGCTCTATGGGGTAGATGAGAAAAAAAAAACACATCCCCACGTTACGTGTAGAGGTACACAAAAAAAATGAGACAATGGGCTCGGCCTCTGATCACTAGTCCCCATTATCTTGTAGCACTGAAATTGTTTTTCAGTAGAGCGTGAATGTTTTTTTTATCGACCTCCTTGATGTCAATATTTATATAATGCTATTGAATTGACGCCTTTTAAGTTACAGTACATGAAAGGTAGCTTATGTGTTAATCCAAGGTATAATAAGCTGTCTGCATTCCAAATTTCACGAAAATCCGTCCGTTAGTTTTTGCGTGAAACACAAACTGTCGCGTATAATATTAGTAGGATATATTTTCATACAAAAGTAATAGAACCTAGTGACTGCTCTTTGAAATTATCTGTGACATACAGTATCGACATTTAGATAGTAGGTAAAAAAAACATTCACGCTCTACTGAAAAGTAAAGACAGTGCGACAAGATAACGGGGTCTACTGATCACCTCTTGTAATATAGGCTCATCTACTTCAAGAAATCTCTCAATGAGAGCGTATAAGAGCGAGTGAGAGACAAGTACAAACCCGAAGCACCTTCACTGTAAGTCCATTTATATCTAATAGCCCAGTAGAATAATCGTCATTGAAGTCGCAAAGTTTTATGTAAGTAGTTCTGGTGTTTACGGTTCCGAAGTCAGACTAGGAACCCTTATAAGTAGTTCCGCCATGTCCGTCTCTTGAGATACTCTCGGTACTACAAAGCTGTATTCGCTACTCTAATACTAATTAACAAAAACGAGTATCATAACTATCATAAGGTAGGTTTAGGTTAGGTTAGGTTAGGTTAGGTTAGGTTAGGTTAGGTTAGGTTAGGTTAGTTCGTTCTGGGGTGCAGGCCGGATTCCTCCACGTTGGCTTGGGTGTTGCAGTCTCTCTTGATCTCGATCCGGAGAGAACGCAGCATCTGGGCTGGTGCACCCTGGGCATCGGCTGAAACTTTCTCCTTATGGGGGATTCTTTCGGCGGGGGAGTACTGTTGCATCCACAGCCCACCCTCCTAGGAGGGTGGGCTGTGGATGCAACAGTATTGGGGGTTGTCCTCGAAAGAGGTACAACGGGGCCCGACGATGTGCCAGGTGCATTCGGTTTAGCCGACGTCGAGCCTAACTCGTTTCCCGTCTGGAGTGTCGTGGATCACGTCTCGCGGCTCCGACGGGCCGAGGACCTTGCCTTAACCGGCTGGGTCGAGGGGAGTAAACCTCATAAAAAATCCCTCAATCCTAAGCGGCGCCGCACCGCGAGGGGATGCATGGCTGAGAGGTGGTCAGCTATTAGTGCGTTGCCCCGTCAGAGTACCTGCCGACCCTCTGACGGGAGATGCTAGGCCTGTCCAGGTGCACGGGCACCTCCTGGATCGACGATTAGATCCCTAATACTCGTGGGAACAATTATGGAAGCATCAATTACCCAGCCAAACGGCCCTTCTCAGGGCCAATTCGGAAACGGCCCTTCTGAGGGCCAACCTGAAAACGGCCCTTCTCAGGGCCAACTAGGAGACGAGAGGACGCGGGCGCTCACCCCGGTGGTCCGATTGGAGCGCATGGCGCTGAGGCCCCGGTCGGTGACCCCCGGGGCTCACTTGCCAGTGGCGCGGAATACAGATGAAACGTCTGCGGACGCGGGCACACTACCGGACACTGATTCGCGTGATGACGAATTGATTGACCACGAAAGGATGATCAGAGAGAAAGACCTGGACTGGATTGCGGAGATGGACGAAGAGGCGATTTATGTCTCAGACTCTTCCCTCCCGTCTGTCCATATGACTGGAGAAAAGAGAAGACACCCTGGTGACTCGGAAGAGGATTATATAGAGACGAGAGGATCTCCTCTTCCAAAAATTAATACGTCGCGAAGGGGTCGCGGAGGCCACGCCCACTCAACTGGCCTGGACCAAGCAAAAGCGGCCCTATATACACTTGAAAAGGCGGCTTTAGAAAGTGAAGCGTTCCCCGGCGAACCTCGGACAGAAGCTGCCATTCCTAGAGTCGATGAGATGGACCTTGGAACATCCCTCCCAACGCCGGAGCATATCACAAGAGATGATTTGGTACGTAAGGCATTTGCGGGAGTTAATGACATCCGCGAGGCTTCCCGTAGGTCCCAAAACATAAAAGGGACAGTCCGGAAACAGATAAAGCTTGGAGTTATGGCCATCTCCCAGGCAGTGGAAGATCTAGGGACTCTATCTACAGACGAAGAAACACGCAAACTGAGGGCAGACAACGCGCGTCTCAGACGCGAGATGGATATCCTCAGAGCTGAGGTAAAGGCCCTTCGCACCGCCTTCTCGGAGCGGAATGTACGCCCTGTCGAACAACAGCCAGATATCCATGCGGGGATCACGAGCATAATGGAGGATTTAAGGCGAGACCTCCTCGTATCCCTTGGTGGAATGATCAATGCCCGCCTTGGAGACATTGAATCCCGACTTCCTCCTGCGCCAGTGTTGCGACCGCCGCTGGCGGCGGATAAAACGAGGGCTGCAGCAACTACCACAGTCGCTGGATCAGCCTCCCAAAAGTCAAAACCGGCGACCGCGCCGCATCATCAGACGAAAGCCCCGAAAGAGAAACCAAAAGCCACACGCCAGCCTGTGGCTCCTGCTTCTCCCGGCGATCCCATCTCCCAGCCGCAGCCTAGTACCTCCCGTGCCGAAGCGGATTCGGAATTTATTGAAGTGGGGAAAGGTGGCAAAAGGTATAGCAAAGGAAAGGGCAAAAAGTCCAACCCGGCTTCTGGCCCTACTGCATCTGCCCCAAGACGAGCAACACACGCGAAACCGCTTGCAGCCGTGGCGCCTAAAAAGAATACCCATAAGATAGGTACCCCAAAAACCACTGCGGTAGTGGTCACTCTGCAACCGGAAGCGGTACAGAGAGGGGTATCCTATAAAGACGCCCTAAAGAAAGCCAAACAAGCCTTTAAGCTGGACGACGTTGGCCTGGACCAAAATATCAAAGTCCGGAATACGATGAGTGGCGCCCGGATAATTATCGTCCCGGGTGCTGCCAGTGGATCGAAAGCTGACTCACTAGCAGCGAAACTTCAAGAAGTACTCGGAGATGTGGCCTCTATTAGCAGGCCCGTCAAAAAAGCGTCGGTAAGGGTGACATGACATTTCAACCTACTCCAGACTAACGCTAACCACTCCGCCCGTGCGCAGGACCTGCTTATGCAGACCATGGCGGAGGGGAACTTAGATGTCGTTGTGGTAGCCGAGCCCTATTATGTACCATCCCAACCACATTGGGCTGGGGACACTGAGGGCTTGGTTGCCATTGTAGTACCAGCAGCTACCCACTTCCCCCCCTTCTCTATCAAAGAGAAGGGTCCGGGATACGTGGCGGCTTCTTGGGGTGAAATAGTGCTCATCGGAGTGTATTTTTCCCCCAATCGAAGATTAGACGATTTTGAAAGATACCTCAACACGTTGGAGATGGTGATAGGCAGAGCGGCTCCTGCCCAAGTCATCGTGATGGGAGATTTCAACGCGAAGTGTACAGCATGGGGATCTCCCATCACGGACGCGAGAGGTGCAGTGCTGAGGGACTGGGCTGCGGTTATAGGCCTTGTCCTCCTGAACCAAGGCAACACTAACACCTGTGTTCGACAACAGGGGGGGTCCATCGTAGACTTGACGTTTGCGACCCCTGCTATCGCTGCACGATCTGGAGAATGGCGCGTCCTAGAAGAGGTGGAGACCTTGTCGGACCACTTATATATCCGCTTTCAGGTCTCCGGTTCCTCGACGATGGATGCGCCATCCCGGCCCGAAAGACAGCCGTTTCCCAGATGGACGCTCTCCCGCCTAGATCGGGAAATTGCGGAGGAGGCAGCCATAGTGCAGGCTTGGGTGCCAGATATAGCAGACGCAGCCAACGTGGAGGAGCGAGCTGTCCACCTTCGAGCTGCTCTTACAGAAATCTGTGACGCTGCTATGCCCCGGACTCGACGAATACCAGCGAGGAAGCAAGTCTACTGGTGGTCGCAGGAGATTCAGGTTCTCCGCACCACCAGCAATGCCGCTCGCCGGGCATTCACGCGATGCCGCCGCCGCAGGTCACACACAGCTGAGGAGGAGGAATTCTACCGCCAAGCTCACCGGGAGGCTAAAATTGCACTGCAGACGGCCATTGCAAAGGCCAAAGACTCTTCCAATGAGGAGTTCATAGAGACGCTCAATAGAGACCCGTGGGGCCGCCCGTACCGTGTTGTACGCAGTAAATTACAGCACGCGCCCCCCACGAGTACCTTTGAGCCCACACTCCTGTCAGCGGTCATAACGGGCCTATTCCCTGAGCGGGAAGCCTTCATTCCTCCACGGATGACAGGGCCAGAAGAAAACGAGGGCATCGTCAACGTCCCGCTAATCACGGATGACGAGATGATAGAAGCGGTGGCCCGTCTAAAATCGTCTCGTAAAGCTCCTGGGCCGGATGGAGTACCAGGAAAAGTGCTTTTTCTGGCGCTCAAGCACCTGGGGTGTCGTCTCCGGCAGCTGTTTGATGACTGCCTAGAGACAGGACAGGTTCCTAGGTGCTGGAAGGAAGGGCGTTTGTGCCTACTGAGAAAGGAGGGTCGTCCACCTGACTCTCCCTCCGGGTACCGACCACTCGTTCTCTTGGACGAGGTCGGTAAGGTTTTCGAGAGAATAGTGGCACTGCGAATCAGTAGGCACTTAGCCAGAGATGGCCCGGACATTTCCGTGAGGCAGTATGGGTTCAGGGCAGGGCTGTCTACAATAGATGCACTATCCGCGCTACGTGGCTTCTGGGAGGAGGCTAAAGCAAGGGGGGAAGGAGTCGTAGCTGTATCTTTAGATATAGCCAACGCTTTCGGCTCCCTCCCCTTTGAAGTGATTGAAGAGGCACTCAAGTTCCACCAGGTGCCTCTTTACTTAAGAAAGGTGATAGGGCACTACCTGACTGACCGGGTAGTGCTCTATCAAAGTAGAGATGGAGAGCGGATGGCCCAGCGTATGTCCAGTGGCGTTCCTCAGGGGTCTGTGCTGGGACCCCTGCTTTGGAACCTGGGCTATGATTGGGCCATCAGAGGACAGCTCTTGCCTCGGATGGCGGTTTTCTGCTATGCGGATGACACAATGGTGGCCGTCCGAGGCAACAGTCGGGAAGAGGCGATGCGGTTAGCCACAGTGGGCGCTACCCTTGTGGTTGACCGTATCCGGATGCTGGGACTAGAGGTGGCCCTCTCCAAAACGGAAGCTATCGTCTTCCGTGGGCCAAGATGGCGGCTTGGCTCTGGTCTCAGTCTCCAAATAGACGGAGAGAGGGTCCGGCTTAAGGCCCATATAAAATACCTGGGCCTTATCCTGGACCCTGATTGGAAATTCGTGGAGCACTTCCGATGTCTCGCCCCACGTATTGTGGGCACTGCTTCGGCCCTTGGGAAGCTGCTACCGAATGTGGGAGGTCCTCAGGCTCCATGTCGGCGTCTCTACACGGAAGTTATTAAAAGTATGGCCCTGTACGGTGCCCCCATATGGTCGGCCTCTCTCAGCGCCCAGAATAAAGCCCTCTTGCGAAAGCCGCAGAGGGTTATGGCACTGAGGATGATCAGAGGATACCGTACGGTCTCTTTCGTGGCTGCTTGCGTACTGGCCGGCACTCCCCCGTGGGAGCTTGAGGCCGCAGTGCGAGCCGACACTTACCGCGCTCGTGCGGAGAGCAGAGCAAGAGGGGAAGGCCCTGGGTCTGAAGATGTTGAGAGGGTGCAGCGCAGTGCCCAAGAGCGGATGATGGAGATCTGGTCGAACAGCCTCACGGACCCTGTTTACGGAGTCCGCACCATTGAGGCTCTCCACCCAGTCCTCCAGGAGTGGAAAGAGAGGCGCCACGGGCTACTCTCATACCGTCTTGTGCAGGTGTTGTCCGGGCACGGATGCTTCGGGCAGTATCTGCACAAGATTGCAAGACGGGAGTCATCTCCAATCTGCCATGAGTGTGGTGCGCTGGAAGATACGGCGCAGCACACCATGGAGTCTTGTACCGCATGGCAGACGGAACGCCTCGAATTGACGAGGATAATAGGGAGCGATCTCTCGCTGCCCAGCGTGGTATCAGCTATGCTGGGCAGTGATAGATCGTGGGATGCTGTTGCCACCTTTTGTGAGGAGGTCATCTCACAAAAGGAGGCAGCAGAGCGGGCTCGCGAGGAAGACGAGTCCGCGGACGCCATCAGGCGTAAAAGAAGTGGAAGGAGAAGGCGGCAGTTTGCTAGCCTTTTCCCTTCCTAGTGGGGCCATCACCACCCCGCCAGCCGCTGAGGGAGCGGCCACACGTTCACGGCCCCTCCCTCCGATTCCGCGATGAATACCCTGGTCCAACCACCTGACCAGGGAGGCCGTGGTCGCAGTTATGGTAGACTCCTATGGGACCCCACTGCGACCACAAATTACCCAAGGCCACAGACGGAACGTCGAGGTGGTTTTAGTGGGTAGGACTCCTGCCCCCTTCCCGCTAGGGGTAGGAGGTGGGAGGAGAGTCCCACATAACCACCACACCTCTCACGTGTGGTGGTATGCGTAAAGCATTTCCCCTCGTAAAAAAAAAAAAAAAAAAAAAAAAAAAAAAAGGTTAGTTCGTTCTCCAGCAGGCCCGAAGGGCCAAACACTCAGAAAGAGGAGCCCGTCGAATCTGTTCATTTTCATATTCTAATGTAACGTTTCTTTTCTTATCGACGACTGCACACAACTGTACTGCACTTACTAGTAGATGGAGCACGAGGACCTGGTCTAATCCCGCGTTTCACCCAGGTGGAGATCCTAGGTGAAGCATGGGTCCGGCTCTGTCATATCAAACTATAGTTCTTACAATAAATCTTAGTGTGGTGTGGCTGACACATATCAGCGGTTATTATGTCGTATGTACGGACATGGCGAAACTATAAGGGTTGCTAGTTTGACTACGGAACCATGAAAAACGGTAGGCCCCCGCCTCGTCTCTCGCTCGTCGCTCCTTCGCACCCTCATACACTCGACTCTTGCTTAGTTTGGGAGGTCACCGGCTCGCTTCGCTCGTCGTCTCTTCCCACCCTGTACCTAGAGCCTCGTGCACTTAACCACTCAGGGCTTGTTTCCGCGGTTTGCAAAATCATGCTAGGGTTAGGGCAGACGTGGAAACGGGTTGCCTTGATTCGGTTTTTGGATCTTTTAATAACTTTTTTATAGTGCCTATACATAAAATGAACTGTTATTAAGTAATAAATAAACAAAATTCAAATATGGAATATATTTTCATAATATATTTTTTTTTAATCGTAATGTAAATTAGACTGTTCATATCGCGCAACGAAAAAGACGCGGGAAAATAAAAACGATTTTTCAACACAAACGCCGCTCAATTGATTAAATGGCTAACCTTATGATTTGTTGTATCGCAATTGTTCATTTAGCGGTCACATACAAATTTAAGCTTACTATTGATTAATTTGCCGATAATAGGTATTTGGTTCAGTTACGGACGAAGAATTGCGCCCTTTTATTTATTTATTGTAGACAAAAACATTATATGCATGCTGATCAATTGATTTAACTACTGCTTTTCATAATGATCAAAATGAATAGTTACAAACTAAAAAAAATATAACCCACTAAAAACAAGTTACGCCAGATGCTCCAGGCACCAGGCTACATTGCAAGAACTATAGCATACGAACAAAAACACTGCTACGGCATACTAACGTATTAATGCCCGTAAACGGCTCTTCATGTTTCGGACTGGTTACAAGACCTTCATTCCATCAGGGAGTGTTATCACGGGGAGAATTATCACGGCGCGGATTAATCTGACACTGACCGACTGTGTCCAGCCCCCTATTTCACCATCCTGACAATGACAGGTGACAGGCGACATTTAAGTGTACATGGCGCAGCTGATATGAATCCTGCTGATGTGAAAGCCGTTTTTGCAACATATAGCGAATTGTCACCATAGGGGGCTGAAGACATTCATACGTTCATTTTGACAGTTTCCGAAAGTCGCGAGTGTGATGAGTGAGTGTTATGCGGCTTGGCGACGCTCTTGGCTCTACATTTCCAAAATCCCTTAATGCTGGCGTGCTGGTACTTACGTGGTGCCCAGGTATGTATAGTCATCATCATTCTCGGCAGAAGTCTCGGAAGGCCCTGTTTAAACGCGCCGGCCAACGGTTTCTGCTCATGTGGACCTATCTTAAAATAGTATATCCCACGAATACAAGCCAAATCACCGAAATGTAAACCCATTCTGATTAATTTGTAGTTCCTTTGGGTAAATTTAACATGTCAAACTTAATGGTTTGACATAGAACATCGACCAAGCATCGTCAGTCGACTTCGGAATACCTATTTTTTTTCTGATGTATGGCCATTATCAAATTTACATACAGATGTTAATAAAGAAGGTTTTATAAATGAATAAATATCAGAGAACATTCTCACACAAACTGAGCTCCACTTCAGGCTTGTACAGTCGAGTTCATAAATATGTATACACTGTAGTACCCCTAGGTCACTTTAATCGATGTGATATTTCAAATATGGCCGTTTGAATACGACATTAAATAAACAGGGTATTAAAGTGTATATATATTATGAACTCGACTGTACTATAGGTACTAGACAACGATAGACATACTTAATTAGAGAAATTGATACTTTAATAAATAGAAAACGCTCAATCCTCAGAAATAAATAGTCGCGCTCATTAAAGACCGGGAACCGAACCTAGGATCGCTAGCTTCGTAGGCTGAGCCACTGTGTCAATAGAACTGACAAAAAAGTAGGTAGGCGAAAACTCTAAACAAGGTACTGTTTGACACGACATAACCTTAAATGTAAAATAAAAAAACGTTTTTTTGATTCTTGTGTACAGGATGGTACAGGCGAGGAAAATACAATACAAATACTAACTCGATATTGAACAACATAAAAACACGGAACAGTAAATACCTTACATTCGAATTTATAGGTCTAAACAGGCAGTCTTCCCGGTAAAATGTTTATACTACTGCAAATCAATTAAGATACAGCACAACACAAATTACTTTACATACAAAAATAACTCATACTAGTTTATGTACCTAAATGGTTTTTTGTGTTTGGGATAATGGTGACGGAACCTTACACCTGTTCTGATACGCTCTTGTCTGCTCCGGTTTTCTCTTGATCCTTAATTAAAGTTAAATAGTATATTGTTCATGAGATTCAAACTAGTGATTTGACACTCAAAAGTATTTCACTGATGAAAAGCTACAATATATGACATGACTGTATAATCAAAAGCACTTATATCTCTATACGGCCTTCGCGCCAAATAATATGTAAGTGTAATGGACATATAGATATTTTTGGCACCTTCTTGGGAACGTGACTTGGCTACATTTTATCTTGGAAAATTGACACGGGTTAAGTCGCGAGATACATATATAAGGATGTTTAAACTCGACCTAATTAATCAAATAAACACCTCACTTTAACAAAATGTGTGAATTTAGAATCATCATATTTTTCTAAAGTCCAGCCACCTAAACTGTCGTTGCACTTACAATAGAGCAGAATCATGAATAAAAAAACGTGTTCTCAAAGTAGAATGAGACATATTTGTTTACCCTGACTATACAGGGGACACTTCCACGATGAAAAACAGAAAGTCTCCCTAAAATATGTGATCACTTAGCAACCTGCAATCAAACAACAACAACTGGCCCGTAGTTTTTCACTTTCCCTGTACGCGGATTTTTTCTTGCCAGACAGTGTGCGGTGGAAGTACGATATTTAAATTCGTAAGCAAGCGTTTGACATGACTTGGTAAAACTACGATAACTTCTTATCTGGAGGCCATTTGCAACGTCAAAAGATGGCGGATGTGTAATTGTTTTATTATTTTATTTTTGTGTATTTAGGTGTTCAAAATTATTTTTTGTTAGTGATTTGTACTTTGTGTTGCACAGTGATAGAAGACTTGGACTTGTTTCGTGTATCCTGGCATCTTACTTCTCGTTTCAAGTGGACTCGCAGTGGTGCAGAGGTTAAAACTATCTTGGCCTCTGTCCTACATATCACCGTACAACGTTGCCACCAATCTTCCTAGAGAAGATTGGATTGTGTTTTATTACTATATTGATTTATACTCATATATACTTGACACTGGCGAAATCACTTCATAGTAGAAACACCATATTCCCGCGGTAGTAGCTGTTGAAGTCGCCGCGGGGCAAAAGAAAAAAAAAACTTTTTATATAAAAATCTATGGACTTATGGACAACGTAGGTACCTACTACATAATCTTTTTACCCAATGTACATGTGTGTAAGTGCTATGTCGGGTTCCCGATCAACCGTATCTTTTGTTTGTTCCTGCGCCTCCATTCCCGACGGTAAAAAACATATCGTCTTTGACCTGTTATGGTATTGTTTGGACGTCATCCGCCATTACTGTCAAGTGAATAAGAGCTATCAAAACCGTGACCATACGATAACAGATCTAACACGATATGGTTTTTACCGTCGGGAATAGAGGCCCAGTATGTCAGCGTTATTTTGTAAAACTATAGGTTTGTAAGAACACGTGACGTATTGATAATGATTATATCAATAAATTGAAAAACGACAAGGTATAGGTATATAACGAAAAAATGCTGGTTTAATAATGTAAAAGCTGATTTACTAACGATGTGGAAATTTCAAGTTCTCATGAAAAGGTGCTGATAGACTTGAGCATTTGAGGTTTTGCGGGTGGTAGGACTCTGTGCAGAGTCCGTCCGGATCGCTACCACCATCTTATCCATTAACCTACCGCCAAACAGCAGTGTTCGCACTGTTGTGTTCCGGTTTGGGGATAAGTCAGCCGGTGTAATGACTAGCATAGAGGCATTCCATCTTAGTCCTCAGGGTTGGCAACGCATTTGCAGTCTTAGTCTGGTAGTCTTGTAAATGCGAATGTCTATGGGTCACAGTTTCGCTTACCATCAGGTGGCCTGTGTGCTCGTTTGCCTTCTCTACGTCATAAAAAAAAAAAAAAAAACACGTCCGCTAGTTTGTATAGTTTAGTTCTTCAAGTTCTGAGCAACCGACCGTTATATGTTGGCCGAACAGAATCAGGAAAAAATAATGAAGGTTTAATGGTTATGCCAGTTAAGAAAATTGTAGTTCCACTTGTTACCACATCAAATTTTTGGCAAAGCGATAAATTCGTTAGTTTTTTACATTTTAATATATTTCTCTTTAATTTTAAGGGAATTTATTCCTCCGTGCGATCTAATAACTCGCTAATCGTGTGCTGTTAGTACTGTATAAGAATCATAACAGAGGATCACTAATGGCCCGTCAGTTGGCAATCATGACGATGGCTGGGACCTCATCAATCATGGGCTCAGGTGTCCCTCCCCCTCCCCCCCCCCATCTGCTTCTCTTCTGGACCCGTGAAGTCAAAAAGGTTTCACTGCAGGGGAAGCGATGGATTTTGAAATTTCTGGAATGACGTTTTATTCACCATTATTGATTAGGGTGACGATTGATAGATTTGTTTGTTAAAATATTGGTTTTGGAGTGATTATTAACAAATAAGATACATATTGAGAAACTGTAATAGTTTAAAATATACTTTGCAAAGAATTCCACTATTTTGAACATTCCTTGTTTGAGGAAAAGAAAAGAAAGTTCGAGATTTCGAGCTTCAGGAAAATTATGAAAAGCATTTCTTCAATACTCCAACCATCACACACCCATATTACCAACCTTTTTAAACGTTAGAACATAAAATGCAACCTTTATATTATAAACTTCGTCACGCCAATCGCGTTAGGTAATTATTAATAAAACCGGAGCTGCACAGCAGCACCATACTTACTTCTAATTCTTAAAATGTACCCAATATTTTTCCTTTTTTTTAACACCCTATACCTATCTACACAAATACCGAAACCCTTCGACATTTCTTTAAACATCGCATAGCATCAGTAAATAATTCCGTCACTCCAACCGCGTTCGTTAATTAAAAACAGGAGCGATGCAGCCGGCATGTGGCCCTGCAAATCAAATTACGGCGCTGGCAACACTGGGGCACGCACGCCATAACCAACGCATTATCGGATTAGATCGCGACAGAGACAGCAATGCACTCGGATGTTTTCTTAAATCGCCGTGTTGGATCAAGGTCAAGGACTATTTAGTAGTAATTGGTTTGTAAAAGTTGATATTTAAGGGCTATAAGGGGTTTTGGTTAGATCTTTTTATTAACAGGCGTGTGAAGTTAAATTAAGGTCGCAATATTCATAATATTTTAAACCTAGACTGTTCAAAAGGAAGAGCCATGATGGGCAGGTCATTTTACCACGGCACGTCTACTCAGAAGTAATTCCCAATGGGAATGTAATCCGATCCCGCAAACTTTAGACCTTTTCATGAACAAGAAAGTTTCATAAACTTTAAAGCTGAATTCCATTTTTATTGTATGTTTTTCGTGAAAAGTTTTGAGACGCACTTAATTAGTACAATATAAAAGCAGTTTTCATAGGTGTTCGAAAGTGTGTTTCAAAGTTAAGCATTAGGAACTGATCGGATTATGGGTGTCCCGTCAAAACATGCTGTACATCCATTAGATAATGTATACTGTACTTTCCGGTCTAAAAATACCACTTACATACTTATAAACAATAATATTTAAGAATAGGACGAAGTAATTTTGTATATTATGCATTACATTGACTTTCATTTTTGCTTTACAATACGTATTTTGCAGTGTTGTGCCCGTTGAGATCTTTTGCGTGAAAGGTCAAATAAAATGTAAAAATTACCAAAATAAGATTAACTGCCGCACTCAGAGACGTCAATTAAATTTAATGCTTGATTAAAATTGCTGCCGTCACTTTCTTTGCTATAGCAATAGTCCAATAGAATAAGGAAACACGTCACTAAACAAGCATTAAATTTAATTGACGTCTCTCAATAACACAAACATGCTTGGCACTGAGTTAATATCTAGACTGCGATGTGTCTAGATATTAAGTCATGGGTATCAAGCTAAATTCGGCCAATACATATATGTTACAAGAACATGGCTCACATAAAAATGAACAGCTAAGTTTTACTCGAACAGACTTAATAAGTCCGCATATAATAACATTGCAGCGTAGGTACCTCCAACATAGAGCGAGTAAATAACCAGACCGCGTGTTTGCCGCTCCTTATATCTAAAGTTAGGGAAGATCGTCCAAGCAGTCTCCACGTCGCTTGTCAAAGTGGCCGCCGGCGTGTTTGGACAACTAATGAGCGGGTCCCGAGAGACGGCGTGTTTGCCCCCGGCGCCCCGGCCCTCGCAGGGTTACCCGCCTCGATTGGCCTTTAGAATATTCTTGCTGAAATTACGAGCAGCAGCGCAGTCTGTTAAATCATCCTGTTTTACACGTTCCTGCTGTTTTTTTGTTGGTCAATATTTTTGCTGGTCACGCTATACAAAAGATTCTCTCGGTCAGTGTGTTGTCTAGGGTCTGAAGGGGTAAATAGATTTCTTTTTTAATTGACACCTTGCATTCTCATTTTACAGTGTGGAAGAAAAAACAGTAAAAAATATTCTAATGCAGTTTACGTACTTTATTACTTAAATAAACTACTGTTTCACTCCCATCATTTTTCCACCCGATATTGGTTCCATAAAAAATAGTTTGGCCAATCAAGAGTTAAGTTATAGCTCTGAACTGTAATGAATTTGTGTCGGTAATATAGGCTCCTTTTAATAATCACGAGAGTTTTTACACTTGTTGTATTGTATTACGTAGCACATTCCAACGCTTTCCTTTTGCTCTTCCGTCGTTTCTGGACTAGGTACAGGTGTTAATTAATTAATTACCTTGTCGGTGAGGTCAAGATTACAAAAGCTAGGCCGCATACAAAAAACTAAACCGGGAACGCCGCGTTTTTACGTTTTTTTTCTTTATAGACGTGAAATCGAATGAAAATCACAAATTTAATCTATTAAATTGTAATGCTTCATTTCATTATGATATAGCTTATAAGTAAATATTGACTCAATTTATTAAAATACTCGCACATTAAAATACACCAAAAGCCGAGTTATTAGATAACATTAGGACATTCAATTTCACTACAATAATCAGAAAACAACGGCTCCAAACAAAAATCGCGAAAATGTATACAGGGTGCTTTCTTTTTTAAATCGCCTATTTTTAGAATAACATCCTGTGTGCCCCTACCTCTTCGAGCCGCCAGCGCAGGCGGTGACCCGCCGCGGCGTGTTTGCTCGCACTCGGTGTCGTATCGGACTTTCGAGTGCAAATTGGAAAATTGTAGACAAACCTTCAAAACCAAACGGAGGAGCTAGGGCATGTTTTATTAACTGGCGTAAGTCTCTAAAAATATTTATTTGATGAACGATATAACATTGATACATGATGTATAAAACTAAAACTTTTTGTCCTTTTACCTTTGTGTTGCACAGTGATAGAAGACTTGGACATATTTCTTGTATCAGGCATCTTACTTCTCGTTTTAAGTGGACTCGCAGTGGTACAGAGGTTAAAACTATCTTGACCTCTATCCTACATATCACCGCACAACGTTGCCCCAACCTACCTTGAGAAGATTGGATTGTATTTTATTGCTATATTGGAAAGCGGCGAAAAGATCAGATCTACGTCCTTAAAGTAAACCTACCGAGTTGGGACTCCTCACTTTGGTCTCGATAAGCAGACAGTGACTTTACAAGTTAAAAGTACAGTCGCCAACAAAAGCTGATCCCAAAAGTCATTGTTTGACAGGTTTTTATTGTTTTTTAGTCAAGTAAATATACTTTAATAGTACGTTAAAATATGATAGATTGACATCGATATGCAAAACGACAATGTTATGGAAAAGATGTCTTTATTGACTCAATTTTTTTTTTTCGTAAACGTGAAGTCAAACCTCAAAAAATTAATTTCGATTCCTTTTTCAGAGCTGATATCCCTTAAATGGCCCGATTTACATGAAACTTAGCTAAGAACCATCCCGATTAGGTACAGTCAGCGTCATAATTATAATAAGGTAACATCCAAGGTAGTTCGGTACTCCATACAATTAATATTGGGAACGGACATAAGAGAAACAACCTCATATCAACCAACAATGAAATAGGGCCACCGGGTGACTCCCTCTAGCGGATCCTTTATATTTTTTTTTTGACATCACACCACTATACCCCACAAGTAGTAAACAACGCCATCTACAGGACATACTTCGCAGCGGGTAGAAAATTGGTCGACTGTAACAGCTGTTAATTGGCAGATGCTCGCTGACTTGCGATCAGTGGGGTAGTAAAACTTTTTGTAGTATTGAAATAGATGGCGTTGTAAGATTAAATATAATTTAGCAAAGTGAGTTTGCAACTTGGTCAAAACTATTATCGTATGAAAATCGCTAGCTTCTAGGTATAATATCATTACATTCATTACTATAGGTAACCCTTGTGCTTTTGTATATATTTTGTGCTTTATTTTTTAGTTTTCTCTCTCTCTCTCTCTCTCTCTCTTCCACAGCATTTATTTAGATGCCCACTGTTGGGTATATGCCTCTCCAATTCTTTTCTATTCCCCATTAAATGTACCTACATTTGTCTATAATCAAAATCTAAGCTAGTTGCATCATCAACAATTGGATAATGGTGCTTTCACTCAACTAAAGACCATGGAAAGACCAGCGCTGGCTTTAACGCCAGCATAACGCTGACTTTATTTATTTATTTTTTATTTATTCAATAAACCCATTGGAACCATTTCGTGACAACAGGTATTTTGTCTGTCACTATTTTGTTAAGTTTTGTTTTTTTGTTTGTCACGTTTTTTTTTTTAAATCCTTTTATGGACTAGATAATTAAGTAGGTATGTAGAAGCGAGTATTTTAGTAACTAAATGTGTCTGAACAATAATAATTTAATCGCTATTTGACTAAATTACTAAAAGAACTAGCCTTAAGAGAAAACAACACAAATCAATTCAAAATTTAATAATTAACACAAATTTAGCTGCGTGTCACAAAGTTACTTATCATTTATGCTTATTAATTAGTATATTATAATAAGTTGTGGAACACAAATACCTACCCGCTGCAAATAGGTAAGACTTCGCGAAACCTTTCTTTTAGGTGATAAGCTGATACGACATGACTAATGAGTTTTTCACGATTACAAAGCTATACATATAAAACAGGCAGATATATTTTTTTATACATATATGGAACAGGACATATTATTTTCGGCTTGTTTGCACATGATTTGCACATAATATGAAATAGGCTAAAAATATCTTGGTCTGCTTATTAGCATAGGTATGTGAAAAGGGCTAAGGATACTTTATTAATTCATTATATACCTAGTTTGCTGATTAGTCGAAAAGGGTACTAGTTAAGGACTAAAATTATTTAATTATTTTTGACATCGGACGAATGACCATTATTAGATGTTTAACTTTTATTGTTTTAATTTATGAATTATTATTGTATTCTATTCTTTGATTATTAATATTTATGTTTTGACGATCTTAATGTAATTTCGTATTTTTTGTCATGCAATGCATAGTTGCATTGCATGACAAAAAATACGTTGCATATTGTAATATTACATTGACAAATAAATAAACTAAACTAAACTAAGGAACAGAAACTTTAGTGATGTGTCGTTACTCACGACAATTAACTGTAGGTACCTACTGCTATAAGACAAATGATGGCATCTCAGACAATAGTCCTGTACCAAGTGCCACTATATTACTAACGAGTCAGGATTAAAACTGCTTCGTTTATTTAAGCGCTATAGGTGTGTAAATGTAAAACTAATTTTCGTTACTCGCCTGACTAAAGAAGTATAGTATAGTAACACGTAGGTAAACTACATACGTGCCCCGTAAGGTCACCTAATATTTTTTTAGCATTCTTAGAACCTTGTCATTGTGAATGGCATTGTCATTGTCATGTGTTTCATTTGATGTTCTGTTTGAAGTTTACTGTGACAACGTACTAAAGTGCTTAACATTTTAGTTGAGTGACCGTAGGTACACATAATTAATACTCTCGTAATACTACTTCTCACAAGTGCTGTAAAACAGTTTTTGTTGTAATTAGAAGTAAAATAGAAATGTATTTTTTTAGCAAAAAATGTAGATCAACGACAGAAAAAAAGTATACCTACTGTATCGTTATTGAGACGAACAAAATGAAAAGTGATGCCTATATACTTTGACATCAGTGTGACACGCATGTCAAAGTCAAAGGCAGGGATGTGTGTCTACAGCACACGATCGGAATTGTTGAACGTCTGATAGAGTAAATAGAGGGTGCTTCAAAGGCTAAAATTTTAAAACCATTGATTTCTTGGTAAATACAGGACCGTTTTTTTTAATACGTTGCATATTGAATTATTGATCAAAAAACCCTAATAAACGTGTATTGTTCGTCTATGTCCATAGGCTGAGAACACGTTGTATAGTCCCAGTATGTTTACAAATGTGGATTTTCAACGGTAGCTCCTGCATTATATTTTGGTGAATTGGGTGACATAATTATTGCATCACTGCGTGTTTCATAGGCTGTATAAAAATATAATAGTGTATACTATTTTACTAAGCCAGTTGGGTTTTAATTTAGGTTTTTAAAGTAAAGCGAATTGCAGTTGCACAACGGAATATGTCGTTATCAACACCAAAAGCCGCAGCGGCAGCGCTGCATCCACGTTCAGAGCGCCCCGGGCGCAGCCCCCGAGCGCATGCGCGTTCAGTCGCGACACGTTCTTGCACAGTCGGCACAGCTCCTCTGAAAACAACTTCCGATTACTCACTCAATAAAATGATAGCCCAACAAAGAGAGATACCCGTAGTAATTATATTAATTATATCAACCAAAGCTGATAGTACCTACGTACCTAACGTCTTGTTAGACTTGTATGGAATCAAGAAGCTTACCCACAACAATCACAATCTTGCTAAAAGCAACAAATGTTTGTTTAGTGCTCGTATACCCATGAATGACTAACTCACTTCAACTAAACTCAACTAATGCCATACATACATCCAAGCGAGCCCACATTAACCTTCAAGACATGGCTTCCTCTCTCTGACGCCAAGCTGTAATTCGCTAGCCTAACCCAGTTATTTCCCGATGACTTAAATACAGCGATTTTAATCCACGAATCCCTGCCACACTGATTAATTTTTCTATCGTTGACGCGACCACCACCGCACAACGACCGTCTAGGATTGAAAACACTACAATCCTGGTGGTATTAGCTGACCGCTCCCCCTGCTTTTCCATCAGACCATCACTCTGATATTACCTTTGTCCAACAACCTTCTCTCCGCCTAGCCTATTGTCGTGTTCCCCTAGCCTACGAACGTAATGGACTTTCGGGCGGTAAACTTCCACGTTCGTTAGGCGCTCCACACAAGTGAGATGCCTAACATAACTAAATTTTTCAAGTACATCACGAATTTCATAAGGTGTTTGTGCAAAAATTCTTCGGTTTTTAAGTCAACGTTAAATACCCAGGCTAACATGCTTGCTGCGCACGATAGCGCAGCTTGCTTCGACCTCAGCTATGCTCAGCCTGAAACGCTGGTAAGTGACGCACGTGCTGATCAACAGTGCGTAGTTCTTTATCTCCAGTAAAATTGTCAATAACACTCCGAATATCGTCCGCACCTGAAAAAGAGGATCATTTTAGAACTACACGGGACCGCAAAACTAAGTAAATATCACACTTTTAAAGAAGTCCCGTATAGTTCTTAGCAAACATTTTAAACTGTAGCGAGTCGTAAAACCGAGAAATATGCAATCTGTCCGCGGTTTGAATATTAGGAAATGGACATAAAGTGCATAGGCACACATTCATGTTTAGGTATGTCATATTCGTAAAGATTTCAAAAGTTTCAATTCTTAAAAGTTTGTAACTTTTTTTGATTCATGAAATTTTATTTATTTGTAGTAAAAACACCTGAAGTATTGAATGACTTACTTACTTGAAATAAGTGAAAGCTTTCATAAATACTGCTTACATTTATAACAACTTGGACGTACATTAAGCACTGTAGAGCAATTGTAGCCGCTAGCACCACGATCTACGACAAAAGATAAAATTGACTAACAATGTTTGAATTAAAATATACTTAAGTAAGAGAAATAAGTTAAGTGTAGCAAGCTAACCGGCGTGAGAAAAACTTTTTCACTAAGTTCGTAAGCTCCCAATATGTCCGAATAAGCTCTGAGCAGCCTCTCCTGCCGACTGACGTCGTTCAGATACTTCCTGAGCTGGGCGTGGTTCGTCATTGAACATGTGAATAGAAAACGGTTAAGTTCCACTCTCCACAATTTCAATCCATGCACCAGAATCTTTATCAGTTGCACGACATACATAATATTTGCATCGAAATATAGCCCCGCCACTCTAAATGTTATGTGATGTACAGTCCAAATATTAAGTGCGTATTGCCCTGTTAATAAGTAACATACAACTAGGAGCAAATTTGAACTTATATAAATCCAGGTAGAATTGCGGCACTGCTGCACATACTCTTGGCACTTAAGCACTTCATAAGCTTTTTGCATTTTTAAAATAATCTGCACAAATCGATTTCCGTAACCAACACTCCAAATAAAAATTATCACAATGTTGGCAATGTATAATATGGTTTCCAACGTGATTAATTGTGCGAGATTTTTTTTATACATTGACCAATACATTATTCGGTAAGTGCATGTGAAAATCATAATGGACCCTCCTAATACACAGACGCCTTGATGTGCATAACTGTTTGGAACTATGTTACCACGAAGTATCTTGTATTTTGGTTGTAACAATACCATTTGCAATAAATTCAGAGGAAACAACATCCTCTGAAAGTCCTTACTTAAAGCATTGTTCAGGTTACGGCTTAAATAATTCTTCATTTTGTTTAATAAGAATGGTGGTCAAAGTTCTCGTTATATCGTAGGACCAAACGCGTTGTGACTAATGAAAAGTGAAATCGATTGACTTTTCGTCGTATTAAATTACCGAAACCACTTATTGTAATAGGGATCCCTATTACAATAAGTGGTTTCGGTAATTTAACACGACGAGTACCTACTTTCAGAGAAATTCTCGTACCTGTTATTCTTATATACCTAACACAAGCTTTTTTTTGCTTACCGGGTGGCGCCATCACCTTAGTATAGAAAAAGTGTATATTATTATGAAATAAAGAATTTTGTATTTGTATTTGTATTTGTATATATATTCTCCATACAAGATTATAAATATATTTATAAGTAATTAACTATTTACCGATCCAAATTATCTCAGGCTCGTTTTCTCATATGTGGATAGTAGATGGCAAACAAAAGCTTTTTCAAGAGAGAAAAAAAACATTTACGAATTCGGTTTCCATTTCTAATAAACCCGATGCCCTCATGTCGTATGGCCAAAACCTGGGTCAATCTTAAGGGAAAGCCATAATAAAAGACCATTCGAGGTTTATATTTCAACTATTTTATTAGCAATTAACAAGTAATTTATCAGGTGGACACAATAAATTTATCTATATGATACAGGTAAGTGCGTACACTACACACCCGCGGTGCTCGGCGTCTATTTGCTCGCTCGGTTCGTAGGCGCTTATGTTTATGTGAAAGTAGCGGGGCGTTGTAATTGAATTAAGAGAGAAACTTAAAAGCTCGGCCATTAATTTATTCTAATTAGTTTAATTAACATCGCGTAACGCCGCTCGCCGTCGGCTCAGGCGCTGCCCTTTGAGCTCACACGAAGAACACCACAAGTCTCTCATAATTTCATTACAATAAGAACGCATTTACACTCTGTAATAATCCTACCGATCTAGTTATTGTACAATTCAAATAGGTACTCTACACTAAAACTTACTCTAGTTTACAATAAATCTTAAACATCAAGTTTGGTCGAAAACAGGAATGTGTAAAACATGTGACTAGAATTTACTAAAACTTAACATCGACCTAAATAAATAGATATTACATACTTTCAAGATTTTTAATTCGATATTAGTAAAAATTAAAAATACTCACACTTTTGTACAAAGATAAGTACCTATATTCCGAACTTAATACGAACTGAGATCTTATAACTTAAACAATGACACACAAAAACAATTATCAAACAAATGTGATCCTTTATCCACAACATAGGTACATAAGCAGTTTAAAAACCAAATTATTCTTAATTAGTACTAATCATAAGACAATTTCAAAAAGGCTTGATTCCATAGTGAATAATCACACTTTGTGATAAAACTTCCTTCAAACAAACCATAATACATTATACAACCTATAAGTATAGTGTGCCGGCTGCATTACAACACAACCATTGATGAGTATTCCATGTAAATCGCGTATACACATTTATTTTGGATTCAGTCTTTAGCACAATGCCTGTAAAATAAGTTAGATGAAAAAATACTACGCACTGTCAAACTCTGATATCTGAATTAAGAGTTACAAGTTTACAATTAATAAATAAGGTAGATCTACTTTATAGTAATATTTTACATAAAATAACTTGAGATCAATGGAGAATTCTCTAATATTATTTTCTCAGGTGTGGATCTTTGTGATAAGTACACATTTGAAAACTCTCATTCAATTCCTAGTTTACCTGCGCCAGATGCGCAATACAAAAAGTGTCTTTGAGATGACAATGGGTACTCCGGCTTCTGAAACCGATAAAGAGATTCAAAATACATTTTGTGCAATATACGATGCACTGCGATTCGAGCAGCAAAGAAAATGCATCAAATTAGCTCAAGTTCTTTCATTATTTACATCAATCCGAGATCATAGATGTGTCTTCTTGTTTCACGGGTCGGTACAATTGAGGTACTAATCTAAAATCGATTGTCGACTAGTCGATTGGGTAGGTTTTACCGCCAACCAATAAACGCGTTGAATTTTGCCCGAACGAGTTTTGCTCTACCGTGAGGTCTGAAGCACATCGCAAATATAGTTTGGTAGTAGCTGTTGAGACATGTCCCGATCAGAAGTGTACATCTTGTACATCTGTGGGTGTGTTTGGCAGCTGCGTCCGTTCGTTCGCCGGTAGCTTGGCTGGCGGCGCAGCGCGGGCGCGGGGCTCCTGCGGCTGCGTCTCCCGCGCCAGCACGCGCTCGACGTGGCGCGCGACCAGCTCGGCGGCGGCGGGCGGCGTGCGCGTCAGCGCGCACAGCTCGCTGATACACATGCGTACGCGCAGCCCCCGCGCCGCCGCCGCAATGCACGCTACCGCGATTAGAGATGGCGGCACCAACAGGAATTCAGTCTCTGTGGACAATGAAATAAAATTTTAAGAACATTGCAATCCGCCTGAACCTCGTAAACATGCAAATAAGAAACTTAGGATCCCACTAACGGCTTTCGTCGAAAGTAGGTGGATTACTAATATACTCAGGAGCAAAAAAAACGGGTCAGAGTGCGATTTTCATACTAAAGAGACAATTTCGAAGCCTTGGTTCCTCGCCAGGGAATGATTTTAGTGAAATCTGATGATGAATACCCTGCGCATCGATACAGGACTTCCAGAGTGCTTAGGATACCCAACTGAATGAATCTGCGGTTAACGCCGGAATTGTGCATGTTCAGAAAAACATCTAAAATTGCAATAAAATGTAAGGAAATCCTTGTGCTGACCCAAACTCTCCCGCTGTGGTGTTAAGTAATTGTGCGATCAGTTAGGTATCTTAAGAACTTTTGACCTCCTCTATTGAACCTCACAGTATCCACCATTAAACCTCACTCAAAATAACCCCTGGCGAGGAACCAAGGCTTCGATATAGTCTCGTTTGTATGAAAAACGCACTCTGACCCGGTATTTTTGCTCCTGAGTGTAGATAAAGAATGTTCCTCGATTAATTTTTCGACGTTTTAAACCGCCAGCGCTTGGTGGAAGAGTCTACAAGATCCAAAAAATAAATTACGAAATTTTCGGTGCCATGTTTTAATGTTTTGGGTAAAAGTTTTGGCGCTTGATTGAAATTCTCGGAGAACGACTTTGAAACCTTAAAATTGATCTCAGAAAGTATTCGGTAAAATAAGTCTAGACAGATATTTCACATTGTTCGTGATTTGTATTATACCTTGACATTTAATACAGACGCATAATTATCAACCTTCAAGTGAACGTAAATCGTACTATGGTTTCAGTTGTGGATAGGTATTTTGAGAAACAACTGGAATTAGCGCCGCGCATCTGTTGAGGTAATTACCCGAACAGGTGGCCCGCGCGGACACCTTGCAGCCCAGCGTCCTTGCATCTACCTGCCTGGCATTAACATGCGAGATGCGAGCCTCTTAATAAAAACAAACACGCATCGACTAACCAATCGAAACTATATTCCACATTACAACGACGCTACGCACGATTGCACGAATTCTTTGACTTTTACATTAAAGATTTATTCCTTCCCGGTTGACTAGAAAGGTTCGCAGAAAAAAACTCGTGTTACATTTTGCACAATACCCGGCCGCTCATTGTTGTTTAGAAGAATAAGGAAGGAGTCGAAGTCGAACAGCTGCCAGATTTGTGCATTGCGTCCCCGTCTGCATCTTTTTGTGTGCCCGCGGGACAATAGCACAGAATAATGGTAATTTACATCTTAAGTCGTCTAGTTAAGGGCGCAGCTGCATTTTCGCCACGATCGAAGGAGGGACCCTATTGTTCGCGCTCGAGTAAATTTCGATCCAGGCTACAACTAATCAATAACGATCCTAAATCAATAACGTCTTGTATTTATAACGTTTAGTTTTTGCCAAGATGCCCACAGCCCGCTCCAGTATGAACACAATACGGCAATCTGTTTTATTATGCTACGTAAACTTTGTCTTATTGAAGACAAGTTTCTATTGAATATCCCTCGCGGTCCGCTCCTTAGCGACCTAACGGTAGCAGTATTGAAGCGTAAACAAGTTTGTAAAAATTATAAAGTAGTAAGTCGCTAGGCTGGGTGTAGGCCGAGCCGGCAAGGCGGCAGATGTCTCCACACCTGGCGCGACCCTTCCGCTCGCTACCTACCTCCACAACTGCGCGACGTAGGGTCACTGCCCACCTACACCCTTCTTGACTTCACTCGCGACCATGCCCTTAGACAATTTTCTTCACGCTATCTACTCAGGAAAAAAACAATATCGCAACACGCGAACGCGGACGCTACGTAATTTTAATCAGAAAAAGCACCATCGAGATACTCCATCGTTACTAGAGGTCATTGATATACGGCAAGTTCAAGCTTATAGCACTCACTGACTTAATTAACTTTATAAAGTAAAGTATTATAAAGTACTTGAGTGTTACGTAAACATTAATTAAATTGAAAACGTATAGTGACAGTTACATTTTTATGACCGGGCACGATTTCATTAAATTTTGGAACTCATTACGTAGTCGAAACGATTGTGCGGTGCATATCAGAGTAGATCTCGACAAGCATACGCAGCGGAGCGGCGCGATCCGTTGCGCGACAGGTTGGCTGTCAGTTGGCAGCACCAACACGACATCTGCTGGCCAAGCACGCGCCAAGGGGCTGCGGACAAGACGCCCCCGCGTCTTGCCCTACGTACCCACCCTTGCCCTTCTAATTGCTGACACTTAATAGCTCCAACAGAACCAACAGACATCAAGAACCGTTAAGTTCCGTTTATCAAACCCGTCTCGGCTATTTCTAATACAAATAGATGCGATGGGAAATTGCAAGGGTTGCAAATAGTTAATATCTAATTGTGCGAAACTGGTTGCAATATTTTTTATGGCCGATGTTCAAATTTAATGTCTTATTTTGCAAAACAAGTTCTTGACAGTCATAGTTTCGGGTGCATAATTTATTTTAACGGGCGGTAGCTGAATAGATGGGTAATTTCTTACAATGCTTTGCAGACCCAATACAATATTACAAAGTGGGTAGCTTTTTATGTATAAGTAGATACAAAAATGAAGGATTAGACAGGATAAAAGATCAAGGTACCAATTTAAAAAATATGATGAAACCAACATCCGCCTCGACCTCCAAAGTGCAGCGCTCAGGTTGAAAACGGAAACGGGAGATTATTCGTTCCGAAATCACATAGAGACACGTTGAAATTTGTGAAGACGAATCGAGTGAATAGTTAAGTTAGAGTCGGGCTGGTTAGGTTAGGGTCGGATGCCAGGTGCGCGCCGAGACGTCTTTTGTCGCGGGGCTTTGTCGTGCCGGGTCGAGAGCACAATACCCGCGGGACGTCTTCGATTGTCGCGAGTCAGCTGTCGGGCCCCTCCAGCCCGGACCCGTCTCGCGAGTCTACTCGACTGACCCGCGACCGTGACACGGTTAAAAAATCTAAGGCAGCTTCAAACGCTAAATATTAGACCTCACAGATTAGCTCCAGAGATATGTTATAATTGTAAAAACTTCTCGCTACGTCGAAGACATCTAACGGCCGTACTCAGAGACATTTTAGAGAGAATTAACTCGTTCCTTTTTCAAACTTGTGTATGAAAACTTGTTACTAAGAAAAGACTTACTCGTCGTAACCCATTTTTGAGTGTGGCCATAAGTAGCACATGGCTATGCTTTATATAGCATGAATGCCAAACTACCTTGGGGCTGATCATCTCCTCAATCTTTTAATAATAGGCTATAATACCTGGCGTTAAGAAAAGGAATTTAAGGGTCAAGTCGTGTTATTAACCCTTTCACACCTCGAGTATTTGTACTATAAGTTACCGACAATTACGTGTTACTTCCGGCGCTTGACATGCAACACCGACACAATTCAAACTCTTCGTCTGAGAGCCCTAATATTTAGCTAACAAATACTTCAAACCTTTGTATTTCCGCATAAGGTGCCATTTTTGCATTATGTATGTATGTAAACTCTTTATTGCATAAAAAACCAATTACAAGTAAATTCGTACATACATCATTATCCTCATTAAAGCTATCGAAATACCGATTCCTGGACCTGGACAAAAATGGGCGTTTCTACAAAAAGTTGTATAAAAAATAGGTAAATGGAAAGCATTGCACAAGTACGCAATAGTGAACTTATTTCCAAATGTGGCCCGAAAACGTTATTTGTGAAGGTACAACTTTTAATAGAAATGCCCAAATACCGACACAACTGTGATCCCAGACATGGACCAAAACAAGGGTAACCAAGCAACTGGCGGCTATAAATAATTCTTATCAGGACCCGATGGACCATACGGGCGCAATCGGACCAGTGGTGTTAAACATTCGACACAACTTTGAGTGGTTAATTAAAGAAATAACCAGACAATTGCTACGCGGAAGTTAATACTAGTACTACTGACGTCTCTGGTACTTCAGGACAGGGCCTTGATTCTACTTTGTAAAAACTTACCTTTAATATGTTATGGTATTGTTTATAACTCGGCCGGCCTCCATTACTATCATATAAATAAGAGCCATCGTATTTTTAAAGCTTTTGTTGTAATAATGAAAATCCGTAATCGGCCCATGATTTGTTATTATGTCTGAAATAAACCTTTATCGTAATTTTTGCTGTTCATTTATTGGTTAAAAGAAAAGATGCCCAGTATATTTGACATTGCCTATAGCCAATTTCGCGATTATTGCGAATTGCTTTGCGCATTGCCGCCTTCGCTCTCAAGTTATCAAGAAAATATGTAATATCATATCAAACCAAAACAATTTACCACATCGCTTTGGCAATGTTAGAATAGAGACCCAGGTAGCACGTGTTCACCAATCATTAAATACAAAGCGTGAAGTTATCACCAGTATGCATTATAATGCCAGCATACCTGCAATTAAAATGTCAAGTACTGGCAGCTTTAACAGGCATTATAAATATATTTTTATGGCGTGCTCAGTGATCGGGCAAGCTCAACCCTTGGCGTAGGGTCACTGTTGGTCAGTGGCAATTACATTACATGACCGGTCGAGGTGCCGGCACTGCAACAAGGGTAGGGAATAACATTACGCCCCTCACACCAGCCTAACCGACGCAATCTGAATCCTTTACATTGGATAGACATGGAGCTATGGAATATAACAACTCTAATAAGCAACTCAGTTAACTGACCATTTGTGAGTTTTGTCACCTTACAATAAGGCTCACTAGGGGTGAGTTCAAAGTGATGCTGGCTGTACAGTGCAGGTAGCTCTTTAAACAACATTCGGTTTTGTATTTCTCTCTTACTCGCACTCATATCCTTTTTTGCTAATCTTACCGACTTTAAGTGTCGTTTTCAAATATTTGTACATAGTTAAAGGCTTATTGAAAACAAAATCACGATCGCTCCTTTGTGTAACGAAAGTTAGTCATACAAACTATATGGCTAACTTACGTTACACAAAGGAATCAATTAATTTAATTAAAGCCCTTATCTATGTTGTTTTTTTTTTTAAACTACCCTTAACCGGATGCGAAAGACTTTAAAGAACGGTCACGGAAGTAAATTTAGGACAACAAAAAAAAGAGTTGATGTCGTCAATAGAGGTGACAAGTAATTGCAACTTATAGGAAACGCAACCTTATTGCTATGGAATATCAGATTGACTTTAGACCTGAGGTCAGTCACAAATCTTTGAATGTACTTCAAATTTCGAATGATATAACGAAAATGGATTTTTGATCATTTTTGAGAGTAGGTATATTTCTATTTTTTCTAGCATGCCATATTCTTAACAAACATATTTTCTTATGCTGCGAGTAATGTATTAGTTATTGCTGTTGTAAAATCAACACCATATAATAGGGTTCTGCGCAATTATTAATATACTACATTTACAATTTACAGCCGTGTTGTTAAAAGGTAGTTCAAATAGTTACGGAAACCTATGATTTACAAGCGCACGCGACGAAACTGTATTTTTCTACCTGTACGTGAAGTGGTCGTCGACCATTAAAAATTCCTTTTTTAAAACAGTACCATTAAAGTTTTTACTTTTAATTTGACAATGGGAGTGGTTGGGGTCAGTGGCTGAGGGGTGCGCCGGCGCAAGGTGTGCGATATCACTGCGCGGTCTGCGCGCGGCATGTGCGCGTTCCGATACACGCGTCCACCCCTGCGCATGAGTGCTCAGTCCCGATTGCACGCACTCCTATGGCATTCCCAAACAAAGGGACGACCATTTGTTGATTAATTTAAAAATAATGCGTACTTTTAAGGCTGGCGTAATTTACTGAACCAATGTGCTAGGAAACCCAATTCACACTTGCCAATTAATGGTACATTGACACGATAAAGCCAGGAAGTCGGCCCGCATCGCGTACATTCGCAGCGAATTTATGATCTTGCGGAATAACTAGTGTCGGTGACTTCATTTAGTACCTATTATTAAACACAAATTGGTTTTAAAGACTATTGAGAGGGGACTTTTTCTGTCAAACGCCATGAGATGCGTACCAAAATTAACGATGTTCCTATTCGATATTTTCCGTCTAACAATATTGTTATCTCAACAGTGTCACCTACCGTCGCGTCGGGAGCTCGATGCGATTTTGGTGTTTATATTAAACACCAAGAATGTCAGCCATGTGTAAGTAACATTAGGCATTTTTGGTAATGGGAAACGGAGGAATAAAGTGTGGTAAGGATGTGCTATGTACATTTTACTCATAACACTTTGCAGGTTCAAAAGAATTTGCGTCTTTAATTGTTATTAAACTATTTTCTATACGAGATAATAGGATTAGAGTCAATTAAAGCTTAAGTGATGAAACATTTATATATTATATATGTTTTTTCCATTTAAGGAAAACCATGAAAAAGAAACCTATCCTAATTTAGGATTTAATAATGACTGACAGTCAAACTATAAATGAGGTTCAACCTTACAGTGTACTTACCAGTATAGCAAACAGAGGTGAGCGTGAGGGCGTGCGTGCGTACGAGTGGGTTGGTGCGGCCCCAGGTCACCCGCGCCAGGAACGGCTCAATGAAGTCGAACGCCGTCGCGATCGACAGCTGCCAGTTCAGCCGCTGTAGGAGCATCACTTCCCATTGCTGCAACAAAACGAAATGTCGCTATAGCCTTCCCTACACGTTGCAAAACGAAATCATCCAAAGCTGTCTTCCAAGGGTCCCACCCCATGTGAAACTCCTGCCCCTTACAAAACTACGCGCCTTTAATTCTACCCAACGCAATTACCATCCACTTATTTAAGGAGAATCCAAGGGACATTCGTATTCTTTACAATTGAAACGTAACCGTCATACTCGGTGAATCAGGAAACCGCAAAAAGTAGCGAATCGCATCACATGTGGAAATAGAAATATGATAATGAAAGGACCTTGTTTTCAAAAGGGGCTTCGGCTATTAGAATAACAACGACGAAACATCGAGTGAGCTTCAATGGATCTTTATAATTAAGTTTCCGTGTTGAGACGTGTGAAAGTAATTAAAATGTTCTGTTATCTCAGCGGAGTTCATTCATCCATAATAAGTTTTTAGTCTTACTTATCTATACTTCAAACCTCTGTAAAGGTCAAAGACATGGTTTAGACAGCACATGTTAACGAAAACAAATAAACATTGTGAGGCGGAAGATAACCAGGGTCACATGATTAAAATACAATGAGAATTGTATATTTAAATAAAACTTACGTGTCCCCACAAATTAAATGCTACGCAATTCGTAAGGCATGGGAAAGTACAAATGACCCCTGCACCATATGACTTATTGAGTATGCGTAGGACGTTTATCGTACTCATCGCTCTCATTAATTGCAAGGAAGTAAGTGCCACGATGCCGTAGCCCATACGGCACCTCGAGCGATACCTTTTCTCACGGTCCGTCGTATTATGAATTTTAATTTACGTTTAATTGGGGGACGTAATGCTTTTAGATCCTATCCTTTTGAACATCCTATGAGAACTTCTTTTGCATTCAAGTAATTTCGGAAACAAAAATTTGTCATGATTTGTCGTAGTCTATTTAGTATTTGATAGCCGAAAAGATGTTACGACTATTATGAGTTGATTAGGTACGAATCACAAACGTCCGAAATTATTTTTTTGACACCTGTCAGCATTGCGGTGCCCTAAATGCGTGAGAATCAGGCGACAAAGTCAACTCGCAGCTCGGCCACTAATTGATCGCGTCACACCTGCCTCTACCTGGATATAACGCATTACGATACTTTTCAGTACTGTGGGAACGTACATTGCTCAAAACAGGTATAGAAATGCATATGATTTCTCGCGTTACATTGCTAGAGAGCTCTTCAAACACTTGCATACTACAGTTTCTATGTCGCAGCTTTTACGAATAAGACAATGGGCCAGTGTATAAGGAAGGACCCGCCTTATCTAGATATCAGTCCGTGTAGCCCACATTTCCGACGGAAGCGCACGAGTCACAAGTCAGTGCTTAAGTTCGTCACAGGCTACGGCTTACTTTAAGAGGGCGACTCATTGATATACTTATTTACCTCAGCCCTCAAGAAAGTGTCGGCCGCGGAAGAAGTAATTACCGGAAACTAACCACACGGGTGTTTTAAGGAAACGGGTAATATAAAGGCCATCTCTTTGGGGTGACATTTGACTCGGCTAATCGAGTTCATTCACTGGACGAAACAATGGCCAGGAGCTGTGGTCGGCGCAGGATGTAAGGTGTTTGGCGTCGGAACTGCTTGACCTTTGTCGGGGTGACGATCCGTTGAATCACGCCCTTACTAGATACTATCGTCATTTTAATTAATTATATTTTAAGCGGTCTTAGATGTAAACGGAAGCTTCTATAGAAATTCCGGAATAGGAAGTTAGTTATTAGGTACTGTCACAGTAAAATTTGGAATTTTAAGTGTCGAAATTTTAGACTAAACCTGTAAAGGAGTCATAGTCATAGAGTATAATATCATGTGCTATCGATGAAAGCTAGAGCTTGGACGCCTGCGGGTCAAATTATAACGCCCCGCAATGAGTCGTATAAAACTGAATTCGACAAAACGTCTAAGCATTTACAACATCAGACATGCTGTCGATTTCTTGATATTCA
Organism: Acleris sparsana; assembly: GCA_923062465.1. Taxonomy (NCBI): domain Eukaryota; kingdom Metazoa; phylum Arthropoda; class Insecta; order Lepidoptera; family Tortricidae; genus Acleris; species Acleris sparsana. The sequence goes on from OV281289.1 coordinate 14,695,787, forward strand.
TTAGTAAATTTAGTAGGATGAGGTCTTATCAAGGGGAAGGAGGAATCGAGCCCTGACTCTTAACTTATTACTACTGAATAGGTCAATGTTAAGGTTTGTAATGACATGGGAAAGAAAAACGAGTACACAGGCCACCTTTGAAGCACGACTTACCCTGACTTCATTCGGGTGAACAGAGTTGTCCGTGTAAGCGCAGAGCAGGTCGACGGAGAGTGGGTGGCACTGACGGAACTTTGAGGCTAGGAGCATGGATGTGACGGCCAGGAGTTGGAGCTGCTGACGGGAGACGGCGCGCTGGGCGAGGAACCGGTCCATGTAGCTCACAGCCAGAGGAAACACCTGCTCCTCGCACTGTTGCTCCTCGCATACCTGGAGGCAGAGTGGGTATTAAAGAGAGGGGTAGACAACGTGGTTGATGGTAGATATAGTGACCCTGCGTACAAAGCTAGAGGTCCCGCGTTCGATCCCCGTTAAGGGCATATATTTGTGTAATTAGCTTGCTTAAATAATGTTTTGTTTCTGAGTAATGGATGTTTTCTATGTGTCTAAAGCGGGCTACAGACCATCCGTTTTAACTGCATAGTTTCAGAGATATTTGTATGGGATTTATACGTGCTTTAAATAACGATATTCATTTAAATCGAAGCATAATTCAACCGTACAGTTAAAACTGATGGTATGTAGCCCGCTTAAATTATATCAAATATATCCTGATATCATGTCCTCCAAATAATGAGACTACAATATAGTGTTGAAGGCGTTGGAGCGCATTCAGATATTTTAGATCGCCCCGATTTATGGTAACTGTAGAACCATAGAGTTTACTTCAAGACTAGGTCATTCGTGTGAGATTGTTATATATTATTTTAAAAGCGAGGAGCAGACAATTTCCGATGGATATCCTTTCTTTGAAAGTAGTAAACTGACCAAGAATGTCAAGGTTTTTCTTATCAACTAATGCTAAAATCGTCTGAAGTAACAGCTTGTTAAGGCTTGTTATGCTCGAAAGTTACTGGCGCGATACGTACTTGTATGTAATGCAGACAGTGTAACGACTTGTATACGAGTAATACGAATAGCTACATATATTGAGATCACTCATAAGCTCATTACAAATTAAATATGCAAAGCAGTTAATAAGTTATTATATGGAAGTAAATTCCTGCGAATTAATGTTACGAATGCGCATACCCAAATTATATCGACGGTGCTGTGACTCAACCTCGTGTATTGAATAACGTCCAGTATAAACTGACACGCACTCAGTTTATACTGGACAATATTCTATATACGAGCTTGAGTCACAGAACCGTCGATATGCGTCCGAAAGTAGCTACAACATGTTTACAAACAAACATGACACGTCGATTCATTGCACTATTGTGTTAACGGCGGCCTCGCTCTGACGGGTGACTTTCGCTTAACATTGTGAAGGTTAAAGAGGGATGAAAGCTCGTATTTTTTATAGGACCCTCGTGTACTTTTTCATCGGTTAATATCATAGAATAGCGAAGTTTTTACCTGCCTTAGTCAGTTATAAAGATTCCCGTGCGCATTGAAGAGTTAAGCAAAGCAAAAAGCTGGTAAAAAAGCATCCGTTGATGTGCATTAATAAGGGCTCAATGCATGAAAAGCTCCAGGGCTACACGGTATTAACTTATACGAAGTCTGCTGCATAAACATGGACCAATTAGGTGAAGCTACTAATAAGGCAGACAGCTTTTTAATACCTAACTAGCATCAAATTATTTTGCAGAATAAATAAATATCAGGGGATTACGTCACACAGACTGACGTAATCCCAAACTAAGATCTAGCGTGTACTATTCTTACTAGGCAACTGACTTATAATATATAATTTGCAGAAAACATCCAAGGCTCTGGAACAAAACTGCAATGGACATGAACATTTGGACATCAAAACTTGAAAATTTAATACGTGAGATACTAAACCTGTAGAAAACATTTTTTTTGCTTTCAACGAACATGTGTGTGATACATACATATGTAGGTTTCAACGGAGATTGGACATTTTTATAATTAAATACTTCTGCATATAAACAAACAAGACTACACAACACAAACTGAACAATAAAACCTAAGCAGTTGCATAATGTAATTATTACAGCATCAAGCCCAGTTGTTTACATGTTATTATTTAGACCGACAGCAGTGATTGATAACTTAGTTCATAAGTAAGTTATGCTTACATGCTTTTTAATTGCTTATTAGCACTAGCCTTAGGCTGATTATTCTACATTTATAATTTAGAAAACATTTTTTCTAGTAAAAAATACTGTGGACTCTGATATCGTTCTTAGATTTTATATTTCTTTATCATACCAATTTACTAAAGAAAAAAATATGTGTAGGGTAGTTTAGGAGCAAAGAAAACTATCGCTTTGTAATCCGATGCTACAGATGTTCTAAATATCTCTTGAACGGTAAAACAATCGCTAATTACCGTCCAAATATTAACAGGAAATCTGACCCATGCAATTGGGCATTTTGAGAATATGGGTCATTGAACTTCTAGTTCTGAGGTCAATGACCTTTACGATAAGTGTGATAATAGTTTCTTTAAAACACTAAATTTTAATAATGGTGGCGTTGTTTACACATTGTCAAAACAAATAAGCTTATAAACAATCAAAGCGCGTAAATAAAGCACGTAAAAAAATACAATATTATTTTTTAAATAAATAAACTAATTCATCAGGGTAGGGTAGACATACCTCCAGCATCCAAGTAGTGACGACCTTCCTCATGAACGGCTGTATATCTATCTGGACGTGCTGAAAGTAGTCGGTGTGTAGGGCATGGAAGCGCTCCAAGGTTAGGAGGTTCATCAGCAGCCGAGGGTCTCGATCCAGGGCCCTGTCGGGACCAGCCACGCACATGTCCGCAGCCACCCCAGGGTTCCCCGAGCTCTGCATGTTCTCTTCACAAGACAAATCCATCACAGACACTAGACACGATTGGATCAACAGTTTTTAGTCTAGAAAAATTAGTTGTTTTTTTTAAAGTTGTACTTTTACTTGTTAACTGCGCGACCGCCAGTCGTGCGGCCCACAGTGCAGTGCAAGTCGAACTGAGGTAGCGAGTGGGTCCGTCGGCATCCAAGGGTCGTCGGGCCCTTAGGGAAGTCCTGTGCGGTCCCGCGAGTATCCCCCCGGTTTAAATTGAGGATTACAATAAACCGGTTCAGGTTGTGTTTTTAGATGAGACATATAGAAATGCATATATACTATATACTTAACTATATGCATAGAGAAATGCATATATACTTAAACACATGAAATAAATATACTGGGCTGCAAATACAGCAAAGTGTACATATTTTAGGTTTCCTTACATAATTAAATGTATAATTATTGTGTATATATTTGAATGTAAGTACTTACTGTAAATTCTTATTACTCACTTGTCTATATCGCATTAGGTAATAGCCTGTAATAATAGATTTAAGTTATTTAATTGACAAATAAATAATACATAATACTTACTTGTAATTATTAAGATTGTTTTTTGCATGTTTGTTTTCTCATTACATTAATAAACTATTAAGTATATGTCAGTGTTTATGGCAGTATCGTTATCTAATTAAATACAAGCAAATCACTAACCCATTACATACCAAGGTGAAGGTTTAGTGACATGTGCTATTACGTGTCCTACTAAGGAAATCAAAGAATATGTATAGAATTTATTCGGGTTGACTCTCTCAATCTATCTATACATATAAAGCAAACCTGACTCAAGTGAGCAATAAGAGTTTTTGGAATTTCACCCCTTAAGGGGTTAAAATAGGGGAAGTAGAGGGAAACTAATTCTACGCGTACGAAGTCGCGGGCGTCCTATAGTTCCATATATTTTCACACATCCGTTTACTTTCGCAGAATGTAATCTTATAATTTAGCTAGGAAGTTTCTGACTCGATAAACTTGCGGTGAAATTCGGGAACAACCCCTGCATTGCCCTCCTGAGTCCTGCGTTACTTATTGCGCCTTAATTTCAACCCTTAGTTTTGTGACGTTTAGAAGACTTGTTTTTTTACTTTTTGTTTAATAATTTTCAGGGATCCGTACCACAAAAGGTTTTTTAAAACCTTTATGATGCGTCGGTCCGACCGTCTGCTATCCGATAGGTAGAGCAGACTTGTTAGATAATTTTCACCAATTAATTATTTCTGTGATGCGATATTTCTTCTCGCATTTTTCCCATTTATAACATTACCCAATTTCCTTTTTACTCCGATCGATTACCGTCGCTCTTATACTTGTTCGGATTTTTTTTTAGTCGCTTTTTTACCCGATTTATTGCTATCCCAGTCTCCCATTTTCCCAAAACTAATTACATCGTAATGTAGGTAGGTTTAGGTTATGTTAGTATTGCAGCAGGCAGGGACAAAATAATAGTTGAATCTGTCCAATTTGATTTGTGGAATAGGAAAAAGACGACATTTAAAATACGATGCTCGGAATAGAAGCGACTGGATAAAACTCGCAACGGAAAAAACACGAATGCGAAAATAAACTGCCGGGAAAAGGCGACTGATAATTTTGGGGAAAAAACGCGAAAAGAAATTTAACAAAGAAACAATGCGTTTGGTAAAGATCAATTCATCATACAAGGATATGTCATAATTAATTAATTATGGTAAATATGGTATTGGTTTAGTTTCCTAAACTTATTTTTTTATTTTTATATTTCTCGTCAGATGGCTCTTCACCACGATATAACTATGACTTTTGTAACTTTTAATTTTTTATAAGACCGAAGCTTTAAGTACACGTTTTTGGTAACACGTTCGTCGAATTTTCGTCAAAAAAAACGGGACGAGTGCGAGTAGGAGTCGCAAAAGTATTTACTCATTTTGTTATGAACTTTATTTTCTATGATCAGGTATAAGGTCAGGTTAACAACTTTATTATAAAATATTTTGCGTAAAATATTAATAAATATCTTTAAGTAAGGATTTTTATACCGTTTTTGGTCCATACACTTCGGAGATAAGGGCGTCCATGTTTTGTATTTTGTTTTGCTATATCAAAAAGTATGATAGGGTTTTTTTAATATTTTAAAATATACATATTGAGCACTCTCATATTAAACTCCGTTTGGTATAATCAAATCACTTTCATTTATCGACCCCCTAATTCACCCCTTTCAAATATTTAGAACAGCAATTTCGGATTTTTTTACTAAAACCAAATGCGGGCAAGCAAGTTATACAACAATGCCAAATTTCAAGTTAACAGCTTCGATAGTTTCACTGCTGTGACATACAGACAGACACTGGAGTCTCATCATAAGGGTTCCTTTTTTACCATTTTGGTAAGGAACCCTAAAAACACAGTTAAGTCGAGTTAAATAAAAAGTCCAGTTTCATTTAATAATGTAATAACCTTATTGCTCACATTAATATTCTAAAACGAGGTATAAAAATTACAATCACGTTTTTAAACTTATACAACGACAATGGACAAAAGAGGCGATTCGGGAGGGCGCACGAGGCGGAGGCCGGAGGGGCGGCAGCTGCGCGCGCACGCGACGGCTGCGCGGCGACACTATAACAAATCCGGACACACCTGATCTTAAACACTCATTATTATAATTCTATTCTTTTCCCAGATTCCTTTGTCCGACTCCCAACGCACGCTTGCCCTCTATTTATTTGACCTAACATGTCCAATCACCTGCCAATTTTGTTTGAAAATTGTGAGCGTATACTTTCCTAACACCCATCTTTGGGCTTCCCTGTCTCCCTCGAAGTATCATATTTTCCGCTGTAGAATGGTATGTTCTTCGTGACCACTTTCCAGTCAGTAAAGTACACCATAGCGAAGAAGGTACCCACTCCGTAAAAGACTGCGGACATGGTGAACGCCGATATTTGATCAATTTGCTTTTTGCTCAGCATTTTTAGACGTTGATAATATAAAATTCAAAAGGTGCACCGCCCTTGACACAAGGTTTTTTATGTCAAATAAGTCGAAAAAGTATTCACAAATATATGCGAACTTTTTGCTTTGAATCATGCCTGTGCATAAGGCCCCGTTTATACTTTCTTAAGTGCAAGTGTGAAAGTTCATACATTCGCTGTCAAGTGGCAAGTAGCAAATGTATGAACTTCACACTTGCACTTAACAAAGTGTAAACCGGGCGTAAGCAGTGCGTTGTCGGTTGTCGGCTTCGTATTAAGGTGCGTTTAGACCAATGGAACGCGCGAGTACCTACTCAACGAATATCCCGATTATTACCTAGTTTTAATAAATATTAGCTTTTATACGTGCTCCCTTCTTTGTAGAGGTCATAAAACCGAAGGAATATTAGAAAACCGGTTTTAACGTTTTGAGTCAGTGTCAAAACCGGTTTTCCCGTCCCGTCAGAGGGTAAAAAACACATTTTAGCGCTTTCATTCTCAATTAGGCAGGCCGTATACGTTCGATCGTTCGACAGAAGCACTGCTGCCTAATTGAGAATACACGCGCTAAAATGTGTTTGTACGCTCTGACGGAACTACTTACACTCGCCGGTTTAAATAAGCTGTGCCGCGATCACTCCTTCACTCATTCGACCGCAAGAAACGCCGTTTGAACAACTGAACACACCTGTACCTTACCATGAGTTACAATTACTGTTACGAAGGCACTCGACTCGCTCATGAGTCATGACTCGCTAGCGTGTACGTATCGTCCAACCATTAATGTGTAAACCACCCCGGTTGGGCCGGTTGGCTCGAGTTATCGCTATAGATCGCTAAAGTTTGCCTTGGTTTACCGGAGAACCGTTCGGGATTTGGATGTTGTACGGTCAGCTGCAGAGAAATGTAACCCCCTTTGCAAGGCAACTTGTATGCAGGGGGGGTTAGTTTTCTCTGCAGCTGACTGTACCATGCAATCATTGTACCAGCATAATTGTTTTGTAAGGTTCCTTTCGAGAAGTTTTACGACACATTATGACATTGGCAAAGTGCCTTGCAGCAGAAAGCCATTAAAACTAAAAACAAGAAATACTCCCTTAATCATCCCATTTTACCCAAATCATCTAAAACACGGTGTATAAGTAAATATCAGGGATAATGCCACACCAATTGACCTAGTCCGAAACTAAGCTCTAGGCTTGTACTATGGGTACTAGACGACGATATAAATAGTTAGTAATTAGTTTGCGCTGTCTCTCCCATTTCTATCTACCCCTTTCTAGTCCAATCCTCAGTTGACAAAAATAAAAAATAACTTTACTGTGGGAATCGCCAATACGAAGTTCGTTCACCCATGACGCATGCACATTAGATAAGAAATGCAAGATGGGAATAAGTTGACAAATTGATAACTGGGTAATTAGTGGTTGTGGGCAGCGGGATGGCCTAATTCGACTATCGCATGTGGCATATGCGCTGGCGCAGCGGGAATAGCTGGGACTGTGAGAACCCGTACGCACAAATTGGACGTCTGACTATAATAGCTTTGTCTCTTTTCTCGTTATGTCACGCTAAAGAGCTAGGTACTTATACAGTGCTCTTAAAGACACATTTGGATTTGTAGTTCGCTTTGGCTGGTTGTCATACGCTCTCATCCTAATCTAAAGTCCCAGATAGACGGGCGAGTAAGCACGCGTACTTAAAGCTCGTCGACCTATTTCGCCTGTGTTTACCTTTAGAAGTTCGCGTTCTTATAGTGACACACGGGCGAGTAAGGTCGCCGAGCCACAAGTATGGCGTACTTACTCGCACGTCTATCTGGGACTTAACAGTCTTTATCTGAACCCCAAAGACTTGTACAGGAGCTGTTGCACTGTTATCGTCGGTGGATCGTGGACGACCGTGTAATCCGTTTCATTCATTGGGAAAACCCGTTTAAAAATACGAATACTTAACAATTCTATCTAGTAATAATAATTAAGCGATCACTCGGATTGAATCTACTTAGAATGTTCGTTTAAATGCGGGATTAGTTTATATAGGTAGGTAGTTATATTTTAGAAGAAGTACAAATGATAAGAAAGGTAAAACAAATTCAATATTCCTACTTTCTTACTTAAACTTTAATTTTATTTCATTTAACTAACGCCCAAAAGGTTTTAAATTTACTAAGATGTAGTTCTTAACTAAATAGGATGGACTCATAGGATAAGTTCTTGTTTCATATCATGTGATGTGAACATATTCGTAATTTTTCGGCAATGCTGCAAATTTGCATTTATCTTTTCAAGCACTGTGGCTTTTGAAGGAAACAACAATACAGAAAACAGATGTCTAGGAACCTTACGAAAACACAAAAACAACACAAAATAAATTAGTTGAGGCAACCATTCACCCCGTTGTTGGTCACCAGAATCATCGTTGAAAAAACGTAAAACGCAAAATAAGGTGGAAAATAGAGTAAATGCTTCCTTACTCGTTATATAATTTTTTCGTGTCACGTCTGGGTGAGATATGTAGAAAGAAAAGAACTTCTACTCTGTCTACGTAATTGAATTTGGAACTAATCCACTAGTTCAAGGATCATGCTTCGTTGGTTAATGTTAAATCCAAATCTAAGGGTCCGTTCACATAGACCGGCTCGGAGAGGAGAGCAGATTTTATCACGATGGAAACAGAGTTTTGAACCATTGAAATAAGGTTTTTTTTGCATGTGCAATTATTTTGGTATTAAGAGTTGTCAAAAGAAGTGAACATGCAAAAATAAACCTTATTACAACGATTCCTAACTCTGTTTTGAACGTGATAAAATATCTGCTCTCCGCTCCGAGCCAGTCGGTGTGAACGGACCGCTGTATCTATCTAATTCTTCTGTTATTTATACCTTCAAGAAGAATGATATTAGTTAGGCCCTTATCTGTTCCATTTCATATGAAACTTTCCACATGCTTTAAGAGAAATTATTTTTTGTTAAAGTTTTTTAATTACTGCGATGGTATAAATAATTACAGAAGGAAATGCTTTCGGCATTTGTATTACTATCTCAAACGATCATTCAATTTAACAGCAGATGTCACTGTCACTGTCAATGCATGAGTGCGTTATGCTTGCTCAACTGTGAATGGCTGTGCAGTGATTGCGCTTATCTGCGAATGGCTGACAGTGTGTTGACAGTCAGCGCTGGAGCCAATTTTAGCCACACGAGACACACCTTATAATCTGTGGCCACACGCCACTGATTGCATCATTGCATACCTTAATAATCTGTGCTGTGACTGATTGTGACGGAGGATGGATTGTGATTGTAGGTGAACTGCTTTATTTCTTGTTTCTTGTGTATTTATTTATCGGACAAAACAATAATTTAAATACATAATTCGTTACAACACATATACAAAAGAAGCAAACGGTTAATCTATAAGTATGTAGATATTATTTGTCAAAGTTTTCAACTTATTCTGCATATGCTGTAGATAATTAATTAACAACATTAAAAAACGGTAGAATATCGTTGTTACTTTTCTAAATGAATACATAACATTTATATCTCGCAATATCTCGTCTTATTTTTCACCAATACCAGTAATAGTCAATTATTTTCTATGCAGCTCAAATCAATATGCATCTGATTAAAAGCAGAAAAAATGTGGTTGTTTCAGTTAATCGTTAAGTAAGAGTTAAATTACGATGACAGCTGAGAAAGATCCCCTCATTAGTGTCAGGTCTGGAACAGTGAGGGAAGTGGGTAACCACGCTATTTGGAGCTTGTCATCCTGTAAACCAGGTAAGTGAAAATTGTTTTATTTGTAGGTTTTGTTGTAAATCATAGCATAGTAGATTCCATTTTAGGGTCTCCTAGGGCAAACAAGCACACTGGCCACCTGACAATAAGTGGGATCTGAGACTCATACACATTTGCGTTTATAAGACTACAATTGTAAGACTCCTATGCAATATTAAAAGTTAATTTATCTTAACAGATAGATCCTTCTTTTGTCATATAACAGGGTGTTGTAAAAACAGAAATGGAGTTGCAGCATTTAACTCCATTTCTGTTTATAATTTTCAACCTACTACTATTTCCCTTACATTCACAGGCTTCGGAATTGACCAACTTAGAGATGATTGTATGGACACATATTGGCAATCGGATGGTCAACTACCCCACCTTGTCAATATCCAGTTCCAGCGGAAAACAATGGTGTCTCACATCTACATTTACACAGACTACAAACTGGACGAGAGCTACACTCCTAGCAGGATATCTATTAGGGCAGGGACACACTTCAATGATTTACAAGAGATTGAAGTTATTGAATTAATTGAACCAAGTGGTAAGTATTAAGGACTGCTATTGATCTAGCAAGTACTATTTCACATGCTTAAAAAAGTCTATGTGTCTATCTATGTTTTGTTCAAACATTAACAATATACTATATTTTTACTATTTCCAGGATGGGAAATGATACCAATCAAAGATATTCACGACAGGCCAATAAGAACATTCATGATTCAAATAGCAGTATTAAGCAACCATCAAAATGGGAGAGACACCCATATGAGACAGATCAAAGTACATTCACCATGTGAACCTACTTCATTTGACGTAAATAAATTTAGAAACTTTTCCACTGTGCAGTTTCAACAGTATACTACTATTCGGTAAAATATAAACTTCAATTACGTGTATGAGTGCTTGAACTGTATTAAAGTTTAAATCTGTACATTAAACATATTATTTTTTATAAAATCAGTCTGATTCTTCACTTTCTGCTTCTTGGAGCCAATCAAAGAATTTGACCAATGAAGCCTGGTTGGCTATAGGGCTTTGATTATCCTGGAGGTCCTGGTACCACTCCAGCAAGGAGTCTTCATCAACAACATCTGCTCCATACAGCAGCTGTATAACTTGACCTCCTTTGCCATTTAGCCAGTCACATTTTAAACAACTTTCCTGCAAAATGATACCTCACTTTAACATATTTCTTCTAATATCTCAAATCAAACTCAAACTACCAACTTCACACTCCAACCTTTTCATTATGAAACTTTACTTACTTCTACAGCTTTTAAACAATCCATTATGGAAGATTTTGTCTTGATGTAATTAGCAAATACTGGTCGGAAATATTTAAGGATATCTTTGATTGTAGCTACAACATTCTTAGATTCAGACCAAGCTGGAATGCTGAGGATAGCCCTTACAACATAGAAGTTGACCTCGTGCAGCTGTATGTTGTATGCATATCTAGAAGAATTGATTTCGAGGATCAAATAGTCGCACTTCAATTTTTCTTCATATCCTCTTGCTAAACTGTCAATGACTTCTTGGAGGAATACTGTAAAAACAAATTCATATTAAGTCCTAAATAAACGTTGAACAATTTAAAAATTTAAGTTTGAAACATTAGGCTAGGTAACATACTATTTGTATCATCTTGTACTGGTGAATCTGGAATTGAGGACTCGGCACTGCTGGCAGATGAATAGCAGGATTCACTATCACTCCATGTGGTCTCAAGGCCAATGGCTTCATCAGCCTCACTTCCAGTTGATTCATTTTCCCACTCTGTACCACTTTCAGAAGTAGATTTTGATAATTGTTTATCTGAAATTGAAATCGACAATACTCTTTTGTTCTAATTACGTCATGTTATCTCTGCTCTCTTTTATTGAATATGTGTCGCCTCTATGCCAAGTGTTTTTGTTAGGATTATGTTTAAAATAGTGGCTTACCAATTGTAACACCATCACCCTCCACTACAGCACCATTGAGTTTTGATTTTGGTGGCATTTTTACATTTGCTGTTAGGATGGTCCCATTCTCTAAATCCGATTCCTTCTCTATTATGCAGTTGTCATCAAGAAAACTGTTAATAATTTTGCAGTTGTCTTTTATGACAACATTATTCATAATGTGACTGCCAGTAATAGTTACATTATTACCAATTACACAGTCAATTCCAATTACAGATTTAGATATGACTGTATTATCACTAATCTTTGTGTTTGCTCCTATTAAGACGTCTTCTTTCAGAGAGCATGATCTAAAATAAATAATGAAGAATGAAATTGTTATGACTGTCCCAAATGCACTTATTTATATTCTCGTTTGAAGGGTCCCCGGGAAAGAACATGACTAGTCACTTTAAAAAAAAAAGAGTTTTTAATCTCAAAATGTATAGCTCATAATAAATTATTACTTATCTTCTGTTACAACTGTATTATTACATTAACATAACTTTTTTTTTTACTTTTAAAAGACCTATGTAGAGGAATAACGTGTGTTGTGTATTAAGAACACGGAAAAAACATGCTGTGTCACAAAAAACAATACAGAGAAACTTTTCATTTAGTATCTCACATTACAAAATAAGAAAGAATGGTTGTTTTAATTATAATTGTACATCACTATAATATTACTAAAATCGCTATTACCTTCTTAAAGATGAAATAGATTGACTTAAGAATTAAATAAATATTATTAACAAATACAAATAGCGACTCCATGGTATTTAGAACAACAAAATATGATACCAAAATATACCTAATTACTATTCAAAGTTACCACATTTCAATAAAATATGCTTTTATGCTTTTGACTTCGCATATATATTTCCTGTAGTTAAGTGACGTGTTCAAAAGGGGTTTGGTTCGGTTTTTTTGTAATAATAATATACGGATCCATTATTTTTAACCAATTTTCTATGTACGTAAAGATACGTAATTATAACATACAATTGATTTACAGAGGAGACAATAAACATATTTTTTTAATAAACATATTAGTTAATTGATTACATAGTTCCTATCTTTAAAAACGCGATAACTCAAAATATTACTCAAGTGACTAGACAAGATGCTCGGAATATCCCTACGAGATAAGGTCAGGAACGAGACCATAAGAGCACGCCCTAAAATCACTGACGTGGGGCACCGTGTTGCCAAACTCAAATGGACATGATGGGCAGGTCACCTATTTCATAGGGATGACAATAGATGGAGTAAATGCGTTGCAGTCTGGAGGCCCTGGGTGGGAAAGAGAAGTGTTGGCAGGCCACCAGCTCAATGGTCTGATGACATTAGAGAGAATGCTGGCCCTCTATGGACCAGACTGACTCAAAACAGGGCAAAATGGAAAAGAATTGGAGAGGCATATACCCAACAGTGGGCATCTAAATAAATGCTGTGGAAGAAGAAGAAGAAGACTAGACATGTTATTTCCGTGGACCCTTCATTTGCTGTTCACGTGTTTGTTTGTTTGTCTTACCTACTTAAAGCAGAGGTTTTATTACAAAAGTTATGGTTCCCCATGAACTCATAGTTGTCTTGAAACAGTGAACCACTTTCGATTGACAATGGAACAGCCCAATGATGTATTATGTCACGACTGTAAGGTAAATGATTGAACTAAATACAAGCAACAAAAAATTATAAAATAACTTAAACCTAAACTTTTAAGTGTTGTTATATTACACAGTTATAAATTATAATTAGCACATTTCTTAAAGAGATGTTGAGACTTACCAAATCGTTTTATAAGTTCTCCAATTGGAAACTGTTGCAGCATACTGATTGTCTTTCAACAGAGTGTAGTATAAAGAACTAGCTAATATCTCTTCATTTATGAGAATGCCATTGATAAAGTCGTCCCTTGTTTGGAAATCAAAGTTGTCAGAGAACAATGGAGGCACAGAAGGTGAGCACAGAGCAATGCTGGAATCCACTAAATTATGGTGTAATTTTACCTCACCATGGTTAAGAACAATTTCCTAGAAAAATAAATGTAATGTTTACTATGTATTTTTTACATAGTTATTCAAAATTACTAATTTTGACTTTTTATTAAGTTACCAAAGGTAATGTGATAGTTTTGTCCTTTGATTTAGGTTTGTACTTTTTGTGGATGAGCACTTTGCGGGTATTGGCATCTGCTGCCAAGAAAACTGGTTTGTCAGTACTGATCAGGGGATGCTCCCAGGAGACCTTTTTGTAAACCAATGTCATTGCTGCTCCTTTATCTCTCTTACATAAATTTCTGTAAGTAAAACAGTTTATAGTATCGCTAATATGGCTATCAATAATTGCGGTGATATTCAGTAAACACGGCGGGTAAAAGAGGCGGAGATGAGCGGAGTGGAGCGGACCTGTTCCAATATTAATCAAGAGAATCGAATGATAAAAATAACAAATAGTAATTTGCGCAGGGTGCACTCAAGGTGCTCAATGTGACCGCATGCTTGCTGCTTATTCTAAACCTACTTATGTTGCTCCAGCATGGTTGCATAATGTATATTAGAGATGCTGTTTATAGCAGTTAATATGAAGTATCCTCTAATAAGGCCGGCTGCATCAATTTCCCGTATAACGTCACCCATAGTCTGACAAGTGTCCGACATCAACACTTGAACTTCCATTGTAAGGCTCCATGGTGCTTTCCCTTCCCTTGATTTTCTGTAATGAAAAAAATAAATTGAGTCATTTATTTTTTGAACATAGGTAAACTTAGATATTCATTCCCAAGGCATCAAAAATATCTACACGCCCTTAAGCCACTGATAATAAGATCTATGTTTACATGTTTACATATGTTTGGCGCGAGGTCGTCCTTTTGACTGTAACAAGTTGGTACATATGTAAAGAAATAGATCTAGTATAAATAATATGATAATGTACATCATTAAGCGTATTTATTCAAAAAAACAATATTATAATTAATTACTACATGTCTGTCACTGACCTCAAATGTTCCTTTATTTTAGCTCCATCTTTGCAACAAAACAAAATAGCTTCGTCAACTCCACCCAAAGCTAGAGATTCGAGTAAATAATTTACTAGAGGCACTCCTGCGATATTAAATAAACCCTAAAACAAAAGTTTCACTCAATAAGATTCATAAAAAAGGATGATGAAACTCGAGCTACTAGTTAAGAAGCTGCGAAACCTGCTTACCATCGGTTTGTATTTAGTGACAGGGTCGAAGTTGTTGTTAAATGTATCCATCACAACCACTGCCTGGACGGCGTTTTCTTTATCCATTGTTTGTATGAATTTTATTTCTTCTTGTAATAAAATATTTTAGGCATAGAATTTTAGGTTAGTGAAGTGAACGACCCGTAAAACCAAGGTAGGTACGCCATACGTCAACGTCACTTGAAATTGACAACTGTCAAACAATAACCAAACTAGGTAGTTGTCAAAAAATAATACCAGACACCATTTTTAACGCTCATTTAGGGGCCTATTGCATAATAAAGTACAATTGGTAAAAATCCATACAAAACGACTAATACTCTTAGCTTGTACTTTATTTTGCAATCCGGCCCAGGTTCCTACTTTGTATACATAAGAACTGATCATTCACGATATATATTTAAAATAAACACTGAATTTGATTAGCTATCTATCAACCACTAAGTTCCAGTTTTGCAAACTACTACTGCGCTCAAATAGTTGAGATTTGTTGGTGGTCTTGTTTCCTTGGTGCTATCGATCTACACAAGAACAGTTCGGGCATTTGTGTAATTGCTATTGGAGTAGAAATAAAATAGATTGCAATGGTTAATTACAAAGAAATATAGGTCCTACTGTTCCGTAAAACGATATAACTGACTTTATTATAACACTTAATTAGTTTGGTAGATATGGAATACGATTTATCACGAATAGACTACACTATATGTGGGATAACTTATCCCGATACGTTGAAAATTTTACCTGCGCCTGGCCCAAAAATACAACAAAAGGTAAATTAAGAGTATACGTACCTACAGAGAACCCTGTCGCAGAAAGGAAATTATTTTTTACGTAATATGGCCTTTTGGAAACTTGACGACGCTATTGCGACAAGGTTCTATAAACGGTTAAAATGTTAATGACCGTACCTTGTCAATTTCCCTATTTTTTTTAAATAAATACCAAAGAGTTAGGTATATCAAGTTAATTTATTATACACAAAGCTATAGCAATTTTAATGGCGAAACGGGTTGTTTTATCTGATTCCTTGAGAACTGTTCCACTTAAATATAAATGAAGAGACTAGCATTTTTAATACTAATAAGAATTAATGTGTTTTAGTTTGTTATTGGCGACAAAAACGGAGTCTTGCAATGCTTGACCATTAAGGATGAAGAACCGGTGGTGCAGTTCAAAACTCTGCCAGGAAAACCGATCACTGCAGTACAACTTGCTACCAACGATGGTAGGTAAACTCAAAAGCTGACAGATGGTGGTCTTTATCTATACTTCGTTCTTTCCAGCTTGACCAGCTTTAATGTTGCCAGGAATCGCGAACATACTTTTAATCTCTTAAAATGGTAACTTTATCTTTAGCATTTATTAAAACCGGTTCAATAGAGGTCATGAGCTGAATTGGATCAGATTTTGCCTTAAAGTAGGTACTTTTTGATTTCGCTGATCAAGTGAAAAGGTTAGGTAAGTACGTATTCTAAACTTAACGTTTCTATTTGCACTTCGATTTAGCCCATCTTCCTCGAGAATACCTACACATCTTCCATGATCCATGAGATACTAAAAAACTATATACCTACTTTAGTAGATAATAGAGCGTTTGCGGTCTTAGGCCCGTAACTGATCTCAAGTCTAATGCTCGTCTCGAGTTGCGTCAAAAATGACAGTGTTCTATCGTTTGGCGTTTACTTTGACGTATCTTGTGACGGGCCTCAGTCGAGATGAGTTTATTAATATGGCCTTAGAATTGCAGTCTTAAGATTGTAGTCTTTTGCGGTTCCCAAGCTTATTATCTTAAATACGAAACCCTCGGTGCGTGAGTCCAACTCGCACTTAATTGGATTTTGCTAGTAATTTCACCGGTTGTCTCCACGCCGGCACAACAATGCCAACGGATTTTTAGGGTATATCTATAGGTCAAAGGATAAGAGCTTAGGGTGTTTATGGACGCACGGACAAGGGGCCCCGTGCACCGGAAAAAAAAAACAATTCTAGGAAGCAAGTTAAAGGGGTCCCAGAATTGCATTGCCTACGGACCCCCAAATGGTTAGTCCAGCCCTGCGCACGGACCCTTTATAACTGGTTTGGCAATTCACACCTGAAATAAAGAGACCAGTGTTAGAAGGTACTTAATAGTACAACGTAAAATTGCAGGATCTCAGGCAGACAAAGTTTTCGCAGCGTCAGGCAACGAAGTTAAAGGATATACGAGGAAAGGCAAAGTTTTCTTCTCGATCGAGACATCATTGTCGGAAACCATCACGTCTATGTAACATTTTTTTATTTAATACTGTTATTTGTTCTTTATAAATATGTATAGTGGATATTGTAAAAATCATTGCAGGTCAATACTGGCGGGAGATTTGATACTGTGCAGTGGCCGAACTGTGACACATTACAGAGATTTGAGAGAGTTCCATTCTTATATGTGCGAGGATAGAGTATTAGACATAGCTGCTTTTGCCACTCCAAATGTAAGAACTAGTTGGATTACCTTTATAGTAACATTAATAACATGACAGCAACTCAGTATCGTGGTAATATGAAATTCAAAACAATGAAGTCTGCCTAATTATTTATTATTTACATAAGAACAATTACACAGTCAATGGCAAGGACCTCCCTGGCATACCTAACCGCATTCAAAGCTAACGTATACATCATAAAGGTGATCCCACATCGACAGCTTTATATGTATACCTAGGTAAATACTGTGTCGCTAGGTCGCTACATACTTTAGGTACGTATTTATTGTCTGTTTTTAAATAGAGGATTTAACTTTTGAACGCGATAATTGACTAAGATATGTGCCCACTGCCCAAACCCGGATGCAAAATGATGAGATGCATTCATTCATAAATCATAATATATATCATGATATTCATGATTGAATGATTATAGAACACCCGCGTGCGACTTCTCGTGCTCATCGCCAACAAAGGAGCAGTGATGCTGGAAAACGGCCAGTTCGCGGCCAGGGTGGTTGTCGCTTCTAATCCTACTCGGCTCACGGTCCCACAGCCGATGAATCCAGCAGAGATCTACGTGTTCTATGGCGCTGCTGATGGCTCCGTTGGGCTCATAGCTTACGAAGAGTAAGTCTATGGACTTGGGTGAATTTTCACTCAGCAGAGCTGCTTGGATTCTCTAATAACAATCAAAGACTACATAGAGTCAAGATGAGCTACCTAAAGTAGAATAAAGAGAATAAAGACCCGGATTGTAGACCTTTAAATTCAATGTTAGGCTTAGACTCTGATCTCACTCTGAGAAAGTTTAGCTCCGCTAGAAAGTGGAGACGCAACCTAAGAATTGTGTTAAACCACCGTATTCCGAAACTTTATCCGCGATGCATTGTATTTACTTACCTAGTGCCCAAGCCAATGTTTAGACGAGACTCATACTTTGCGACTTACTAAGAGTATTCTGCCTACTCGATTACTTTGGTCGTTATTTGTTTGCCCTAACTTGCACGATAAAGTAATAAAAGCGCTTTTCACTGTATAGGTACTCGAAAATCTAAACAGGTCCCATCATTATTATTTTGTTATTTTAACATTATTTCATAAAAACATGAATGAGAACTCGTCTAATTAATAATATTAGTTTAAGTATACTTAATATAAGTAAATGCAGGATTTTGGTCTTAAATTAGATTTTCGAGTATAGTCTATATCTAGGTACGTCCTCGATTTCTCATTTATCTTTGATTAGGATGTTAAATAGGTACAGATAAATTAGGCAGTTTGGTTTGCTACATGTTTGCTACCCAGTTGCCGTTAGTCGTTCGTTTTTATTGCAATTTATCTTTCAGGTCAATGTTGATTAGCAAATGTCTAGTGGAAGGCAAAGGCCTGGGTTCCGTGATGTGCCTGGGGTGGTATTATTCGAGCGGGAGCGCGCACCTTGCAGTTGGTCGCCATGATGGATCTGTGCAGCTTTACCTGGTGGACATGGAAAACCTGGCCAGCAAGCTACGGCTGAAGTATACCTATGTGCGTTTCTTTATTATTCATGCATTGTTAGCAAGTCTATGAGAACAACGAGAAAGTAATACGATGGTATACATTTATAAACTAACTCGCAAAGTACTATAAGCCCAATAGAACCCTGACACACCATAGAACGGTGTCACGGTGACATTATGAAACATTATAACACTTCTTACGACTTGAATCATAACGTCACTGTGACACAGTTCTATGATGGAAAAAAAATGAAGACTCTTTTGTTAAGAATTGTGATATACTTAATTTGAATACTAGGTATAAAAATAACATCGCTATTAAAAAAAATCGTGTCCGTAAGGTTTATAAATCATTTGTAGGTCAATGCTTTCATTTCTATAATAAATTACCTGACGCAATTTAAAGTTCCCATTTCCAGTACTTAAAGCTTACTTGAAAAAGTCGTTGATGTCTAAAGCTTAATATAGGGTCGAGGACTATCTAACAGTTAAAAATGCTTGGCCTAAACTAAACTAAACAGCTAAATAACTGAATAATAAATTAATCATAAAAAAATATGTAAATATTGTATATTGTCTAGGGGACACGGACTAGGAGAATGTATCGAAACTTTGTATGTGGTTGTATTGCACTGTCATAGGTAAGTATAATTTTATTTATTTGTATTTTATTATTACTACTTATGAAAACCCTATGAAAGTTCTGAGTTTGTACACATTTTCCTGCTCAAGATATGCTTGAATATATTTTTATTTTTATTTTATGTTAGATTCATTGTTTTTATAATGCTAGGTTAAGGTTTATAATTGTATAATATCATAAGTAATATTTTAAAAAACAACTGAATGTTGACTTTCTTGCGGCGTTTCTTCTCAGCAGTGGTCTCTTGCGAAGCGCTGGTAGATTTTTGACGTGTAAAAGTGTCCGTGCGGCCTACTTACTGAATAAACATATTTTATCTTTTATCTTTTTTTATCGGTCAGGGTACCATTATTGGGCTGGTAATACTTTCAGAGTCAATCAATCGGGTTTCCAATAATTTGTATCTACCTTAGGTAGAGGAAGGTACAAAAATAAGGTTCCACCGCATATTCCTGCTGCAAAGACTGGCCAGAAACAGTAACAGAAATGTGTGACGTTTTGTTACACTCGTACGTCACCTGTGGCACACTTGTGGTCACGATTGTGACAGAGTTCTGTAGCGGTATGTTTTCTTAACGAACGCTACAATAAGCTGCAGAAACATTCTTGAACCAGAGGGGATATTGCCTAATGCACTCGCAATCGTAATCGTTTTCATTTTGAAAATAGAAGGATCGTCTGCATACAAAATAAAAACAATTGTTCCACTTTGAAGCCGATTGTGATTGCGAGTGCGCTAGGCAATAGCGACTCAGGTCATAAAACAGTCATCGTTTAAGTCATCAATTAAGTCCTTAACGGTGTAGTTTAGTAATTATTAACTATATGAAATTCACCCATCAGTTTTCTGGAGAACCAGTGACATCGGTATGCGGTGGCTGTATTGGTATAGAGGAGCAAGAGCTGCTGGTCTCCACGTTTTCTGGTAGAGTCTTCGCGCTCCGGTCACGCCGCTTGGTTTCAGGCACTGGAGTCCTCAACAATGTTTCTCGTGACGTTGTAGCCTCGCGACGGAGCAAACTTGAGTATGATTTCAAAAGTATTTACTGTCTATCTCACAATTAATATTCTTAAGTAACATAGATGAAGTTTTTACTTGTTTTTCTGAAGGATCGAGGTTGCACGGTTAGAAAAGCAAGCCGGTAGTGAACGAGAGAAATATCATAGAAATACCCGATTTCAACAAGACGGTGTGTTAGCACCTCCACTATTGGATATTCAATATGAGGCAAGTTGGCACTTCATGTAAATTGTCTTATACCCATTTAAATAATATTCAAAATCATAATCTGCAAGCAAAATCATTTGCCACGCCGGCTGCTGGTGAAGTCCGATCTTATTATTCTTAAGCAGTTTAATAATAAAGGAATTCGACTACCACTATTAACATACCTAATTAAAATTTTAGCTATTGGGAGCGTCCAAACATGGGTGGCAAGAAGCGCGACTTATGGCTCCCGTACCATTGGATATGCTGTTCATATATTGTAACCGAAAGCTGGAAGTGCGCACCGATCATGCGGCCGTCGTCAACGTATGTGAGTCACAGGTAAAAATAATGAATAAAAATATGTGAACCCACCGTTGGGTAAATAGTAAAAGAGGAGGAAGAGGAGGAAAGAGGGCGTCATGAGCATGACGGTCGAATTTAGGTGTAGACGAGGACAGTCAGGCAAGCAGAACAAAAAGTCAAAAAGCCTTTTTTAGAAGGTTCACAAGTTCTCATGCAGCCAAGTTTCTAGAAAATCAGTAACGACAATCAATAGGTTCCTAACCTACTTATGAGTTCTGAAACGAGCTAGTGTGATCACGACATCGACGTCTCACTCTTCGAGAAGTTTTCGAGGTACATTTTTACGCCGGGGTTTATTTAATACATGTAACTTTCCTGTTGTTTTCAATCAGGGATCAGCGTCAGATTTTCTCGCAACAGTCCGGTGTCAAGCAGGCACGAGACGACTATGGCTTCGAATGCGGTATGCAGGAGAAGCGCCGAAATTGACAGAATGCACGAGGGTTATGATATACACCTTACCTGCAGGACCCCCTAGGGTCGCTCGTTTAATGACGCTGCGGTTACCAGCATTGCCTTATTACTCGCAGCATGAAGCCGCAGACTCTGATGAGGAGACCAGGTATACTTATATTTAAAAGTGCAGACTTTTACCCGCGTCTTCAAACTCCTTCGTTCCAGCTTCTGGGTTCTCACTATTTGTAACTAACTAGCTTTTGCCTGCGACTACGCGCAAAATTCGTTCAAAACGTTATTTTTTTTGCTGGACAAAAAGTATTGAGATCGTCTGGACTAATGTACTGTAATGTAATGGACTGTAACACGTGATTGAATGGGCGGAATGAATGGAGAGCCACTCGACCGCCCGCCTGCCTCGGCGGCGTCCCCACTCATCATCATCAACACGTGATTGAAAGACATACATCCTAACATCCTTTCATTTATTATATTTGTTAGGATTACTTAGTAGGATTTAACATGTATTGTTAATAACAGCAACCAGTACAGTTGAGAAACAATCGCAGCATAACTATCATCTCTACCTTCAGAACATGGTGCGAATTGCGGGTATCAGGCAGCTTCTCAGTGGCTGAGATGACCGCATGGTTATCGGAAGCATTGCCAGGAGAGCTTCCCAGGCCAGCTTCTTCAGTGGTTTTTGGTCGTTCCCATACTCTGCTCAAGACAATCCTTGTCTGCCGCTTGCAGTAAGTCAAGTACTAAAGCATATTATAGTTGAGAAACTTCCCACGGTGAGGTCTTTAGCGGCTGTTGCACACTGGCGCTAGCGCGGAAACCGGTGTGCGACAGAAATGACACAAGTTAAGGAAAGCGAGGAGACTGCCAGGTACGTGGCGCTCGCGTTTCCCTTCGCCGCAACTCCCGTACCTAAGGCCTATACGCCTTGTTTTTACCAAAGTCTTTCGTTCCGCGCGCGGGACGGTCTCACATAAACCTGTTCAGGCTTTTTCGATTAAAATTTATATAGCATTACTATTATTCATATTTTTGATCAAGATTTTCAAACTATGTTTACTTCAATAGGCGCGGACAAGCTACATTCAAATCTGATAACATTTCCACAATATGCACAATAAGTAATGTGATTTCTAACTGTTCGGTGCAGAAGAGCATCCGACTGGAAACAACCTGTGGTATGTATAACACCTGAGTGGCTATTGCCTAACGCACTCGCTATCGCAATCGTATTCTTTTTGAAAATCAAAGATAAAGATAAAAGATAAAATATGTTTATTTAGTAAGTAGGCCGCACGGGCACTTTTACACGTCAAAAATCTACCAGCGCTTCGCAAGAGACCACTGCTGAGAAGAAACCCCTTAAATGCCGCAAGAAACTCAACAGTCAGACGTTTTTTTTTAATACTACTTATGGTATTATACAATTATAAAGCTTAATCTAGCATTATATAAAACAATGAATTTAACATAAAATTACACATTCTCCTACCTCCTACAGAAACCGTGTCCCCTAGACAATATACAAAGGCTTCTCTGCATACAAAACGAAAATAATTGTTCCACTTTGAAGTCGATTGCGATTGAGAGTGCGTTAGGCAATACTCGTAGGCTACCCCTACTACTACCCTTCTTAAGTACCCTAACTAATTTAAGTTTTGTAATTTCTTAGATATTCCAGATAAAGCCTGTGTGGATTCATTCGAAAGAGTAGAAGAACACTTTAAGGTAGAATACCAAAAACACAAGGACGCTGCTTTAAAAAAGGCAATTGGGTAAGTGTAGCTTCAATTAAATATACCTACATGCGAATTGAGCAAGAGCGTCAGAGACTTAGATTTGAGATTTCTAACCCCAGCTCACACACATGTACCAATGTACCAATAAGTTTCTAACTTAAGTCCTACATAAGCTATAGGTAGTTTTGAAATTGAAACATCAACGGAGTCAAAAATTGTGAAAATGTCAAAATAGAATTGTCATCTAACTTTTTAATGATGTTTAAGAATTTTAGCTGACATGTAGGTACCTAATTTTTTTTTGTTATTGTGTGGAGTTACGGCATTATACAAGCGGGAAGGCGTTATTCAAGCTCAGTATTCTTTGAGATTTTTCTGGGATATATGATGATCGTTACAGGGTGTAAGATCTTTTAGAGAAACTTCAAAGACAGTTAATTAGTTGTTGGCTTATTTAAGCGAAACAGATTTGTCAGGATCGTAGCAGGTAGAAAGAAGGTACCCCTCTGGGAAACAGGCGTGATTTAATGTCTGTATGTATTTATGTGGTTTTTGAAATACTGACCCGTACGAATGCATCGGTCCGCCGCCTCAATCAGCACGAATGTGTTTTTTCTGGACTAATATTTTCTTGTGCTTTGTTTTGAAACTGCTTTGGGTTTGTATTGGTACGATTGAGTTTAAGATTGTTGTCAGTGTCTTGAAATAGACTGTTGACTTCCGCTTCTTTCGAGTATATTGTTTTTTTTCCGTAGACAGTCACTGAGTGGTCTTAAGCAAAGATAATATCTTAGTGATGTGAGGTTCGGGGGGTCGTTTATCTCGACAAGGAACAATATCGGGCCCAGTATACTCCCCTGTGGTACTTCTTGCTTTATTATATACATATATGATAAATTTCAGTTAATTTTTGTCTGTTTGTAGTCTTTTGAATTTCGAGTCTCCCTTGTTGAACATCAGTTTTAAATACTTCTCTTGAAATATTCATTAGATAAATGAATTTATTTAGAACAATATATTCAAAAATTTCTTTTAAAATGGAAAACCCGCCATGGCACAGGATTTCCAAATTTCTAAGTCCCTTGATAATTTAGGCGACTTCGATGAGTAAGCTAGCGTTTCCCACGTCTTTGACTACTCTTGATTGAACTGTGTTGTTGAAACCTTGAAGATCAATAAATTGCTTGTTAAATGCTTGTGGTTTTCATAACGTGTTATCTTGTATTTGTTTTAGTACTTTAGACTTGGATGCTAATACAATAGATGATAGTGATCCAGTATTATGCCATGATTATATGCGGGTTTTAAAATTGCCCTTAGAGGAAGATATAGAAGGATACTTTGACATCCTTGTCGGTAAGATTCAGGATTTTGCGTACATACCGAAGTAAGTAAATATTAAGGTCTTGCTAGATATATTACTTTCATAATTTAATGCTTACAGATTCAGTGCTGCAGTGGTATTCAGACTGGAAAACAACTAGTTTACACCGAGGAGATCAAGGAAAAGAAAAGTCAGACCTACAACACCTACATGCAGCTTTAAGACACTGTGAATTAGAGCATGTTAAAGAAATACTCTCTTCTGATGCTTTGTCACCTGATGCTTAATAATTAATAAAAATTGAACAATAACATTTTAATTTTTAATGTCCAAGTAAATCCTTCATTGGCTTAAATTTGTAGGGGTATCTTGAAGCCAGATGTAAATCATAGTGCCATAACCCTTCTTCATTATTACTGATCCTTTCCAATTCAGAGACATGATGGTTAAGCTTTTTAATAGCATCCATTTGATCTTCTATAAAGACTGCGGTCACAAAATTCACACAATGATGGTCTTTAGCACATTCAGCAACATTTATCAGGTTTTCAAGTATCTGCGAAAATTAAATTTTTATCACCTCGTCTTTGCAACACTTGTCAAAAAATTATTTAGCAGAAAGCTTGTATGAAATAGTCGCCTTTTTGTTACGTTATATATAACTTTTTCAAGATTTTCAAGCATAGTAATAAACTTGATTTTTTTTCATATAGAAGACTAGTCTTGGCCCATACATATTGCAACCTTTATTCGCTCAGAACCAACCAAATTTACCAAGATGAAAAGTTTCTCATATGCATGTACTTTATACATGCAATATGAGAAACTTAACGTAACATAAAGGTTTAGGATATGGACTATTGTAGTTCCAGATTTCATTCAAATTTCTTCAGCTGTTTACGTGTGACAGTGAAAAACTGCCTCACAAACCAACATTTGTGAAACAAAAAAACAACCATACATACATTATAACAGTAGGAGTGTGGAGTGGTGGAGTTGCATTACATATCAGCCTGTGCAGAGCAGCTGTATTTTTTATTTTAATAATAATTAAATGTTTAAAAACAATGAACTGACTAGAAATGATTAAGGAGTTCCATTGACTTTCCTTCAATCACATGACCAGATCTTGACGAAATTATAATGGGGCCAGACCTGAGGTACGAGATCTATTTACTCATGAAACATAGAATCATTAAAATTATTGACAATGACATTGGCAAAAAAATTAGTAGTAGACATACACACACAAAAAAATATGTAGAATTGAGTGAGTACCTTTTTTTTTGGAAGTTTTTCGAAAAAGAGACTATATAATTACCTTAGTCACACTATGCTCTACTTCAAGAGCTTTCTTAAAAGCTTCTTTCATAGTTATCTTTGGAGTAGAAATTGGTGCTTTCAGTCCACTTATCAAAGGCATTCCGCCTCTGTTGAGCTGATAATGCATGAAAGCCTCTGCATGTTGAATTTCTTCATGGTACATCCTCATGAAGTAACCACCTGTACCAGCTCTTGAAAGACTCGGGTGCAAGAATGCTGCCGCCATACTCAAGTAATTGTGAGCAGTCTGCTGTTCTACTTGAATTTGATCATTGATAGCAGCTTCAACTTCCGGAGAGTAATTATGCTTAAAATTAGTGTTTTCCCTGACTAAAATCCTCAATAAATTACTTTCCAATTTATTTGAGAAATTGAAAGTCTTTTTCATTGCGATGTAACCTCTTGAAACTAACTCATTTTTGAAAGTTAAAAACATAATTATAATTTAGACAAAACGAAATGTGGTTATACTAAAAATAATATTAAACATTAATGTCAAAACAGAGAAACCAAATAGATTTAAAAAATATTCATTAAATATCATGACAAATAGCAATTTATGGACTATAAAAATAAACACAGTACATATGCAGCATTTATATTTAATAACAACATCCTAACTAAAAAAATACTAGTATATTATAAATCTACAAAAAATAATACATTACTTCTGGAAGGGATAATAGTCAAGACCAGAATTGTATTTGAATTTGTGAGTGAATCGGTTTACTTGAGTTTTCCCAACTTCAATCATCTTCTGCACTTCCTTCCGGTAAGCCGGGGAAATCAGCTCCTGCTCCAGAGTGCAGTTCTTTGCTTCGTCAGTCGGAACCTTGAAAACCCGCTGTCTTACGATGTCCACGTCTCGGCTGTATTCTTCCTTTAAATCTGCTACCGCTTGCGTTGCTGTGTCTATTTTAAATACAAAATAGTTCGCTTCTCTATGCACTAAACCATGAGCACTGGTTTTATAGGGCATTGCTCGGAACCCTAGGTTTTCGATATTTCGTATGATTCCTCCACGGTTGAATATAGCATGCGAAACACGTTTAAGAGTATTCTTTAGTTCAGGTTTTGGCATTGCACGTAGCATTAGGGCGAGCTCGTAACTAGGCATTGTTATTATTTAAAATATAAAGTTAACCTTAAATTTAAATACACCTTGTTATGACTTTTGACCACAGATAATAAAGTATGTCATATAATATAATTATGCTTTTGACTTCTTTCAAATCGAATCAATCAGTATTATCAGTATTCGCGCTTCGCGACTTAAGTCGACTTCCTACGGCATCGGCACCGTCAGTCGTCTTCACCGTCTTCACAGATAAATAACGGATAAAAACTATCGACTCCCCAAAAAACGCATTTTTTGCTTCTTTCTTTAAAATAAAGAAATAAAAAACAGAATATTATTTGAAACTCTCCCGTGCTGATGTGAACGTTACATCAAGCTCCGTATGACATCACCGAGACGGAGTGTTTTTTTTTGTTTTAAGGCTTGTTTACACTTTGTAAAGTATCAAGTGAGAAGTGCAGGAAAATGGCTAATAAAATCAACGTGTAAACCAAAGGTCAGGCTGTTAAGTGGCAAGTGCGAGTGCGGCAAAGTAAAGTGAATACACGAATGAAAAACCAGTCAAGTGGAAGTCGGACTCGCGCGCTGAGAGTTCCTTAGAACACAACTCACACTGTTCTGGTTTTAATAATTTGTTGTTTTCTTTAGGATTTGCACTAAACCCAAAGAATAAAGTAAATACTTCAAACGTAACTTCAAACTTTTATTTTCAAAGTAGGGCTGGGATTCTGAGTTTATTTTTGCATCGTGACGGATGGACAGGCAACGATGGCTGTTACGTTTGCTATATAACAATGTTTAATAGGGTCCCGTCTTGCACCATTGGCACCCTTTGGTTACAGAATCCTAAAAAGGATGCAGTGTAAGTTGTGAACTATAGGTAACGAATATAAATTTACCACAGACAAGCCCAAATACTGACTTCGCATTCGCATAGACAACATACTTGACAACATTTCTCCTACCGTCGTCCGTCAAGTCAAGACATACCTAAATAATCTGTGGTCCGTCATGGCCGTGAAGGCGTTTGCTTTGCTGATTTTTGTTTCCTGAAAATTGTGTATTATTTATTTCGGCTTGCAAGATGAAATCCTTCTCTAAGTTCGTCGCCGATTATTGCAAAACCTGGGAAAAATCAGGGAAAGAACAGTTGTACGTTATAATTACATTATATTTTACTTTGTCGATGTTTGTATGTGTAATTTACCGCATGTTGCAAATGCCCTGTATTACATTCTTACCTTATAATCAAAGTGTGTTTAAGCCAAAAAATATCCTTGCTAGATTCAAAATGTTCAGCAACATAGCTAACACCTTTTTTCTATGGAAGTTCTGTTTGACAGCCTGCGCAGCGTGAAAAATATTTAAGTCAATTTAAAAACAATATGCATCTATGTTTATAGCTCATCAATCTGATTATGGTATTATATTTATAATATTTAAACACAAGTATATAGTTTAAGCAATAAAACTATGATATGTTGTGTTAAGACATTTAGGTTTCCATATATACATTTTTGTAAAATATGAATTCAACTTAGTATTATGCTCTGCCTCTTGGCACGATAATAACTTCTGGGCCATAGCCCCCCCCCATAATTCACCCACATCATGCTACCTAATGATAATAATATGTCCCATTTTTTTACAATAGGTATTTATTTTATTATATTGAAACAGATGTTGACAAACATTTACTGAGTTATTTAATTATTTATATAAGTTCCTGCATTGCATGCTACCCATTTACAATGCAAATGATTTGTTTCTTATAAACTACATTATATAGTTTTATGTAGCAAATTAGACTAGCAGTAAAGATTGCAGAAGTTGATTGCTGTCTAAAGGATCGCCCACTCCGACGCGTAAAATATGGTCACGTTGCGTAAACAAAATAATGTGTCATAGTAAAGACATGGCGTCAATTCTGACGGACAGTAGTTTAATCACCGTAAAGCTCCAATGTGTTTGCTCCCTTACTATAAACTTCAGTTCTAGAGCAAGAAGCAGAATTTTGCAGTCATTTTATAACATAAAAGTTAAAGTAAGACAGCAGTCACCTTCTGCAATTTTTATTGCTTCTAAACCTCGCTTAACAATGTGCTTTGAATAGAAATGTAAGGTGCAGATTAAAGACACTAAATTCTTATTTAATTGCCATGCAAATTACAGACACAGGATAAATAAATAAAATTAAAAGCTAAAGAATACATAACTGTAAGGTTATATTATTTCAGCATTAAAACTGTGACACAGTCTATCAAAGATGAAGAAAAGAGTCCATTATTGACAAAGTCTGGAAAGCTATCTGGTTTATCTCAGAATGTGTATGACTTATTGCTGAGTGGCCTGCGTGGGGTTTTAAAGAGAGAGGCTGTACTTACTGCTCTGCGGGAAATATGTGTAAGTGTATTTAATGTCACCACTTAAGTGTATGTTTTATTTAACAGATTTGCTGCCATGAACGGCTACACTTGTAGCTGTATCCAGTGTTTTTCCACTTTCTATCAAAAACTGCCTATAGAATAGGATAGAAATACTTTATTGCAGGCAACAAGGCAAATACCTTACAGGCTATCATACATAGCAATATATAAGTTATCATGACTACTACATACATACATTTCGCGGTGTTAGCTAGTTAGCAACTAAAAATTGCCGAAATATGAGCCCCTCGGCCAGAATACCTCCAACTATGAACAAAGTCCCTGCCAAATGGGTTGCTGGCACTAAGTGTTAAATTGAAGAATTAAAACAAATAGTATGATTTAGAATTCACACTATGTGATCAGTAGCTAAAATGACCTTTGTAACATTAGCAAAATATTTTCACAAAAATCCAAGTAAGTAGCAGATGAATTTGAGGCTCTGTTTTTACAATTATGACATCAGATTGTGAATCCGTATAAATTGTAGCAACAATAACTAAACCCTGATAATCAACATGTACTATTTAAGAAATTAAATCGGATTTTTCATACAGCTAATGCTGTCCTGAATTCCTATATTGTTTTATGACTAGTAGTTGGACCATTGGTGATTTTATGAATTGTTAAATATCAGGACACCATATATATGGGTTCAGGGTTCACTATAGTTTTTTTTTAAATGTAATACTTTGATATTCATGATGCTTCATATTATAGATTTATAGTTTATTTGAGGAGTATCTTTTCAAAAGGGCTTATTTCCATTTTTTTTTTAAGTATAAATGTATTTCTGCTTAAAACAGAAAACTACACACATTCAATAAGGTTAAAGTTCTTAAAAGCCTCAGTACTCTAAAAAAAGATTCAAATATCAAAACTGGGATCTAAAGAGCATATTTCATTTAAGTTTTAAGTTAACCATTAAAATAAAAAGGTAAAAGAAAATAAAACATTTGGTACCTTTTGCTTTCAGCAAGACATGTCATTGGAATAATTTCCGCATAATAACTAATTATTTTTATTACTGCACGAAAATCCCTTATAGATTTAAAATTGATCTTAAGAGTTTATACGCTTGTAATGGCTGTAATGTACAAATCAAAATGATTTATTTCTATCAAGGCCACAACAAATTGCAAAACTTTGCATGTATGCTAATTTAATAATTATTTAGGTGTATAAAGTAACTTATGTAGTGCTATAACCTTTATGTCAACTTACAGTAATGAAAATAAAATAATACTTTGAAATGGAAATCGTTGATATATGTTTTTCTCGATTACCAAAAAAAAGTTCATAGTGGAAATAAGCCCTTTTGAAAAGACACTCCTCATTTGGTTGTATTATGTATTTTATGGTTACAGGCATTACATGCAGACATTCCTTCAATAGTGCTGGATGTGGTGTGTGTACTAGATGCAGAAACATGTTCTGATGTCCAGAGTGAAGAGCGTACAAATTTCTGCTACATTGTGCGAGAGCTGGAATCATTTATATCAGACAAGTTGTTGAAGGAAAGACTAGAAATTGATACATTACAAGATGTTGGTACATTGAAGAATAAGAACTTTTACACCAAATTTATTAAAATCAAGACCAAGCTGTAGTAAGCATTGAGTTACTTTTTAATCATAATTATAATATTATTTATGTACTTTTTGAACTATAAATTTTATTTCTTTTTACAGTTATAAACAACGTAAATTCAATTTGTTCAGAGAAGAAAGTGAGGGATATGCTAAATTAATTGTGGAACTAAATCAAGAAGTAAATGAAGAAACAGAATGGAAAACTCTGTTAGAAATAATTCAGTCACTAATAGGCAAGTGCAGCTACTTATTTGTACTACATTAGCTTCTTAAATACACTAATCTTAGTCATAGTAACCATATTTTCCAATGTTTAACAGTATCATATATTTGCAGGTTGTTTCAATTTGGACCCAAACAGAGTATTAGACATAATATTGGAATCTTTCGAGGCTCGTCCTCATCTGGACAAACTGTTCATTTCACTCATTAAGAATTACATGGCTGACCCCCAAGTAATCTCAGAAGTTTTAGGCTTTAAGCTTGGGAATATGGATGTCCTAGAGAAATATGAAGAGCCGCCACCTCTCATGACAGTCATAGCACTGTTATTACAGCATCAAGTTATTTCCTTGGATAACATTTATCCCTGGGTATGTAATGCTGTTAGTTATGTCCACATCAAATGTACTTTTTAGCAAAAATACTTATCTTAAATTTCCTTTACAGTTGCGACCTGACGATACTATAATGTCTAAGGAAGCAGACAAAGAATTCAAAGCAGTACAGGACTACATTCGTAAGATAAGCATTGTCTCAACTAAAGGGCCACAAGCCAATGCACCCACTGAGTTTATAGAAGAAAAAGCTGATCCACAGGTGTTATTTTGTGTTATTATTCAAAGTTATGATAATGTTTTGATTAAATGAAATTATGAAAGTGAAGTGTGGGTGTTATGACATGAAATGTAATGTAATGTGGTTTATTTGCAGGACTATTGGGGTAATCAAAAACTAGTATTGAGTGAAGCTTTGTTGAAAGTGACGGCATGGCGGGAGTTCGCCGCCCTCTCCGCTCGGCTGCCCAGCATGGGCATGGCGGAGCGTCCTGCTATCGCTCTTTGTGCCATGTTGCATGCACTTGTGGAGCCTTTATATAGGAAGTAAGTGTTGTTTATAATCCAAGCAGGGTTTTTCCCTCAAAGGGTTTGAAAGGACAAATAAGTTTTAGTTCGATTCTTCTTTGTTTCACGAATGCCACGCGGATGTAACACCTAATTAAATACGAATCCGAAAAGTTCACTCATTAAAGTACGAAAAATAATCATTAAGCCCTATTCATATTATAAAACTTTAATTTCTTACATTTGTTTTAATGAATAAAAAGTAAGCCAATGCTTCCATCAAACAATTTCTTTGAAATGTATTTTGTAACTGTGAATGGCAAAACTTATTGTTACTGTATATTTTCAGACACTGTAGGGTAGCTCCGAAGATATTTGGAAAACCAATCCCTCCTCTATCTTCTCCCTTAGCACCGGCTGCATGCAAGACATTTGGAGATATCAAGGAAACTGTAATTCCAGCTCTAATCTTACTCGGGCCTTCACTGCATTGCGACCCTATTTTAATGTACAAAGTAAGTATCCTTCTATTTTATAAATATTTCGTTAGTCAATCATTTATAGCTATAGATATGCTATATATAAATATAGTTTTTCAATCTAAAAATAGCACCATCAATTTACAGGCCGGTTTTGGTCATGGCACATGGCAGTTTTTGTTCATTATTCTTTGCAAAGCACTATGCTTCTCTGGCTTGGTTCGAGGGCCAAAAGATGGACGCGTATAATCTAGTCTAAACCAGCCTCCGTTCTTTCGGTCTTGTAGATAAATTGTTCATCTATTGCTTACTTCCCGGCCTGTGTAACAATGTACTATTTCATACAGGTAATACGTATACTACGGACATCACGTTCGTTGCCCGAGGATCCTTTGCAGCATGAGGCACTGACAGTCCTCGACGCCGCCATATTGCCGGCGCTTACACTGATGGAAGGCAATTGCTGTATGGCTGAAGAAGTTTACACCCTGCTCAAGCTTTATCCATATCAATGCAGGTTTGTGAAACATAATGTCTTTCATTTCCATGAAAATAACACAAAACAAATCAAGATAGCATATGATAAATTTTGATTTTATAAAATTTATTATGTACTATAGCAGTGATTATGTTTGAATTGGTAACTATCACTTTGTTCAACATGATTTGAGTCTAGCATAAATAGTATTTGTTGTACAATGCGATTTTAGGATAGGTTACAAAATTGGGATGTGGTAAGATTTCCAGCCAACATGCAAGTTATTATTTTTTCCTATTTTAAGTGAATGCTGTTGAATTTGCTGGAGAGTTGGTACCTTATTAAATCTGATTATTATCTTACAGATACTGCCTATATTCTCGTTGGAAGAATGAGTCCGGAGAGCGAATACCGGCTCTAATGCGAGTTCGCGGCAACTCCTTGCAAAGAATTAAACACATCATGAAACGCGTGTCTAAAGAAAACATCAAGCCTCAAGGCCGACTTATCGGCAAATTATCGCATGCAGCGCCGCAGTTTCTTTTTGATTACATGCTTTTACAGGTAAATTATTACATTTGTAAACACGGCCCAGTTACAGAATTAAAAATAAATGATGCCCCCATCAGAGCTCAGAGCGCTTTTTAGGGCTCCGTTGTCAAACTAGGAACCCATATAGTTTCGCCATGTCCATCCGTCCGACCGTCCGTTCGCAGCCTAGCTCAGAGACCCTTAGTCCTAAAAAGTTGTATTTTTGCATGAATATATACATATTAAGTCACACCAAAAACTTGGTAAAATAAAATCTTCAAAAAAATATTCTTTATTGTTCCTCCCCTACACGTAACGTGAGGATGTATTTTTTATTCGCGTCTACCGCATAGTGTGCGGTGTCGTTGGAGGATAGGTCTCTCCGAAATTTTGCGGGTTTGCGGGAACAATTTTTTGATTAAGGGATCCATTTATGAAATATTAAGCTTTAAAGCGATAATTTTTGTTAGCGTCAAGAGGCCTGGTTGTTTCTCGAGTGCCCTTCGCGTATATATTTAGTATAATATGTACCGTCACTGCTTTACGCGGACGCCGGGTAGAGTGACCCGGTATCGGGGCACAACCTACCCTAAACTAGGTGGGGCGATATCGGTGGCCTCACCGAGACCTACCCGCGCTCGTCATGTATAGACGCGGGTGGTAGGATTGCTGAGCTGCGAGTGTGGTCGTACATTCCAGATCCAAACGTACGACAACCTGATCGGGCCCGTGGTGGAGTCGCTGAAGTACCTGACGGCGCTGTCGCTGGACGTGCTGGGCTGCAGCCTGCTGGAGGCGCTGTGCGCGCGGCGCGGCGGGCCGGGCGCGGCGTACCCGCCGTGGCTGCAGGCGCTGGCCGCCTTCGCCGGCGCCGCCTTCAAGAAGCACAACATCGACCTCACCGCGCTGCTGCAGTTCGTCGCCAACCGGCTCAAGGCTCACCAGAGGTGCCCAGCTCCTTCAACATACTTATCACTATTTCTATTTAGAAGATCGACTTATTTCACTTGCCCCTGACCAGCAACATTCGCATTGTTGTGTCCCGACCGGTGACATGACTAACGTAGAGGCATTCCTTCCATCCTATCACTAGATACAACGGATCTGTCGAAGATTTTATAGAACTGACAAAGGACGCGAGTGTATACCTGCAAAACTGTAAATTTTAGTTTGATGTAATCATTATTGTAAAAACCAGTGTGTAAACGCCATACGATAAATAAATAAATAGTCCTCAGGGTTTGGAACGAATTTGCTGCAATGTCTATGAACTTAAAGCTGAATTTACCATACTATCGTAAAGAAAATGTCCACCGATTTCTCCGTCAATTGTAAAATATTTTAAAAATAAAAATGTTGTTTGTTGGGGTATACTTCCGCGGTGATCCCATTGTCACCAAATCGGCATCTGATGAAGGGTCCCATGAGGAATTGAGGAAACTCTTCAAATATTATAGGCTTAAATATAACATTTTTGGTATTTTCAAAAACATGTCCAGAAAGTGTAATTTGATGAATAGGATCTGACGATGAAGACTACACATGGCTATCGAAACTCCTTAACGATACCTATTTCAGGGGTGGTGATAAGATACCTTAATTAAGTTAATTGAGCGAATATGACCAACCACATTTAAATAGTTATAATATATAACTTTGACTCTCCCGTGTCGTTGCTTGTGGCGATGATGAAATGTTATATAGTTTCTTATTAATTGAAAAGTGTGACTACATAACATTGTCATTTTGCGTCTTAAGATCTTGGTCGTTCATGGACTATAATAGTCTTCGGCCCGGCTCAACTCTAATGCTCGTCTCGAGATGCGTCAAAAATGACAGTGTTCTATGGTTTGGCGTTTACTTGGACGTATCTTGTGACGGGCCTCACAGTCAAGATGAGTTTATTACTACGGCCCCTAATATTGTAGTATTATTATCTAAGTAGACCAAACCTAACATTTGATTAGGTTTTAATTAGTACTAAGTTAAAGACCACTATCCGACTTTGTTCCTATCACTATTACAATAATTTTCAAGTTTATTGTTATGGCTCGGCCGCGGCAATTGTCAAGGTAAAACGATCCATTAACAACACGATAACAGTAGGGGTAACACAAAAGAAGATGTTTTAAAAACAACAGCACTTCTGCAGAAAACAGCTTACAGTGAAATTGTAAATTTCATGACAACTATACCAATTGTTTTATCTATTACAGTCAAGACCTACTTATTCTAAAAGAAATCGTACAGAAAATGGCCGGTATTGAAGCCGCGGAGGAGATGACCCCAGAGCAATTAGATGCTATGGCTGGAGGAGAACTGTTGAAAGGAGAGGTAAAATCACAACTATACGAGGAGTGCGTGAAATTCTGTCGTGATGCCAAAGGTCGATAACTGCATAGTAATAGTTTTAGCATTTTAATTCTAGTGCTTTTAACAATAGAGTACAAAATGGTTCGACTAGTACATTGCAGTTAGCCGCATTTCCATTCTAATGAATTTTCAACATCGACAGGCCGGATACTTCTCCCAGGTGCGTAACACGAGGAGGTCATCAGCTCGACTAAAAGAAGCGATAGTTGGGAATAACTTAGATATATCCCTGTGTATATTGGCGGCGCAACAGCGCCACTGCTGTGTTTGGAAAGGTAAACATTGTCTCTTTGTTTGTGTACTAATCAGTACACAAACCAAAACCAAAACCAAAACCAAAATCAGTACAAAAACCAAAACCAATATACTCTAAAGAAAATAGTTATTTGTGCAACAAGAGAGGTGAGTTAGTTTTAGCTGTGAGTGTTGATTTTGAATCCCGAGTAAGTAAATGATTTTATGATTGAATCACAAGTGTAGCAAGAAATTTTAGGTTACAATGAAGAGTTCAGCGAGGGATGCAAAGACACGAGATAAAATGAACTTTGGTCCCACCCATTCATAGTGACCCAGCACTATACTCAGTTTTTTTTTAAATATTAAAAAGTTATTTTGTCTTTCGTTCGCAGCGAAATAGAATTTTAACTATACTGTAAAAATACAATCGTCCTACCTTTGTATCTAAGGTATTTACACAATCTATTGCCATTTAAATAACAGAGTTATTTACTAATATATTTTATTTGCAGCAGATTGCTGGTTATCTATCTTTGTTTTCTATTATAAACAATTTTGGTGCATTAAATTAGACGATTTTATATGTTTGTCTCAAAAAAAAAACACGTTTTTCCTCAGAGTATGATGAAGATAATGTGGCAAGCGGGGAGCCCCCCGGGTCGCAGTTGAAGGTTGTGGGGAGGCTAGCTGATCAATGCCAAGACGCTTTGGTCCAGCTGGGCACGTTCCTTGCCTCGTCGCATGCTCCAGACGAATACGCAGCTAGATTACCCCCACTACAGGTAACTAATGTCAAAATGTATTTTTTTTATATAGCTGGGACAATGATGCGACAACTGCACCGTTGGGGAAGGCAGGGTTGGCTGAAAATCAGGTCCGATAGAAGTAAAAAAACGGTCAAGTGCGAGTCGGACTCGCGTACGAAGGGTTCCGTGCCATTATCTATACAACATTGCCAAAAAAAAACTGAAAAAAACACGTTTGTTGTATGGGAGCCCCTCCTTAAATATTGATTTTATTTTAATTTAATTATTTATTTTGAAAGTAAATATACAATTAAATATTCTGTGAATATTTCAAGTGTCTACCTGTTGCCTTTATTTTTTAATAAATAAATGAGCAAAACATGGCAAAAGAATCACGTATGTTGTATGGGAGCCCCCTTAACTATTTAATTTACTTTGTTTTTAGTGTTTGTAGTTATAGCGGCAACAGAAATACAACTTCTGTTAAAATTTCAACTGTCACGGTTCTTGAGTACAGCCTGATGACGGACAGCGGAGTCTTAGTAATAAGGTCCCGTTTTTACGGGTATGGAACCCTAAAAAACGAAGTTTTGTAGAACATTGCCTGAAAGGGGGTTTTACCCACAAAAATCATGTTTAATTATGATCCTGAGATGATTTTTATTAGTATTATAAAACCATTTCCACCGAAGATGCTTGTGGAGAGAATTGAATTTTTCAATACAAATTTCAAATTATCGTTTCGCCTCGCCTCGACGGTGGCAAAGCAAATTTAGATGGCCGATTCTCAACTCACAGTGCACTGCAGTTTGCTCTTGCCTTCCCCAGTCCTAAGCAATAGGTCCGCCGTGGTCCCGATGTGAATGCAGTGTATAGTAAGATTTTTTTGACGTCTCGGAATCTACTTGGTAACTTACTGAGTGAATTCCGAAATTATATAAAAAATCAAACAATAACAGTTTTAATTTAAGAAGATGTGGTAATATAAGCTTTGTTTTATAGGAATTACTCCGCGATTACCACGTAGACGCTGACGTGGCATTCTTCCTCCACCGCCCAGTAATAGCCCAAAAAATTGCCGCAAAAGTAGATTTGTTACGTAAAAGCTGTGACAGCAAAACTACCCCTGAAATGAGCATCGAGCGGTACAGCATAGCTTCAAAAGAAGCTCTGGAGCCAGTGGTCCAGTCTATCACTCCACTGTTACCTATGAGAGTTTGGGAGGATATTTCGCCCGAGTTCTACGTCACATTTTGGTAAGTTTGTTGACATTTCCGTAAGTTAATTAAAAAAATAGTGTCGGTAGCTACTAACTAACATTTATATTTTAAGGTCCTTGTCAATGTATGATCTGAAAGTTCCCGAAGATTGTTACGATAGAGAGATAGAGCGTTTGAAAGCGGCTGCTGCCGCGGTTGCTAAAGACTCCTCTCAGGGTTCCAAAGGCAAAAAGGAGCAAGAGCGATTCAACACGCTTATTGATAAACTGCAGGTATGACAACTCTTTCTCACTAGCATTATTTTTTCATAAGAGACTTAATGACTTAAAATATGGCTTAATTCTATAATGTATCCAATAACCACTTCTCAAAGAATTACTTAATTTTAAAAATCTCACTAGAATCCTGTTTTCCGGAGGCTCCGTCAAATTTATAACTTTTTTAATCAAATAAAAACCCATTTTCTCAGTGTGGACAACTAAGTAAATTCCTATTTGTCCAGCGGGCCTATTTTGGTTGTTTTTTATGGTGGTGGGTAGATGTATATAAACAACGATGTGTATGTTAGTATGAGAGTGACAAATGCTTTATCCTCACCACAGCGATATTTTCGACCATAATAGGCTCGCTGATGTGAAATGAGATAAATTAATCCAGTGTGAAATATGCTAGCTAAACAGGGTAAATACCTACGTACTCCTCACTAATCGCTAACGTATAGACGCCACGTCCTCGCCTACATCGGTTTCCCAGTGGGACGATCTGACACGATTAATTACTTACTTATTGCACTAGTCGGGTTCTAAGAAATGTACCCTATAGGGTGGTCCAAAATAGTATGAAGAGAAAAAAGTATATTAAATTATGTTTTCATGTAGCTTATTTTTGTTCACGATAATTTAGTTACTTATCTGTTAAATTTTAACTCGTTAAGTGGTCTTTTACTGTTTACCCAAAGCGTTTAGTTTATGCTAAAAGGATCTCACTTCCATACAAAAAGACATGTGGTAAACTTAGCAAGAATTAAAAACAGGAGAAGAGTATTTTTTGCCTACTGCTGCAACACAGAATACAGTGTCATGATCTGTCCAACCTGCCTTTCTCATTTGATATCTTTATTAGATGTCTGAAGCCCTATACATTTTTATATGAAACAATTTTTAAGTATGGGCGACCTGTAAAGTTTATTTAATTGCAATAAAACTTAGAGTAGCCAATTTTCACGTACTTGAAATGAAAAAATAATTTGTGGAGAAACAATATTAAATACTTTTTCATCACACTTGCTCGTAAATGGTGTTATTCCATGCCTGTATACAGAAGGACAATTGTTCCCGCGGGAATAATGGCGAGTTTGTCATTACTCCCTAGGGAGTAATGACTTTCTTTTCAAAATTTGCAACTCTTTCGTACATCATTTCTGACTAAGGAGGTTTCATTTTCAGCCAAAAATTAAATCGGTTTCTAATTTCATCTTTAAAAATTAGCTATAGACTAACTTACATTACACAAAACCTATACGCTTCATTAAACTTCATTATTTTTATACCTATTTCAAGTTTATATCAACATTTATCATTAATTTTAGTAATTATACATTTTTATCAAATTGGCTAAATCTGGCTCGAATCCAGGTCGAAACTAAACGCAGTATCTGTGGTCACAAAAAAAATATCGTTTCCATTTACGTTCCCGTCCGTCAAAAGTTATTTCTTTATATTTTGCAGAGTTAAAGTGTTTTCTCTTTGTTTTTTTTCCTCGCAAATGTGATGAAAACCATTGTGTGTATCACAGGCAGTAAGGGGATTACTAACTCGAGTCATTAAAAGCCCTCCGCCTTCGGCGTCGGGCTTCTAACACTCTCGTTAGTAATTCCCTTCATACTACCCTTGATGCACAATGTACTATTTCATCACACTTGCTCGTAAATGGTGTTATTCCATGCCTGTATACAGAAGGACAATGGCCTAAATTGTTCCCGCGGGAATTATGGCGAGTTTGTCATCCCTAGGGAGTAATGACTTTCTTTTTAAAATTTGCAACT
Source organism: Acleris sparsana (assembly GCA_923062465.1). Classification (NCBI taxonomy): domain Eukaryota; kingdom Metazoa; phylum Arthropoda; class Insecta; order Lepidoptera; family Tortricidae; genus Acleris; species Acleris sparsana. The sequence goes on from OV281289.1 coordinate 14,735,937, forward strand.
CTTTCGTACATAATTTCTGACTAAGGAGGTTTAATTTTCAGCCAAAAATTAAATCGGTTTCTAATTTCATCTTTAAAAATTAGCTATAGACTAACTTACATTACACAAAACCTATATGCTTCATTAAACTTCATTATTTTTATACCTATTTCAAGTTTATATCAACATTTATCATTAATTTTAGTAATTATACATTTTTATCAAATTGGCTAAATCTGGCTCGAATCCAGGTCGAAACTAAACGCAGTATCTGTGGTCACAAAAAAAATATCGTTTCCATTTACGTTCCCGTCCGTCAAAAGTTATTTCTTTATATTTTGCAGAGTTAAAGTGTTTTCTCTTTGTTTTTTTCCTCGCAAATGTGATGAAAACCATTGTGTGTATCACAGGCAGTAAGGGGATTACTAACTCGAGTCATTAAAAGCCCTCCGCCTTCGGCGTCGGGCTTCTAACACTCTCGTTAGTAATTCCCTTCATACTACCCTTGATGCACAATGTACTATTTTTGGATCCCTCTAATTACCCCCGCCACACTATGCTCCTCGTGCTGCCGCGATGTTGGGTCTTTACACACAAACTGGTCTACTCGCGAAATGAGTCGGGCCTTTGACTCGCGGCCAGCAAGCGCCCGAACAGAGCGACAGTACAGAGTGTCGCGCAGGAGGAGCGGCGGCGGCAGCAGGAGCACGTGTCGCGCGTGCAGGCGCGGCTGGCGCGCGAGTGCGGCGGCTGGTTCCCGGCGCGCGCCGTCAAGTCCGCCAAGAACGAGACCGTCACGCGCCTCATGCAGCTCTGCCTCTTCCCGCGCTGCGTCTTCACGCCCGCCGACGCGCTCTTCTGCGCAGAGTTCGTGCACACCGTGCATGCGCTCAAAACGCCCAACTTCTCCACGCTGCTGTGCTACGATAGGGTGAGTTAACATTCACTCCATGTTACCGACTCGTAAAAGATCATGTAGACCAATTTACTAAATAAATATTTTGAATTATAAATTAACATAATACGAAAGCAGATCGTGTTTTGGTATCTTCTATTGAATCAAACACTGAACTTGGTCTATGTTACCGAATACCGATACGGGCGAACAGTCAACCAAATAAGTTGTTTTCCATTTACGAGTCATAAACCAATAATAAAAAAAAGATATACACTTTAAATATTTTCATTTTATAGCGATTGTCGGAATTGAAATAGCCCTATTTGGCTGACATTTGCACGTTTCGTTTTTCCCACTGACGCGCCTTCTTCGGTTGCGAATTCTAATAGCAATCACTTGTTCGACAGCTGTTCTGCGACATCACATACTCCGTGATGTCGTGCACGGAGGCCGAGGCGGCGCGCTACGCGGCGTTCCTGTGCCGCGTGCTGGGCACGGCCATGCGCTGGCACGCCGACCAGGCCACCTTCCACCGCGAGTGCGCGCACTACCCCGGCTTTGTCACCAAGTACCGCGTGTCCAACCAGTTCACCGAGGCTAACGACCACGTCGGCTACGAGAACTACAGGTACTACTACACACAGTGCAGGTGCTACGCGTTCCGATGCCCGCCTAGAGCTTGGTTTCGGGCTAGGTGAATTAGAGTGAGATGTCCTCAGGTACTTATTTACGTACTTATATTATTAGTCCATGCAGTACAGTTTTTACAAGTCTAACAGTAAATGTAACGCAGCTGACGGACGTCAGTGAAGACGAAGCGACTGCTACCATCGAGCAGCGGCGTCGTTTACAGTCCGCCCCCGCTTATGCCTTTAATAATAATATGCCTCATTCCCACCATCTGTCACAATAGCTTTATCATTGTTACGTTTAAATTTAACAAAAAGTAATAAAGCATACTTTAGTACGTTTTTACGTTTATGAATAAAGCCGATAGTTAATAAACATTGAACAACTTATTTTCTAAATTTAATAGCTGTTAAGCTATTTCATTTTATCGACTGCATTGTTAATATGCATACCTCAGGGTTTGAGCCACGTGCCATTTGCGTCTATTTCTCTTTCAAAATCAGACTCAACAGAGTCGACGGAGCTCCGCCGGCAAGCTGGTCCACACACATGTGAAACATAATAATTGTTAATAGTTCTATTTACTCAAATCGTGAGTTGGTTCTAAACATTATAAGGACACTAACGATAATATCAACACTACTATAACCCTCTTTAATGTTGTTAGACACGTGTGCCACAAATGGCACTACAAGATCACCAAAGCTATGGTGGTGTGCCTCGAGTCTGGCGACTACGTGCAGATCCGGAACGCACTCATTGTGCTCATCCGCGTGCTGCCGCGCTTCCCCGTCCTCGCCAAACTAGCCCAGATCATTGAGAAGAAAGTCGACAAGGTACGTCATTCACACATTTATGTACAGTACTCCAAACTTCTTAATAGCGTCCGTTATGGCCCTGTTTACACTTGAAATTGTGAAGTTCATACAGTTCAACCATTTTCTTAATAGCGAATTGGCAATCTTCGTTTTTCTATGAAACACGATTGACAAATATACTGTCAGTTGCGAGTGTGTACCTTATGTTATGTATCACGATGGTAATAAAGTGTATACATAAATAAGTAAGTCGAGTGCGACTTCATAAATAAATGTATACACTTTATTACCTTGTCTATTTAATGTCATGATTAAACTGCCATATACTAATTGTGTACACATATTTATGAACTCGACTGTATGATGATGAAGTTGATCAGGTCATCCGTCACCTGTCTATTGTTCTATGGCTGAAACAGAACTCTCTCAAATTATTTATTTATTTATGACATGGAGGAAACATACAAGCACACAGATGGGCAACAGACCTGATGGGATTTGTGACCCGTAGATATATCCATTCTCAAGAAATGTTAAGACTGCAATCTTAAGACCGCAAATACGTTGCCAACCCTAAGGACTAAGATAGTATGCCGCTGTACTAGTCATTTCACCGGTTGTCTTATCCTAGTAAGGCCGACCATACTACAAACAGGGAGTTTTTGTGGGTGCGACTTTTAATCTACATCAAGGCAATAAAGTTCAATTGCGGTTGTTCGACAATGCCATTTTCAGTTTATGGAGATAGGAATATTATTGGTATTACACATATTCAAGTTATAATGATGCTAAATTATAATGTCTTTTTCATTCGCTACCCTCTTCTATTAGGTCGCTTATTTTCTCATTCAATATACGACCGTTGCAAAGTGCAGTTTGTTTTCTTTTCTCTTAACCCATTTTCTAATAGGTTATGGGCCCAGGTCGCGTTTTATACTGCGTAAATTAACGTTAAATACGAGTACTGTTCCAACATAAAAATGGATTCGCGAAACAAACGAAATATCCAGCAATTTAACGGTGAAAGGTACAGCACGTGGAAATTCCGTGTTAAGTCGCTTTTAGAGGAGCTGCAAGTGTTAACCGTTGTTGAAAGTGAGGTCCCGAAAATCCCCGACGCAGATTGGAAGAAGAATAACATGATTGCAAAAGGTACGATTGTTGAGTTTCTGAGTGACGCGTTTTTAAATTTTGCAAAAGATTCTGAAACCGCTAAAAGCATAATAGACGACCTAGACAAGATTTACGAGCGAAAAAGCTTAGCTACACAATTAGCGCTACGTAAACAACTACTGAACCTTAAATTGCAACCAGATGCGTCATTGTTACAACATTTCACAAAATTTGACAATGTAGTCACTGAACTGATATCCGCCGGGGCGAAACTTGACGAGATGGACAAGATATCTCATTTATTGCTCACGTTACCCGTTTCATACGACGGTGTGATAACAGCGCTGGAAACGCTCGGTGAAGAACACCTAAATTTGGCTTTTGTAAAAACACGTCTGTTAGATTACGAGGTTAAACTGAAAGCCGAGCCTATAACAGAACTCAAGGCTCTGCACACAGGTACAAAACGGTTCTCCGTACAAAATTCACAAATACCTCACAAAAAGAAAAAGTTTAACCCTCAAAGAAAAGAAAAATTTCAACCCGGCAATTCTACACACAAGTTTACGAAAATGTATTGTGATCACTGTGGACGGCGAAACCATTTTAAAAAGGACTGCCGTTTCTTCAAGAACCAGCAGCAGACGGGTCAATCTACCAGCTATAACAGGACGGCCAACAACATCCAAGCCTGCACAAATGACGAGGACGGTTTCGCTTTTATGTTTTCAAAATGTAAGTTGCCTGTTGCTGCTGACAATCGTTTAGCTAATGATGAAATTTGTTTTCTTCTAGATTCCGGTGCGACCGATCATATTGTGAACAATTTAGAGGCATTTTCTTCATACGTGGAACTACCCAACCCTTTAAAGATTGGCGTTGCTAAAAATGGGACCTCCATACTTGCTTTTGGTAAAGGAAGAATTGAGGTAACCACAAACTTAGGTATTCCAGGCTCCATCGACGATGTTTTATATTCGCCCGAGGTCCGCTACAATTTGCTATCGGTAAATCGCATACAACAAACAGGTATGTCGGTTTTTTTTGGTAACAATGGAGTCCAAGTCTATAATAAAAATAACAAATGTTACATGACAGGCGAGAATACTAATAATCTGTTTAGTATCACATTCAAGATCGATAAATCTCATTGCAATTTAAACATAGCTCAAAACAAATGCCAAGATCACTCAAAAACATACAATTTATGGCATAATCGACTTGGACATCTAAACAAACAAAGATTTATTCAGCTAAAAAGTTTAATTGACAAAGATGATAATAAATTAATAAATGATATATTACCTAGCGATGACATTTGTGAGCCTTGTGTACTTGGTAAACAATCTCGACTGCCTTTCGCAAAATCTAAGGACAAATGTAACAAAAATAACCGCCCACTGTTTATCATTCATTCGGACGTTTGTGGCCCCATATCACCTGCAACCATTGATGACAAAAATTATTTCGTGACGTTTATTGACGAATTTACACATTATACAGTAACATACTTAATGCACGCAAAATCGGAAGTATTCAAATGTTTTCAGGATTTTGTAGCTAAGAGTGAAAATTTGTTTAACTTAAAAGTCACTAATTTGTATTGTGACAATGGAAGAGAATACCTTTCGAACGAATTTAAAGAGTTTTGCGTTTGCAAGGGAATAACGTACCATTTGACGGTACCATACACGCCACAACAAAACGGTGTAGCTGAGCGCATGAATCGTACGCTAACCGAAATGGCTCGTACATTGGTTACAAGTGCGAAATTGGACAAGTCATTTTGGGGGGAAGCTGTTTTAACGGCCACCTACTTAACAAACAGACTACCCTCAAAAGCGCTTACAAATAATAAAACACCGTATGAAAATTGGCACAATAGGAAACCGAAAATAAATCATTTAAAAATATTCGGTTCAACGGCTTATGTCCATGACAAGACTAGAACATCGAAATTTGATACAAAATCTTTTAAAGCCATATTGGTCGGATACGATCAAAATGGTTACAAATTATTTAATATAGAAAATAATCAATTTCTGATTGCACGAGACATTGTATTTGATGAATCAAATTTCGAATCTTCTAGGCCATTAAATAAGATTCCTATTGAAATTCCCGCCAAAATTGATAAGCCCAGTGATAAATTGGCAAAATCAATAGGCAGCAAACACAAACATCTTCCTGACGATACCTCAGAAGCTGGCCCTTCATCTAGCAAACTGAGACGTAGTCAAAGAATTCTCGACCTACCCACAAAAGACTATAATCAGATGAATGACCCTGATTTCTATTTATCACTCACAACCGTGCATTCTTTACCAAATACTTATAACGAAATTTCCAGTAGAATTGATTCTGATAAATGGTTAAAAGCCATAAAAAGTGAAATTGATTCACTGCATAGTAATAAAACTTGGACTCTAGTTGACAGACCTCACAATGTAAATATAATTAGTTCGAAATGGGTATTTACTATTAAAAATAATGAACTTGGTGAACCTACACGGTATAAAGCACGTTTAGTCGCTCGTGGGTTCACTCAACAATACCTACAAGACTATGACGAAACGTTCGCCCCAGTTGCTCGCATATCAACATTTAGATTTATCCTAGCACTATCTAATCAATTCGATTTAAATGTTCATCATATGGATGTAAAAACCGCATTCCTTAATGGTATTCTAAAAGAAGACATTTACATGGAAGTGCCGGAGGGTATTTCCGCACAGCCAAATCAAGTCTGTAAATTAAATAAAACCCTTTACGGCTTAAAGCAATCATCCAGATGTTGGTTCGAACGTTTTGACCATGTTCTTAAGGCTATTGGTTTTAAGAGTTCATTGGTTGACCCTTGTCTATACATTCTTGATAAAAATAGTATAGATAAAAATGTATATATTGTATTATATGTCGATGATTTGATAATTTGCACCAAAAATGGACAGAGTTTGCAACTGTATAAAAACTGTTTAATGCAAAAATTTAAAATGACTGACTTAAATGAAATCAAAATGTTTCTAGGCATTAGGATAGAGCGAACAAAAGGTAAATTGACACTAGACCAATCGATGTACCTTCAAAGTGTTTTAAGCAAATTCTCCATGAGCGACTGCAATCCGTGTAAATCACCAAACGCGTCAAAATTGGATCATGCAGCTTTAGACTCTGACATTCGTTATGAGGCTCCATGCAGAAATGTCATAGGATGTTTGATGTACGCCATGCTTTGTACTCGACCAGATATTTGTGCGACTATTGGTATTTTAAGTCGATACCAATGTAAAAATAATGAGGAATTATGGAAATGCTTAAAACATCTTTTAAGGTACATAAAAGGAACGGTTGATTTAAAATTAACTTACGAAAAATGTGACTATAAACAACTTGTTGTTGGTTTCGTAGATTCTGATTGGGGAGGCGATTTAAATGACAGAAAAAGTACAACAGGGCATATATTTAAAGTGTTCGATAATTGTACAATTTCGTGGAATACACGCAAACAAAACTCTGTCGCTGCTTCCTCAACAGAAGCCGAATATATGGCCTTATTTGAGGCTGCTAGAGAGGCAATCTGGATAAAATCACTACTTAATAGTATCTCAATTCCAGTAAACCAGCCTATTATACTTTTCGAGGACAACAACAGTTGCATTAGCATAGCTAATAACCCCACGAACCACAAAAGGTCTAAACACATAGACATAAAATACCATTTCACACGGGAACAAATTACTAACAAAGTAATAAAGCTAGAATATATTTCCACAGGAAACCAACTGGCTGATATTTTCACGAAAATGGTACCTACAACGAAGTTCCTAGAATTAAGGCAAAAGCTAAACTTGATTTAATTTTTTTTTGTTGAAAATCTCACTTAATGTAAAAATAATTATTGTAAAATAACAAGTTTATGATAAGTTAAATTCTACATGAATGCTTATTGTTGCATAAATCAAAACACATCTTAAATCAATGTGTGATTATATTATTAATTATATGCTTAAATATTTGAGGGGGACTATTGGTATTACACATATTCAAGTTATAATGATGCTAAATTATAATGTCTTTTTCATTCGCTACCCTCTTCTATTAGGTCGCTTATTTTCTCATTCAATATACGACCGTTGCAAAGTGCAGTTTGTTTTCTTTTCTCTTAACCCATTTTCTAATAAATATAAACCTTATTCCCATTGCGACACAGCTCAAATTAAATTGCCTTGATTATGTACATTCTATTGCACACTGGGCCTTACGAGGTTAACTCGAAATTAGAACACAATGCGAATAGTTGGCGCTAGGTCAAATTATTTTATGAAAGCCTATATTCTATTATTGTTCTAACTTATCATGTCTCATCAGCTTTTATAATAAAACAGCAAATTGGTTATAATAGGTAAAAGAAGAGGAAAAAACTCAGAGACAAGATCTGTACGTTCTCGCTACAGGGTACAGCGGTCAACTGCGGAACAAGATGCCTAGCATGATGAGGGAAAGCGAGTTCCATCAGGTATGTAAAATAACTGTAAGTAATATATTTTTCACGCCACTGCTCGGAAATATGGCCAAAGAAGGATCGAAATCAGAATAGAAAGTTGCTCTTAGTAGTACAACACAAAAACAGTCCAACAATGTTGAGTTGCAAAGTAAAATGGAGTGTTTTTAGACCAGTTTACTTTCTACTCTGCTATTGGTCGGTTATTTATGACATTAGTAACTCGTTCGGAAATAAATAAAAAAATGTTTGACAAATATGACATTAGAACGTTTAATTAAAAAATTAAAACGTCAAATCCGCTCAGTGAAAGTGTATTTTTGCGATTGTAAACGTGTTTGTATGTAAGTTTTTAAGGCGTACGTGAAAAACGCCTTTGCATCTTTAAATAAGGTAAAAATTAAAAAAGTTAAAAAGGCGGGAATGAAAATTACTTCTGTTCTTTTAATTGGAAACAAACGCTAAACTTTTGAACTTTTGATTGGAAATTTGTACGATATTCAACAAAAATGAGTGATACAAGTACAGATATGGATCTTACACCGCCTGAAATTCAGGATACGGCAAAGTCGGTAATTCGGAATTTACTGCCAATAAAATCCCGTCGCAAATATCAGAAAGTGTATGAAAATTTCAAAGCATGGCAAATAAATAAAAAAACGAACTCTTGACACAAAATACTAATATAAATGTTCCGGGAAAAAACATTTCCTTGTCATTCAGCAACTGTCCTAATGCTAATATCAATATTACTTTTAATTAAACTGTGTATTATGTCCTAACCTGTTTTATTTCCTTACATTAGGCGTGAAAAGCACATAGTATTGCCTCGGTAGAAAGTGCAATAGATGGACTCGTACTTTCGAGGGCCTCCGCTACGCGTCGGCCCTCGAACTAACTCGTCCATCTATTGCTTACTTTCTGTACCTGGGCTACAATGTACTATTGTAATAGAAATTGATTAGTTGATATTGGCGTGATCATATCGTAATGTCCCGACAGGTGGGCGACAAGCACAAGGTAGCCGAGGCCGCGGCCGCGCCCGCCGCCAAGAGCGAGGCGGCGCCCAAGCACGACCAGGAGACCGCCTCGCCGCCTCAATCCGGTCAGTACTGACGCTCGGGCGGTTACTTTATACCACGGATGTTATAGAGGAAGTTTTTATCAGAGTAATAATATAAATTTGATTTGTCGGAATCTCAATTGGAGACACGAGTCGGAGGCGGTGGCAAAAGAGAGATGTATATGTGAAACTGTTAGTTGAAGTGCGAATGCACAAAATAAAACAAGTGACCAAACCAATAATACAAGTGAAAAAATTATCCATTTAGATTAATAAACTTGTTCACCCACGTTAAAGCCGCCGCCACAGCTAGGACTCGACCTTCTATTCAAAAGTATCGGAGCTGATGTCGGAATCGGAAGTGTATAGTACCAATCAGAAGAAAAAGTCCCTAGTTTTTAGCATGGTCCAAAAAAAAGTCGCTAAAAAGTTATATCTTTGAAGTTCACTCCAGAATGTGATATCGTTGTCTAGTTTCAATAGTGCTGTCAGCTGCCGAGAAAGTAACTCCTTAATAAGCTAGGTGATGATAATCGAGATGACCATGAGTTCTGTTATTATTATTATTTTTTTTAATCGTCACATTGATGTTAACCGACCAATGTTTTCCTAGAAGCGGATAAACGAGACTCGCGCGGGAGCGACCGCCGTCGAGAGGAGCCTGATCGCGACAAGGAATCCAAACGTGAAACCCGAGTGTATGTAACGCCATTTGCATATGTTATTGGAATTTTTTTTAAATGTGTACTTACCTTTTGTTTTTGTTTTAGGACTTCTAAAGAAAGGGTCAAAGAGGAAGTTAGAAGCAAAGAAAGATCTCCGAGAGAGCGACCACATAGGGTGTGTAAACCAATAGGCTCAAACTAAATTCAATTCAAACTATAATCACTTAAGAAGATTGTGAACCTGAAAATGTTCATACAAAATCATTTATCTCCCCTTTAAGCAGTGGTTCGTAATATTTAGTACTGCTTATATATTTAAATCAATTGTAATTCTAATATATTTTTGTATCATTAAATAAATCCCCTTAAACTGCAAATCCAGCTCCAAAAATAAATAAGATCCGTTTTTTAGGAGGAGCGATACCTGGAAACCGTGTCCCCGCCGCACGATCATCGCCATGTACCCGATGACACAGACCGAGGTACTTGTCTGCAAAAAATATAATTAAGTACAGTACTACCAGTTTCTTAATAGTTATTGGAAATATTCGTTTTTCTATCAACAAGACGAACACACTGTTAGTTGCGAATGCAAGTGTGATAGCCATAGCATGCTCAACGCTTAAGAAGCTGGGAGTAAGTAAGCGAAACTGGAAGAGAAACCTATTTGTCTTATTCACAGATGCGAGAGCGAAAAAGGTACGTCTTTCAGTTTCCCTTAGTGTACAGGTATATTTTGACCGTCATTAAGGTGGCCTTCTCATATTCTATGTATACAAGATAGCGTGGTTCTGTATAACTCCCTCTCTAGAATATCACGCCAGCTACATTACGCTCGCCATATAGTGGTATGTACCTCTACCGTACTGCCGTCCTACCAAAGAAGGCGGTTAATGGAATTGTAATAGTTTAAGCATTTTAAATTGAATGCTTTCCAATATGGTATAGAATGGTTTGACTAATACATTGCAGTTAGCCGCCTTATTTGGTAATCCCAAGTGTCAACGAATCACAGCACTATGACGTATTTATGACTGGGGCTCTATTCTACTCTGTGAAACCGATATTGCTTTTGACATGTTATCGCATTGTTTTCAACTCTACCGCCGTTACTATCAAGCAAATAAGAGCTATCATAAAAATGTTGACAATAAGATAACATGCCAAAAGAAATAAAAATTAAAACCGCAGAACGGTTTTACTTTTAATAGCATCTTGAGAGCATGTTCTTCGTCCGCGTATCCACAAAATATGGGATGAGCCACCATATCGTGTCGTGATTAAACTAACGGTCTTGTTTATGTCTTAGAGATGCATTGTAAACTTTAACTTTGCAGATGTGAAACGTCGTAAAGTAGAAAGCAGCAGCAATGGCAAGGTGAGTATCGTTATAATTAACGGCCTTGCTAGGCTGGCTCCTGACTGAGGATTGGACTGGGCCACGACCAGCGCACGGCGCGACCTTACTTGTTCTTGTGTCGACTCCACTCAAGATGAAGACTGTGTCGGGGAGACAAGTGTTAAAGACTAAAAACAATCAGTGAAAAGTGTTTTAAAAATTGTACATGCATAAAAATATTAAGGTGACATGGAGCCCCTAAGATAGGCAAATAACGAGAAAAGAAAATAATTCACAAGTAAGAACAATATGGTTCTTCAAAACTTCATCACAAATATCAAAACAAGCGAAGAATAATAATTAATACTAATAAGCATTAAATGGATTTTCATATAAAAATATGTTTGTGAAGAAATTTATCTCCACGTAACACTGCAAGATAAGTCTGGAGTCGTCGTGGAAACTACAATTTCTTACATCTTACTATTACTACAAATGGAAAAAATAATAATATATCAAAACTTGGTAATTCCGGGAAGAAAATCCAGCAATTCTCATTTAACTATTACTTCAACTAGAAAACGTTCACAATCATCAAGAATAAAAATCGAATGTACCTGAGAATACCACAAAACATCATCTCACAGAATACTCATCCTTAGGATACCCTAACTTCAGAAGATTAATAAAAGTCTACAATACTTATGTTAAGAAGTAATTCAACTTGTATGAAGAAAGAAATTGAACAATAACACAAATCAACTGATTAAAATAAAACGGCAGCAGTTGCTTATCAACTTTTATTTCAAGGAAATAACTACGCGGAAATGCTGTGAGTCGTTGGTCTATTCAGCCCAGTCCAACCGAGCAATGGTAAGGTAATAACTTTTTCGCTATGCAAAGTTGAGTCAAATGATTCAGTGAATAAAGTGCAATTTCATTGATAGTTATACCTGGATGATAGAAGAAAATAAATCAGCTGAAGGAAGTCGAAGAAAAATATTTTGTGGAATCCAGGCTTGAGAGGAAAATTCAAAGCTTGAATGTGTACATAGTTACTGAAGAATTATTGTTTAAGAAGAATATGCTATAGAAGATGCAAGAGAGTAAAAAGAAGAGTTTTACTAACCATACTATGGATAAACTAAACATAATGTTTTGCGTTTTTTCATTGTTTCCTTTGACTCAGTATCTTAGTAACTATACTCTAGCTAAGTGTAAGTTGTGAGCAGTTATAAATGAAATATGATGATGTCAATAATTAGAAAGTATGTGTTATTTAGCTTACTAACGTGACTTTTCTGAATAAGCAGGGTAGCAAAGAGATAGAGGAACGGTCACCGGAAAAGGAAAAACGAAAGACTAAGCTGAGAGGTGATGAGCGTAAAGAGCGTAAGATGAGCCGCAAGCGGGTAAGTCGCACTAGCACGTGTCTTCGCTTGTTCACGCTTTTAAGTTCATTTCACTATATGATTATGGTAACGTTTCATTTGAACATGTTTCCCTGCAGGATAGAACCGAAGAGGCAGCCATTTTAGAACAAAAAAGACGACGTGAAGAACAAAAAGGCATGTTTAATTTCAAATAATGTTGTGTCCAAATGATGAAAAGTACTCTCCAATAAACATTCTTAGCAATTACTTTGTTTCGCGCGATAATTACTCAAAAGGAAGTTCATAAAGAGGACTAAAATTATGTAAAAAATATCAATAAATTAATTTTACAGCTGTCCTGAAGATGGGGGCGCATCAAAACGGTTCACAAGAAGATCATCATTATGAAAAATATCATAAAAGGGTAAATAAGGGTTTATAATAATTTTAATTAAACAAAGAGAAATTACAAAACGGACTTTATTTTGCAGGAAAAATCGCCGTTTAGAGATCGATCACATGAAGAACCAAGAGATAAACAATATCCTTTTTATAGTTTTAAGTTAACCGATAAACGGGACGGTCCGATACCCTTTTCACCAAAAATAATATAGCAAGTTAGTAAGTAGGTACTAATATATGGAGGATTCATTTCAGTGAAACAAACTTTTATAAAACAGTTTTCCGTACACACCAATACAAAATAAATTATGGTGGCCAAAATTAGATATAAAAGTAGTTTTTTTCTTGTCAAAAGACTTGGTGTCGATTTCGCTAATTGTGCTGATTATATCTCTATCGCTTATTCGAGTCACTGTGCTACACTATATCATCAAACAATTCTAGTACAGCAGCGAAACAACCAAACATACTGAAAGGACCTACAATTTTATTTTAGGAAACCCCTTAAAAAAAACTTCTTCAATATTGTCCTTATTTACTTTTACGAATAATTCCTTAACAATGCAATACTAGGCGGTCGAACGAGTCGAAAATGAGAAGATAATTACGAAGAAAGAAGACAACAGAAGTGAAACAATATTTTTAGTAATACTAATAGGAATAAGTTGGACTTAACATTAAGAAATCAGTGTGCATGCAAAAATGCAATAAACTTCCTGACTTGACTTTTATAAACTTATTTTGCATACCATTCCTTTTGAGCGCCAACGACGCCTCATATCCAATATCAAGTCGTCTTGAGCTATCGTGCTATGACGCTACCGACTCTTATAGCAGTCTCAGGTACAGATTAAAAGAGACTTCGTTCAAAACTCAACGAAAAAGTTAACGTTACTTAATTGTAGTCCTAAACTAGGTACAAACTTAAAGAAACGCCCTCCTAATGCCATTTGTTAAAATAAACGATTATATTTACCCCATTCAAATAACCAATTAATACAATTTATTTGGTTTGGTTATAAAAAAACGATTCAGAGTCTGATAGCGACCTCTACAACCGTAATTAAGTCGACGGAGCTCTGCGCTGCGCGGAGCTCTTATTCTACGTAGGTGGAGGCGCGTCGCGCCTTGTCGCAACTCTAATCTAATCTAACCTGTGGGGAAAATTTACCCAATTGAGTATTTTTTATTTATTTATATTCGTTCAAAGAATGATTACTTAGTTCAAACAGTGATAAGAACTTTTGACTAACTAGGTCTATTAAACATTAGTAATATTAGAGCATTTTTTAATATGAGCATCTCTTAATTTAGCATAAAGAATGAGAGATTTTAACAAGAATATTTGTTAAGTCCCGCTAACGAATTAACACTTGAGCCGGGTTATTCCCATCTGTTACCACCAATTTATTACCACTGGTAACAGCTGGGATTTTTTTTCCCATCTGTTACCACTAAAGTACTCTGTGGTAACAAGTGGGAATATTTTTCCCACTTGAACAATGATTCCGGTTCGCTACAACAAAAAAACATAATATCATATTCCTAGAATGACGAAAAGCCAAAACAGATTATTCTCGTAATGACTAGAGCTCGAAATGACTTACGCCTACTTCTTAAATTACCGTATTCTTAATATGACTATAATTCATCTAGAATTCTAGAGCATAACGCGTTTTGATAATGATATTATGACATTTTATAGTATTGAAAATAAGTCAATTTGGGAATTTAGGCATTTTGGAACTAAGATAATGAGATTTAGACAAATATGTAAAAGGGCATTATGATATATGATGATTGTAGCGAACCGGAATCCAAATAATAAAAAATATGTCATCTATAAGAGCTGAGAGCAGTAACATCACATACCTTAGTAATCTGTGGACCTAATCTTCAGGTTAGATTAAATATACCCTTATTTATAATCTGTGGACATAATGACAGATAAATAACCTAAAATTAGTTCATTTCCTACATCTCTTACTTCTAAGTTTCACAATTATCGGATAGAAAATACAAAACTGGTGAAATAAATATTTACACAACATGGGTGATCTGTCTGATTATACGTCTCCAAAGCCTGGCGACTCTGAACTACAAGACTTTCTTATGGTGGAAAAACAGAAGGCTCAATTCCATGCACAGGTTAATGATGAAACATTTTGTCCTATGAAGTTTTAAATTCCATCAAGAAGCTAATTAAATTAAATCTTGTTCTATGTTTGTAGATACATGAGTTCAACGACTTCTGCTGGGAGAAATGCGTTGACAAACCTGGCGCGAAGTTAGATTCCCGTACCGAGACCTGCATTACCAATTGTGTTGAGAGATTCATAGATGTTTCTCTGCTCATCACGAACAGATTCGCTCAGATGCTAGAGAAAGGAGGCGGCATGCACTAAACTGCAATCCTCATTTAACATAAAATTCTTAAAACATTGTTAGTGTAGTATAGGTTATTGCAAGAAGTTAAAATGTGATACCTTTTGTAGCAGAGAATTCGTTATTTTTAGTTGATATGTTACACTTAATTAAACTTGTCAGGTGTATTATGTTTTGCTATTGAATGTGTTGTCTTCTGGTAGTTATCAAATTTCTGCATTTAAGAATAAAGGACTAAGTTAAAAATGAGAAGCTCAGTGACTTAGGCTGGTAAGGTCCATTCTCATTTCTCTAACTTGGGAAAAAATGGATATCAATTTTCCCAATTGTACAGTCCCGTCTCAGTACATACAAACAAATGAAAATAGTCCTAGAAGTTGCAAGAGTAAATAATATAATTAGCAATTTATTAAAAAAGATAAACCAACCTTGTTTTTGTATAATCTAATCCTTTAGAATTAATCAGTTCATAATAGTATTTTTTCATTCTTAAACTGGATTTCATTTAATTAAGTTTGTTTTAGCTTACTTCAAGCACATCAAATTATATTTGTTTCCTAATAAAATATGTTCAATACCCATCTATTCAAAATGTATAATGCAGTAGGTATGTGTCTGGGCTGTTCATATTGCTTCTTTCTTTAGTAACATTGGAAAAAAATAAAAAAAAAATATTCAGAAATTAACATTGTACAGTGCTACCATTTTCTTAATAGCTATTAACAATCTTTGTGTTTTTATGACTCACAAGTGACAGATATACTGTCAGTAGCAAGCACAAGTGTGATAGTGATAGCCAGCTGAAAGCTATTAAGTTGGGATTACTGTACTTTAACCTTTTTCAAAAAAAATAAAAAGTTTATACCAGGCTTGTATAATGGTATATTTTTCAAAACGGTTTCGTTTTTATTACCACATTAAAGCAGACACATTAGAGAAAACGTTTTTGAACAGGATTGAAATTGAAATAGTTCTTGATTAATGAAACATTTTTAACCGTTTTTTCGCCTAGTGTGGAAGAAACACATTTTCACGAAACGAAAATCTCTAGGCATGCAACTTAGAAAAATGTACTGGCTCTTCGAGAGAAAGTCCCAGCTGTCTTTGGAAAACAAAATTCTCTTGTACAAATCCATACTAAAGCCCCAACCCCAAATATAGAGATACTACAAAGATTCCAGTCAAAGATTCTACGAATGATAACTAACACTAACACTCCTTGCTTTGTTACAAATAAACAGTTACACCATGACCTAAAAATCAGGACTGTTATAGAAGAGATAAGTCACATAATGAAATCCTACAAGAAAAGAATACATAATCACCCAAACATACTTCCAATGCAGTGATGCAAAGTAATTCAAAGTTCTCAAGACGAAAAGCTCCCAGAGATCTATAACAGATAATAACATATAGGGCACATGTGGACTGTCACACTTCAAGTCAATGCGCACCTTCATGACCATTTGATGACTCTAAGACAATATTGCAAGGGCATTTGGTATGAAGCCACAAACTATTATTACGAATAGTTTCATGTTTGTCGTCGCAAGCGGGGCGCGTTGCGCGTCCTGTGGACTAAACCGGTTTTTGTCAATGTTCCCATTTTGTTTTCGTTCCAAACAAAATGTTATATAAAGGACAGTTCGAAATATTTATAATAATGTTTCCAAGCCCTGGTGGAAACTTTAGCAGCCATTACCGTTGTGACTGCCTATTGGTCAAGTTTAACATAGAAACAATATTGAAAGATTTTTAAGTTTCCAGGAACATTTTCATTTAATAAAGCCTGGATTTTATTTCCTGAATTGTTAGCAGGGCATATTTCTAATATTCCAATGCCATGATAATATTATGAGAATGGTAGATTTTTAATGTTGTAGGTACAAGGTACAACTGCTAGCTCCCTGAAAATATTGCTAACAGTACTCACGTTTTTTTTTACAAAGATTTCAGATGTATGGTTTGCTTCAAATATTAGCAAAAATTTCGTTTGTATGGGAATGTGGCACAATGTAACACAAATAATTTGAAAATAATAATGATAGACCTTATTCTGAGACACACCTATTTATTAATTACCTTAACTCACGCCTTTGACATTTGAACTACTACTAGACTAGGTCATTTATCTACCCACACGGCCCAGCTTAGTGTCAGTACGCGGATCGGCAGTAACATTCTGCACTGCAACTAATGCTTCATTGATCTTGGTTTGTAAATCTCGCAGGTCCTGGATAAACAGCAGTTTCAGGATGTCAGCAGGTTGTTGTATGATATGTCCTTCTACAGCAACAGAGTCTGGATGAGGATTAGTTTTCAGTATTTTGGCAAGCGCTGCTAAACGCAGCTTTGCATCTGTATGCGGTCCTATTCCAGCAAGAGTGGACACTCTGTCAACCCCTGTCTTAAACCCTGGACTAGAAACTGCAACACAAAAATAGAATCAAAACAAAATCATGTTGCAATATGTGCAAAATTAGTATAAGATACTTGGCTCTGCATTTTTAATGTGATGAATGTGTGTGATGAGAATGTAAATAAAAACTTGTGCATTACAAGATTTGATCTTGTACTTACAGTCTAAATAGTCCAATGGGTTTGAAGAAACTACATTAGGAGTAGCTTGCTTGGGTTGTTCTGTTTTGATATTCTTGTATTTATCAACTGAAACAAAAATTGCAAACCTTTCAGAAAGACATCAAAAACAAATGTGGTGTAACCAAAAATTAAAGCTGAGTATAAATAGTTCAAAAATTCAAAATATTTATTCAGTGAATTGGCCACATTAAGGCTCTTTTACACATTGTTATTATGGAGTGAATCTAAACTCGGGGTCAATAGAAATGATAAAACATGTAAACAAAACCAAAGCGACATCATAATCACGTACTTTCAGACATCGCGTGACATATTCTTAATGATATACATGCTTGACTGTTACTTACACATTCTGTTTAAGATTAAATAACTATTAAATATACATTCTATTTAATCAAAACTGGTTTGCAGAAATATTGAGTTCAGTACTGATTTGTTTACTTCTTTTGTCAATTATATTGACCTCGAACTTACTTGGAAAAGACCATCATTGCAAATAAGAAGCGCTACTTGAAAGTCTAGCAGATTTACTTCTATCACTGTCACTCTCTCTCTCTCCCATCTTCTGTGGTATCCAGTGTGAAATCAGTAGACAACTAAGTACTATTAATACTCTGGGTTTGCTGTATAATATTATAAAAACTTGACATGTAATATTTTTTTCATCACACTTGCTCGTTAATGGTGTTATTCCATGCCTGTATACAGAAAGACAATGGCCTAAATTGTTCCCGCGGGAATTATGGCGAGTTTGTCATCCCTAGGGAGTAATGACTTTCTTTTTAAAATTTGCAACTCTTTCGTACATCATTTCTGACTAAGGAGGTTTAATTTTCAGCCAAAAATTAAATCGGTTTCTAATTTCATCTTTAAAAATTAGCTATAGACTAACTTACATTACACAAAACCTATACGCTTCATTAAACTTCATTATTTTTATACCTATTTCAAGTTTATATCCACATTTATCATTAATTTTAGTAATTATACATTTTTATCAAATTGGCTAAATCTGGCTCGAATCCAGGTCGAAACTAAACGCAGTGGTAGAGGTCACAAAAAAAATATCGTTTCCATTTACGTTCCCGTTCGTCAAAAGTTATTTCTTTATATTTTGCAGTTAAAGTGTTTTCTCTTTGTTTTTTTTCCTCGCAAATGTGATGAAAACCATTGTGTGTATCACAGGCAGTAAGGGGATTACTAACTCGAGTCATTAAAAGCCCTCCGCCTTCGGCGTCGGGCTTCTAACACTCTCGTTAGTAATTCCCTTCATACTACCCTTGATGCACAATGTACTATTATTACAAATAAACTGCATGTTACCATTGTCAGCATATTCTAATCGAACTGCATAGGACATGAGCCAATTCAACTGTTCATTAGGAGAGCCTTCAACAACAGGGCTCACTAGGTCCTTCTGGTATATGTCAAAGGCGGCATTCCACTCTTCGCTCTCTATATTTCTGAGACCTTCCCGCTCTTCGATCTTGTAATGCCTAATTTTCTGGTCTTCTAACCACAAAACCACACTTCTATACTCGCTTTTATCTGCAATTAAAACAAAATTTACAGACGTGTTGTCGACACTCCATACGACATACGACACCCGGTAAACAAAATACTTACTGTTACACTTAAAACTTTCGGGATTGGGATGTCCCAATGCTGATAGTTTTAGTTTGAATATGTTATTCATGATGAAATTAGGACTAACACTAACTAGTCCTAGCTGTACTTGTTGTGATTTTATTGACTAAAACTAGAGATACGAAAAATAAGAAATCATAAATGACTACACATTTGACGTAAACTTGACACCAGTACTTTTTTTTTCATGTGGGGTTTTCCAGAGAGAGTGGCAAAGGACATTAATCCATACAGCCTACATACCTTATAATCTGTGCTTGACAGAATTATTATTTTTAATGATCTTTGGCTACCAGGGCCTTTAGACATACCTTATAATCTGTGACCTCGGCCATCACATTGAGCACAGATTGTAAAGTATGTCTTACGAGCATTGAGCTATCCATAGCTATACCCTCTTAATCTGTGGCAGTGTGCTAACTTGTCACAGATTATTAAGGTATGTCTAAAGACTTGCTTGTGGTGGGTTGTAAAATTAAAGAGAAAATAACTTGTTATATAAGAGACCATCTAGGTATGTACTTTGAAAATAGAAGTTACATTAGCTCCATCCCTCAATCGTCTTTCGAGTCGAAATCAAGAGAAAGAGATGGAGAGAACTTCGATTTTCAAAGTATCTTGGGCCTACCTAAAGCAATTCTAAAGTTTTAGATACACGTGAGAGTAAGTACTAAGCCGTACTTATGGCTCGACCTTTTTCACCCGTGTTTACTTCGCTTACTTAGGGTGACACACGGGCGAGTAAGTAGAAGTCGCCGAGCCATATGTACGACGTACTTGCTCTCACAAGTAGGGCTTGAATAGGGTACTTGCCTGTGGTTATAATAAACAAAGATGCTTTGCATATAGCTAGTTTTAATGTCGAGGATTATGATTATAGTTTTTATTTAATTTAATAAAGTCGTTATTTTATTATATATCTTATAATAAAATAAAGATTTTTAATCTATATTGAAACACCAATGAGATTGCGTGACGTCATCTTACTTAATTTTTTTTTTATCATACTATCTGTGTCATCAACTCGAGACAGTGACAACTCTTATAATCTGTGCTTTAGACATATCCTATAATCTGTGGTGACAACTGTGACATGACAAGATTCATTCTGTCTGCGTTTACTGTAAACAAAGATTTGAACTTGAGTCTAGTGGCGAAAAAACTTACATTATCTCATACCTACTGGGTTAGCCGTTAGCAAATACATTGCAATAAACAAAGATCCAGCTATGGCGTCTTTGGTGAACACATTTACCAAAGCAGACAGTGTCAATTTGTCAAACTTTGAACCGTTGTTAAACAATATGTAATGTTGTTAACTACTTTGTTAAACAGTATGTAATGTAGTACCTACTTACATCAAAATGATCCTCACAAAAGTACATTGTGCTAGGCACTATACAATACTTTATTTTAAACTCATATTGATGTATCATATCATAATTTACAATACTGCATTGAATGGATAGCATACATAGTAGGTAAACACAAATATAACCCCACTTTTTGAAGTTTTAAATTGTCCGTTGGGTTGAATGACATTTGACAAGTGTAATATGACGTCATAACACAGATTATACAGAAAGATGTCGTTTTGGCTGTAAAGAGTTAAGGCAATTATTTATTTATTGTTTTATTATTGTTATCGGGTTAATATCCGTGCGAGTTTTTTTTTACTATCATAAAATGGATCACTAATTAAGTATAAGTACTTTTCACAAACTAGGCAAATACCCTATTCCGGAATTACGGAATTTCGAAATTTCGGAGCTTTTTCCGATATTTCAATTCCGGAATTGAGGTACACTCAATATCGAAATTCCGGAATTGAACAAATACAGTTTTAATTGTATTAGATGTTTATTTAAAATTATTATTTTACGAAATAACCACGGCAAAAATTAGTTCAATTGCAATCAATGTTACCTTCGGCTCTGCAGGTAATGTTTTATGGCCCTAAGGGTTTGCGACCGAGCGTCAGAGCGAGACAAAAACCCGTTAAAATCTGAGTATTCCTTATTTTAAGTGTGTGTGTGACATGCGTGCGGCATCAAAGAACAATGTAAGTATTATTTACCTTGATTATTTCCAAACCTTAATGTTTTTTTTTATTCTCGTTTACAAAATTAGGGTCTTTGAGTCGCTTGGCGACTATGTCAGTCCCGTGATTTAATCTCACTAACACAAGCACAAAATAAACCTAAGAATTTAAAACATTGTGTAACATAAAACACAGCAATCAAGCTGGCTCACCCAGGGGTATGTAAAGCACGTGAGGTATGATTTATGGCATTTAAAAGATTTCTTAACTGACAATTTCTGTGGTCAATCTAAGTTGAATTGAATGTGTTGCACACACTCTGTATACATGAAAAGAACAAACCATTAACATGAACACCCATGTTTGTTATTGAATGATTTTTTTTTTAAATTAGGTATAGTCGTCATGTTAAGTTTTGTGTTTTGCATATTTAAAAAACCGTACTAAAAAGATTACAAATCAAGTTAGGTATATTAAATGTCTATTAAAGGCTAATCTCGAAAATCAATTCCGGAATTGAGAACCGTCCGATATTGCATGCCCTACTCACAAGTGTCTGGCTGGGAATAAAATTGAGGAAACTATTTGAGACCAATATATAAAAGATGCATCTATACCAAGCCAAATATTTAGGCCGGCTGCATACGTTACCGCATTCGAGCATCCAGTCGTTGGCCGCATACAAACGTTTTCCGCACTTGGAAAACGTATGTATGTAGTCGGCCGCGGATGTCCGAATGCGAAAAGCGTATTCGGAACACTGACATTATATAAACTAGCAGATTATAACATTACTGCTCTGAATGCGTGACACACACATAATAGATTAACTCACATTAATTTAAAAACAGGACGTATTAAGGTAACTGAAACTTGAAAATAAAAACAGTATAAATAAATACTTTTATTAATTTCTTTCTTGTAAAAGCTTTGTCATTAAATCCCATTAAATGAACTTTCCCGTAATTCACTTAGGTAGATAAGATAGCTAACTCATAAACAAAACCAGAACAAGACAAAACAGTAGGTACACAGTGCGTAAGTTATGTTATGCTACTACAAAACAATGCAATAATATATGAGGTCGGTCAAGTGCATCACAATGAGTAGCGATCACAGTTTTGTTAAATCCAGTATTGCTTAGAAGCATTATCAAACAAATGTCAGGCCTAGGCCTAGTTCGGCCCTGTGTAAATTGCACAGTACCTACATTAAGTGTCAAATGAGGTTATTTTATTTAGTAAAACTAAAATATTTCTCGTATTTGCTAAGAAAACCTTAAAAATTGAAAGTTCTATCACCTTCATGAATATTGCCTTTTGTAATTATTTCTAAATATTTGAAGACCAAAAAAAAAATATATATAGAACGATAGCAAAAGATCAACTTACCGATGGAACGCAATTTCAGGGGGTTTCCTGTATGGTGCGTTGTAACGCAAGGAATCACAGGATATCACCATGATTTTACAACTTTAAATTCACACTTGATTTCTAAATAATATTATTTCCCACAAGACATCCGACGCTCGTTCACCACAACAAAAATTTAACGCCATATGTCGCTTAAATGTTACTTAAGAAAGATGGCTACTGCCTCGGGTTCAAAATTGTTTGTGTGCTTTGGTGTGGCTATAAATGCAAAAAAAGAAATAGGTATTTACTATTTAGTATAAGAGTTGTTTGTGCTTCGAAAACCGCATACGGAAAACGTATGTATGTGGCCGGCCTTAGTCACTTGCAAAGGTCACTTGATAAATTTGTGCAAGATGACATTGACAGTAGATAAGGAGTGAATAACGTGGATAAATTAATTAATGAACACAACTAAGTGATACGTGTAAACACAACATTAATTAATCGTTACTAGAATAAGTTTGGTGATGCGGTTATTTCTTTAATGCTGATACGACAGAAATTATTGAAAATATGTCTTGGGTTAAGGAAAACTGTTTATCTTTTTTCCAACTCTTCTGTGTTAAAGTTGTAAAGACTGGCCGTGTACCGCAGCATATAGCTTTTATCATGGATGGCAATCGTCGATTTGCTAAGAAACATAGTGTTGAGAGCAGCACGGGCCATTCGAAGGGATTTGATAAACTATCCGAAACACTTCAGGTATGCGGCATTTGTTGACATTGACACAGACTTTACTTCACGACTTCAGAATGGGGCTAATTCGATTAAAATTTGGCTCATACAAATTATTAGCTTACAATTTTTTATTTTTTATTGCAGTGGTGTTTGGATCTTGGCATCCGAGAGGTTACTGTTTATGCTTTCAGCATAGAGAACTTCAAGAGGTCAGATGAGGAGGTGAGTGCCCTAATGGATTTGGCACGGGAGAAGTTTCGGAGGCTACTAGATGAAATGTAAGTGAAACATGTGGTCATCTAAGGTAGTAATTTCCTCCAGGAAATATTGAGTGACTGTAATATTGAAAGTATTTATTTTATGTCACAAATATATTAAGCACTTTACTACATCAGCCCTTAGGCCCTATTAGTTTCTAAATTTAAATCATTGTTACTTCAGGAATTAGGGTTCCTTAAGATTTCAACTAAATGTGCAGATTAAAATATGTGTATGCTATTAATACTTATTTTTTTTGTTTCTTTCTTAGAGATCAAATGAATGAATGGGGTATTCGCCTCCACATTGCAGGGCGCTTGTCATTATTGCCACTAATACTTTTTTTTTTTGTTTCTTTCTTAGAGATCAAATGAATGAATGGGGTGTTCGCCTCCACATTGCAGGGCGCTTGTCATTATTGCCACAAGACCTCAGGGCTCTTATATCACGAGTGATGCTGGCCACTAGACACAATAACAAGCTGAGACTAAACATTGCTTATGCTTATACAGGTATTTACTTTAAGCTCATACACATAATAATTCAAAGCATGTATAGTCAGTCATAAATATACAAAAATAATAATATACATTCCCAATGCATAAAAAAACCTACACATCCCTAGGCCACTGATAATAAGGTTTATTTATTTATAGTACACATATTTTTACTATGACAATTGGCCACTTTAATCAGTAACATAATAAGTTTACTGGTACATAATAGATATTTATGTGACTGGAGCGTAATGAGAGGCATTAATACATGAGTGTTGTTTTATGAAACAAGCCAAAATGCGAGTTTCATAATAAGATCACACAAGTGTTTTAATGCCTAATTATGCATACAGTCTATGTGACTGTATGCACATACAAAACTTTATCGACATGCATATCATAAGTTCAATATGGCCCATATTTTTCATAACTTTATTTTCGGTTTTTCGGAACTATTTGAAACTTCAAAACAAATGACTAACATTTAATTTAGACAAAATTCAAAATATTTATTCAGTAAATTGGCCACATGAGGGCCTTTTTACACGGTAATATAAGGCATAATATAATGCACCTATAAATGTCAAAAAGCATTACTTACCAGCATTATTTGATAATCACAACCAAATATGATTCCTTATTTTCAAAACATGTTCAAAATTTGAATGTGATAAATTGTCTGATAAATAAATAAATTGAATTTTGGCTACCTTTACTGTAATTTAAACATTAAGATGCAACTACAGATACAGGTTTACTAATAAAAGCCATTTTCTTATTGTTTCTGAACATATTATAGGGAAGTTATGCCATGGATGTAGATAAACACATATTACTTGTGTCACCGACAACCGCATTGCACTTATACTAAGCTTCAAAATGATTAAAATGTCTTCTGTCATACCGCTACTAGTGGTGTTTACTTGCCTCCTACATGCTACGCTGCCCAACTGACATATCCTAAACCTGTTTTTCCATAATTGGTGCGATTGGAGTGCTTTTAACTGTTAATACTTAATACTAAAAAGTACACTTTCTTTCTTTCATCTCTCTTTGATACATCATCATCACATCCTGAAAACTTCAATAAGTGGTATAGATCAAAGAAAGAAGAAAGTGTTTAATTTACTACCTTGTCATTGTCACAGCTTTTGATATACTAAATTCCAACCACTCTCATTTTTATATTTTCATATGTAATTTACATAGTTTTATACTTTCTATACGTGTCAAAAATATTTAAAAATAAATTACAGCCCGCGATGAGATCACCCGGGCCGCATCGGATGTCATTGATGCTGTGAAGAATAAGGAACTGTCAGCAGAGGACATTGACGAGGAGCTGATATCACAAACGTTAGATCTTAGTGAACCTGAGTTGTTGGTTAGAACTTCCGGGGAAGTTAGACTTTCCGATTTCATGTTGTGGCAGGTAAAGATTTGTCTTAACCATATATTATATATTACTTTCTTAAGAATGCTAAAATACTCTAATACTAGAAATTAGTTTCAATTGTTAAAAGAGGCCAAGAGCTTTCAAACCTAAAAGTTTAACTGAATAGGTACAGTTTAGGAAATATATACAATTTTAATTTTGTTATTACAGATATCCCACACTGTACTGTACTTTACTGATGTCCTATGGCCGGAATTCTCTATTTGGAACCTACTAGCTGCCATCATACATTTCCAGAGGCATGCTTCCAAGACAACAGCAGAGAAAGTTTTAAATGAGCGCAAGACGAAATTCACAGAAAACTTGAAAAGTAAAAGATGGCAAGAATTAGAAAAATACCTCACATAACAAAAGTTAATATAGGAGCAATTTTAGCTATATTTATTTATATAACATAATTGTTGAACACTTATATTAACCTCGAATTACAGACAATACCCAATGATTGCTTTATGAAAGTATACCAAAAGTAAAGTTGTTTTAATTTATTTCCCTTTAATTGTATACTTGGAGTATGTTTTAGTCGGATCATAGGGTTCCCATCTAGATGCAGGGAATATGTGCTTGTTTCTTTCATACCAGGACCTGCATAAAAAACACATAGAATGAGTGTGACAAAACTTAAATATGAAATACAATGTTCATTGGGATCAATAATTTTAAAATAAAGTATGTTTAACACTGTGTGTTTGTTTACCTAAGAAGTACTTTGCCAGCATGCGAGTCCTGCTTTTCTTGAGTTGCGTCATTGACTAATCTTATGTCATCAGAGGCGTCAAACTGGAACAGGGGTCCGCTCTTTCCTCTAGCCTGGAATTAAAAATGTATCACCATTAAACAACCGTTTTCCATTCTTTAACTAATGTTACATTTCAATGACCACCACTGTTGCAAAATGAGATTGAAACGTCCAACCAGACACATTGTAGAGATAATTAACTCATTCCTTCTTAAAACTGGTGTATTCAATATGCACTAAGGAAACACTTAGGGCTTGTTTACAGAGACGCAGGGCGTCGCAAGTAGCGCTGGGCGGCGCAGTCAGTAGTCAGTACTAAATTCAAACATATGACGTAGTATGAAAGCGTATACGGAGAAGCGATTTACACGCGTTTGCTTCAAATACAGCGTTACTTGCGGCGGACCCTGCGGATCACCGCGTTGCACACAACAATAACGGCGTATTTGCGTATCGTACATTGCCGTATTGTTTGTGTTTGCGCGTGTCATGTCATGACCCTCTGTAAATGGAAACAATACCTGACTTGCCGGGTGACGCCAAGCCGCCCGCCGCGCGCGACGACCCGCGTCTCCATAAACAAGCTCTTAATCATCATTACCGGACGGTGCAGACATATGTACCAATAATGTTTACATACATACATACATATCTTCACGCCTGTCTCCCAATGGGGTAGGCAGAGATTATGGAACGCCAGGTGCATCGGTCCAAACATATACACTTCGCTTCCTCTACATTAATCAATCTTTTCATGCACGTGCGTCGGTTTCGGGTGCTTTTGATTCGGCCCTGTTATAATATAATGTTTATTTTTATCTATTTTGACATGAAAAATGCTGCACACTCTTGACTTCATTTGAGACACTAAGATTTCATTACCAATTTCAGTTGCAATTTTGCATGCCCCGGACGCCTCTTGACATTATTAGGCCAACACTAAAAGTATGGAACACTGAACAACTCACTGGGACTAGACAGAAAGCTATGCTTCTGTTTAGTCCACAAGAGAAAATACGCTTTAACCAAAGAGTTATTCCTCGCATGTGATATCCATGGACTTATTTTTGTAATACTCTCACTAACGGACTTTACTCTACATGAGTACAGTCCGTGAGCTCTTAGAAAAACCTTCGGGTTTCGGGCGAAATCGGAAGGCTTCGTGTAGTAGAAAATGACAGTGCACTGACTTATTTATTTAGTTTGTTATTTTTCGGGAATCGATTTCTGTCACTAATACGCTGGTCAATATCTTAGCCTAATTGTGCAAAACGTAGGTAGTTACAGAATTATCCACAAGTTTTTAGAGTTGTAGTTAATTCTGTAGCTCTGCCTACCCCACTCTGGGAAAGAAGGCGTGACTTTTTGTATGTATATAAGTATGTGTATTTCCATGGAGAGTCAAATTAAACAGTATATTTCTGTAAATAGCCAATCACGGGTTTATAATGTACCTAAACAAATATTATTGAAAATTTTAAGAAAAGTGTGGATTGCAATTATCTTAATAAGTTTCAAGACTGAGTTATAGAAGCAAAGGGTATTTCAAAGTACATTAAAAAATATAATATGGTATAACAGTTCTTTATACTTCCCAACTAAAGTAGTGTGTGAAGGCGGGGTGTTCTCTATTTAAATTAACGATGGAAGAATTCGAAAATGAGGATTTTGTTTTATTTGTATCATGACAAAAAGTCAAATTCCATTAAAATTTGAAAAAGATATACAACATAATATTATTACGGTAAGGTTTACTTTGAACTGATGGTTATTCTTTACATAACTTTTTACAGTAACTTCAAAAAGTTTTTCAACTTGTTAAAACCGCATATCACGATCGCGTGTCAACACCCGAAGAATCCTGCTAAAATCCGAAGGTTTTTTTAGGAGCTCACTGTACATGTTGACGATATAGCCTTCACAGGATTGGAAGCCATTAATTAAAGTTAGGACAAGTCACTGACAGTGGATCTGTAAAAGATAAACAATAGAGTTGTAATTACCTTGGTAACAATAAAGTCATAGAATGTGTAATGGTGAGGCAGTATTAAGTCTTCCTTCACATACATCAGCTGGTCCGCCGATACAGTCTTTAGCTCGCTAAACTCTGGTCTCAGCGTGTCAAGACAGCGTTGCAGAAACTGGTAAATGGAGTTTCCTAAAATATTTCAAATAAAGTATTTATTTTATCATAATTCATACGGAACAGGCCCTCAAGGTAATCAACCCCCATAAAGTTAAATGGGCAATCAACAGCTTTGACTCCTTTAAATCACCGGGACTGGACGAGATCTTCCCAGCCCTTCTGAAGTGGGGGGGCGAGCGATTGGTTCAGACCCTCACCGGGATCCTGACCGCCAGCCTGGCACACAAGTACGTGCCCAGACGGTGGAGGGAGGTCAAAGTAATATTCATACCAAAACCAGGTAGGAGTGACTACTCAGACCCCAGATCCTACAGACCCATCAGCCTAACCTCGTTTCTACTAAAGACCTTGGAAAGGCTGTGCGACAGGGATCTACGGGAGAGTAGCCTGGCGAACATACCAATGCACCCAAACCAACATGCCTACAGCCAAGGTAAGTCCACAGACTCAGCCCTACATGCTGTAGTAAGCAAGGCAGAGGAAGCCATCAAGAACAGGACAATGTGCCTGGGCGTCTTCATAGACATTGAGGGGGCCTTCGACAAGACCAATTTCAACAGCATAACAACCGCACTAGCCAGACACGGGGCAAACCCGACCATGGTCAAGTGGATAGGTAATATGCTCAGTAAAAGGGTCATCAGACTCAATGCAAACAACAACCAACTAGCACTGGTGGCAAAGGGCTGTCCTCAGGGCGGCGTTCTCTCCGCGTTACTATGGAACATAGTTGTAAACGAGCTGATCGCCGAACTGAACGATAGTCACTACTACGCGGTAGGCTACGCGGACGACATAGCGATACTTACAAGTGGCAGTGTCACCAGCACGGTATGTGACGTCACCCACTCAGCCCTAGGTATCGTGGAACGCTGGTGCACAAGCAACAAACTATCTGTCAACCCGAAGAAAACGGAGATGGTACTGTTCACAAACAAACGCAACCTGGGCAACTATAAACTCCCCAAGTTGTTTGGAACAGAACTCCAGCTATCAAATGAGGTAAAGTATCTAGGAGTCATACTTGATAGCAAATTGAACTGGAGCAATCACCTAAACAGCAAGATGGACAAAGCAACAATCGCTTTCTGGCAGTGTCGAAGGATGGTAGGTAAGACCTGGGGACTGCACCCCAAGATCATCCTATGGCTCTACACGTCAGTGATACGACCAATCATAGCCTATGGTGCGGTAGTCTGGTGGCCATGCACTAGACTGTCCACTGTGGAAGCTAAACTACAGCGACTCCAGAGACTAGCCGGTATGGCAGCCACCGGATGCATGCGGACTACACCCACAGCATCCCTGGAAGCCCTACTCGACCTCCCGCCACTGCATCTCTTCATCCAGCAGGAGGCGGCGGCGACAGCGGCACGTCTTAGAAATTTGCACCTGTGGAAACCTGCCCGGGTACCGCACACCGAAATACTCTACGAAGCGGTTAACGAGGAGCCGCTCATGGAGGCAGCGACCGACAGTATACCAAAACAGTTTATCTTCGACAAAAGGTACAAAATACAACTGCACGAGGATCCGTGGGAAGGTCTCAATCCCAGGGAAGTAAGGATCTTCACAGACGGATCCAAGACTAAGTCGGGATCCGGAGCAGGTACCTTTTCGGAAGATCTAAACATACACATCTCAACGCCACTAGGAGCCCATAGCACAGTCTTCCAGACGGAATGCGTGGGCATCATTATGGCTACAGAAGCGATCGAGCAAAGGAAAGTAAAAGATCTCCCCATCCGGATACTCTCCGACAGCCGATCAGTTCTCCAAGCCCTACAGAGCTATACAACAACGTCAGGGCTAATATACGAATGTCACAACGCCCTTTCCAAGGTATGTAACATTAACCCCATCACCCTACAGTGGATAAAGTGACATAGCAACTCACGCGGTAACGACGCAGCCGACATACTCGCGAGAAGGGGCTCAGAAATGGAAATGATAGGTCCCGAACCATTTTTGCCCCTTCCGACCAGCTGGCTGCGGAATAAACTGCGCCGAATCACCAAGGTAAAGCACCAGCATTATTGGAGCAACCTAAACACCTGCAGGCAAAGCAAGGAAGCTCTTCCGACAATCAATCCCGGATTGTCGCGTAAGTTACGACTGCTCAAAAGGGCCCAACTCCGACTGCTAACTGGAGCCATAACCGGCCATGCCTTATTTAACAAACACTTGTTCAACTTAGGTGTTACAGACAGCCCCCTGTGCAGAGCATGCATGGCGGCGGAGGAAACCGCAGCCCACGTCATCATGGAATGCCCGGGGGTGGCAACATACCGGGCACGTCATCTCGGAACACCGAGATCGCTACCAGACGCCGTCGGCAACGTCAAGGGTCTGCTAGGCTTTCTGGTAGAACTGGGTTGGCAGGAGTAACACCACCAACCCCTCACGCAAAATAGGCGCAGTTTTTAAGTCGTCGAGTTGCGGAAAAGAGCCCGACATAACCTATAACCTATCATAATTCATAGCTTATCTACTACAAATTAAGCAAAAAAGAGGATCTATCTTAGAGCCGAAATAAAAGGTGTATTCCTGAGCTAAGTTTAATAAAAAAATATTGAGCCTATTAAGATTAGGCTATCATGTCAGGGTTCTCAATCATACAATTAATTCAAATTAAACTTCTACCTTTCTTTAAAGTTACATTCCTCCTATGCCCGGAACCATCCCAATAACTGAATGTGACTGCGATGGGCTCATCCTTGAGGCTGGCCTGTGTCATGACCCACTCCAGCCGCAGCTCCTCCCGCAACTTGAGGTCTGCTTCCTCTCTCTCTCTATCTGGCAGAAATGATGTGTCAACATCTGGGTTCTTGCGAACCTTTTTCAATGTCTGTAAATTAATAGAAAACACTTAACAATATAAAGATTACTTTTATATTTTCTATACTTAATCTTTAATATCTTTATTATATAATAAATCTTTACTTCCAAGTTTATTAAATTTCATTTTACAACAGCAAGTTTCAGAAAATAATTTTAAAATCCGAAGTTGAAAATATTACCGTTTCCTCCTTTTCACGCCAGCTTTTCTCTTCCTTTAGTTCAACTCCTGGTTCTTGATCGTCTTCATCATCCTCTTCCTCCTCATTCATGGCGAATGACAATGCCTGAATCTGCCAACAAAAACTAGTCAAATCAGGATGGAATCATGATAATTATCTGCTATTTCTAAGTGGTTTATTTAAAAAGGAAAGAATTAATAATGGTCCTATATCTTCATAAAGAATATAAAGAGGTTAAATAGTTATGGTTGGCAACATTAGACCAGCCAAGACAGCATGGGGATAAGACCTATAAAATCCATAATGAACCCTGTGATGTACCAGCAATTTGTGGCATATTTGCCCAACACAGGAATGAGGGATTGACAAAACACTCTATGAAACCTATACGAGGGCGACACTGAAAGTTTTTAGATCTGGCCACTTGTAAACAATATAATAAAAAAAATAGTTTAAATTTTGAAAATGGAACTCTTTGCCAATATTATTGAGTTTATTAATTTGTCATTTGTTTTACGATTTGGAGGCAAATTGAAAGTTGTCTGTGTCACGTCAGCATGAATTTAACACGAGAAAATTTGTCAGCATGAATTTAACACGAGAAAATTTTCGTGCAATGATTTTTTTGACTTTCGATGTCATTTAAGTCAACAAGAAAGTTATGTTATGATAGACTACGATTGAACAAATGCTGTGTTTGACGAAAGCTGGATTTACTGTTATGATCCCGAAACCAAAAGACAGTCTGCTCAGTGGGTGTTTCCTTCCGAGGAGTTTCCTGAAGAGACATCAAAGCGTGGGAAAAAAGATGGTAGCCTCGTTCTTTGGAAGGACAGGTCATTACGCGACAATTGTTTTAGAGGATCGAAAAACAGTTACTGCAGAGTGGTACACTAACGATTGTTTGCCACTTGTCTTGGAAAAAGTTCGGGAGAAACGACCTCACAGTAGGATCCTCCTTCACCACGACAACGCCTCGTCACACACCTCCGATCATCGGCGAACGATCGACTATTTGGCGACGTCAGACGTGGAATTACTGGGTCACTTCGAGGAGAATGTTTTATGGCAACGAGGAAGCTGTGGCTGCATTTCAAAAGGCCCTTGAAGAGACCCCTAAGGACAAGTGGGCAAAGTGCTTTTGTCAGTGGTTCCATCAGATGCAGAGATGTATTGACGTCACTAGACACTATTTTGAAAAGATGTATTAAAGCTAATAACTTGCTAGTTTAATCAGTTTTTGATTTTCTATGAACTTTCAGTTTGACCCCCGTACGCACTTTAAGTATTAGCAAACCCAGATACTATTTCTTGTCTAACTACATTGTTAAAGTGTGGAACAGCTTGTGCAAAATAGTGATAAGAGCACCTTCAGTAAATTCGTTAAAACAGACTACCATAACACAAATGGACTATGATAGGCATATATTAGCTTTGAGCTTTTATATATAATAAATAAATAAAAAAACTGATGTAAAGAGTAAGATAGAAACCTGGCGCTTTTGTTTGTTTTTCTGTGCTTGTTTTGCCTCAATTTCTTTCTGTCTTTCTTTCTCCTTCTCTGCCTTCTTTTGTGCCAATTTTTTCTCTCTTTCACGCACGATGTGTTCCTGCTTCGCTTTCATTTCGTCAAGCGTGACCAGACCAATTGTTGAACTTTTAAGTTGTTGTTCGACAGCATCATAATGTGTTGCGAATTTGTTTTCGATGTTGTCTATCTTAAGGTCTTCTTCTATTTTCTTCTTGCGAAGTTCTATTTCTTGTGCTGCTTTTTCTCGCTTCTTCATCAGGTGCATAGCTCTGCCAGCCTCAGAGGCTGCTCCCTTGTAGTGGGCCATGATTGATTGGAATCTGGTATTTCCTAAAGTTACTGAAGATAGAGCAACTCGTTGCCCGTTTTATTATCGCGGTAAATCACAAATATTTAAACTAACCAGACAAAGTTACCCAAAATCAACAAATCTCATTGATTTGTTGATTTCAACAAATCTCATTGATGCAGTTGGAACAATAGAGTTAAGTCTTATGGAAAATGTCATCACCATCCACCATCTGTCACATTGTTCTTTTATTGTTTAACCATCTGTGTAAAACGCTAATAAATTGCCGGGAATATTTGTGTTTAACCTGTGCCATTGCTAGACATGCCCTTATACGTAATCTGTGGTCAGTCCTTGCGAAATTCGATCAACAGACATACCCTTATTTATAATCTGTGGACATACCGATTCGATACCCTTAGTTAGTAGTCTGTAATCTGTGGTACTGGAACTTCAGTTCGATATTATAACATAATAAATTATAATAAATTTTAAATTCATTAATTTTCTTTGTAATTATATTTTTTTTAGTCTCATTTTTATTTAGTTTAATGTTTGAATTATTCTGTTAAAATTTATGCTTTGTTTTGTAAATAGGTAGATATTTGTATAGGCGTTCTTTTATGTTATTAGAATAAGACTTACTGGTTTGTTGTTTCGTTTTAAGCTAATGGCCTAGTAGCCAAAGCTTCAATAAAAAAAAAAAAAAACTTCAGTTCGAGGTACTTGCGGCGTGCGGGGTATCGACAAAAAGCCGGCTGTTTTGTGATTTTAACTGCAAAATACGTTTTAACTAGAATAATGGATGAAACTATATTGTTTCCTTCACCAAATTGGTTTCAAGTGTCAGGTTTAGCCGTTACCAACGACGGCTGGCTTGTGTACGGTGGCCCGAGCAAAAGTCTTTGTGTCTTGGAGCCTTTGCCGGCGGATTACAACGGAGTAATTGAAGGGGGCCGCCGATTTAGAGCACACGTTTTAAATAGAGCCCACCCTGACAAGTAAGGAAAAGGTGCCTAGCGGGATGAGATTGCTTTTTGATCTATCCTGTTACATGTTAATGTTTATTATTTCAGAATTGTTAGCGTTGATATATCACCCGAATGGCCTGAAAAAAGGGTACTGCTGACAGGGAGCGCAGGCGGATCCGTCAAGCAATGGAATCTGCAATGGGTGGACCAACAGCTTGTAATGAAATCAACTTTCAGCCATGATGCTCACACTAAGGATAAAGAGGTAAATGCGTTCTATCTTAATTTTTGGTTACGCTCATTGGGTAAATGATTTTAGAGCCAAACCATAGCAAGCGCCAGTGGCGCGCGTTCCTAGCGCTGTGCAGCTACACCGTTAAAAGGGGTTGAGCGGGGTCTTTTTTGGCCTGAGGCGCTCGTGAGCAAGTTTGTACTGGATTCTGTTTGACAACATAGCAAGCACATCGGGCGTGTATTGTTATATATGCAGAAGAGAGGCGACCACATGATGTATTTTTTAGCCTAAGATATGCAACGCCCGTAATGCACCTCGGTACTAAATATTATATTCATCTACATTTAGTATAGGTGTTCATTTAGATCTCTTAAAAATCTGAACTTAGTATCTATTTTTATACAATATTATCTTGGTTTTATCTTTTCTAGGATGTAGTTGGAGTAGGTTACAGTGATGAAGTATGTGCAGTGAGTGTAGGCTGCTTTGGCAACATTGTCAAGTGGAACCTTACTGTTAATTTGGTGAAGACATACAACACCATTCTGAAGAACTTCAGGCCTTTATGTATGGCATGCTCACACCATATCCCTCTACAAGTTGCTATTGGTACCAAGCAGGGAGTCCTGTTCGTCATGGACTTGACTGGTAAGTTAAATTTGCTCATTAACATAAGGTTCAAAGGTTTTATAGACTGCATTTTCATAAAACTGGGAATTAGTGCTTATCTATATATTTTGCCTTCTGGATGTGATATGCTCTAAGTAATTTTTTGTTTGTGCCCTTCTCTCAGACAATCTGTAATACCAAGATTTGTGATAAAAGGTACAGTAAATTTTTTGTAATGTTATAAAGTAACCCTTAAGTGCCATTATGAAACCTATCACTTGTATCCAAAAACAGTTACATGATGTGCAGGGATCGGATATTCGGATCGATTTTTACCTAAACTTGGCAAAAACCCGGATTATGTTGGGCTAATATGGAGGCGGCTTTTTAATTTTAATCAGTTTAATAAATATGCTCTGGGACTCCGGGATCGCACAAAATTACATAAGAAGGCACAAATTTAGTAGGTACTTAACTTTAGAAAAGTAATTACTATCAAGACCCCACTTAACTTATAAAATAAAGACCATGTATATGCATATTGTACATGTGGTGATAAATTTTCTTTGTATCGCCCTCCTTTTTTACCTGCTATGCGTGAGACAACGGCGGCAGTAGAGATAGCAGTGGGGTTTGAGACCACGGGGATAATATTGTAATTGAAACGTCGGAAGTAAACAATTTTAAACATACTAGTAGTTTAAAAGTACTAGTACTCACGGCAAGTTCCGATAAACTAAGTAATGATAATGATGTTTCCCTAGTTGAATAAAACTCAGGTAAATTAGAGTTAATATTTTCCCATAGAAAATTACATTAAATACATAAAAAATAAGCGTATTTAAACTCCCAAATATGAGTTTGCGTTGTTACTTATTTAAGTAATCCCGGGAATTTTATTACGAAAATAAAGCCGAGTCCTCCATACCATTCACGCCGCTAAAGTATAGGTAAATATCGATCCGAATATCCGATCCCTGGATGTGTATAAAGATTTATAATAAACTGCTGGACATCCTTAACTTCCCGTAAGTTCAAATTAAATTAAAAAAAGTGGCTAATTGAAAAGTGCTTTTATAGTTTACAGGAGTTTTTTAATTATGAGCTATAATTAAGTAGACTTAAGTTTATCTTTACGCATGCCTTGTTTGGTAGATTTTAGTGGTACTTGCCTAATGTTTCTTCAGTGATCTCATTCTACCTAAAATCAAGTAAAATAAATATTTTGGCTTTTGACTTTTGACTTTTAAACAATTTGGGTGACATGCTGGGCATGCCATGTTTTGATGCACTTCAAAGGTTCTTAACATTTTACAACATTGTGCATTTTATTAACATCGGGAAATGTACAATTTTTTTGTTTGTTTTCAGGCCCCGGTTCAATCTTGTACAAGGTTCGTAGTCATGATGATGAAATAATGAATGTTAGTTGGTGTCCACACTTTGAAGTTAAGGTTGAAAAGACACTTTGCACCTATACTGATGTGACAAAGAAACCTTCAGCCTCCCAAACTGAAAACAAACCAAACAAAACCAGTGTTACAGACAGAATGGAACAAATAAGACAGCAAAGGGATCCTGAAGAAAATGATGTTTCTGGTGTCATAAAAAACCTCCCAGAAGATAGTTTTGATAGTTCTGAGGCAGCTGAAGTAGCACCAGAGGATGATATGTTTGATATCTACAAAGACCATGAGGCTGATGAGTTTGGTCACAAGAAATATGAACCTGAAATCATTGCAGTTAGCACCAAAGAAACCAAGGAAAAATCAGAGAGTTTTTTAGCTGAATGCTTAAAACTTAAGGAAGATATTTTAAAAAATAAGTCTGAACCTGAACCAACAATAGAGTCCTTGGTGAATAAGTTGGAAGAGACTGATATAAATAGTGAGGGTAGTGTTAAGGAAGCAGTAGCTAGCAGCAGCAAGGAAGAGGAAACAGTGGAGCCTTCTCCCGTGGCCAGTGTGCATGTGCATAAGCATCTCTTGGCTACCATAGGGAAACAAGGGTGACTATTGTTTATCTTTATGTATTATTATGCATTAATTAAATATATTTTTCCTGTGGTTTGAGCTTATCTGGCATAGCTAGATGTACTGGGCTAGATCCTTAAACATTACATTTTCCTTAAATTTAACTTTTTGCATTTGTGGCTTTATTCTACAGGTGTGGCGATATCTATGTACACTGATATTATCGAGCATATGTGGAATGTTTTTTCTATAAACTTATTTATTGTATTAAATACACAGGGTGTCCCAGAAACCGATGTCAATCCGCCTAGGGCTGATAGAGCAGCTAAAAATCAATTGATTTAAACGCTATGTATGTTCAACGATTTTTACTACTTTCGGAGATATTGATCATTTTAATCTAATTCTTTCTAATTATCCCATATTTTCGTCACGAAAAATCATTGATTTCATCTTTATTTCATTGGTATTGGTTTCAAGAATCATTAAGAATCTGAAGTTTTTAAACCCATTTGCCCGTTTTCTTTTTTAGTAATTTATTACAGTAATAACAAAAACTTGTTTTTTTTCCATACAAAGTGAAAAGCAAACACTGGGACAGCTAATATGGAGAAATAAAACTTGGTGATTGTTTAAAAAAAAAACTGAAAAAAGCGAGCATAACGATTTGAGAACTTTGCTGATTCGTAATGATTCTAATTATGTTCGATACCACTGAAAAACTTAGCTGCTCTATCAGCCCTAGGCAGTTTGACGTCAGGTTCTGGGACACCCTGTATGTAATACACAAACCTGTAGGTATTATATATTTGATGTCTTGGAAATTTGACTGTAAGAAGTTATAATAACCGCAATTCAAATAAGGTCATTGATGATACTAAAGTTAGCAAAACGGGGTCTCACCATTGTTAGTATATTTAAGTTTAAGTTTATCTGCCGCACTCAGAGACGTCACTTAATTTTAATGCTTGTTTAGTGAAGTGTTGTCTTATTCTATTGCTGTAGCAAAGAAAGTGACAGCAGCAACATTAATCAAACATTAAATTTAATTGACATCTCTGAGTGCGGCAGTTAATTGTAAGAACATGTTTTTTTATTAAACTGTTGTATCGCGAATAATAATTATAGAAATGTAATTTAATTATATCATGCTGCTTTGGGTCTTTTTGTTATAAAAATAATTTTCTTTTCAGTGGCATCCGCATTTGGTCTAGGGCAGGTAAACTAGTCAGCAGCTGTGCCCTCGCTATGGGCGGAAAGAACCATCAGGGTCGGTATAATAAGAGTTCGAACTGGGCTACACTGACTTGGTGCAAACCAAACCTGTTGCTCATAGCTGATGGAAAAAACCAGCTTCTGGAATGCAATCCTCTGAGAATGGATAGGTAAGTTTGACTATGTCATAATCATGAGTACAAGTAAATTTTGGTATTTTTCTCAATATTTTATTTCGTTTGAACTAGTTTCCATTTAGGAAGGGGCTGAAAGAACAAGTAGGCCCTTAGGACTTATGGTTGCCATTTGTCAGGATTTATCTTGACATGTGTGATGATTTTAGGGCTTTTGTCAGCATTGTTGTTTTGGTCACATGAGGGTTATTTTACTCGTTGGTAAAATGGACCGAATCTACTAGTGCTTCGGACAACTTCGATTAATAATTGCGTACAAGTACACATTCTATAAAATAAATGTACATGTTTACGATAAAATCATAAATAACAATGAAAATAATAATATTCTTGGCAAACGAGAACTGGCGCAGACCAACGGTGTTGAGCACTGAAGACAGCAACAACGTATGGAAGAGCAAGGAGCTACACGGACGCTTCTACTTGCCCTAACAAGGCCCGACGTAGACTTTTTAGCGTCCGTAACTGGCTACGGTTTGGTGACCTCTTTGGGGAAAGCGAAGGTTTTGTCTGTGCAATTGCTGACGAGGTTAGGGTTCAGTAGCCAAATGGCAAAAAACGGAACCCTTATAGATTCGTCATGTCTGTCCGTCCGTCCGTATGTCACAGCCACTTTATTCCGTAACTATAAGAGCTATACTATGGAAACTTTGTAAGTAGATGTATTCGGTGAACCGCATTAAGATTTTCATACAAAAATAGAAAAAAAACAATAAATTTTTGGGGTTCCCCATATTTAGAACTGAAACTCAATTTTTTTTCATCAAACCCATACGTGTGGGGTATCTATGGATAGGTCTTCAAAAATGGTATTGAGGTTTCTAATATATATTTTTTCTAAACTGAATAGTTTGCGCGAGAGACGCTTCCAAAGTGGAAAAATGTGTGTCCCCCCCCCGTAACTTCTAAAATAAGGGAATGATAAATGTAAAAATAATATATGATGTACATTACCATGCAAACTTCCACCGAAAATTGGTTTGAACGAGATCTTATAATTAGTATTTTTACGTTATAAATCGTAAACCGCATTTTACCTTTCATTCAATCAACTCCAATATAATAAAGAATAAAGAAAAACATTTATTTAGATGTATAGTGGTACGGAACCCTACGTGCGCGAGTCCGACTCGCACTTGGCCGGTTTTTTTGTATTAGTATTGTTATTTTACTTTTATATTTGAATATTTATTGTAAAAATACCTAACTTATAGAAAATTTAGTAAATTTCTGAAATATTAAAAATGTACATACATAGATACACTCACGCCTTTATTCCTAGAGTACGGTAGGCAGAGCTACAGAATTACCAACAACTCTAAAGACTTGTTGTTAATGTTGTGTAATTCTGTAACCACATTTGCACAAACAGGCTAATATGATTACCAGTGTATATTAGACAGATGGCAAGCCCATCGCCTAACAATACTAAAAGCCTTTATTCCCTTAGTCGCCTCTTACGACATCCACGGAAAGACATGGAGTTAAAAATGTATTTTGATTAAGATTATTAAATTCCACAAATTGGTGCAAACTAATATTATTAAATTGCACAAATCGAGAATAAATCTGTTGTTCCGACTACTCTCAGTACTTTTCGATTGGTGTCAGGATTTTTTTCTATACATACACCGTGTTTTTTTTTATTTACGATAACTTTAAGGGAACGTTCTTTAGGTCAAACAAAGTTAATTTCCCGAAGACAGACAAATGATAAGTCTAACGGTTTTAAAGATATTTAATTTTTAAATTTAATCAGTTAATCACGTTAAACTAGTGTAAAAGGCTCTCTTAATTGATAACAACAATTTTCTTTTAATACTTTATATGACTCTTATGAGTAAAGAGTTTCCAATTGTTAGGTTTGTATACGCGTCAATATAAAGTGACAATCTTGTACCTGTCAAGGGTTATCTTTACTTGTGTGTGTATGTCACGCCAACATAGACGTATTTGACACTGATTATTAGTTAACTCTAAAGGCCCTTTTAGAATGGCCAAAGATAAAAGATTTCATTATTTTGTACTAAACCGAAAAAAAATTTTTTTTTCGCAGTATTTAAAAATCTAATGTACCAATTAGTTTCTATGGATATACCTAGTAATATGCCGAAGTTATCGTAAATCAAAAAAAACACGGTGTATATGGAAACCCTGGCTGGTATTAAACTTTTTTTCCAGCAAAAATAAACTGGTGACGAAAGTGGTCCACGCGATCCACAAGCGCGGGCTGCACTGCGTGGCGAGCAACGCGGCGCGCGGCGCGCAGCCCGCGGCCGAGGTGGCGTGGTCGTCGGCGCAGGACCGCTCGCTCGTCTGCTACTCGCTGCGGGACCGCAGCACCACGGTCTACAACACCTGTGGGGGATTCGTCTATAACATTCAGACGTGTCCATATGATGCTAACAAGTAAGTGCTGCTGTGGTTGTCACTTTATAACATTTCTTTCGTTTTTACTTTCCGTGATGTTATTATATGTTGTGTTCAATATTAGTAGATTGTTAACCAACAGGTGAAAGTCATCTGTTTCCCACGAGACTTTTTAACGGTCGAGCAAGTTGGGAGCGTCAATATTTCGAGTGTGTAATGAATGGTGACTTTCACCCGAGTTCAACACTGCTCTTCATGTCGTCTGTGAAGAAAATTGATAACAAAAATTATTATAAATAAAAGTAAACAATTCAGAATTGTACGTAAAATTATATTTACAATTTTGTTGTGACCCTAAATGAATAACACGATTTGTTTCTTGAAAAACAATAAATTAAATAAAAGTAATACTCGGCTTAGTTTTACCAAAGAATGGCTGTATATGCTTAGCATGGCGCAGTACATGGTAAGTTTAAAAAAATACTCTTCCTACTCAGAGACTGTATCTTTACGTATTTCTGCTACAGGTTCATCGGATGTTTGTATTTCAAATTATATTTCTTCCGTAGGGTTGACATGCATCACTTTCAATCCACTTCTAATTAAGATAAACAATGGTCTACTTTCACGGTATGGGTGTAATATAGTTATTTGCGTGTTTCTGAATACTAAAATAAACAAATAGCAGTTGCATAAAAAATATCGTCGAGCCAACAGACTTTACCTTGTTTTATAGGAATGATTAGTTAAAATCTTTGAAGTCAAGTCGCAATAAATTTGAAAACCTGATTCTTATTCCAGAGTGGCTATAAGCGTGGGTGACGGCGCGGTTCGCGTGTGGTCTACCGAGGATTCGGAGACCGAGGGCAAGCTGACTGCCGGCCGGGTCACGGCCTACTGGCAGTACGTGCAGGGCAAAGTGCTCACGGTCGCCTGGCACCCCTCTAAGGAGGACGTGCTGGCATTCGGCACTGGAGAGTCTAGGGTGAGTGCGGTACTAACAGATTTATTTGATCTCTTTTTTGTGAGACGGGTCGATCAATTCTAATGGTGC
Source organism: Acleris sparsana (assembly GCA_923062465.1). Classification (NCBI taxonomy): domain Eukaryota; kingdom Metazoa; phylum Arthropoda; class Insecta; order Lepidoptera; family Tortricidae; genus Acleris; species Acleris sparsana. Next base: position 14,778,042 of record OV281289.1, read on the forward strand.
ATAGTTATAAGTGATAAAAGTTAATCGTTTAATCTAGGTATAAGACCTTATTCCAGTTTGGTCGAATGCAGCCTTAATCGAGATCAAAATAGAGATGTCGTCACGTCGAACTTCGACTTTGAAAGTAGAACCCCTGTCGTGTTTGCCCCAGGTGGGAGTGATCGACGCGTCGGGCGTGGGCGAGCGGCCGGCGCGCGCGCTGCACGCGTCGCTGGCGGGCGGCGTGTACTCGCTGAGCTGGGGCGACCGGCTCTACGCCGCCGCTAAAGGGGAGCTAGTCGCGTACTCGCCGGAACGGCCCGATGAGCGTGAGTGCTGTCGCTTGCTCTGGAGCAGCCATACTCAACCTTATCGTTGTACGGGACACAAATACGTTTTAGCTATGCATCTACGGGCCAAAAGCCGCTTGCGGGCCGCAGGTTAAGTATAGCTGCTCTGGAGTATTATTTTTCAGGAAACTTATTGATTTTGTACATGCATCTTCGGGGGTTATTCTAGTGTTGCCAGGTCTAGTCTTATCATAAATCAGGAGTGTGCTAGAAATAAATCGGGACTTGGGTTTTCAAATTGGGACAGTGCAAAAAAAGGCATAAAATACATCACAACATTTTGGCACAATTCATCATTTCGCACAATCATCATTTGGCATAAAGTCTTTTTTTCTGAAACCGTGTACTTTTCAGGATTATTTAAAATACCATTGCATAGAACCCAATAGGTTAGGTTTGGTTTATTTTATGTCAATCCTAATCAAAAAAAATGTGTAAGACATTAGTAACCCAAAATACAGCCCTCTTGCAATGTCAATTGTGTCAAACCGTTTTTGGCCTTCTCGGTTATTATAAATTTGTATCTTATTTCAATGTGAAAATCGGGGTAATTGACGTCCCGATCAAGGGTAAATCGGGACGTCCCGCAGAACGACATCTGGCAACACTAGACTATTCCCACCTGAGACATAAAGTTCAATATGGCAATTAAAGTATAGGGGGTGATAGTAGGTAGAAATAGTCTCTTATTCGTAGTATAAGTCAAAGTTCTTTATTCTTCAATTTAGGCATAATATAATGCACCTATGAATGTCAAAAAGCATTACCACCGGTTCGAAAAATAAAACCTTTGCCCCGAGAAGAACCGGCGTAAGAAACTCGGCAAGGCCGATATAAAGCCGACACTGACAATGTTTATGTGACTTGCTTATTTGCGACACTAAAAAATCTTAAATATTTGACGAGCTTCCGATTGGTCTTGTGAGCCAAGTTGTAAGATGAGCGAGGCGAGTTTTCTGTATCGAAGCTATTAAGGTAACATTAACACATAATGCTTGTACGCGGCGCGCAGCTGTATGGTTGGCGCGGACATAACCCCTCGGTACCGAAACGGCTTAAAGTGAGACATTCAAAAGTGAGCTTTGATTTGTGTTAGTTCGATACATTTTTCAGTGGACGACGCGAGGCCCGCGCCCGGCTATTGCTTTCACTTTAACTTTAATAAACGTATCATACTAACACAAATCAAAGCTCACTTTACAGTGTCTCACTTTGAGCCTATCCGGGGCCGAGCGTTTATGACTGCGCCTATGCTCCATTTGTTTAGACATTTACCAAAATGTTAACGTACAAAATCTTTCAAACAGTTCGTAAAAGTTCGACGAAACACTTTTGATTGGCTGTTTAACAGAGCCATGTGCTTTGGTTTCTTAAAATACCAAGTATCTTAACAGATGGAGTATAATGCTCTTTGTTAAGATTATTTTTGAGCATATGACATGTTTTATTTAAATAATTCGAACAATAAACTAAAATAATTAGAATTAGAGTGTATATTTTATTTACCAAACGCCATTTCTGGTGCTGCCATATTGCCATATTGTAAAACGGCGGAACCAATTAATTATATTGAGTTTTTCCTAATTAGATTTTCTTTTGAAACTCCTGTTATAGTAAATAATTTAATATTTTTTGTATTTTTCGCATATAAATGTAGTAAAATCCATTTCTAAAAATTTAGTGTAAAAATGTTGATGCCAGTTGATCACCAAACACCAGCACTGACATTATTCGTGCGCGTAACCATTGTTATAACAATGCTGTATTAATAGCGAAAGAACAGTTATTATCATAGCAACGCTCGTTATAGAACTGTTTTCAAGCTTCGAATTCGTCATAGATGGTATTCTGATAACGTTAACGATATCATTATTAACCGGTTTATAATACGCCATCAGAAAAAATACCTTAACACGGTAGCGTGCGAACTTGTCAGGTTTTAGAATACACTGGACGTAAATAACTTAAAGTTAATAGCTGCGTTCTCATGAGCCGATTTAGTCCGATGTTTCAGTTAAATCGAACTTTTTCCGTTCGCACGCTCGTACTGATAATCGGACCTAATGGACATCCGCTTCTTTTGTTGCGTATCATGTTATTATTGGTCAGGGAATTGACCCACTAAAATCCGCTACATGAGGACACCGCGGTACACAGTGTCTTACGAAGCGAAGCGATGCGATGCGATTTTTTTGGCAGATCGAAGCGAAGTTGCGCGGCACACGTCTTTGTTCTGCTTAAGATCACTCTATGTAGCTACTTATCACAAGAAATTATAATTAATTCTTATATCTCAATTATTTATTGCTTAAAATAAAATCCTTACATTGAGACTTTAAAATTCCTTAGAACAAAATCAAATAAAATGTAGCTTCAATAATTTAGATCTTATACGAAAATAGACTACTTTTCAAATCGGGTCTAGTTCCCGCGAATACCGGGTGATCGTTTTCACTTAGCACGTTGGGGCACGGTGACTGTTTGTTTTATTCGCGACGCATCTCGTTCGCGCATTGCTAACTTAGGTTTAACTTAGGTATTTAGGCCAGAAGTATTTCTTTCCGCGTACTAGAAATCGTAAGGTTAGTTATTGCTATCAGAATACAGAGATTAATATGTCTTCGGGTTCAGGGTAAAGTCGGTATAAGAGCGTGGATGAGAGCGAGTAAAACAAAACTAAAAACCCGAAGCTCGTTTTGAGAGCTAATGTACTGTACAATCTATAGTGCAGCCGAAGTGTTATAATAGCGGTTGTTTAATAACCATTATAGGTCGGCTATGCCTCGTATGCTAACCCTGGCAGTGTTCTGTTTGTTCGTGGGTGTGGTGAGTGAGCATGGTTGTGCGCAGCGCCGGCGCCGGTGCCGGTGCGGGTGGAGGGCGCGGCGTGGGCGGTGTCGGCGGTGCGCGCGCGCGGGCGGGCGCTGGCCGTGGGCAGCGAGGCGGGCGGCGTGGCCGTGCTCGACGCCCGCGCCGTGCTGGCCGCCGCCTTCCCTTTCGGGTAACTATTACACACGGTTTCTAAATGTTTATTATTCATACGATTATTTACTATTGGATATGTATCGGATACAGCAATGCATAATATTTTATATAGGGATTTAATAACTTGGTGCTGACGCGTCCATACAAAGTTTTACAACTTAAGTCGGCTTTTGGTGAAAAATATTGTGAGTCGCCGACTTCAGTTAGACTGACCTGCCTGCCTGTGTTGGCTTGGCTGGCTGTTGGATATCTCGTTGTTAAATTAAACACCCTGTAGCTCCTAAAGTATTAATCTTGGGGTAAAAATGAATATACCAAGCTTTGCAGAAAAATTGATTTACTTTGTCTGAAGCATTCATAATGATATTCGTAAAGTTATTCGAGATATAAGCACACTCAGCACACCCCCCACCCTTGAGGACATTTAGAATGTTCATCTAGATATCGCAAGGTGTAACTTTATTTTTCAATATTACACGAATTTATTCCCCTGATTGCCCATATTCGGCTTAAATTGAACGGGGTATAGGGATACCAAGCCATGTTTATTACTGTACGACCAGTTTCTTAAAAGCGCTCGTAAAGCTTCGTTTTTGTATGAAACACGTAACAAATATACCGTCAGATGCGAGTGCAAGTGTGATAGCGATAACTAGCCGAGAGCCATTAAGAAGCTGGGAGTACTATACTAACTCGCACTGTTCCTTCGCAGCAAGACCATCCACACCATCGAGTGGCACCCGACGCAGACGTCGTCGTCCAACGAGGAGTCCCCGCACAAGAACCTGCTGGCGGTGTGCTCGCAGGACAAGACCAATACCGTCGTTGTTCTGGAGTTTGGACAAAAAGGTAACGTTCTAATTGCCCCTTATTATTTTTGAAAACTTGTGTCATTTTACATCCTACATTTTTTACTTAGGATTTCTCTTATGTTTCCACGGCAGCAATTCAATTCTCCAGATTTAACTGGAATGTTTCAAATCCCGCTATATTTTGGAGCATGTTTGTTCGGAGCCTAGACTTCATCAAACGGACACGCTCAAGCATAAAGTTACTATTCAGAGAGCCTCGGACAAGTCGGTGATCACTTCCGGTATTGAACCTGTTGATCACTAAGAACAATAGATCACAAGACCTCTCTGAATATGTGCCTCTTGTCCGCTGTAATTAAGTCGATCTAATTTTTCGTTATAGTATTCCTCTGGGGCTTCTTCTTAAAGAAAGAGTTAATTAGGACAAGCCCCTCTTGTTCCAGGAAGTTGACAAGCATTTGCCCCCTATAGTTCCTGCAACCAAACCCGTGGGATCCTACTACCGATTCACTGCGATTCTGTACTCTCACTTTAGCGTTGAAGTCCCCCCATGACAACGTTGTAATGGGCTTTGGTGGTGGAGTGTAGGGCCTTTGACATGTCCTCAAACATATCCTCCACCACCCCGTCTGAGTGTGCCAGGTGTTCGTCGAGCCGTAACGTCCGTCCGTTATACGTCGCCAAGATCAGTTGCTTTTGGCGGCCATCCATAACCCGGGGATTCTTCGCACCCCCTACCCTGCCGGTACCGTGACCGCCGCCCTGATCAGGAATAACACTACCAACATCTTAATTTTGTCAGTTTTCCACTTATGATTTAATAATGTTCTTTTTTAATGTACTGTTTTTCGGGAAGTATTAAAGCAATTTTTATACATTTTTATTGTCTCCCAAAAATCAAGATATAAGTTATCATATTAAAAAAAGTAAATAAAGACTCAATCAAAAAGATACATTATTTTTTATGTGGTTGGCAAGTAGTGACACTTCTTCATTTTTTTCAGAATAGACCATAAATTGGCCTACTACTCGCCAAAATATCAATTTTTTTTAGACAGTAGTTCCTATAAAACATCAGCAATATGTGTGACCAATTTCTATATTAAATCGGTGGTTTTCAAAATCGTAAACAAAATCCTCGATTGTGTGAGTTTTCATATCAGTTGCCGTAAATATGAGTCAAATGCTAATTACAACTTAATTTCATCGTGATGCGAGAAAGATTATGCATGTTTTTTTTACACATATTGCTGGTTTTTAGGCTTCCGTACCTCAAAAGGAAAAAACGGAACCCTTATAGGATCAGATTGGTGTCCATCAAAAATATCATCGTCAGCATCGTCTTCGATGGTGATTTCGATGGGGGCTCCGTTAGTGCATGAGCCGGAGCATACACCAGCGACAGCGATCCGAATGAATGTCCGACAGGCCAGTCATTCGGTCAAAGGAGCACAAATAAGGACCATGAACAGACCAGTTTCGTTCAGACTAGTGTACTAGAAGAACTTAAAGCCCGAACTAGTGCAGCGATTTTTTTTACGCTATAATAATGCGGTTCTGAAATCCGCTGCAACTAAATAAGGCGTTCGCAAAATATATTATATCCAACATGAAATATTGATTCGCTAAAATAATGCGACTCTGAAATCCGCTGCAACTAAACTACGATTTCGCAAAATATATCCAACATGCAACGTTTATTCGCTAAAAAATGCGATCCTGAAATCCGCTGCAACTAAATAAAGCGTTCGCAAAATATATCCAACATGAAATAATGCTTCGCTTAAATAATGCGACTCTGAAATCCGCTGCAACTACATAACGATTTTGCAAAATATAACATGCAAAATTTTTTCGATAAAAAATGCGATTCTAAAATTTGCTGCAACTGAACAATGCGTTCGCGACATTCATCTAACAAATCGTCGTGGCAACCAATGATAATATTCAATATTTTTGTTCTTAGTAAATAATCAAAATAAAATAAAAAAACAATGTATGCTTTTGCGACAAACTTCTGTATAATGTAGTAACGACATTTTTTTTAAATAATCCTTTAAAGTTTGTAACGTATTTTGTCAGTAGACGGCGGGAACTCGCTGACGACCTGGAGGACGCTGGCGGGCCATCGCGCGCCCGTGCTGCAGCTGGGCTGGAACCCGCACCGCGAGACGCGCCTGCTCTCCACCTCCATCGACTGCACCGTGCGGGTACGTATCATCTACTGACATAATACACAGAGTAGACGGCGGGAACTCGCTGACGACCTGGAGGACGCTGGCGGGCCATCGCGCGCCCGTGCTGCAGCTGGGCTGGAACCCGCACCGCGAGACGCGCCTGCTTTCCACCTCCATCGACTGCACCGTGCGGGTACGTATCATCTACTGATATAATACACAGAGTAGACGGCGGGAACTCGCTGACGACCTGGAGGACGCTGGCGGGCCATCGCGCGCCCGTGCTGCAGCTGGGCTGGAACCCGCACCGCGAGACGCGCCTGCTCTCCACCTCCATCGACTGCACCGTGCGGGTATGTATCATCTACTGACATAATACACAGAGTAGGCGGCGGGAACTCGCTGACGACCTGGAAGACGCTGGCGGGCCACCACAAACCGGTCCCAAACAAATCAGTTAGTATGTGTAATTCACTACTCCCAAGTATTTTTAACTGAACAGTTAAAAATCTAAACTAATTTATCTTGTAGTATTTATCTTGTAGTATTTAAGAAAAACACTGTCTGCCTTGGCAGAAAAGGCAATTAATGGACTCTTATACACTCGGCTATAAAGTTGGTATTTTCTACCCTCTCCAACAATGTACTGTTTGAAAATGATCTACTGGTTACGGGTCGATCATATCGAGGGTTTTTATTTATGTAATACTCGTAGTTATTTTATTCCCAACCGTAGTATCGGCGAAAGCTTGAAAAATAAAGTGGGATTGATGTTTCATTGTTGGTTTAATTGTGTTTATATTTATAGGTGTGGGACGTTGAAAAAGGCGAATGCTCGGCGGTGTTCGGCGGGCACGGCGCCACGACGCTGTCGGCCGCGTGGAGCGCGCAGCCCGCGCGCGCGCACGCCGTGCTGTCGGGCGGCGCCGACTGCTGCCTGCGGCTCTGGGACGACAGGGACCACCCCTTTGACCGCTACAATGGTACTTCATAACTCACTTCGTCGGAATATTTTATTACACAATCACATACCAAGGAGGAGTTTCTCAGTTTTTCGAAATCTTATTATTGCTTACTCGACTTCAGAAAAAGGAGCATTTTCTCAGTTAGTCGGAATATTTTCATTACCTGACTTTAAAAAAAGAAGGAGTTTCTCAGTTCATCGGGGTCTTTTACTACCCGACTTCAGAGTTCAGATAAAGGAGGAGTTTCTCAGTTCGTCGGAATCTTTTATTAGCTAACTTCAGGAAAAAGAGGAGTTTCTCAGTTCGTCGAAATCTTTCTATTACTGGAATTCAAAGGAGGAGTTTCACATTACCCGACTTCAAAAAAAAGAGGAGTTTCTCAGTTCGTCGGAATCTTTTTACTACGCGACTGCAGAAAAAGGAGCATTTTCTCAGTTCGTCGGAATATTTTCATTACCCGACTTTTAAAAAAGAAGGAGTTTCTCAGTTCATCGGAATCTTTTATTACCTAACTTCAGGAAAAAGAGGAGTTTCTCTGTTCGTCGAAATCTTTCTATTACTAGACTTCAGAGGAGGAGTTTCACATTATCCGACTTCAGAAAAAGGAGGAGTTTCTCAGTTCGTCGGATTTTTTTTACTACGCGACTGCAGAAAAAGGTGGAGTTTCTCAGTTCGTCGGAATCTTTTTACTACCCGACTTCAGAAAAAGGAGGAGTTTCTCAGTTCGTCCGACTCTTATCTTTTTATTACCCGATCACAAAACGGCGGAGTTTCTCAGTTCGTCGAAATCTTTTATTACCCGAGTTCAGAAAATGGAGGAGTTTCTCAGATCGTTGTAATCTTATATATAACTCTGTATAACTCGACTTCAGAGGAGGACTTTCTCAGTTCGCCCATATGTTTTCTATTATATGATCCCCTATTACTGGAAGTAGCTTTGACGACTTAAGAAAATATTTTTTGTTTGAAAATCATTTTTTGTTTCCCAGATTGGTTCCATTGTCTTTAGGTTTGAATCTGATGATGGGAACCTGGAGAAAAGCGAGGGAATTGTTGAAATGTTATTGGTATACCTGTAGCTATTTCTAACTCTTGACTTATGCTACTCACAAGGAAAGGTACCCTACTGTCCGGCTCCGATTTTGTTGATTTTGATATGTGTTAGAGAGTAGTTTAAAATAACAGACACGTATTTTTTTTAGCCGCCCATAAAAATAAAAAATACTTTTCAATGATCATCGAAGATACACTTTCCTTGGTATTTTTTTTAAATATTATTTTTTAGCCGATATAACAAAGCACCTGCTTATTATTTTTTCATCTTCTTAAACATTTATAATCAAACCACTATGAAACTTGCAATAAAAAATAAAAAATCTCCATATAAGTTAGAGGGTTTAGTCACTTTTCAGTACTTTGGAGGTCAATTTCTCCCAAAAGGTTGACTTTGGGCCGTTAAAAAAATATACGTGTCTGTAGATTTTAAACTACTCTCTAACATATATCAAAATCAACAAAATCGGAGCCGGACAGTTGGGTACCTTTCCTTGTCAGTACACTGTAGATGTTACCCAAGTAATTATAAAAAAACAATGTAATTATTGTTGAGTAATTGACAGCGTTTCGGTATTGCCCATTTTTGGCAAACCTTATCAAAATCCTTTCGTGCTTTTTTGTTTTTTGGTGATTGTAGGAACTTGCATTTTTAAAGAACCACTTCATTGATGTTTGACACGGCCATCAAGCAGTGTGTACAAGCAGATAATGCAATGTGCTAATTTCAATAAATACTAAAAACAACTTTTCCCCTAAACAGAGATGCCTGAGGAGCCTAAAAAAGAAATTAAGAAGAAGAAGAACAAAGAGAGAAAGCAAAATAACACCGCAACCGCAGAAAGTGATAACTCAGATGTTACCCTGATAGCTGCCACGACTTTGGAGCCCAAAGTGAAAGTTAACAAAAGGTTCCTGCTACCGACGATCAGCAAGCAATTGGGAACCTCCTGCATTAAAGGTGCTAATGCAATGCTGCATATTTACACTGTGAAAAAAGGCATGACGCCGCCGTCAGAGATAACAGAGTATGGCATTGATTATATAAAGATGTTTTCAAACAACAGGCAGGAGGTTGAGGCAGTTTACAATATGGAACGTGAGTATCTTGATTTAATTTGTATATATGTATATATCGAATTAAGTCGTCCTGCAACATAAAACAAGGTTTTTGTTTTTGTGTGGGTTTGTGTCTGTGATTGAATAGAGCCGCAACGGGTAACCCAATTGAATTGATTGTTCTCTATATTTATGTTTTTTATGTAATTAGGAACTGGGAATAATTTTCTGTTACCAGTGTAACAGAAAATTACTGAGTTACCTTCTAAAAATTTAAGTGGTAAAATCTGGAAATATCTCGTATCTTCGCTTGAGTAATTTGTGCTTCGTACAAAAGTCGCAACTAATTTTGTGTCGCCGTTTGAACCAAACAGGACTTGTATGAAGCCCAATGCAGCAGAATTTTTGCGACGAATATGCGACTTACAACTAGAAAAAGAAACTCTCGTTAAGTTTGAACCATTTGAACGCCACAGATGGCCCGGCCCACTGCCGGCGCCACCGTCGCCCACGGCCGACTCAAGTTCAACATTGAAAGACACTTTTCACTTCCCATGCTCGTAAACTTGTTCTTTATGTCGAGAGAAGGCTGCATAAAATGGATTTTTATGCTCTTGTGCATAATTATTTCTTTTGAGCCTAAGGCTACACCTTACAGCCACATACACAATAAACCTTCATTTAATTAATATATTTTTTATCAGATATAGGTTATATCTTAATTTAATCACGCCATATGTATTACTATACCATTCATTCACTTCGTCCATTTGATTCTATACAGCGACGAGCAATACGAATTGTCGTCGATCCCAATATTATGGAAAGGTTGGGACCCTTTGGAGCTGCGAAGGGACTTTGGATCTCTTTGCGTATTCTATAGGCTCTATCACGGGGAGTGCTCTGAGGAATTGTTTAGCTTAGTACCTACAGCGCCATTATATTATAGGACCACTCGCCACCGGAGTAAAGTTCATCCATACTACTTGGAACCATTAAAATCGACTACAGTCCGTTTCCAAAGATCCTTTTTTCCTCGCACCTTAAAACTATGGAATGAGCTTCCCCCCACGGTGTTTCCTCAGCACTACGACTTGTCCTCCTTTAAACGCGGCTTAAAAAGAATATTCACTGAAGGGCAACTACTTCGCTGTGCCCCTGGCACTGCTGATGTTTATGGGCGACGGTGGCCCGTCTGCTCGTTTGCCTTTACGGCTAAAAAATAATAATACAAGTTTACGATTAATAGGGGCGTGCATTTACGTAAAAATAATATAACGCAAATATTTTTAATAACATGGCATTAAGGCTCAGACCACAGCCGAACGTCACATAGTTGAAAAAAAAAAAATAAGAATTGTATAGCGGGAAGCTATAATAGAAATCTCTTTCCGGAAGGGTCTATAGGTGAAGTGGTAAATGCTACCTACACAATAATGGTTGTAAACTTAACGATGACGCACGCACGTGGCTGTGCTTATAATTTAATTACAAGTACATTGAAAGTCAGCTGCATGTTATTATCTGGTTACTAATTAGTCTCTGCCTAAAATTAAGCTTCTTTGCCGACTTTACTATTTGAAAGATAAATAAAAATTAAAGATCATAATAAAAAAGTTTTTGAGATTCCCGTCTATAAATCTCGAAATATTTATATGTAGATTATTATGCATGGATAAGACGTGGTAATACAAATTCAATTTAACGTTTTAATAGTAAAAACTGTTTTTTTGTTTAACCGCTTGACCGCCAGTCATTATTCGTCAAACAAAACTAGAGAACCAAAGCCTAACATTGTATTAATCGACTTGCACTTCACCAGTGAGTTTGCACGAGTCGACGGAGAACTGGGAGGCGTGGGTCGTGCTCTCGGTGTTCCGCGGATACATCGACGACGTCATCCAGTTCACGAGCGAGAAGGACCTTCTGTGCCCGTTTCTGGTTAGTCTCGCGCCGGGCGTCTCGTTCAAGTAAGTTTTCTTCTAATATTCAAATGAATTAAAATAAATATACAAGGTGTTATAAAAATACCGGCAAGGCAGAATGGGTGGTCCCTTGCAAAGAGTCCATTGACAATAAATGAATTTATTGATCTTTATGATCTCCTAAGTGATAGAACATCAACCGTTGTTGTAAACCAAACACAGTCTACGGGAGCAGCTGTTTAATTAGGTGTACCTCAGTGTTCTATTATTGCTGTTTTTTGTTACTATTAAAACCTAGTTAGATACTATGTTCCTATCGTACGTTTTCGTTTATTTTTCGTTTTATAAGGTAATCCGTAAGTACGTAAGTAATATGAACTCGGGATCCAAAACGAAAGAAAGGGATAAAAAACATAAGCGACGTCATTCAAGGCTTACCCTTAATCAAATATTGGAAAACTATTTCCCACTTAATTTTATAGTTTTCATTTATATTACTGTTCTTTGTTTGTGTCTTAATAAAGTTTATATACCTTGATCTTCTAAAAAATGACCCGTTTGATTAAGGCATTGTTTGCATTGTGATCTTCAGTGTTTTACATATATAAGTTTCTTGCCAGATAATAATACCTACTACCCTTCTGTTAAAATAGTCTACGCCGATACAGATTGACTGAGATAACAGCTTACTAGGGTTGACATATTTTTGGCTTTGATAAATAATTTATTTTTATTTGGCTATTTTTCATCATACGTCATCATACATACCTTCACGCCTGTCTCCCAATGGAGACCATGGCTATGGAACGCTGTTTACACCGGGCCCAATTTACCTCTTTGGCTTCCTCTGAAATGATACAATTGATGAACTGAAATTCGATATAATTATGGGTTACCATCAATTCAATATCCTTAGTATTAAGGATTTTACCTGATATAAAGGGAAGAATTGGGAAATTTTATTTTGTTACAGTTTTTGGAAAGACACGTCGAAATTATATTTGGCTCAAATCGATCGCCTTGTGGCCACCGAAGAGGAAGAAAAGTTAAATTGTAAGTATTTTATTTTCTTACGTCAGTTATTATTCCATGGAAACCGGTGAAATGACTAGCAAAGAGGTATTGCATCTGTCCTCAGGGTTGGCAACGCATTTGAGACTGTCATCGTAAGACTGCAATCTTGATGTTGAAAATGTGTACGGGCTCCAGATTTCACTTACCATCAGGTGGCCTATAAGCTCGTTTGCCTTCCCACGCCATAAAAAAAAAGTGATATTGGCCAAAGAGCGATTTGAAGTTCTATCCATTGTGCTGAGCTCTTTCGCTTGCTTTTCAAAATAAATACACATAGTATCTCTCTTTTTAGTGTGAAACTAATGTTCAAATGCGAAAGTGTGTTTGTTTGTCCGTTCCGATATTACGATTCGATGGTTCAACCGATTGATGGGAAATGTAATTGGTATAGAGTATTTATACAGACATACATTTTATCCTGGAAAATAAAACCGCGAGGGAAAAGACTCGATAGGAAGCGTTTCGATAGATTTGATATGGACCCGAAGATCTTTTTAAAACTTAACGGAGTTTTTTTTTTAGAAAACGTAACTTACTTTTTAATGGGCATAGCCAAGATGTGGAACACCTTGCTGGCGTCTGTTTCGCGGGGATTATGACCCAGTGGACTTAAAAAGGATTAATAGATACGGTCGCTCTGGGTAAGCTCCATCGTCGATAATGTCCTGGCTCTTCATCCCATCATCAACTAACTTACTTTCATTTCTTAATATCCTCGCGCCATTCTAAAAGGTCCGTTTTAATAGCCTATCGAATCGACTCACTACAAAATATGTGTCATTTTTGAGGTTATATTTTCGGGCTTTTTGGAACAAGGCGTGTATAGCTTTCCCCTGCGATTCCACATGCGCATTCTTTTTTCATTTCTATTTTGGCCAATTTCATCTCTGTATCAAAGTTCATTTCGAATCCAATCGGCTGAGGCGCTGAACCGAGAGAACGGGACAAACTAACATATCCATCTACCTTCCATCCAATCAGCCTGTATCCACCCACTGTTGGGTATCCTCGGTTCTTTAATAACTTGCATTTATAATATTAGTGTTTATTTAATTTTTTTAAACGTCTCAGTCTGTCATATCTGACACAAGTTGAAGATTCACAGATACTCTGTATGAATTAACAAGGAAAGATACCCAACTTTCCGGCTCCGATTAAATTAATTGATAATGTATGTCTCTAGTGTAGTCTATTTGGAAAACCGTCCTACAAAGTAATGAAAATTGACCAAGTATCAATTTCACCAAACGGCAAACGATGTTAACCACTTAACAGACGATTAGAGCGTTGACAGCTGTCAAGATTTATGAACGATTAACATTGATGTTTAACATCGTTTTGTGAAATTGGTACTTAACTTTCTAACTTGTGCAGGGTCCGTCCGGATCGCTACCACCATCTTGTCCATTAACCTACCGCCAAACAGCAGTGTTCGCATTGTTGTGTTCCGGTTTGGGGATAACACAGCCGGTGTAAAGACTAGCATAGAGGCATTCCATCTTAGTCTTAAGGGTTGGCAACGCATTTTCAGTCTTAGGCTTGCAGTCTTGTGAATGCGAATGTCTATGGGTCACAGTTTTCATTTACCATGAGGTGTCTGTGTGCTCGTTTGCCTTCGCCTTGTCATAAAAAAAATAAAAATAAACTTCTGTAGAGAGTTTTGTTAAGGCAAAATACAAAACAATACAATTACTGGATTGATTCTTTGTTTGAAAACATGAAAAAATAAAGTACGTGTCTGTTATTTTATACTATTCTCTAACATATATGAAAACAAGCTTCTGCCCGCGACTTCGTCCGCGTAGATTTCGATTCTCGTTATTTACCCGGAAACTCTGAACCGGGATAAAAAGTTGCCTATTTGTTAATGCAGTGTATAAGCATCTTCATTCCAAATTACATCCCAATCCGTCTAACGGTTCCAGCGTGAAGGAGTATAAAAACTAACACACCCACACGCACAAAATTTCACATTTATTATATTAGTAGCTTAGAATAAATCAAATCGGAGCCGGACAGTTGGTCCCGTTCCTTTTAAGTTATAATTTGCATAGCATAGCAAACATACACTCAGGAGCAAAAATACCGGGTCAGAGTGCGTTTTTCATACAAACGAGACTATTTCGAAGCCTTGGTTCCTTGCCAGGGATTGTTTTGAGTGAGGTTTAATGGTGGATACTCAGAGTCTCAATAGAGGAGATCAAAAGTTCTTAAGATACCTAACTGATCGCAGAATCAGTTAACACCACAGCCGGACAGTTTGGGTCAGCATTTGGATTTCCTTACATTTTATTGCCATTTTAGATGTTTTTCTGAACATGCACAATTCCGGCGTCACCCGCAGATTCATTCAGTTGGGTATCCTAGACACTCTGGAAGTCCTGTATCGATGCTCGCGGTATTCATCATCAGAATTCACTAAAAGCATTCCCTGGCGAGGAACAAAGGCTTCGAAATAGCCTCTTTAGTATGAAAAACGCACTCTGACCCGTTTTTTTTGCTCCCGAGTTTATATGAGTGACACGTTTTGTATTTTACCTAAGGCATTCAAAAGTTAAGTAACTTTGTTTACAGTCGTGCGCAACTACGGTGGGCCTGTGTTCCGCAAGGTGATGTTGCAGCTGAGCCTGCATGACGTGATGGGCGCCGTGAGGACCCTCTGCGACGCCGGCCTCTTCAAGGACGCGTATTTCATGTGCCGACTTAGGTAAATTCACTCACATATTACACAACGCGGCAGCACATTTGTGACTCGCCTTAGCTTCGTCTGGGGCCATTATAGACCCTGTTATTTTTATTTTCGCTAACTAGGTACATCTATAATAACAGAGTTTTATTCTATTTATAAATGGTGTGCCAAAATATCGTTTTACGATTAAGTAATTAAATGTTTTACCTGCGTAAATTGTAAAAGGGCCTTTTGAGTTAAGTAACAGTTAGTGACAATTACCAACTTCGCGTAGATACCAGAAAAATATTTTCTTTTTTTTTATTTAATAGCATCTGTCTCGTAGAATATTTTGCCAGGGTCAAATTAATAAAATAATGTGAATTAACCGAATTTCTTTAACCTTCATGTTCTGCATATGTAAGAATCAGAAACTCTTTACTTACAGAATTTAAAAGCAAGCAACAATGCAATGCAAAGCATGTAAAAACATTGGTTTAACGTAAATAAGTGATTAAATTTAATAAACAGTTCGAGTTAGAGCACTAGTTTTTTTGGAGAAATTAACTTTATATTCCTTTTTTTTTAAATTAAATTTACTCTTTTATTTTTTGCCACATTACAATGCCATACTAGTACTGAAAAAGTGTTTCTCTGCACACCGTACCAGTGATAACTGTCATTTCATATACGTTCGTCAAATTCACGTTTAAACTCTATCCCTATTCTAATAGCGGGCTGATAAAATGTATGATTAATTGACTATGGTGGTAATGGTTACCAAAAACACAAAGTACCTAAAGTCTGTAAAGTAAAGCATTCTCTCATAATGGAATTGGCTGAAATGTAAGTATTCATAATGCTAACCCAATGACAATCCCATATGATGTGATGATTGAATCAGAAGGTGGCAGTGGAGACTCCGCTTTATTTAACGCAGACTTACAGAGTTTGGACTCTTTTCATTAAATTGGTCTGACCTTACCTTAATGTTTTTAACATTTTACATTGCCACCAAAACTAATGTCTTTTTTTATCTTAGGTACATGGACGATATTGCTGAAGACGTATTGGTCGAGTGGATTAGGAAGTTGATACAGGATGGCCTGTACGACGTTGCCGCGATGTGGTAAGTGCCTCCAACAAACAGAACTACACAATTACCAACTTAAGTTATAGGTTAACTAGTGACCCGCCTTGCTTTGCTTCGGTTTATGGGTGAGGATCAAAAAGATGGGCATGCTAACTCACCCTATTAAAATATCCTATTAAAGTGATAGGCGCGTGATATTCGCTGCTCAGTCAAATGCTTTCGCGGTCTAAATAAATTGAATCATTTCTGCTCTAACGTCAGAATGATTAGTTCCTGATTCGCCGGATTCTTGTTTCACCGGATTCTTGTTTCGTCGGAAATAATATGCAATAAAATCACTTAAGTAAAGAAAACATGTAGTTATATTTATTATTGTATGATTTACTATTTTGTTGCCACTATCGGATATAACTTAAATTAAATAATTAGAAATGGGTTCGATTCATATTTTCAAAGAAATTAAGATTTTTCTTTTAATACTATCCATATTATAATATTAATATCATGTCTGTCAAATCTGTCACTAATTCACATCATTTTCGAGTTATAGAATTGCCGTAGCTGTTAAAAAATAGTACGTATGTATAAAATATGAATCGCGGTAAAGTATTAAACGGTCGGTACAATTATTTTTTAACGGTCTTTCTAAAAGTAATTACTTATTTACAACATTTGTATTTTATTTAAGTAATATAATTTGAAGTTATTTCCATACTTTATAACTTCATTGTACTAAAATAACAATTTCATTTATCTGCACACTCTACCACTGACAATGTCATATCGTGCATTAGTTCAAAAATGACATAAGAGCTCAATCTCCTTTCTAAATCCGGTTTGATAATAAGTACCTACTACCGACAGTCCGCACCTACGATAAAAAGATTCTAAAGAGGTTCTTATCATTCTAAGAGCAACACGACGTACCTAATATACCTATAAATGGACACTATTTAAATAATTACTTCGATATCTATTCATATTCATTTGTTTTTTGGTCATTTCTTTTCAAAGTCATGGTGAAGTAAAAATATTTTTTAATAATTATAATCATTGCAAGTTCATATGCATTCATATTCAATACAAGCTTTGATTGAAATAAAATAGTCTTTATCGACAATAAAAGGCGTCCTAAAAGTATCTTATTAAGGGGAGGATTTAAATACAATTTCTAAAAAGAGAATATAAGTGGTTCCAGAAATTTTCGGGGTTCGAACAGGCTCTTGTGTTCAACATCAATTACGTTAGATAAAAACGACAAAGTAATTAGTGAGTCAAACCATAGTTGTCAGCCAGAATTTATGAAAAGAGAAGTCGAGGTTCATGTAAACGTGTTGAAACGGAAGGTATGTAACAATTTGGGTCCAGTAAAGCCAATATTTGAAAATAGTCTTCAAGATTTGGTGGAAGATTGTGATGGAGAATTTGAATTTCCCTTATACTTAGCTGGAAAAAACATAAAACATGCTTATATAATGCACGCAATCAGTCGCTTAGAGTCGAAAAATGTACATTTAAAAATTTAGATTAAGTGGTCGTTCCGGATGTGCTATCTGAGAGTTTTTTAATTTGCAATGATGGTAGCATTGATAAAATATTGATATTTGCTTCGCCAGCTGCTCTAGATGCTATGTCTAAAGAAACGGAATATTTTGGCGATGGCACTTTCAAAGTGGCACCAGCGCCGTTTTTGCAGTTGTATATATTACTTGTAAACCTAAACAAATCACCGGAGAAAACGTGTTTTGTACCAATATAATACGCACTCCTTCCCAACAAAGAAGAAATAGCATATCAGAGATTATTTTCCTTGTTAAAGCATAGATTTGCCCTCGATGTAAATAAATTTAAATGCGATTTCGAAATTGCTACAATAAATGCCTTGAAAGCGGAACACCCAGGTGTTGTGGTAAGTGGATGCTACTTTCACTTCAAAGCTCTGCGGAGAAAGGCGAATATCAAATTATGCACACGCCTGGCATTATTACCCAAGCAAGATATTCCAGCAGCTTATATGGAGATTTCGGAAGCGTTATCGGACTGGAATCCAATACTCCAGAACTTCTGGATGCGTAAAATTACGAGCTCATTGGTTTGCGTTAGTGAGGAAGAATTCCGAACCAGTAACGCTGTCGAGGCATGGAATAATAGAATAAACCATAAGATCCCTAAAAAACTACCCCTTTTCCAATTTATAAAATTACTCAGAGCTGAAGTGCTGCTGTGAGCAAGATGTTGTTATAAGGAAAATGCAACTACATTGCCCCGATGTTAAAAAGTTGCGTCGAATTAACATGACAAGATATCGACAAGAAAGGGCCATAGTCAATGACCACACCGAAGGAAGAATAACAGTTATAGAATGTTTAAACAGGTTATGCCAATTAAAATAATTATGATAATGGGGTTTAAATATTCTATAACTGTTATTCTTTCTTTGATGTAGTCATTGACTATGTTCAGGAAGTAGTTATGGTGTTTAAACATTCTTTATCTGTTACGTTATTAAATTAAGAACAAATAAATATTTTTATTAATGTAGCGTAAAGTCTGCCTTTTATTTAATAGATAGGTAAAGCCTGGATATTTCTAGTTTTCCTTAAACAAAAAAATCCGACGAAACAAGAATCCGGCGAATCAGGAATCCGGCGAATCAGGAACTAATCGTCAGAATATCAGGGCTTGCGTCGGCATCGTTCCGAGTGGTTCCCTTACTGACGCAATGGCACATGTTATCCGTTTTAACTCTTAAGCGGGCCCGACCAATATTTTTATTTATTTATTTATTACTCAGACTGATATTTCAACCAACCGTATGTGGTGGATAAAAAGCCTCTCCCTTAAAAATATTATATTAAATTATTTCTTGTTTATTGTAATCCGTGTCGTTGTTTTGCGGTAAAATTAATTTTACTTTTTTCCAGCTTCATCACTCGGGGGCAACTTCTCGAAGCCGCGACTATTCTAGGCAGGTGCAGCGACGAGGATAGTTTGAGCTTAGCCGCCGAACTCGCCCGGGCCGCCGGCCAGACCATCCTGTCAGATAATATAGCGGATAGGACTCCAAGGATGGGCCTAGTGCCCGAACCGGCGGAGCTATCATCCCGGGTGGAACTTTTCGTGAGAGAATTACTGAATGCCGAGAACCCGGAGGCTGCCGTCGCCGCCGCCGCCGCCGCGCCCGCCCCCCCTCCCGCTGGGAATAACAACCGAGTCGGGGATGGTGATAAATAATTACGTGTTTCTGGAAACTAGTCTCATGAATACATGTGTAATCTCAATAAACTTCTTAATATATCTCTGTCATTAGCTGAACTAGTGTTATAAAAACGTGAATTCCCAATAGTTTTTTTTAATATCTGTTAGCTTTTATGTATTCATGGCATTTGCCTTTAAAATTTGTGTTTAGAACACTCACAAGCCAATTTAATGCCGAACGCTCTTATTTCGATTTAAAACGGGACGCTGGGAGCAAAAGTGACTAGCGAACTAAACTAACTGGCTTTTGTGTGCTACGAGTATGTTTAGGATTCGTTAGGAGTCCTTTATAAGCGTTTTTTTACGTCACTATAGCTTTAATGTATGCTGTTATTTATCTTTTAAAATCTAGTATATATTTTTTCTATACGAAAGGGATCCGACTAGCGGGACTAGCGGGTCGTTAACGCTGAACTTACGGAATGATAATTTTGTAATATGAAAAACTTGCTTGTGTGTTTACGAGGGATCTTAACATTGAAATCGGAACCCTCATAAGATTACTCTCGTGTACTGTTAGTCTCTGAAATACGAAGTTACGTTCCCGATTTCGTCGCGAATAACGAGTGAACGGGATGAGACATAAGTTTCGAATAGTAAGAATCCTGCCACCAAGGTTTCATTAACTATATTTTAGATTTCGCTTGTTAGGTGTTAATTAGTTTTATAATGCGCACAAACATCGCTAGTCAACGATTCAACAATATTTTAATTTGCGAGGTTAATTTGATCAAGGTAAAAAAATGTGTAAGGTAGCATAGTACCACTTATAGGGATACTAAAAATACTGTTGGCAATTTTTGTTCCAGCTGTTGTGCCAATAACAATGTCGAAATATTTTAAAAATACCGTTCCCATTAGAACGAGAAAAAAATGATTTTAACAAGGTTATTAAATATTTTGTATTTAGCCAAAAATTACCGGAAAACAGGTTTTGGAAAGAATAACGTAATTTTAAATTTGAAAAAAAAAATATTTTTGATCGACGTGTTAATCTTTATCAAATAATAATCGCTGATTATAATCGGGGATAGTGATAAATAATTCCGTATTACAGGAAACTAGTGTTATGAATATTTATGAAATACACGTGTAATCTGGGCCTCTATTCCCGACGGTACAAAACGTATCGTTGTTGATCTGTTAAAAAATTGTTTTGACGTCAGTCGGTCAAATCAAAACGGTGATAATACGATAACAGAAGAAACACGATATGGTTTTTACCGTGTTGAATGGAGTCCCAGAGTAGATGTTTGAAAAATATCTTTGTCAGTAGCTTTAATGTGTACCGGCATTTACCTTTTTCAAAAGTAGTGTTTGTTAATGTCAATAAACGGTAATAAAAATTGTGACTTTTATTAAATATTTCTACTTGTTGATAAACATTAACCTTCTCATTTAAAAACGCACAATAGCTAAAATATACTTAAAATACTCTTTGTTCCTATCTGTCATTGTGACGTTTGCATCTGACAAAATGTGTCAAAGCATACTTTAACAAAAATAGGTTTATGGCATGTTTATAGTTAGTTTCTTCGTAGACATCTTCTTTTTTAATAATAGCGGCCCACCGAGGTCTTTCGCAGTGATTGGCCACTGTCAATTGTGTAGAGTAAATCAGTAAATAGAATAAATCAAAAGTACAAAGCCTAACATCTTTCTAGATTTTCCGAAATTTATCGGGAGACCTAAGACATAGCTAAATAAATCAAATCGGAGCAGGACGTTTGGGTACCTTTCCTTACCAGGCAAATAAGGAGAAAAAGGTGTCAAATTCGGAATGAGAGATAAGCTGGAACCTCTTAACTCAAAAACGGTAAGTGTATGAAAAAAATATTGGCACAAAATATGTCGCAAATGTAATGTTCTACAATTTTATAATTGATTTACATTAATGGAGCTATAGAAACCAAGATAATCGCGAAAAAAGGATTTTTGTGACATTTGACCTTGAGTAGCTTACGACGCAGAAACTTTTAGAACGCCGAAATGAAGGCGGTGGTCGAGTTTCCAGCTTATTATCTCTCCTTCCGAGGTGAAACCCTTATTTGACTGGGCTTATATTGATGCGGAACCTTAATTGTGCGAGCCATTAAATCATCATCATTGGGTTATCAAATGAGACACATAAAATCAGGAAATGACATTTATTAATAAAATCAAATAACATTTAGTGAATAATTCAAATGCTCATTGCGCGTTATTAAAACTTGAATAATTATTTTCAACATTGGAAATAGTCTTATTTGTGCATGGCAGTAACTGTACCCATTCAGGTGATAATTACTGAAGTTGAAACTTGGATGAAAAGACAAGAAAATACAAAATAGTTGCATTATGCTGAAATAATAGCTACCAGAGCAATTCAATCAAAATTAAAAAATACTGACATTCAGCTAGACTCACTCCCAATATTAAGTCTAATAATACTATGTATTGTACCATTTATACAGTATTTGTGACAACGGGATAAATATTATAAAATATCTACATGGCACAGTCTCTCATTCAGAATCACATTCGAACATTTTGCTTCGCGTAAATGCTTCTGGAATGTCATGCTTAACCATTTCAGTTCCCGTTAATTATAATAATTTATGTGGGTTCACGACACCACATAATTATTCGTTATGTGGATTGAAAAGGTTAACATTCAGTCTTAGTTGTCTAACTAGTTCTTGTTGGTTGTTGATAAGTCTGTTAGTATATACTGGTCGAGACGAGAACACAATCCAGAGTGATCGGATACCACCAAACTGACGTTCGTCTTTACACTTCGACGACTGTCAAATCGCCTTTAGATATGATAGACACGCATTAAGTACAATTAATTATTTTAAACAACCTTTCCCATCGGTTATAACGTACAGTCTACAGATGATCTCTCTTACATCGTACCACGCATCAGTGTTGTCACCTGGCGTCATACCCTAATTTGTTAGCCGTAATCAGCTGTCCAGGTACATTAATTAGCCTATTCATAAAAATATTAATATCAAATCAATTGTCATGCCTGATCAATACTAGACTGGTTAATTTAGCGGGTAAATTTCAGTACGTAAATAATGTATGCAAAAAAAATAAAAAAAATCTTATCACGACAACATCGGCGTCGCTAATGTAATAGAAACGACTTGGGAAACACTCGCAATGCTGGGGCGTAATAAAAGTTAATAGACAACCTAGTGATCTTTGTTCATTGGTTTCATTATAGCACCGTTGTTGTTTAGCCCATCTCGGCTGGCTCGTCGTTCTCCCGGTTGGACTCTCCGAGCGGCTTGCCTCTCTTCTTGCAAATTGTAATTAACTTCGCGTTCATTTTCTTGAGTTTTTGATTTTCTTGCATTACGTCGGTCAGGTGCTGGTTCTGGAAGTAAGTAATACACAATAACTGGTTAATATTTCACTAAGCGATAAATAAAAATTACGTTGACTGTCAGTTATATTAGTACCTGTACGATGGCACTGCCGGTGGCGACGTAGACGGGCGCCAGGCCGGGCATGGCGGTCACGCTGCGCAGTTGTAGCTCCAATCCGGCCTTTTGTTGACTTAACCTCTCTAAAGCCTGCAATGTAACAAGAATATTTTCTATAATTCTGGTGCATCTCTATTGGCGAACTATTTCTCGGGCATGGAGCTTCGTGCCGCGGGCTAGGTTATATCAAGGTAAACACTAAAAAGCACACAAAATTGGCGCGTTTAGCTCCGCCATCAAAACCTGAGCACAGGCATATGATGTAACACTGTCAGTATGGAATTAATTTCCTATACAACTGTGGCATTTTGACGAAGATGGTGGCGCCACTGTTGTTGTGAGCGGCAATCAACCTTTATAATTTGAGTATTCTAAAAAGATGACGCGGGGAATAAGACGACAGTACAGTAAGAAGGAATTTCTAGATGAGCACGAGACTCGGTATGTGTTTACAAAGAAATTTTTGCATAACTTTTCGATCCCGGATCTACTATGTACACAGGATATCGAATTGGTTCCTCGGTTAGTTTTTGTTAGCAATATTTTTTCCATAACATTATGTTGTAACTAATAGTGCTAAATAACGATAAAGAAACACTATAATATAATTATACTTTCGTTGCTGGCGCAAAGTGCTTACCATTTTGAGCTGTTGCACTTCGTTTATGTGCAACATGGAGTTGTTATCGCGTTCAACTTGGTAGCTCAACAGATCTGAAACAAATAATATTACTAAAGATCGGATATTCTCAGCTTTATAGGCGCGTGCAACCGTATTGCCACATACTTACCAAAAATAAAGAGATAAAAATAAAAGTATTACATTTTGGCAACGCGCGCTTAGTGAGGTGCCACCGTACCAACCAGAGCTTTCATCATCATCATCATCATGTCAGCCGAAAGACGTCCACTGCTGGACATAGGCCTCCCCAAGGCTTTCCACCAACCAGAGCTTTGCATGCTACCAATAAATATTTGACCCCTAAAGTTTGTCATTTTTGACACGCTAGCTTGAGTAACTAAAGTAAGTAATTCGGCAGATAAAAAAACATGAAGTGGACAGCAGTAAAACAATGCTATTATTACTATTCCTTCACCCGCAACAAATAAGTTAAGGATTGTTTTCCTGTTGTCAACATTATTAATATTTAGAAACTTCATGATTATGCAATGTGACAGGATTGAATTCTCATCGGCCGAGTACTATATGCTCCCAAAAGGTATGATAGTGGCAATTCGAAATCATAAATAGCTTATAACAACTCGTAAATCGAGTTTGAACTGCAGGCCTAACGCACTGGCAATCGCAATCGTTTTCATTTTGACAGTACGAAGGCGTGTCTGCGTACAATGGGAAAAAAAAACCACTTAAGTGCGTTAGGCAATAGGCCAGCCGGTTTGATTTGTCTTTAAACAGTGAGTTTAATATCAGTGATTAATAAGTACTTACACGGTACTGACGGTACGTTAGTAAAGCATGTAATAATAATGTTGTTACCTTCGTTAGTTTGTGTGGAGGCGTCACTCTGTTCTATGGTGGAGTTCCGGTTTTGGTCGTGCATGCTTTGCCGTTTCTTGCGCACGGATTGTACTTTGTTACTGGCTTCCTTCTCTAACATCTCCTCTAGTCTAGCCTGAAATGTAAAATCCGCTTTAGGTCAGGGACTGTAAAACCTGTTCCATAATATTCTATACCTACTGAGATTACCGCAATAATATTACTTGTACAACTTCCAATACCGGTATTCAATACCTAAATTAATAAAATTCCTTATATTAAACCACACTGAATGGTAATTGTCGGTAATGTTTGATTATAAATATGCCACTATTACAGGTTTTAATATCACAATTAGTTTAACCGGTGCAACCGGTAAAAGTTTGGCCGGTACTAAAGTTTATAGTCGTATAAGGGTACAGGAAAAGGTACGCATTTCATTGTGAGAGTTCATGCTGCGTGGTACAACGTACACCGTACTATGAATTCTCACAATGAAATGTGTACTTTTCGTGTAATAAATAAAGTATATTTTAAGTCGCATGTGCGCGCAGCGTCGCGCCGCGTCGTGTCTCGGTGTGAGTTGACCCTTAGTATTAAAAAACAATGATAACCGGTAATAGCTCTATTTAAACCGGTAGTCATAATACCGATCGACGGTACCTGCTTTTGATGTGGAACTTATAGTGCTGCTGCTTCATGTCGGCATGGCCTATCATCATACGGAACGTGTGTGGAGCCACGAACTTGAAATTTCGCATTAAATACTACAATACAATACGAAGGCTTTATTGAACACCAAAAACAACAGTACATTTTAATTACAGGCGCTTACCTAATTAACGCTAAATATTATTTGGGATAAGAAACATAAAGATAAAGATCGTTTATTTATTTGTATAACATAGGTAGAAACATATTTGGAAGCAGCACCATTCCACAGATCCAGAAAGGATAATTATGCTAGCTCGACGTCAAGTTAAACTTATTTGCCAGAGAACAAGGGTTTAGTGCACAATTATTTCTTCGGTCAATCAACTATGCTTTGTACATTAAGTATGTCTTAATTATGCAACACTGTTAAACCAAAGCCCGGTATAAACTATATTTCTTAAGCAATAGATTCATTGTCAGTACAAGTGTAAATAAGGTATCCAAATCAGAATAACATTTAAGCCAAAAATACTGGTAACTTAGGGGACAAACTACTATTTTCATACAAAACTGGGGACAACATGGTCCAATAAGATACCGGTGAAAGAAGATTTTTTTATTGTTTAATAAATATATTTACCGTGTCATAGAATTCACTGTTTATCTGTGTAATAAAAACAGGCAACATTTTAAAGGAAGTCCCTTTAGTTTTTCTTTATACTTAAAAAGATTACAAACTTGAAAAAAATAGTTTACAAAGAATAGTTGATTGACCCTCTTATCAGTTGTATAGTCGAGTTCATAAATATCTATACACTTTAGTACCTTTTCACTTCGCTGTGATAATTCGTATATGGCAGTTTGTAAATGACATGAAATAGACAAGGTACAAAAGTGTATGCATATTTATGAATTCGTCTGTACCTTACCGCTCACGTAACTAAAAATGCAGATCATTTAAGTCTCAATGTCCATCTGTTTCTTACCTCTAGCGCGTCCCTAGCCTCCATGAGCCGGCAGACCTGTTCGTCTCTCTCCCGCAGGTATTCACCGCAGGTCTCGCACTCCTCGTCGAGCTCTTTGCATCTGTTTCTGCACTCTTCGAGCTCTTGCTTGCATGCCTGTAGCTCTAATTTGGTGGCTTCCAATTCCCTACACACAAAAGTAGTTGGTTTTTAATATCATGTCACGCGTTGTTAAAGGCTACTTTTTTAGGCCAGGGAAGAAATTTTACTTTCTCATGGTTAAAAACTCCATTTATTTTCATTAAAACAGGAATCTGAACTTTATTTCCATTGAACAATAAAGTTTTTCATTTAGGTATTATTACCTTGGTTATTGTATACTAGAACGTTAAATCAATGCAGTATTTATGAAAAATCAAAGAAACAATTGTAAGTGCGGTTACGCACTGATTCCGATCTGTATTCGAGATTAAGATGTTCCGGTGAAGCCGTGGTACTAGTTGTATGCGTAGCACGCCTAATCCAAGGATTTGTGACTGACATCGGCATACAAAATTCTCGGTATATGTTCCTGATCCGGACCGTACGCAGTGCGTTAGCGCTATAATAGATCTGTTTATCTGAGCTGTATACTCCTAAATTTGATCCGGGTATGGTCCGATAACATGTAGTTTTGTACTGGCATAGTATTTGACAGTAGTTCTTCTTCAAACAAATAAGACAATAGACGCGCAGCTTGCATGTGTGCGTGCGTGCGTGAGACACCACAAGCAAACTCAACAAGTCACGGCAAGTCGGTTTAGTTGGGGCCACGCTTTCACCGCGTTTGCGTGCGTATTATCGAACGGCACGCATCGACGCAACACTAGCGCCTGAGCGGTAATAGGTATCAGAAACTCCTAAAGGGCCGGAGACGAACTAGTTTTCCATTTATACTATGGACTCTGTGAAATGAATGTATTAGCGGACGGCCTACCTTATATTAGCCTTGTTCTTCGTAGCCCGCTCAGCCGTCTTCTGTAGCTTGGCGAGGGTAGCCTTCAGCTCCCCGTTTTTGAACCGAATCTCGTCGACGGAGCGCTGGAGCATCTTGTTCTTGTCCACCTCGCGGTCGAAGGACATGCGGTCTACTACTACGGAGTGGAGGTTGGCCCAATCTGTTTAGTTTGACATAACATATTAAGGGTTTGGACACAGCTTTTAGTTAAGGAAAACTCACACGAGAAAACTAACTTAACCTTGTTATGTTTTTCTATTTCTACGTTTATAATTATTGGTACCATATTATTGCATTGTCAGCCAGTACTATGTAATGTTTAAAATTAAGGACTAATTGAAAAGTACAAACTACATTTGTAATATAAGATTTGAAACTTTTAATAACGACTAATTTCATTCATTGGACTGATGAGACTGAAAATTCAGGTTGAAGTTTTGTTAAAAAGCAGAACTTGTAACTGCATACCTTCATCGGTGTTGACAGCTGCGTTCACAAAACTACACCGAGCATCCTTCTGGTTTCTAAGCACACTAGCGTTGAGCAGCCGATTGTTCAGTTCCGAAACTTGTTGCTGAAAAAGAATTTCAAGTTTTCTACCTTTTGGACAGGGCCGACAGTTCGATCCAACCCAGCTCGGCAAAAATGACCGTATTTTCCCAAATCTGCTACTCTCTTATTTGCCAATCTTACTATGAGAATTGCCAACATTAAGCAGTGGGCAAGGGACATAGCTAGTAAAAAGGATAGCTAAATTCTGGAATGGCAGCAAGGTGGGTAGGGGTTTATTTATTACAAGGTCGTATTTCAGTTACCGACTGTTTCGTTTGTCCAAATCTCCATAACTTAAAAATATATTTTTTGTAACCTCTGTTAACATTTTGAAAAGTTAATCGGTCCCAAAAAATATGGGACAACTGAAACGGTTGGGAAACAAAACTTCGGACTTATATAATAGGCCTCAGGGTGTCCAATTGTTTCACTGACACTAATTTCATAGAAAGAAAAAAATCGCAGAATTTTCGTTTCTTAGAAAACTATTTTTTTTGATACAAAGACGAAAATTCTGCGAAGTTATACGTTCTATGAAATGAGTGTCCATGAAACAAGGGTAAACCAGGTCTCAGACTAAGTGTACCGAAGGAAGAGCTGATACCCTTATCAGCTCGTCCTTCGGAAAACCTCTTTATACGGCTAGTATAGGACCGATCGTGAAGATCTTTGTGGAAAGGCCTAGGTCCAGTAGTGGACGTGCATAATTGGTTGACATGATGATGCATTGAAGCAGTTTTTATCCATCCATGGTTCAGATATATCCGTTATTTAAGTCAAAAATGTATACAATTCCTTGGCTATAGACACTTGAGTCATCAGGCCATTATCGTCATTTAAAGCTGGGTTGAAAGAAATTACTTCTTTAGCAACTTAAAAGCAAAATGACCAATTACACACTGCTTTAAATTTTAATTAATTGATAAGTTTTTAAGGAATTAAAAGGGGGTCCGGATACCAAGAAGCGATGTCCTATGATAATACGAGTAGTCATACCAGTAAATCTTTATTTTCGTTCTTCAGCTGCATGCATTGTGCGTCCCTTTCCCGCAGGTACGCTGCACATATCTCGCACTCTTCGTCCACTTCGCGGTATCTCTCTCTTAACTCTTCCAACTCGTGCTGGCAAAGTTCTAGGCGCTCCTTTAGTTCCGATACTTCGCTGTAAGGAAATTATATTTAGTATTCGCAATAATAGTAGTATGCTGCATGTTGTTAATATGAAATAAAAAGTGCTGTATCTTGTATTGTAAAAGACATTGTGTAGAGTCGAACAAAAAAGTTAGGGATAACTGATTATGCACGTTGTAAAACAAAAGGCAAATAGGATGTTCTTTGGCAACAGTGAGAGATCACTTTCTAATGGCCGGTTTTATAAAGGCCCGTTAGTAAATATGTCAAGATCAAATTTAAGTAACTTTGTACAAGTTTTGACATTCCTGGCCGAAGTTTTATCTAACAGATCTTTATAAAAAACAGCCATAGTCGTGTAACAATACTATAGCAACGAACCTGTTCTGTTTGTTGTTTTCTTCCAAAGTGTTCAATTGATCTGCAAAATGAAATATTTTTTACGAGGTACGTTCTATCCACATAAAGGAAATAGAAAAACGTTTGTTCGACTAACACATACGAGGGTACATAGAAAAGATACAATGACGTCATAAAACTAGTTCTCATCTCCTAACAAGCGTCATTCAATATTAGATTAAAAATTTACAATGACGATGACGTGTGCCGAAACGGTCTCCACTCAGCAAAATGTTTGGCATGAGGATGTCTAGCGTTCTTTTATAGAACCTTTAACTAACTATTTATTTGCTATTGATTGGCACATGCGTAGAGCGTATTATATAAAGGTAGTCTTACAAAGGTTTCAAATTTTACAGAATTTAAAAAAAAAAACAAACTAATAGTTCGTTCGTCCAAATAGTGTGCATTACAACCCCTCTGAAGTTGCCGACACCGGTATGTGCGCGCCGCGGCGGCTTTTTTTAACAATTATTTGTACGAACGAACTACGAGGGCGACACTGAAAGTTTTTAGATCTGGCCACTTGTAAACAATATAAAAAAAAGTTTAAATTTTGAAAATGGAACTCTTTGCCAATATTGTTGAGTATGTATTTTATTCATTTGTCATTTGTTTTACGATTTGGCGGCAAATTGAAAGTTGTCTGTGTCACGTCAGCATGAATTTAACGCGAGAATATTTTCGTGCAATGATTTTTTATGACTTTCGATGTCATTTAAGTCAACAAGAAAGTTATGATAGACTACGATTGGCCTTTGACGATGAAGCCCCATCTCGTGCCACTGTTTACAATTGTTTTAATGAGTTTAAACATGGTCGCAATAATCTCACCGATGATCTGCGTGAGGGCCGGCCTTCTACGGCAACGACTGAAGATAACATCAGTGTTGTGCGGCGTATGATAAAAGAGTGACCTATCAGCAGATTCGTACAAGCTTGGGCATCGGTACGAGTCAAGTGCACAAAATCCTCCATGAACATTTAGCGGTCAGGAAGCTTTGCGCCCGGTGGATACCTCATAATTTGACCGAGGCCCAAAAACTCCGTCGTATTGATTGGTGCCGTGGAGTGGTTTTAAGATTTAACGGAGGTGACTCAAATGCTGTGTTCGACATACTTACGGGTGACGAAAGCTGGATTTACTGTTATGATCCCGAAACCAAAAGACAGTCTACTCAGTGGGTGTTTCCTTCCGAGGAGTTGCCAACTAAAGTGAAGAGAGGTCGAAGCGTGGGAAAAAAGATGGGAGCCCCGTTCTTCGGAAAGACAGGTCATTACGCGACAATTGTTTTAGAGGATCGAAAAACAGTTACTGCAGTAACGCAGTCTGCAGTGTTAGTTGTGGTACACTAACGGTTGTTTGCCACTTGTCTTGGAAAAAGTTCGGGAGAAACGATCTCGCAGTAGGATCCTCCTTCACCATGACGCTTCGTCACACACCGCCAGGCGAACGATCGACTATTTGGCGACGTCAGACGAGGAATTACTGGGTCACCCGCCGTATAGCCCGGACCTCGCACCTTGCTATTTTTATTTATTCCCGAAAATAAAATAAATACTTCGAGGAAAACGTTTTATGGACGCCGAGGAAGCTGTGGCTGCGTTTCAAAAGGCCCTCGAAGAGACCCCTAAGGACGAGTGGGCAAAGTGCTTTTGTCAGTGGTTCTATCGGATGCAGCGATGTATTGACGTCAATGGACACTATTTTGAAAAGATGTAATAAAGCTAATAACTTGCTAGTTTAATTAGTTTTTGATTTTCTAAGAACTTTCAGTTTGACCCTCGTATACTTTTATTATTACTAGCCAGTGATCCACTCTCGACTCGGTCCGCGTAAAAGTCGTTTATCGTGTTTCCAATGTTTCCATCGAACATAAATAATATATTATAATTTATAGGTTAATTTTGTATCCTATCCTATGTACAGTCCGTGAGCTCTCAGAAAAACCTTCGGGTCTCGGGGGCAATCGGAAGGCTTCGTGTTGTAGAAAAATGACAGTGCACTCGTTCTGTTTTCATTGATTTATATAGAGCAGTAAAACCACCACTGACCTCTTTATTTAGTTTGTTATTTTCGGAAATCGATTTCTGCAAATTGCGCAAAATTTAGGTGGTTTTAGAATTATCAACAAGGAAATGAAGGCGTGAGTTTTTTGTATATGTAAGTATTTGTATTTCCATGGGGAGTCAACTTAAACACGTATTCGTACACGTATTTCTGTAAAAGAAATTGAAAGTTGTTAAGAAAAGTTTTGATTGTAATTATTTTAATAAGGTTCAAGAACGTTTTATAGGAGCAATAGGGATTTCGAAAAGTACATTAAAGCATATAATATATCAATGTAATTTCTAAGAATCCACAGGTGGGTATAACAGCTCTTTATACTTCCAAACTAAAGTAGTGTGTGAAGGCGGGGTGTTCTCTATTTAAATGATCGATAGAAGAATTCGATAATTATGATTTTGTTTTATTTGTATCATGACAAAAAGTCACATTGCATTAAAATTTGCAAAAAGATAATTAGTCGTAATATTATTACGGTAAGGTTTGTTTTGTATTGATGGTTATTCTTTACAAAACTTTTTACGGTAACTTCGAAAAGTTTTGCAAGTTGTTAACAGAACAGAACCGCATATCACGATCGCGTGTCACCGTCAATACCCGAAGTATGCTTCTAAAATCCGAAGGTTCTTTTAGGAGCTCACGGACTGTATTAATTCAGGATATGGACTAATTGTGTGTCAAACTTCATCTAAATTCGTTCAGCCGTGATTGAGGGAGAAAAATACAAACGTATCAATCACATTTATTAGGATTATAGAAGCCATTAGTGCCGTGGCGTGATAGGGGTCTTCAGCTCAAAGAGTCGAATTTTAAAACATGATTAATGATAATGAGCTATTTTAAAATTAAGATACGCGAGGCACTGGTCCCACCGCCAGCGAGTAAGCGATGAACTATCGGCGTTTTACTCGCCCAAGAAACGATATATATTAATAGTTCATTTCGTTTACGAGAGAGTGGCGCCACTCGTATTGCATATAATTGACGTTAGAAGTATCAATCACCAAGATTCATAATAAGAAATCATTAAAATATAAACAATATTCTCGAGCTTTTTAGTCAGTATCGACCTCCAGATGTATAGTGTTATGTTTAAGGTAATAACCGGTTGTTTGCATTACCTGTGTGTCGCGCGGTGTGCCGGTGCAGGTCGTGCAGGCTCTGCCGGCGCCGGCGCCGCGCCTGCGAGCTGCCGGGCCGCGAGCCGCCCTCCTCCGGCTCGCTCTGCAACAACGCCCGGCGCAGCCTGATCACACTCACCGCCTGGCGCCCTCAGTGGCCTCGCAACAGGCCGACACAGTCACGAGTGACCCCGAGGATCCCGTCCACCGTCTCGCCACTCGCCACTCGGACCCGGGTTTCAAACGGAACTGAGTGACTGTCTCGCCGGAACTTCAAATATACGTGCCACTCGGCCACAGCACTGTCTCGGCCGAGTGACATTTTACTGTGTCGCCATTCTACTCCTGATGGCCTCTCATGTTCATTATTTGCTGTTCCCTTTTGTTATTATTGTAAAGTGTGTTTTATTTCTCACGTTACGATGCACGATTGCGTAAATAATTTAAGCGTTCCGTTCTCCGAGTCCCACCCCATAACTTCATTATTCGAACATATTAGTACCTTACTGCAGAAGCCGGGAAATTGGCTGTTGCGGGACGAGTATGAGTAGGCGCTATATACGAGTGCAGCAACTGCTCTTCCCGGCTGAGGCTTGTATAGTGCTTTTCTCCAACAATTGTTAATAATATTAAACACAGTCCCAAAATTTCCTTGCAAAAAATTACCTACTCACAATTTTATTTACATTCGAAACGGTACGATAAATAAATAAAGTACGAAACTGAAATAAAGCATTAATTAAATAAAAACACGAATTTAAACATAATACATACAATTTAGATTAAATACAATTCAAATTATAATATTTATTACGCGTTTGTTAGGTATTTCGGCAATTTATTTTGTTTAAGAACACAATTTCTTAAAAATAGTCAAACTATTTGATACTCTTTGAAATACGCTGTAAACGCTGTTTGAATGGGTTAAACTTTTTAGTCTATGACATTTAAAAAGTAAAATTAACATGGATTTTTTTTAGTTGTACTGTCGACGTCAAAGATATGTTTACATTTATGGATTTCAATGAAATATGGTGAAAAAATGCAAACATATCTTTGACCTGGAACGTAAGAGTTTTTGGCTATATCGAGTTAGTTATCCTAGTCCAAACATGGTTTTAAAAAATAAAACACCGGGTATGTAATCAAATTTCATACATTTTCGTGGCCGCTACCGTTGGTAAATAGTAACTTTCTTTTCAAATATTGCCTGGGCCTGGAATTCAGAACTTCGCGGTCTGATTTTACAACAGTAAGGTTAACATTTCCAAGCATGTGGGAGAAAAAGTATATTTACCTCATCATTTCGTGACTGGTAGCTATCAGATCTGGAAAATAAATCAAAACGTTACAAACCAACACAAAAATAACAATAAAAAACATACAAAAAAAGAAATTCTACAATAGAATAGATAATAAATTTAACCTTCTGGTTCTGTTTGGAGTGCTCCTGTTGGAATGATCGTCGACATCCATAAACATGTCGTCAGATTTCGTGCAGGGTGAGAAATAGGCTTCCATTTTCTTATGATCTGCAAGAGAATATTTAGGACAGCTGCATAACGTAACATAGTGGTGTCAATCGTCAATGTATGAAATATGAAAAAGTGGTACAGGACACTGGATTGAATACCCTATAATACAACAAACGGGTTTCATGGGGTAGGCAGAGCCACAGTGGTCATTTTTCAAATTTCGTCGAAACGGGTGTAGGCTCGTTTTAAGGACAATATTTCCGCTGTGATGTGTCTAGATAGCATAAGAAAAATACTAGTGATTCATAAAAAAATAATGATAAATATTCATTAACAAATACCGCTAAAACAACTAAACGCTAATGTAATCCTAGTCTAAATACTCTTTTAATGCCATTCTTCAACCCTACTCTAGTCCCTGAATAGTTCACAACGCACCAAAGATCCCTCTTATATCGCAAGTGTTTTTGGGACAGCTGTGATTGTTTAACATCTTGAAATTAAAAAAAAAAGTTATCGGTACTTTATCGCTAACTTACCTGGTTCCTTGTCGTCGCAGAATGTCCGTTTGGAGTCGAGCAAGCTTTGGCGCCGCCGTCGCGAGTCACCGACTCCCAGCGACGTTCGCACTTTGACGAAATCGGTCTGTTTCACCAATTCAGACACCCGCTTCTGTGTAGGCGTTTAGATGATCGGTCATTGTTGTGTAACCAAGGGATACAGAGTAAACTGTCAACTGAGTATGTAAAAAAAGCTAATATAAAATGGTCATCACTTACCTCCAGTAATTCTTTAGCTTCCTTCATTTCGTCGGCATCTCGCCTATACTTATCAACGGCTTCAGTCAGCTTCTCACGTTCTTTCTTTAAGGATTCACTTTCCTTTTTCAATTCTTCTACTTCTTTTTTTATTTCGTTAGCTGACGTATTAATCTCTTCCTTTTCTTTTTTCAGCCTTGTAAAACAAAAAAACAATGTTTAAACTCTTCATTTCTATTGTTAGTCACAAAATATATTGAACTTTACCTTTTTTGAAATTGTTTGTTAATTATTTTAAATCTCACCTGTTCAAAATTTTGCACTGTATTTCGGCCGTTTTCTCATGGGTTTTCATATCCAACTTTAATCGAGAGCAGACTTCAGTAGTCTCTTCAAATTGTTGCTTCAGGCCAAGATTTTGCTCCAGTAGGTTCTTCGCTTCCAGTTTTAAGCTCTCAATTACGGTAAGATTTTCTTTCATTGACTGGTTCAATGACAAAATTTCAGCCGTCATTTTCTCCAATTCAGTTCTACTATTTTTTATAGTGTCATCAGCTTTCGCCATCAGCACTGCATTCTGCTCAGATTCACTTGTTAACATTTTATTTACTGATTTCAATTGCTTATTTTCATGTTCTAAGCTAATTAGTGACTCTATGAGCTCTGCTATCTTAGCTTTTGTTTCAGAATCATCAGACTCGTTTTTGCAACTGTCTAACTTCTCTTTCAAAACAAGTATTTCTTGTGTCAAGTTTTCTATGATTATGATATTGGCTAAGTTTTCTTCCACCTTTTTCTCGTAAACTTCTGTAAGCTGTGCGTGTAATGAGGTTTTAATGTGCAATTCATTAGTTGCGTTTTTACACAGCTCACGCATTTGTTCGAGTTGAGAAATTTGAGATTCTAGTTCTTGATCTTTCTCTGCTAGCACTGTTTTAGATTTAGTTTGTTCAAGGAGAAGATTGTGTTTTTCTTGAAAGGCTAAATCATTTTGCTTGGCCAGTTGTGTAAGCTTTTCAATCAATAGCAAAATATTTTCATTTACAGATAGAGATAAATCTACTGTTTGTGTAAAAACGTTATACTCCTTTAGAGAGTGAAACGTTTTGTTAATAGTATCATTTAGCTCTTGATCTTTTTTAACTATGTCTAGAGTCACTGCATTAGTGATTTCATGTAATCTTTCTTTTTGAGCATTTAACAGATTATACTCCTTTTCATTTTGAGATAACTGGCATTTCATTTGATTAAGACTATTTGTTACATCACTAAGTTCTGAAGTGAGGCCTTTCATGTTTGATTGTAGCTCCGAATACCTATTCATAAGTTCAACTAAATCATTTTGGTAATTGTTTACAACTTTGTCAATCAGTTTTTCGAAGATGCTCACACTGGATAATTCAAATTCTGTGTCTAAAATTCTTAGTACGGTA
Source organism: Acleris sparsana (assembly GCA_923062465.1). NCBI lineage: Eukaryota > Metazoa > Arthropoda > Insecta > Lepidoptera > Tortricidae > Acleris > Acleris sparsana. The sequence continues at coordinate 14,813,967 of OV281289.1, forward strand.
TCTTTGAACATTTCAACTACTGAATTCTTGTCAATAACGGACATTTTTCTATCTAAAATTGTTATATTTTCCTTTACTTTGCACACAATGTTTGCAATGCTAATTATTCGGTTATTTTTGTCAAGTATTTCTGCATTAATTTTTGAGTATTCAGATGTTATTATGTCGATTTTATCATGTAATTGATTCCTAGATTCCTCAAAGTCTTTTAATTTGTTGACTAGATTTTCGACTTCATTCCTATGCTTGACAAGGAGGTTGTTGTAAAACATTTTCATCATGTCTATGATTTTGGTTTCTTGACTAAAGTTGTTTACAGCACCTGTCTTTTCGACGTAATAATTAAAACAATCTAGTTTATCAAGGTCATAGATGTCTAAGGGATGTTTCTCTGGCACGTCAGAGTTTGGTGTCGCATTTATCTTTGGGCTGGCCAGGCCTGTTTCTGTTGAGCCAGGGAATATATTAGATTCACCCATGCTGTCATCCAAGTCCAAGTTGTGGGAGATAGACAAATTACCACGTCCGAGGTGATTTTTGATAGTAACTACATCTTGCGATATACTTTTACAGTCTTCTTTGCTCGCTTGTAGTTCGTTTTTCAGCGTTGACAGTTTATTAAACCGCGACGAACTCTCAGAATCACTACGACTTCTATTAAGCGAGGAATGTATAACTGGGTTAACCGAAAAGCTGCTTGCGCATTTAAGGCAAGTAGTTGTCGTTTGCGCGTTTGCCGATTTTACCATATCCCGTTCAGCATGATTGACAGCCAGTTCTAAATTTGTCTCCTTCAAAATGTCTAACTCTTTCCTTAGGCTTTCGGATTCGTCAATACTTTCCATTACTTGCGTCGACAGAGTGTCATTTTCTTCTTGTAATTTATTGAGCTTATCACTTTGCATGAAAAATTTCTGATTCAATTGGTTAATTTCACATATTTTTGCATTGTAATCCTTTTCCAATGCACTTATTCTTAGCACTAATTTATCACTTGCAATAATATCAGCACTGATATCATTATACCTTTTTTTTAAGTCAGCATTTTCATGTCTAACTACAAGTAATTCCTTTTTTAATAATTGTATTTCTTCAGCCATACTTTCATGTCTTGCCAGAGTGTTCTCATTTCTACAATAATCACACAAATTTACGGTAACTTGAGCTGGATTGTATACTGAACACTCTGATAAACTACCGTCAAGTTTGATAGGACTGCTTTGAGCATCTATTTTACGTATATCAGGTTGAGCGTTTACTGTGAAATAATCAATTTTCTCGTGGAGCCTTAAATTTTCATCTTTTAAATTTTCTATTTTGTCCGTCAGTTTTCTATTTTCAACTATCAGTATTTCCAACTGAGTGTGTAAGACATTAGGATCAATAGTTTGTATTAAGTCAGTATTTAATTCAGAGTCTAAGTAGATATGTGTACCATCCAAACAAGTTTGATCTTGAGCCAAAATGGTATTATCAGCAGATGCAAGAGTGACGTTGGTATCGAGCATTAAAATATCACTATCTAAAGTTGACTCATCTTTAAAGTTTGATGCTGAACTATTCCTTTCTAAAACTTCAGGCAGAGAAAATCGTTTAATAGTAGCTTCCAGCCTGTTAGGTAGTGGCAAGCTTTTTAATATCGTGCTTAGTTCTTGAAGTAATTTCTTAAACGCTGGCAAATCTCGTTGACAAACACTGAAAAATCTATTGTTATGGTGCTGTAAAACTTTAACTTGTGACTTTAGTAATTTGTTTTCTGCATTCGTTGTAGCAGTCAAAGTTGACAGATTAGTTTTGTGATTGGAAATTTTCCTTTGCAATTCTTGAGCTGGTTCTAAAAGTAACTTCACCTCTTTACGAACCTCCTCTTGTTCTTTAAGTAAATTAAAATTGAAGATCTGAACAATATCTAGCCGGGATTTTAAGTCTAAATTTTCTGTCAATATAATATCTTTTTCTTCTATTAATTTGTCACAAACACATGTATTTGTTTGCGTTCCTATGCTTGCGGTCTCAAGGTTGATGTTTAAACTTGATGATGTAGGAGTTTTGAGGTCGGTTTCACTCTGTGGAATAACTTCTAGGATTTTGTTACAGCATAAAGTTAACAAACTTTGTGGAGAAGCATTTTCTGGTTGCACTAGAATATTAGACAAAGATTTACGAAATGCTTGTCTGTTACAACTTTCTACGTCACTTAATTCTCGGTCTTGAATACTGTATGTTTCGTTAGAAAATCTTTGTGAAAACTGTGACTGTAGTTCACAATTGCTTTGCTGCAAATCTAAAATCTGTTGTTTCATGGATACCTCAAGTTCAGCAAAATTACCTTTCCATTCGTTAATTTGCATTTCCAAAGTTTCAATAATACGTAGCTTCTCATTTACATCGACTTCAAGCTCTTGAAGCATTTTTCCGCTTTTTAATAAGTCTTCGGATAATATTTTGTTGGCCTCTTTTATTTTATCAGTTTCATCTATTAAAAGCTCATTATCCTCTTCAAAACAACTTAATTTTTCTAGAGTCTCTTCAAGTTTTTCTTGTAATTGTTTAAGTTTCGTTTCCATTTCTTCTAATTCTTGACTATTGTCATTCATTGACTTCTCAGATTTCAATTTAACAAGCATATGCGCAGCTGTCTCCATGATTAGAAGTATATTACTATAATTTTCACTGTTTGTCACCGCGACCCCATCGAGTTGAACGTCTAGATTGACCATTAAGTTGGATGCTGCTTTTTCAATGTTACCTAATACTTGGTCTCGATTGTGAACAGTCTCATTAAGCGTTTTACAGAGCCTCTTTAAATCAATATCATTTTCATCTAACAATAATTCCGTATTAGTAGATTTTTGTTTTAGTTCCATTATTTCTTTGTCTTTAGTATGCAAGAGATTTTCGTATTTTGCTTGATTGGTATCAATTAATAGTTGCAGATTTTCAACTTCAATTTCTAATCGCTGACGTTCTTTAACAATTTCTTCTACTTCCAAACGCAAATTACGTTCTTCATTTTGAAGATGAATAATTGTACTTTCTTTTGCAGCAACATCGTCACTTATCTTTTGAGTGTTTTTATTAGCCTGCTGTAATTCTAAATGAAAATTTAACTTTACAATATTTAGATCGGTTAATTCAACCTGTACTTTGTTAAGATCATTAGTTAATTGGTGTATACGTTGATTTAGGGTGTTATTATCAAAGTCTGCCTTTTTTTTCTGTTCCTGTAAAGATCTTACTTTATTTTGTAATAACTCTAACTCTTGTTTTAATTCATTGTTCTTAATCACAGCTTCTTCTTTTTGTAACGCTACTTTTTTTGCTGTTACCTCTACATCGTTTAAGCGTTCATACAATATTGTAAACAGGTCCACCGAATCGTCGATAATTTCTGTTTGAATACCTACGTCACCAGTTAGCACTGAAAACAGTTGTTGTAATTTTGGGACAAGTGACTTGAACTTATCTTGAGACTTAGTGTGTTCGCTATTTAGTGACGTTAATAAACAATCCCTTGATAAGATTTTACTTCGCAATTCATCTATTAGATTTTTATTAGTAACAACTTCAGTCTTTAATTTACGTAGTTCTTCGTTTTCGGCTTGTATTTCACACAGATTATTTTTAAAATCGTTTAAATTCTTCACAGTTTCAGCATATTTGTCGTTAAACTCCTTTAACTGATTGACGTAGTGGTCATTGTCTCTCTGTAAAACAAGATATTTCTTTTCTAAGCCAACGTTCTGTTGTTCAGCAATCAACAACTTGTCGGAAAGGACATGTTCGCTTTTAACCAAGTCCTCGCATTTCACCATTAATTTATTTATTATCGTCTGATTTTCGTCAAACTGAGTTTGCGATTTTTTAACTTCGTCCATCAGACACGTTATTTGTTCATCTTTTGTTTGCAGTAGTTCAGTCAATAATTCGTGTTCTAAAGTTTTACTTTCAAGGCTAGATGTAAGTGACTCTATATTCTTTAATTTTGCATCGAGAGCAATTTTAAAGCCCTGGATAATATTTTGAAGATTTTCATTATTTGCAATAATTTGTTCCTCCTGCGAAATCATGTCTTCCAGTAAATTATCGCTGATATATGAATCGAAATTACAATTTTTAACTTTCAGTTTCATTTGCAACTCTTGGATGGTAGTATTATACGATTGCATATCATTGGTAGCAGTTTCTAAGCTTTGTCTTTGACTTGATATTGTAGAATTTAATGTTTCTATGGAAGACTTTAGTAGAGTATTTTCTTGGTTAACATACTCTAAGGTATTACTAGACATAGCGACTTGTTCGCGGAGCTCTTTGCACGTTCTCTCAAGGGATACAATAGTAATTTTTTGCTGGCTAAGATCGTTTTCCAATTTAAGAATAGCTTCGTTTTTGAAGGCTATCTGCGTTTTCATTTCGTCGACTAGGTCTTGCAACTGCGCTGACGATTCGCCAGTATTAGATGTATCTTCACTACTATCATTGTCACTAACAAGGGAAATGTCTTTTGACAAATCCATAAAGTTAGAAAATTCTTTATCAAGCGTTCTAGACAGGCCTTTTCCTGAAACTAAAAAAATAAATAAATACGATGACAAATACTTACATCAGGGTGGCCTTTTAAGTACTTACTATGTTCTGTCCGTTTCTTGGTGTTTGTTTGTTCATTTAAAAGTGACAACAACTCATCCTCTCTGAGCTTAGATTTCATTTTAAGTGTTTCATAACTGACTTCTAAATCTGTTACTTTTGTGTTGAACTCATTACATTTAGCTTCTAGTTCAGCCTAAAAAATAATGATAAGCGTAATAATACCTAAACAAAATACCTTAACAAAATTCATTAAAAATTGTTAACTTAAAATACCTTTGCAGAAGAAAATTGTTGGACTTTATTTTCTGTTTGAGCTATCTTATCCAATAACTGTTTGACTTCAGAGTCTTTTTCTAAATTTTGGGCCCCGAGTGATTTGATTTCGTCTTCTAATTTGGTTATCTTGTGAGTGCTTTGCTCATATTTCTCCATGTACTCGAGCTAAAATAAATAAAAAAAAGATCAATCAATAAGTTTCTAGAATTAAATGTCGCAACGACACTACCCAATTTTTCTTAATCCAATTGTGTTAACACTTCGTACCACTTGAGGTTCATAGATCTTCTCACGTTGTGTAAACTCTTCAATGTCTTTTAGATTTTTCTCAGCCATCTTAACATTCTTCCTTAGCACGCATGGTGGAGTTTTAGATGCATCTGTGTAACATAAATGTAGTATTTTTTTTAAATCGATATACATGTGCGCGGTTACAAGATAGATATTTTATTCACGACTGTTTTATTGGTAAGAACTTTTATAAGTCAAATACAAATCCACTTTTGTTACAAGCTTTTATAACTTCACTTGTTAGTTCACGTGTCGTGGAATTTTGCAAGTCGAATTTGAGCTAGTTCTCGTCAATGGAATGGGCTGAAATTTGGAATACATGTGTAAACCTGATGAAAATGCAATATTATATAAAAAACCTTGTCCTAAAAAATATTTTTGAAAGAAACTTATCCTTTTCTATCCGGGATTGTTATAAAACAAACCTAACCTCAGTGTATATATCTCAAATGCGGTCTTTACATGGCTAAGTTGTCCTGCGCATCTGGGACTGGGTTCCGAACCGCAGATAAACAGTCGCTCGGTCCGCCGGTTTCGACCGCGCATCATACTGTCATGACTACGATTTAAGTATTGATTGTTTTCAAAAATAGAAGTCGGTCTCGATTGCATAGAATTTTCTATAAACAATATTTACGGTAGTTGCTGTCCGTTTTTTGTTTGAAAGGTGTTCGTTTTTTCCACCCTGTATATGTCTATTTGGGGTAGGCCACAACTTTCCGGCCGTGGCCGTGACAGCATTACACTACCCATCATGGCATAAAGCGATGTCATAATTATACTCACTGTAACATTTATGATAAGGCGAGCAATGCGACGTATTAGATGTATTGTCTTCATCACTATCTGTAATACAAACAAAACATTTTCACTTATCACTTACACACTTATACAGCCAGTGGTTCTGGGTTCGATTTCCGGTTAATAATATCAGGGGTACCCAAACTAAGCTCTAGGCTTGTACTATGGGTACAAAACAACGATAAACATAGTATAGATAAATATATACTTAAATACATAGAATACAAAAGTGCCTCAAGACAAAAGTCTTTGACCAGTGTGTGTTGCCAGTGATGTCGTATGGATCCGAGACATGGTCGCTTACAATGGGCCTCATAAGAAGGCTCAAGGTCACTCAAAGGGCGATGGAAAGAGCTATGCTGGGTGTCTCCTTGCGAGATCGAATCAGGAATGAGGAGATTCGCAGGAGAACTAAAGTAACCGATATAGCTCACCGGATTGCAAACCTTAAGTGGCAGTGGGCGGGGCACATTGCTCGTAGAACTGATGGCCGTTGGAGCGGAAAGGTTCTAGAGTGGCGACCGCAAACCGGGAGACGAAGTGTTGGCAGACCTTCCACAAGGTGGACTGACGATCTGATAAAGGTCGCGGGAAACCGCTGGATGACAGCAGCAGAGGACCGATCGTTGTGGAAAACCTTGGGGAAGGCCTTTGTCCAGCAGTGGACGTTTTGCGGCTGATAATGATGATGAAATACATAGAAAACATCCTATTCGGAAACAAATACTCCCGCTCATCACATAAATACCTTAATACCTTACCGGAATTTGAACCTACTTGAACTAGCTAGATTTTTTTAAATAAATGCTTGGTCGCTCTTAGCCCACCAGACCGTTATCAGCATTGTAGCACGAAAATTTTGCAAATCAAATCCTCTGGGTGACCATCTTTATACAATAGCAGCATTTTTTAGCAACGAGAAACACTCACCCAGGTCAATGATTTCATCGCCAAAGTTAACTTTTTTGTCGTTAGGCGGTGTCTTTAAAATAGGTTCTTCTGATACAGGCGCCAGTTGGCTCGGCCTTTGGACCGGTTGAAAATCGGAAGGCAGCAAGGATAAAGGACTGCAAAAAAATTATTTTTATACTAATTTTTTTTTCATCAATTGAAGCTCGCACTTGTACTCATTAGTGAGAATGTTGTGGTTTGAAAGAGGATGTATTGACAAGGATAAATAAAGGAATGCTGAAGTGATTTGTTCACGTGGAGAGAATGGATGAAGTTAGCAGAAAAACAGATATATGAGGCAAGAGTAAATGATAATTTTGAAAGGGGAAGGCCAAGGCGAGCGTTCCACGATCAGATCCTGGAAAGGGTCAGGTCAGGAGTAGCCTAAACCGACGCACGTGTATGAAGAGACTTATGAGTGTGGAGGAAGCAATCGGAAAGAAGTCGCCTCTGCCTACCCCCACGAGAAAGCACGTATTATTCAGTCGAGCGTTATTAAATGAAACTCACTTGTATTTGAGGCTAGGAGTGCAGAACCTGCGCACGGCGGCGTCGGGCTGCAGCTCGGGCGCGGGCAGCGCGGCCAGCGTGGCGCGGCGCGGGGCGCACCACGTGCGGCGCCGCCCGCCGCGCTCGTCGGCGCTGCGCTGCCCGAACCCGTTCAGGATCATCTTCTGGAGGTTCCTTATCTGCTTCATTAGGTTTTGGTTGTCTTTCTGGAATTGTCATTTAATCATTTATTCGTATCATAGCTGTTTTATAAGCATCGGTAATGTGTGAATCTATCCGCACTCCGGGCGAGACCAGCTCGCAGACAAAATCAAAAAGAAGGTAGAAAACATAAAACTTAACAATCAATCGAGGGACGATCTCACACAAATTGACCTAACTGGTCCTAAACGAGACGACGATATAAATGGGAGCCTACCGTTTGGCAAAAATATGTTAGCCGAATGTATCGGTTTCTAACTTTTTCATTTCCCAACCGAATGTTATATGAATTTTTCATGATTTATTTCAGTACCATCGTTTAGAACTAGGTTAGGTCAGTTTTTATGAAATCCTGAAATATTTACGGTTACAGAAAACAAAGCCGGTTGGCAAACGAAACAGTTGGTAAATGATACATTTGGCAAACATATTTCGCCGAAACAAAGGTAACCCGATATAAATACTTCTATACAAAAATAAATAAATGTACATAGAAAACATACGGGTATCGAAGCCGGGACCGCCAGCTTCGTATGCAGGTTCACTACCAACTAGGCTACCGCGTCATCAATTTACCAACATTCTCACTTCATCCGTTTTTTAAAACAATTCTTTAAATATAAAAAAAAAACTGTGATTGTAATACGCGGAACCTAGTCGTCAGCAATCTACAGTTGTAATATATACCTAATTCTTACTTTCCTGTATTAGCCTGTAAGTCTTTCTAAAATAAATAAATAAGATAGAATGGAGAACAACAAAATTTTAACTCTTAAGATTAAAATCTCAAGGCTGAAATCCAAAGATTTTAAATGTCAAAAGAGTCATGCAAATGAAGGCTCTGTAAAATGAAATAATGATAAAATTAACATACTTCTATGTGGTTCTTTATCGCTAGCTCTGATTGCAGCTCGGACAGTTGTTTAGTTAGATCCTGTAGCTTGGTTTTGTCTGTATGCACTGCATTCACCTCTGGCTTGTTCTTGATTGCTTTGGCTCGATTTGCAAACCTACAAATACCATATACTTTTAATTGTACAAAAATTGCAGCATTTTCTTTTCCAGCATGTTCCAAATATCAAGAGTCAAAGGAGGAAATATTCTATGAGTGGGGCTTTAACCTAAGTACTTCGTCCTTTTTCCTATTGCTAAATTTTATTGTAAATTAGTTATAATGATATCAATTATTTTATTACCTAACAATATAGCAATAGGTGTAAGAAAAGTATAGAATAAGGGCACAGGTTATCTTTTCACCATTGTCCTTAGTATTTGACTTACTGCAGTGTTGAAATAGTTTCTTCAACGGCAGCGGGCGTGATGGCGCATATGATACTGGTCTTTGCATTGCCACCGAGGGAGTTTTGCAGGAGACGCGTCAGTTTACTGTCTCGATAATTTGCGTGCCTGCAAGCACAATATTGCATTGTTAGTACATTTTGCTCACTATGTATGTTACATCATATCATTTTGATATTCATTATACACGGTGTTACACGAGGAAACCGAATAATTTTAACAGCGTATTCCCGACATTATTTGGAGTTAAAATTGTCGTATAATGTTTGCTAGATTCAGCTTGGTTTTTGAGATATTTGCGTTTATGTTTAAAAAAGTCGTAATGAAATCTCCAGTATAAAACACCCTTACAATTGCGACGTTGCGAGCCCGCCACTAGGGCATCCAATATCGGACTGTTCTCAATTCCGGAATTGATTTTCGAGATTAGCCTTTAATTCCGGAATTCCGGAACTAGTTCCGGAATTGAGGATTTCATAACTTTTTTTACGATTCTTTCAATGTAGGGCAAAATAAAACAAAAAATTGTAATCAACATTTATGTACTAATAATCAACAGACGTAATTAGTCGTTTTTTCCTTAAACCAAATTAATAATCACAGTAAACATTATTACTCAAACGAAACATATGGTTATTATAATAATTTACAAAAGTGTTAATATTTGGCAAAAGTAATCGACATAATTAAGATTACATATTAAATAAAATACACACTAAACATTTTAAAAATCACAACAAAATGCAACAAAATTCAATTAATAGGTAAACTCGGAGTCTTAGCAATAACCAAAAAAACTAATAATCCTAAACCTTTTTTGTCATGTATCGATACCTTATTCATAAATAACCAAACATGCTAAAAAATGTTTGGTTATTTATGAATAAGGTATCGATACTCTTAAGTTAACATAAAATACACACTTAAAAAATGTCAGAGATCATATGCTTTAAATAATCAACATTGTAAAAATAAAAGAATAAATGGTTAAACACAATTTTAGCAATCGTGTTGCCCGATTTAGGTAGATCGTGTCCACTCTTTTAAAATAATTTTCGTAGATCTTGACTTTCACTAAAAAGTCTAAAAGTAACACCATCTAAGGCCGTCATTCTGGACACGATCGTTTTCAAGGATTCATTCCCAGCCGACTTGTATAAATCTGTCACAAGTTTTCGTTTTTTGCCTTGTTTTGTCGGCTGGTCATATTCTGTTGACATAGGTGTCGAAGCAGAAATACCTGTAGATGTTCCAGGCGTTTCACTATTCACTTCGAGATTTGTAGGGAAGGCGATATCTGGATATTTAGAGCGTAGGCTGGTGTGTGTGTAAGCAGTTTTGAGTATTTTGTGACATGTCTTGCACTGAGCCGACTGTCCGTCACTAGCACGCAGATAGTGTTTCCATATTTTTAATGTGCTCTTTGATAATTCCACGTACATCACCTTTTTTCCTGTAGAAGACCTGAAATATAATAGACATTTAATATACCTAACTTGATTTGTAATCTTTTAGTACGGTTTTTTAAATATGCAAAAAACAAAACTTAACAAACGACTATACTTTTAAAAAAAAACATTCAACAACAAACATGGGTGTTCATGTTAATGGTTTGTTCTTTTCATGTATACAGAGTGTGTGCAACACATTCAATTCAACTTAGATTGACCACAGAAATTGTCAGTTAAGAAATCTTTTAAATGCCATATCATACCTCACGTGCTTTACATACCCCTGGGTGAGCCAGCTCGATTGCTGTGTTTTATGTTACACAATGTTTTAAATTCTTAGGTTTATTTTGTGCTTGTGTTAGTGAGATTAAATTATGTATCACGGGGCTGACATAGTCGCCAAGCGACTCAAAGACCCTAATTTTGTAAACGAGAATTAAAAAAAACATTAAGGTTTGGAAATAATCAAGGTAAATAATACTTACATTGTTCTTTGATGCCGCACGCATGTCACACACACTTAAAATAAGGAATATTCTCGCATCGGTCACGAAGCCACAAGTCACAACACAACGTCCATCAACAGGTTTGCAATAGGAACTGATTGTATTTATTATTGTTTAGGTGAAAGAACAATGTGAGACAGACATAGGATTTTAACGGGTTTTTGTCTCGCTCTGACGCTCGGTCGCAAACCCTTAGGGCCATAAAACATTACCTGAACATTACCTGCGGAGCCGAAGGTAACATTGATTGCAATTGAACTAATTTTTGCCGTGGTTATTTCGTAAAATAATAATTCAATTCCGGAATTTCGATATTGAGTGTACCTCAATTCCGGAATTGAAATATCGGAAAAAGCTCCGAAATTCCGGAATTTCGAAATTCCGGAATTCCGGAATTCAAGCCCTACCCGCCACGTCTAAGTTGACTGTAAATTGACTTTCATTCAGAACCGTCATTAGTATGTTTACATGTCAACGTCAGCTTAATATTTTTTCTCCAAAAACGTAAAAATATCGATAAATTAATATTAATAATCCAATATTCAATTGAATGCTATGACAAAAAAAAACAAATATAAAGAAACTTTCACAAATCTTGGAACATTGTAATTACTGAAGGCAAGCCGGATCAATTTTGGATTAGATTAGAACAGCATATGATCGGGATTCGGGATGAATGGCGTACTCGAGTGCTCACCAGTGGCGAACAGGCTAAAGAAATTGTGATAATGATGAAGCCGACGGATTAAAAGTATTCGTGCTATTACCAGTTCGTTGGAGTATCAAGTAGCAAAGTGTAAGAAAGACACCGACAGCAACGCACTGGGTACTTACCAGTGGCGTAACTACAGGGTGGCAAGTCGGCAAAATGCCACGGGCCCTCAGCCCGAGAGGCCCCTCGGCCCCAGACAGCCTTCCGGCCCGAGAGGCTGCGAGCTCAGGAGTAACATGACGATTTTACTGAGAGGGCCCCATCCAATGAATTTGCCACGGGCCTCAGATGGTAAGTACTTAACGGAATCTTAATGGATGTAATATTTTTATGATATGCAGTTTATTTTTATTTGTTTATGAATGAATACTGTCGACAGGAGTAGTACTAGTCTTGTTGCGAGTTAATTTTGTAAACATTTCGTTTTATTATTGTAATTACTAATTAATCTTACTTATGCAATTCATGTTATCCACAAATTATACGAAATAATACACAAAATTCTTTTATTTTATTTATTAAGTAAAAGCATACCATAGATACTTTTATTTGCATCATTTCAACCCGGGGACGTCCTCTGCTGGACGTAGGTCTCCCCCAAAGACTTCCACCACGAACGGTCACACGCCTTCTGCATCTACCGGTGTCCGGCGACTTTCACCAGGTCGTCGGTCCATCTAGTAGGGGGCCGACCGACACCGCGTCTCCCGGTCCGTGGTCTGCACTCGAGAACCTTAACACCCCACCGGCCATCAGTTCTACGAGCAATGTGTCCAGCCCATTGCCACTTCAGCTTGCAGACTCTGAGAACTATGTCGGTGACTTTGGTTCTTCTACGAATTTCTTCAATTCTGATTCTATCCCGTAGAGAAACTCCGAGCAGCTCTCTCCATAGCACGCTGAGTAACTCTGAGCTTATTTAAAAGGCTCACTGTGAGGGACCACGTCTCCGTTCCATAAGTCAATCCTTCAATTTAACATTCATTATTTCTGAAGACACTTTGTAACGTCTTATGCCTAGTTTAACAACTAGATAAGGCTGACAAGATAATAAATACCAGTACAAGATAATAAAAGTTCGTTGTGAAAATCAAAATGTACGTCGTACAAATCTTATATCAATAACAACAATGTCAATGACGCAATGTAAGTCATTAATGTCATTATGATTGCGGAATGAAGTGGCCAGTAGTTTTCAGTTTGATGTAAGGAGTACCCATGACAGTTCAAAATAACTGTTTCTGGGCTACTTTTTGTAGACTTTGCTTTAAAAAAATCCATTTAATTTATTTAGTCTCAGTAATATTTTGCTTACTTTTACTGGCTTACTGCTGGTAGGCCATGGCCACTTGTTCATTTCATAATTTTTTAAACAATAATGTTTGACTCCAAGTGTTACTTAACTCTTCTAATGGAAAGAGATAACAATTGCAAACGTAGTAAGAAGTTTCGTTTGCATTTGTACGTAAATCCTGCTTTGAAACGATTTGTTTGACAAGGAAATTGCTCTATGAGTATGTCTGCCTCTTCTAATGAAAAGAGATAACAATAAGAAACGTTGCCAGCTTATCCTAAGGCGTTGATTTACTGGTGTAGGAAAAATAATTTATTTATTATGTATGAAAACATAACAAAAATTAAAATCATATTTCGACCTGGGTTCATATAATCTTTTTTGTTTCTTACGGCCTTAGGAACACACTGTTAAAATTATTCGGTTTTCTCGTGTTACACCGTGTATATTTCGATACTATTTTTTAGTCAGAATACCCATGTAAATAGTAAAACCAAGTAAGTGTTTCTGCGAATTTGCGGTTGTTTGTACAGTAAGAGTAGAATAACATGATTTATATTTATAATATCTCATTTTAACTACAACACAACATGAACAGGTAAAAATGTCAAGGGACTTCTCCCGACACAAACTACGGCAGTTTACCTACCTACATCATGGTAGTGGTTTGGTGTTTCCCCCGAAATTCAAACTCCTAGTTTACCTACCTACCTACATCTTGGTAGAAGTTTGGTGTTTCTCCCGAAATTAAAACTCGCAGTGTACCTACCTACATCTTGGTAGTAGGTCGGTGATTCCCCCGAAATTCAAACTTGCAAGGTTTAAGACTCCTAAACATTTAAAGGTATATACTGTTGTACTTGTCTTTCTATTAATAAGTAAATTCAAAGCATTTCATACTCACTTATTTGGATCTTCGGACAGCTGCTTAATAACAAGGGCCAATACTGACAGAGATTTGTTGATGTGTGTGCCCTCCTTGAACCTCTTGCCTGTAGCGCCGGTCTGCCCAGACCTCTCCGACCCCGCCAGGTCGACCAGGTTCAGTGTTGACACATTGACACTGCCGGACACATCTTCACCCTCTGCATGCTCTCTGGACTCTACTGTCTGTTGATTAAAAAAAAAAAACGTTATTTTTTGCAATTTATTCTATATTAGAATAGATATGTGTACTTTGTTTCAAATATACATTGTTAAATTTAAAATCTTTAAGCAAAACAGGAAAAAAGAGACATAACAGTATTAGTAAGAATGCATTGTCATATTTTTTAATGATAGAATATCTTAGATTATATTGTATATTTTACTTACTATTTGAAATATTGAATGAGACCTGCTACTTTCTTCATTCATATTTGTGGCACCTATTTGTCTGTTAGCTTCACCCTATAAAATTGATACAAAAACCTATTATTTAATTTATTCAATAATCACATATTATACACATAGGTACATAGGGCACTTCAATCCAGTGTGAATGAATGTGTGTGAATGGTGTTAGATACAAAAGTACAGCAAATAGGGGCATACTCTGTAAATCTTCTGACTATTTTGTTTAGGTGGGACAAAGGGGTAACATGTGACATTTTTTCAAGGCAATTAAACATATAAGAACAATTTATGTAAGAACCTGAATCTATAAAAAAAGGAGCAAACATAGTTTTATAAATGTTTAGTTCCTTTAAAATTTTCAAGACTCATTTACCCCTCAGCCAGCACAGCTGACCATACTTCATCAGCCATGACTACGATATCGTCAGCGAATCGAAGGTGAGTGATGTACTCACTGTTTATGTTGATGCCTCGTCCTTTCCAGTCAAGAACCTTAAAAGCATCCTCCAATGCAGCGGTGAACAGCTTCGGAGAGATGACATCTCCTTGTCTGACTCCCCGCTGCAGAGGAATAGGCTTCGTGCTCTGGTCCTGTAGTCGGATAGACATAGTGGCGTTTTCGTACACACACTTCAGCACTTCGATATATCGGTAGTCAACTTGGCACCGCTGGAGAGACTGCAGCACAGCCCATGTCTCGATCTTTCTCGTAGTCCACAAATGCAAGGCAAAGGGGGAGGTTATACTCTTCGGTCTTCTGGATAACCTGCCGCAACGCATGTATGTGGTCTACGGTACTATAGCCTTTTCGGAAACCGGCTTGTTCGGGAGGCTGGAAATCGTCAAACCTGCGCGTGAGACGATTTGTGATGACCCTCGAAAACAGCTTGTAAACATGGCTCAGAAGTGAGATGGGTCTATAATTCTTCCGCAAAGTTTTATCTCCTTTCTTGAAGAAGAGAACCACCACACCTCTGTACCATGCTTTCGGCGTTCTCCCTTCGTGGAGGACGGAGCTGAACAGCGTCTGAAGGGCCCTAAGGATGGGTTTACCACCCGCCTTCAGGAGTTCGGCTGTAATTCCATCCTCACTAGGGGCTTTGCCATTCTTAAGCTGTTTGAGGGCCATACTAATCTCGTACAGGCTGAGGTCGGGGAGATCTTCGGTATAGTGTCGGGTTAATCTAGCCCTCGGGTCTTCAGCTAGATTTCCGACGGGTGTTCGGGTTGTCGTGTACAGCTGTCCATAAAACTTCTCAACTTCCGCCAATAGCTCAGGTTTGGATGAAATGACTCTGCCGTCATCGGTCTTCAGCTTCATCAATTGGCTTTGGCCAACAGACAGGTCCCTGGCAAACACCTTAGAGCCCCTGGTACGCTCAATAGCTTCTTCAATACTTTTAGTATTGAATCGGCGTATATCACGCATCAGAGACTTCGAGATCTGTCTGTTGAGCTGCCGATAACGACAAGCATCACCAGAGGACTGCAGAATTATCTCGCGCCTCACGTCCATGAGCCTAAGCGTGGAGTCCGAGAGCTTGCTGGTTTTTTTACGGCGGATCTTGAAGAACTTGAACCGACCGTTTGGACAGCTTCCAAAAACCCGTCGTTGTAATCGTCCACGTCGCTACCAAGGCACTCCAAACGATTTTGAAGTTCGAGCTGAAAGCTCTCGGGGTTTTGGAGCTGAGCGGGTGCAGGGCGGAGCGAAGACTTCATCAGTCGAGACCTTTCAAGCTTGAACTGGATATTCAATGAGCCTCGTACCATACAGTGATCACTCCCGGTTTTAACCGCACTGATCATGGAGACATCATTGAATATGTGCTTTTTCGTCGACATGATAAAGTCTATCTCATTCCTCGTTACACCATCAGGGCTCATCCAGGTCCACTTCCTATGCTCACGTTTTCTGAAGAAGGAGTTCATCATATAGAGTCCCTCCTTGTCCATAAAACTAGCCAGTAGGTGGCCCCTGTGATTCCTACGCCCCACTCTCTGCTCTTCACCCTCTCGTTTGCCCAGTTTTGCATTGAAGTCCCCCATAACAACCGTGAAGTGAGTTTTGAAGCTATGCATGGCTCTGGAAACATCCTCATACATACATAGCCTCCACCTCATCGTCGGAGTGTGTCGCGGTCGGAGCATATACCTGTATGACCTTCAACAAATATCGTTGGGTCATTCTGAGTACAAGGTATGCTTATACCCTGCTCACACACTCTCGATCTTCACCACGTTGTTCACGAGGAACTTGTGGACGGTAAACCCAACACCTCCCTGGGACTGGTGGTCGCCCTCCCGGAAATAGAGCAAGTTACCGGACTTCAGAGTTATCATGTCCTCCCCCTCTCTACGGACTTCTGACAACCCTATGATTCCCCATCGTAACCTGCTCAATTCCTCCTCCAGTTCCAGCAACTTATCGTTGGTCCGCAATGTTTGGCAGTTGTATGTTGCCAGGGCCAAAGGTCGTCGTTTCTGGTAGCCGGGTCTCTGCCGGAGATTACCTAAAGCACCCCCCGCCCCGCCATTACTATGGCCGCTACCAGAGCCAGGAATAGCGAGGCCGCCGGGGACTAGGGGTCTGGGCTGTTTTTGTAAATTTATACCATTGGGGGGAAAAATGCCGTAGTCGCCACGCTTGGCAGGCGGGTTGGCGACCGCAGTTATACCATGTAGTCTGCGAAGGATGCTGCTGCCCATCCTCTGGTTTATCCCTTAGTAGGGGGTGGTGCTATTCTCGGCTTAATTACCTCTCTCATTATCTCCATTACTTCTTCAGGAGAAGAAGTGAACTTCTCCGTAGCACTGACCCTCATACCCTGCAGTGTTTCCTTGATTCTGATCTTATCATTTTGGCCATCCAGCAGATCTTTTAATGTTTCATTGTAAATCTCTATGTATGATACCCTGGATTAAAATATAAAAGAAGTTAAAACATCAACAAAAATATCAGTAATATTCAATATGATACATTTATAACAGAGTATTCTTGGACGAGTATACACATTTTAAAGTATTTTGAACATTCGCAACAAAGTTATTTTAGTTACTGCATTGAGTTTTAACCCCTCATATGCCGGAGGTGAAAAAAATACCAAGTCCTACTCTTTTCAGCTTATGAAAAATTATAGCTTAAACAAATTACAAAAAGATATCCAAATTTTGGGAGCAGATCTGCTCCTAAGCATATGACAGGTTAACAACCCAATAGTGGGATCCAACTGCAATGAACTAGTCGAAGAATTCTATACGCTATTGGTAAACACATTAAATTCAAGATGCTTCTACTATTATAATGCAGTTAGCCGCCTTCTTTAGCATTAGAACACCAATGTTCAGAGCAGAATTATGCTACAGAGCAGAAAAATGCTATTCCAGGCTACAGCATAGCACTCATAGCATTGCTCAAACTAAGTGTGTGAAGGGACCTTTTGTACTCAATAGAGGAAGTATTAAAAATCCTTTCTAACAAAACCCTTTCTAAGGACTTACATAAGATTTAATATATATTACCTTACTAGAAAATCCCTGTTTGGTATACATTTGATCTGTTCAAATAGACTGAACACAGATAGCTGGATAATACCCGGGGAATTATCTGTCCCAGACATGGTATATGTTTTCCCTGAGGAGGTTTGTCCATAAGCAAATATAGTGCCATTGAATCCGGCAATAGCTGCCTCCACAATTGGCTTAGCAACATCTTTGTACACATCTTCTGTCTTAGTCGTCTCATCATAAACCTGGTCTGTAAATTAAATTAAAATGACGTTTTGCTGTCTCATTAGAATTACAATAGAGCCTTATGACAAGGTAACCCCAAATAAATTTCACTTACCAAACGTATATTGTAAACCAGCTTCCTTGCCGCTGCTATCAAGCTGGTATAACGTATTGCTCTTTACTCGCCATTGGTACGAGAGTTTGTCCTCTATTTCGCGAGAAATCAGCGGCCTAACTTTGACAACAACTTTTATATTGTCACTCATTTCTTCTTGATATAACAGGCATTAAACGAACATTATATACCTCTATAGAGGAAAACAAAGCTCCAACACATACATATCACATTTCTTCAAGAGTCAGCAGTATTTTAACGTTTTATTGTTTTCTGATACATAAACAGACCGTCACGAAAATAACCGACAGAAGAAAAATTTCAAATAAAAAAAACGCTTATATCACTCGTTGGAATTGAAAGTGTGTTCAGATACTGACAGACTTCGTATTTCAATAAAACAATAAAGCGAAAAATAACGCATACGTAACATTAATAATAATATAAATAGACTGATGTATGAATACTTTTGCCAAATTCAAACTCATTACATATTTATTTTCGTTGTTTTAGATTCAAATTCATCTATTATCAAATAGCTTTCCCTAGAATCCAAGTTGGCAAACAAATGACTATGGTCATCTCCTTTCTAAACTGTTCGAGTTACTGTTAAAAAAACCTTTCTGAATTGTAACATGAAATTTGACAGGTGTTTTTCACCGCAAATAAATGTCACGTCAACGTGAGTTCTCTAACAAATTTTATTCCCATGTGCGCTGCAATTTAGAAAAAAAGATTTAAACGTAGGCGTTAAATATGCAGCACGACGATGTAAGTATTAATCTTAGATAAACTATAGCAAATATGTGTTCGAAGTACATCTATATATATACTAAACCCTTTCTAATTATAGGTTGTTTGGGCTATTATCAACAAGACGCATTGTTCACATAAAGTAACGTAAGTATTACTGCTTTTGTAGTTCATGTATGACTTAAACTAACGTTGCTTGCGGTATAATACCTAATTGTGCGTTACAGAACCCAGACACAACAGTTTTGCCGAAATGAATATAACCTCACAGGTTTGTGCACCAGGGCATCATGTCCTCTTGCGAATAGCAAATACGCCACGATCAGGGAAGAGAATGGTATTATTTACTTGTATATGAAGACAGCTGAAAGGTAAGCTACCATTATCGCTATATTTGTTTATTTTGGGCGTCTTCCTAATATGAGATGAATGTAATACTTTGTGATTTCAGGGTAATGTTTCCAGCCAAACAATGGGAGAAGGTGAAACTATCCAGAAACTTTGAGAAAGCTATCTACCAGATCAATGAAAATCTTCTTTATTGGCCAGCCTTCATCAAGGCCAAATGTAAACAGAGATTTGTGAAAATAACACAGTACCTCATTCGTATGAGGAAGCTTAAGCTGCGGAGAGTGTAAGTACCTACTAAAACTGGAGTTATAAGAAAATTAGGAAGTCATTTAATAATGAGACTATTTACACTATTATACACAGTTTTACTGATTCCTCTTTTGTCTTCTAATCAAGCAATTTTTTGATGATTAAACTATCAATAATATTTTATCCATACTTCTAAAAATTTGTTTGTTTCTACTATCTCGATGCTTACATCCTTCTCTTGATTGTTATTGAAAAAGTGAAACTTCTGCGGGTTTAAAAATAATTCATTAAAATTTTCAGGAAAGAGTTAGTGCCAATACAACGGAAAATAGAAAGACGAGAGAGAAGAAGGGAAGAGAAGGCACTGGTTGCTGCTAGAATAGACAATGCTATAGAGAAACAACTTTTGGAAAGATTAAAGAAGGGCACTGTAAGTATGATTTTTTATACTCGTCAATTAATAAATCAACAACTGCAAAATATCCTTAGCCAACAAAGGCCCTACATACTAAAGTCATGAATAGTCTACTGCCGTCCTTACAAAGAAGTCAGGTGACTGCATAGTAATAGTATATGCATTTTAAATTTCATGTAGTTACCAATAGAGTATAAAATGGTTCGACTCCTGCATTGCCATAATAAATAGAAAAGAATTGAAATTTATTAAACCCTTCAGTACCCGGAATGCACCAACTGTACAATAAAAATATATGTCAAAAGAAAATGTATAGACATACTTCTGAAGATGTTTAGGGCTATTTATTTCACCACACTAACTTAAAGCCATTGTATTTCAGTATAACGATATCTACAACTTCCCACAAATGGCATTTGATGCAGCGCTCAAAGCAGAGGAAGTATCAAGTGAAAGTGAGAGGGAAGAAGAGGAAGATGAAGAAGAAAGAGAAGTGGAGATGGAGCCAGAGTTAGAGAAAGAGTTGCAGGCAGTGGAGGAGACTGATGAGTTTGTAGAAGCCGACAGCGATATTGATAGTGATGAAGTGAGTTTTTGTGCTTGTTCTCTTGGGTTTCCACCAAAATTCTGCAGAATGATCAAATAAAACAATAAGCAGTTTTCTTCTATGGATTAATTTGTAGTTTTTAGGTTTTGAAATTAATATTCGTGTGATTTTGGATGCTAATCGATTCTAAGGTCAAAAGATTAAATTAGACTAATTTTGGGTACCTACATGGTTCTTTACTGACGTAGACATACTCTAACCCATTATTTTAATAAAAACCTTCTAATGTTTAATTTAAATATTAAGTACAATGCAACACAATACTCTATTTCACACAATAGAGGGCTAACACATTGAATTACACATTGAAAAGAAAACTTTTTGTTTTCAGGATAGTGATTCGGGCCAAAAGGAAGGTGCTGAAGTAGGAAGTGATTTTGAATCGGAAACTTCTGATATTGAGGTGAGGCTTAGATGTATTTGTGTTTCTCAGATTATAAATAGGTCTGTTATTAAAATCGATAGGTAGATCCGTGTATATACATATATAATAGATTAACGAATTCCAGTAAAATAAAATTATTAAGGTATTATTTATAGATGATTAAATTATCAATGTATTATCTTTCAGGAGGTGGCTCAGAAGATGACTAGCAGAAAGAAGCCTCGAGTGGAAATTGAGTATGAAACGGAGTTACCTAGTGTATCAAAGAAGAAAATAAAACACTGATGCATTTGTATTTGTTTATTATTTATTTTAAAACTTTAAAACAGAATATAGTTTTCAATCAACTTACTACTATTTAAAGTTACGCACATTGACACAACCGTGCAACGCCGATTTGAGTAGAGGGGTGCGATTTGGGTTGTGGACGTGGTTTAATAGTAGTTTATGCAACTGATGCATAATGAGGGGCCTTAAAACACAAGTGTGGTTTTGTGAAACGAGCGTCAGCGAGTTTCACAATAGGATCACACGAGTGTTTTAAGGCCTAATTATGTACAGTTACATACACTACTTTATCTACACACATATCATAAGTGCTCTAAGATGGGTTCAGAACTTCAGAACCCGTAGAGAAATGACCTGCAATGCTATAGTGTTATAGTAACAAAAAAGTTAAAACTGGCATCCACTTTTAACAATTCTGATTATGGAACCGTATTTGTAGTCCCCAGGGACTCTCAGATATCGATTTTCAGGGCAATCGGACAAGTAACAAAAAAGTTCAAAATGGCGTCCACTTTTAACTATTCTGATTACGGAACCGTATTTGTAGTCCCCAGGGACTCTCAGATATCGATTTTCAGGGCAATCGGACAAGTAACAAAAAAGTTCAAAATGGCGTCGACTTTTAATAATTCTGATTATAGAACCGTATTTGTAGTTTTTAGGGACCCTCAGATATCGATTTTCAGGGTAATCGGACCAGTAACAAAAAAGTTCAAAATGGCGTCCACTTTTAACAATTCTGATTGCCTTGAAAATCGATAACTGAGGGTCCCGGATTTTTATAAAACCCAGCCTTAGTATATTTAAAAAAAACAGCTATTTGGATACTAAAATAGAGACCCTCTTGAGTTTTGACTGCTGTTCCAAATTTAAACTCATAACGATATCAAATTTGATACTGTTATAACATTACAGTACAGATTTTACCTTCTACCACAGACCAGATAATTCTCATAGTAAAATTGGTTGTCGTAATGCTGGACATTTCCTACGGTTTTTGAACGCATTAAAGAGGGCTTATGATATGGGCGTAGATAAAAACACAATACCTCATAGTGGCGCTCGTATTGAAAAAAATTACGCTAGTTAAATAGTCTGACTCAATTTGAAAAATCAGACAGACCTAGAGCGTCGCTCGGGTTGAAAACGATATTTCCGAAGATGATAGATTGATTTTTCGCCCCCGTAAACTCCTATTTTCCTAATTTCATCGAAATCGAGCCGTTTCCGAGAATTGCTCGTTTAAAGGTATTAGATTAGATAGCTAATAAACCGCCAGCATCGGCGGGTTGAAACGGCAATGCGTTGATTAATTAGGTAACATCTGGAAAAAATTACGAATTTTCACAACCTTGAGAAGGCAGGGCTTGGGAACGGTTCGAAAAATACTGGTTAACTATGGTTCTTAACCAGGTTCCCCGTAAAGGTCGCTCGGAACGGAATAGATTCGATATTTTTATTCGATAAACTGGTAAAAGTGTGCAGTGACTTATAAGGGTCAACTGTGCCAAACCCAACCTGACCCTCACACTCGAGCCTTCAGTTTTTAAACTTTGAACCTTCGCGTTTAGCGCCAAAACTACCAACCGTTCACTTAACTGACCACAAACAGTTAGAACTGGCCAGTTTTAACTAAATTTCTGAAGCAAAGACAAGTGCAGCTTTGTCTGTACGTTTTTCTTTCCAAGGAAATAGGTATTATTACAAAACAAATTTAAAAAACAGAAACGTACAAACCTAGGTCTTTGTAATAACTATCAAAAATCGTGAAGACCGGACTTGATGGTGCGCGTGCGAAACGGTTTTGCCCGGAGCTAAACTTGTATGGTTTTTTTTTGACAGCTACGCGATTTTACCGGCGCTTCAGAATCCGCTTAAGCTGAAATTAAATTATTTCACTTCACGGCAGTATCGATTGGGTTCATATTATTTATAATGCACTCTATGGTTGAGTGTGGCGAGCTAGTGGCAAACCGCAATTTTAGAAACAGTTAACTCGTTCCATTACTTAAACCTAAACTTGTGTATGAAAAGTCATTACTTAAGGGCCCGTTGTTTTCTTCGCAGTTAACTAAACTAATGGTTAAAAATAGTAATTAACCAAGTGTTCAATCTGAACCCAAATGTGTCACGTTATCGATTAGATTTTCGAATTTTAACCATTAGTTTAGTTGACTACTTATTGATCAAACAACAGGGTTTTACAGGGGACGGATTTTTGATCAGTAGCTAAATTAGACTAAGTATTCAAAATACGAGTATTATTAAAACTCGAGAAAATGTGCTTAACATTAGTTTTTTTTTTTATTTTATTTATGAGTTAAGTTAACAAATGCTCAAACAACGGGCCTTGAGGCGAACGCTCCACGTCAATAAATATTGTGATAATTATCATGATATTTACTTATGTATCTTGAGCCGGATCACAGCACACCCTACACCATCAAGAAGCATTCTTTGTACGAGGCAGACGGGATTGACCTTAGATGGAGGAAAATTAGATCGCGTACTCACGCGATAAATGTTGACGCGCGACATTACACGCAAGATAAATATCACGATCCAGGATCTGGGATCAGATCACAAGGATTTCCATAAATCCAGCGAAATATTGTGATCCGTCAATACACTACCCTCACGTCAATAAATATCGTAATCCCACAGTTTATATTGACGGATCACAATATGGATCGTGCGTGTAGCATTCGCCTAAGGAACACTTGATAGTCATGAACTGACAAAGTGTGACCGAAAGACGATAAGCTCCTAAGTTGGTATTGAAGATATTACCTAAACCCAAAAAAGAAGAGCTAAGAGCTCAGTCATGAAAATCCTTTTGGCTAATCAGGAGTTGTAATAATATCTGTTAGCCTACTTTGAATATCAAAGTTAGAAGTTAAGTACGTTAGAAGATCTTTTTCTGTTTTAACTGTGTACACACAAGCCGGAGGCGGTGCGGAGGGTGCTACCTAGTCGAGGCGGTGGCGGCGCGATTGTTTACAGACTGCCCAAGGAGCGGAGGCGTTACGGAGGCGGCGTGTATGTTGGCTTCGTGGCACGATTCACTGAACGTTAGTAGTCTCAAACGACGAGTAAAACAAGGTGGTTTTGAATTTAGTGCTTTGTGGTAACCATCCCGCAGGCCTTGCAGAGATGTAAACGCTGCTAACGTTTCTGTTTTCTATAGACTCGAAATGTATAGAGATGACATAAGCGGTGGACGCGAAGCAATCCAAATTGCAGACGTAAAGACGGACAGATGGACATGGCGAAAGACTATAGGGTGCCTTGTTGACGATAAAACCTTTACTAAAAAAAGTTATAGTATACCACAGCAACAACCAAATAACAATACGTGTTTGTCCACATTAGAGATTTCCAAAACCCGTGGAGTCATGTGCGCGACGCATTTGTTTCACGGCACGTAAGTATGGCACGACAACATCGGCGTTATTGCTGCTATAACTTGTATTATGACGCCGTTCCGTTTTGTTCTCCAGGCTTGTTTACTGTAAGTGTGCGTCACGTAATAAAATATGGGTAACCTTGGATTTGCGACTGAATTTTTAGATCTAAAGAGTAGGGAGTGAGGCCCGTTTGGTAGCCAGTTAGTCTCTAAGCGTAAACCGTTTTTACACTTTATGCAAGTGTGAAGTTCATTCACATTTGCTACTTGCCACTTGACAGCGAATGTATAAACTTCACACTTGCACTTAACAAAGTGTAAACAGGGCCTTAGTTTGAGTTAATTGCTAGCAATATTAAGAATGATGGGCAATTTGGTCCATATAACCAATACAAATCTCATGTAGGTATACCACGTGAAAGCTAGTTACATAAGCATCATTTTCTAATACGGGGACAGACTACAAAAACCCCGGAGAAGAGAGTTATCAGCCTTCAAATGTTCACACGCACAACGTTTATTACTACACTAGCTGTGCCCCGCATGCGTTGCAATGCTATTAGCCGTATATCCGACTCACGCTTGACTTGACTGATTTTACCATTTACAACAATTATAGCAAATAGTGGGATAAATAAGATTACCTACATAAGTTATAGTTATATTGACGATTGGGCTGGGTTCCATACATTTTTGCCCATCATTCTTTGGCCGTGTTATTCTTATGATGCCTCTATTCTAGGCGGTAAAAACAATGTTATTGTACTGTCAACGTTTTGATAGCTCTTATTAGTAAAAAAACGATTTATATCCGCCGGCAATATTCTCACTGCCGGCGTTAAAACTGTCGCTCGACACACATTATCAATTCCCAAACGACACTTCGCCCGTTTGCGTCCTACCGCCAAAGTGACGACGAAGTGGCTCGTGTAGGCTTCAATAAAAATGTACAATGTAGCAAACTAATATACTAACAAAATAATATAAACAAATAACTGAGACAAATGTATAAGTATCTATAATGTTACAAAAAGTCGAACCTACACCCCCCATCCTTTCATCCATCCATCCATCTTCAAACATAATAAACTAAAAAATAACAATTGGTTTTCAACGTTCTATAGAAAATGCGTTTAAAATTTTATTATTAGGTAGGTACTAATTATCATTCTTAAGAAACAAAGGAAGCTCAAACAAACGGTCGGTGGATTTGAAAAATTCCTTATTGTAAAAACACTTTGAGTTCAAAATTAATGAAGTTCTCGGAGCTTTTGTTCACACCTGTTAATGAAGAAAGTTAATTTAATTCTCTTATTTTGCAATGAGCTCGATTTCATAACTTAATATTATCTTTGTTGTAAAAGTGCCGATTGTTGGGAGGTCGGGGGAGTTTGTGAAGGAAGTTGAAGCTATTTCTTTGAATGATTAAGTACTGCAATAACCTTTATAGTTCGGTAGATTTTTCTGAGGATTGGTCATTCAATTTCCAGTAGGTATGCTTAATCAATGGTTAGATTGTCATGACCTGGTCCTTGAGGCTTATTTGTGCAGATCATAAACACGTACTTATAATTCTACCGTATTATACCTACATAAGGAGGCGCGGAACGTAAGCGTCCGCGGGCCAGTTAGGCTCCTTTCGAACATTAATTCGCGGTGCCCCAAACTGCTAGGAATAATTGTACTAAGTAGGTAGTAAGTAGGGTAGGTATACCCTACCTACATTCATATTTTCAATTGGCAATACAATCGAAAAGAAAAGAGTTTTTATACGAGTAATATCATGAATATCATGATATTCATGATTTACTGAACAGAACTCTGGGGGAATTACTCAACTGATTGAGAGACTAAGGGCTAAGTAGGGCCTACGTAGGTAGGTGCCTAATTGCAAAAAAGAAAGAAATTAATCCGAGAGGAGGGAGAGTATTTGGAAATAAAAAACATATGCTTATGCTAATTAATATATTTACATACCTAGACCTATCTATGGTACCTATACCATTAAACTGAAAGTGTATTAACACTGGAACGGTTTTAGGACAATCCAGTAAAGCGGACGGGTGACATTTCGAAGCTGAAGCCACAGAAATTAAAAAATCGTTCGCCGGATTCCCTAAATCGCACGTACTTGTTGTCACGGCGTGTTGAAGCGTCAATTTTGATTAACGTACTTTACATTTTGATACAAAACGCCGGCTCCTGAATACAGTGGTAATTGTATTGCACGCCCGGTATTCGAGGACTCGGCAAGAAAATTTCATTGGCGGTCCGTTAAAATTAAGTTTGGCCACGGACTTCGCGTAACGCATAAATGTTTTCTGAATAAATATTTGATTGCCTATTCAATTACTAAGCGAATTGTTCTTTGTTTTTGGGCGTGACTAAGTTATAAACGTTTTTGCTGTCAACGTTATTCATTTAATCAACAAGTACTCAGGACTCAAAAAGCATCAGGGACTTTTCTTTTAAATGGACGGCATTTGAAGTGGGTGGCGAGAACGCAGTAAGGCTCCTCACAATGGCGCCTAATGGAAGAAACAGAACATTACTACGGTGGTGTTCAAGTGGCATAATGCTTTATTTCCCGGCTCGTTATCTTGTAAACGCAATGCCCGCCCGGGCTCCGACCCTCACACTTTGCCACATTTTAATTTGCCTTAAAATATGATGAGGGTACACGTGTGACGTATATCTCGTATGAGATTCCCAAGTCATCCCTTTTCTGCAGACCGCACGACCTTTCCTGATTCGGTGACGTTCCGCTAGACGCCTATTTCACAATTGACTGGATACGTTTTTCTAGTTCGTTATTTAAAGGGTTTCTTGATAGGCCATTTTTATGTCACTTGTTATGGAAAGGCTTACTAGTAAGATCATATAGGATTTATAAATTTATTATATTAGTAATCTCTTCTATTTATTATAACTATTTATTTAATTGATTTACTCCTTTGAAATTGCTACATTTGTAACAGTCAGTATTCACGATAGGTAAACGTTCTTCCTTCAAATTCTAAAATATATTTTCTAACCTACGTCATTTTAAATTTGTACACCCTATCAATGTATAAGTCGCAGAATAGAACAAAAGGCCCAGACAAAAGTTTCGAAATTTTCTAAAGAGATTATTAAAAATATTCTCAGAAACATTTGACAACATAGAGAAAGTTCTTTTTCCATACAATAATAAAGAATATTCTTTAAAGCTACCGAGATATATTCTTATGAAACTTTCACAATTTAAGATGTTTAATGTTGCTACAATGATTATCATCTTGCATCATATTGCAACGGTCATTTCATTATGTTACCGAGTACTTACCTATTGAGATGTGTCGTACGTGTGTATATAGCAAATTTGTTGTGTTAACTACACCACTACACAAAAAGATGTACCTATCCTAGAAGTGATCTTATAGTTTGGTACCCATGGATACCCAATTACCCTACTTTCTGGAAAACTGCGCAGTTTCTCGCAATAAGTGAGTTTTGCTCTAAAGTACTTCTTTACCTGACTAACTATGTTGAGTATTGTTCTAACAAAATTTGGGTACCTAAGTGTATTTGGTTAATAAACCCTTATAGTTTATGATGATACGTCAAGTGCCCTGTCACTTGGAACCACTTCAGATGAGTGGCTAAGAGCATGCAGTTAAGTTACAATCTCAACGATCTAGTGATTTTTTGACGAATTTGTCATGCCTTTTAAAATTAGGCATAAGTAGAAACTGACAAATTTAGTAATTTGTCAGTTTCTACTTATGCCTAATTTTAAAAGGCATGACAAATTCGTAGATAACTCAACAATTTGTACTAGCTTTTGCACCGACATCAACATAAAAAAGTTTTCTCTATACCCGTGGGACTGTGATTTGCAGTGTTAATCTACATCTGGGGGGTTATTATAACGTGGCTATGCAATTCATTTTGCGGCGAGCGTAAAGGATAGAGCTATAGCAGTTATAAAGCTCTGTCCTTTTCTCTCGGCGTAAACAGAACTTCTTTCCGTGGACCCTTCATATAGCTTGATTTTAGTTTTTTTAATTTTTTGATTTTTTTTAGGATTGACAATCCTGTTAGTCTACTTATATTTAGTAAACCTGCGTACAAAGCTAGCGGTACGGGTATTCGAAGAGCAAATACCTATTTGTATGATGGGCATGAGTATTTGTTCCAGAGTCTTGGAAGTTTTCTGTGAATTCAAGTATGTTATTTCTGTATACAAGTAAGTTTATCATTGCGTTAACCATTGTACAGTGCGTAATGTGAAGATTCGTTCCTTTTCGACTGTATTTAAATGCTGTAAAGACCCAAAAGCGACAATACAATCCTCCGTTTGTTTAGGTACTTAAAAAAGGTAAATAATCCAAACCATCGTTTTATCGAACTTTGATATCAGTGTTCCGCTTCTATTGGCTGATGAACTATATCACGTGGTTGTTTTGTTTACATTTTTTTAAGTACCAAATCAAACGGAGTGTAGAGCTTAGTTTGAGACTCGGTCAATTTGTAAGAGATTGTCCCCTGACATTTATATCTTTACTTATTTACCTGTACAGACAGTGGAGATATCTGTATAAATATTTCTGATGTATTCGGCCCGAAATACTTTCTCACGAGAACCTCGTATTGTCTTCCCAGGATGTAAGAGGTATTTCTTCATATCTAAAGAATGCTAGTAAGGTTTCCGTGCCGTTTCATGACTCACAAAAGGGTCTTTGTTTGCGGTTATTTTCATATAAAAATATTTGTCAATCTAGTTTGCAGGAAACTGAAATTAAGCCTTGTTGTCATGATATCCCGCTTTAGCTTGGTTTTATGCCTCACATAAATGTAGATATAATAAATACTTCTAAATAAAATTAAATATTAGATAAATGCCAGCGGAAAACCTCACAATCTCTTGGCTTTTACTACGTCTACTAGACAACGATATAAATATGTACTTATGGTTAGAAATAAACACCTACTTAAATACATCAGAAACAAATACTCGTGCTCATCACACAAATATTTGCCCATATCGGGAATCGAACCGGGATAGCCAGCTTTGCAGGCAGGGCCACTACCAACTAGGCTAAGCTACTTTTTAACACACTTATACCCGTTATGTCTAATATATAATTTGTATAATAATCTTAGATAGGTGGAACTTTAGTACGAACTTAAAATTCCTTACGCCCTTCCCCATTTTTTGCGACCTGGGCTGTCACTATCCACTTGAATAGGCTATATTACTTGCCTTTAACAGGTTTTATTTACAAAAACAAAAAACAGGTTTAGAGTCGGGTTTATAAACCTTGCGTTTTAGGTTTCCTTAACTGTGCAACTGAAATATATAAACACAGAATGAATGGTTTCGATGATTAATCTAGGAGTCGCATCTAGATCAGATTAAAACTTCGCCACGCTTCTGCAGCTAAGGTCCTGGGTTCGAACCTTAGTTTAGGAATAAAAAAACCCTTTTGATTTTTATACCTATAATTAAATTACCTATTGCATATTTTGACTATTGTTATTGTATCTTTTGACTAACACCATTATACGTTTTGATTATTAGGTACTATTGCATCTTTTGATTTGTCTCTGTTGTCTCGCATTTATCGGGTGACAAAATGTGGATAACGCATCCGTCACTCTCGTACTTATATGTCAGAAAGTGACGGAAGTTTTATACACACTACACACGCAACGATACTAGGCCTGCAGAATAACTAAACATCGGGAAAAAAAACCTAACGCGGTACAAAGTTCGCCGGGTCGGCTGGTTAGGAATAAAACCAAGCTTAGTTAACCTTCAACGACAAACAACAACATGTCTGAAGCTTATAATTATTAAGTTTGAATTAGGTACAAATTCGGGTAATTCGGTATTGAACGTCTGAAAACCGTATTATTAAATATTCATCCCACCAATTAGTGATTCGCAGTGCGTTTACTAATTTCAAAGCGTCTGTTACGCGCACTAATTGCGAAAAATCGTTTGTCTTCAAAACTTTGCGATGTAATTAGGGACTGAATAATTAAGAATGTTGCTGTGGTTATGGATAAAATACGTATTAGAAAGATCATGATTATAAGTTTACTCGCTAGGTTTAGTACGAAGAATAGCAAGTATTTAAGAACTCTATATCCAGTATACCAAGTTTTTTTAAATGTCTATATTCACTTAGGGACCTCCCCAGTAGATTCCGAAATTTAAAAAAAAAACTTACTATATGTATACATATATTCTGTACATACCTATTCCAAATTGTTCTAAAAAATAAAACCTCCTTACTTTTAAAGGAAAACGAATACTTCGTCATGCTGCAACGGCTGGATGAATTTAGATCTTTGGAATGAAGGTATCTTGGATTAGTTAACACGTAGGCCACTTTCCGAGGGTAAAACGATAATCGAAATATACGCGGACGAAGTCGCGGGATAAAGCGTGTGCAATAAAGTCTTGCGGAATGGTGGCCCAGGGATTCCCAGCGGGGTAACAGCCTAAACAAGCTCTTAGTGATTCATTTGACCTTGATGTGCGTCTCTTTCGTCGTGGTCTAGATAGAGGGGGATTACCGCTTTCTGGTAGGTAAACTAACATGAAGCGTCTGGAACGAATAAAATACAATCGTACACTAAAATGGGACGCATTTGTTACCTATGATTACTCAGTACTCTACTCTCTATAGGTTATTGCAATTCATGATGAGTACAGTATACAGTAAATATATGTGCATTAATGTCTTTAATCATAGGTTCCAAAAGTGTTGTTTAAGACTCTATTATTACTCAATACTATTATTATTGACTAAATACTCAATTATTTGTTGCTTTCATTAATGTATGTATGTAAACTCTTTAATGCACATAAACAATTACAAAAATTACAGAGAAACAGGAGGCAAATGAATTATTTCTTTGGTAAACTACATACATAGATAATAAAATATACTAATACACAGTGCCACATACCTACGTAAACAGCAGTTAAAACCTACAACAGAGTTGAGGATAGGGTTCACCACTCGGACTCATCTCGCTGATTTGGCCACAACTTCTTTAATCTTTCCTTCAATGAACCAACCGATTTAGATTGCCTCAAGCATAGCATGTGTATACAACACAGGTGTATCTTAATGGACCCTAAGGTAGGGCACATCAACTAACAAAATAGTCACTAACAAATAACAACATAATTATACATTCCTGCCTATACATGGCTGTTTATTTAGGCAGGCTAAACCGACACTTTTTGTCCTTATCTTAACTAAATTAATTGCCTAGGTTTTTAATTACCTACTTAGTGGTTGTAGGACCTTGTGCAGACTCCATCAGGGTCACTATCACCAATATCCTTTAACGTACCGCCAAGCAGCAGTGTTCGCATTGCTGTATTCTGGTAATCTACGTATAAATTTACCTACGCTTAAAAAAGGTGCACCTACTGTGCAAACATATTGTGAGATTGTAAACTATTTATAATTATTATGTAATGATGTAAACCTATTTCCTGAAAAAAATATACCTTGCCGAGTTTCTTACGCCTGTTCTTCTCGGGGCAAAGGTTTTATTTTCGAACCGGTGGTAATGATTTTTGACATTCATAGGTGCATTATATTATGCCTAAATTGAAGAATAAAGAACTTTGACTTTGACTTTGACTTTGACTCTGGTGACGGGATGAGACAACCGGTGAAATTACTAGCATAGAAACATTCCAGCTTAGTCCTCGCAGGGTTGGTAACGCATTTAGAGGCTAAGGGTCGTATTAATAAACTCATCTTGACCGTGAGGCCCGTCACAAGATACGTTAAAGTAAACGCCAAACCATAGAGCACTGTAATTTTTGATGCACCTCGAGACGAGCATTAGAGTTGGGATCAGTTAATTAAACAGGCCTTAGGATTGCAGTCTAGAGATTGTAGTTTTAAGAATGTCTATGGGTCTCAGATCCCATTTACCATCAGGTGGTCTCTTTAGCTAGTAGTATGCAACTTGGCTATACCAGTGGCTGTAGCCAAGAGATGCAAACGCTACTAGTTTTTTTTTCTATGACTAAAAATGTATGGGATTGTTGACCGCGTGGTTTATCGCAATGCACGAGAATGTCGCTCCATACATTTTGAATGATGATAAAGAAAAACGTGTCTTGGCTTAGGACTCTGACGTCAGATAGAAGAGAGCCTATCTATTCAACTTGGTAAAAACATATTGTTTTTCGTATTATTTTAACTCGGCCACCATTATACTCTGATTTTTCTATTTCAGTCACTACTATACTCACAAGTGATGTATCTATTTAAAAGTAGGCGATTAATTATTTAAAGTCCTGAACGGCGTCGCTAGGTGAAATAGAAATAAGTGTAATTTAAGTGTTTGTATGAGCTGTCACAGGCAGCATCTTACAAAAATCAGAGTATAGCAAGTAAATAAGATATGTCAAAACGTCGAACATTCGAAAACACGTCAAAAGCACTAAGGTTTTTACCGTATAGTCTCGAACTCTCGACCCAGTACCTACTCAGCTTCTTAATAGCGCTCGGTCGCTTAGATATCGCTATAACACTTGCACTCGAAATGAGAGTATATTTGTCACTTGAGTTTTATAGAAAAACGAAGGTTGCCGATCGCTGTTAAGAAAGTGGTAGTGGTAGGTGCTAAACCTTTTCCCAGTTTTCGGATTGGTAGAATTAAAACTCGGATTACGTTTAAATCATTATTTTATTTGGCAGCACATAAGTGATACATTTTTTACAAGTCTAAGAGCACTGGCAGGTTGTGGCGCTGACGCAGGTCCCGTGGCTGTACCCCAGCGCTTGGCAGATGGCGTTGCATGCGCTCTCGCTGCACTGGAGTTGCTCTCTCATGGGGATGAAGAGGTGCTCCCTTTTCAACGCATGTGCTGACGAGTCTGTGAAAGAAGAGTGAGTTACTGATTAATTTTAGAATTTTAGCTACTAAATTTAAAACTTAGAACGCGTTTCTAAGTTGGGCTCCGGGGTATGTTAATCCAGATACATTGGCTACGTAAAGATACGTCGACGACGCGATAAGTCTACTCAGTAATGGGTTAATGACGACGCTGCCTTTGGAACTGGAGTTATCAAGGAGATCGAATTCGATTTCTACCTAGCCTAACAGTTCCGCATTCGTGAGATTAGCACGCTTGGATTTTATGTGTAGTGTCTATTTATTATTCGTCAACACACATTATATGAGTTTTACTACTTAAAATCTTAAACATTATTAAACGCGTGTTTAGAAAAAGGGTCCGTTCGTACAAAACCTGTAATTCTTTTTTTCCAGTAGTAAGACTAAGTACAAGCCACTAATTCAGAGCATTTATTTTTAGTTACGTGTATTTTAAGGCATATTCTTATGCACATTAAAGTACCTATTTAATAATTGCTAAAACATTATTATTTCGTAACGTTTGGGCGTTCGGACTGTTAGTTGAGAACTTGCAACTTGCCGAAATGCGACCGTTTGATTTTATAAGTAAAAATCATAAGGATTTCATATTCAGTTATAATTGTGGTAACTGTTTTAACTTAAGGTAACTAGAACATTAAGTACATTATACAGGGTGTCCCAAAAATCAACCTCGACCCGCCCAAGACTGATATATCAGCTAAAGAACCCCTATGTATCGCGGAACATATGATTGTGGGTGATTTGTATGCCCCTTAAGGTCCTCAACCTCTGGACATTCGCTTGACACTATTTCCTGCGACACGCGATAAGCTTTGTCTCTTGAAACGTAGGTACAAAGCAACTTTATAAATATGTATGTATGATTGAAATGTATCAACGACATTCAGACGTATAAAAACCAAAACAAAGCTGAGCTAAGACTATTTATGGTGTAATTAAAAAACAGTATTTAAGTCATGAAATTATTTCCGCTTGTAAACTATTTTCTTTAGTAAATTAATTGTTTTTGCTTTAATTTTCTTTTGAATTTAAATGCTTTATTGGACGAGCTACCGTTAAATACAAACCAAATGGCGTGTCGTTAATTATTTAACGTCGTTGTTTAAGAAAAGTATGGATCTGCGTGTCGATAAATTATCGGGCAAGTTCCAGAGCCTGTGCAACCAACATTCTAGCTCTTTGTTTCAATGTCATTGAGCCGATAACTTTGCTTGTAAAACTCAACTGCCAAGGACTTAACATTCAGTGCCTAAAACTCTATATCGCGTTATTTTTAGATTTCCGTTGTTAAACCAGGATTCCTAATAGTCTGTTTGTGCGTATATCTTTATCTGTCTGTCCGTCGGTGTGTCTATCTGAATGTCACACATTTTCTTAGATCACGTTTAATTCTTGTACACATTTAAATATTCAGTGCCTGGAAGATCGAGCGTCGCTCTGTTTTATAACTATTTTTCCATCGATGACAAATTGACGCACCGATTATGCCCCCTGTAAACCCCTATATTGCAAATATCATCCAAATTGTTAGAGCCGTTTTCGTGAAAGTGATTACAAATATTTTATTATATACAAATATTGCTCCTTTAATTGTATGTAGGGTAGGATACATAATACCTACCAAAAATAAAATTAATAAAAAATATTTTCTTTTAGATGTTAAGCAAGGGTGAAATCATTTTAAAACATAGTGTGAGGTAGCAGCTGTTAGATACGTTAATGTAAAAAAAAAATGTGTGTAATATTGCCAATTTTTGATTTAGACATGATTGGATAAACGGAGTTTAGAAAAAAATGATCGAGTGTTCCCACTACAGAAATATCTTTAATTGAACCACATACATATATTTTTTATTAAGTTACCAGCGGTTGTAAAGTTAGAGATGAGTTAGAGGCGATTAAAATGTTTTATACCTGTAAAAAGTTATGATAGGTACCGTAACTCTTGCCTGTCTTTGTATGTAAAACATAAAACCAACGAGCGGCAGTGACGGACTATTGGAGTGTGACCAATACTAACCGATCGCCGTCTGGACCTTTTTGTCCATAAGCTATAGAGACTTAACGTACCTATATCCTCGAGGTACCAAACTAAGGCAGTCCGCAACAGAACAGGTTTTGATTTTCCTGTCACAGGCGGCATGCATATTTAAAACTATATAATAATAGTGTCTAACTAAAATGCACACAATAAATTCGTAATCGTTGTTTTTTAATTTCAATTAAACTTTAAATAATATTATAAACGGAGTAGGTAAAAACAAAAAACATGTTTTAAATATGTACCTAAAGTAAATACATTGCTGTTAAAAGGCATGTAGTGGATTGATCATGATTTTTGTTCAGGACCTGTGGAGACAGGAGAACATGATCGATAAACAAACCTAAGTCAAAAATAATTAATTCAACTCACCAATTTCATTCCTCTCCGCAACGTCGTTTAAGGAATAAGTCGGCATCAGGACCTTGGCCTGAGCCACTGCCAACATCACTACCATGAAAACAATAACGAACTTCATTTTGAATTTAAATTTCGAATTTATAACTGAGAAACGACTTATTGTGTCACGAACGAATCGGGAACTGGCAGCTTTCTGCCCGCGACCAGATATTTAAGTTCGACACTATCGTCCCTTGTAAATAAACTACACGCTTTAGTACCTTGACACTTTAACGCTTTTAACAGATGAATGCAGCAGTTCGAGCATGACGTTAAAGTGACAAGGTACTAAAGTGTGCAGCTACTTATAAGGCCGACCGTACGGCTCTATGATGTTATAGTATGCATGTGTGCAAAAAAGATGGGTGCGAATGATCTGAGTCACTCGGGGACTTTTTTGCTGTGCTGCTGTGCGGTTAGTGGCCAGTCAGGATAATAATAGTTTTATTTGCCTGAGATTTCTTAACAAGATACCTTACCTTATCCAATTACGGTATGGTCTTATGGTAAAACGAACTGCCGTATGACATGATGGACGTTTTTAAATTTCCTGTGTTTACGGTATACAGGGTGTACCATAAACCGACGACGTCAATCCGCCTAGAGCTAATAGAGGAGCTAAAACGCTATCGATTTAACCCCTATATATGTTCAGCAATTTTTACTATTTTCGGAGATATTTATCATTTTAATCTAAAAAGAAGTTTTATTTCCCTGACGTCCATGTCACATAAACACCTAATTTTCATATTTTACATCAAAGTTTTTTTAGTGGTATCTTACGAGTACATATTAAAAATCATTACGAATAAGCGAAATTTTTAAACCCGTTTGCTCGTTTTTTTAATCAGCTTCTCCATACTACGAGTAGATGTCCCAATGTCTGTTTTTCACTTTGTATGGAAAAAACAACTTTATGTGATTCCTACCTAAGACAGTTGATTTAAAAACAAATGGCAAATAGGTTTAAAAACTTCGCTGTAAGATACCACTGAAAAACTTCTGAAATTAAGGATTTTCGTGACCTGGGAACAGGAGAAAATTAAAAAAAATCAGGTGAAAATGATCAATATTTCCGAAACTAGTAAAAATCGCTGAACATTATATAGGGGTTAAATCGTTAGCTTTTTAGCTGCTCTGTCAGCCCTCGGCGGGGTGACGTCGGTTTATGGGATAGCCCTGTATGGTGAGAAATAATATGAGGAAACTCGTTCGCATGTAGGTCAATATTTTCTAATCGTATTATTAAATCAAGGTAGAAACAATCGGTACATAATTATAACAAGTTTTTCATGTATCATATTATTATTACATACACCAGCATATTCTATACTAGCTAAACTGAAGTGGCAGTGGGCGGGGCACATTGCTCGCAGGACCGATGGCCGATGGAGTCGGAAGGTTCTGGAGTGGCGTCCGCGGACCGGAAGACGAGCTGTAGGTAGGCCTCCAACAAGATGGAGTGACGACCTCGTCAGGATCGCGGGACCGCGGTGGATGCGAAAACCACAAGACAGGTCTGAGTGGAAAGCCTTGGGGAGGCCTATGTCCAGCAGTGGACGTCTTTCGGCTGACATGATGACACCAGCATATTTTGAACTGCGGTTACATACAACCTACATAAATCCAAGGGTCTAAGATTAGACGTTGTAGATGGTACAAAACTATAAAAATTAAAGGTATTGACAGGTCATCAGCTGGTTTTTAGGGTTCCGTGCCCGATGGAAGCCCAACGATTATTAGGAATATGTGTTACTACGGCGGATTTACCAACTTCTTTTTTAATTTACTGAAACAATAAAGGTAGGATTTTTTAGGTGTTTGGTAGTAAGGGTATGACCGAACAGCTAGGCGCAATAGATTGAAGAAAATAGAGTAAATACCTTAAGATAGAAGCCTATTGAATGGATGAATATATTATATTACCCTCCTATCTTGCCGCAGTTGGGTAAATAAACATTCGTTTGTATGTACTATAGGTTATATTCTTATCAAAACAATTTAGCCTTTATAAATTGTGGTCGGGACAGTCAACTACAAAAACAGGATATAGGTATAGGCCCATATCTAACTAACCACTAAATAATTACTAACTAAGTTCACGGATTATATTTAATGTCATAATGACTCATAAACAAATACAGCTAACAATTTTACATTTATTAATCAAAAACACAAAATATTCATTGTAATTTAATAATGTATTCCCCGATTTCTAAAAAGGAGGTCTTTCTTTAGGCTTTTTTATCTATGTTCTTTATAATTGGTCTATAGAAAAGTTGACGTAATCTGAAGAAAGGGTCCATGAGGATTCGAAAGAACTAATCAAAAGTAATAGCCTAAAATAAAATCAACAGTTAAAGATGGTTAAGTGTACTATTTTTTTTTTATTCTTATTGTAACAGAGGTGCTTTTGGCAAATAAATGTTGTGAGATAGAGTCCGTTTCTGATTCATTTTAGTACTACCAAAACGTGTACATGTAAGGAACGTTATTAAAAATAAACAACCTTTGTTAAGTAGCGTGAGTTTAATGAACAAAAAAAAAACTTACCTAAGTACCTACTTCTACTGCCCCGATTTATTTTCATTCAATGGAACGATCATTAAAGTCAAAGTCAAAGTCAAAGTTCTTTATTGTTCAATTTAGGCATAATATAATGCATCTTACTATTCTGCCCTCCTAAATAAAAAGGACGCATACGCAGGTTGATAGCCAAAGTAAATTTTACCTCCTGTTCTAAGAAATAAGGTCGCTAATAGATACGCAGTTCTGTGACATATACGCCCTTTTTTCCAAGGAGGGCAGTATTATTCAACTGCCTAAAAAAATACAAACGATTTCAATATGCCTTTAGTGGTAAGTACCTACATACAAAGAGACAGACGGCGGGAAACGACTTTGTTTTATATTAACTATGTAAAGAAGCACGTTTATGCATTGTATGACTGTAATTTAATTATGTTACCTATTTCTTTGACGATGTATATATAACTATGTAATGTAGAATATGAATACACAAAGTCCGTGAGCATACAACGATTTTCCTTCTTCTTCCCTAGAGTATAAGATCGAAGCCCATCAGGGAGTGCCGTAAAGACGCCCTGATCAGTCGACATTGACGGACAAACCAGCGTCGAGGACTACGGTACCCTAATAAATAAGACGGGAGAAAAATCGCACACGGGACCGTTGGCCGGCTCTGTCGCGTGCAGGGAAAACAAGCCATTCAGTCTTCAGGATTTTAAAGCTAGTATAGGATGAGGCATGAAATTTTCTACAAACTGAAAGTAATCAACTTTTAGGTTTTTTAGGGTTCCGTTCCCAAAGGGTAACAACGGGACCCTATTACTAAGACTCCATACGTCTGTCTGTCCGTCTGTCTGTCATCAGGCTGTATCTCATGAATCGTGATAGCTAGACAGTTGGAGTTTTTACAGGTGACCTATTTTTGTTTCCGCTCTCACAACAAATACTAAAAACCGAACAAAATAAATATTTAGGGGCGCTCCCATACAAAAACCCTGTTTTTTTGTTCGATATTATAAGTTATAACGGCTATGGGTAGACGCTTGACATATTCACAGAATATTTAGTATGGTTTACTTTAAAAATAAATACCCATTAGTACCTACAACAAACGCGATTTTTTATAGGTAATGGTATACGGAACCCTTCGTGCGCGACTCCGACTCGCACTTGGCTTGCTCTTCTTGCTACTCTTGTCATTCGAGGACGAAAATTTTGTCAACTATGAAGCCAGCTCTCCCAGAAGACCCTCGCTTTACCTAAATAGGTTCAGATTGTATGCACTCGGGAATACATAGTGAAAGTCCTAGATTAAGCATTTTTTAATGCTGTAGGATCCATCCAGAACGCTGCCATCTTATCCTTTATACTGCCAAGCAGCAGTGTTCGCGTTTCTGTGTTTCATTGTTGGGGATAAGACAGCCAGTTAATAGCATAGAATAGATCCATTGCACCTAAGTCCTCAGGGTTGGCTACGCATTTGCAGTCTTCAGATTGCAATCTGGTGATTGTTGTCTTGAGAATGTAAATGTCTATTATATGGGTCTCAGAATCTATTATAGTAACAATACTGAACATTTGTGCACATATAGATACCGCGCACTAAGATCAATGGATGGTACAGTCAAGGGCATAAATATACGTTCCCAAGACGTCAAAAATATATATTCATTTTTATGCCAGTGGCAATAAGGTATCGGTCCCAAACGTCACATACGGAAAAAAAAATTTTTTTTACAATATTACTTCAAATAGGTTTTTTTGTGTTTGTTCGAAGCCGTTAGGCTTCGGAACCCTACAATGAGAGTGGTCCGACATTCTCTTGTCCGAACAGAACCGTAATAACGAACCACTAATAGTGCGGTGGTGCGGTGATATCTGGCTGGCGAGTGCAGGGGCAGGTAATCCGTACTTACTGCGGTAAATTGGCCCGGGGGCGATAAATTCACGGCCGGTCGATGATATTTATAGTGCCAAGTGTTCCTGGATTGGAGAAATTCAAA
The DNA here is from genome assembly GCA_923062465.1 of Acleris sparsana. Lineage (NCBI taxonomy): Eukaryota > Metazoa > Arthropoda > Insecta > Lepidoptera > Tortricidae > Acleris > Acleris sparsana. The sequence continues at coordinate 14,854,382 of OV281289.1, forward strand.
TAGTTTTCAACAAATTTAATAAAACCTACAACCCCGATTCCCGACCCGACTAGTTAATATAACAAGGTATTGTAACTTTGTCTGGCTATGTAGCGATAAGATCGCCTGTTTAATATTTACTTTTCATGGTGTTATTATATATGTGGAAATTAACAAAGATTATTTGTATTGTATTGTAGTTATTTTGTTTGAAGTTTGATGAAAACTGTACATATCTATATCTACCTATAGTATGAAGGACAGAAGATATTTCTTGGAAAAAAATGGATGTAAGGTGTAACAAATTATTAAAGAAAAACTGGGCCCTAATTTTTTATTGTCTTTTCTCTGTAGTATTCGCATTGTAAACATTACGATAGCTTTTACTATATTGAAAGCAATGGCGGCCGGGTTGTCAAAAATGCGGTTCACTAATGTTTCACCGAACAACGTTTGGTCGAATGTATCGTTTCGCAACCGTTTCATTTGGCAATCCACGTTTATTTCTGTAATTGTAAATATATCAGGATTTTTATAAAAACTTACCTAACCTAACCTATAGGGTCTTCGCGAAGGTACAGAAATAAATCCTGAAATATTTACAGTTACAGAAATAAAAGTGGGTTGCCAAATGAAAAAGTTGCGAAACGATACGTTCGATCAAACGTAATTCGGTCAATTGAACGGACCCCCAAAAATGCAATTGTGATTATTATTATTAGCTACAATGCTGCAAAGATGCTAAAACAAACATACTAACCTAGTAAGGCCCACCATACTACAAATAGGAAGTTTTCGAGAGTGGGACTTTTAATCAACCATCAATGCAATAAAGTTCAATTACGTGTATTAGATAATGCTATTTTCAGTTCATGAAGATAGGAAAATAAAGCTTATTTCCATTGCAACATAGTCCAAATTAAATTGCCTTGATTATGTTCGTTCAAAAAAATAGACCTTACACTTGCCCCGAACGGCCTCCCCATTTCCGACCTAATTCCTTAACCTCTTGATCGATCCTGCACATGTTCAAAACTAAAAAAACTATAATTGCCTCTTACGTTTTTTTTACCAAATATCATGAATGTCGGGTGAACGATAGGTACTCAAGAATCGTTGAGCTTAGTTGACTCTAATGCCCGCCTTCCACTGCGAGCGGAGGGGGTCCGTACGGACTCGGTTTGGCTTACAACGGTGAAAGAGGTTAGCTCGCGGTGGAAGCATTTGAAGTCACCATTGTAAGCCAAACCGAGTTCGTAAAGGCGGGCATAAGACATAACTTCGTTCAGACGATAAGCTATTATAATTATGAGTGACCTGAGTTAAACCAATAAATTCTGCATTCTGTAAAAACAATGGAATAAGGCCGCTGCTAATGCAAATAAATAACAAATCAACAAACGACCAAAGATCGTTAGAGGAATAAGGAAAAGTCCATATAAAGAATAGAGCGGGCAAAATAATGATGTCAGAGTTATCCGGAATATTCGAGCCGGAGCGATCGCCGGACGGATCGCAATAACGGAATACCGGGCGTCGATGACGCCAAGTCTGTTAATATCGATAGCGCCTTAATTACTCCCTCCATACGAGCCATACATTAGGTAATATTAATATGTGACAGCAAATAGAAGCTACTTCATATGTAGAAGCTTTCTCAAAATGTTGATTATTAATGTTGACTTCGTCTGCGTAGAATGCAATCGTTATTCCTTAGGGAATTTTTCAATTTTCCGGAATATAAACTATACTATGTCCTATCCCAGGACCTAACCTACGTTCAGTGGCTGAAACGTGATTAAGTAACAAACATCCAAACTTGCGGGTGGTAGGACCTTAAGCAGGGCCCGTCGGATCGCTACCACCATCTTATCCATTAACCTACCGCCAATCAGCAGTGTTCGCATTGTTATATTCCGGATTGGGGATAAGACAGCCGGTGTAATGACTAGCATAGAGGCATTCCATCTTAGTCCTCGGGGTTGGCACCGCATTTGCAGTCTTAGGATTGCAGTCTTGTGAATGCGAATGTCTATGGGTCACAGTGTCTACTTACCATCAGGTGGCCTGTGTGCTCGTTTACCTTCTCAATGCCATAAAAAAAACTCTCTCATTTATAATATTAGTATAGTAAGAAAAGATTAAATTACGTACCAAAAATTAAAAACCGCACCACAAAAAAATACTGAACTGCACAATAAAAAACTTACTGCACAATGCACACCAAACTACGCTTTAGATGAAGATTTACTTTTTTTGTTGTGCAGTACAGTTTTTCTACACCCTTTAATTGCTTTAATCGGGATAAGTATATAATTCGAAACTGCTTAAAAATTAGGTCATGCTCAAGTTTTAGTCAGGGGTTCTATTCTCATTGGTTGAATATGCTGCCCTGCTAAGCCAAACGGCAGTATCTCAAATAAAACTCCTATAGCAATCACATCCTCATTACTAAGAGGAGAGGGTTGAATCTACTGTGGCGATTAAATCTAACATACTGCTTATTGGCTTAGGAGGGTAGTCATCATCATCATCATCATTATCAGCCGCAAGACGTCCACTGCTGGACAAAGGCCTTCCCCAAGGTTTTCCACAACGATCGGTCCTCTGCTGCTGTCATCCAGCGGTTTCCCGCGACGGTAGTTTGGTGATCATATTGTCAAATGTTATGGTAGTTCTGATGAGTAGGGAAAAATACTCACCATTGATACCTATCTATTAACACTTGTTAACAATAAAAAACCCTAAACACCACAAGATTTTTACGTAAAATATATTTTAACTACTTATAAGTTATAACAAACGCAAGAACGTCTACACACTGATTGTTCTATTCTTTCATAAAGTCCTTTTGCCCTGAGTTTGTGTGAAACGCAATTATTTCTTGAATAGAACTCGTACTTAAATGAGATTTGTTCGATCTCCGAATTGAATGCGGCGCTATAACCGGCGCGATTGATTTCGCAGTACTCAAGCTTCTATTAATTACCGGCAGCTCGGATTAATTAATGAATGAGGTCTATGTTCTCTAATTAAGAACGTTTCATTTCTTCATATATCTGATCACTATATTTACCTTGAATTGACGCGATTTCGAGGGGCATAAGTACTAAAATCAAACGAAAACCGAATTAATGCATTTTTCTGTGACATAAAGCTTCAAATCTTGAAATAGAATTACGCTTTTAAGACATAAAATTGCTTTAAACGAAATAATCTCCTGCAAAGTGTAAAGTATCTCTAAGTCAACGTTGGGTCGATTTTATTTATCTTGCTCAAAGCTGGGGATACCTACGCCCAAATCAAATACTTGGAACGAATTCCGGCAGCTCCATCAATCGGTGCCCCGCGGAACACTAATTAATGTAATGGAGAACAAATAACCTCAGGCGCAGGGTTGCGAACACCCAATGTTTGTACCGTTTTAGGGATGTAATTAATAACCTTGCCCACGATCGCGATCTGACTACCTTCGTCTGAGACAAAGAGTAGTAACCTGTAGTCTATCGTCTAAAAACACTGATTGGTAGATTTTGGAGATGTTTTTGTCCAATAGAAGGTGAAGCGAAATTTAAAACCAACAAGTGTACTAAAACAAGCTTTGAAAATTGACTGCTTTTGAAGAATACTTAAGCGTTGGAAGTTGGATTTTACAGAAAGTATTTGCTTCATCCTATGCGCCTATCGAAAACTGACAAAAAGACATAAGCGCTCGCCGTGACCACCGCGCAGCAAACTTACGTCAATCCTTAAAAAGTAGATTTTCTTTGATTTTGCTGGGCACACTGTCCTGTTGGTTATTTTTGGTCACACTTACGACTTTCTTGTTTCATTTAACTCTGCATTTAAGTCGCCATCAATTTTGATTTCAGCGCTTGCCCTTCGTGTATGCAAAAAAACGGAAACAGCACGACGTCGACGTTTTTCTCATTATCCTTAATCCGCCGAGGTTGACGTCAAAGCCCATTTTGCAGCAACCTCGATAAAGTAAATCCTTGACAGAGAAAAGCAGAAAACTAAGCATCGTACTACACAGGACATTCTGCCTTAGTAAAAGAGTGCATACGAGTATGTCGTTGAGATAGTTTTTCACAAGCGACCTTATATATAACCCTTAAGGTTACATGTTACTCGGCTATAAGATGAGATGTGCACTTTATATCTTATTAGGCCAGCACTGTCCGTGACCCTGTATCTTATTTTTCACTCTAAAGTCCCTTAGTGGCTGGTAGTATATTTTTCAGGGAGTGCAAGTAGACTGCGCTGCTACGTCCTGTAAGATCGTTCTTTGTCCGGAACATAACTTAAGTGCACTTAAGTGTTCAGGTTTTATAGGCCTCTCAGTTATGAAACTTTCTAGGTACGTGACGCAAATCTTGTGCAAGGTGAGCTAAGCGAAAATAGACAATTAAACCAATATAAGTCAAATTAAATGTACTGCTTCACTTATTTAAATATTTCCTCTGCATTAAAGAAGTGATTTTCTGCCTACCTCCATTTCTGCAGACCTAAGTATTCATTGCTTAACTCCAAGAGTAATTAAAATTTCGTCCGTGCTCGGTAAACATATCGCTTTAAACATAAATTTGTTTTGAAATCCCCATCGCGATTGAGCGCAACACCGAACTCGATGACTATCACTCGGTAAGGTCGGATTAGAATATAGGTCACTTGAAATAGGGTACTTCGTCAATAACTGGCCACTTAAGAAAGTTCAATTTAGTAACTAGCCATTAAAATTATTTACTGACGCTGTTAGTAAAGATACTTAGTATTACTTAAACAGTACTCCGAGTCGATTCAGAATCTAGATATTCAAGTTGAATCGCAAAAATATCGGCATATCTCTCGCTTTACACTTATTATTTGCTTTGCAAAGTGGCCAGTTACCGGAGGCTGGCCAGTAATAGGTGATTTCCCCTATGTAGGGCATTTTACACATTACTGTAGTGTACACAATCAAACAGACACAGACCATGAAAAGAGTCTTGAGAGCATTAGGTCTATAATCGTGTCATCAAATCTTGAGATGACCTACGACTTGGAGATCACTTTGCTAAGAGAGAACAATGATATGATGCTGATTTATGATTACTATGATTAGAGTATACAAGACCTATAACAGGTTAGAACGTACATTTTCAATAGCCTTCAGCTGTTAAATACGAGAAACATCAGAATAAGAATAAATCTAGTCACCTCAAGATTGCTGGTTCTCTCAGTTTTTTTTAAATGAATATGTCTTCAAAATCTCGTAAACAAGCAACATACGTAATCGAATCCGTAGTCCGCCATTCAGGTAAACAGCCTGAAAACTTTGCGTCACTTCAAAAGGATTTACATGCGGGTGATTACGGGATCTGCGGCGGCGCTCACTGCGATTAACTGAATGTTTAATTAACATATTCAATGCCCAACTACTGGATTCCAGAGCAAAGTTGACACATTTTGTCACAGAACGTGATCTAACTAAGGGCAACGCTGAAAAGCAAGTGATATTATACGTTTGAGAATATTTGATTCGTGTGTTGCTAAAATGACTTTTAAGATGTAGAATAAATTAATAGTATTGAATGAATCATAGAACGTTGCTCAGTGATATTACTAGCTAGCCACAATTTTATAATATTTTATAAATCATAAATGTGGGCTACCGTTGTCACCAAATGGATGCCGCAAGACGGGTGGCGAAGACGAGGCAGGCCCAGGCGGAGATGGCGGGACGACCTGGACGCATTTCTTGACAACTGGCCGGACGTTTCCACTGATAGGGATTTGTGGAAATTAAGGGGGGAGGCCTTTGCCCAGCAGTGGGACACTCAACAGGCTGAATAAAAAAAAAAAAAAAAATGTTTATTGTGTATGGAAATTGGGTATTATACATGGGTTGTTACAAAAATTTAACTATTACCTATAGTATCACTAAATTCTATCTTTACAGATGTACCTATACACAATTCACTTACTCATATTAACAAATAAGCAAAATAATTATAGTACTTAGTCCTAATAATTCTAGAAAATTAAATATTAAATAAAATTTACATTAAGTCCATTTTAGTCAGAGATTAAAAATAATTATTAAAATCTAGTCAGGTTTACATTCCATATAATTATTCTTTTACACTGTAGAAGCATTTTTTTACAAGCTACATTTTTAGTTGATTCTTAAACCTATTTACTACTATATTTCACTTCAAACTATCCGGAAAATTATTAAAAATTGTAATACACATCAAGTACCCATTTCTTGTTGTTTTAGTTTAGCACCAGGCTTGTACAATTTGTGCAAGTATTGTGGTCGTACAGTTCTAGCAGATAATGCCTGCACTTTTTGGAAGCATAGTTGGTTTTTGAACACGAACATACACACTTCCATGATGTAAAGGCACGGTACATTTAGAATATGATGTCTTTTAAAGTAAGATCGGCATGAGTCATCGGATTTGAGTCCAAATATAGCTCGAATGCAGCGCTTTTGTAATAAAAATACGTCATTTTTATCCGAGGAATTACCCCACAAAACAATAACGTAACGTAGGGCTGAATCTACATAACCGCTGTAAGCCGTTAATGCTGCTTTCATGGAAACCAATTGACGAAATCTCCTCGAGCATAAGTAAATCTGTTAATTTTAGAACATTAACCATGTACATGCGCCTTCCAGTTACATGTAATCTAAATTAATGCCCACAAAAGTTGCCTGTGCCACTTCTTCAATTGGTTCCCCGTTATATAGACGTCTGGTCTGTGTGATTCGCCTTAATTAGTATGAAACTGTATGTATTTAGTTTTACTTAAGTTTACTTTTAGATTATTTCTTATAGGAATCAGTCTGCCTGCAATCATATACAGGTCACTCGGACGACCACAGAAAGGATATTCAAGTCCTCATGACATGACCAACCTTTTACTTTTCAATTTTCAATCCAGTAACCAATTATGAAGGCATGACCTCAAAAGAAATGAATCACCTACAATTAATTCTTGTAGAGTTCAATTTTTCAACCTCTATCCGAAACGATGAGCTCTGGGTGACCTTACAGCTTGTGGTGCCAGCTGTTATTCTGAGTCAGTACTCACTTTACCAAAACCCACTTAATTGGACCGCTCGACTCGTAGCAAATGTTTAAAGTCGCAGATCAAATATTTTGGTCTGCCTCAAAACCACTGTCCGTTATATCTTGACCTCTTATTTAAAACAGTTGCTTTAAATCCAAGTATCAAAAGACCTCCATGTTTTAGCGACAGAGAATAACACCAGAGGGGGCAGTAATAAAACCTAACTAGAATAATGAAAGCCCGCGTTTTGCAGGCCCTTTATTATGCCTGCGCCCCGGGGTGCCTCTAATTATTTTGTAACGCAATATTCTGACGCTAAGACCGCTAGGTTTTATTTTCAAAACTGTACAGGTGAATGCTAATGTGAGGTGACATTGTCTTCATGCACAATATTTGTAATTGTAACCAACTCAGAAATGCGAGTTTTATTAAACGTGTTATTTCTTGTAAAACTTTTCACATCTCAATATAATACTGTAGCAATTCAATAACCATGGTGCCGAATGAGCGTAAGCAGGTTTTGCGTTACTAAGGCATCGATGCGACTCAATTTGGTTACCAATCAAAATAAGCCGTTTCAGTTATTGATTGAGACTCACAGGATAGATTTTATTTGTGCTAAGACAGAGTCGGGTCTGGCAGACGTAATTCATTCGTTTGAGTTCTAAGTAGTAATCTCTCAAAATACCCTTAGTCAACATACCTATTCATTCGTACTGAAGCCCGCACACAGCAGTAATTACACACAGCCGCGATGGTCCTCGACGTGCTTACTGAGATAGCTGGAGGCTCTACGTTCTCATAAGTCATTAGTTAGTCGGTGCACGTTTTAACGAGGTCTTTACGAGTGCGAAAAGTGAGCGCGGTAAATAACGCCACCTGAGCTCGCATCAACATGTACGCCGTAGCTGCGATGCGATGCCTCCGACTTTGGTGTTGGGGAGTTTTTACATCCACTTTGGTAACGATGATAGATTTACTTTAAGCTTGGCTAGCTGATAAATGTTGATGCGGGTGGTTTTAAATCAATATTGATTAAGGGTAGGGTCCGGTTGCTTTCAGTTAGCGGTCGAACATTATTGTGTCAAGTATTTTTAGCGATTTGTAATGTTGAAGTCAAAAAAAACTTCACTTATAATGTTTACTAAAGGAAAATGTAATTTGATTGATTATACATTGACGTGAAAGATGTCGGTTCTAGGAAATCCAAACAAACCTCTTCGCTAATGCAGATAGATTAGAGGTACAAATGTCTCTCCAGATTATGTCCCAATGCGGGTTTCTTAAGCTGCTAGCACCTTAATCCCGTTATATCCTTTCTAGAGATAGGTTTAATCTGGGAATAACACATGGGTTACCTACTTATATGCTGGGAAATGGAGTGGTCCCTAGGGGAAGTTTCTTACGTAACGTTCATTTGCCGAAGAGCAATAAATGCGTGGCCTTCAGGGATTGTAGGGAGGGGTGCTCTTACAAATCGTTGGTTTTGTCAAATTACTTTTGATTTCCCAGGAGGCTGATCGCCAATAACAATGTTGACGACCCTTTTTAATTTGATACCTATTTTGTTAAATGTCCAATATCGTTAACGGTATTGTGAATATAAAATATAAAAAGCATAATCTTAAATTACCAATTTATGTAAGTAAAATATAAATAAGTAAATTGAGATATGCTAAATAGTACAATTTTTTAGATTTTGCCTTTTCAATGGAGAACCGTATTTTTGGAACGATTCAAGAAAGAGTAAGAGAGGTTTCTCAGCAATTAATATTATATCTTAGATTTTGTATTTAACAGGGGAGAAACCATAACAATGTTAGAACCGGGAACACCTTAAAATTCCGAATTACGTTTTTCCGAATATTCATTTATCCGAATTTCATTTTAATATATTTTAGATTAAATGCATAATTTAATTGCTATACGTAGGTGAGGATAGATTTTATTTATAAGCGATATCAAAAAATAAAGTCTCCTATCGGAACATTGCATCGGAATTATGTACTCGTAGTGTACCCGTTAGAACCACATCCACAAATAGATATGTATCACCGTTTAGAGGTAAGGTGTAAGGTCGCCGTCAATAGAACTTGCAAAAGATGTAAACAAAACCAAACGAACCAATTCACCATGATTACTCGATAATCACGAACTTTTAAAGATCAAGTGAGGTCATTGCAACGATTTATACACTAGATCAATATTTTCATATTAAGTTTAAGATGAAATAACTATTCATTATACGTTATTTTTAACAATAACACGCTTGGTGAATATTTGAGGTTATGTGTCAAACAGTACTAATTTATTTACATCGTTCACAAGTTCTATTGACGGCGACTTTAGGTAAGTTAATTGTTACAAGAATTGCATGTTCCTTAAAAATCATAGCAACCAAGCTATTATCTATCCTGAGGATCCCCTACACGACCTAAAGTTAGGTTAGTTTCTAAACATAACTGTGCACGATTGATTGATTTTACGATATCACCCAAAACAAGGCCCCTCGTACAAAAAATAATACGAGTATATTCCATTCCATTTGATATATCCCTGACTCGTCAGACGGGTGTTACGTTTAGCGTGTGTGTTTGTGTATCTGCTTGTGACATCACAAATCTTAAACTAGTGTTTTTTTTTTTTTGTAAGTGGCGCATATCATATGTCTGGGGTTTTTGTCCTTGTCGTACATAAGGTAGCCACTCGCTCTGTGCCAATCTAGTCTGGGTCTCTAAAAGCCTTCAACAATATAAGTCACTCCAGAACTCCGGCTCAGGGCTCAAGCACCTGATTTAAAAATCTGATTAAACCGTAGACAGAGTATTAACTAGACGGGACACGATAGTAATACGAGTGAAAGAGAAGCATTTATATGGCAAGACATTTATATAAAGAAGATGGCATATTTTCTTTCTATCTCACTCCGCGTATAGGTTTTTTCAAGGCCGATTTTGGTTGTTGGTGATAAACTGGTGGTGTTTAACTATTTTATGGGCGTTGTTCGTGTTTATGATTGTTATGGTTTGGTAGACATCTGTGATCTGAATAGATGTAATTTAGGCTGCAAATGCCACAGTATTCGAAAATATGAAAAAAACAACGTTTCACCGGTAATAATTTCTCATGACAAACCGACTTAATAATTCACTTGCTGATAATGACAGAAGCTTTGTCTGGCTGTCTGCTAAAGGTGATATGTGACTTGGTCGGTTTGTATGTATCGCTATCTCTATCTCTAAGGGTATAGATACACAACCAGCTTATCTAGGTTATTCTCTGTCTCCGGATTAAACTGACTGATATTACCTTTTCGGTGGTTTGTATTTGATTGAAAAGAACTCAAATGCTATTTTGTAAATTAAGGACGTTTTTAGTACGAAACGTATGTAGTGACTTTAGATGCCTTACTTAAAGGATGGCACGAAATTAAATGTGTATAGGTACCTACATAGTATCCCTACTGGTAAGTGGTAACCTATAGATTGTATAATTTCTTCGTATTTAATTCCTTCAAACAGTATAAGTTTTCAGGATAATCTTAAACATGAATTACTTAGGTGAGGTTAGGTTAGACTAGTGGCTACCAAAAAAATTAGGAAAGAGAAAATGCCCTTCGATGAAATATCAATTTACTGATACGTCCGTTTGTTTCAAAATATAAATAAACTGAGTACATATTTATGAATATAATTTTAGTAGACATTATTAGTTCAAGAAAATCTTTGCTATTGAGCATTTCAAGCACGTACATTGGACAGTGTATAAAATTCTTATTCACCCAAAGCATTGAAGCAAACGTTTTCATATAATCGAATTACAGAGGTCGCGCATGATGATTACTGTTTTACAGGTGCGAGAGGGATCACGCTACGTCTACTGGCGTAAGGCTATCTCATTCATGCGAACGAAGTAATAATGCACGAGTCTTATTGTTTTACCTATTAACCTTGAACGAGAGGATAGAATTGTATTTGGCATGGCTAATTATTTTCTATTCTGCTTCTATTTTTTTTCTAAAAATGTTACGTTTTCCCCATTTGCTAAGAGGGAATTCGTATCTGGAGCTCTATTCTACTCGGTAAAAACGTATTGCGTTTGAAATGTTCCTGTATTGTTTTTAACTCGGCCGTCATTACTGTAAAGTATAATCATTACGTTGACAATACGATAACATGTCAAATATTTTTTATCAAAACTGGTTTAAACCTATTAGAGTCACTACCTACAGCATATTATGGACTTCTAGTTTCTTTATTTGACCAATAATTGTAACAAATTATTATTAAGCCTACTTCGTAATTTTTTATTTTACGAAATTTACAACGGTTCGTTGAGTTTTTTCATTGGTCTAATTCCTTTCTTCTTTTATATGATTTATCATTTTGAATTGATCCAACTCATTTATAAACCTTGAAAACGGTATCCAATACGCGTCTTATAAGAAGGATGTCTATGAAATATTGAAGGGTCGGTGGGTTACATCATTGTGCCGGAGAGAGGCGCATACTGTCTAGTCAGCCGTTGTTTTGTTTCGACCAATCTAAATTCAAATGAGTTTTTTTCTAACCCTTCACCTTTTCACCTTCAAATATATTTGTCTCGCCAGCCAGGATCATTCTTTAATCTCTGTAAAGGCCGGAAACCACAGAATGCAAACTTTTTCTTCTCGAAGTTGTTGTCGAGTCTGGATAATATCACGGATTAGTTTTATACGTTGTCCGGACGCTATTTAACTTGCTTCCCAGCTTGGGGCACTTACTGCTTCCCATTATGTTTGTTGTTCACGGCAAGTGCGGCCTTCTTAGCAAAATGTTCGCAAAATATAGTTATACCCACGCCGCGCCCTTCAACTCACTTGGCCCTTAGGCGCGAAGTAATGGTGTAACTCGGGCTATCATAATGATATACTCTGTTTAAGTTTAAGGTAGGGACGCCGTGTCTTTTTAGGTCAAGACGAAAATATGGACCAGGAAATTTGCGCAGGGAGTTATTTTCCTCTCTATTTTCGTAGGGTCATTAAAAAGCAAGGTTCGTAAATAGAACGTTTGTGAGATCTTTACAACTCGGTTTGGAGCGCAGTGGAATATATGGAGCTATTCGCATTTCCTTTTTTGTAAATCGTTTGAACGGCGCACATAAAAAACGTCCCAAGCTTTTGTTCGATTCGCATCCCTTATTTATGTATGAATGAGCCATTAGTTCCGACGGCCGCCGCCGCCGCCTGGGGCGCGATGGTAGCGTACACAATCGCTGCAATGCACAGAATAAATAGGTACACTTGATGTTATTGTTACTATTCCACAGTTAGAGGATAATATTATTATTTCCCTATTTTTGTTAGCTTATATATTGTTTCTGACCACAATTCTTAATGTTTTCAAAACCTAAACAACAACAGTCGTCTATAATAATATTAGGTAAGTATATTGAATCATTTAGGGAAAACATTTAATTACCTATCCATATTAATGTTATTCGCAGGCCAATCACTGGAACAAACAATACCGATAGTTATTAACATTTCAGAGCCAGGTCTTCTGATTTTCAAATAATCGAACGCGATATTGCATGCTCGACACTTTATAATGGCGGAATTGGAAATTTACGATGGTGTTCAATAACTTCCCATCCTAAATCGTCGGAAATAAATTGATGGAGATATTCAGGTTGCTACGTTATGTTAGCTAATTTGGTGACATGACTGCCTGCAATTTTCAAATTAATATTAATGTTGTTTTTACCGGGATAATAAGGCTGACTAACTCTTTGATATGAATTCCATGTTACGAGTACCATGCAGTAATATAGACGGAGTGCTTCTAATAAAGGTTCTAATCCTTTTATCGTGCTACAAAGGCTGTTTGTAATGCATTTTCCATGCCTTTAATTAGTGCCCGCATGTGAATTCCACACTGTAGCAATATTGAATGGCTAAAAAGACGTCAGGTCCATTTAAACGACGACGTCCGAAGGCACAAAATGCGCCAAGACTAAAGTGCTGTCACCTAACCCCAAACCTAAGCCCCGTACTTTTTTTGTACAGTGGATGGAATCTTCGTGTCCATTATTAGTTATCAAAATTTCCAAGCACGAACTTTGAAGTCGACTCGGTGATGAATACGTAAAATAACGTATTGACACGTTAATCTAGGTTCAAGCTACTCATAGATTTCTTGAAAGTACAGTAGTTTTCGAATACTTAAGGCGATTCGAAAACGTTACTTATGATTGAAATGATTGTGCTGGAGCTGTCCTTTAAACTCGCTGTAAAGTGAACTGCAAAGTTATTTCATGGGAACCGTCCAGCTAATGCAAATCGATAGTAATAGTGGTTCTCAATTCAAAATTTAACAGACATCGAGGTTGTCCTAGTAACATGTGACCCTGGGGTGTTATTGTCTTAAAAACGGCGTTCGGTCGCTCGAACGAGTGAACGATTGAACGTGGCGCAGCTTATATACGTAAAAAGACTTAATAAAGAGTGCACGTGCTAAAATGTGTTTTGTACGCTCTGACGGGACTATTTAAACTCGCCGGTTTATATAAGGTGGGCTCGTTCACTCGTTCGATAATATGAAAGTAGACGTTTTTAAGAGAATAACACCCTGCTTGGAGTTCTATCTTCGTTTGCAAATAGCGCGAGTGTTTGTTCCTGAGTCTTGGATGTTTTCTATGTATGTATGTATTTATCTATTAAGTATTATCTTTATTAGTTTATCTTTGTTTGGCACCCATGGTACAAGCCTTGAACTTAGTTTGGGACTAGGTAAATTTGTATGAGATTATCCGCTGATATATATTATATTATAAATACTCGTTGCTTGTACTAGCGACCCGCCCTCGCTTTGCCTTATTTTATGTGAGTTATCAGTCACACCCGTACGTAAACCAAAATGTATTATACTTAAAAAGCTTCTGTAAAAACTATCTTACTGATGAGGAACACCTCATCACAACCCGTTGCGTGGTTTAGTAGGAGTTAGCGGTTATACAGACAGACAGACAAACGCGGGAAGCGACTTTCTTTTATACTATGTTATAATGAAGACATAACATTTAAATGCCGTAGTGGTCAGTTAGGACTATCACAAGTGTAAAATTCTGTCCTAGCGAAAAATCTCTTTCTGGGGACAGAATTGACCTCTATTTTTTTTTATTAATGTTACACTACTGTTCCAGTGAACTAGCTGCATCCAGCCGCCATTGTTTGATCTCGCACTCTCCTTTCACGGTTCCCAGGTTGGCTGCACAACACGGAAAACAAATACAATCCCTGCTAGAAATAGAAACTTTTCTTAAATACCTATGTAGAGTAGATAGAGGCTACAAGTTTTAATTGTATTCAGTAAAGTGACGTCTTCGGTGTTGTAAGTTAATGGTGAACATTAAATAGTGATGCGAATTATTGAATGAATGATAATTTTGTGGTTAATATACACTCAGGAGCAAAAAAAACGGGTCAGAGTGCGTTTTTCATACTAAAGAGGCTATTTCAAAGCTTTTAGTGAAATCTGATGATGAATACTCCGAGCATCGATACAGGACTTCCAGAGTGCCTAGGATACCCAACTGAATGAATAGGCGGTTAACGCCGGAATTGTGTATGTTCAGAAAAACATCTAAAATGGCAATAAAATGTAAGGAAATCCAAGTGCTGACCCAAACTCTCCCGTTGTGGTGTTAACTGATTGTGCGTTCAGTTAGTTATCTTAAGAACTTTTGACCTACTCTATTGAAACTCTGAGTATCCACCATTAACCCTCACTCTACACATTCCCTGGCGAGGAACTAAGGCTTCGAAATAGTCTCGTTTGTATGAAAAACGCACTCTGACCCGGTATTTTTGCTCCTGAGTGTAGTATCGGCTGTTTGGCGAACGCTTAAGTAGTGAGTTCGGACGTCGGGGATAATTTGAAATTGTGATAGATTAAGCATAAAATAGTTAAGTGTACAAGATATAATGATGTTTTTTATGTTGTAGAACTTATGTAAAATTAATTCCATGCTACAAAACTTTCGTCGTCAGCCATTCTTCTTTTTCGGCCGCTGTAACATTTTAGTTCGGTCATTTTTTTAATCATTTACTCCGTGATAGGAGTGCATCGCTATTTGTTATTATGTGGTAAAATCGTAAACGACTTCGACAGTTATAAACATGTTTTTTCCCAAAGGACCATTCTAGTAGAAAAAAAGGTGTTCTATATTTATACTTTTTTTAAGCCGAAGCTTTGATAATAATGATTAAAAAAACTAATTAGATGAAGTATTCTGATAAGTTTTATCAGAACACTGAGATATAATTGGTGCACTTACCTTATCATTGAATGTTTTACAATTTGATTTGAACAACGATAATAACTTAATCTAAATCCAATAATTGAGTCAGGCTGTTTCCAACCTCTTTCCTGGCATTCCCCCCATCGTGTGCTAATGCCATTCACTGCCTCCCCACTTAATTCTTGATATTTTTTACCCTTCGAGCATAAAACATAAAATAAGTTTACTTTTTACAAATAAAAATCTTATCTTATCTTATCTCATCTAACCCATGACTAATTAATATTCCTATGCAGAACCTCTAAATTTAAATAATTATTTTAGGAGGTACTTTTATCACATTTATAAATAGTACTAGATATTAAGATAGTGAATCTGATATGAGGAGTCAGACCGGCTGGCCTATTGCCTGACGCACTCGCAATCGCAATCGACTTCAAAGTGGAATAATAGTGAATATGAAAATACAGGAAAAGAGATAACCAAAAGTGAAATTAAAATTAAAATCGGCCCATAAATACGAATGATACAAGCCTTTTAAACTGCCAGGAAATTATACAGCAATTAGGCAGAGAGACCCGATATGAACTCTGACGTCATGTAACAGATCGGCCATATAAACTCCATGTGAAATTGTGTTTTGCTAAAAAGGGATAGGAACAAATATTTGTTGGCGAATATCTTGGTATATTTTTATAGCTATTAAAAAGAAAAAAGTCTCAACTGTTTGTTACATGAATCAGCTTTTATTGAAGCTATAAAAAAAATAACGAATATTCCCTATGGTTTTCCTTTTGAGGACAGACTCGCCTTCGGACAGTCAAAATGATAACGATTACGATGCGAATATGCATATTTGAAGTCGGGTTTTCTCAAAAATAACTTCTTATAAAATGGTAGTTAGGTCAGTTCAACTGTATTCGGCTTTTGGTTTAAAATATTGTAGGATGCCGGCTTCAGTTAGACTGACCTACCTACCATTATATAACAAGTTATTTTTTTGCATTTTTGAAAGCGGGTTTTGAGTTTTTTAAACAATAATTTTATTTTATAATTTTTAGTGATCCTATTTATTTATGCTGTCCCAATTCTCAATCAATGAGAAACTATAGAACATTTCAAGCTCACCGCAAGCAACGCCGCGGGAAACTCATATTTAAACATTTAACTCAACTACCTTAATCGAGATATCTTATCGCCACCCTTCAAATAGGTACCGTTAAGGAGTTCCGCTGGCCATCTATCGTCATCATCAGTTCCAATTCACCATATAGTACTTTTCAAAAGCAAAAGCACGAGTTACAGTGAAAAATACCAAAATCGCTATGGGTATGCCTATAATATCTGAGGAGTTTCCTTGATTTCTCCGAGATCCCATCATCAGATCCTGACATGTTGACGATGGGACGAAATAGACCAAATAACGAAAAAGAACGGTCCAGTGGAGTAATCGGGGAACATACATTTAAAAAAAACCCGACGTATTGATAACTTCCTTTTTTTTTTGAAGTGGTTAGTAAACCTGCTGTTTTAGAGAAGGCTAACGAGCACACAGGCCCTGATGGTTAGTAGGATCTGTGACCCATTTGATTGTACGAGTAGTAATGTTATAAGCACTGACAGCACACTGTTTGTTTATTTATCATCGTCAATATCATCAGCCTATAGCAGCTCTAGTCCACTGCTGGACATAGGCCTCTAACATGGCTCGAACATAGGGCTATAAAACTAAAATTAAAAATGCTTTACAATAAAGAGTACAAGTTACTAACAACTTACAGTCAATGAAAACCACGTCAATGGCATTTTTTTTGCGATGGTGGTAACAGCTTTGGAATCCTACACTGGGCATGGTCAGACATGCTCCTGCCTGGTTTTTAATCACTTCAAATCGCCTAAAGTACCTCCTCCAACTTATATCATTAGTCCCGGGACCACCAGTGCTGTGATTGCATTTCAGCGCGAACGCGTAATTATCTGGATGTGAGGCATCTAACGCAAACACCTCCATTCTTCGATCCGAGCATGGCGGTAACGTTTAATGTCTAACTTATATTCCCAGTTTTATGTTTAATTTATAGATTGAACTACGAACAGCGTGTGTGAATGGGCAAGGTATTCAAATGAAAAAATAAATGCAAAGCTAAACAAAACTAAATTCCGTAAAATAAATAAGGTTTCCTATTGGATCTCTTTTTTTTTTACGCATAACGTACCTTTACGCATAAAATCGTTTGACCTAAAACGGTTTTTACAATAGAAATGGTTTTATTTAAATTATTATAAAAATCTAACCAACCCTAACCTAAACTAATCAACGTTACAAAAGGTTACAAAACTAACAACGTTAACTAATGGACGTTTATTAAATACTGCAATGTAAGCCTTAATTAAAAGGGCGATATGCGAAAAAAAAATGCGTAAAAATATATGCGTTCCAAGCGGATCCCAATAAATGCCATGCCTGCATGCCATAACTATAACCACATGATCAGGAAAATGTTGACCCGACAAGCAAAGATCTTTTAGTGAGCATAACGTCCGTGGTTTTCGGACCAACGAGGTAGGACCACTAGGAACTCGTCCAGGGATATGATTTTATTAAGCTTCATCACTTTTTAAATAGACGCGAATGGTGAAATATGTGGCTGGAGGCTTGTCTGCCTGTTGGCCATGTGCTAAGAATTAAACTAGTAAAATAGCCCTTGACAATAATGTATTTTTTCTCGAGACAGCGTGCTTACGTACGGAGTATAATACATCACTCTAGCGGGCGTCTAACGGCTACTCGGGAAGTGACGACTCCCCGGAAATTACATTTTTAATCTCCTCTGTCTGCCACATATTACCAACACACGCCGCTACGGATGTTGCCAGCTTTATAAAAGAAATGGCTACAATATTTTGTAATTGGTTTATTAAATTTTGTGTCGCAGCGCTTCATATTGAAGGCGTTAACGGCGATATTTATTATAAGGCCTTTGTTTGGTCAATATGCCTGGTAACTGGATCGGCTATATGGTGAAGTAGTTTGGTAAGCTTTTGATTGTGCTGGTTACAATGGTCGAAGTAATCAGAGATGGTATACTCCGTATGTACCAACTCTATCCATGGGGGTCCGTTCATTTGAACAAACGTACAACAAGTTTGACAATCATCATTAGAATACCTAGTTTATTTAAATGTTTAATGAAAATTTAAATCTACCTACTTACCTTCGTAGGTTATGTTCACACCAACTAGGAAGTCCTAACAGTAGGTAGATGTCATGAACACTTACCTAAGTTTAAGAAAAAAAATAGTCTTCAACATTTTACAAACTTTAATTTGGAATAAACGTAGGTTTATTCATATTTGGCCTGATTTTGACCCCCCCATTCAAGTTAGAAATTAAAAAATCAGCAATAACATAATAAAAATGGTTTTAATTTAAATAATGAGATTATTCGGGTAAACACGCTTAGAGCGGATTATTTTGATATAAGAAAATTATTGAGTAATTTCGTTACTTTTTGACTTTCTGCTGTGTAAAAAAGTTACACGTGATGTTTTCCTGGACCTCTCCCCCTCCCCCTTCGTGATCATTTGTGATATTTTACTCACTAAAAAACGATCACATGATTTTTGGCCGAGTCCTTAGACTTGATTTAAATAACGCGGTGGGGTGCGAAATCTTTTAATATGAAAAATTGTTAAATGATATACCTAGTTTGCCAAATGATGATTTGGTCAGATATACTAGGTTGTAACAAAGAGAAAATAGTAAAAGGAATGGTTTTGTGAAGCTAATAGCTTATTGATTTATTTCTCAAGAAAAGTCGTTTGCTCTGTTTCGCAGATCAGAGCGCATCTATACCTACTGTTGATGAAGAGGACTGATCGGAATCGATATAATGAAAATATCTTCAGTTTAAGCCTCATCACACAAATGGGATTTGAACCTGGGATCGCATAGAAACATAAAAAAACTTAAAGACACTTTTTTAAAAGCAAAATCATAAATCATATGAATATAAATGTTTAAATCAGAAGGTCACTTAACGCCGGGGATAAACCCTTATCGCCGAGAATTACAGATAGCTAACGATCAAGATTGCTATGCGAAAAGAGATAAACCTTTACTTCGCCGTAAATGTTTACGACCACTTTTATCCTATTATTGCTTGATTTGAAGATAACGGCGCACATGCACGTCTGTAAATCTATGCTGAGGCCAATTTCGAGGTTTCTTGAAATTGATTAATGCAGTTTTATTGAAGGTTTTTTTAAATATGCAAATAGATAATCCCCGTTACTATTAAATGTTGAGTAACGGTTGTATAGTTATAGAATATTTTGTCCTTATCTGTCACTGTGACATTTTAATTTGACAGATAAGGTCAAAATATTGTACCTATAACTATACCACCGTTACTCAACGTTTATTAGTAAGGAGAAATGTGTTTATGTAAACTTTTATTGTACAAAAGAAAAATAACGAAAAATATATTAATAATGAGTTTTTTTTCGAAGTTTATTATAGTGTAAAACTAATTAATTAAAGTAGTTTTTTTAACTAAAAAATATTCTCACTCGACCAACTTCGTCATTTGAAAGTAAATAACATTTAACAACAACGCCAAAACGAATCTTAGAGTAAACTTTCATCTAATTATTATATTAAACAAAAACTTAGCTTTAAAGCATGGCGGTTACCAAAGTAAATTATTCATAAAATTGGTCAATGCGAGTCGTTCGGAAAATCACCGCCAGAACTTAGGAGTTGGCAACAAGTTGGAAATTCTCGAGTCGCGATCAGGATGCTTCCTAATTGGTTGAATAATTCAATATTGGTGAAACAAAGATATTTCAGTTGTTAGAAGGTTTATATGGGTTTTTAAAGTCTGTGTTTGTGTCTTTGCATAATACCACTGCACTGTTACTGACAAACAACACCTATGATAGATCGGAACTAAAAATCATTAAATTTCAGGAGGAATAGGTCTTTAAAATTCAATTCCTAATGACATTACTTACCGACTGACCTCAGAGGTCAAAGAACTTGTATATGAGTGACAGAACGGTTCCCACCTCTTGTTTTATCCCGCTTGGCACTCAGAGTGTCTCTATCGTTTCAGACTAATTTTAAGGGGATATCCTTGTTTGTCCAACAAGTACTTACCTAGCGAGCAACTTGTTCCAGCCATCGCATGACATTCCATGTGACGTACCAAACGCTAACAAAAATGTTTATTTTGTCAGTTTTGGTTTCTTTTATAACAATGAAAGTAAAAAAGATTCAGTTAAAATGCATTTCTAACTTATGAAACAATAAAATAGCGGTTTGTTAGATTAGTGTACTTTAGGTAATTTTGTAAGTTCGTTCGTTTGTTTTTATTTTAAGTGTGTGTCCATTTAAAACTAAGTTCTTATATTATTCATCAACATCTTAGCTATAATTACAGATTGACTTATGAAAATTCTGATATGAAACAGGTTGAGAACCAAATGTTCTGAGAGTAGGTAACCGTTTCACAACCCTAAAAACTGTAGGTACTAAGCGCAGTGATCGCCCAAGTAATGCCTCATAAATTTAGTAGGTAATAGAAGTCATAAAATAATTTCAATATTTGCAGTAAAGCAGGTGCACTAATTATCTTGGTTGGACAGATATCATCTTTTACTTGGATATATTTGGAGGACTTGACAAATGCAGATTCGCTACGGTACAGTTCGAATTTTGAGAACGACCGGCTGCAATTTTTTGCATGTAGTGCAAGGATAATAATTAGTCAATCGACTTCGAATCGTTTAAAATGTTTGTCTGTGCGATTGTGCGTTTCCAACTTTGCGATTGACCAAGGACGTAGGCCCTGACGAGGCATAACGCCTATGATCTCGGGGGTCAAGTTATCATCATCAGGAGATTATAATGAGGCCTCATGCGTTATTCTTTCGAGCGACACATCGGCAAGGATATCGACCGACTATCATACCGTTGCTAAGGTACAGGTCGATTCACGAGAGTTGACGCGAATGGATTGAATGAGGGAACGAAAGTATTCAAGTGTGTAGAATAATAACAGCTTTTCGGTTTGAAATTCGAACATCGGTTCAAAGGACGGCACTCACACAGTCATAATAGGTGACATTACTTTTATTCATTCCATTCGTGCCAGTTTTAGTGAATCTACCTGTACTTCATGGGTCAAGATAATGTGGAAGGTTTACGGTAGTGGTGGTTACGCAGGTTAAATTTATAGTCGTTAGTCACCGAATATATTGTATAATCAATTAATCATACAGCGTGTCCGCTAATGCGTTGCTATACTGAATGCTTCGGACTGAATGTCCTCGATAAGGCTTCTTACATACGAACAGCATTAAGTCTTTAAGAAGCCTTAGATGCTTGACGCTTACGTAATTTCTCAAAAACTGCAAAAATGTATGGAATTGACAAGGGCTTGAATGCAACCGTCTGACAGCTTATCTCAAACCTACGAGTATACCTACATTTTCGATAGCGATAAAGATTTCCGGACGCTTCTTGTCCAGGGTCAGCGCAGCCATGCGCAGCAAATTATCATACAAAAAAAGGACTAGGTCACATTCGCCTTCTGAGTACAGCTCCGCATGTGTGCATTTTGAAGTGAGCAAATTTTCCGAAAGCTGCGTCGAACTCGGGGCAAATATGTGCTTACTAATATGTCTGCGAGTGCTTGTACTGTTAACGATGCTAAGCAAATACCTGTATCACAACTATCGCAGCGTTTAAATGCTGTTAAAAGTTAGTTCTTAGTGACATAGCAACTAGGAGTTTGTTTGAACAAACACTCCTTTGCATTGCTTACCATAAACTCTGGTTACTTTAGCCCTAGGGGGTAACTTTACCCACCCCAAAAACATATATATTTAATTATTCTATTAAACGATAGAACTAGGTCGAATGCGCAGTAGAACTAAGGTTACCGACATAGCCCGAAGAACAGCTAAACTGAAGTGGCAGTGGGCGGGGTACATTGCTCGCAGGACTGATGGCCGATGGGGTCAGAAGGTTCTGGAGTGGCATCCGCGGACCGGCTGACGAGCTGTTGGTAGGCCTCCAACAAGATGGAGTGACGACCTCGTCAGGATCGCGGGACCGCGGTGGATGCGAAAATCACAAGACCGGTCTGAGTGGAAAGCCTTGGGGGAGGCCTATGTCCAGCAGTGGATGTCTTTCGGCTGACATGATGATGATGATGATGATTAAACGATACATCAGGACTAAGCTACTTACATAGTTATACAATTATTTAATCAATTTGAGTTGCTTACCACTAAAATACATGCAATAGGGGCTTTATTTACTAACAGCAAATGTTTAAACTTGTTGGTAACTTTGTAGCTCTGCCTGCCCCACTCTGGGAATGAAGGCATGATTGTATATGGGCAAAATATTTAAGGGAAATATAACTTCCCAAACAAATTTTAGCAACTGTAGTTTTGCCAACTCAGTCTCTGCCATATATTTATTTAGCATAGCATAGCATAATTGTTTTACTTTGGTCAATTTATCTCTTTTATACTTTCAATACATATAGTCAAATAGTTTTGGTCAAATGCATTACTTTTTATAATCCGTGTAACTTGAGCTTGTAAGAAGTCTTTCACAGAAAATTGCCACAATATGCTTGTTGCAGAAACCGATTAAAAAACAAAAAACTTGTTAAAGATTTGGGAAAAAACCGGCCAAGTGCGAGTCGGACTCGCGGACGAAGAGTTCCGTACCACTATCTATACAACATTAGACAAGAAATATTTTGTGAATTCAACCTGTTGCCATTATTAATATAGAGCAAAAAGACCCGATGCGAGCCATTTTCCATATTTTGTTTTGCATTTAGTACATCTGCTGGCCGAATAAACTGACAATATAAAAATTGGTTATTTGATAATTATATAAATAGCCAAAAACTTAAAAAATACATGCGTTTGCGTAACATTTGATTTCGGAAAAAAAATGCAGAGCGTTTAGTTGCCAAGTGAATGTGTGTCAAAAGGAGAAATGTTTTTTTTTAGTGTGCGATAAAATATTTGGGAAGTGATAATTGGTAGAAAAAAACGCCCATTCAAAAGTACCCAATTATTCACAAAAAAATGTTATAATCATTATACTTTATTCAATGGTTTTAAAGAAAACTCACACAAACCGAAGTGAAGCGGCGGGTCGCTAGGATAGAATATTCCGTACAGAAAGTAAACATGATGTTACTTATTGTTTTTGACAACGTTAAAGGTCGTCTATTTACACGGCATAAATAACCAGTTATAAATATGAGCTTATCAAATAGTTCCATTAATTATCTGAACGCATTCAGCTGTTAAGGCTTAATTCAGCGACAAACGTCAAAATGATCTCATTTATATATTAGCCCGTTGTTATGGAATGGGTTGCGATAAGCCAACACTGTGCTTCAGCCCCGCTAAGACAAATGGCGGTATCTCAGATAGAACTCCTAAAGCAAGTGCAACCTTATTACTAAAGAGAGAGGGTTGAAACTACTTTGGCTATTGAATTTGAGATAACACCTTTTGGCTTACGAGGGGAGGCATGGCTGCGCAAATATTGGTCACAGGTTTGTAGAGCACACGTCGTCTGTGTGGGTGGGGTTAGTAAATAGAGTAAATCTAATAAACTGTTTCTGAAGCTCGGTCTTCATCGATCTCCAATGTTACTAACCTAGAGCTATGTAGAAAAAGTCTAATAACAAGTCTAGTAAACATCCGACCTCATATTTTCAAACGGTCGTCTATATATGTTTTTCACTTCTCATGCTCTTAAAATGCTACTTAAATCTCTGCGAATCGGGACTAAAGCTCCTTATTAATCTCTAGGGATTAAAGTATTTTTTTTTAAATTTACTTTGTAAACCCCTAAACAACCAATCACGGTGTTTGTGAATGGAGGATTATCGCCATTTTCAGTGATTGTGTATGGACCATATTTTTGGGTGTCGAAATAACCTCAAAATGACAACTGTGCAAATAGTATATTTAAAAAAAAGGATTTAATTTCGTGAAACACGATTAATTATTACGAATATTAATCTATTTAATCATATTAAGGCCGAACTCTTTTATTATGCGTGGTCCAATACAATTGTTAGTTTTAATTGTAAGAAACTTTTTTATAATAAGTGTTGTAATTTTGTTTAGAACGTCGTTTTTTTCCTCGCATTCAAAGTGAAAAGTAAAGTGTTTAACGCGAGACTAAACAACCATAATGGCACTCGAACTACAGCCACCCTCGCTCGCGTGGCTAAACATCTCGTGTCATTATGGCTTGTTTTAGTCCCTTGTTGAACAATCTACTATTAAATTCTACCATTTTGGTGAAATTTAAATAAAAAATACCTAGAGGTACTCGCGACGATATACGAGTAAGATGGATCGAACGACACCTCGTTTGTCGAAATCGAGCTATCCATTCAGGCTATACGAGGGAACATACACATATATACAGACCTAGACGTTACAAAAACATCCTCCTTCGTCAGACAAGTAAAACCTTGTCTATGGATAGAATGGAGGAGGTTCTATGGTCCACTGTCTGTATTTTTTTTATGTACGGTCACCGATTTCTCCTTCAATAATGGACGAATTTTAAAATTTATTTTTTGATTTGATAGTACAAAATTGATGATGATTCGGAAGTATCCGAGGTAACTACTCAAATATATAAGCATACATACATTGGTAGTTATTTCAGTATTTTTAGTAACAACTCCAGCACGCATTCAGAAAGTTGAATTTTGTGAAGTGGAACTGATGATGAAGACCACAGATGGCCCACGGAATTCGTCGACCGTACCTATTTCAAGCGTGGCGATAACTTAACTCGGCGTTGCTAATCAACTTAGAAGTGGGACTACATAACAGCTTATTATGATTATATATCACTAAAAATTATAAAATAAAGTAAATGTTTAAAAAAAAAAACAAAAACCTTTTTTTTCCTTTTTTAAAGGCGGTTTTTTGGTTTTTCTAAACATTTATTTTATCAAACTTGCGATAGCTGGTTTTTACTTCAGTAATGATGGCCGAGTTGAAAGCAATACGATAACATGTCAAAGGCAATATGGTTTTACTCTAGAATAGAGTCCCAGAGCGCTTCGCATTGAATGTGTTAACATGTAGCGTTTTGATTAATACCACAATCTTTTAATAAAATAATATAAAGATAAAGATAAAGATAAAGATAAAGAGACATTTATTCGCAACAAAACAAAACCACATTACACAGATAAAACAATATCAAGACACAGAAAAATTGTTACGAAACGGTCCCAACTCAGCATTCGCTAGCCGTAAAGCCAGCACTGGTCTTCCGTTGGAACCGCTTGGTGAAAAAACGGAAAGTGACACATTTAACACAAAACAACGCTAAAAGAAAAACATCAAGGATCAAACACAATAATTTGTTCGAGATTATCTCGAACGTCTCAAATGACCATAAAAATTTATGGCCTGGTAAAGTTGGCAACACAAAGGAAACAGAATCAATAAAATAATACCAAAGATAACTATAGTCTATGGAAACGTAAACAAAGCAAGCATATAGGTTACGCAACAATAACAAAATTATAGACTACGAATAACGAATATGATATGATATGATACTGGGCCCTTATGGGCTTCAAAGAGAATGCAGAATAGACGCCCAGCGGGGCTAGTATGGTTGCGTTGCGTTTATCGAGTGTCAAAATGTGGATAAAGCTTCTGTCACTCTCGTATATACGTGTCAGAAAGTGACGGGTGCTTCATACACATTTTGTCACGAGATAAACGCGGGCTAATTAGGCCTAAACAGGCCTAAAGTATTCTAACTAGTTATATTGAAAAACCTCTTTTGATTAGACATAACTGTCGTTCTTACAGTGCGTGCTAGGCCTAAGAATAAGTTTGAAGCAAGGCAAAATAAATCCTTTACTCTGATAGTTAAAATGAACTGCATAACAAGCGCAAATCTCGAGGGAGCCAGTGGTCCGGAAAAATAAATATCGCATTACGAACTAGTTTAACAGTCTGATGAGTATGCACTCGGATTATGCGTTATTTACCTTTAAAGGTTAACAGTGGAGTTTATTATTCAGATGCGAACAACACTTAACATACACTGAATCTGGGGACCATCTCACACAAACTGACTCAGACCCAAACTAAGCTCTCGATGGCTACAGTGGTTGCTAAATAATGATCAATATGTATACTTATATAGAGTGATAAAAAAATCGAAGCTTTCTAAGCAGCGGGGCTAGACAAGTTGCCATCCAATTCGAAGGCTAGCGTTAGGTGACCACCCGTCATTTATTTATTTATTTATATGACTCGTTACCACTGACTCGCGGTTATGTGATCACTATCCTTCGCGCTAATCAAATAATAATCGCCTTTATTCTAAGATTTACATTCAATTAACATGACACAATTAATTTTATTCTAATTAATTAATATCTCTTATCTCAGAGTGCCGGTCGGCAAAGGCCACCTCCAGCACCTTCCAGTGCTTTCGGTTTTGGGTGACTCTTTTCCTGTAGGGAACTGCAGGCAGTTTGACTTCAATATCCCATTTTCTAAGCTGTCTGCCCACACCTCTCTTTTCTTTTCTGTGCTAATTGTACCGACATTCATTTTTAAGGCCGGATACCGAGATATGAAAACGTTTCGTACCAACGCGTTAATCGTAATAAAACGGAAATGTAAATGATATTTATAATACTACACCAAAAACACATGTAATTTATTTCTCAACAGTAGTTGCGTATTTTAGCGAAAATGTATTCAAGAAAAACTCGATGCAATTTCGACCATAAAATATACTACGCAGCATATCAAAGTGCGGCCGCGTTCCATTTTAGGATAGGTCAGATTTTACGAAAGGTTTCATGTAGGTAATTACATTCTCGTCACAATACAAAGAATACAAAACAAAACTCTGCGGCAAATAAGAGCGAGACTTAGCATTAACTCACTCGAACACATGAATGCATTTCTGAATAAGAATCACATACGCTTAACGTTTTCTTGCCCATTGGGTCGAAAAATTTGCTCCTACGTAGTTCTGTAATGGAAAATCTTTGATGAATTCGAATGTGTGTTAAGAAATGAAACTTATGGGTTTATATGTTAATGTGTTTCCGAAACTTCGTATTGTTACTAGGTATACGATCCCGCGATTTATATGATTTTGATTCCTAAATCTTCCTATTAGGGATGTAAGCCAGAAATATTCTTCCAAGGTTTTGGGTAAAAGTGTTGTCATTTGTAAAAGGCATTATTTTTTTAGGTAAGCGGTCATTCGTACAAGTTGTATAGTAGTTGTATGTATAAAATATCTAAACAAATATCTTGGCTCCGATATTAAACGCATTAAATTATGTATTAATGTAAATATATATACGTATTTAAAGGAACTCTAAACAATTATAAGAATATCCTCCAAGACCGCCAAAAAAGGATAATTATGTTCAAATAACTTCAACAATTCCATATCTACCTAGGTCTAGATAGATTAATACACCGATTATGTATTCAAGGATTGATTTAGTGACAAGATAGCTATGCTAATCAATGTTATTACATTATAACAAAGCTTTTGATACAGTAATTAGTGTTATAGCTAGTTACGCCAATTACTTAAGTAACGCTATCCGTAACTAATGGTGGCGTCAGACGTTAATAAGATGAATTATGTTTATGTGCTAATGTTAATGGGGAAAGCGTTGTATAGGTAAATGAATCATTGCGATCAGGTAGATCTAACGGTTACGCTATGGGATGTCGAAGGTAGAGATCGGAGTTTAATTCCCTGCTCGGTCATAAAATTATCGATACCAATGTATGATGTTGTTAATGTTATTTTGTTGTTATTGTTATTGTGTATTTGGGTCAATTTAGCATATTAGCATAACATATTTTGTATAAGTACGAGTAATATTGCTCCGTCGAAAATTGACATCTTAGGAAACATACTTAGCATAATTGGTAAATATTCGAATTTATGTTTGGTCGATTTTTAAATACTATACCGCATAGTATTACAAATAATTTCGTTTTGTTTAATGAGCAGAACGACACCTCGAAGACGTATAGGTTAGGTTGTTAATTTTTCTTTATAAGCCGGGTGGCGGGACACATAGGTAACAAGCGAAAATTGCACTTTTATATTTCTTCTCGTGATGGGGGCGAGAGAGTAACCACTTTGTCAGTCACTTACAATCTATTTTTATTACAATAACACATACGTATATATACAATACTCGATAACTTAACTTATGCGCGGCTAGATACACGTACAGATAATGCCTAACCTAAATGCGATTCATCAAAACTTGAATCGTGAAAAGTGAGTCATCAACGCGTGGGTAGGCCTCCAATAAGGTGGACCGAGGACGTGGCTATAGCTGGGCATTCACGGACGCACCGTTTGTGTCGGCGACAGATCAAATACGACTGGATGGGCGTTCACTGGCTGACTGATTAGAAAATGGCAGCCAGACAAAGCATTCACGACGATGCCACTTGGCTTGGCGCGGTGACGTGGCAGGTTCAAACGTTGAATTTCGTCATTCACGATAGTTTCATTCGGAAGGCGCGTTGGAGCGTCGCGCTGGCTTTCCGTCCATTTGGAAATCCAAAGGACCGCGTCAAGCACTTTTAAACGCTGCAGTTTTGACACGGCGGCGCTGCTGTATTCGGCTTGTCGTAGCGGTCGTGAATGCCCAGCCTTAGGTTGCGGGAAACCGTTGGATTCAAGCGGCGCGGCGCACGACCGGTCCTTGTAGCAAGCAATCCTTGGCCCATGCCCAGCAGTGGACTTCTTTCGGCTGAAATGTTGACATAACGATGAAAAAAAAAATAAGAAAGATTATTTCTATATATGTTTACCTGACTGCGTCAGAAGGAGAATTATTTACATACTCGCTGGGCCCTGAGCTAGGATACCCTGTGTTACAGGACCCAGATTGATGATATCTTAAACGGTTCCCCAAGTCGAATAATTGATAATAATAGGTACACATAATGGTTTTTTAACAGCAATCAACGATATACGAGTATCACACGATAAGTATTATAATGTAAAAAATATAATATTTACCATTGTTTCACATGTACAGACACACTAAAAAAATGTCCGCAATATAAATGTGTCTGAGAAAAAGTGAGTGCGACATACAGACAGCCAGACAGACTGACAGACTGACGGACATGGCGAAACTATAAAGGTTCCTAGTTTGACTTAGGAACCCTATTTTTTTTAAATATTAAACAAAAGAAATCTTATTATTGTAATAATATATTACAATACTCATTCAACCTAACAGACCAGACTCACGTAAGAAAATTATTCTGATTATGTCTGAAGGACGAAGACGTTCATCACAAGTATAAATTAAGGAAAGAATACGTACAAAGAGCGACGTCCCATCGGCTTTGCCGGGACGAAGCAAATCGGAATGGATACATTACGAAGAGATTGCTATTTGCCTTTGAGAATAGGAACACAGTCGCGCAAAAGTGGACGGGTTCTTGTGGAGGATTTCTAGTAAAAATACGTAGGTTTTGGTTTAAAACGTTGTTTTAGGGTTACAAACAACTTGTCGTTCCTTATGGTGACCTATCATTTCTTGTGTGGAAAAATGGACTCGGGCAAAAAAATGAATGAGTTCACGGCATCTACTAAACATTCCGGCGCAATAAACTTACAAGCCAAAATAGGCCTTTAAGACATTTCGTCCTCGACGCGCTGGCATAGTTGGTAGCCTTGGTAGTGAGTGACCCTACCTACGAATCTAGCAATCCTGGGCAGATATTTGTGCGATGAGAGCGAATATTTGTTCCTGATATGGTGGTGGATGTTTTTTATGTATTTAAGTATATATTTCTCTATATTATAAGTATTTATATCGTTGCCCAGTAGGTATGTACCCATAGGGACGTTGTCCTCTGATATTTATTTATTTATTTACCACAAATAAGAGTGTAGAATGCAACGAAAAAGTGGAAGTTCCCGGAGAGTGGAATTGGCCATAGATTAAGTGTTAAAAATCTATATAATATCATAAAATATGCTACGGGAGTGTGTTCCCAATTCAGATTACATGAGATAACGCCTTGGTTTGGATGCTTGCTTTCCAATCGGTTACAGTTGCATACGGGACGAACATCAATATACACTCAGGAGCAAAAATAACGGGTCAGAGTGCGTTTTTCATACTAAAGAGGCTATTTCGAAGCCTTGGTTCCTCACCAGAGAATGCTTTTAGTGAAATCTGATGATGAATCCCCGACTATCAATACAGGACTTCCAGAGTGCCTAGGATACCTAACTGAATGCGGTTGCGGTTAACGCCAGAATTGTGCATGTTCAGAAAAACATCTAAAATGGCAATAAACTGTAAGGAAATCCAAGTGCTGACCCAAACTCTCCCGCTGTGGTGTTAACAGGTTGTGCGATCAGTTAGGTATCTTAAGAACTTTTGACCTCCTCTATTAAACCTGTATACACCATTAAAACTCACTCAAAACAACCCCTGGCGAGGAACCAAGGCTTCGAAATAGTCTCGTTTGTATGAAAAACGCACTCTGACCCGGTATTTTTGCTCCTGAGTGTAGTACTTTTAGATAGTGCCGTATTCTGCCACCTATCAAATAAATTGTTACTAAAAGTCTTAAACTTGTGCCAAACGTTACAAAAGTGACATTGGAGAAGGTTAGTGTCCAAAGTTAATATGAAAATCGACGAAGCTTAAACAATTCGTCCCAGAAGTAAAGTAAACTTTACCTTGACTCGTAAAATATTATACCTATTTCTGTCTCTTATGCAAGTTAGTATAATGAAAGGTTTACTAATGTTTGACCAAATCATCATTTGACAAACGCTCCCGCCGTATTATTTTGAAGTTTTTTGTGGTCGATATTGTAACGTAACCTCACTTATTTAATAAGCTCATTGAACCTATGCAACATGTAAGCACAAACACGTTTTTGCGAAATGAAAGTTTGCAAAATGATACGTTTGTCAAACGTACTTTTGGTCAAATGAACGGACCCCATAATGAAAACTTTAGTAATTACTGGAGTCGCCCAAAAATGTAATCTCGTCCTTTCATAACTTAAATAGTGTTGCGGGCTAGATTTAATTACAAGTCTAGTCACATGTGTGTGTGTGTATATCTTTTGTAGAAAATCCGTTTGTAACAAACGCAATTTAACAATTATAATTCGTAATTTTAAAGATTTTCATTTAATGTAGACAAGCACGTGCTCGTATATCTAACGTCCGAAGGAACAAGCTTTAAAAAACACACTGTATTTTTTGATATTAGTCTACGTAATATATAATTTTAAAAAATCCGCCATTATGATTTCCAATAATTTTAATACAGCCTATGACACTCTAGTGATTAAGACGAATCTAACCACGTATAATTGATTATAATCGGTACCGTTGAGTAGTTACGAGGGAACATAGAGGCGGACATATACATATACAGGTCAAAGACACAACCCTCCTTTTGGGCTTTGCCGCAATCTGGTAAAAAGAAAGGTGTTATGAGTTTTAAGTTTAATGTAGTAATATGTGTCTGTGTATGGTATCTTTATGTCTGTCTATATATATATATGTAATCTCGTCATTAATGGGGGAACACGAAATGGCAATGCTGCAATGCGAAAAACCTGGCACAACATTTTTTACGTTAAGTTTTACGTTTGATGTCTGAATGCAGCAGTGGTTTTTCTTACACAGAAATTGATGATTTTTCAGATGAGCTCTGGTTTCTTGACGAGATCGATCATAAAAAATACTTAAGTACGAGGCGTCGCTTATCATGCTGCTGCCACTGATTAGGCCAATCAGGGGGGCTTGCAGCACTGCGTTGTCGTATATTGTTACCCCTCCCGTGTTCCCAAGAATAAACGAAACTTGGGAGTCTTATTATCACACTAGACATCGGAGCTAAACCTAAAAAAAAAGAGAAACTTAGCCAGGTTTTTTTGAATTGCAGCATCACCATATCGTGTTCCCCCATTAATGACAAGACTACATACATATAGGTATGTAGTCTGGTCATTAATATCATCCGGAAGTCTTATCGTACTTGGTTTATTGCCGTGGGCTCTTAGAATATTAGTTACATCGGGATAGTTTCTAGAAATATCAGCTCTGAAAGTAGGGGTCGCCATCTTATGTTATCTTACAGACACGAATGCCCCTTTTTCGGGTTTACTTCAACCTCTTTAGGATCTTTCGTGCAATTATTTTACCCCCTTCTCAGCTGGTTGAATGTGCAGGTTTCCTCACGGTGTTTTTCCTCCTCAGTAAGAATATCGGCTAATGCACTTAAGTAAGAAGAACTCATTGGTACATGGCTACCGCGGGGGTTCGAACTCGGTACCTTACGATCACGAGTCGATCCCCTAAACTTAAGGCCAGCGACGCTCTTAAGAGTCGTCATTAGGTATATAGGAGGTTTTTTTCTATTAAATAGTAATAATACAGATAACAGGCAGCAGTAAACACGCCATATCTGACCTCAGCGGACTATAGATACGGCTATCTAGGTCCATTTTTACTGTTATCGCCTTTTCCGCCACATAGTGCCCATGGATTGTCTTTTACTGCTCTCCAAAGGTGTTAAACTTCCATGGGTTCTGTAAGAGCTTATATAATAACGCGTATAAAATTTTATGAACGTAAGAATGCGGTGAACGGGACAAAATTGACTTTTATGTTGTATAGAGAGCCTGTAACTTCTAACACTAGGCTACGGCTGGCGTGGGATGTGAACAGATGGGATGGCTACACGTGCCCATAGACATACTCGTAACAGAAGGTTAGTTTTTGTACTCGTCGATTAAAATCTGTGTATTAAGATTTCATAGAGAATACTGCAACGTCACTTTTCATCGTTGACACTTCCGAAGCAACCGAAATAACCATTTCGATACGCTGAAGACAACTGAAAAAAAATTGAAAATAGAACTTCGTATTTCAATAATATGTGTCCTTGTTTAAGGAGACTCGATCCGATACAAAATTGCCAATCTATGGCGTTTCGGAACGTAGCAGCGTCGCGTCATCTGTCAAAAATGTATTTAAACCTGCTTCTGTATCCAGGGCATAAAAAAAAAAAAAACTACGGTTTGTGATTGGCTAGTTTTTAGCCAACAGAACAGCACAGTACTGCAACAATTACGGACGCCGTGGTTTGATACAAATGTCGATGTGGTGGTGATTGTATTAATGACTTAAATTATTAATTTTAATGAACTCGTACAAAAAGTATTGTTTACAATAGTGTCATAATCAAGCTTTTTAATCTAATACCTTACTTAGGCCACTCAGCAAGCTTCGTGGCCTAAACACGGTACTTGACTAAAAAGCTCTCTATTATAACACGATTATGAAAATAACTATTTGATATTATTTCATCTACATTTTAACTCGACGGAGGCAAGTATAACAGAGCCACTATTCTTGGCGGTAAAACCATAATCATCTTTGATCTTATAAGTTCATAAATCGGCCACCATCACTGTCAAGTAAATAAAAGCGATATAAACGTTGAAAATACGATAGCAAGTCAAAGACGATATGGTTTTTACCGCCTAGAATCTCGGGCCTGTACTTGTCTTATATGCATTTAGTTACGATATTTAGTAGAACGTTTACAAAATTTCATATCGACAAAATATGTAATTAATAAAGTTAGTTTTATGTTTATGAGACAACTTGGAGTATTAAATTCCTTTTTTTATATTTTTCAAAGTTTTACCAACACCTAGCATACTTTAACTATTAACTTTAACTAATATACCTACCGGGTGACTTCAAATTGATAATACAATATCAATGTTTTACACACATCTTTGTTAAACTAACCTAAACCCCACTCTGCCCTGCTAATTTAATTGAAAGTATATTTTTTCTAACGTTTAATTCATCCCAATTTTTTGGCTTCATGTGGTTACCCTACCACTATGTTTAAATTAGGTTGATAACATATCGAGTGACAGGTATGACAGTCGGGTATTAAATGTATGTAATGTATTAAATGTAACCACACTTTAGGACTTCAATTAATAGTTTTATTAGAAAAATTACGATGATTAAAGAAGGCCAACTGCTTGTTGGATGTAAAATAATAAATAAGGATATATAATAAACAAGGGGGCAAAAATAGTATCATCATACGAATAGCGAAGCAGCGAAGGAAAAGATCCCATAATGAAGTACTGCGTATATGAATACCTGCCAGGTATTGTTAAACATCGGTCCCCTGAGTTAATAGTGAACGTCCAGCCAAAATGGCCCGCTCGGGGCGAGACTATAATTTCTATTTACGGCCCATAAAGGCTTTCATTTGTAGGCACTTGTTATTGGAAGGCTCCCAGGCTGTGTAATCTGCCTTTTTCTCAGTAAATAAAGCAATCATAATTTATGTTGCAGAAAATGTTCGAGTAAAAGTACAAGCGAGAAAGATGCGAACTCTTGCGACTGTGTTTGATATTTCTTATATATGGATTGGAACTGGATTGTGTTATTTTATAAGTAACAGCCTCGCGGGCATAAGTACGTATAATAATATGAAACAATACGTAAGATCAGTTATATTTTTAGGTTTCCGTAGTCAAACTAGGACT
The DNA here is from genome assembly GCA_923062465.1 of Acleris sparsana. Classification (NCBI taxonomy): domain Eukaryota; kingdom Metazoa; phylum Arthropoda; class Insecta; order Lepidoptera; family Tortricidae; genus Acleris; species Acleris sparsana. Next base: position 14,889,371 of record OV281289.1, read on the forward strand.
CCGTCCGTCCGCTGCCCAGCTCAGAGATTCTTAGTACTAGAAAGCTGTAATTTGGCATGAATGTACATACATTTTAGTCACGCCAACAAAGTGCTAAAATAAAATGTAGAAATATGTTTTTTTGTATTCGTCCTCCCCTAAACGTTACGTGGGGATTTTATTAAATCTTTTTTATCTATCTACCGAGGTAGTTGTTTCAACGGAACGTTTTGGCAGGATTCAAGTTTCTTTCCTTTTTAAGTATCGTGTTAAGACCGGTTTCCAGTTTAAGTTTTTTTCTAATGCTGGGTTAGACCTGGTAGTAGTACTTAATGATTTTTGCTACGTTTACAGGAATTTAAACAATTTCAGTAATCCTTAATAAATAAAAAAACATGAAAAAGTAATCTTTATTGCAGACATTAAGTAAACACAATTGAACAAAGGTGAATCCCCTTATTTACCTATCACCTTGATCAGAAGAAAGGTGCCGACGATTAATAAATATAATCGTTGTCAAATTGATCTTCCGATAATCGATAATTATCTGTTCATGATCGTATATAAGCATTATACAAACAAATTTGTGCATTCACTGTTATTGAGTGGTTGCTGCAAGGCAAGCAACCATGTCGCGTATCACCTTACTCCTTCTGGCGACTGTCTTCGGTAAGAGAATCTTGTATTCTAAGTATTAGTCACGTGGCAGTCTGAGTCACGTAAAGAAGGATTTTTACGGATTAAAAATTAGCCTTTGTGCTAATGCGAACTATATTCTATCTTTGTGCCAAATTTTATCAAGATCCGTACACCCATTCTGGCGTGATTTAGTTACAAACATCGATACATTCGAACTTTCGCTTTTATAATATGTAGCTTAGTAAGATGTATTAAATTTATCAATGGAAAGTTTTATCAAAATCAGCAATAACGTTTATTTGTCTGTGTCTGGCTTAGTGAGAATGTGTCTGGATTAAGAGAATGTCTTAAGACATTAAGTCCGCCATTTGTGCATTGTTGTGCATTTGTACTTTATGTTTTATGCAATATAATTTAAACGAAATATACATATATTGTTTCGATTATGGTAGCTCTAACTCATTCGACAACAATATGATTACCAAACATTAGCAAGACGGGCCCTAACAAATTGAAATAATTCCCCTGAAAATCGCTAATTACAAGATCAATAATATTGTCAATTCCAATTCCAGTGTGCCGCGGGGCATCCGTGCCTGAGGAGGCACAGAAGAACCAGCGATTCTTTGGGACTTTGAATTCATACCATATCTTAACTTGGTGAGTGGTCAAAAGAACCATTTTATAAATTGGCCTTATGAATATTGGCTTGTCGTTGTTGAAAAACTCAAGAGCAGCAAATCGTTATAAAATAGAATACCTACCTAAATAAAAAACATGGGTAACTAGTAAGGATATTTTTTTGGTTCATGTTCGTATTTTTTTTAGAGTTTTTCTTAAACCTGAGGCCAAGGAGGTTAACGATTTTCGAAACTGACAAAATGTATAGAGTTGACGTAAGCGTTCATCGCGACCGTCCGGCAGCTAACGTCAATCCTATACATTTTCTATAACGATAACGTTCTAAGCATCTTGTCTTGGGCCACTCTTGATATAAACTGTCTCATGGCTCATTTAAGGAAGAATCAAAAGATAACGCTATTAAAACATTTTTACTTGACTCAGGGACCGCCAATTGGATGGCACTGGTGTTACAGAATTGAAGAATACTGAAGCAGGCGTTGCAGCTCTAGATTTCCTGGATGGGACGGAAAATGTAGCCATTGTGCTGCATGGCCGTGAAGATACCGCTTTCAGCGAGTTTGGAAACACAATCAGAACCTGTACGTCATAATTACTCTTAAATTCATCATTATCATCATTATTTCAAGCCTAAGACTTCCAGTACAGCACTTAAGGTTTCCGCTAAGGTTTGCCACAAAAACCTACGCTCTCATGCATCCATCGGTTTCCCGTAAGCTTAGCCACGTCGTCGGTCTACCTTTTTGCCTACCCACGCTGCGTCTTCAGGTATGCGGACGCCACTGGAAACTTTCGAACCCAACGGACATTTATTTACTTTTTGAGTTAAATGTATTATAACAAATTTTCGTTCTAGGTTAGATCCGACAAAGATTCAATTAATTCCTTTTTGTTATATCCTTGTGTTGTGTGTGTACCTATTGCTCAGAAAAAATGTATCAGATCTGTATGTTCCTAATCTTAAAGAAACTGATATAAAAATATTTACTTTTGTATTTAAACCCTTTAGTAATTAACTTTTTATGTCACTTGTACAGTTGGAAACAAATGTGGTCGACCACCCTACGGTTGAAGTTTATTTGCACGTCATGATACACCAAGATCTATTTTGATACAACAAGATATATTTTCCCTTGCGATAGAATTATGACAGTGACAAGTGTCAACCTTAGCGATAAAACTGGTAGACCACTTTCTTGGCTGACGGTACAATCCGATGAATTCGAAATGTGTCCAAACAAGAACGTGTCGAGACAAGAATATGATAGAAAAAAACAAATATGTCATCAAAAATCAATCAGTTTTGCGTTGTATCCACAAAAATTGGGCCCGAAAATCTCATACACGGCAATTTCTCATCAGTGTATTAGCAGACGCTCAAAAAATGTAAACGTAATAAAATTAGATTACAGAAACGGCAGTTAAAGCATGTAGTTTGAACTGTTGCCGAGATATGGTCAGTAATCATATTGAATCTAGCAAGTTACTTAACATAGTAAGTATTTTATTCTCGTCACAGATCTTCTGGAAAGAGACCGTACGATGGCAGTGATCCTAGTGGACTGGTCTACGATCTCCCGCCTGAGCTACGATATGGCAATCACCACTCTGCCCTATGTTGCCGAGGACTTGGCTGATTTAATCGCTTTGATGGTGGCAGGAGATAAACTCGACACGGAACTGCTGCACCTCATCGGCTTCGACCTTGGAGCCCATATAGCAGGCATGGCGAACCGACTCTTAACTGACCGAGCCAAGAAGATCACAGGTAATTATTTACAGGATCATTTACCGTCAGGTCCTTATTATAGTTATGTACTTTATGACATTGCATTGATCATCGTTGATTATCAAAGTAATATATTCCGGTTATTAACGTTGCAATTCGCTGATTTTTGGTAACTAACAATTTGTGAAAAGAAGTGACATGCCTTGGATAACATGTAGGTACTAGACCTTCCCAATTACTGACACAAATTATTTTAAAAAGTTGCTTTGATTGCCATCCACTCATCCAGTGTAAAACTATAAGATAAGGAATCTATAACTAACAATTTTGTTACTGCTTGAATGATCAGACAACTTTTGCCAGATAGCAACTTGACGTCAATTTCAGCGATAGTGAAATCGAAGGCTATCAATAAGATCACTTGTCTGCTTCTATGCAATTTTAATTCAAAAGTACATCTGATTTCAGGATTAGACCCGGCTGGTCAAAGCTGGGATTCGTTCTCACGCCGTCTCACCTCTAGTGACGCACAAACAGTTGAAGTGATTCATACCGACGGTGTTGGCACTCGAGCGTATGGTATCGGTGAAGCTATTGGAACCCTGGATTTTTTCCCTAACGGGGGCACCAGGCAGCCGGGCTGCTCCAACAGCGACAACTTGTGCCATCACAAACGTGCGTGGCAGTTGTTTGCAGCCACCGTGGATATGGACGGGCATCTTTATGGATTCAGATGCGGGTCGATGACTGAAATGAGCAACAACCGTTGCGAAGGCTTCCCAACTGCAATCTTGGGCACAAATGAAATAATGAAATCGGCGTAAGTATACGTGGTTAAGGCCCCCAGTAATGTTGGAAAGTTCAGGTTTTACCGATTTTTATGTACGCAACTTCAGTTTGGTAGAATGATTTGAAGTTACAGTAGAACTTTTTGGTAGTTCGTCCCAGTATAAGAAGTACCAAGTAATAAATGAAAAGTAATAAATGAAAGTGTACCAAACCCAATTTTGAGGACTTTTTAATCTAAAACTATAAATGTTCGTTTTTTGTTTCTAGTACCGGCGTCTATCGCGTTAACACTGGAAGGACCTATCCCTACAGCGCCTGAAATAACAAAGCTAATCATCATCATCATCATCAGCCGAAAGACGTCCACTGCTGGACAGCAGCCTTCCCCAAGGTTTTCCACAACGATCTGTCCTCTGCTGCTGTCATCCAGTGGTTACCACGAAGCTAATAAAATAAAGTAATTAAAGACGCTGCTACCATGAATAAACAATTTTACTGAAAAATTATGTGTTTTTTTTCAATACAATTGTGTCCAATTCCCGCTTTTGGGGTTAGGCCACGCATTCATCACTTATCTATGAACAACTTGATAAATAAAATCAAATCAAAAGGTTTTTTTTTACACCGACTTAAAGAGGAAGAGGTTCTTAATTCCACAGAGTTTTTACCCTCTACGCAAAAAGAGGGGTGTAATAAGTTTTACGTTTTTACGAAGGGTTAGCCTAGTTAGCGGTAACTCTGCCTACGAAGCTAGTGATCCCGGGTTCAACACCTGGCAAATAATAATGTGATGTGATGAATGTAAATATAGGTTATTTATTATTTATTTTTAAATATTTGTGTGATCGCATATATTTAAAAATAAATAAAAAATTACGTATATATTTAGTTTAGGAGTAGGTATTTATGTGAGATTGTCCCGTTAATTTCAACTGTATCGATTACAAGATTAATTATTTTTCTTAAAATTACATCTACAGAAACTTAAGCTAATCTCCGAGAAAGTTCTAAAGTCTAAAGTGACGGGCCTGATAAACATGTCTGTGATCTTATCTGCGTCAAACAATATTCTATCTGATAATTATCACATTCTCTCTTTATTTGATTAAAATTGATAAATTATCAGTGAGACATTGATCTGATAACTATAGCATTTGTAGTTTAATATATATTTATATAGATTATATTTAGCATCAATTAAGCTAACCACATAACATTGTTGGGGTTCTGAGAAACTCCCACCAGAAAATGACACATTTATGTTTAAGGCTTAAAAATATCCTTAAAATATTTAAGTTTATAGGTATTTATAATATCTTGGTCAGCTGATATGAAAAGCTTTATTAAGGCTTTGTCATCCCGGCTCATAGACACCTCCGGAGATCCTAGAGCTGGTGCTTACCTCTCCCAAAGGATTGGGCTAGCTATCCAGACAGGTAATGCAGCCCGTGTCATAGGGACCATGCCGCGAGCGAACCTGCTGGAGGGGGTGTTCTTTTTATAGTGGTGATTATTATTTATATCTTTAATATTTGAATAGCTTAGTTTAATTTCAATTTAAATACATTTAGTTTTAAAATTTAAATTTAAATTGTATTAATTATTGTTGAATTCTGTAAATACGTAATGAAGTTTATTTATCAGTAATTTTTAATTAAGCCAATGCGACTAGGTGACACGGCTACGTGGCAAGCCTCCTTAACCCAATCCCCGAAGCTATTGGTCCAGAGTTCGTTTCCGGTAAGGGCCAACAGGTATTAGTGTAATGGGCGCGAGTTTTGTCTCCGAGTCTCGATTTTTTTCCTTATATCTAAGTATTTATTTCTCTATATAAGTACTCTTTACAATTGTCTACTCGTAGTACCCATAGTACTAGCCTAGAGCTTAAATTGGGACTAGGTCAATTTGTGTAAGATCGTCATCATCATCATCATCATCATCAGCCGCAAGACGTCCACTGCTGGACAAAGGCCTTCCCCAAGGTTTTCCACAACGTTCGGTCCTCTGCTGCTATCATCCAGCGGTTTCCCGCGACCTTTATCAGATCGTCAGTCCACCTTGTGGAAGGTCGGCCAACACTTCGTCTCCCGGTTCGCGGTCGCCACTCTAGAACCTTTCCGCTCCAACGGCCATCAGTTCTACGAGCAATGTGCCCCGCCCACTGCCACTTATGGTTTGCAATCCGGTGAGCTATATCGGTTACTTTAGTTCTCCTGCGAATCTCCTCATTCCTGACATCCAGCATAGCTCTTTCCATCGCCCTTTGAGTGACCTGTGAGATTGTACTGTGATATTATTGTGTAAATGTAAAACCAACAAAACATTTATTTATTTTATTTCTTGAATTGAAAGTCTATCATTTTTGTTATTGTTACGTAACCTATATGCTTGCTTTGTTTCCATTTCCATAGACTATAGTTCTCTTTGCTTTTATTTTATTGATTCTGTTTCCTTTGTGTTGCCAACTTTACCAGGCCATTAATATTATGGTCATTTGAGACGTTCGAGATAATCTCGAACAAATTATTGCGTTTGATCCTTGATGTTTTTCTTTTAGCGTTGTTTTGTGTTAAATGTGTTATTTTCCGTTTTTTCACCAAGCGGTTCCAACGGAAGACCAGTGCTGGCTTTACGGCTAGCGAATTCTGAGTTGGGACCGTTTCGCAAATTTTTTTCTGTCTTGATATTTTTGTATCTTTGTAATGTGGTTTTGTTTTGTTGCGAATGAATGTCTCTTTATCTTTATCTATAAGATAACTTTATCTTTATATTTTTCATTTATTACTTACTTATTCTCTTTATAAGTATGTTTATGGTTGTCTAGTACCCACATGGCACAAAGCTAACAACTTGGTTTAAGACTAGGTCAATTTATGCGAGATGGCCCATAGTAATTTATTTCTGGATTTGATTTCAAGTGACGCAATTACGAGATAAAGCCTTTTTGAAATAATTGCATCTACGTGTGCCCTGTTAGTTCACGTTCCTATTATTTTGGACACGGACGCTTCCACCCCAATGATAACCGTTATAGGTACACTTGGAAATAAGCGCTAAACTCAGTTTTACTCAGCAAAACGTCATAAGGAGTAATTTCTAAAGTTTTACGGCGTGGACGTGTGACGTGTGAGGTCGTAACATACAAATAACTTTACCATCTTGGGATTCTTGGGTATTTTTATTTTATAACAACGTTCAGTTTTTCAATTTTCGAAGGAGTCCCGTATAGAGTTTAGTTATTTTTGTTGTGAAGAGGTCTTACTAAAATTATTGATATCTACGAGTACAAAGAAGAAACTAACTGGCTGATCAATGAACGCACAGACGAAACCGCTGGACCTGGGGACTTGAAATTTGGAGGAAATATTCCTTGGGTAACCTAGGGGTGCAATATGAAAACCTTTCTGTAAATCGACTTTCAATAATGATATAGCGGAGGAGAGTAGCGGGGAACTAATTCTACACGTACGAAATCGCGGGCGTTCTCTTTGCCAATAGTAAAATTGATAATAAAGCAAGATTAGAAAATTTATAATAGCACATTATGATTTAAAAAGAGCTATCCGGCGTTATCTCACTCGATGATAAAAGATAAGAAAATACTTACCCTTTTGATGCATGTATGGAATGTACCTTGTTTCTTAACTATTCTATTATTGTTTACCTCAAGATAAAATGCCTACCTATATGCGTAAAAAAACGGGTGGTAGGACCTTGTGCAGGGTCCGTCCGGATCGCTACCACCATCTTATCCATTAACCTACCGCCAAACAGCAGTGTTCGCATTGTAGTGTTCGAGTTTGGGGATAACACAGCCGGTGTAATGACTAGCATAGAGGCATTCCACCCTAGTCCTCAGGGTTGGCAACGCATTTGCAGTCTTAGGCTTGCAGTCTTGTGAATGCGAAAGTCTGTGGGTCACAATTTCCACTTACCATCCGGTGGCCTGTGTGCTCGTTTGCCTTCTCTATGCCATAAAAAAAAAAGCTTCGTACATACATACATTAAATCACCCCTGTTTCCCAGGGTAGGCGGATACCACTTCTTTCCACCTTCTACGATCCTGACATAAATAAAGTATCGGCTTTTGCGACTGAATTAGCTTAGATATGAAACCACAGAACAGATGCTACCTAACTACTCATACCTTTTAAAACACTTTTAATTTACCTACGCAGCTATTTGTCAGTCATTCGTCTAGCTTCAAAAATATCGGAGCTCCCTGCGGGGCATTATTTATAGGCATACATTTTCATTTTTCATCCAACTACAAACTTTCACGATTTATTTTACAGTCGAGACCTAAAGTTGACTCGTTTTAATAAAACTTGCCATTTATCAAACGAAAAATGCTAATGATATTGGTCTGGACCCTTGTACATTGTTTGGGTGCGCAAGATTATGCGATACCTTCTATATTACGTCGTATATTCAGGTTTATTACAATATACAGCCTTTGAATGGTTATTTCGAGGAGTAAGGAAGGGAAGGAAATTTGATAAATTAATTCTGATTATAACACATTATATAAACATTCACTTTCCTATTAAAACTTTAAAATTAAACAAAAAACGCAGTGCTGTCCCTTGGTTAACCGACAAACTGTTGGAGTATACCCAGAAACACAGGGATCTGCATGAAATACGTCGTCAGTATCCTAATAATGTAATTATAACGGAATGTATTGATAAATATTATAATTTAATTAAGACTGAAACGTTGCGAGCTCGACAAACCCACATTGAGCAAAGACTAGCTAGTAGCAAAAACCCAGGTCAGGAAATTTGGAGGATAGTTAACGAAGAAATAGGCACAAAAACCCGCCCAATGAATATAAACCTCAGAGACCCAACAACGCAAATGATTATTACTGATAGTGCTATTCCTGACATGTTTAACTCTCACTTTTTGAACATAGCCTCAAAACATGTCATCGACATTGACCAGTCCCTGAGCCAGCGTTACCTCCGCAGCCACCTGCGCGACGCGGACGTGCCCGCGCTCGTCCTGCCCGCCGTCACGAGGGGCATGCTGGATCAGGTTTTACAGTCTATGTTAAAAACGCGTAAAACTACTGATACTTATGACATTTCACTTGATATTTTATTATTTATTTGGCCGATTATTGGTGATATTTTAGTTATATTGATTAATTATATTTTTTCTACTGGCATATACCCTGATGTCCTTAAAAGTACCAGAGTGTGTCCGGTGTATAAGGGAAAGGGAGACAAGTGTGACGTTAACAACTACAGGCCGATAACAATAGTCCCTACGATCTCTAAAATAGTGGAGTCAATCCTGTCGTCGCACATCATGACTCACCTTGAGACTAACGACCTTTTGACGGACCGGCAATTTGCGTATCGGCAGAAGACCTCGACGACCGCGGCAGCGTGTAAAATACTTGACTGCATTGTTACTGGTCTGGACGAGAGATACAAGGTGGCGGGTATTTTGTGTGACTTGTCCAAGGCCTTTGATGTGATCAATCATGGAATGCTTCTGGACAAGTTGCATCACTACGGCATCAGTGATGTCAGCCACCGTCTACTCATGTCGTTCCTGACCGGCCGTCAACAGGCAGTCAAGTTGTCCGCAAATGGCAAAAGAATGCAGTCTATGACCGGAAGACTGGGTCTTGGGATCCCTCAGGGGTCGGCTTTAGGAAACACACTGTTCCTAATTTATGTAAACGACCTTCCGACAGCCATTACAGCAGGCCTTTCTGTGCTCTTTGCGGACGATACGACTGTCGTGGTTAGTGCGCGCACGTACGAACAGCTCGGGGTGATGATCCATGGCGCGTGCCAGCAGTTAAAATCGTGGTTTTCGGCAAATGGTTTAATCTTAAACTTGGCGAAATCGAATACCATGGTTTTCTCAGGCCGAAGTGTATCCCTTCCTCCGTGCGTGGCAAACGGTCCGATGCCGATGTGCAATGAGTGTAGGTTCTTGGGCTTCACACTCGACTCTAACCTTAACTGGAAGTGCCATGTCGACAAACTGTGTAGTAGACTGAGTGGTGCAGTCTTTGCGTTGCGTAAACTGAAGAGGCTTATCGCAAATGATGCATTGAAACAGGTGTACTTTGCACATTTTCACTCTCTGATATCGTACGGTACGCTCCTATGGGGAAACTCCACGGATGCCAACAGGATAATGCTTATGCAAAAGCGTGCCTTACGCACGTTAGCCGGGGTGAAACCTAGGCACTCTTGCAGGAGCCTTTTTATTACGCACCGCATATTGACGCACTACTCAGTTTACGTATTTCAGGTAATAATGTTCGTAAGGAATAATATTTCATCCTTTGCACGCGTCAATATTCCTGGCAAGGAACTCCGCCACACCGGGCGTTTGAGAACAGTTCCCCGTCGCATGGCACTTGCGGGTAAGAACCCGCGTGTCATCGGTCCTACATACTATGAGCGTCTACCCGCTAAACTTAAAAATGTAACATCCGACGAAGCATTTAAACATCAGCTTAGAAACCTTTTATTGGATCATCCATTATACTCCGTTGATGAATTTATGACACTTATATTGTAAAATTATTATTGTTTGTTTGACCTTTACTTCTTGCATATTGACTTCGGAAACTGACCATTTATTTATTAGTTGATTATGTACTTATTAATTGTGTCTTTGATTATTTGTGTGTTATTTTTATTTTATTACCTTTTTATTATTTTTGTATTAATGTTGACGATACCAATGTAATTTCATATTTTTTGACATGCAATGCAATTAATATTGTAACATTACATTGATGAATAAATAACTAAACTAAACTAAACTATTTAAACAAAACCATATATATTATATTCATACTTTATTATATACTATTTATAATGGTACAATATACATTATGTCAGTACCTACTGTATTTGTATATTAACTGTACACCATCGACAATAATAACTTAGCCATAATTCTGTCGCCCTAGTTGACTTAGCTCGTAATCAATAAAATGGCCAAGTGCGATCGGTCTCGCACACGAAGGGTTCCGTTCAACCTTTCAAATAAAAACGAGCCAACCTTTTTTATGAGGCATTTTCCCTCATTAATTTGTAGTATTTCGGTTTAAAAAAAATCTCAAAAGAATTATGAATTCACTTACATAATATATGGCAAAAAAATATTATAAAAATGACAAGCGCATACATTATTTTAATTATTTTTTATTATAGTGGCTATATTAGAAAACACTCTGTGACGAGTGTTTAGCTACTACAGTTCATGAGATACAACCTGGTGAGCGACAAACAGACAGGCGGACCGCAGAGGCTTAAGGCAGCGTTTACTTACTAGACTTAAGGTGCTTTTCCACCGGCGAGCCGAGACACGACGAGGTGGCGCGCGCGCGGAGGGTGCGCGATTTTTCAATACAAATTTCATTTCTCGCCTCGCCAGTGGAAAAGCACCTTTATACAATTTTTCACTTGAGCCTGGGAAGACATAAATTCTTTTTCACTGGGCCCATAGATTTACGCTCAATAATATCTAGCTAACTTGTTATATCTCACGAAAGCGGGTGGACCATACTTGTGTGTGTAAATGAATGTGCACGTTGTCTCGTAGTGTGCGTGTCTATACGCGTCATAACCACAAGTATGACTCACCCGCATTCGTGAGATTAAACAACTCTGCCCTCTCGCGCTTCTATTAATATAGATATATATATTAGACGAGTAGGTACTGAAAGGTATTATTAGAACCTCCTTAAACGTTGTAAGGGTAAACTCTGCCAGTATTGACGCGGTAGATTCCCGACCTGCGGAAAAAAGTTCGATTAGTTCAAGTTGTTTTTAATCTTCGATGAACTGAGGACATTTCTCATTTTGAGAGAGTTCTTGGTGACTTAGTAAACTACTGCAGACGTAATTAGCACTCCTTACTTTAGTTTTTAAAGTTTTTAAGCCCTGAAAGTTAATATTAACGAAAGCTTCTTCTTAGGTTAGCGTCTTTGTTAAACGTGTTAACCTAAAAATGAGTATTTTTCGTGTTGCTTTAGAATCTTTGTTTCTATTGTTACCTTTCATCTATAATGGTCCTTTTACATATGTAATTAGTTTGCTAAATTTTTGTTGGTTTCTCACCCGCCAAATATTAACTGTAAGAGATCCCTTAAATCGATAAGGTCGCCTTTGTATCACTTTTATTTCTGTAAATATAATATTTGTGTAATATGTAATTGTACAATGAAGTGTTTACATACATACACAATTACATATACATTATTTTAAGGGTTACATTTTCGTTTTGAAATCTATTTTAAGAGTACCTACGTATGAAATTTTCGACGAAACATATTTTTACTACGTATCAATCGCTTTGACTTCCGCACATGAAATACCGACGAACATTTCTAGATAATTAAATTGAAATACAGTTTGAATTCTTGGGAATTATGAAAAAATATATATATACTGAAAAAAACGTATGTCCACTGCATATAAAAAGTAAAAGACAAAAATGAAAAATTTGGATTTATGAAGCAAGGCCAAACCTGCTGGGGCTCTCTTCTTCTCGGTAAAACCTTGTTGCTTTTGACAAGCTACCGTAATGGCCGCCATTACTGACAAGTAAATAAGAGCTATCATAACGTTGACAACATTTACGTTTGTAATTGAGGCCATTTGCAACGTCAAAAGATGGCGGATGTGTAATTTGTTTTTGTTTTTATTTTTGTGTATTTAGGTGTTCAAAGTTCTTTTTTGTTAGTGATTTGTACTTTTAATGCCTTTAATTGTGTTGCACAGTGATAGAAGACTTGGACTTATTTCGTGTATCCTGGCATCTTACTTCTCGTTTCAAGTGGACTCGCAGTGGTACAGAGGTTAAAACTATCTTGGTCTCTGTCCTACATATCACCGTACAACGTTGCCACCAATCTTCTTAGAGAAGATTGGATTGTGTTTTATTACTATATTGATTTATACTTATATATACTTGACACTGGCGAAATCACTTCATAGTGGAAACGCCATATTCCCGCGGTAGTAGCTGTTCAAGTCGCCGCGGGGCAAAGAAAATAAAAAGTTTGTAATTGTCTACATAAGTATTTTAGACATTAAATGTCCCCTGATATATGATATTTATTTAATCACTCTCAACTTACGCTGCTTTAAATAGTTCATTGCCACCTAAAGCCACGGCTGGACCACCGGTGCATTGGTTCCTTGACATGTCCGTAATGGTCTCACATCGGAGTCCGACCAAGTGGCCACCGACGTTAAGAGTGGCTACGAGCAGTTGCCACGCGCGGTCGTGGTTGCATTGGTTGTTGAAGCAGCCGGGTTGGCTGGTGCCGGTGTTGGCGTACAAGTCGACAGTTCCAATCTGGTCACCAATTCCAAAAGCCCTCCTGCCGGAGTAGTCAGTGTGGAGGACCTCCACGTAATTGGCATCGGTAGCTCTTAGACGGCGAGAGTATAAGTCCCAGAACTCACCGGCGGGAGATAAAGCTGAAATTTATAGTTTATATAATTGGGCACTGTCAAAACACCACTACTTGAAAAAGTCGTTGATGTCTAAAGCTTACTATAGGGTCGATTACTATCTAACAGATAAAAATGCTTGGCCTAAACTAAACTAAAGACCTAAATAACTTAATAATAAATTAGTCATAAAAAATATGTCAATATGGTATATTGTCTAGGGGACACGGTTTCTGTAGGACAATGTATCGAAACTTTGTACTCGTATGTGGTTGTCTTGCACTGTCATAGGTAAGTTTCATTTATTAATATTACTTATTAGTCCTATCAAAATTCTGAGTTTTGGCAAATGTTCCAGCTCAAGCTACGCTTGAATATATTTTTGTTTTTATTTTATGTTAGATTCACTGTTTTATATAATGCTAGATTAAGCTTTATAATTATACAGGGTGAAATAGGGGTCGTGGAGCAAGAAAGACGCATTTAACTTACTTTCACCTAAGGATCACGATAGGTTAGGACTAACAGTTATTAAAGTTAGATATTTAAGTCAGTACAGCAAATAATAAAAAAATCTGGGATGATTTGAGATCATGGTCACCCTTCTGTTTCCCAAGAAAACTTATGTCAAGTGCATGTACTTAACAATCATCGCAGTAAGTATGTAAAGAGGTTGTTATGACGATACTGATAGACAGATAAGAAAAATTCCTTCGATGGCTACTACGATTACTTTGAATTATTTAGAAGGAAAACACTGAATATTTTTTTTAACTTTATTTACACAAAATTTACAACGCTAAATGTACTTCAATAGTTGTTCAAAATGTGAACCCTGTTCCTGTATGCACAATTCCGCTCGTCTTCTAAGATTGCCCTTTAATCTGTTTAGAGCAAAGTGATTTTGCTTAACCGTTTCAAAGGCTACAACAATTCGCTGGCGTAGCTCTTCTACGGTGTTAGATTCTTGCTCATACACCAATCGTTTCACCTCTCCCCAGAGAAAAAAGTCCAGCGGTGTGATGTCCGGGCTGCGAGGGGGCCATGGAATAGGTCCACGTCTACCGATCCATCGTTGCGGAAATTGTTCATTTAAATAATCACGAACACGGTTATGAAAATGAGCAGGTGCACCATCTTGTTGATAATGCAGGTTTTCTAAGTAAATTTCCGGGACGCTACGCAATAATTCCGGGACAACTTCTCGTAACAAATCAAGGTAATTCATACCAGTCAACGTGCCTTCAATAAAATGAGGCCCGATGACAACGTCGTTAATAACCCCCGCCCAAACATTTAAACTAAATCGTGTCTGATATGCGTTTCTCCGTGTAAGATGCGGATTTTCAGCACTCCAAAAATGTTCGTTGTGCACATTGAACAAACCAATACGGGTAAATGTACTCTCATCAGTCCACAAGATATTTGTTTCTTCATTTTCTAAAATCCATCGACACAGGTTTATTCGTAAAGGAAGATCAGGGGCGGAGATATCCTGGACGGGTAAAAAATGGTATGGATGCAATCCAGTAGCGTTGAGCAGTTTCCAGACAAAAAATTGGCTGACATTGTACCTTCTAGCAGCTTGTCGGGTACTGCGTTGCGGATCTCGGTAAAAATATCTCAGTATGCGTTGATCCAGGTTCTCGGGGTTGCCTCGCCTTTCTGGCCTGTCGCCACCTCTTCCTTGGGCGTGGGTTGGAACTCTGAACTGCCCGTGTTCTCGAAGATTTTGCACCATTGCGTTAATCAAACGTCTAGTTGGTATTGGCAAATTGGGATATCGCTGATGAAACATCTCACCTGCTCTGGTAGTGTTGTTTGTTTGATAGTAAAACATAACCATATCTGATCGCTCGATATTCGAGAATGGGTACGCCGGAGGCATAATTCATTAATTTTATTTTAAATCTTTGTTGACACGTTTATTGACTTTGACTTGTTGTGACATTATTACTCATAAACTATTAAGTATTTTATCAGACAGTTTGTTTTCAAAGAGGTTGTAACTGGAAAAGTAGGGTGACCACGCATTTTAGTAACTTAACGTTTTTTTAATTAAAATAAGTAAATACCGAATCATCTTTGTTTCAATTAAAATATATACAGGTAACATCGCAATCGTTTACTGAGTCAGAAAAAAATGGTTGGGATCACGACCCCTATTTCACCCTGTATAATATCATAAGTAGTATTTAAAAAAAACGGCTGACTGTTGAGTTTCTTGCGGCGTTTCTTCTCAGCAGTGGTCTCTTGCGAAGCGCTGGTAGATTGTTGACGTGTAAAAGTGCCCGTGCGGCCTTCTTACTGAATATTAACTTTTATCTTTTATAGCCGAATGAGCTTATATGTAGTCGCGTGGCACCTTCCAAAAGGACGCAGATGGTTTACCGCTGGGTTTTTAGTGGGTATTGCGGCTGCTGTCGTTTGGTGAGCCCCACACCCGTCCAGGTTCCCCCCGGACCAGGGTGGTATCCGTAAATGCATTTTCATCTCTCCTGTTCGGAAAGTTTAATTTGAATGGGTGGATAGCCGGGTGGAAAATTGCGTTTTCATCTCTAGGGTGGAAAGTAATTTTTTTTTAATAGTTACGTTTGGCCACGGATTCTAAGATAATTGAGCTACGTCATATTATTAAAATAAAAGATTTTCATATATCTAAACTCGGCTATACGTTAAACGATGTATTTATTACAGCCTATAGGTTCATATGAAAATCATTTTAAGACTGGTCTATTTTTTTCGCAATTACAGAAAATCAACATTTAAAATTATTCCTCTATTCTGCTGCCCGCCATAATGCCGTGATAGCATAGCATGACACTTTTTCTTTCACGTTTCGGCATGGCCATCTAGAAAATACACTACTGCCAACATTAGAAAAGTTTAATCGAGTTGATCACGACCAAGGAGCTTATTATACAACAAGGAGGTTGAACACCGAACATCCGTTCGAAACAAGAAATTTGACCTTTATTACGTCACGAATATATTCCATCTCTTTCTTTAGTTAGGGTAAGAATGAGATGGAAGTCATGCTCCTTGGCCGTGACCAACTCGATTTAACTTTTCTAATGTTGGCAGCATGTGTATTTTAACTTTTTTATGAATCTAAAAAAAAAGTTTTCAATAGATAAAGCGGGAAACGAGATTAAATATATTTAGGTATATCGTGTCTTTTTTCCTCACAGTCGAAATGAAAAGTAGAGTGTCTAACTCGGGTGAAATTACCCATTTCCCCTCGAACTATTGGCGCTCGAACGAACCTATTCTCTTAAACAACTCGCTTTTAAACTCGACCGACAAATAAATAGTTATCCTGTCAGAGCGTGGTAGAAACAACATTTTAGGGCGTGCATTCTTAATTGGGCAGCTCGCTTCGCTCGTAGAGTACGCTCGTTCGATCGACTGATCGACAAGGTATTTTAAAGAGAGTTATTTTTAGCGCCATTTCCGTCTGTCCACCTGCTTAACTCTGAGACTCTTACTCAGGACTCTTGGTACTACAAAGCTGTAAATTGGCATAGTTAAGGTTGTCACAGACATAACCGCTCGGCAACGGACCGGCACCGCCTCGCCTCATTTATAAAAGGCGAGACGATGCCGTTACGGTGCTGGGTCTCTATTCAAGACGGTAAATAATATATCGTCTTTGATCTGTTATGGTATTGTTCTGACGTCAGTCGCTATTACTGTCAAGTAAATAAAAGCTATTTAAACGGTGACAATACGATAACAGATCAAACACGATATTGTTTTTACCATGTTGAATAGAGGCCCTGATTAGTGTGCGTTGCAGTTGAGAGTGTTATACGAAGAATACTGAAGGGCCGAGTTGATACGATGCCGATCGGCAGCCGAGCGGTTATGCCTGCGCCAACCTTATCATATTTAAATTAAACCGACGAAGTTGTAATACAACATCTTGGAAAAAACCCCATACTAAAAATCATAAACAACGCCAAATAACCTTAAATGGAAATTTGCTTCATACCTACTGATTGTTTTTTTGGTGTTTATGGTAACGACATCGTAACCCTAAACTGAACATGGTCCGACATGCTTTTACCCGGTGTTTGACATATTCCTGATTGGACGTATTGTTCAATACTATAAGTTTGACTTTCCGATGAAAACGAAATACGTTCAAACAAGAATCTGTCGAAACGAAAATATGACGTAAAAGGAATCAAGGGTAACATCTAGTTCTAGTTTTTTTATTTATCCCTTTCATTGTAAAAAGATGAATATCTCATCTCTTTGCAGTTATGCCATGCTGGATAAATATCTTTTACATTATTTTAATCGTGTATCAATTATAAGGCAAGTTTTTTACCTTCGAAATTTAGACAAACTTACCTGTAATTCTTTGCACTCTTGATTGGGAATTTCTGCTAACCATACCAGCAATGTGGGCTCCGAGATCAAATCCTATTATGTGCACCAGGCTCCTGTCAATCTTGTTGTGAGCTTCCATCAGTGATATGAGTGATGAAATATCGTCTGCCACGAACGGCGTGGCTTGAAATGCTGTTGTGTAGTCCAAGGAAGATACGATGGCCCAATCCACCATAATAACAATATCATCTCGGTTCGCATTAATGATAGCTAAAAACAAAGATGTTTTAGATGCTTCAACTAAGTTCATATAGGTATAATACAAATAGGCATTTTTCAAGGATTTCCACAATAAAATCGCGCCGTAACCAATGGAATCCCATGAGCTACCAACCCTAAGTTTTTTTTTGACATTAGTAAGGCACACAAGCACACCGTCCACCCTGATAGTAAGTGGCCACTGAAGCCCATAGTCATTTGAAATCTTAAGATGACAATCTCAAGATTGCAAATGCGTTGCCAATCATCAGGACCGATGGAATGCGTCTATGCTAGTAATTTCACCGATTTTATCTTATCTTACAGATGGGCCTTTTCGCATTTACTTTGACTCCTTTAGACAGATGGAGTGCATACAACTGGATGGGCGTAATATTTTAGCCACATTCACGGGCGCGCCACGCCATTTAGAAAATGGCAGCCAGAGAACGCATTCACGACGACGCCATTTGGCTTGGAGCGGTGCCGTGGCGTGTTCAACGTTGATTACGGCGTAATCGTGCGACGCGCCAAAGCGTAATCATTAAGCTTTGGCGCGTCGCACTGGTTTTCTGTCAATTTGGTAATCCAACGGACCGCCCCAAGTACTTTTAAACGCTACAGTTTTAACATTCACGGATCGTTTTCGGCGCGGCGCTGTTCTAATCGGCTAGTTGGAGCGGTCGTGAATGCCCGTGGTTTTGAATTTTTGTGCTTCATAAACATCCTGGTCGTTAGTCCGTCTTACCAGTGTACCTACGCATTGAAGATTATTTATAATACTTGACAGGTATTTAGGTTTACGTATAATATTAACTTTGTCTTTCTGTTATTTTGTTTCGACAGAACAATTTTATTGTACAAACATTTTAAACTGACCTATTAGTTAGCTGCTAAAAGCTAATACTGAAAGCTATTTGACCGTTGTCTATTAACAGTACCCAAAGGTACCCTGTTGTCAAAAAGGAAAACTTTACACCTTACAATGAAAACCTTAAGGGGATTAGCTAGCGTTCGGACTTAGTTATTCTAGAATTACATTACTTTAAAGACTTGATATGCAGTAAAGATAATACATAAAGAATAATTTGAGGACACGGTTGGTCGGGTTTGAGAAAATGTTTACAATGATAACTGTCTAGTATAGAAGAAGAACTAGTCTAGAGCTTAGTTTGGGACTAAATCAATTTGTGTAGGATTATCCACTATTTTCTTCTTTTGGTCTTTCGTATAAGACGGGAAAGCTTTGGAACTATTTATTTACCCGCTGTTATTAATACATGCGCAATAGCTAAAGTGTGCGTAAGATATGGTTGTCTTTATCTGTCATTATGACATTTGAATTTGAATTTTAGACTTGACAGAAGCGCGTCGAGCTAACCCCATGTGCTTCTGTTTAGTCCACTAGGGTAAATACTTTTTAACCGAACAATTTTCAACAACAACTCAATGCCTCATAGCATTCTCTACCAGTTGACCTACGAGCAAAGCAGAAAAATAAATTATTCTCCAAGGTATTAAAATCTCACCAGTTTTCAGGGACTGTCCAAACTCGCCGAACGCTGTACCGTCCCGTCCGTGGATCACAATGGTGATAGTTTGGGTTTGGTCCAAGAAGGTTAACTGACTGATGCTCGCCCAAGAGTTTTCTACATATATATAGTCAGTTCCCCCCGACATGTTAGCCCTGTAAAAAAAATGAGGGCACAATTTCACACAAACTGACCTACTTAGTCCCAAACTAAGCTCTAGACTTATATTATGGGTACTACACAAAGATAAATATTTATTATAGATAAATAAATTAAAAAAAAAAAAAAAAAAGAATTGTCCAATACTCAGAAACAAATACTCACGCTCATCACACAAATATTTGCCCATATCGGGAGTCGAATCCGGGACCACGAGCTTCGTAGGCAGGGCCAACTAGGCTAACGCGTCATCGAAATATTGACAATCGAAATATATAGAGAACGAAATATAGATGTCAAGGTTTCAGAATTTAACACGCACTAAAATCTCTAGTCATAAAGACATTATAGATACTAATTTAGGATTTGGAATTCAACTCTATGTTTGCAGGCATTAGAGTGTCCAGATATTTTAACACCTTATATGTCCGTGCAGAAGTCATTATTATCATTTTATAGGAACTGTCTAATATTGCGTAACCCGAACGTCAAAAATGGGACGTTTACAGCTTACCTTTGTTGAACATACTTAGCCTTGTCATTCTTAATGTCATTATCATGCTTGTCATTAAAAGTTCAGTTGGAAGTTTGTAACAAACTTAACATTTCCTTTCTACTGTGTACAGGTTCTTTTTGTAAGGTTTGTCTTTGGTTACATTAAATTAGTAAACTTACCAAGAGGACACATAGTATCTGTTAAGGGATCCCAGAGAGCGAGTTTCTATTCTCTGGTCCCCATTTTTCACCTCCTCGCTCCGACACGAATTGACTGGAAATAAACTTTATATTATGTTTTTAAGGTTGCTTTCGACCAAACTAGCATAAGGTCTTATATCTATATTAAACGCCGAATGTGTATAGACTAATCTCGGAGGTAGCCTTATGCCGAGTTTCGTGAAATTCTGCCTTAATATTTATTCAAGTTATAGTTACATACCTTCACGCTTTTATTCCCAATGTGGGGTAGGCAGAGCTACAGAATTATCAACAACTTGAAGCGAAAAACAAGCTCCTTAATGTATAGGTAATTGTAAGATTGATATTTAAAACAATTTAAAGGGTGATGGGCAATTTTGTATGGACCCCGTCCCCCCCCTCCAACAGTAACGGGCTGCAGGTCTATATGTTCATTAGGACCCAATAAAAGACAAAATACTTATCTTCGTAGCAAAATCAATGGGAATTTTTTAATGAAAACAAAGGGCCATGCAAGGCAAATCATCTACATACGTGTTCATTTTCAAACAAATTCCATAGTTCCATACGATAAGATTATGATTTTTCAAGAAAACCCCATACATATGGTGATCGTCGCCATAGAAAAAATACATCATATTGCCAAGATCTATAAACTGGCACATGTTTCATCACTGTTGGTGGGTGGGGACATTTTTACCCATCGTCCTCTAACTTGAACATTGGAAAAGATGTTCCAGGCGGGGACTTGCCGTTTAATAAATTATTACTAAGAATGAATTTACAGTCATCCAATTGGGCATATTTAGAACCTTGCCATTGGAAATGTCACTGTCATTGTCATGCTTGTCACTTGATGTTCAGTTTAAAGTTTAAGTATTATCACCAAGCACTAAAGTTAACATTTTTAATGTAAGTACTGTAATTTCGTATTTTTAGACATGTCATGCAATTCAATTTATATTGTAACACTAGCTGTCGATCCCGGCGCCGCACGGGTGTATTTTTTTTTACAAACCTAGTGCTAATAATTTTAAACACAACAAAAAATACTCAAATCGGTCGAGCCATTCTCAAGTTATGGCGTGACCAAGGGAAACAGGGAGTTATTTTATATATAAAGATTACATTGGTAAATAATTAAAATTAACTGAACTACACTCAGGACCAAAAATAACGGGTCAGAGTGCGTTTTTCATACTAATGAGGCTATTTCGAAGCCTTGGTTCCTCGCCAGGGAATGCTTTTAGTGAAATCTGATGATGAATACCCCGACTATCGATACAGGACTTTCAGAGTGCCTAGGATACCCAACTGAATGAATCTGCGGTTAACGCCGGAATAGTGCATATTCAGAAAAACATCTAAAATGGCAATAAAATGTAAGGAAATCCAAGTGCTGACCCAAACTCTCCCGGGGTGGTGATAACTGGTTGTGCGATCAGTTAGGTATCTTAAGAACTTTTGACCTCCTCTATTGACCCTCGCAGTATCCACCATTAAAACTCACTCAAAACAACCCCTGGCGAGGAACTAAGACTTTGAAATAGTCTCGATTGTATGAAAAACGCACTCTGACCCGGTATTTTTGCTCCTGAGTGTAATAACAAAATAACTTACACGTCACAGCGAGCAAAACTAAGCAAACCTTGGCAATGAACATCTTGGATGGCTTTAAAACCCTCTGCAATTTGAATGCGAATGCCATCTAAGATGCTTTTATATAAAAATCGCTATCGCTAATCGGTCCATTACTTTAATTCTTCACAGATAACAATATTTTAATCTATCACATAAAAGGCGCGGCGCAATTCAAAAGCACTCTCGCTTACTGTTGTTAATGATATACCTACGAATTCTGATGATTAGTGACTAATTTCATCGTACTTAATATTGTATCGTATTTTCGCGAAGCTAAGGCACATGGCTAAGGACAAGCACCTGTTTACATTAATAAGATTCACACGTGATTAGGTGTGTGTGATTAATGTGAGCAACATGGGCCGGTGGAGGTACAAATGCGTCATTGATTATCTACGATGCGCGTTTGTTTAGGTATTTGTCAGTATAGGTGCTGTTGTTTTATTTCACGAAAGCCGTATTGCCACACTCGTGTGTGTAGCTTCACGAGCACGTTGTCTCTGTGTGCGTAGCGGTAGTGTGTTTTACATTTTGTTTACAATGTTTACATCGCCATTTAATTTGCACCTGCGGCGTTACTGTCACCTGTGAAACATGAGATACACAATTAGATATCGCACGAGTGCGATAAAGACGGGTAGCTATATGGCGGCCATGAGCGAGCGCGCCGCGTCATTCGGGTACGCAATTTGAAAAAAACATTCATCTTTTTCTAACAAAAGCCCTATGGATTGCCGTCTTTGTCTGTAGAAATATGGTAACGTAGCAACGGTCGGTAATTGGCGACGCGTTTTGAATGCGCTTAGTATGAGCATAACTTATCTAAATATAAAATACTTATCATTGTAAGCAATGCAATTACTACCTAATCAAAATACATACGCCGTTATGTTAGTTACCTACCACAATCATTGCGCTCTATATTAAACCTTCGAACCTTTAGCTTCATATGAGGCCTCAACCAGGTTTCGCAGATGATTGAGATATGTATATCATTATCATTGTAAAACAAATGTTATCGAGTGCCTATTGTGTAAAATACTCTGAGCATTCCACTGTACGAAGTTGAGAGTATCCATATTATTTGCGAATGCCGCTCATATCGATTCGATGTTCATAAGCGGTTCATTTTGATTGCCTATCAACTTAATTATTACTTATGTGATCATATTGTTACGTACGTATGAGTACGTGGGGGTGAGTAACTGATACAAATGCACGAAATCGGTGTTTCCATACGTGATAAGTTGTATCACGTATGGAAAGTATGGCAAAGACGCTTTCATGAGATAGAAGGCGTTAGACGCCTGTATCTCGGGAACCAATCAAGTATATTTAGTCATGTACCTACTCATTTATCTTATTGGGAGTCTAACCTATATCAAAGTTGAATAGGTCATTAAGTAAGTAGCAGAAGTTTTTTTGCTTTAAAATGTAGTTCCTTTCTCCCCCAAGGCGTCCAAATAATATACTAAAAATTCAGTTTTACGCGCTTTGCGTTTTTATTGTTAGATAAGATTGCCTTATAAAGAATTCTCAGTAAAAAAATTAGTCACGAAAAACCTTTTCCAAACATCATTAAAAAGTTGAGTAATTTTACTCGTTAGTAGTTATTAGACAATTTTTCAATGTCTCTTCCAATTCTTTTAACTTTCAAAGGAGCTATTTACAATTCCAAGTAACTACGAGTACTACTGAGAAACGTAAAAGTAATTGAATTCGAGGAAAGAAATAAGCCGCGCTAAATTCTAAAGCGGCTCGATGGCTCTCGAAACGTCGGTTGTTTTTAGATTCTTTGATCTCGAAAAGAGTGAATTCCGCAACTCTTCAAGTTAATTATGCGTTTGAGAAAGGTCAAGTAAGCCCACTTTACCGAACACTTGGCTCTTAGAAGTTTTTGTGTTTGAGCCTTATCTTAACAATTATATAGGTATTTTATGTGACGCCTGAGCACACAATTCGTTAAGGGTATCGAGAGTTTTGTTGCGATAAAGTTCTAAATTGTCAGTTTCTTTGAAATAATTCATAAGTTGATGGTAAGTATCTAATTTTAATTTCCAAATTAGAATTGGTTGTCAATTTTATAAATAATCTTATTATTATAGATTGGCACTACCGAAGAGTTTGGTTTTTGAATAAAATAAATCGTACCTACCGTTATTGTAACCGTAGTTTTTTCTAATATATTCCTCGTACCTTTGTTACTCGTAGTTTATTACTTCATCTAAAATAATATTACGCAACTGAATAATAATATCTCTGACGTAAGTTGGATATCCGTGCGAGAGGCCTTTGCCCAGCAGTGGCAACATCTCTACAGGATATTTAAAAAAAAGCGCTGTGAGGCTGCGAGTCTACTTACCTATAGATGTCTCTCACGCATCGATTTGAAGAAGATACCTACTAGGATAAAAGGACGGTAGGTTAATAAATAGGATTCATTACATTACAATTATTGTGTGTGTTCGTTGATGGTATAATCTTGTGCGAGATCCGCCCCGTTGGCTACCACCATCTTATTCTTAGACCTACCACCAAGCAGCAGTGTCCACGTTGACATGACCAGAAGGTGTGGAGATAAGACAACCGTTGAAATTACTAGCTTAGAGGCATTCCATCTTAGTCCTCAGGGTTGGCATGCAATGACAGTCTTAGGGCCGTAATAATAAACTCATTTTGACTGTGAGGCCCGACACAAGATACGTCAAAGTAAACGTCAAACCATACAACACTGTCATTTTTGACGCATCTCGAGACGAGCATTAGAGTTGAGATCAGTTTATTAATACAGGCATTAAGTATTCCAGTCTTAAGATTTTAGTCTTGAGAATGCAAATACTGTACTAGATACTAGCTTACTAGTCTAGACAAGAAAGTAATTCTGCATACACACTAGAATCACACGTTTGCTTGTTTGTTACCACTATTACCACTACTACTAGCTTACTATCCAAGCGTGAAAACTGGCCTCGTGTACACTGGGCATTAGGTACATAATAAAAAGTTATTCCTTTTATTAATTGTACAAAAAACTTTTTTGTGGTTTTCCCAACTTGATTAGTTAACCGCGACTCATTGTGCTAGAATCAACAATATTATTAACGTTACATTGTTTGCTTTGTCTATAGGGAAGGCTTACGTGTTAATTATGTACCTATTAATAATGTAATGTATATACGAGTATGTAATATTTAACTGTACAAATCACAAACCAAATTATTTCTTTGTGTTTAGGTTATGATGGTATGGCATGTAAAATATTTGAAATAATTATTTTTTATCACAACTCACAACGCATCCTCCGGAACGTAGCTGTAGCTAGGTATTTACATGTTACGGATTTTTGGACAACATTCATAATACAGGATGCTCTTTATCTGAATAAATCCTAACATAACTACGTTAAATGAGCAAATTATACCTACGAATGCCGATATGATACGATTGTTAAAAAAATAAGAATCCTATCAAACATTTTATGTGAAAATGAGGCCAAGTTGGCTTTACAGTAAAAAGGTTTAAGACCCAATGTGTATGTAGTGACCTCTTATTAATGTTAAGTAATTAAATAAATGTTGACTTTCCATTTAGCAAGACTCAATAATTATTAATTTGCAGTTTATTGATATTTATAGGTTAGGTACCTACTTACATTTTATATATAAAAAAGTCCTTTTACGCGCGACTCCAACCGTTATAGATTCTGTTTTAGGGCATGTGATGTATACCAGTGGAAAAAAATAGTGGGCCGTGGAGGGAACTACCTTATATCCTTAAGTTAGATCATTTTTGTTAAAGAAAAAATCTTTCTTTTTTAAATAAACAAAACTGCATTCAAAGATTTTCTTAAATTAGCTTGTCTCACCCCGGAATCGAACCAGCAAAGTATTCAAAAAATTAACACTCGCTACTTGATTCTACTAATCAATTGGATTATTGTTCATGATAAAATCTCCCTAATTACCATTTGGTAATTTTATTTTATCATCAATTCTAATACGAAGGACACGTAAAGAAGCAAGATATTGAGACTGGAGCTATTCAACATTGTTTTTTATACGTGTTGTGATAAGTTGTTCGAAATGAGACCCCTAGTTCCGGATACACAAATTTATTTTTCTTCGTTGAAATTAATTTCGTGTAGTTTTCTGCAAAGTGTTGTGGTCGTTACATTTTTTTTGATTTTGTGGTTATCTTGTACGACAGACGAGCTTAAGACCTAATGTTTCCGGAAAAATAAAATCTTTAACATTGACAATATCGATTAGTGAAATATAGCGAGTGGTTTTTTTTTTTTTTTTGCTGGTTCGATTCCCGAATGCATAATTGTTTCTTTTTAAAAATAAAGATTGTTTCCTTTAAGTAAAATTATCTACCTTAAGGATATAAGGTAGTTCCCCTCCGGGGCCCACAATATTTTTTCACCCTGTATAGCAGATGAATTATTAAATGTTATCATTTAATTTTTGATCACATGAGGATATATTATACCTACCTACGTCTTATTTTTCCCGTCAGTGACAAATATTCACTCACGCTCTCCTGGGTGGCTCAAATTTGGGTCGTCCGTGAAAAAAAGGCTGTTTTGTATCTATCCCGAAACTTATAACTAGATTGAGGATGATGTACAGGCAGCCGTGTAAGTAGCTGCACACTTTTGTACCTTACCGCTTTGACTTAGACTTTGACTTTGGCAGATTAGTGCAACAGTTCAAACATGACGTCAAAGTGACAAAGCAGTAAAGTAAAGACCGACCGTACCTACTATCTAGAAACTAATTTATGGTAAAAAGAACGTTTTATTTTTTATTTATTATCAAACAATTTAAAATCCCCTTTAGTGCCCGGCCGTTAAGAAGTTAATCCTGACAGCTGTCATCACAGCTCAATTTATAAGCTATTCTTGGATTTGAGGTTATAATTTGTACTCGAATGACAGGTGACAGGATAGACTTCTTAACGGCCGGGCACTATAGGACCTGGGAGGCGGGAGGTAATTTCTAAACATGGCAACACTGCTTGAAAATTGATAATGAATTGAACGTATTGTTCATTTGTAGGTAGGTATTTGTAAATGTTGAAGAACAAACACATAATTATTTTTATGCATTCTCGTTTTAATACTTAGTAAGTACTTAAATATAAATTTCATGGATGTCGTGTATAAGTTGACAAGTCAAGGAGCCACTTGAAGGTAATTATAACAGATTGCATGAAGTTTAAATAACTTTTTTTTTTGCCGAGTTATCAACAAACACGACACACATGAAATAGTCCTCCTAATACACGAAACACCACAAACACGAAATAGTCCTTCGAATCGGTAAAACCATATTAAAATTGTCTTTGACGTGTTATGGACGTTATGGTATTGTTTTAAACTCGGTCGCCATTACTGCCAAGTATTTAAGAGTTGACAAATTGACAATACGGTAACATATCAAAAGCAATAAAGTCCGTACCCTTACCATGAGTTACAATTAACGTACCTACTCGCTAGCGAGTGGAAGTTCTATCCCTCGCACACCTCGCAAGTATCCTTATAGAGTGCGAGGGACAGAGTATTTCATTCGCTAGCGATTACGGTGAATGTAACTCGTGGTAAGGGTACTTGTCTCTAGTAACAACTGCAGTTTCCAGCAATACATAAGCCGCCGATGTAGTTCATTCTGTGACACATGTCATTGCACTTCACGATATCACAATTACGTAACCCCGAAGTCGGTTCACTATCTGTAAATAATAATTATACATTTAATTAATCTTAGAATCGTAATACGATAGAAAAGAAGGATGTGTGTGTGTGTGTGTGTGTGTGTGTGTGTGTGTGTGTGTGTGTGTGTGTGTGTGTGTGTGTGTGTGTGTGTATGTGTGTGTGCGAGCTTGCTTGCGTGCGTGCGTGCGTGTGCGTGTGCATGTCAGTGTGCGTGTCCTCGTCCGAGTGCGTGTGCGTGTGAGTGTGCGTGTGAGTGTGCGTGTGTGTGCGCGCGTTTTTAAACTTTGTAGTTTAATCGGGATAGTTCGTAGCTAGGTTTTCATGAAAACCGGCTGGGCGCATTTAGAGATAGTATATCAGCTCTGAAAGAAGGGGTCGCCATTGTATCGGGGATTTTTTAAATCCATTTAGCAGTTATTATTTTCCTTTGCTAATGTTTTTAACATTACATATACGATTTCTATTTACCTTTTGTCCTTATTGAAAAGCCTGCGAGAAGAGCTCTTAATCCTGCAATATTAAAAAACATAATATTCAAGAAATAAAATGAGCAATTTTGAAGAAACGCTTAAGGCAATACGTCTCTTCTACGTTTCTATTTTTATTTTTCAATGTTATTGCAGACCTTGCTTGTATTAATGTTTTACTAACATATTTTTTTATAAACGAGTCTAAACTTGATCATATTAGCCATTGAGTTCCGGTAGTCATCTTCTATCTCCATCATCAGATATCCTCGACTGTATAAAGGTAATGCCAAAAGTATTGTTGGTCACCCAAATTATATCTACGTGCAATTTTATTTTCTAAAGTGCCATAGCATGGGCGTATGTCAAATTTTAACCCGAAGTAAGCCTTGTCTATCCGCGGTTTGAATATAAGTTTCGGCCGTTAGACGGAATACCTCTATTCTACACTCAGGAGCAATGGATACGGGTCACTTTCTGTGGGAATTGAATATAAAGTGACCCGTTATCATGGCTCTTGACTATAGTCCATCGGTTTTCTTATCCACACAAACAACAATGCAAACACTGCTGCATGACGGTAGGTTGTAGGTTGAAATGGTGGTAACGATCCGGACGGACCCTGAACAAGATCCCTATAATTTAAATGAACTGTTCTGCGTCTTTTGTTCAGTTAAGAGTACATATTTGTATTATATTGATCATACGGTCCCACCACTACTAAGTACAAAAAAAAGTAAGTACCTACTTAGTTGGAAGTCGATTTTCTATAGTTCGGTCGATCAAGCTGATCCTTATGGTAGACCCAACGGAAGACCAGCGTTGGCTGAGTTGCGACAATTAGTCGTTTTTTTCCTTTTATTTATGGTCCTTTTTTTTTGTCTGTGTGTTACTGTTGTGCAAAATGTTTTCCTTTCTTTATTTTTGTTTTTCTATCAGTGTTATTATGACGTATCTGTGCAATTAATTTTACGTTGTGAGAAAAGGACATAGTTATGCAACGGCTATAGCTCCGTCCTTTACTCTAACCGTAAAATGAACTGCATAGCCATGTCATAATAACCCCCTAGACCACATAATATACTTGTTTATTTGAGTTTTCATTAATATTAAGTACGTTGATGAAAACTTAGTAACGATGTTCAGTTTTTTAATGATTCATCACCTCTTTTGTATATGCCTTACGTTTAGTAAGGGATTAAAATAAAGAAATACATCTGTCACGGGATCATTCTAAGTTGCCCGAACTATAGTTTGTATTGAAATTGGCTTATATGTAAACACAACCAAACGAATCAATTTACCATTATTACTCGATATCACGTGCTTTTAAAGATCAAGTGAGGTCTTAGCAATGATTTTGAGGTTTACTTTTACATTAAGTTCAAGATTCAATAAACACGGTGGATGAATATTTGAGGTTATGTGTCAAACAGTAGGTACTAATTTGTTTATATCTTTTGCAATTTCGATTGACACAGACTATATAACTACTTATAGTTTTAGATAATCACCATCATTTTTTATCCGACTCTCCAGGAAGGCTGGTAATGTTCGAAATCTGTTGCATTTGCACTTGTCGTTATCGCAGTCCCCGCCCGAGTAGCCCATGCGCCTGCACATGTAGCTGCAAGTAGCGCTTGCGCACCCCTGCACTCTATCACCTGTGGTATAAGTGGTTGAAGTCGTTATTTTCTATCCTAAGTGGTTTCAATGGGATCCTGTATCGTTACCCAACCGTTCCATTTGCCAACCCTTTTTTTCTGTAACTATATATAGAGCCAAAGGTGGTTAGGTTAGGTTCGTTTTTATAAAAATCCTGAAATATTTACGGTTACAGAAAAAAATGGGGTTGGCAAATGAAACGTTTGGGTAACGATACAGGATCCCATTGAAACCATCCCAGATCCCAGTGATATACAAAGGTAACCCGGTTTCCATGGCAACCGTTAATTTTATTGAATTTCATTTCATCAACTGTATCATTTCATCGCACACTATTTTCGTTGTAGTTACGTCGGTTAGTTTAGACTTAAGACTACCAAAAAAAATACGGCGCGAACATTCTAAATTCTGCATAATGATACCCATCCACGGGAATATAGCGATAACCGAATATTACGCGAACAAGAACGCCAACAACTGCTAGATTTCTATACGTACAACTGTGACACGTTTACGTAGATGATGGCACTGTTGTTACGCCGTTGTGTTTGCGTACTATAGCTAAGCACTTAGTTATAAGACAAACTATATTTTCACAAAAAAAGATTTTAAAAATAGCAATGGAATTAAAAAATGTTAGAATTGGCATAATGCTTAGAACTGGGGGGGTTATTATGACATAGCTATGCAGTTCATTTTACGGCGAGCGTAAAGGACAGAGCTATAGGCGTTATATCGCTGTGTCCTTTTCTCTCAGTTACGCCAGTTTGACAATTGTCATCATCAATCATGTCAGCCAAGACACGACGTTCCTCCAAGATCACCATAGTCGGTCTTGTATGTGCTAATCGCCCTATTTCTTACTTTTAATCAATCTAACCTAAAGGCTGCATTGCGTTGTCTTTTTTGCAACTGCACTGGACACCATTGCAGCTGCCTTGTGTGAAGCCCAGCGTGGTGCAGGCGTCATTGCAGGTTATCCCGTTGCAACCGCCTTCCGCTATAAAAGTGACTGAAGATTTGTCTGTGGAAAGAAAAATAATAATATATTACTGTACGCGTGCTGTGGCGTACTGTCCGCCTGTCACACTCGGAGCTGGCTGAAAATCAGCGCTGCAGGTGTTTAACACCTCAGCATTATGCTGAGCCAGTGTCCGATTCACTGCCGCGAAGACACTCACTACTTGTTTATTGTTGTTACTGTTTTCAATTATTTATTTTTCTGTGTATCTTGTGTGTGTAGTGAATAAATGTATTTTTCTTTTTTCTTTTCTTTTTTATATATATAGAATCCAATGAGTATGTTTAAAATAAATTCCAGTGAACGAACTTTACCTATAAGATTAACAAAGTTGTCGCACGAACATTGGTCGCCGACACAGGCGCCTCCTGTAAAACCGAGTCGCCGACAAAGTTGCTCGCAGGCGCGTAAGTTGCAGCCACTTTGAACTGTATCCAAATTGGCACCTACAAATTCGCAAGATCATGATTCACGTGTTATTAGTTACATTTTAATATATTAATAAAGCAAAGATAATTATTGAGTCTATATTGGGAACCCTAATCACCGTTTGTCCTAATGCATTGTTTGTCCGAATTTTCGTTAATCCTGAAGTCATTTCTACCTTTAATGCTTTTTACATACATACACACATACATAAAATCACGCCTGTTTCCCAGAGGGGTAGGCAGAGACGACTTCTTTCCACCTGCTACGATCCTGACAAATGTCTTTCGCTTCTAACGCTTTTTAGTGTTGACCCTAATCTAACCTAACCACAGGTATTTTTGGAGAACTTAAAAAATGTCTGACTTACTGAAAATCATTTTAGGACAAACGTTATTAGGGATCTCGAGGGAGCGCCCATAATTATTAAGTACTTACTTATAAGTGGGAGGAAGTTATCGCACTGGCATTTGTCGCCGACACAGGCTCCTCCGGGAAAACCGAGTCGCCGACAAAGCTGCTCGCAAGCCTGCAGACTGCAGCCGCCTTCAATGGTATGCACGTTGCTGGCTAAAAGCAATATAGGTATTTAAATATCACAAAACAATGCCGTATTTGAAACCTACCTAACCTAACTTATCATAATTATATCAGTCTTACAAATATAAAAGTAAATATTCAACACTAGTTACCTGTTACTTCGAGAAAATTATCGCACTGGCATTTGTCGCCGACACAAGCGCCTCCGGGAAAACCAAGTCGTCGACAAAGTTGTTCGCAAGCCTGCAGACTGCAGCCACCTTCAATAGTATGCACGTTGCTGGCTGAAAGCAATATAGATAAAGCTTTTATTGAATGTGACAAAATGGTGCCGTATTTCGTATTTGAAATAGAGTTGCAAATAAAATGAATTTGTGATAAGACCTGCTGTCTTTCTCACAAATGTCTTTGTGTAGCAACCAAAATTTGTGGTTTTGTTCAAGTTATATAACTAAATGCTACTATATCAGTATGGTGTGTGAGAAAGTTGCCACACTTGCATTTGTCGCCAACTCAGGCGCCCCGTGGGACTCCGAGTCGTCGACAAAGTTGCTCTCAAGCGCGCAGGTTGCATATGTCTTCAGCCGTATGCAAGTTGAGAGCTAGTGGCAAAATATTTTATTGTAAATATGTTTATAAATACGTATAAGGATTTCCCTATACAATTCAAATGTTTATTACCTGCTAGTGTTAGAAAGTTGTCGCATTTGCACTCGTCGCCAACACAGGCACGTCCTCTCGACTCGCTAGCGAGTAGGTACGTTAATTGTAACGCATGGTCAGGGTACAGGTCAAACACGATTTGGTTTTTACCGTGTTTAATAAACGCCCTAGCATTGCTAAATTAGATTATTGTGCGTTTACCAGATTTCTACAGTCTCTTAGTTTTCGTAAAATGCAATCCTAAGAGCGTTTTCACATTACCTCGTTTATCTAAACCGCGCGTTCTGCTATTAGTTCATGGACTTAATTGGTATTTTAAATACGTGGCTACTATGAGTTATACTCGTAAATATAATTTAATAACTTATTTTATGTAAACTTTTGTCGTTTATTGTTCTTTCCCAGTGAACGAGATATTTTATCAATTTTCTCATAGTTAACCCGTTCAAATGTTTGTGCGAACAATGAGTTAAGAACACTCATTTCGTTCCCGTTTACCGTTAACTACCCATAAGTATACAGATAGATACTAACTGATTTTTACATTCAAAAGCAATGAAATCGGTTCAGTTTCTATGGTAATTCAATACAAAGTGATCCGTTTTCATTACTATTGACCATACAACGCTACGATAACAAAATGAATGCCTCGGTTCTTTTCTATGAATAAATAACGTCACTCGATACGTTTAGGATTTATTTTTCTGCAGAAAAGTGGATGACACTGTTTAATAATTCTAAAATTATTTAGACTATCCTTACAACAATAGAGGTTAAAAACTAATTAAGATATTTAGAAGCCCTATTTAAAAATCAATATAACTCTTCCTTCTTCTCATTTAGTATAACGATATTAAACTATAAGTAGAAATCGTTCTGAAAAATCGATTCCTTAAAATTTAAATGTTGCAATTGCATATTCCTATGGGATCCTTTAGACTAACACCAAGCGGCAGAGTTCACACTGTGTTACGGTGAGGGGATAAGACAACCTGTGAAGTTACTAGCATAGAGGCATTTCATCTAGTCCTCAGGGTTAGCAACGCATTTGGAGTCTTAAGACTACAGTCTTGAGTTTGTAGTTTTGAGATTTCAAATGTGTACGGCTCTCAGATTCCACTTACCAAAAGGTGACCTGTGTGCTCGTGTGCCAAAAAAAAAAGCAGTACCTTCGAGCAAAGCATTATTGCAGAAGCATTGCCCGTCGACGCACCATCCACCTGTGTAGTGGTTCTCTCGGCACTTCTCATGGCAGTCTCTATCGTTGCACTCCACAGAACCGTTATCAGCTTCCCCAAAATTTGAAAATAGGTAAATACATCAAAAACATCCTGAAGTTTGATGGTGGAGTACTTTCAACAAGATTAAAATTCCACTTCTTAAGTTATCTCTTAATTTCAATGATCTTAATTTATCGGGGCGAAAATTCTATATTTATTCAGCCCTCTTGATGCTGCTGCATGCTATTCTAAATCGTGAATACTCTGTCAACCCCAACCCAAGTTGAAGCCAAAAGACGATAAATAGAGTTCTTGGTGCCCTAACATGGCTGCGTTTATCGCGCGACAAAGTTTGGATAAGGTATCCGTCACCTTTTGACACGTAAATAAGTATGACAGTGACGGATGCTTTATCTACATTTGACAAGCGATATAGACGCAGCCATACTAGGCCCAGGTGAACGGTTTTCAATAGACAGGCTGAGAAGCGTTAAACAATAGTAAACGTTCACGCAAACTCGCCTGAAAGCGGGAAAAGAGACCACAATCAATAGGATTTACCCAACTCTATTGATACGCTGTTTATCCAAGCTGCCAACACCCTATCGGACAACAAGCGCAATGTAAGCGATTACCTTGTGCTGGTTTCACACGGAGGCAGAGCAGTAAGGCAGATGAGTGGACAGCTGAGTACTGCTCCTATGTGAAGGCACAAAACAGTACCGCTCTGCCTCGGCGTGTGCATTTACAAAGTAGTACTCTGCTGTCCACTGTTCTGCCTCCGTGTGAAACCAGCATTATTCGACAAGGTAGTTACAACGATACGGCAAACTAATCGATATTGCTATCCGTTGTACGGCTAGCTATGTGATAGGCTTTTTAGTCAAAAGCACTAAGCGAACGAAGGGGTTTTCCAATCCTTGCTAAAAACTAGAAATAGGGCAGTGTCTACTAGGTAATGTAATATTTAAAAAGGCCCTCGAGACCTAATCCTAATACAATCCAACTCAGAAAAATCAACATAATTTATCAAGGTAGGTACTTATGAGGATTGTGAAGCTAAACATCTCTAGCTAGCTAAAGCTAAATCATCTAGTCCGATTTTAACGATTTTTGAGTATGTTGTAATGTTATGAAAAACAAGGTCTACGTATTCCATTCCATGAAATAATGGCTAAGATAAAAAAAAGCGGAAACGGACAAACCTAGTTGTTTATAACAAGTGCAACGTTCAAAAATCTTGGAAATCGGTTTTGTTTTAGGGAGTGAGATACGTTATCGCCCGGAGCTATTTGTATGTTTTTTTTTACAGCTATGCGATTCAGGCGTGGTCAGCTTACAATCCTTTTAATGCTATTATTAATTACATTATCAGACTTACCCTTGTCTTCAAAAATATTTATAATAAAAGACGCTTTCACAGCGCACGCGAAAGTAAAAAAAAACATTTTAAAAGCAACCATTTTGTCTCTTCTGAAACCCGCTTACTACTAAATAGAGGATGTACTACTTCGCGGTTATATACTGGGACGCCACGAACGGGGAATTCACCGGCCATGGAATATAGACGAAGTGACGCATGGAACACAGATACCGAACAAAGTCTACAGATACCGGGCAAATCAGGGCATTTTATGCTTAAGCGCTTCAAACACTGACACTATTTTTAAATTTAACAATGGGATAACCCGTTTATCATTTTCCTTACTCTGGTCAGTAATGAGATAGGTACATTCTATTAGCTAATAACATAATTATGTCGGTGTCACAATGTTCTCTAATTAAACATTATCAAAAATAATTCATTTTAAAATGTAATATTAGCGTTTGTTAGAGATAGCGTTAATTTGACAGGCGGCGGCGCGTTTCGTCGTTCATTGATAACATTATTATACTATAATGTATTTTACAGGCTCTTGGGCCTAGTCAACAATTATAGCAATTTTCGAAAACAAAATGTATAGGTAGGAATAATGCAATATCTTGACAGATTGCGTCAAAATGTTTTATGATAGAAAATAGAAACGCAGCGTGACACGACACTAAGTAGGGTAGTTATCACAGGGCAGCTACTGGATACCAGTTAAACTATACTGCCATAATTTTAAAGTACATGACAGAGTATAATATTGCCAATTAAAACTGCTGAACTGCAGCTAAGTGACATTAAAGTTAGAAGTTGCGTAATTAAATTTCCAATTTACTAATTGGAACTGGAGTTTGCGAACTTTTAACAATCAGTATTAATTGCAAAGATTTTCCGAGGACAGTACAAGAGTGTAACAGAGGCAAATTTGTTGTAATTTCGTTTTGTGAGAGCAAAATATTCCGCGAGTAACATTGCAAAGAGAAAACCATTCGTTTGCACTCATTGTTTGAGAAACATACAAATAAACGGTTGTCTACGTAAATATGAGAAAAGGAGAAATCTAATGCCACGTAAAAAAATCTTTTGCTAACATTAAAGGTTAAATAATGTATCTGTTTTGCTTACTCACTCTGAGAATGAAGAAGATAGCATTATAAGTTGAGAAAAAGTTAGCGAGGCCGAAGGTTGAATAGCTAGTCGCAGTGTTGCCTGTTCCAAGACAGTTTCAGATTTCCCCCGGGGTTGCTTGAGCCTCCTTTTAACCGAACGCCAGGAGTTAAAATACACGCGTGCCGGAACACCTACTTACTGATTCTTTTGTTAGAATCAATAGACAGCTGTTGAGTTAACGGCCGTTCTTCCTTGTAAATATGTAGGGCATAATATGTTTATGTTGATTCTTTTCACATTTTCATTTTCACGCATTAAAAGATAGATTTAAAAAAAAAAGCATCGTTATTTTGATCATATGCCATTATAGGGTGAGTCCGTTTGTTTCCCCTTGTTTTTGGTCATGTCATTGTTGACGCCTAATTATTGAACGTAAAATTTTTTATCGTTGAAAACGTACACGTTTTGGAATTTCTTAAATATCTTACGTTGGGTTAGGTCAGGTTTGAGTTTCTTAAAAAACATTTCCGAATAATATGAACAAAACACATTATGACTAAAAATATTTAAGAACGATACAAAAGGTCACCAGACTGATTTGCTCAGGTAAGCATATAGGTACGTTGTTAAGGAAGAAGAAAAAATACGACTAACTTAGTGTCGATTGGATGGAGGCTGCATATCGGAAATGGCGTCTCGAAGGATAAAGTCCGCTTCGCTGAACCAGAGGTAAGTGGCGTTGAATTTCCCGTTTCAGCAAATACGTCATGTATTAAATATAAAATAAAATAGGCTGCAGCGATATTTCGACTATTCAAAAACATTTATTTTCCAAGACAGCTCCAATTTGTTTTTTCCTACATTGACACAGTCAAAATTCAAAAAAGTACATTTTATAATTATGTCCAGTGTCTATTTACAACATCCTCCAAACAACAAAGAAAATAATATAAGGGAAAACACGAAAATCCGAAGATTGCAGGTTCGTGTCCTGTCACGGTCGCCACTAATATTAAATATAAAATAAAATAGGCTGCAGCGATATTTCGACTATTCAAAAACATTTATTTTCCAAGACAGCTCCAATTTGTTTTTTCCTACATTGACACAGTCAAAATTCAAAAAAGTACATTTTATAATTATGTCCAGTGTCTATTTACAACATCATGCTTTCTGTTATCCATCTAACAGTATACGGTATGAAAGTTACAAATACCGAGAGTTTTTTAAGGTTATTATAATTTGTCATGACGGATTTCCGTTTATGTTTGAAAATTTTACTTTTCTTGAAAATAATGAGTGGGTGTTTGTACTTTTATAAAAAAAGGAAACATTTTGGCGATGTAGCGAAAAAATGTTTGATCCGTTTTTAGTAAGAGTAACGAAAATGAAATATTGAATTAAAGAGCATTTCAAGCAGCACGTAAATTGGCAGCCTGTTACATCAAAGAGACAAAAATGTTACAACTCCACCATTAGCGTACCTATTAGCCGAATTTATTAACAATCAAGGCCTGTTTGGGTTGCTTTTTAGGGATCCGTACCAAAATAGTAAAGAACAACCCCTATAGTGTCTGTCTGTCTGTCGGTCTGTAGGTTTTATTTATGATAGGTAATTTGATCCAGGTGTATAGAAAAACCTTGCATGCTTTATGTTACATTTGTTTCAATGTTTTGTAACTGTTATTATCAAGAAAATAAATAATAATAATAAAAAGAGCTTGAGCCCTGCCCCGCTGCCGGCAGCATGCGTAGGTTTTTATCATAATGCTTATTTTTTGTATTAATATTCTTATTTTTATTTCATTATATAAAAACCTAAGGCAAATTATAATATCTATAAAATAATAATAACTGCTAAATATAATCGTAGCAAAATATTTTGTGGTATGATTTAGATAATTGACTGTAAACGTTCACAATTCATAACTGTAGTAATTTTACAAAAACAAATGCTTTAGTACAATGATGTCTCTTAACTGTGAAGTTAGACAATAAAATGATATTGTATTTACTTCGAGTTGGATACTTAACGTGAAAAAAGCAAGATAGTATTTTATCGAAACAATTAATTTCCACTTATATAATCTTGCGTAGGTATTTAAAACCAGTTACCTTCTGATCGTTTCGATGCGCTATGAATTTCTCATTACTGCGCCTGAGCACAGCTGGTATAGTAATTTACTTAGTTCAGGTGTTTCAGTAAGTGTTGCTATCTTGCTCTGCTATACACATTTCAAAAGAGTGAGTGAGTAGGTACAGCGAATTACCATCGCTTCGATACTCTTTATTTGAGTACTCTTTTCATTGCAGCCACGGTTATGAAAATTCAAGCAGTTATTAACCTCTGTGTAGTATTTTTGGTGTTTGTGCTAACATCTAAAGGTATTTAATGGCAATTATGTGTTTAGTAATAACTTTAATATTTTACGAACGTTTAGTATCAAGTTCAGCAGAGTGAAGAAAAATGTACAGTGATAGACACGTTTTCTGAACGGTGGCGTCATTTCACTTAGCGTTTACTTAATAATTCGCGTCTTTGTTTAGTTTTAAACATTTGGGTTGGTTCGATTGTATTTGGAGTGAGGTATGATAAATATTTGGTTTAAGATACGCTTAAATAGAGTAAGTAGCTGTCACAGAAACCATACAAATTTTGCTCCGGGCAATAACTTTTCAGAGGGCCCTGTCAAGATGCATGAAGCTAACTAGCGTTTCTACTCGTTTCGTTTTTTAACCAATCAAGTCACTGGTAGATGACGTGATACGAAAAGTCACGTGATCTACCTGTGACGCGATTGGTTTGTTAACGATATTCGAAATTTGAAACCTATGGAATTGGTAATCCCGCCTTTTGGCAGAAATATGTTTGGCCGAATGTATCGTTTCCCAACTGTTTCAGTTGCCAAAAAAATCCAGTCCAGAATTTCACGATTTCTTTAAGTACCATCGTGTAGAACACTATAGGTTAGGTTAGGTTAGTTTTATAAAAATATAAAATATTTACATTTACAGAAATAAAAGCTGTTTGGCAAATGAAACGGTTAGGAAATGATACATTCGGCCAAAAGGCAGAGAGCCATGGCATTGTCATAAGCATTCGATGCGACCGATTGGTAGCTTACATGTCAATCCTACACATGCGTTTTTTTTTTCTTTTCTTTTTGGAAAGGAAATCCTAGATGTAGTTTTTCATAATATCTACAACATATTCTTAATGCTTATTATGATGAACTTGCTACTTGAGGTAGGTAACTTTTACCTTTATTTATTTATTTATTTATTTATTTATTTATTTATTAAGGAAAACAAACAGCTTATATTATACATTAATATTACAACAGAGGTGAGTTATTCATAAGCCAACAAAGTTTTCACCACTGTATGTTACACATTTAGGAATTACAACTACACAAAGCTAGCACCTTATATTAAAACATGCACTTAAAACAGTAACTTTCTAGACATGAAAAAGGAATAGTATTTAGTGTATTTATTTTCATAATGTTTTAAGGTTTTTGAATTTTCTCACGTTATAGTAATTTCAATACTACTTTTATTTAGGGTGTCCAATCTCTGTCTGTATTATCTAATTAGTAGGTAAAATAAGGAAACTATAGGTTTAATGTGAATTTTAGTTATCTTGTACCTAGGTCCTAAATCTATATAAAACCATTTGCTTCTTTACAAGCAATAAATAAATATTGAAAAATTTTAAATATCAGATTAGGTTTAAAGGGAGAGAAAAGTAAAAAAAATAATTATGTACATTTTTGACTTCATAATCCTCTAATAGTTAAAAGTTTTTTGAACAACCGAACCAATTTCCATCGAACCTAGCTTTGACCTCAACAAAATTATACCAAGCCTAAGAAGTTATATTTTCATGACAGATATTTTTTTTCTTTTAGATAATGTAGCTGGATCTCTCCGGATGAAGAATCACTGCCGGGAGGACTGCGACGCACTTTGTCAGACGCGAGGGGAGAGCGGTGGCGTCTGCATGCAAAATACTTGCAAGTGCTCTTCCACTGTCGACTCTTAATATAATAATTATAATGTAAACTTGTCTGTTTGTTTCATTAGTTGATATAATATAATAGTTCCCCACGACTCCGTCAGCGTAAAAGTAAGCTATAGATATCCTTCCTCAGGGTGTAAGCTACCTCCATACCACATTTCATCCAGATCAGCAGAGGTTTTGACATGAAAGCGTAACAAACAGACAAAGGTTTCACATTTAATATTAGTACCTACGGATACGGAAATACTCCGAAATGTTTTATTCCGAATATTAATTTAGGAGTGACGTTATGGACGGTGATACGCCAGTAGCCCAGTATATGCTCGCGCAAGATTATTTTTTATAATCGTACCTAGTTCGTTTAAGTTTATATTGTATTGTAAGTGTTGTCGTTGTATGCCCCGGCGTCCGTTGGAGGTGTGAGAGTGTGCGCAGCGCATAGCCTTCTTGTGACCGGGTGTTTATAGCACTATAGTAATATCGTCCCCTCACTTCTAAAACCGCTTAAAGTCCCTTTTAGGCAAAATCAAGTTAAGAATACCGTTAGAAAGTACTTTCCAAGATCTACATTTTAGTAAAACCCGTTTTTTAATACGATGCTCCGTTCTCGAGTTAGCCTTTAGCATAAAATAGTTTAACGGCGATTTTTTAAATTATTAACAAACAAAAGCTACTAAATGGCTGTTAAAAACGATATTTTTAAATTTTTAAACAACCAGAAACTACTAAATGTCTGATAATAATCAATATTTTAAATTGCTAACAAGAAAAACATTTTATCCTCTTATAAGCGGTTTTAGCAGGTTTCATGATTTAATAAAAATACAATTTGACTACTGCAAAAACATACTAAACAATGTGTAGTAGTTTTTTGATGCTAACCATAAAGATATAAACCTTTATATTGCCATCTACAAAAACATTCAAACCAATTGATAAAATGTTTTGCCACTTCAAAATTTCTCATCAGGTAAGAATATTAATCAGCAAAAAACACTAAAATATATTATAATTGGTTTTGCTTGCTTCGATTTTGCTTTCGGCGGTAGAATCTGATTCAGCCAAAACCGTTTAACGTGCGCGTAAGCGCTTCACGCTCTGCTCTCTCTCTAGTGAGGCCCTCCCCGCTTAGTCGCATCTCACCTTTTTACACGACTGCCCCAAAAAAAGAGTGTAATGTTTTCAGGGTTCATGTTTGTATGTATGTGAGTTTCTTTATTCCACTGTAACTTCTAAACCCCTTGACCGAATTAGATGTTTGAGGTATCGTTAGAATCCTTACGTCATCCCGAGTAACATAGGCTATGTGACGTTAGAATGAAAACAAAATGGCCGACTATATACTCCACATTGCGGAGCAGAAAGTTTTTTTTTATTACAAACCTATCAAGTGGGGTCTCAAAATAAAGAGATTTAAAAGACGATTACAAATATATATATAAATTATGTGTTTAAAGCTTATTTTGGTAGAAAAAGATTTTTTAAATTATTTCTAAAAAATCTTTTACAATAATAATAACTATTATTATCTTATACTACAACGCACAGAAAAAAAACATGGCATCCGAACCTATTGAGTGTGGTATCAAAAGAAAGCACTTTGAAAGACAATCATGAAAATATATGATACTCATATGTTTAATTGTACCTACCGTTGGAGAGGAAACACGAAATGCTCTACATCGCGCTAATGAAGTTTTTTACTGGTAGCTATATAAGACGTGACTGCGCTAGCGGCGCTTACGATATTTTTCAACTGAGAAGTGTGGATAATATTATAACAAGTATATGACTCAAATGACTTCTGGCTATGTTAGGCCACGCCCTATGGCAGTGAATGCGTTAAGTTCTTAGGTATTTTCTGTCACTAAAAGGTATAAAATAAAATAAAAAAGTAAAAAATAATAAAAAACACGACTGCTGTTTAAAAACAAACTGAAAAAACTTAGAAATAATTTTTAGGTATGGTAGTTAATTTAATAAATGTAAACTGGAATATAGGTGTACAGGCACAGTCATAAACATATTTACACATTCTCTCTATATTTCAATGACATAAGGCGAAAAAGTTTATAGAGTTTTATGACCGTGAATGTATGTACACACACACTATCATCTTTTTAGCACATTCAGGTTTAAGTACGACTGACATTCCCGCGGCGTGCTTGAAATATTCTATAGTTTCTCATTAATCGAAAAGTGGGACCACATAACAGCATAAATAGTATCACTAAAAAGTATAATAAAACTTTAAAATAAATGTTTAAGAAACAAAAAACCTGCCTTCAAAAATGTATAAAATAACTTCTTATAAAATTGTAGGTAGGTCAGTCCAACTGAAGTCGGGGTCCCACAACATTTTAAACCGATATCCAAATACAGTTGGACAGACCTACCTACCATTTTATAAGAAGTTTTTGCATTTTTGAAGGTGGGTTTTTGGTTTTTTTTATCAAATATGTAATTAATTAATGAGATGTAATAGAAGGCCACCGATCGTTTTGAAAAACAATCTGTAAGTCGCCCATAGGCTAGCGTACGTAACACACTACATTACATTGTATAAGATTCAAGTATAAGTATACGATAATCAATAAGATCTATTGGAAAGATCCAATCAGTAATTGTGATTTCCTTTGTGTGGGTAGATTTTAGAGCCTGATAGGTGACATTCTTGTTTCCAGAGGGACGAGGGATGTACCTATAATAATAAGTTTATAATTGTTTGTAGTTAGAAACATTGTAGAATTAAACTTGTTGCATACTAAGTGTCGCAATTGATTTAAACTATACAAACTCTGTTTATGCGATAAAATGAAACAGCGCCGATTGTTTGGAAAAACTTGCTACGCTACTAAGAATGCTTTAAGATAATCACGAAGGTTCTTTTTTTCACAACCCCTTTTATCACAGTCACAGTACCTACGCAAGGTCATCGTTGTCGCAATATCTACGGCCTTGATTGACTCAGTCAAAAACTATTTAAATAAATCTTGAAATATTTTTAACTTACTTTTCGTTGTCTGATAGACTTGAAATTTTGCATGCTAATTTGATTCCGATGATGATGATGGTGGGGTGCCCTTTACCCCACCACCCCCACAGTACCATCGAGCTGGTATGATGATCGAGAGGGAAGGTGGCCATAAGAACTCCTCAACAGCTTATAGTAGGTCCATAGAGTTTGGATTCGTCTTTGAATAGCGATTTTATTATCAGTGGTTCAAGTACAAGTGATAAAAGCATTATACCAGAGGAGTGTCACGACTGGTTTACCCTAATAAACTATTTTTGAAACCAATGTCTTGTTAATTTTTTTTTGACTACAATATTCTCCAGTCAATACTAATGTTTGTGTTAAAATTGCTTATTATTTAATTAACGCCTATTAGTAAACATAATTCGACGAAACTTTGTAAGCTAATAGGTTAAAGTCTTGAGTAGTGCAAACGTGACCAAACATAACGCTATATCTTGTAGGGGCGTGGCAGTTGGTAAAGTTAGCTACATGACAAAACATACTAGTAATATTTTGCATTTTAAGTGCACTTAATCCTAAAATATCATATTCTCTACAGCCAAAACCAACTAACTGACGCGTGACTATAA
This sequence comes from Acleris sparsana, assembly GCA_923062465.1. Taxonomy (NCBI): domain Eukaryota; kingdom Metazoa; phylum Arthropoda; class Insecta; order Lepidoptera; family Tortricidae; genus Acleris; species Acleris sparsana. The sequence continues at coordinate 14,933,046 of OV281289.1, forward strand.
TATAAACTAAGATAACTGCATAATTAATCACAATTTTTAATATTTTTCTACTACAAAATGTAGTTTATATAAGTAAGAAAGTTTTACTTTGAGTTAATACTGCCTAAGCCTATTAGTTTAAAAGATAAATTTAAATTGACTCTACAGCAAAAACCGCTTATCTGCACCACCTTTTTTACAAAACCCTCAATTTAACCCATTTGTGTTTAGAATATACTAATTTGTTACGTACAGTTTTGATTACTAACAACCTCTCGTAATGAAATCACAAATATAATTTACTTAGAATTGGGTTAAACTAGAAATTTAAGCACTCACACCTTTAAATGCGTTTTTCTCAAAACTATACTTCATGCAGTTAAGCGGTTCTAGAAGTAAGGGGACGATATTATCTGTGTCTGTGATTTATATTTGTGTGTGGGTAGGTGCGTTACATTCACCTAATAATATGTTGACTGACTTACTTACTTATGTAAACAAACAATATATTGAAATTGACATCTAATGTCAATTTTAGTATGGCGGCTTGTTTACATAGTTAGCAAGTTCCATAGAATTACAGTTTAGTTTTGACCTTATTTATTTAATAAAACGTTAAAATATAAATAAAATATTACAGTTGTACCTAAACTTAGCTTGAATATAAATATAAAGATTGATATTGATAAATAATAACGATCTATAGTAATTCTGACTCCAGCGCCATCTTGCGATTAACTTCTGGACTTTGATAAAAATTAGTTTGCGCCGCAAATTATCACGAAGAAATGAGAAGAATGAGAAGAAAAAAGAGAAATGCGCATGTTGTAGGAGATTCCTGTCCATCACAGATGTCGCTAAGATCGTTGCATCCTGTACGGTTTGTTTCAATAAGTACCATAAGGTCTGCGTGCTTATACCGGATAAGGCCGCTGTATAGAATGGGTCTGTTCCGATGGCAAAATAAAGCAGACGAAGACAGACAGCACTCCAGTAAAGGCCTTATGTGGGACTTCTACTGCGACCGCATCCTTGCCAACCGCCAGCCCTGAGCCCCCCCCGCGAAAGGAGACGGAGGTCTGTGTCCTGCGCTGCGAGCTGGCGGAGTAGGTACATGGCCGAGCAGTGCGAGTTCCGTGGGGAGATCCGTGCATCCTTGCAACAGATGGGGGAGCGAATGGGTGATATCGAGCGAAGACTGGATGCGGTGGAAAATGACGGAGGCGACGGTGGCGCCACGGAACGTTGAGGTCGACGAGCAGGACTCACTGCTTGCCGACCTGGATGTGGGGCACCTCCCGGAAGAAAAAAGCGAAAATGTCCTCCACGCCGTCATCATTCTCGCCACCAAGCTCGGGGTGTCTCTCGCTCGAACCGCGGGACATCGTGTTCGCCGAGCGAGTGGGCGCGCCCGAATGCTTAAAAAGCTATTTACGATTGGTTTGTATAATGCAGGTTCTCTCGGTATTAACCATGATAATTTTGTAGCCTCATGCACTCGGCATGATATTGATGTACATGCGATCAACGAGCCTGGCTGAGGGCGGGTGAAGAGGGGCGGGCGCCCGTACTTCCGGGGTACCAATTGGCAATTGTGTATCCTCTACCAAAAATCTCTAACCCATCCGAACTTAAAGACGTTAGGCCAATTAGCATATTACCTTGTCTCTCATTTTTTTTGGAAAAGGCTATGTTTGCAATTAACCAGTTTGTTGGAAAAAAACAAAAATTGCCTGAAGTGCAGTCAGGTTTTAAATAGATAGATTCATTTATTCGGCACACAAAAATAAAAACTAGAACAAATTACACATCCGCCATCTTTTGACGTTGCAAATGGCCTCATATTGTGCGTGCGCTCAGGCCACAGATTAGATATTGTACTCTACAGATAATAGTGTCATTTCTTGCGCGTCTGTATTTTGCCCAATTTACACTGTCGCTCTTGTATTTTTTAATTTGTTGTTTTTGATTTATATTTTTTGATGTTACTTATGTTCCATTAATTAAAAAAAATGTTTTTTAGTATTATATATCTTGTCACCATCCGTGCTGTCACCGAGCGGTTCCAGCGGAAGACCGTTTCACAACAACTGTCCAACTTAGTGAAGCTGTTTTTTTTTCTATTTGTATCTTTACTTTATTTGTGTGCTGTTGTGAATAAATGTATTTTGATTTGATTTGAATTTGTCCGAATTTTCATTTCTCCGAAAGTTACTAGTACGTTATGCTGGAGCTTTTTTAGATAAATGCATAGTTATTATTACACGTAGGTTTGGTTAAGTTTGATTTATAAGCGAAATCAAAAAAATAAATCTTCTATCAAAACATTGCATTCGGAATTATGAAAATTCGGATTTGGAATTATGGCTCTTCGCAGTTATTTATTGTACCCCTACGGATTACAATACAAGTTACATTGACGACGCGTTTAGCTTAGTCGGTACCCTCCCTGCCTTCGACAAAAGAGGTCCTATGCACTTCTTATTGTCTTCGATGTTTTGCTGTAATTAAGTATCTATTTCTCTATATATGTATGTTTATCGTTGTCTAGTACCCACGTTTAATTATATATTAATGCCCTTGACTGTACAAGTGTAGAACTTGTTTTGGGACTAGGTCAATTCGGGTGCGATTGTTTTCTGTTATTTATATATTTTATTTTATTTTTGTTATTTTTGATATAATGATAGTAGAAATGAGGAGTTTTAGTGTCAACTCAGATGCTATGCATTGTCAAATTAAGTTGAAGTCAGCGTGACACAGGCCTATAAGTATGACTTATATACTTACACCTGTATTTATAGACCAAAAAAGTAGTTACTTTGTAGACAAGAAAAGTAATTACTTAAGTTACGATTTTTATATGATTAATTTACTCAGGTAATTACTTTTCTTATCTACAAATCTATATTTATTTTATGTAATACCAATCCGCGTAGTTTTTTAAATGTTTATTAATAACTATTTCAGGAATGTTTGCATTAATTTAAAAAAAATATGTCGTCAATTTAAGTGTTTGACAGTGTTGCTTAAAATGTAACCACCACTTGATGTATACACTTTTACATTTAGCTCAAAAGTAGTATTTAAAAATAAATATTTTTTATAACTTTATTAAAATCACACTACTGTAAGTAAAACTAGCTAAATAAGTACTTAATAATTTCACTTTCACGTCCTCGAGGTAACAACTTAATACATAATTAATACCTCCCTTTGTTAACTAATCTGTATCCACTGTTAAAATAAGAAGGTATCGTGGAAGGTACAATCACCCCCACTCCAGACAAGTTTTTGATGACTGGTTTCTTCCCCGTTCCGTAGTAATAGGCCTGGATGACCATTTTGGAACAGTAGCTGGGGTTCGTAGAGCGAAGGTCTGTGTTGATCCTGTAAGTGATGTGCCTGGTCTTCTTGATGCCGCCTGAGGGGTTGTAGTAGGTGTGGTCAGCCCAGACGGCAGCGCCATTGGCGGCACCGCGGTCGGGACAGCGGTAGACCGTGGTCCAGTCGGACGCGTGAAGATCGAACCACTTGTCCTTCGGGACCTGCCTGTTATTATCTCTGATCCCTTTATCCCAGCCGGCTCCACCCGGCATCTCCAGCACCCAAGAATCAGTAGTCATCAGCGCTGCATGCCCAATCAACCCCCCCACACCCCTCCCCGTGATCAATATGTCCCCCTTCCTCACAGTATTGATGAATCGCCTCTTGTTGTCCGCCGTACTCCGCTTAGTTATTTTCCTCGCGAACAAAGACTCCTGTGTATCGGGCAGTATTCCAAAGTTGTTGATAACGAGCCACTCCTCGTAATTAATCGGCTCTGTGCCATTTATAGAGACGTATTCCCGGTAAGAGTCTCGAAAGACATTTTGTTCGTCTCTCAGAAATGATTCAAACGGATATTTCTTTGGATTGATGACACCCGAGTCGACGCCAACGAGGTACGCCTTGGCGCTGGTATCGTTTGAAAATGGTAAATTTACATCTGAAAATGATAAATTGAATGTGCTTTGTAATTTCTCTGAGAAACAAGACATTGAATTGTTTCGGTGTTATACAAAAAATACGTAATAAAAAGCGAGTTATCCACATTCAACTAATTTTAGATGTAGATTCGAATCACAAGTTCAATAGCCAGACGTTGTTTTATCAGCTGAGGCAGGTTTTGTGTTTACATTCTCTAGTCAAATTACAAGTTGGATCGATTAAGGCGAGCTAACATTCTTGCACAACTGTCTCGGATCAGGACCCCAATTTTGAAACGGCAAAGATGAAGTTCAATTTGAAAAACATCGACTAAGTAATCTAAATTGATTCTATGGCCCCGACGCGTTTGCGCTGTAAAAATAAATGAGACTGACATAAATAAATCACCTTGCCAAAATATTTTTTGTTTACTTTTGAAACATCAACGTTCGTTTTGTTAGGTAACTTAAAATTGTGGCGAAGGGCAAACCTACGGCGATACGTTATACGATAAAATTCACGAATACTTATTACTTAACTAAACTAAGTAATTTGCCGCAGCACAAAACCTGACAGCAGGGTTGGCACGATTAAATCATTTCCTTACTGAAAATATATAAGTTTTGTTTTAGATCAAATTATTTTTTCAATAAAAATCAATGATTTAATCAAATGTACTTATTAATTTTTTTTATGCAAACTTTATTTTATGCAAATCAACATAAAAACGTATTAAGAAATTATATTTTAAATACTTGGGTCTTTTACATCAGAGAAACCAATATCATTATTGTAATGCTTGAATAAAAAAACAAGTTTTCTAGCCTTTTCAATTCCCAGTCGGTTTCTTAATTTAGGTTCCGTGAACAATTCCAAAGGTGGAAAACACTCTTTCCACAGTAACTGAAGAAGCTATGGCCACAAACAATAACTTAACCATTGGAAAACCCAAGTGCGCGTTCAGTAAAACGAAATAAAGAAAAAAAAAGGTGATTATTTAGAAGTTTTTCAAAAAATCCCGCTTTATTCGATTTAAAAAACAAAAAAGCATGATTTTTTCCAACTTTGCCTGACAATAGATAAGGTAAATACATAGTTTGACTCTTACCTTCCACCACATCTTGACAGACAACGTGCGTAAAGTAAAACACTGTCAAAAGAAAGCCGCTGATGCACCTTACTGTCATCATGATTGAAGATTGTTGGAATGCAACAACCTCGCTTCCCTTATATATATCGCATTGCGATAAAAAAATATCTATGAACCGGCCAAGTGCGAGTCAGACTTGCGCACCATGTGTTCTGTACTTATTTAAATTTACTCTAGGCAAAAAAGATCCTATTTTCTACGTCATTAGCTCTTTTTCGACTATAGCCAATTAATTAAAGATTGTTTATTTCCTCATTTTATTTTTATTTTTTGTGTTATAATTTGAATTATAACGAATTTTTCGCCGGGTTGAAAAGTAAAGAAGTTTTGGTAATTTTTGATTAAGAGTCAAAAACTACTCCGCAAAAAAATTACCAGTTTTGAAAAGTGCAAATTATGCCCTTTCGTTGAAAATGTCACTTGGAAGCCCGTTTTAAAATTTTAATTTCCCGGTATCAGTTTACTTTGCACTTTAAATGAAAATATACAAACTCAATTTTTTTAATTACAGTAAGGTTGGCAACGTTAACTTTTAAAATTAGTTCTAAATTACAAACTGGGACGTTATTCTCCTATTTGCCGGCCGCCATTACTGTCATGTTAATAAGACCTATCATAGCGTTGGCAATACGATAAAATACAAACTAAAATAATGCCCAGTAATAGCTTACTAGTCGCTGCAATATACTGCTGTGACAAACTGACGTACGGTCAATAACTTTAATTGTTGAGCACATATAGAACCGTGTCGCAGAAAGACAATCCTTAATTTTGACGTTATTTATTTCTTTAGACTTGATGCGGTCATTGCGACAGGGTTCAGTAGTAATTAAAGTATGTTAAATATACCCGAGGACGTATGGTATGGAACCCTAAAAACCGAATCAATATTGAACGAGGCAGGGGACGCCCAGAAGAAGACCTAATTATGTCCATACTTGGAATTATCTTGAGTGAGTTAATCTCGTATGTAAACAATTTATTATCTCTTTTAATGTCCGTCATAATCGTCTCTTGTCTGCATTCGCAAAAACCACGTTGTTTATTAACGATAAGCACTCGTTTATTAGGCAATAACACTTGTACATTAGCAAATGAAAAAAGGCCAATCAAACACCATGTACAGTCGGCGAAATAAACAGTCGTAATAAAAATGTGCGATTTAAAATGAATGGCTTACACTCCTTGTTTAACAAGGGGTATTTCGTCAATGACGAGTTTTAGACAATCACTATTAACCTATTAAAAAAATAAGTCTACGCACGCGAAAACAAATTGTTCGGTTAAAGAGTATTTACTTGCGTTGTGTACATGTACTAAGACCCCAAAAGAATGAATTCCCGTCTCTGTACTAGAACGAAGTATTTCGTAAAGTTTCGGCTCTTAGTTCATTTAGTACACGCGGAACAAGAACCGACCAGCCATTCATTCGGACAAAGTGGCACAACACGGACCATGAACAGACCAGTTTCTTTCAGTGTACCTGAGTACTAGTGTACTTAAAGACCGAACCAGTACTTTTGAGCGATTGTACTAGTTTGGAGCGATGCGCTTCGTGAACGAGCGCGCACAACTCTAGTATTTACTCTGGTAGACTAAACAGAAGCACAACAGACTAAACAGATTTTTCAAATTGACAGACCGATCATGACAGAGACATCACCCTTAGGAAGTAATGCAAAAAAAAACCTTAGGATGGCAGACCGCTTTATTCAGTCGACTTTATGTATATTAGAAAACCAATGTCGATTGATAAGTGTCATTTTATTTCTATGACTTGAATAGTGAACTAAAACATAAATTCCTAAAATATAAGAGCCGCGTGCCACTGATAAAATAATCATAAGGTCATTTACTGTTTCGCCTAATCCTTTTTAGGGTTCCGTAGCGGAAGGTAGTCCAACCCAAGGACCGTATTAATTTGCCTACGCTGTCTGTCCGTCCGTCCATCTGTCCTAACTTTAAAGAGTTGTATCTTTTGAACCGTAATTGATAGCGGGTTTTTTTTTTTTTTTTTATGACGCAGAGAAGGCAAACGAGCACACAGGCCACCTGATGGTAAGTGGAAACTGTGACCCATAGACATTCACATTCACAAGACTGCAAGCCTAAGACTGCAAATGCGTTGCCTACCCTGAGGACTAAGATGGAATGCCTCTTTGCTAGTCATTACACCGGCTGTCTTATCCCCAAACCGGAACACAACAATGCGAACACTGCTGTTTGGCGGTTTTCTTCAATATATGTGTTATTACGGCGTATTTACTAAAAAATAAAAATAATTAAAGAAAATGAATTAATATAAGGAATCCCCATACAAGAAACGTTTTTTCAACGTGTTTTTTTTGTACCGTAACAACGGTAAAACATACAAGAGTCGAATTTGATTATATTACAAAATAAAAATCCTGAAGAAAAGCTACAAATAATAAATAATGCTTTATTCGATTCGAAATGGAATTCAAATTGGAATAATACCTACTGTGTACGGCACCCTCGATGCGTGAATCCGACTCGCACTAGACCGGTTTTCTACATTGTATATGTTACCACGAACAAGAACTTCTTAACAAATACGAACCAGAAATTACTACGCGATATTATTTCCAAGAAGCGTTATTCATCGCGCCTGTGAAGTCCTGAACTGTATTAGAGATACATACTTTTAGTGATGATATCACTCGAGCAAACCAAAATGGAATGAACGGAATTTCCCGTAAGTTAGCTCATTAAATATACGAACCATGTTATTTCAGGATGATAAGTAGGTACAGTCAAGGACTCTAATTGTTGAGCCACTATGGAGACCCTGTCGCATAACGTTTATGATTAATTTTAGCGCAATTTCTTTCATGTGGCTTGACGCTGTCATTGTGATAGGGATCCATAGTGGTGCAACAGTCTTTCAATTATAACTCAATACTCAAGAGGGGTGAAATCCTACTAATTATTAAAAATGCGAAATTTTGTGTGGTTGATTTTTACTCCTTCAAATGGCTGGATAGATTTTGATGAAAGTTGATGAGAGTTGCGGATTTGGAAAGCTTTTACTCTGGATTAGCACAGGCTACTTTTCATCCCGGAAAATTTAAAAGTTCCCGAGGGGATCGCGATAATTTGAATCTATGCGGACGAAGTCGCGGGTAGAAACTAGAACTTATATAAAAGCAACTAACAATTTTAATGTTACTTGATAATTTGCTCCACTTAAGTGTAAAAAAATAAAAAATAAAAAACAGCGGATTGTTTAAAATAATAATAATGTAAGTACACAGGCCACAAGTTCGAGATTAAATAATTTTTAAAATACGATCGTGTTTCTTTATAAGTTTATACATATACTTCTCATTCAAATATGTATCATAAAAAGGTAATGAGGTATCATTGTTAGAATGTTAAATGTTTACAATATTGTTAATTTATTAATTGATGGGTTAGTACCGAAAAAAAAAATTTTTTTTAATAACTACTGCTAATCAAGTGTTTAATTCAAGGTTAGGTATCAAGAAAACTCCTCGAAAATAGACGTACTTTTATTACGTAAAGAATTTAGAATTTGAAGTGCTGAAACAACAACACAACAACAAAAATAAAACAATAAAAATATTCGCTAACATGAGAATAAGTGATGTCTACAAAAAATACAGAAAAACATTAATTATACATATTAACCGGTCTCCTGCCAGTAGGAAGCCAATTGTGTACCCTCACCAAATACTTGCTTCGGTTAATGATACATGCATAAAATATATCGAGGTTGACGGCGAATAAATGTGTTGTTGATGAATGTTGACATTAGCAATTGAAAAGATGGCGGAAGTGTTTTTATATCTTGCAGGAAGTTTTTAAAGACGTTGTTTTAATAACCAATAATAATGCAGTTGAAATAAGAGCTCTAACTCCACACACACATATGTGTGGAGTTAGGATGATAGATAGTGTAAGAAATAGCGAGATCTGAGAACGGTGTGGAGTGAAAGAAGATGTAGTGACTAAGATCGAAAAGGGTATGCTACGAGTAGTAAGATGGTTGGGTCACTTAGAGAGGATGGATGAAAGAAGAGTTACGAAAGAGATATGGCAAGCGAGAGTGAGCGGAAATGTCGGTAGGGGACTTCCTAGACGCGATCAGATTCGCGATGTGCTGATTAAGGGCCAAACCACAAGCGCCCAAAACCGACGTACGTGCATGAATATATTGATTGTTTTATGATTGATTGATTGAAGGTAATATGTTTGGACCGTTGCACTTGGCGTTCCATAGTCTCTCCCTACCCCTTTGGGAGACAGGCGTGAAGGTATGTATGTATGTTTTAATAACCCTTGTTTCACGTGTTATTAAACTTCGAAAGAAAATAATTTGGCCGGCCTAAGTGCCTTTACATAAAACTATAACGTAATTTAATTATACTTTAGGGAACTGGTTAGAATTTAACTTTTGGGAGCTGCAACCGCGAAGGGCATACAACGCCGCGTACAACTTAAATTGTGTTTGGAACAAAGTTATTTATAGCGACCGCTCCCGACACATAGGCTTATCCGATCATACAGAACCATTATTATCTCCCTTGTAGCTTTATGCTATGTACTTTGTGTCTTAGTGTCATGTATAATAAAACCTGGGGCCCTAACCAACGTACATATACATTACGCTAGAACCGAACGAATTGCAATGCAACGCATCTTGGCTTGGGATTCTGGGCTCAAAAGACTTGTAGAATACCGTCAAAGCTGCATAGTTTTTAATTTTTTATATAGAGCATAGGTAATTTTTTTTTTCAAGAAATAATTATATATAATTTTGTTCGTAAAAAGATCTAAAAAACACCTACGAGTAAATTCATTGTGGTCACAATATGTATAGGCATGTTTCTCGACGAGCCTACATCGTACTGAAATGCTTTTGGTGTAGTAAATACTTTCAGGGACAGGAAGATTTGTGTTTTAGACTTAAACATCTCGAAATTAAGGGAGCAAAATTATCATGGAAATGTTTACCCCGCAGCGAATGAATGTCATAATGGCAAAACATATGTAGCACTACGTAGGTCAGAGAGCTTACCACGACATGGCTAAGCAATTTAGTGTAGGACGGGTGTAAGGGACAGAGCAGCTATATTATTACTATTATTAGATATTTGTTATAACATGTTAACAGACTTAATTGTATTACAACGTCCCGCAAAACTGTTATTTATACAACTAATAAACAATCAATAATTTTAAATTTAAATAATATTAAGATAGTGCTTAAATAAGGCTTTCTTAAATCTATTTTTGTTAGGCTCCAGTCTCAGAGGCGCGGGTAAGCTGTTGAGGATGTATGGCAAGCGCTTCTCAATAAGCCTGTCCCCATAGTAATTGCTCACTCTGGGTACAGCATATTTACCAGCGGCTACTGACCTGGTGCCATGTTTTTGGCTCAATTGCGCTAAATTAATATCTTGATTGCCATGTTGATTAACTGCCAGTAAGTACTTGAGTCCTTATCCCTTCCCCCCCTCCTTCCTCCTTCTTCTTCCTTTCTCCTTTCTTCCTACGGCCCTGTCACTTTCTCTCACCGTAAATTAAACTGCATAACTATACTAATAAACGTCTTGAGCGTAGCAGATCGTCGAATGAACACATACCTCATCTTTAGAACTACAATATAAAACAGTAAAATAAACTTTATTTCTGTAAAGTAACATTCCTACTAGGTACATTTTATACAAAACAATAGAGATAATTGAACGATTTTTACGGTTATATTAAAGTACTATATCAAAAAGAGGCTTATTAACCCACTAGCTTTTTCCCGCGACTCCGTCCGTACCGTTGCTCCCTCTGGAACTGTTAAATTTTCCGGGATAAAAACTATCCTATGTCCTATTCCAGAACCAAATTTATATGTGAGCCAAGTTTCATCCCGATCCGTTCAGTGGTTAAAGCATGATTGAGTAACAAACATCCAAACATCCAAACTTTCTTATTTATAATATCAGTAGGATGACGCGTAAGTTTGGGACATTTTGTTTAATGTTTAATGTTCATTGCACTAAGATTTCATGTCTCTATTAAAACATCGTTATTTTGACACCACTCTTAAAACATCACATCAAAGCGTGACGCATAATTCTAAAGATCCAAGGTCGCAAAATCTCGTTAATCCACTTCAGCTATATTACGTGAGCTAAGAGCCGAGTTCTGAATCCAGCGGTGAAGTTTAGCCTAATTTGTTCTTGCTGCCGCAGTACAGCCACAGTACACTTGAAGACAGTAAGCCTTGGCCATGTTTCGACCCAATAATCGCTCATGGTCAAGTTATTTTGTAAGGACCAATGAACTTCTAAGAATCAGGAACAATGCTGTGCCGAGTGTAATGTTTAATAGTATATACTATTAAAAAATTTAACAAACCCCAGATATAATAAAATTGTAACCCTTACTTTGAAAGCGGTTAACTCTTAAACGGTTAAATCGGTTTTTATTAAATCCAGCTAAAGCCATCAACACTAAGCAACTTGCTTTTAATTTAAAAAATAGTATTAAAATCAATCCATTCATTGTCAGCTACAAAGCTACAGCCAGGCGTCGGGTTATTAATAGGACATCGCACATTATAACGCATTGGCACCAGAGCAGCACCGTCTTAGCTCAAAGTAAATCAAACTGACTTGTATTAGTAACATTTTTCAGTGGAGGACGCGAGGCCTGCACCCGCCTTAAGTTTTCACTTTGATTTTTGATTTGTTTTGTATTTGATTTGTATTTACAAATAGGTACTATCGAACCAACGGAACCCTGACCCACCATGGAACCTTGTCACAATGATTGACGTACGATTGTCGTATAGCTTCGTATGACAGTCCTAACGTCAATCACTGTGACAAGGTTCTATGGTGGGTCAGGGTTCCGTTGGTTCGATAGTACATCCTTACAAACAAATCACAGCTCACTTTTCAATATTTCACTTTGAGCTAAAGCAGTGCTGGTCTGGCGCCGAGGCGCTGTAGTGTGCGAAGACCATTAACAGACACACAATGTAAACAAAATAATTTGAAATAATAATTGAAGATATTTTTATTTATTGTAAATGTGAATAATTATTTAAAAAATCTTGAAGGTAACCAAACTTACTTTATGTGGAAGTCCTGTCGGATAAACATCGACCCTATGATATTTTTTGGCTAAATCACATGATATTTCGTAATACTCGAGCTGTTTTTACATTAACTGTTGCCTACCTCTATCAGCGCACCGGGCCCAGGGCGAGTCGGGTGAACGAACACAAGATGCTTGTAAAACACTGCCAACATGTGGCTACATATTGCCTAGATAATTTTATTTGTTATAATAAGTCATAAAAACATCGTAATGAGAGTTGAGATTGAAAGCTTATTCGGGTAATTATTCAAATTTGTTTACGTCAGTCGCGAGGCGTTCGTACAAGCCGATTATTTACGGCTTTACCAAAAATTCCTATGCATAGAGTAGGTATACAAACAAAACGTAAAACCGACACACGCCATACACCTTTTTTTGCTCCGGCTTGTCTATTTATTTACGTGACGCTTCGCCACTGGTTTACGTTATGACTCTTATTCACTTAACAGTAAGTACTATAACGTCGATAAAGTATAGATATAAGAGTAAGGTGACCTAAAATAAATTGGAATAGAGCGACTGAATGGCGACTAAGTACCATAACTTTAACAAAACGAGTATGATAATAATAGCTTAAGAAATACTGCAATAGAGTCCCTGGTGCTGTATTAGAAGGTATTGCCAAATTCCAGATAATAAATGGAGCAGAGTTATAGCAGTCATGTTCCTTTCTCTGCCTGGAACTTGGCAGGTTATGACAGCTATTTAAGAGCCTCTGTTCAACAAAAAATTAAAACGACCAATGTTCTGTAACAAGTATAATAAAAAATCATACAAAATTGTTTAGAATTGACAGAACCTCGGCTTTTGTCGGCCGACATATCAATTCCATACATTTTAAAAGTCAGCGAAAAACGCTGGCCTAGCTGAGACTGTTTTCTATAGGCTCAAAATGTATAGAGTTTGACAAGCGGTCAACGCGATCTGTCATAAGCTTGCGTTAATCCCATATAATTTGTTCTATTTCCGAAAATCGCTAACTTAACGTTATGCATCTTCATAAGGGCCCCCAGAAGCCCTGCGTTGGGCAATAAGCCCTCTGTTCTATTTGCGTTTGAACTTTAATTTATTTTTAAATAATCTAGATGGGGCGCACCTTTGTTAATTAAACTTTTTCTTCATAATTTTAGTAGGTACCTCAAAAGTTTATCAAGGTATTCAAACATCCACAAACCCTCCGCAATTTAGTGGAGATACGATTTCAACTCGGCTTATATTTTGTGGGCACCTGCCTGGAAAACATGTCTGGAAACAAATATTCACGGAACGCTGGCCGTTTATTCCATGTTGCAGGCTGCAGTAAATTCGGTTTAAAACTCGGGTTTGTACCTTACTCGGCGTATTATAAACTTCGCTCATGTAATAACTTATAAACTTAGGAACCTAATCGGTGGACCCAGTTTCATTGAAACACTCTGTCACAGAACCCTGTCGCAGAATACTAATAATTTATTTTGGTGCAATTTCTTTCACGTGATATTACGCTGTCATCATGAAATTGTCCTAAGGTGAACGCATAGCTTTTGTTAAAATTTATCAACAACTCGAGGTTTTACACCAATCGATTGGTAGGTGTTTCTCTGGTATTCATCCACGCTTATAAATTAACAAATTTTAAAAAGGATATTTAATTTTATTTTGTCTTCGGTTTTGAATTTAGTATGAAGTTACACAATTTGTTAATCTTAAATCCAAGTTAATTTTAAAACAAACCTAGTAGAAAGTCAAATCTTAAGCACAGATATATTTTAAATCACAAGATTGCAATCTTCAGAAAACGTCAAGGCTCTAAATGCCTCTAGCTATGCCAGATATGTGACCTCCTTAATACTTTTAGATTTTCAATTGTCTTGCTAAATTGAGTCAATGCGTGTTTCTTACTATTAACTCGTGTGTTAACGGGTTAAAAGTTCATCACAAATCGTTCCTTAGTCCTTATTTGCTAATATCGAAACCATTTGCTTTGGCAACACCAATCGACCCGCACTGACCCATCACACCGCCCCATTGATACGGCAGTGTTGCCATATGTAAATGACATCTTCTAATGGAGGGAAACTAGACTACAAGGAGCTTAATATAGCCGTCCTTTCATATACGTGACGATTCGGTATTATCTATACATTATATAGGTATATGGGCCTGATAGTACGAGTATGGCATATACATAATATGTAAAGTCAACGGTGTTGATATTTTATTAAGTACCTACGGCTTGCTCACTTATGATAGACAAACAGTCATGGCAAAATTATAACGGTTCCTACTGTGACTACGGAATCCTTAAAACGGCTCAAAGCGACTTCGTCCACAGTACTAATTCGTCACGTTCTTAACCCGGCCATAATGCCATATGGCATTCCTATATTGTCACCTTCCTAACTTATCTACTTTCCTACATTGCCACCTTCCTAACTCGTCCACATTCCTATATAGTACACAGTGCTAACTCGTCATTTCTATTGTGTGGTCAACTTCTTCAATATTCTGTGGCTAACTTCAGTTTCCGCTGTGGACGATATAGGAATGTGGACGACTTAGCACTATGGACAATATAGGAATGTGGACAAGATAGGAAATTGACGATATAAAAATGTGGCCGAGTTAGGAAGGTGACAATTTAAGAATTACATGCTGACGAGTTAGAAAGGTGACGATATAGGACTGTAGACAAAGTTGCCCTGAGCCCTTAAAACGTCTTTCTCATGTGGTAAGCTACTTAGTGGTTCCTAAGTAGGTGAGATTACTTTTATTTATTATATGACAAAAACACTTTCGATAATGAAATATTCTATAGAAGGATATTCTTTTGTATAAAACATCATGCTGTTATTAGGTGTATCCCTGTGCACTGTTGATAATTCTCTGTACACTATCTGTTAGTTTGACTCCAATTATCAACAAATCTCTTTGGAACTAAGAACTGACAATTTAGCAGACGTATTTTCAAATAAGACTAAAATTTGCTCAAATAGGTACAGTATAATAAATTAATCGGAACCTGAAATAAATATTTTTAACCAACTATACAGCATTATAACTGTTCCAATAATAAAAACTTCAGCCCAGCTCAAACTCAAGAGAACTCCGCATTTGTTACAATCCTAGATAATATACAGGTTTCTTCGCGGAGCGGTATAAAAGACAGTCGCTATCGTGCTCGGGCGGACAGCGGTAACAAGCTGCTGATAAATTGAGTTGCCACCAGCTCCCGGCGCGCTCCGCTCAGTTACCCCGAGCCGTAACGAAATAACAAACCCACTGTAGATAATCACGTATTTATACGTTTCGTTTGCTAGCGTTATTAATTTGTCCGACAACAGCTAGACAATAGCTCGATTCTTGATTAAGAGATTCCCGTAAGATGGCAGAAGGTTCTACGTGTCGATTCAAGCCTCCTTGAAGGAATCCAGTTTGTCAAGCTGGCCTAATTTGACAACAATTCAGATGAAGATGTTCGTTTAGTCACACTATTACCAGGAGTTAAGAACCTGTAAGGGTCAACTCCAGATTTGTTATCCTTACGGTCAAACATAAGTCTATTGCAGTGAGATGGCGTATACCCATTCGTATATCTAACTTACATAGGTACGTACTTGAAAGCCATATGGTAACAGTTCTTTCAGAGCACAAAAAACGTCGTGGGGCTAACTGCTTATTCCGGTAACTGAATATGTTAAGGTTACCCCACACAAACAGTTGAAAGTATTTAGTTCAAATTGAGAGTAAAACAGATCGTGAGAAACCACCTTAAGAAGTGGTGTACAGAAGATACTACATGGTTAAAGTCCATCTGAGAGGGGTCAAAGTGTAAAAGATAACATAAGCGCAATTCACTTACTCAAGTTCAACATTGACTCATCACGACATCTAGCTTAACTTGAACCATAATGAAGCTAAGATTACGCGGCGATGCGTGTCTACGACCCGGGCATAGTCTCGATTTGGCTTGTTGTTGAGTAATTTAGGTATGAAAATAGCAATCAACACAGTTTCTTAAATTGTAATCGCTTTCACAAAACAAAATAACGTATTCCCTATTTTGTTAATATTGTAATTTGTCTTCAAGAATAACGTCTGCCCGCGGCTTCGTCCGCGTATATTTCGATTATCGTTATTCCCACGGTAACTTTTAAATTTTCCGGGATGAAAAGTAGCACATATGGGTATAAGCTATCTCCATTTCAAATCCCTCATCTGAATCTGTCCAGCCAACAGGTAACAAACGAACACAAAACTGTCGCATTTATAATATTAGTAGGATTAGTATGATAAATATCTACCAGAGTCTAAATAAAACATAGGTAAATAAATATTGGTTTGCTCAACGTATTTACCCATCCATTAACAAGGTTACATTTACGAGGCCATACTGGAGTCTCCCGAGCCAGCACCGTTCATGCTATAAAGTATCTTGGGTATTGTTTTTCTTCACACTGCCACTTCGAAAAATTACGCTTTTCCTTGCAGGCTGATTTTGACGTCGTGAAATGTAATCTTGTTTAAAGGCTGGCGTGCGCGAACATTTCTGTCTGCCAGAGGGAGGAAAGTATTGGGCGAGGCACAAACCTTGCTACAAAAGAACAATAATTCATTTTGTAGTTATTCTACCTGCGATTGTCGAAATTGGGCCAAGCTTTCAGCCTCCACGAGGGAACAAAGAACCATACAAACATACTTACATACAAGCCACCTTCTTAGACAATCCGTAAAAAAATTGATAATCTCAGCCAATTAGTAAAATAAGTAAGGTCGGGCGGAGTTATGCCAACATTTTTTATTCTCCTTTTATTTTCTTCCTGTACTCAAAGTTTTCTTTTTTAAAGCAAAGAGAAGGCAAACGATTGCACAGGCCACCTGATGGTAAATGGAAACTGTGACCTATAGATATTCGTATTTACAAGACTGCAAGCCCGAGACTGCAAATGCGTTGCCAACCCTGAGGACTAAGATGGAATGCCTCTATGCTAGTCATTACACTGGCTGTCTTATCCCCAAACCGGAACACGACAATGCGAACTTTAGCTCTCAGTCGGAATAGCCTCGCCTGACTTAACGCCATGTTGCAAGACTTGTTATTTATAGTGTAGGTACGTCAATGGTTTAATCAACAACTACACCGTGTCCAATAAGTTCGGACACAGTTTATAAAACATCTAATAAAATAATGCAGTCATACTAAACGTACTAAAAAGTTCAGGCAGCTATTATACATTATTTACAATAAATGTTTCAAAATGTCTACACCTTTATTCTTCTTCACCAGCTTCAAGCGTGTCTCGAATCCGTCTCACTCGGCACGCACTGCTTCCATTGGCATGGCAAATAATATGTTCGAGTACTTTTTGAAATGGTCCAGTTTTTGAATTATATAATCGATCAGTTTTGAATGCATGTACGACCATACAAAAAAAACAATACATTCAGATCCGGAGAACTAGGAGGCCATTCAGTTCTTGGCAAGAAGTATGTCAAATTATCCTTGCAGCATTACAGAGAATAAGTAATACGGTACGGTACGATACGATTGGACTGCGTTTGCGGTGTGGGATGGGGCTTCGTCTTGTTGGAAAATATAATAATCATTCCCAAAGATCCTTTTTAAATTTGGAGAAACATTTTTCTCAAGTATTTGTGATTTACAGTATTCAATATTAATTTGAACACCTCTATCGATTAATTCTATAGGAAGATTACTCCGTTTACATACCGCCCACCAAATCATTACGGATAGCGTACTCTGGATTCTAGGAACTTCTATCCTTGTTGCCCACAATCGATCATTTTGAGCTTTGTGAGAATGCTGTAGTACAAAGAGCTCTCAGAAAATACAAACTCTTCCCCACGTGTCAGGACTGCCAGGGTAGATCATATTCGATCTATCTAGGGTAATGGAACCAGTAATGGACAAGGCACCAATAATGGACACTTGATTCTTATTTTGAAGAAGAAAGGGGTTATTCATTAGTTTAGCGACTGTCAATTTAGGACCTTAGGATCTTTGAATTAAGGGTTAAGTGCCCATTTTTGGCCCCTGTCAGCTTAAAGTACCCAACATTGGTGCCATCACCCTACCTCTCTTTTTTTTGGTCGCTTCGGAAATACCATGAACAACGTACGTAACGTAATACGTTTCTTGTCAGCGTGGCACTCGAGATCAACTCTCAAAATGTTCTGCACCGATCCTCTTGAAATGTTTTGAAATCAGCGACTAATTTTCGGATTGAACGATGTTTTTTTTTGTCGAACCCGTTCTCTCACGAATTTAAAAAACTACTCCATTTGTTCTGGAACGCGCCGAACGCGGCTGACCTAATCTCTTCCTCCCTTCAAATGAGGTCTCTTTAGATCTTTTAATTGATGTGTAAACGAAATTGCGTTTCATTCCAAGAGGTTTCAACGCAGTGAAGATTGCACCCGAGTTGTAGCCATTGAGAAATTTTGAAATAACTGCATCTCGAAATTGCTTCATCGTGGATTGAAAGCGAACGACAACCCTTTGACATTTGAAAGAATTGTGTTTTATTAATGAGTTCATGACAACATGTAATTTAAATTCCTCAGAAAAATACTCCAGGGATTCGCATGTGCTTACAGCCGGGACAAGAAAGAGTATATTTGAATTTATTGACACGGTGGTGGTATAAGTTGATATTTTATTTCTCACTAATAGAACAAATCGATTTAGTTTTGACACCTTTTAGATTTTCTCTACATAAAAACAAGAAATTCATCATTATTCGATTTCCACTTACATAAACTTATTATAAGCGATTAGCACGGTCGTCAAAGTTAAATGTGTATAAAGGAGGCTGCATCAGCGTTACCTAACTAATTCTTATCACAATGAAGACCTGGTGTGCGTTTGTTGTCCTGTTTGTAACAGTAGCTGTAACTGACTTGGCTTCAGCTGAGAGTAAGTAGAAATTTATATTTAGGGCGGATTCGACAAACGAGAATAACCTCTAATACCTAGATTTAAATTGTATAGACTAATCACGCAGTAAGTATTATTCCAGTTACGTTTTAGATATTCCTATGGGTTTATTCAGAGTCAGCTTATTGTGGTAAAGCGAGCTTAAAGATCAGATTAAATAGGAACATTAAGTTATCTTTCTTGATAAGTAGAAACTGGCGCAAAATAACCTAGTCACGTTCGACTAATAGACACATATCAATAGAAGACGCGATACAGATGTAGTGCATAATTGTTTTCCTTCGTATTTTCACGGAAACGTACGAACGCGCCATGCTACTTCAGTCACCCAAAGTACTTTTTGTACTGTGACCGGCTGAAATCTGTACTTGCACTTTGATTTTCTCAGTCAGCTGGCGATAGGAATAAAAAGAAGTGAAATGATTTTATTATCTATTTGTTACAGGACACTACAACCACAACCATCACCACCACAGCCGCAGGCTAAAAGAAGACGGTAAAAAATTGGGGGTTTCATTTAGGGAGTGGATGTTTAGGCAAAAATGAGAAGGGTGTGAAGGCTACGGTGTGTGTCTGTATGTGGCATCGTTCCTCCCAAACGGGCAACTGATTTCTCCTTCTCTTCTTCTTCTGCAGCATTTTATTAGAATGCCCACTGTTGAGTATATGCCCCTCAAGTTTCTCTCAATTTGCCCTGTCACGAGTCAGTCCATTTTCTTTAATATCGTCGGACCATCGCTCCGGTGGTCTGCCAACACTTCTCCTCCCTACCCAAGACTGGAGGTCTGTCTGGCAAACGTATTTACTCTAACTGTTTTCATCCCAACCAATTTAGGACACTAAAAAAACAGTTTAATTAATATGGTTCTTAGCTAAGTTTAGTGGATCGGTTAGGCCGTATAATTATAAGCTCTGAAAGATGAGGCCCGTCTTCTAGTTGGTGTACATATACATAAAATACCAAAACACAGACCGTCGTTTTTAAGAGCATGTTTTTGTGTTTTAGGCCCTTTGGCTTGCGGAACTCCTGGCTGCCAATCGGTATGTCGGATACAATACGGACACCAAGCGGACGGGTTCTGTCAAAACAGCGAAGAACAATATTGTGTTTGCATCCACACAAGTAAGTAACTACTTCGCCAACTCCTCTTAAATTTTCTTCTGATCTGTGACATTTCTTATGAGTATCTATTTAAACTTGTTTTTTTGGATATTTTTCTGTAGTATCACTATGTTTTGTTACTTTTTCATAATTAGAGTTAGGACTTTTGGTGGCAAGTCGTGGTTCTAGAATCCATGGAGTCGCTATTTCATATTTATTATAATACATGCCTCTTTGATTTTGACCTTCAGAATATTAATATTACAAAATTCATTTATTCTTTAGACCGCTAAACCAATATAAATGAATTTTGGTATGGAGGATATCTCAGCTCTGAAAGCGTTACAAACAAGCAAATATTAGTAGGTGTGGAATAATAAACTTAAAATGTATTTAAGTAGTTCATTTTGGAATATACTGAAAGTCAAAATTAAAGTGTCATGTATTATAATAATTAGGAAAGAGCAACTCCATGGATTCTAGAACAACGATATGCGACCAAAATCCTAACCCTAGTTATAAGCACTATATAAAACTAACGCACTGAACTCAGAGACATTTTAGAGTTAATTAACTCATTCCTTATTTAAACTTGTGAATGAAAAATAGTTACTGAGACACGACCTTATTGTCATTAACAGTCTCTAAGAGCGGCCGTTAGGGATTAAATATTTACTATAACAAATACTTAATGTCTACAGACAGAGAAAATACACATAAAAAGAGCAATACTTACTTACGTTTCGGTGGTCAGGTGGTGGTAGTCACATGGTTAGTAGGTCGTATAGTCTCTTTCTAAATGCGTGTAAGTAAAAGAGGAAGAAGATGACACAACAGCAAATGCTTGAAAGAGCTTTCCATGAAGGAAAATGATTCAATGGCGCTCCAGCGAGCTCATAAATCTTCACCGACGGACGACAAACAGTCTCGAAATGAAAAGGTTCGTTACTTTTCTATTTTATTTTAAAGTTGTTAAGGTCGTAAATATAACGAACCTTCTCATACCGCGGCTATACAACCTTAGTCTGACCAAATCTGAGATCTTTCTTTAGGTGACCCAAAGAGCCATGTAGGGTAGTAATTCTACTCATAAGTAGGTACAGTTAAACCAATCGCATTTAAAATACAGTACTACGCTCCAATACCTACTCAAATAGTCGACATCGCTCAAACAGAGCGGCTAGGCTTCAGTGATACCGGGCCACACGTCGCATGCCGGAAAATCATAAACACAGACCAAAAAAATAATTTGCCTACAGATTAGACCGATGTAGATGTCACGACCAGCTTAATTTTTTTAGACAAAGATTCATTAACTTTGAACAAAGCAACTGAATGTAACAAGTATAGTTTTATTTACATACATACGTTCACGCCTCTCTTCCAATGGGAGAGACAGAGACTATTAACACCTAGAGCACCGGCTCTTTCACTTTTAATACATTCATCCACCTCTTCATGCACATACATTGATTTTAAGGGCTTTTAAATCATGCCCTAATTTAGTACATTGCACAGAATGATGGGCAAAAATGTATGGAACCCAGCCCAATCGTCCATATAATTATAACTTATTGATCCCACTATTTGCTGTAATTGTTGTAGGTAAATAGTAGAATCAGTTAATGCGGGCACTGCTAATGTAGTAATAAACGTTGCGTGTTAATATTGGAAGGCCGATAATTCTCTTCTCCGGGGTTTTTGTAGTTTGTCCCCCATATTAGAAAATGAAGCTTATGTAACTAGCTTTCACGTGGTATACATGAGATTTGTATTGGTTATATGGGCCAATTTGCCCACCATTCTTTGATCAGTATGTATCTCCCAATCACTCTCGCTCTCTATTTCTCTCTTCCTTACCTAACTCTTCTTTCATCCATCCTTTGTATAACCAAACCATCTTTAACCAGTTTTATTTATTACCTAATTACAAAGTTTTAAGGTTCTGGCTCAATGTGCTAACTTTGCCTACATTTTAATTTATTCCTATTTTTACCATTATATTTTTTCCCTAAATATGTTTTTTTAATTATAATGTACCTGCATTGCATCACGATACCTATTTAAAAAGTCTATAACGGTGTTGCAATCGTCGTCGTCGTTACTTCTTGATGTTTTCATGGCAAGAGTGAATAGGGTTTTTCTGGCTCAACGTGTACCGCTCTCGACCTCGTCGTCACTTACGAGTAACATGACTGACTTAAGACTGAGCAAAACCATTTTTGAAAAAAGATTGCCCCATCGATCGTCGATATAATTATTGGGAATTTGCCTAATATTGTAACAGTGCTAATAACTCGTTTTATTCGGGTTCCGTAGCAAAAATTTTAACAAAACGGAACCATATAGTTTCGCCATGTTCGTCCGTCCGTCCGTACGTCTGGCGTTTTACTCAAAAACTACAAGATTTATATTGATGAAATTTAGAATGTAGTTGTGTGTAAACTGCTACCTACTTAGTTTGGTAGTTAATAATAAAATTAACTCTAGGCACTCCATACATGAAACAGGAGAAACAGAAAATGGTTTTCAGCAACCATCAACCGCGATAGTTTAATAAACTATAAAATTATAACGACTGTATTTTTCAAATGGCAAGGAACACGTGCTTCTAGTGGATGAGTATTTTGAATCTTTAATTAAAGCATTGTACGTTCGTAGCCTCAGTAAATAAATCTCCTAACTATAAAATGTTTTGAATGAAAATAAGCAAAAAATATATACACAATTCAACATTACGCAGACTACGGGGTCGTAGCTCTGCACTCTCCAGCTATGACTGAAAGAAAAAGCGAAGATGACTACCGCATGAAAGAGCAAGCGAGAAGGAAATGGTATCAGGCGGCTTTGCGTGAGGCGTCTGTGCGTGGTGAGCCCGAGAGTGCGGCGAGGTTGGCGCCGAGCAACACCGTAGATCAGAGCAGTCTGAGAACTGGGTTGTGATGGCGAATATCCGCTCTTCATGGCAAGATTAAATTGCTTGTACCTTAACGTTTAACTTTACGTTCCTATAGTTGTGAGAACTGTTCGCGACTTTGTTTCCTAGCACTATATTGCATGCTGTGCATCGACAGATGGAGAAGGTGGCTCAATCGTAATAGTAATTATAATTACCAACTCTTATAACTTCTTTTCTATGCAAATAAAGATTGATTTGATTTGATTTGCACATACTCACTTACCCCGCGTGGCGCTCTCTGCGGACCTCCATGCGCTCGGTTGCAGTGAGATACTTTCATACGTAAATATACACTCAGGAGCAAAAATACCGGGTCAGAGTGCGTTTTTCATATAAACGATTATTTCGAAGCTTTGGTTCCTCGCCAGGGGTGGTTTTGTGAGATATTTAGTGGTCCTCCTAGGTTCAATAGAGGTCAAAAGTTCTCAAGATGCCTAACTGATCGCACAATCAGTTAAAACTACAGCAGGAGAGTTTGGGTCAGCACTTGGATTTCCTTACATTTTATTGCCATTTTAGATGTTTTTCTGAACGTGCACAATTCCAGTGTTAACCGCCTATTCATTGAGTTGGAAATCCTAGGCACTCTTGAAGTCCTGTATCGATGCTCAGGGTATCCATCATCAGATTTCACTAAAAGCATTCCCTGGCGAGGAACAAAGGCTTCGAAATAGCCTCTTTAGTATGAAAAACGCACTCTGACCCGTTTTTTTTGCTCCTGAGTGTAAGTTTTGGTTTCTGAGAAAATGATTTGAAAATACCGTTTATTTTTTTGGCCCTCCACCGTCCCTATCACCATTGTAAATAATTATTGATAGTCACTGAGTCTAAGAAGTGTCATCGACGCCAAACCGGATTTGTATGTATAGACAATTTGCGGTTTACTGAGGACCACCAAAATAATTTTCCATAATTTTTACCCGACTGTGGCAAAGCCAGATTCCTATGTCCCCTAGTAACTACTAAACGGCCAAACCGATTTTAATAAATTATGCGTGGTTAGATTCCTCTTAATCACTTCAGTATCATAGGCTATACAAAAATTATTTAACCAAACAGCAGTTGGGTTTTAGATTGCTTTTAGTTAGACTTGCTGCAGATTTGAAGAAGTCGTTTCTTACAAAGCTTTCCGTTTCGTACCTGAAACATCACCAATAAATAAATAAAATCAAATGCAATTCAGCTTCAGGGTCAATCACTTATTAAGTTATCACCGCTGAGACCGTAGAGAAGCCCTCGGGTTATTCCAACTTCTAACTTTATTCTTCTGTAATAAGCTAGGAAAAGAATGCGAATGGTAACAGATCGGGAGAACCTAACCTTATAATCTTCACCAATAACTATGAGTCGTTTTACAGATCGTGAGAAACCAGTCGGTATTTGTGGATCTCTATACGGCTGTCCAGGTGTCTGTAAAAATAAATATGGACCTCAAGCCGACGGGACCTGCCAGCAAAACGAAGACCAAGACCGCTGTATTTGTCTTCATACCAAGTAATCATCATAGGCAGTGCATTAGATGCATTTAAGGTTGCATAGAAAAGTTGGCAGGATATGGAAATGGTGATTAAAAAAATAGCAACAAAATGTTATGTTTTATTACATTTCAATAAATATCTGTACTCCTTTCGAAAAAGAAACAAAAAAAATATATTAATATTTTAGTGGTGGTAGGACCTTGTGCAGGGTCAGTCCGAATTGCTACCATCCATTAACCCACCGCCAAGCAGCACTGTTCGCATTACTGTGTTCTGGAGTGGGGGTGGTGTGTACCGGTGAAATTACTAGCATAGAGGCATTCCATCTCAGTCCTCAGAGTTGGCAGCGCATTTGAAGTCTTAGGATTGCAGTTTCTAGATTGTGGTCTTGAGATTTCAAATGTCTATGGATCTCAGATCCCACTTAACATCAGGTGGCCTGAGTGCTGGCGTGCCTAATAATTGACTTAAAAAAAATGTCCATCAAATTCTTAGAAATAATTATACCTATGAAATAAAATTATACCTACATTAATTGTAACTTCCTAAGTAATTTTTACCTATTTTATTGTACAAGTATATTTCCATCGAAACTGACATTCTACTGGGCTTTTCCATGGCATTTTATAGTTATATTGCAAAATGGAAGAATTCATTTATAAAATTCAAATTCATTTGTAAAACAGTGCTGTTATTACTATTCCTTCACACACAACAAATAAGTTTTCCACTGCTGTCAACATTATTCCTACCGTCAAACGTGGGTACTTGGGACAGTAAGGGTTTACTTTCGAAATGACATCCCAATTAGCCCCAAATCATTCCGCTGACAGTTGGACCATAGACCAAAGAGCTGTGATGCCAACGAAATTTCTAAACCCATACTGTACTAAGTACCCACGGGGTCCCAAGCATCCACGTTTGACGGTAGTTAAAAACTTCATGGTTATGCAATGTGTTAGGATTTACATCTTAACCACCTAGCCCCGTGACGTTTGATTTAATTTATTGTGGTGATGGTTTTTCCTCTACATTCAGAAACTGGAAACGAAAAATAATTATATATTTCTCTGCATGTATCGTTACTTGTAAGTCGTCCAATTTTGAACAGTTATATATAATGCAATTAATTTAATGCCTATTCGAATAACTTGGTCACCCACTTCAATCCACAACTGTTACCAAGTAAAAAGCTAACCAAGCATACCCCTTCCGCAGTTATAAAATTACTAATTACAGTCTAATTACTTTACTCATCTACGCAGCGGTTTTCGAGGACGTTTCCCGCGTCTACAAAAGGGATTTGAAATGAATTTCCTGCCGGGGTTTTGCCGCTGCGGAGCGCGTGCACGGATTTTAAAGAATGTTTTGCTTGAAGACCAGCATATCATGCGTAAGGGGTTGCTAATGCCCTTGCAGCAGTTAATACTTTCTATCAGTTTTGCCAGGTGTAAATAACGACTTAAGCCTGTTCTCAATATTTTATCTGCGTATAGATTAAATTACTGCAAGTTAATATTTAACAATTTCAAAATAATAATAAAAAGGGACCGAAACTCGACGTTTGTTCTAAAGCTACGGTATATGTACTGAATTTTTTAGGTGAATACGTAGTTAAATGCAAAGAAACATCGAAGGCTGAAGGTCAAATACTCCTAGTCATCATACAATTTGACCTTACCAGAGATCCAAGTACCAAGACTACCAAGCCACCAAGAGTACCAAGACTAACCGTGTTTTCACCATTACGTTGTTATTGTTACAAGGTTTTTTAGGATCAATCATAATAATCAATTTAGAACCACTTGCTTTTATCGAGTATGCTGTAATGTTCAATACATCTAACACTTAAGACAATGCAATAGTTTATATCTCATAGCTGAAACGTGACCGCTACGATGACCTTCATAATAAAAGCTTAAGGTCACTCAAAGGTCAATGGGGAGGGTTATGCTCGGTATTCCTTAGCGCGATCGAATTAGAAAGGAGTAGAGCCGCACGAGAACCAAAGTGACCGACAAAGCCCTAAACATTGCTAGACTTAAGTGGCAGTGAGCGGGGCACATCGCTCGCAGAACCAATAACCGAGAGAATCCAAGAATTCTTGAGTGGCGTCTGCGTGCCGGAAGACGCGTGGTTAGTCCACCATCAAGGTGGATTGGCGAGGTGACTAAGTTTGCGGGAAATCAGTCGCTATAAGCAGCGCAGGACTGGTCCTAGTGGAAAACCTTGGAGGAGCTATTGTCCAGCAGTGGACGTTTTCGGCTGAAATTATGATGATGATATGAGCTCATCTGATGATGGAGCAAAGCGGCAATAAGATCTCTGCTGTAATTGACGTTGACCCAGTGAGTTTGGTCTCGTTAAGCAAAAGATGAGTGTGCAAAATAAAAGGACTTTTGACGGATACATCTTGAATCATGTCTTATTTTAAAAAGGCTTTTCTAACTCCATCTCATGCTAATTGTTCTTTATTAATTATCAATAATAATATATTGTTATTCTCGTCATAATTACGTAATCATAAATCAGCATTAGTACCTAGATAATTGTTTATTTATTTGTTTAATTACACAGGTTTAACAGAACATTAGCCAAATTATGGATTTTCAGTTCTCTAATAGGACTTTAACTATAACCAAACTCCAACGTAATACGTAAACACAATAGCATAATTTCAATTAAACTAATACAACAAATTTGATCAGGTAATAAAAGCAGTTAACATAAAAAAAACGCATATAATCATAGGGGAGGCTCTGAAGGAATAAGTAAGTTTATGTATGTGGGCTGATGAGTATTGGGATAGACCAAAAACGGTTTTTACATTCTAATTCGAAAGAATAGGTAATTTTAACAGACCTATTTCATTAATTTTGTATTTCACCCAATAGTTTTGTTTTACTATCTTAATTTATTTGCTACATGATTATTTTAAATTTCCAATGGCATTTTCTAATAAATTACAACAATTAAATGACATCTAATGATAAAAAGTGATTGTAATAGAGTATTTAAACGTACCATTTCAAGCGGTTTTCGCCTAACCCATAAGATAAGACACCTAGGAGGGCTTCAAGCCGAAAACGAAAGTCAAACATAGGTTAAATATACTTTTGTTGAAATATGCGAAATAAATAAATATTTCATAAACTTAATAATGCAGAACGGCTTTAAAACCCTATTACTTGAAATGGTTTTCGAATTGTAAAAAATATTTTGAACAATCCCAATTGTAACTTGGACATCTTTATCCGCCAGCCTTCTCATACGAGTAACACCCCTCCGAAACGTGTCTTTGCCAAGATGAAAGATGTTTTCAAATCTCGTCATTAACAGCAATTTTGTAATAGAAATTGTTGAGGACAGGATTCAATTTCCACCTACATAAAGTTATTTATTAATTTGCACGGTTCGCTAAGATAAGATAATAATATATAAACGAGAGGGTCACAGTGGTGTGAGTTGTACCTACGTAGCGTATTTTACTCACAATGGACGCCAATGTCTCTCTTGCTGTCCTGCTCCTGGCTGTAGTAGCCGTGACTGAAGCTTGTAGTAAGTCTTTTATTTATTTATTGCTAATTTACGACATTTTCACTCATTTGAAACCGTGGGTAGCCTAGTTCATGGCTTTATACAAAGCTAACGGTCCCAAGTTTGGCAAAAAATCATGTGACGCCTTAAAATATTTTAATCTGAGTAATGTTTCACGACAGCCAACAAGTAATTCAATATTTCAATATTTTTTTTTATTTTTTTTACTTACGCTTTTTATTAATTTAGTTAACTTTTAGCGCGTCGAGGGATGAAATGAGATATGTAAGTAAAGAATACTGATTATAAAACCTTATCATTAGAAGTTTTTTATTTCTTAAGTGTTTTCATTTGTTTAAAGTAAAATTTGCATCCACATAAAATTCTTTTAGCGCCTTTCCGTCGTGAATTATGCGATTTTCAGGAGTAAAATGGTCCGGTATAGGTTGCACTCGGACATGAGGTCCGTCTCCGGACTATAAATTGAAGAAGTTCTGGCTGTTTAGCTTTTATATGTATCTAGTTCATGTTATAGTAGAGGTTCCGAATAGGAGACGAGTTTCAACGGGCTGTTCATACCCATCATATCAAATTGAATACGTTAAGCAATATATTACGGGGAATAGGTAGGCTGAAAAATTTCTGTCCAGTATATAATTATTTAATAAAAAAATTAAAAAAACTACCATTTTTTTAAAGTGCAGTTGCTTGTTTTATAGGCAAATTACATACCACTCGAAAGTATATAATACAATAGAATATGCAACGTTTTAGGTTGACTATTTTGTTCCCATCATGTAACTGGTGGTTCTAATAATTTGCATCAAATTTAGGCCTTCATACTTTCGTTTGTAATGTAATAAAAAAAAAGTGCATTTTTAATTTTTATTTAAGTGATTATATCTACATATATAGGTACTGGAATTATTTTTTTCAACCTACCTATTCGCCATAATATACTAAACATATTAAAGATATAAAATACTTTTTATCGGATAAACAGCTGGGTGAAAGAAGGTCGTCTCGTATTCGGATCTTAGACCATTAGTACGAGTATATACTCGTATATAGATGAACATGTAAACGTATATTTTTAATAGTTAGGATTTTTTGGGAAGTTTAAATGTTACCCTTTTCCAAAATAAATTTGCACCCTCGATGCCTACTCGATGGATAACTTTTCGTTTCTCCCAATCTCTCATGGGTTAACTGGAAGAGACCCCTTAAGCATATAAGTTTGTCTTTATTTTATTTTATTTTCGTGCTATCGTTTTTGTTTTTATTTTAAACAATTAAGTGTTTACGTCACATAGATCGGTTGAGGCGTTAAAGACTGAACACAAAACTAAGAAACAAACAAATAATTAAACAAACGAACACATTTTTGCATTTTGAAGGAAACTTCTTTGAAACTAATTTTCTATTCGCGTTTTTTCCCGAACGTGATATCACCAATCGTCATTCTCCCGGGAGTTTATTTTCACAGTCGTGTTTTTTCCCTTGCGAGTTTTATCCAGACGCTCTTTTTACTAGCATTATATTTTCACCTTCTTTTTTTCCATTTCAAAAATTAAATTTGATAGAGTCTATTTCTGGGTGGTTTGACTTCGGAACTGCTGCAAAACTAATATAACCTAAACCTACCTTCGACGTAATTGCTTTTGGAAAAAAGGGAAGGGGAAAAACACGACTGTGAAAAACAACAGAAAATAAATCAACTGGGAAATAATGGGAAAACAATCCAAAACAAATATCGCTTCACAGAAATAATGATTTCGTGAAAGATATCTATTAAGTCATTTATAAAAACGTATTTAAAAAAAATGGTTTAAGATCCGAATAGGATATTGATATAAAATACTTTTTATCGAACAAACAGCCCGGTGAAGGTCGTCTCCTATTCAGTTCCCCTTTTATTAGTTCTATCGTCATCGCGTTTTTTAGCTGATCATCCATGTAGAACGCTACTAAAATGTACTAATATCATTTACGGTTTGTTACAGGGGATCAAAACGGCCACTTCATTAATAGACCAGGTATGACAACTGCGAAGAGAGGAATGACTGGTCCTGACGGCCTATATTGCCTAACTAACTCGCAATCGAAGTCGCTTTCATTTTGAAAATCGAAGGCTTGTCTGCATACAAAATGAAAACAATTGTTCCACTTTGAAGTCGATTGCGATCACGAGTGCGTTAGGCAACAGGCCAGCTGGGATTATATTCGACATCGTGAACGTTATTGTACTCGAAAATGTATAGGATTGCAAGCACTCATGGCAATTCCATACATTATAGTTTTTGAAAATCCCTAAAGTTAGCTTTAAGCATCGTGACTAGGGTTCCTGTGATGTAATGCCGACCTGGTCGGTTAAAAATGGCAAGGGAAGATCAAAAGGCATTTCGAAAATGACAAATACCTACAGAGCTTTTTTTATCAATAATGAGTTTGCGTTTGACCTCAATCTCACCTGATGTTAAGTGACGACGAGGTCGAAGGTGGTACACGCTTATCCAGAAAATGCCTTTATGATTCCGGAAATACAGTGGCAGGGGGAGCGTTCCACTCCCTGGCAGTGCGAATACGAAACGACGCAGCAAACTGCTGCATGCGAATCACTGGGTATTCTACTACATGCGGATGGAAGCGGTCCGGGCGTCTAGAAGACCTATGTGAGAAACTGGGGGGTGGGACGAGGTCATGTCGTTCCTTACCGTACCTTTAACGTGGATAAGAATGCTTTTTTCCCGACCAAGTAGGAGGTTAATGACTCTCTCCAAAGATACGTATTCCTTAGAGTATCCAGGAGTTCAACCTGTTCAAGATGACCCGATTTCCTCGAGCCAGAATGGATGGGATAGTGGTCTCAAGTAAATCGTTTAATTACCTTTTAATTATTTTTGAGATCCTGATCTTCCGATACATGAGTGAGCGACGTCAATATCGCGTTGAAAATAAATCTTATGTATTTAATACTTGTTACAGAACGGAACGAAACATCTCCTAAAAAGTAAGACGGAAGGATTTAACGTATTTTATTGTCCTGTCTCTATTAAGATATCGATATCCCGTATTCGTATTGAGAGTATTAGTCAAATTTTACGAACAAAAAGTGTACGTTTTTTTAACAATACGTGATTTATTTGTTGAAATTAATGCCGCAATGAAACAGACAGTGAAATTTGGCCAAACAGTTCGAAATCTATTGATTCTCATCATCTTTATCATTTCAACCGACGTTTCAGACATACGTCCACACTTGGACATGGGCCTCCCCTAGGGATTGATACTAATAATTTTGTTTATTTGTATAAACGCATACTACATAGAATGTTTTTTAAAATTTGTAACTGTTTTTACAGGAGAGGTGGAAGACGACTTCATTGGAAGAAATTTAGGTAACATAATACTAACAATCGAACGAACACGAGACATAAAAAAAAAACGGATAATGGAATATTTAGTACAGTTGTTTTATCTCATAAAAGCGGGTAGACCATACTTGTGTGTGTAGATGCACGTGCACATTGTATCTGAGTGCATAACTGTCGCCATAGTGTGATGACTAGGTATATACATTACATCTTTTAGTATGGATCACTCACTATACATCATTTAATGGCAACTTCATTTATTTTCTTTTTATCATGCAGCCATAATTAAAAAAACGTCGCATTGGCCCGAATAACAAAATACGTTTGTGTCGAAGTCATCCCATGTTTTTTAATACCTATTCACTTTAGCGAATCTCTAGTCTATCTTCTTCTGTCTATATAGAAATTAATAGATGTTAGATTTAGGTTTCGGTTTAAACTTCCAAAGATATTGTAAATCGTCAAGTTTTGTCTCTATCTTGAAATTAAAGCTAAAAACAGAAGTTGACAACACAAAATAAAACAAATACGTTTGGAACTAACAAGGTTTAAGAGAAAGCGGAATAGGTCCTTGGTTGTCTAACACCCAAAAACAATTGTATGGTCCTATTTTCAAGCGCTTCGCGGTGAATTCTGCTATAAGGAGTACGATAGGGATTGCAAGAAATCCTGTCAGCGTCAATTCGGAATGGATGCCAAGGGGCACTGTGAACTGGAAGATGAAAAAGTAACCTGTGTTTGTATAGATCCAAGTAAGTTAATACCTTTTCTCCTCCTTCTAGGGGTTCGTACCTGTCCCGAGTACAAACTTTTTCCTTCTATAACCATCTACAAACAACCTCACACTTTGCAAATAAGAAATAGAAGGCGGTAATGAGGTATTCGAAACTAAACTTTTAAATATACCAAAATATAAATGAACACAAACTCTTAACATGACTTGACACGACGTCTCATTTTGGGTATATTTTGTCTTATAATTTATTATAGACTCTTCTATCGACATCTGGTTTAGTGTGTATTTGTAAGCGTCTAGGTATCCAGGGTCGACCGAATATTGGCAATGAATGGTTCCATTCACTCACTTCAAGGCATACCAAGGCCACACGCTTGAAAATTTCATTCGACCATGGACATGAAATAACGTAATTTTTCCCGAAGCATGTGACTTTCTTCTTTTGAGCCTTCCATTTCATAAAAGACACGCATCTCTTTCCCTATAACCAATTGCCTTGAAATAATACATAATAATAATGTTATATTGTGTATTATTTTTGCAGAGAGCCCTCCTTGTATTCCTTACAATTGTAAACA
This sequence comes from Acleris sparsana, assembly GCA_923062465.1. Taxonomy (NCBI): domain Eukaryota; kingdom Metazoa; phylum Arthropoda; class Insecta; order Lepidoptera; family Tortricidae; genus Acleris; species Acleris sparsana. Next base: position 14,965,991 of record OV281289.1, read on the forward strand.
GGAATGTCAATTGAAATATGGACTGGAAGCGACTGGAGTCTGTCGGTTCTTTAACCTAGGACATCGCTGCATTTGTACGCACACTACGAGCACACTAGTTAATTGTCTAAATATTTCCTTCTTTTGTACCTCCGACACAAATGTGTTATAAATTCAACATGTGTATCTGTGTGTGGCTCAAGGTCAATCAAAGGGCGATGGAAAGAGTTATGCTGGGTGTCTCCTTGCGAGATCGAATCAGGAATGAGTAGATCCGCAGGAGAACTAAAGTAACTGATATAGCTAAGCGAACCTTAAGTAGCAGTGGGCGGGGAACATTGCTCGTAGAACCGATGGCCGTTGGCACGGGCAGGTTCTAGGGAAGATGAAGTGCCAGCAGGCCGTCCACACGTGGACCGACGATCTGATAAAGGTCGCGGGAAACCGCTAGATGACAGCAGCAGAGGACCGATCGTTGTGGAAAACCTTGGGGAAGGCCTTTTTCCTGCAGTAGATGATCTGTGTGTTTGTTTATCTGTGTATCTGTCTGTAGTATCGTTGCTTGCAAACAGATGGATAGATTTGACGGGATTTTAGTTTTAAGAAAGCTAGTTTACACTGTACTATGCGGCATATACTAGTAGCAGTGTTGTTACAATTTTGTCAACAACTTTGGAACAGTAGAAAATTGCTGACCATGCATCGGATAAAAATTGATAGGGCTTGGTGTCCTCTATCGACTAGGGCAGGGGTCTTCAAACTTTTTGACTCAAGGGCCACACTGCACTTAATATAAATTCGTGCAGGCCACCGGTAATACCGGTACCGGTACCGGTACCGGTATTAGTTAAGTAATCTTAGTCTTCAGGAAGTATCTAGATAACGCATAAGGAACGCACTTGGAGTTAATTATATGATTATGATCAATTACCGTCAGGGGCGGGTTTCATATTAGTAATTACTAGTTACTCGTAGCTTTATATAATCGGACCCCGCAATAGCGTAGTTTGGCGACCCCTGGACTAGGGCCTCTATTCAACGCGGTAAATAAATATTGCTTATGATATGTTATAGAATTGTTTTCAAGAGGATTGTGAACCGACGCTTAAATCGCGTAGTTGTCAAAGAACACTAATTAAGCGCCGGGAAATAACGTTTCCCATCCCCCAAATCAAGTCAGATGTTCACATATTTTTTATATGTTGTAGTTATTTACAACATCTACAAGATATTGAAAAATGTTTAAAATCGGACTAGGTCGGGAGAGAAATGTTATCGCATTTGGGATGGCATTTTTTAGAGTCACAATACTCTAAACTCGGCCGCATTAACTGTCCATCGAAACGTTGACAACTGCGATTACACGTCAAAAGCAATAAATTTGAACTGTATAGAATCTTAACCTAGGTTCTATTTATTTAAGAATGAATGATGTGAACGTATAATAGAGTACCGTAAAAGGATATCTTAAAAAAAAAACAAGATGGCATCTCATGAGAAGATTGCTGTCTCTGATGTCTTTATTCTGCGGTAACCACTTACTATTAGGTGATCTGTCGACCTGTTTGCTAGTCTTGCACTAAAAAGAACCAAATATAGTGCTAAATAAACTTTTCTGATTAGCTTTTTCTCCACTAACTGTGAATCACTTCTTACAGACGTTGAGTACAAGAAAATGGGGACCTCAAGCGGATGGAACCTTGTCGAGTAAATGAAGACACATACCGCTGCATTTGTATAAATAAAAACTAAACTGGAATATGTTGTTATATATATATTATAATTCAAAGGGAACATGTGTCTTTGGGGAAGGCCTACTGTGTCCAGCAGTGGATGTCTTCTGGTTGAAATAATGAATGATGAAGATGTCTCTTTGTCATGTGCCAGATAATTCAAAAACCGATAATTTTCATAATCAGCATATTTCTAAAATAACATCATCATATTTAGCCGTAAGATCTTTCCGAGTTCCATTCGCATCCACCGATTTCCTGAACTGTGTTGTAATTGGGTGCGTAGCGATGAATATGAAAGTATTTCCTATAATATTTTCAATAATTATACAAAACGTTTAATGTATTTCAATATGATATTTGTACGAGTAATTATCATTTTATATAATAATCATTTGATCTACGAGTAATAACATTTCATGTAACACACTTTAAGTATAATACATATTACCTATAATTAACTTTGACTTATAATATAAATATCATTTCATCTAAAGTAAAGTTGCCATAAACTTTTTTGATATTATGTTTGAGATATAATCCTAAATTTACTACCCCACAAACCTTACTTAAGCGGAAGAGTAAAGGGGGAACGAGGGAGCGAAGCGGTTGAATAAGGGGCCCGGGTGGCGAACACCCCGAATAAAAAAAAACCGTCTATACAGGGTTATTGGTAAGTCGACCTTTTCCCGTTAGGAGGTGATAGGGGTGACTATTTGCAATAATTTTGACCCCCATATGCATTATGCAAAAGTGAACCATTTTTGAGTTATCGCGTTTATTCGTTTTTTTTTTAATTAGTCGGAAATTCAACTTGAAAAATTTATTTAAAAAAAAGTATCAATTTAAATCTTTTTTTTTCTTCTGATTTACAAAACAGATTAAACACTGGTTATTTCTCAAAATTAAAACAATAATTATCGGTCCAAATTTAAGAAAGCGAGACGGAAAACGAATTTTTTTCAATATTTTTTGCGATCGCTTTCCACTAAAATGCCTTAAAAACAAAAAAAAAACGTTATAAAACTTGGCTTGCAGATTATTTTAAAAACTTAACTGTTTCCTTAGCTCTCCAAAAACGCATAACAAGTAGAATTTTTAAAAAAAAACCTGAAAAAATAATCATCACAAAGGAAGCGGGCGGAAACAAAAGTCACAAATGCAACTTCAAAAATTAAAATTAAAAAACATACCAAATTTAAATCATACATTTTTTATTTGCTTTTGTACAAGATGAATTTGTTGTTCCTATGCAAAATTTAAAAAAATAGTTATCTGTACACGTTTGAGAATGTGAGGCCGAAAACTAAAAAATACATGTTTTTTTATCAAACTCCAACATAAATTACACGAAAACAGAAAAAATTACCAATACATTTGGGGTGCAGATTACACATAAAACATTGACGTTTTACCAGCTTTCTAACGAGCTATTAAAATTAATATGAATTTTGTTAAAGATAGCTGGAAAAAATTGATCACAAACTAAGCAACAAGGAAGTCACGTCCGAACATAACTTAAAATTAACTAACTAAATCAATGAAAACTAACTGTTATACTCGTAAACACAAATAATAACATTAACTTATGTGAGAATAAGAAATGGAGGTAGCCATTTTGAAAATTAACTATAAAAATCCTGATTATTTCAATTTTAATTGTTTATTAGTATTAATTTTGTAACTTTTACATAAGTTAATGTTGTTATTTGTGTTTACGAGTATAACAGTTAGTTTTGATAGATTTAGTTAGTTAATTTTAAGTTTTGTTCGGACGTGACTTCCTTGTTGCTTCCTTTGTGATCATCTTTAACAAAACTCATTTTAGTTTTAATAGCTCGTTAGAAAGCTGGAAAAACGTCAATGTTTTATGTGTAATCTGCACGCCAAATGTATTGGTAAATTTTTCTGTTTTCGTGTAATTTATGTTGGAGTTTGATAAAAAAACATGTATTTTTTAGTTTTCGGCCTCGCATTCTCAAACGTGTACAAATAATTATTTTTTTAATTTTGCATAGGAACAACAAATTCATCTTGTACAAAAGCAAATAAAAAATGTATGATTTAAATTTGGTATGTTTTTTAATTTTAGTTTTTGAAGTTGCATTTGTGACTTTTGTTTCCGCCCGCTTCCTTTGTGATGATTATTTGTTCAGGTTTTTTTTAAATAAATTTCTACTTGTTATGCGTTTTTGGAGAGCTAAGGAAACAGTTAAGTTTTTAAAATAATCTGCAAGTCAAGTTTCATAACGTTTTTTTTTGTTTTTAAGGCATTTTAGTGGCAAGAGATCGCAAAAAATATTGAAAAAATTTCGTTTTCCGTCTCGCTTTTTTAAATTTGGACCCATAATTATTGTTTTAATATTGAAAAATAACCAGTGTTTAATCGGTTTTGTAAATCAGAAGAAAAAAAAAGATTTAAATTGATACTTTTTTTTAAATAAAATTTTCAACTTGAATTTGCGACTAAATTAAAAAAAAACGAATAAACGCGATAACTCAAAAATGGTTCACTTTTGCATAATGCATATGGGGGTCAAAATTATCGCAAATAGTCACCCCTATCACCTCATAATGGGAATAGGTTGACTTACCAATAACCCTGTATTGTCTCGTACAACTACTTGGGTAGGTTCGTTAGTTACCTTGTGACCCCGCAGTGTAGAAAATAAAGCCTTGATACCCCTTGCCCGTGCACAAAACTAAGTGCAACCAGAAATGTAGGTTAGGTTAGGTTAGAACTGCGACCCCTGCACAAAACGAAGTGCTATCAGTAAAGTAGTTAGGTATAGGTAAGTAAAACGCAATTCGCACACAAAGATAATAAGTTACCACATGATACTTATATAATATGATTTTTATATCAAATAATGATTATAACAAACAAGTGATATGCCAAATGATAATTATATTAAATAAAAATGATAATTATATTTTGATATTATTGTTAATTACATAAAATTAGCGACTATGTCCTTTGAAATTATATAAAATTATTATACTCGTATGAATAAAATTTTATTATTTATTTTCATACCAATAATTACACACCCAAACCATACCTACTATGAGAATCACAACGTAATTATAATGTACTATATTCACACCAAATTTGGCGTTTTAAAGATAGAACAAAAATAAAAATACTTTTATTTTTTTTGTATGACCTCTTTCAATATTTTTCATATATTTTCTGTAGGTAGCAGGAGAAAACCCCATTATCTAATATAAACTCTAAGTATGAATGTTACGGAATCCTCGGTGCGTGAGTTTAACTCACAATTTCCCAGTTTTTATTACAATCTAAGTTGACTATTGTTACAAGTAGTCCCCCAGATTTTTGTTAATAGGAGTTTATAACTTCCACAAACAAAATTAAAGTGTTACGTACCTACGAATTACCTTACCCCCTTACGCAATAAGTAACGTCATTCTATGTCATTCTAATCTACGTTTGTAATAAATTAAAAGTTAAATACTGTTTAATGTTATTTACGGAACAAATTGATTCTACGCATACAATAACTACTTTTCGATTGTTGTAGTTTTACTTATACGTTATGAAATAATGTTCAAAACGGCTTGACTCAGAATGGCTTCCATTTCTATTGAGGTACTGTTCATAATAATTAAATTAATTATTCATTTATAAGTAGTTATTTGCAAAATTACTTCAGTGGAAGATTATAAGTGTTGCCGTGTGTGACGGAGCTCTGTTCAAGATGAATGTTTGCTTTGTCTTCGGCGTCCTGCTCGTGGCTTTTGCTAGTACGGCTTCAGCTGGTAAGAACAACATTACTGCCGTCCAAGGAAAGTGGCAGTCCCTATGTGTATTACTACAATAAATTTGTATTTTTTTAACGTTATTTGCCAGGTTTTTAGTAAAAAAAAATTAAATTAAATTAAATCAAACCTTCAGTAAAAAAAATCAAGAATCTAAAAATTGCTCTTTTTTTTATAACTGCCACATTATGATTACAAAAAAAACTTGAAGCATATTCGATAGCACATTTTATTGGCAACACCCTGCAATAAACAGATTTCCAAAATATTTAAATTTGCAGTCATAGTCCCCGAAAAACTGGTTCAAGGTATCAAAAATCACGAGTTTTGTATAAGTGCCAATATCTCGAAAACTATGAAATTTTCATAAGGGTTAAAATGCTTAATCTTATAGCCTAAAAGCTCTTCTATCAGCCCTCTCAGTTTTAGCGTTGGTTTTATAGACACCCTGTATAGAGCTCTCACTAATATAGTATTTTTCTTATCTGGCACTTTGAAAGTAACGCGTTATGTAAGTAGGTAGGTACCTAATAGTCGTGGTCATCCTATTTTCTCACTCAGCCTCTTAATACCAATAATTCCCTATTGGAACCCTGACCCACCAATAGAACAGTGTCACAGTGACAGTATGATTCAAGTCGTAAGAAATGTCAAACGAACTGTTCCGTTCTATGGCGGGTCAGGATTCCATTGGCCTGATAGTAGCACATAGTAGCTCTGCTATACTTGGCGCTATCTCATGTTAGAGTTTCTGTTTATTATTGTGGAGTGTAAATTAAGTGTTATGTTTAGTAAATGCTATTTTCAAACCAGAAGGAATTTACTTACTAAAAATTATAAAAAAAATAAAAATCTTTATTCACAGGTAAAAAATGTATAAACAAAGGTGAGTTATCTTACGATCACGGAGTTTATGTGTCGAACCTAAGAAGTTTGTCGTAATGACAATGTCAAGTCACAAGAAAGATTAAACCACGATTATAATAAATCATTAGTAGTATAGTGGCTTAGCACATAAACTCCGTGGCTGTACCAACTTAGAATTACAATAATATTATTGGCTACCATTGCCACATAAGGTGGAAACCTGTGGTCCTAGAAAACGTGCATTCAGCGACTCATGACAACCGTCATAATCAAAGAAAGTTTATAGGATTGACCAACGACAATATTGAGCACTTTAATTCCTTGTCATAATAAACTTCAAACTGAATATCAAATAACAAGCATGACGATGGCAATAACGATCACTATGTCAAGGTTCTAAGTAGGTATGTTTAACATTTTTAGTGGCTGACTGTAACTGTCGTACGGTCACATTTGGCGCTTCTTATTTCCTTAATTCCGTATATTTTTGAAAGTCACTAGATATCATAGAATACAGTTTGTCTAGGCCCGCAAGTAATTCAGTCAGTAGACAGAACTCATCATAACAATTAATAAACGTACTTATTCATAGGTCGTACGGGCTGATTAACTCGTCTACTAAATGTATGAAAGTATATACTATTTGTACAAAACAAGTTAAATTACAATATTTAAAAAAAAATGTGTTAAACGCTGTTGCTCTTTGAGTAGGTCATAGTGACATAACTGAAAATGCGTTCATTTTGACGCAGATGACAAAAGTACCAATGTGCTCCAGTATTCGTTTTAGTAAATATCCGATTTTTTATAAGACTTATGACGCCTCGTTTCCGCTCTGTCTCTTACCTTACCTACAGTCATTATCATAGTTGACGACGTTATTATAATACTCATCGTAGTAACTTATCTTATCTTATCTTTTTGGTGGGGTCCTTACGGATACACTTCGACCCTGTGGGATCTTTTGTGTGATTACCCCTATTTTAGCGCTTAATCCAATGCAGCCTCCACGCTTCCAAAAAGCGGATAGTGGAGTAGTAACTTATTACGAAAGGTGGCCTTAACGTTAATAATTATGAAGTTTATTCACTAACTGAGCGCCTAGTGTGATGGATGCTTTATCCACATTTGCCACGCGATATAGACGCAGCCTTGGCCCACATGGTAAGTGAGATCTGAGACCCATAGACATTTGCATTCTCTAGACAAAACTTCTATTACTGTAATGACATAATAACATAATATATTTAACTTTTTATTATTATTGTTATTTGGAATTTTAAAGCTGGGTACTGACCAACGTTACGATGTGTAATGTAACATGTTACACAGCGAGCATTCATGCAGTCAGTACGTAGTGTTACGTGGAAACCAGCGAGCAATTACGTACTGAATGAATGAATTCCCGCTTTGTAACATGTTACATTACACCTCGTAACGTTGGTCAGTACCCAGATTGCCTTTCAGGCAAGAAATTTAATATTGTTAAACTTTAAAATCAAAACCCTTTTAGGTTTAAGATTAATCTTTCAACGATGTTATGACAGAGAGATTTAAATACCGTATAAAAAACACTTCTTTGGATACCAATAAAATATGGTTTAAACCAACTGCATCATGTCTAGAGCCAAACTCTTACAGTGAATATAATTGAACTGTCAATCTTTTTTTGTACCTAAAGCACTCCGTGAAGCACCACAGCACTGCAGCATTCATTTCGAAGACGATTGCCAGGCTTCCTGTGAAAATAAATTCGATGTTAATGCCGAGGGATACTGTCATCAAGAGAATGGAAAAATAAGCTGTGTTTGTATAGACCCAAGTAAGTTTCCCTTTTTCTCCTTTAGGTTTCGTTAGCAACATCTGTCTGTGTGTCACGGTCTAGTTTTTTCTTTTAAAAATCTCATTTTGTAAATTATTAACGTTTAATAGAAAGAATAGATTTATTACGATAATCATGATTATTATACAATATAATACAATGGTAGATTGTTCAACAAGGGACTAAAACAAGCCATAGGTAATGATACGAGATGTTTAGACACCCAAGTGAGGCGCGGATGGCTATAGGTCAAGTGTCCTTATGGTTGTTAAAATGTTTAGTCTCGCGTTAAACACTCTACTTTTCTCTTTGAATGCGAGGAAAAAAAACGAAATTCTATCTATAAAAAATAACAGTATTGATTATAGCAAAGTTCCTTACGAGTACAAAATTGGTTCGCGGTTTTTTTTTGTTGTAAAGTGACGCTTTAAATGCTCGCACACTTAGCCAACAGGTTCAAACTTGTAAACCATTTTAATACTAATTGGATCATGCATAATACAATAAATTTGTCCTTAATATAATTAAATGTGTTCATATTCGTCATTATTACTCGTATTTCACGAAATTAAATAGTTTTTTTTTATATTTTTGCGCAGTTGTCATTTTGAGGTGATTTCCACGCCCTAAAAATTGTCTATACACAATCACAGAAAATGGCAATATTCCTCTATTCACAAATATCGTGATTGGCTGTTTCGAAGCTTCCAAAGTAATTTAAAAAAAATACTTGAGTCCCTAGATATTAATAGAGTAACATTTTAAGAGCATGAGAAGTGAAAAACACTTTCTTGTATTTTATTGGTCGAGCCTAGGTCTTAAATTACGAGTAGGTCAATATGTGTAAGCGGTCTATGCCGGTCCTAGCCTCATCCAGCTCTTCTTCTTCTTCTTCTTTTTTATTAATCGAATAGAAATAGAACTATGAATAATTTATTCAACAAAAACGCACATATCAAAAAAACAGATGACAAGCAGTACAAAACATTTAACATGGCATTGAAAATCTCAGCTAATAGTTCATAGCTCTTAATGGCGGTTTAGTACATTTTTCAATGAGCCATCTTCCTTCACTGACGATTTCAGAATCCCTTCTAATCCAGCCCTTTCCCTAGTTTCAACTACCTTGCCACGACAGTTTTAATATGGTTCTGTGTGTCTTTACTTACAGGAAACCGAAATTGTATGGTTAACGACTGTAAAAAGGAATGTCAAATGGATTATGGACTGCAGGCGAGTGGAATCTGTCAGCATGATAACTATGAAAGTCGCTGCATTTGTATACACACGCGTACGTAACTGTCTTATTTTCTATTTTTGTTATCGTGGGTGTTATGTTAATACCTAGTTTCACTAGGGTAAAAGCACCAATAATGGACACTTAACTCTTAATTCAAAGATCGTAAGGTTATAAAAAGTTTGTCTCAAATTAAATGAATAACCATTATCTTCTGTAACATAAGATTTAAGTTTCCATCATTGGTCCTTGTTCATTACTGGTTCCATCACCCTACGCTGTTATTTTGTATCTTGTACCATCTGATAGTTTAGACATTTGGCAAACAAAGACATTTTGATACTCTGGACATTTTAATACCGGTCATAATGGACCGAAAGGAATATGTCTACCATTCATCTACCTATAAGTACATAGTACTCTGTTATTTAGTATTTTTAACCGACTTTACAAAAAGAGGCCTTTGAGAACCCTTGATTGTCTTTAAAGAGATAAATTGTACAACCCTATTAATTTTTATCTATTTTATTATTGTTATCTCTTTTGTTTGTACAGTAAAGTATTAATCTACGTACATAAAATGTACAAATATGCTGTATACATATGTGTATGTTATGCAATATCTTTGCCACTCAGCGAAAATTTTACCAAAATGTCTACCCATTACGATTCATGAGATACAGCCTGCTGATAGACAGACACACGGATAGCCAAAGGCGAAGTAATAGAGTTTCGTTGGAACCCTTAAAACTAGGATTTCATTAAAAGTAGAACAAATAATCATGATATTTTTACGCATTCTGAAATTATACAATGTGTATTATAGAGATACTGCTTCTTACTGGATAGATACAGCACTATACAAATTTCAGATGACGGGCCAACAATACTCGAGTCTTGTTTCACAAAAGGCACGTGTCCAGAGCTCTGCAGGAGAAAATGGGGACCTCAAGCGGATGGAACTTGTCAAATAAACGAAGACACGGACCGCTGTATTTGTTTACATAAGGAAAGGTCTTTAGAATACGTATAATTATGATAACTAAATAAAAGGAAGCAAGTCATTTTGTCAAATTACCCTATTTCATATTATTCATCATATTAGCTGTAAGGTCTCCGCTGGCTCCCTCTTGCATCAAACGGCTTCCTGTGACCTTCAGTGTTACTCAAGCCAGGGTCAGGGGCCCTGAAATGTTTTTTGGAATTATTTATTAAAGGCTGTATTCATAAACTGATCTCAACTCAAGATGCATCAAAAATTACAGTGTTCTCTGGCTTGAAGTTTACTTTGACGTATCTTCTGACGGGCATCTCAAACAAGATGAGTTTATTTGACACGGTCCTAAGATTGAAATGTAGGGAAGTCTGTCAGTTGCAACCAAGAAAAAACAAGGGGTCCCCAGCTAAGCTGGAAGCCCTAGCCGTGTTCCAGATTAAACAATTAATAAAAAAAACTAGTATTTTTCATTTTTATTTATGTAAACAACATGACTGTATATCATATAAAGTATTACAGGTCTGTAACTTATTTAGTAGAGATCCTTGATATAGAAACAGATCGACGGGCAGTGAAATGTACCTAAACAGTAGGATTTAATTTTGTCCTTTATGTAAAAAACCCTAAAAAACATTCTTAAACCAATAGATTCCGTACAGGCCACCGTATCATAAACATTTTTAATCTAACAAGTTCCGAGCAACGAAAGAGAGACAGCTTTATGACTATTATGGCCCAGCCAGGGCGTTTGACGGCTTTAATAGCTCATTTAATTACCTCAACAGATAAATGAGGAAAGAGAGGTAGAGTATGGTGTCCCACAGGGAAGTGCTCTGGATCCGTCATGATTTTAATTATGTACTTAATTATTGATTTCAAGTGCGTAAAGCAACATATATTAATTGAAAATCAGGATATTAAAATATAAACTTAAACTAAGATACAGTACTTACAAAATACAATAGAAAGAAAGCTGGTTTTGCTAGTTTGCCTGTACCCGTGGTAATGGCCGCATTACCTTTCTTGACAGCTATCTCCATCACTCTGGGATCTCCAGAGGCGTCTTTAAAAACATTTCATGTTAGCTGACCAAGGTCCCACTGCGAGCTAAAAAATCATAAATTGTTAATAAAATAAAATAAATAAATATCAGGGGACAATGTCACACCAATTGACCTAGTCCCAAACTAAGCTCTAGGCTTGTACTATGGGTACTAGACAACGATATAAATACTTATATAGAGAAATATATACTTAAATACATAGAAAACACCCATGACTCAGGAACAAATATTCGCGCTCATCACACAAATATCTGCCCTTACCGGGATTTGAACCCAGGACTGCTAGCTTCGGAAGCAGGGTCACTATCAACTAGGCCAGCGCGTCGTCAAAATATTTGTGGCGATTGAGGGTTTAGGCCGGATCAGCTGATGCACCGGCCTGGGTTCGGCGAGACGTAGGTTGCGTCCCACACCAGTACCCGTACCGAGCTTCCATGGCACCCATGTAGCTCCATCGGTATGCCTGCCAACGTCTCTAACTAAACCTGCGGGTTCCAAGGTAGGTGGTAATGAGGCAGTGGCAAGCGAACGATATCATAAACCAAATTAATAATAGTGCTGTGGTGGTACAAGCGGCCCGCACTTTGTAAACACGATAGACCATGTCACGGCGGACCATCTCGGCTGCCCTACGGAAAAAGAAAGTAACTGACATTTTTTTCAAAATCGATGTTTTTACATTTTTGGCACTTTTAGACAGTAACAGATGTTGCTACATTCTCGGAATCATCAAAAGAGCTTTAGTTTTAGAGATACAGTTTCGCTAAAGACAGTAACTGCAGGCACTGGTACAAAATATCTACCGAAAAACAAAGCAAAACACAATTACAAAGCATAAATACAGTAATTGCATGTCGATTACTTTGTTTTTCTGTTGTAAATTGATTCACTTCGTTTTCTGTTTGGTAAAAATGTTTATATTAGGACTGAAATTTAGCTAAAAAGAAATTAAGTAGCATTGCTTGATTTTTGTTTTGTAAAAAAGTATCAAATTTACCGATGTGTCTACGCAAAAACAAAGTAAACAAAATGATAAAGCAAAAACAAAGTAGTTTACTGGCAGTTACTTTCTTATTATATTTTTATTTCAATTAAATTGGTTTTTAACCAACATTTACTTTGTTTATAAATTGTTAAACTCCATTTTAATATTTTCAAAATATAATTTAATGGCACTTACTTTTTTTTTTGGCCGAGTAAACTAACAGTTGTTAGTCATACATTTTCATACGTTAATTTTCGTGATGAAAGGATATATTACCGATTCTTAACTTTAGTCCTTTAACTTATGTACCCTTTTTAGGGTTCCGTAGCCAAATGGCAAAAAACGGAACCCTTATAGATTCGTCATGTCTGTCCGTCCGTCTGTCCGTCCGTATGTCACAGCCACTTTATTCCGTAACTATAAGAGCTATACTATGGAAACTTTGTAAGTAGATGTATTCGGTGAACCGCATTAAGATTTTCGTACAAAAATAGAAAAAAAACAATAAATTTTTGGGGTTCCCCATACTTAGAACTGAAACTCAATTATTATTTTTCATCAAACCCATACGTGTGGGGTATCTATGGATAGGTCTTCAAAAATGATATTGAGGTTTCTAATATATATTTTTTCTAAACTGAATAGTTTGCGCGAGAGACGCTTCCAAAGTGGAAAAATGTGTGTCCCCCCCCGTAGCTTCTAAAACAGGGTGGCACATTTAGATCAGTAAGTATGGGGAAGTCTGTAACTATAAGTGATACAAAGATCTGTTCTTAGGAACCATGTCATCGATTTTAGTGACAATAAAAACTGCATACATAGATTAAAAAAAAACTTGTACTTTGTTCGGGAATCGAACCCGGTCGTATTGAAAAAGAAAATGCTATATAAAAAATGGGTGTCATTCGAAGACCCATTTTATTAAACTAAAGGATATGAAATTTAATGCATTTTATTCTTTTAGATATCATGTTTCGTACTTAGTAACATTTACTGCTTACGACCTACACAATCGATATCCAAAAATATACAAATAATGTAAGTTTCATTTTTCAATATGACCTGGTTCGATTCTCGAACTGAGTACAAGGTTTTTTTTTAAATCCATGTATGCAGTTTTTCTTGTCACTAAAATCTATGACATGGTTCCTAAGAACAGATCTTTGTATCACTTATAGTTACAGACTTCCCCATACTTACTGATCTAAATGTGCCACCCTGTATACATAATTAAAACGAATTAAAGATGGAAACTTTTAAACTTCTTTTATTCAAATCTTCGTTTCAAAGTTGCTACGTTTTGTCATTGAGCTAAACAGGATCATGTGTCATGACATGTATGCCAGAGGTTACGTATAGTATTTGAGGAGTTTCAAAAAAATAGCACACCTTTTACAAATTCTTCAGATTTGTGAAAAAATCTGCACGGGGGTTGGGATCTTGGGATCATCATTCTAAGTAAGAAAAATAGATTGATGATCGTAACTCACGTGCAGATTTGAAAAAAGCGGCCAAGCGCGAGTCGGACTCGCGCACGTAGGGTTCCGTACCACTATACATCTAAATAAATGTTTTTCTTTATTCTTTATTATATTGGAGTTGATTGAATGAAAGGTAAAATGCGGTTTACGATTTATAACGTATTAAAAAAAAACTAATTATTAGATCTCGTTCAAACCAATTTTCGGTCGAAGTTTGCATAGTAATGTAAATCATATATTATTTTTACATTTATCATTCCCTTATTTTAGAAGTTACGGGGGGGGGGGGGGGGACACACATTTTTCCACTTTGGAAGCGTCTCTCGCGCAAACTATTCAGTTTAGAATATATATATATTAGAAACCTCAATATAATTTTTGAAGACCTATCCATAGATACCCCACACGTATGGGTTTGATGAAAAAATAATAATTGAGTTTCAGTTCTAAGTATGGGGAACCCCAAAAATTTACTGGTTTTTTTCTATTTTTGTATGGAAATCTTAATGCGGTTCACCGAATACATCTATTTACAAAGTTTCCATAGTATAGCTCTTATAGTTACGGAATAAAGTGGCTGTGACATACGGACGGACAGACGGACGGACAGACATGACGAATCTATAAGGGTTCGGTTTTTTGCCATTTGGCTACGGAACCCTAAAAATTGTAAAAGGTGTGCTATTTTTATGAAACACCCCATTAAAATTTTATTAAAAATTAAAAGTATGTGATAATTACAAGTAAAAACTGTGCAATATGTAATAAAAAAGTTACAATTTACGCCTATCATTTTTTATTGTAAATTGGTACCTACAGTAACATAATATCCTATTAGTAAGCCACCCGATCCCTCATGATGACAATCTTAAAATTCTATAAAGTAAACGCCATTACTGTGTTTAGTAAAGAATTTTAATTTTGAAATGGCCTCCTAACACTTCTAAAAACAAGGTAAGTACTATTACTTCATTATTTAAATTTCAACTTGTGTAAGGGATATGCTTATACGCAACTTAAAAAGAAAGTAAATGTACTTTACTGTGTTTTTGATATGACACATTTATTTTTAACAAAATAATTTACTACCGAAAAACAATTTTTGTTAATTTAAAAGATAATTAAAAACAATTTGTCATAAAATTATTACACAGTAGGTAGAGCAAATTATTTTACACATTATTAAATGTTAAAGCTGATGAAACAATGAAAAATACGTTTTAAATAAAGAATGTTTCGTTTTTTCGCTCTCCTGTAAAATTTACTCGACTGTAATTACTTTCTTTTACCGTAGAGCAGCCGACTGAGGGCAGGAATTTTCACTTAAATGTTGAAGGCGCCTGTAAAAATGCATATTTAATAACTTAATGTTGAGATTTCATCTAAAACAATAAAATGCCTTATAGTATTAAGAAACTTAACCGTAGAGTTTTGGTCTTCCTGTTGTTGAGATGATTTAGTACATAAAAGAAGAGTGATGCACTTCGAAACTGCAAATTATCTTGAATATTGTGATCATTAAAGGAGGAGCAGGAGAGACGTGTGTCCGGAACCGCAGAGTGCGTAGGAATAAATTGGTTAGGTATTTGAATAAATTGATTGTGAAGAAGTAGGTTATTTGAAATATTTGAAAGTTAGTTTTATTTAAAAAAAAGGATAACATTAAAAATAGAAATTAGGTTGGGAACTATAAATCGTTGACAAAGGTTAGGGTAGTTTTGGTAGGTTAAGGCTCTGTATTCGGTGCTTAACGGGACCCTTTTAGGCTATATTACTAAGCATTTGCCGTCCGTCAGTCTATCCGAACATTCATAAAAAAGGTAACGTGATTTTTGGTACACAATTTATGCAACTTTCTGAGCAATTATTTTTGAAAACATTAACCTAATCAAAAAAACTACTTAGAAAACTAAAAGTGGTTTTAAAATAACTGTCGAAATATGTACCACACGATGATTTCTGCCGAAAATTTGCCCCCCTAGAATATTTATTTTAGTTATTAAACTACCAAACTAAGTAGCGGCTTCTACAAGACATCCAAAACTCCAATTTTCATCAATATACCTCTTGTAGTTTTCGAGTAAAATTCGAGCGTTTTTTGTTTGTTTTGGTTCATAGTTATACATGATGTATATTTGGAAAACAAAACAAATAATAAAAAACGGTCAAGTTTCAGTGTAGCGGTACCTACGTGACCCTCGGTGTGGTTTGACTCGCACTTCCCCGGTTTTATTTATTTGTTTTAACGATTGTTATTATTTTACTAGGATCCCAGAATTTTGCTAATTATTAGGAGTTTATAATTTCAAAAATAACATTAAAATAACCCATTACCCAACCGCTGACGCGAAGAGTCACGTGTATATAATTGAGGCTTGTAATTGTTTAAAATACTGTTTATGTTACTTACGGAACGAATTACCCGAAGAATTAAAAGATTACCCGATTGTTGTACTTTAATATCAATGAAATAATGCACAAAACCGCTTGGCTAAGACTAGCTCAGGAATCCTTGTAAAGACATCGTTCATAATAATAATTAAAGTAAAAGTAAATTATTGTTTTAATCATTTGCACGGTTGCAGCAGTGGAAGATATAAGTGTTTTCACGGTGTGGTGCGGAGCACAAACGGAACTCGTTTCAAGATGAAGGCTTGCTTTATATTCGGCATATTGCTCGTTGCTCTCGTCACTATGGCTTCTGGTAAGATCAGTGCCGTGAAAGGCAGTATGTGCCTATGAACTACTTACTAGAGAAGTCTTTTTCTTGTGGATGGTAGTTTAAAGGAAACTCGTTATGTATGTACAACCGTCAAAGTGAACCCTGTCCCAGTATAGAACTGTGACACAGTTATGTTGTATTCATATACAATACATTAATAAGGTGGCAAAGTGGATACATCACTTTGACGTTGACTGAACATGCAGTATTGAACTTGTACCTACCTAAGCCAAATGCACATACATGCCTGGAACTTAGTTTTTGATCAAGGTCCGTTTGTGAAAGATTTTCCTTATGAAATAAATTAATGAATTTTTGATTATATTTCATTTGTTACAGGAAACAACGATCACCATCTTAGACAGGAGCCATCCATCGTCCATTATAAATTAGAGGGCTGTGATATGCCAGGTGGTTGTCCTGCACACTGCAGACATCTATATGGAAAGTCCGGGTTTTGCAACCTCGTAAGAAATCACTGTATGTGCATATCGTTTTGATGAATAAAATACTGAATATTTACTGTTTTTCATATTATACACATTTTCTTTTTGAACGCTACAGATGTTTCTGTCCGTCAATTGAAAGAGGGCTACAGCCGTGACAAGTTCAAGATTAAAAGAGAATTTGTTTCGTATCAAAAGGTTGTAATTTACATAGCATAGCAAACGTTATTTGGCGTATGAGTGTCAAATTTTGTATCCGATGTAAGGTGTTCAAAATGTAAAAGTTTCGTGGCCAAAAGGACTAAACTGAGCGTTATAGCTAACACTCTCCCGTTCTTCCGTATGTCACGGGTTTCTAGCCTTAAACGGAATTAGTTACTGTTTTAAAATTTGGATATCTTATGTGTAAGTATGACCCTTATATATAATTAAATATCGAATAAGAAGTTCAATTAAATTTTAGAGGAATACATGAAAAATGAGCTGGAATTTGTTTCTTATCCTAGCATGTGGGGTGTCATTGCTCAGTTAGCTTAGTAAAATAAAATGGTAACATATAGAATAAAATTATTTTCTGAATTAAAATAATTATTATGTTCACACTAGGGCGAAATTAAAATTCATTTACATGGTAAGTGAGACCCAAGCTATACGCGGTAAGTGCTTGAAATGTGTGTAGGAAAGAAACAATTAGTGGCAAAACTATCAATCACTTATACCACAAAACAAAAGCGATATCACTGTAGCTTTAGCATTAGTACAGGTCCCACGCAATTAGAAAAAAATACGAAAGAAATACGTTACTTAGTATTATTAGTCACTTTATAGCTTATTCTGCCCTCCGTCGGAAAAAGGCACATCTGCGATATGAATTGTATTGCACTTCCAACCTTATTATAAAACTACGAGAGTTTAATATGCTTATATGAATTAATTGCACTTGTGCTCTTTTTCCGTAGAAGGGTAGAATCGCGGGCCTATTAGGGTCGTGTTTATCAATGTGGATAATTGCGGATGAAACTTCTGTCACTTTCTCAGGACCTAGCCAAGGTGCAAATCCAATTAACGTTTTTCTTTATAATCACTCAAAATGTATGGGATCGCATTCTCGTGAGTGGCGATAAACCACATACAGCATCGACAAATTTCCAGAATTAACAAAAAAATTGAACTAAAATTTAAGAACAAACTGCTTGTTGGGTAATTATGATTTTCGGAGCGCTTAAAGGTCTACTTGCTAGGAGCTCCTTGAATTGGAGCGGAGAGATCATTCCAGCACTTGGACGCCGCGAACTTGACATCGACAGGGCCATGTGTTGCATCAAACTAAACATATTTAGCTAGGTGCAGCCATGTTTAGCAGGTTAGCGGATTTCAAATATGGAGTAATGTGGGGGGGGGGGGGGGTATGAGCCGGGGGAGACTCTAAAAACAAAAACGCATGTGCTCTTTCTGGACTCGTATTAGACAGCCATATTATTATGTGTTCGAAATTTTGCTTTGTGACAGGCAGTCTCTGAGAAAAGTGCGCACAGATAGGCAGACAGAAATGGGAAGACTATAATGGTTCCTACTTTGACCCTGAAACACTAAAAATAGCCTGAAATCATAGTGATTCTTAACGAGACGATCCAAAGTTAATATAAACGATCTCTTAAACTGCTAACGTTGATGTAATTTGTGTAGCAAATTGGTACTGTGACTGTTTTTTAAAATTAACCGTTACGAATTCAAGTTAATTGTTTAATATTATTATAATGTATGACTCTTTGGATTTCAGCATTCATCACTCCATTAGTGAATGCATCGTTCTCTATAGATTGTACTCCTATGAGCACAATTTAATTAAGAGCCGGGGTAGGCATGAGGTGCTGGATTTAAGTACGATAAAGCTTATATAGTCATCTTTTGATTGCCATCTCCCTGCACCACATGCGTGTAATGGCTGTCACTGGCTCTCAGTTAAGTCGTACGCCTATAACAATAGTTCATATAAAGTCCATTTGATCTGAATTGTTTTATTTAGTAAACACTTTTATAACCTCAAAAGCCGTTTTCTGTTAAATAAACGAACTAGAGACCAAATTTTGCTCATTATTTTCACGATGTTACATAATAGATTGTTAATGATTGATAGCTGATGGAACGATCTTTGCTGAGATTTAGAACCGGGATTTTAGAGTTTTCAGTACCCACTGCGGTACACTTTCGGATCCGTAGAACTACCTAAACGTACCCATACGGTGCCGACACCCAGCGCCTGACTGACGATGAAGCCTGCTGCCCTTCTCAAGCATCTTTTGCTTCTATCAGTTTACTAAGTTATGACAGAGATACAAGTTACTTGACCTCATCGCAGACCGCAGAATCCTGAGAAAAGAGTGACGTGAACTACCCACATTCGTGCTTTATTCGGTGTCCTTTTGAATAACTAATAAGTGTCACGTAATTTATAGTTATTGCACTTGAGGGAACGCTATAAGTGTTTCTGTTTAGTCCAAAGAAAAAATACTCTTATGCGGAAAACTATAAATAACTCGAGATTGGCTAAAATGCATGCAGGAGTGAAAGTCATTAATTAAAATTAGAACAGGAGTTAATAGTTTATAAAATCGATAATTGCCTCTGTTGACATGTTTTTAATTCAAACTAACAATGAAGTGTAATTAGCAATTAGCACGGTAATTTTAAAGACTTGTTACTGGTTAAAAACAAATGTTAATGGCTGCAGCAGTGTAGAAAGGAAACTGCACTGTGCATACAATGAAGGCGTTTGCATTTCTTTCTTTGCTCGCTTCTTTGACCTCCATAGCTTCTGGTAAGAACACGCTCATACAAAGCTTCTAAATCGGCGCGTTTTGGTGTGTTTCCATACAAAACACGCCTAGCACTTATCTAGTCAACTCACTTTCACAAGGACCAATGGACACTTGATTCTTATGTAACCGAAGATAAGCGTTATTCATTTATTTTGAGACAATCAATTTATAACTTCATGAAGAGTCAAGTGTTTATTATTGGTGCCTTCAGCTAAAAGTGTCCAACATTGGTGCCGTTACCCTAAGGCCTGTGACATTTTAGAGATATTAACTCGTTACCTTATTCAAAGTTGTATAATAAAAAATCGTCACTATAAAACGAATCAATCGTCATTAGCTGACGGCCATACTAATACGGGCCTAGTGCCGGCTGTAGACACTCGTCGAGACACCCCGAGACTGGGCAAGAGCGAGTGTGTACCCTATATAATACAATATACTAGAGAACCGCCGATTTACGACGTACCTACGCGTAGAATCAGTTTCCTACTACTCCCACTATTTTAACCCCTTCGGGGATGAATTTACGAAAATCTCTTCTTCTTGCTTCCCTAGGATATCCAAGGAATATTCCCTCCAAACAAGTCCCTTAGTCCAGCGGTTTCGACTGTACGTTGTTCGATCAATGAGCCAGTCAAGTTTATTACTAGTGTTTTTTTTCATACTATAAATGCATATCTCTGTATTTCTATCTGTTACGCTTTTACGGCTAAACCGCTGAACCAAATTCGATGAAATGCACTATGGAGTTAGCATGAACCCCGAAGAAGGACATATACCTAGTACTTTTAACCGCGACTAGTGATAAACTACTTTTTCATCACACTTGCTCGTAAATGGTGTTATTCCATGCCTGTATACAGAAGGACAATGGCCTAAATTGTTCCCGCGGGAATTATGGCGAGTTTGTCATCCCTAGGGAGTAATGGCTTTCTTTTTAAAATTTGCAACTCTTTCGTACATCATTTCTGACTAAGGAGGTTTAATTTTCAGCCAAAAATTAAATCGGTTTCTAATTTCATCTTTAGAAATTAGCTATAGACTAACTTACATTACACAAAACCTATATATACGCTTCATAAAACTTCATTATTTTTATACCTATTTCAAGTTTATATCAACATTTATCATTAATTTTAGTAATTATACATTTTTATCAAATTGGCTAAATCTGGCTCGAATCCAGGTCGAAACTAAACGCAGTTATTATCTGTGGTAGAGGTCACAAAAAAAAAATCGTTTCCATTTACGTTCCCGTTCGTCAAAAGTTATTTCTTTATATTTTGCAGAGTTAAAGTGTTTTCTCTTTGTTTTTTTTCCTCGCAAATGTGATGAAAACCATTGTGTGTATCACAGGCAGTAAGGGGATTACCTACTAACTCGAGTCATTAAAAGCCCTCCGCCTTCGGCGTCGGGCTTCTAACACTCTCGTTAGTAATTCCCTTCTCACAACGATGCACAATGCACTATTACGCGGACGGACTAGCGGCCAACAGCTTGGCACCTGGGCACCTATTTCATACAAGATATTTATGAAACAAACTCCTTTTTTAATAATCTTACTACAGAGAAGCTGTAGGTATAGGTTTCTGCTACTACACAGGTCCATTGACATAGTTCGTTTTTCAAATTACTTTTCTTCCCTAGGGTTGACTTGACATGCATCACTTTCAACCCGCTTCTAACATAAACAATGGCTTACTTTCAGAGTGAGACATGAAAAACACTTGAGTTTTAGAAAAGCCAATGATAGTAAATAATTAACATGGAATATGAACAATAGAAACCTTCAATCTGCAACCTTCGTTCAGAAATAATTATTACTGTTTTTTATTCATTGTTATTATATATTGTGTGGTTGTGTGTAGTAAGGGCTCCACTGGACTGTTAGCGTATGGTCGGTACTTCTTATGGCGGCTATACACTCTCGCCGAGAAACTCCGAGTCAGCGCGAGCGTGAGAGTACCGGGGGTTGGGCTCGCTCACCTCGCCCTGACTCGGTTTTCCTCGCTAGGGTCAGGTTTTTGCACCCTAGTCAAAGGGTCTGGCGCCACCTAGCGCGAATTGCGAGTTCGTCGTTGTTGTATGGCGGCTGTTCACTCTCGCTCGAGAGGACTCGCTATGTCTCCAGCGATAGTGTACATGGTTACTCTGAGCGCACACGTCTCGGCCGAGGCCTCTCAGGCGAGACATAGCCAGTGCTCTCGAGCGAGAGTGTAAAGCTGCCATTAAAAGTAACTATGCTCGTTTTTCTTAGGCGAAGGTATGGCGCCTTGCGGAATTGCTGAATTCGGCTGTCCAGCGATGTGTAGAACTCAATATGGACTCATGGCGTACGGGACCTGCGAAGTGGACACATCTAATAATGAAACTAGCCAACACTGCGTTTGTTCGAACACCAGTAAGTATTTTTCATTTAGATTATCTAGACTTGGGTCTTCGGGCTATAATTATAAAGATGGTACAGTTAGGATAAAATACCTCTTCAACTTAATTCAAAATCCATTTAGCCTCTAAGAAGGTGGCTACTTTTTGCCATAATGTTTGTAATCCCAATTTCACTTTTCATAGCTTTTGTGGAGTTTGGTAATATTGTATTTTGAAATTCTGGATGATGGCACCAATGTTGGACAGTTTTAGCTGAAGACTCCAATAATGGACACTTAATTCAAAGACCACACTGATATAAATTATTTGTTGCAAAACAAACGAATAACTCTTATCACCAGTAAAATAAGAAACAAGTATCCTTCATCGGTTCTTGTCCATAACTGGTTCCATCAATATGTTCAAAATGTCTATTTACAGTATAAAACTTAATATTTGTTGTCACTCAAAATCAGTAAAGTATAAACAAAATAAAAATAAAAAAAAGATGTGACAAGGCACCGACTTAGCATGTGTTGCGAGCGCGGGCGAGTGCTTGAGCCTTTGCAGCGCTGCTGGTTTTAATTCTGCCCCTTTCCGCACTCAGTGTAGCTTAACACAATTAGCAATTAATTAATAAATCTTTAGTTCTCAACGTTGATTATTGTTGCAGATGATAATCACTACTACCACGGTAGAACAGAGAGTAACCCTTGTGCAGAGGAAGGCGGGTGCACGAGACACTGCCAGGATGTATACAAATCAAATGGTTTCTGCGACTTTGACACCGACGAGTGCGTTTGTTATAGGATTTATTTAACTGATCTTATACGTGCGATATTAAACTGAACATCTGAACAACGTTTGTTTTGATGCTTTTTAATCCCCAAAAATAAGTCACTAGTTCAAAATTAAAACATACTTTGTTTCGTATTAATAAGGTGAGATTTGCAAAGCATAGCAAACACGTTTGGCGTGTATTAGGTGAATTTAACTTGTCCGTCTGTCTGTCTGTGTGTCTTGTAACTCCCTAATTGATGGACAGATTTGGACGCGCTTTGTTTTAAAAAGAAAACTAGTTCAATAACGAATCAGGATGGTTTTTAAGAATTGGTCGTATTCGAGATACCATGTGTCAAAGAAGGCATGGTCATTATATAGGGGGCTTTTATCTTTTGAATAGTTATTGGCGGTAGTTTTAAGTCACAGCTATAGTTTACCTGAGTATGTATTAAAATAATGCCTTGTGCCGTTGGCCTATTGTCTAACGCGCTCGCAATCGCAATCGACTTCAATTGTATGCAGACTCGCCTTCGGACTGTCAAAATGAAAACGATTGCGATTGCGAGTGCGGTAGATCTACGTTGCTAGGGTTACGAGAAACCGATGTATGCAAGCGGTGCAAGACCGGTCCTTGTGACAAATATTGCGGAGGTCTATGTCCAGCAGCGGATGTTTTTCGGCTGAAATGATGATGACGATGATAAAAGTGACAAAATCACTGTTAGCCAATAAAGACACACCTCCGACACTAAAGAACTATTACTAGTGGTGGTACTCGTAAGACTGAGCTACCACTAGTGTTCGCATTGTTTTATTCCGGTGTGAGGATAAGACAACCAGGGAAATTACTAGTTTAGAGGGATTCCATCCGTAGGGTAGGCAATATTAAAAAAATTGATAATAAACAGGCCACGTGAAGAAAAAACATCGTGAGGAAACCTGTACATTCGAACAGCTGAGCGTGTAAGAGGCTGTTTGCACAAAAAATCCTAAAGGGTCGAAGTGTATCCGAAAGGGCCCATCTGTAAGATAAGATGAGACTGGACATAATTATGGATGTTAAAATCTGCACCATCAGAAATTGAGGGTTTGACTAGAATTTAGAATAAGTACCTAATTAAATAAATATCCTCGACATGAAATTAAAATTAATAATACATTTTTTTTTTTTGGTACAATTGAATAACCATACTCGTATTCTTGCGTAAAACTATGGTATTTTCAAATGAATGCTTTACCTTAATCAATTAGCTAGGTATCAATGCTACTTAATGTTATTTTTGGAACGAATTGATTCAACGCATTTGAGATTAACTTGATGTTCCTCAGATTTTGTTTGTAATACGATTTTAATTTCTTACTTACATTAACATATTATAAGCAATTTGTACGGTCAGTGTGGTGAAGATGTATTTAAAGGATAGGGGTAGCGGAGGTCATTAACGAAATAATTTTCACGATGAAGACTTTGTTTGTGATCGCTGCTCTGCTTGCTGCTGCTATGGCTTCGGGTAAGAACTAGGTTATTTATAGGCTTTATAGCGATATTGGAGAAGACATGTCAAACTAAGATTAAAAAGATACAGAAGAAGTCCAACGAAAACAAAATTAAGGTTAAACTTTTGGTAGAATAAATACAAAAACATTATAATGAGTGTCAAAAGAACATGGTCAGCAAAATACTGTGGGCTTGGAATTTTAGCTGGTTCTACTGTTTTGTCTTAGAAGCAAAGATACCTATGGTTTATATAAAACTAGCGTCCTCGGTTCTCTTCGGTTGATGAGAGTTTTCTGTAAAATCCGTTCATAATCCAGAATTTATTACACATCCTTACCTTCCTCTCGAATCACTATCTATTGGATTAAAATCCGATAAGTAGTTTAAAAGATCTAAACAAACAGACAGCGGAAGCGACTTAATTTTATCCTATGTATTTAAAGAAAATGTTGCGGGTGGTAGGACCTTGTGCAGGGTCCGTCCAGATCGCTACCACCACCTTATCCATTAACCTGCCGCCAAGTAGCAGTGTTCGTATTGTTGTGTCTCGGTTTGGGGATAAGACAGCCGGCGGTGTTATGACATGCATAGAGGCATTCCATCTTAGTCCTCAGGGTTGGCAACGCTTTTGCAGTCTTAGGCTTGCAATCTTGTGATTGCGAATGTCTATGGGTCACAGTTTCCATTTACCATCAGATAGCCTGTGCACCCGTTTGCCTTCGATAAAAATAAAGTGTCATCATGTCAGCCGAAAGACGTCCACTGCTGGACGTAGGCCTCCCCCAAGGCTTTCCACTCAGACCGCTCTTGTGCTTTTCGCATCCACCGCGGTCCCGCGATCCTGACGAGGTCGTCACTCCATCTTGTTGGAGGCCTACCTACAGCTCGTCTTCCGGTCCGCGGACGCCACTCCAAAAAAAGAGTATGATTTGTTTATTTGTCCTGTATAAGTACTAATAAAATTTAATAAATAATATCGAATTTCAAAGGTTAAATGCTTGTCTTATATCACAGCTTTACCTCTGACCGCTTTTTGTAGTTTTTGTCAATCTGGTCCACGTATGGTAAAACGAAGCGAAAAATTTAGGTTTATCCGCTCGCTTATTTACATTACCAAATCTATAGACATCAACAAAAGGCGAGAAAATATCACTTGTATCAACAGAACGCAGGTCTCGTCATTAATAATTATGTTATGTCGTTCATTTTTCCGCAAAATGTTTCAGTGCGATGTTCCTACGACGTTAAACAATAATGTTTTTGCCGGTGTTATCGTATTATTCCTAACTCTACCGCCATTACTGCCAAGGAAATAAGAGCTATCAAAACATTGACAGTAAGATAACAGCGCCTCTATTCAACACCGTAAAAACAATATCGTTTTTGATCTGTTATCGTATGGTCACCGTTTTGATAGCTCTTATTCACTTGACAGTAATGGCGGATGACGTCAATACCATAACAGGTCAACGATATGTTTTTAACCATCGGGAATAGAAGCCCTGAGAAATAGTTATTGTTTTAAGCAGTTGAAGAGAGGCCCTGATACTTTGGCCCTTAGTCTCTCTTTTTAAATCAAATCGTTTTTAGTCTCGCAAAATTAAGTTTGAAGTTTAATAGTAGATTGCTAGAGAAGCAGGAAAGCAGGCTTTAATCCTAGAAAATTAGACAGTTCCTGCAGGATTCTGTATAGGAATTCTTTACGGACGCACTGACGAGCAGAGACAAGTAAAAAATTTTTTTTACTGCATTGAGTCGTGTTCAAACTGATTGTGTCCTTCTAAATCATAGTTGCTTTTTTTTCAATTTCTAATATAATAAATCAAGTAACGATTTGTATGTGATTACTAGAGGATGCCCGCGACATCGTAAGCATAGAATTAGTTTCCCGCTACTCCCTCTATTATAACGCCTAAGGGGATGAATTTCTAAAACTCCCTTCTAAGTGCTAAGGGTATCCAAGGAATATTGCCTCCAAATATCAAGTCCCTTGGTACAGCGGTTTCGGCTGTGCGTTGATATGTCAACCAGTTTCTTCTTTTCTAAATTTAAATATCATAATCATTAGTAATTAATTGAGTTACAGGATACCACCATAACTCCCGATTGAGGACTCCTTCACATCAACATATCCACTCAGACCGGATTGGAGAAGGTTACGTCGGCCACGGCGGTGGAATAGGGGGTTGTTCGATGTACGGTGGTTGTCCGTCACGTTGCAGAGAAGTCTACCAATCAAGTGGTTTCTGCAATCTTGAGACACAGGAGTGCGTTTGTTTCAAGTTTGAAGGGATTATGAATTCGTATCCAATGTCTTCTGTATAAGACTTTCCTTTTATAAAAAATTGAATCCAAAGAATTTGGGCAAAAAAGTTATTTGGCACTGCTAAAAATAATGAACTAAATATTTTTTCGTACTCACCGTGTTATTATTGCATTGTCATTCCAGTTTAGAACTACATCACAATTTTCTAAGGATCAAAAACATCCCTACATTATTATTTAATTTCGCAACACTATAACGTACGGTTACGTAACTATAGTTACGTAAATACGGTAATGTATTTTTAAAACTTACTTATTTTTTATGTTTTAACCCAGTTAATGACTCTTGCGGCCTCCGGTTGGGGACTTTTAGTATGTCACAGATACCTGGGGTTCACCCCTAACACAAGTTTTAAGTTCAAAGGTTTTGTAGACATATATGTGGCATTACCTATACCTATATGAAAAGGGACTTTATTGTCGATGGCGCTTACGCCGCACTGCGTCACACGAATTTGTATTTATATCGAGCAGAGCAACGTTAATAATGACGGAAGCGCCATCTACAATAGGTCCCTTTTCATAGATAACGCTACATAGTTGCTCAGGCCGTACCTGAATTAACACCACGTGTCAAAGCTTCTTATGAAACAAAAAAGGGTTTAAACAAATCTAATCTGTATGAAGTTTGTAATGCGTTGTTAAGAAACATAAATCCTGAGCTTATTGTTGACAAGAAATTTAATCAGCGCTATTTAAATTTTGAAAGAATAACGGTTCTTCTTGAACATCCACCAGGCAGCGAACAACCTCCTCCTAACAACCCTGCAACAAAACATGTACTTTAAGATGCGTTTATATGAGCAGATGATCTTATATTTATATATAAGCGAGTTATAATTTTGAGACTGAGAATTTATTTTCTTTACAAAATTGAGATTAAAATTATAAGCTGTTCTAAGCTCACCTATTTGGATGACGGGCCTTGGTCGCAGAATACAATTAGGTTGAGTGCAACCTCCTCCATTTGGTACTGGAACAAAGGTTAACTTATCAAATAAAGTATCATCAAATGCTACTATAGATTTTATTGTCGCCCCAAGTCACGTGTAGTAACTTTCTCTTCTTCATCACCTGTTAATTATTTATAATACGATTATAATTATAAGCTGTTCCAAGCTCACCTATTTGGATAACGGGCCTTGGTCGTAGAATACAATTGGGTTGAGTGCAACCTCCTCCATTTGGTACTGGAACAAAGGTTAAGTTATCAAACAAACTAGAATCAAATGCTACAATAGCTTTTAAGGTCGCCCCAAGTCACGTGTTGTAACTTTCTCTTCATCATCTTTAAATTATTTGCAATTGATGAAATAACGACAGAAAGATATAATAGCGTAACATATATAAAAATAATACTCCAAACGTACTTAAAATAGGTGGGCTCACTGACTGCGGCTGAACTGCTGAAACAAAAATAATTCTTTAAATGCAATATCACATACTTTTTAACATACTTACCATCATGGCTTTATCCCAGAGGGGGGGGCAGAGCTACAGAAATACCAACAACTCTAACCACTTGCTGTTGATTCTATAACCACATTTTGCACAAACAGGATCTGACCAATTGCCATTTTGTTGCAATTATTGAAAAAAAAATACCACTGTTATTTTTGCGGTATCAACTGGGCATTTTCATAGCCACTCGTTACCACTGAGAAGAGGTTAGAAGTCAAATTTGCGTAAAGTAGAGGTTATTTATTTAAAACTTATTGAAACAGTATTAATAAGTTTATTTGTTTAGGAGAAGTAGGCTTTCGAAGAGAAAGACCTCTCTTCGAAAGCCTACTTATTTAGACGCGGTTTTTAAATATACTCGTAATGCTTGTTTAAGCGGGTGGTTCTTAGCTAGCTTTGATGAAAAGTGGTTGGGCCAAGAGATGTGCCGTTTTCGAATACTCTCAGGAACAACGCTCCTTTGGAATGGAGAATTTAGTGAATTCTCGAGAACGGCACATCATTCGTTGGGCCGTTTTATAAACTAGTGCCAACTTACGTAAAATCGGTGGAATCAATTGCGGTGGAGGAACTGCTGGAACAACACGAGTTATTAAAATTGCTTACGTTATATAAATCTTTTATGACCAACCGATACTCTAGCAGCTTCTAGGAAGAATAGTTGCAATATTGTTACGAATCATCATCATCATCATCGGCCTATATCAGTCCACTGCTGGACGTAGGCCTCCCCTAATGTGCGCCATTTTACCCTGTCCTTGGCCTGTCGCATCTAATATCTGCCAGCAGCGTTTCGCAAATCATAACTCCATCTTGCCGGAGGACGTGCTACACTACGTTTGCCGAGTCGCGACTACGTATAACCATATCGGTTCTTCTACAGATATGGCCAGCCCACTGCCACTTCAGCTTGCTAATTCTCTGTGCTATTTCGGTTACTTTCATTCTCTGTCGGATAACATCGTTACGGAATTTAAACCTCAGAGAGACTCCGAGCATTGCACGTTCCATAACACTTACAAATAGACAGGCTTAAAAGTAAGTAACACTATTTTTCACATCAGCACGAATGAAGCATATTTGAGTGAATAGATAGCAAAAAACCGGTAAATGACTAGTATTTTTTTTAAAACATAAAGAAGGCAAACGAGCACACAAGCGACCTGATCTTAAATAAGATCTGTGGCACATAGAGGCTTTCGATCTTAGTTCTCGAGGATAGTATGATTCTGAAAGTGTCCAGGTGGCGTGTGAGCTTATTTGGATTTTTATTTTTATTAAAACTGAGTGGTATGAAGCATACTTAAAATAGGCGGCATAAGGGGAGGTGATGGTAAGTTCTGTTGCTGCTGACAACTCCCTGGAAATTGGCAATTGCCACCGCCTGGGACTGTAAAATAAAAAGAAATAAATGTGAGGGGGCTGTCACACGATTGGACCTAGTCCCGAACTATGCTTTAGGTTTAGAAGATAGCATTTATACATTTAAATACATAAATAACAACTGAGACACAGAGATAATAAAGGAATTTTAAAAATCATCGATCCAAAGATTAAAAAAAAGTAAAAAATAACTAAGTGGCATGAATCCCACCAAAATTAAAGGGTTGCATTTGTTGTGGTCCTGAGTTCTGTTGCTGCTGGCAATTGCCTGTGTATGAGCAACTCCCAGCGCCTTGGACGCCTGAAACAAATAATAAATACATTACCATGAGGAGGCAATGTCAAATAAATTGAAGTACGGCTGTTTGTACATGACATTAAATAGACAAGGTACTAAAACGTACACAATTTTATGAACTAGACTTTACTATAGGTACTAGACAACGATAAATTTACTTGCATAGAGAAATAAATACAAACTTAAATACATAGAAAACACCAGTACTGTACCCATTAGTACTAATGTGTCGTTAGATGCTATGCTCCTGGCGTGTACGATGGGAACAAACAACGATATACATACTTATATAAATAAATAAATACAGAATATCCAAGATGTAGTAAAAAAAAATTCGTGCTCATCACACAAATACTTTTTCACTAGGGTCTTAGATAGGGCCGCCATTACCAACCTAGGATATTATTTTACGTTAGAAAATAACGTTAATAGAATGTAAAAGATGACGAGACATCTGATACAACAATACACATTTTTAACATTTTGGAGTGCAAAGTCAAAGGAAAAACAAGTGGAAATATCTAGCCTTGGTTTTTTAGGCCGAATAAGACAGAAGACCATTGTTTTGTTGTATTAGGAGGTAACAAAGTTGGTAGATAATAGAGAAAAGTGACAATTACTCCCAAAACCGGACACAGATGGCGGGATCAGCTTGTCGCAAGAAGGAACAGGCAGAAGGCCCGTATTATGGTCGCTTTTATCGCGGTGGAATCAAGCATCCGTCACTCTCGCACTTACGTACTGGAAAGAAAGTGACAGATGTTTTATCCACCCTTATCCACACCAATAAACAGGACAATAATAGGCCCGCAGGATGCTTTTTCTCGGCAATGGGACACTTCAGGTTCGTAATCTAATTCAAACGCACCATATTCGTATGAGTTCGCATTTGCAGACGCAGATGCAGACGCCGACGAGAATGCAGGCGCAGATTGAGTCTGGAATATGGGGTATCCTGGAAAAAAGTTCAGGTAGATAGCACCTTATGTGTTCCGTTGTTCGGTTCTTCTGTGTATGCCCGCGATGATTTCTCGACTGAACACTTTCTTACTTAATGTGGCATTTGCATGCCGGGTGCAGGTAGGGAGACTAGGGAGTTAATAAAAAAGCCCTAACACTGAACTTTATAAATCTGTATGAGCGTTCCCGCTGCACTACCCCTTCACTTTATGTCGATTTGGACACGTTGGTAACGTTGGTCTTGACAAGAGACAAACTTTTATTACAAAAATGTCCTTTGTAACAGACACCTATTTATGAGAAAGTCCTAGTATCCAAATACTTTTAAATAGCAGTTAAATATTACACTAAATGTGTAAATCAAATAACAAATTTACTTACCAGACGGTATTGCCGTGGCAAAAGCAACAAGTTGAATAACCAGTGTGAACCACGTCTTCATCTTAGCAGAGTACAGTTTGAGTACTAAACCACATTTCTAAGGCTCGCTCATTTATACCGCTCCAAATCCAACCAAACGTTGATTAAAAAACATTATCAATATAAAAACATTAAATTTCAAACAACTTAATCAGTGAACCGCCATACATTAATGCTTCCTTATAACAAGGACATGTTAACTCAATAATCGAGCGTCAATGTATACCGCTTGGTGCATTTTTAACTTCGTAAGTGAAAAATTGTTAACGAGCTACAGAGGACATGTATACGTGGAACTAATTAAGTCCGTAAAGAATTACTTAGTTAATTAAATAAATAGTACCTAGATTTTAAAATCTAAACTCAACTTTATGCCATTACATCAGAGTAGATTTGACATTTTATGCAATGTGAGGGAAATTCACGTATATTTGAAACTCGTGGGCGATATTAAAATTTAATTGCAGTCACGTTTCATTTTTAACACTTTATCGAAATTTAATAGCAATTTCCTATAAAAAAGGGATACTTCTTATACCCAGAAGGTTTTAGAGAATAAATTAATTTGACCACATTGATAAAGATGTTTTAAATCGCGTACTACTTGAGTACCATGTTGCTACAATTCAGAAACCGCTTGATAAAATAGACCTAAATAGAAATAGATCTTGTTGCCACGTTCCGACTGTATCATCACATAAGCTCTTGGACTCCATAAAATTGCATTATCATCGGGTTTACATGTATTCCGAATTTCAGTCCCTTCCGAGGTGCCGTATTACGACGTACTTTCAACCAATTTGATTCATAGGCCACTATGGAACAATGTCAAAGTGACGTTTTAATTCAATTTTTAAGATGTCTATTTCTATTTGAATCATTACGTCACGGATGACATAGTTCCATAGGGTTCAAATTCTAAGTTCCAGCCAGTGAGCTGCAAAGAGATACTTATATAACTGCTAAAGTACTAATTCCTGCTCCTGATGGGTGTTAGGTACTATGACCTGGCTAAGCCATTCAGTGTAGGATAAGTGTAAGGGACATAGCTATAATAGTTACACGGCTCTGTCTCTTTTTCTCACCGTAAACTGAGTTGTTAATCGCTTTCTCGCCGGCAGTGCCAGTGGGAGAAGTGCCTAATAGTTGAACTAATCATACTGTCGTTCTTGTAAAAAAACAATGTAGTAATCGAGGTGAGCGTTAGCCTTCTATATTGCTGAGTAAATTAAGTTTATTATTCCTTACTGCTGAGGTGTAATTCTCTTGAAAATGGCTTCTTGCCGATCGGTCGATCGAGTGAGTGAGCTGACTCAAGCAAGCAAGGACACTCGACAGTCAAGCTGCCTAATTAAGAATGTATGCCCTAAAATGGTGTTTGTACGGTCCAACGAGACAACTTAAACTTGTTGGTTACTAATTTATCCGTCAAATTAAAAAGTAACAAAAAGTAACTTCTTATGAAATGGCTAGATTATACTGTTTCTATATTCAAATGTGATTTGTTTGAATGCACATTGCTAAAATATTTAACGTTTAATCATAACACTATAAAAATAAAACGCGTCAAAAGAAACGAATAGGTTTACTTAGGGACGTTACGATTCACTTGCCTTTTTATGCGATCAACTCGAACATAAAGGCAAACGTTAGTTCCAAAAACATAAATAAGAAAAGAATATCTGTAGCGAGGATGAGCCAATTTCATATTCGCAGCATTGGAGTGGTTTTCTGTTGAAGAAATCGCTTTAGCCATAGAATAAAATAAACATTTCTTGGGGGTGAATGGAGGGGAAGACCGGTTTAGAGGCCAGGCAGGCAGGTGGGAGGCAGAACGTGGCTGGAAACTATTTATTTAGTATTTATTGGTTTGATATTACTTTTGTAGAAACACGCGAAGTTTTGAGGTGTTCTAAGAAATCTTTGTAAGCGTACAGTTTGTTTCAGTTTAATAAATAGATGAGTTGATACGAATATTATTATTTACACAATACAATGTAATTTATTCTTAAATCCTGACATAGAACATACATGTGTATCAGTGATACAGTCTATGGCATTTTCGTAGCTTCCAAACGGATGGACCAATTTGGACGCGGGTTTTACAAAAGTAAACTAGTTTAATCTTGTCTCAGGAAAATACACCAATATACGTCATAAGGTAGGTTATGGCTACGATTTTTTTACATACGCTGTCAGTCCCGAGATGGCTGTGTCTATCAAACGAGTTTCAGAATCCTATTTCAAAGCCTAGACCAATATTTAAAGTACGATTTTGTTTTTTTGTGAAAAAATAGTCAAATAGAAATATACTGCTAGCCTTAGGGCTGGGAAACGAAAAGAAAAAATATAAGAAAGAAAGAATAGGACGTAGAGCATTTGCTTTAGATTCTGACAGTTTTCTAACGTTCGTTTTTCGCAGAATGCAATTACACAACAACAACAACTACAGCACTAAACTTAAATATTACAATTCCATAAACAGTCTATTTTAACTTGGCCCCTATTTAACTTACGATCGAAGCTGCCGTCGCCATAAGTTAAAAGAGTCAGTATAGCAGTACACTGTCGTGTATATAATGTCAATTCTGTTCAATTTGAGTTTTCATCTATGCAAGCGGGAGGTCGCGGTTCGAGCGCCGAGCAAATAAAGCGCACTCCGAAGTTATTTCAAACTTGCAGCACCAGGCAGACGTTGGTGATAGAATTTACTTTTTATGCACTTGCAGTGTAATAAGCGAACGGGACTTGGTTTGCGTCAAGCGTTATTGGAAATCGGATGTAAGTATCTTATTAGGTTTTAATGAAAACGGCAAGAAGTAGGCGTATTATGTTGTGGGCGTCGTCTGTGTGAGTGCGTGGGTGCTTGCATACAAAACATAGTTATTTTTCATAGAAACTTGCCAGTTGAGAGTTGGACACGCATATACAGAGTGTAAATGGTATACGGGCGTTCCTTTTAACTGTGGTTAGTATAACCCCTACTGAGCACATTTAGGCAGCTTTTGTTAAAATTGATTTACGTTTGTTTAGTTTGATGATGATGATGATGAAATTAAAAAAAAATAACCACCCAAAATAATTTAACACGTAATGTATAACGAAAAATGCAATTAATTAAACATTACGTACTTACCTGACAGATGGACTTCGATGTACTATCAGCCCATTGGAACCCTGACCCACCATAGAACGGTGTCACAGTGACATTATAAAACAATTTCTTTGACACTTGTTATGACTTCAGTCGTAACGTCACTGTGACAGAGTTCTATGGTGGGTCAAGGTTCCAATGGGCTGATAGTACATTGCGGGTCGATAGTATGTTCAAAAATTAATAACAGTGTATGTTAGCGTAATCAAAATAATTCTTTCTGTTAATGATTAGTAGAGTCTTAATCTATGTCCAGTTTTAATAAACGCCCGTATACCATTTACACACTGTATAAGAAGAATTCCGTACTAAGTATTTCTGTATGGGACTGCTTTTATTTTTGATAAAGTTAAAAATACTACTTGTTGTTATTGTTATATAGGCAATAGAGATACACACCTGCGGTTTATGAGATACGGCCTGCTGACAGATAGACGAATGGACGGACGGACGGACAGCGGAGGGCTAGTAATGCACCCTTTGGGTACGGAGCTCTAAAAAGCCAAGCGCTGAAAACGATATCGATTTTTCATTCTCAATGGTCATGAACCAAATAGGTTATGATCGGTAATAATTCATACGTTGACCTTGAAAATAAAATGAAAAATAGTGTAGCACTGTGTATGAGTATTAAAAAATATATATTCTAAAGTTAAAAGAACACATACGCATTTTAATTTAAAAAAATAATGGTTTTAATCTTTCCGTCTCTTCACCAAGCGGTTCCAACGGAATACCAGTGCTGGCTTTACGGCCAGCAATGCTAAGTCGGGACCGTTTCGATCTGTTTCTCTGTCTTGTTATTTTTGTATCTATGTAATGTGGTTTGTATGGTTGCGAATCAATATCTCTGTATCTTTTATCTTTATTTTTAATATTAGTTTCATCGTCCAAAGAAAAAAGCAGTCAACATCTTTCTGCCCTTGTCCCACACATAGGTCAAATAAAAAACAAAACAAAATTCAAAATAATTATTCAGTAAATTGGCTACATTGATAATATGGAGTGAATCTACTAGCGCTTTCGACAAGACCATCATCGCGGAGAAGAAGGTGGGGTGGGGATGTTGGCACAACATGCTTACTTCTTCCACTCTCCTCTAACTCGGCACTCACACCGTCCATACACATGTCCTGCGTGACGAAATATATTCAAGCCTTTTTTGGTCTCCCTCTACCATTAGGTATTCCAATCTACTATCATACTCATCGCTCTTCTAAGAAAAACCTGTGCAAACAACGTCTTTACTTTGAAGGGCCGAAATATTCCAAAATTTTGGGACAATAAGTACCAAACGATGCAATGATCAGATCCACCTGAAATGAAAAGAATATAGACACTTTAAGAGTAACTACTTATTATTTAAATTAAACTAATTTAATTTTAAACAAAGCAATAACAATGTTATACCCACGCCTAAAAATATTAGAAGGTATCAGCCCGTTTAATTAAGTAAAGATTCATGAAACCTTTTTTTGGATATTAACCCGCGAATATAATAAACCTTCCCCATCGCGCTAATTCAAGGAAAACCTTCTCGGAATGGGTTGCAAACGAAACTGCTCCGTACCCAGCTGAATTCAGAAGGTAAATTGTTCTGAAACCATTTTTATCGTCTAATATATCTAAAAATAATATTTAGAGAGGCGTGCCCTTAGACAAAGAGTGATTGTGATGCATGGCCTCCCCCGGAGTCGACCCTCATAACTGGGAGTAACATTGACTTTTATCAACACGAGTGATTTCAAGATGCGTTGAAATCAATTGTAATTTTTATGAAGTAAGTTCTTAATGTTGAATCAGTAAAATTACTTGTTAAAATTGAAAAATTAATATGTTCATCATGGTCATGGTGGATGTCTCGTCTTTACTGCGTATGTTTTTTTTGAAATACTTCTTAGTGCTACTTGTGAGTTATCAGAGGCTTAATAAAATCAGGCAGATAAGTTTTTCGACCAGGTAGTCCGATATCATATGATTGTGCACTATTTTATAATGGTTGAATTATCGAAACTCATTTCATAGAATGTTTCACTTTGCCGAATTTTCATTTCATCGACAGGTATTTACATGTGCAGGACTAAGATTTCTTTGGTGGCTAAAGGTCTAACCCAACCTAAATTACGTAACCCATTCTTAAATAAGATAACCTAAAAACAATAAGGTTTCAGTTGAAATTAGCTTTCGATCAAAAGTGTGTCGGTGTATCAAGGGGATCCCCTATATAATGTACCTGCCTATCTATCTAAAGAAAAGATAACTGTGCCAAATTTTATCTACTTTTATTCGATAATTGAAACCATTTTATCCTTATTTGTTAGATCTTTTTTTGACGGATTTGCTAATTAAAATCTATATGATATTTTCAGGGTTTCGATAAAGACGTCCTATTTCTTTCTTCTAGAACTGCATTACTAGCGACTCGGATGTTCTTCCTACAGTGTGTTTGCAGACGAAAATGGAATACTTAGTTAACTTTAAAAGCAAGCTCCACTCGTCGGATTTTTTTACAAATACAGGGCTAATGCATTTAAAAACCGGTTACAACTAGATAAAATATCTTTACCTGAAACCACTAACCAGTTCAAGTCACTTATAAGTTTTTTTTTAAATTTACGCTACTTTTACTTGAAGATATAAACGATTGGCAAATAAATAAATAAATAAAAAAACTTAGGTGATTTTCGCTCTCAAGGACACAAAAAGTCTAACATACATGTGCATTACCACTGAGGAACGGTAACCCATTATTTAATAGAATTTCACTTCCTCGATGGTACAATTTTATCGAATTCCATTGAATCAAAATGCTGACACCACGACGAATTAAGAATAATCTTAAACGTAAGTAGGTAAGGTTAGGTTTGACCAATGATATGACTACCAAAATAATTAACACATGCGCCGCGAAAATATCTTTAGATCAAGTTAATAATCTGCGCAATGAACGTTCGTTGAAAGGTGTTTGGATAAAATAATTCCCCTCGAGTTACCTTAATATATTATTGTTATAAAGATTTAAAATAAGATGTGTCATTTTAACTTAGAATGATAAACTTCATTGGTGTTGCAAAGAACACTGTCATCGTGGTTTGAATTTATTAAAATTTTGCTCTCATCACGCGTTCACATTAAGCTACACAGTAGATAAGCATCAGAGTATAGTTGAAAACCAACGCTGTGGCTCTGGCTGCAGCACATGATGTGCGGAGTAATTTCTGACTTAAACACTACTGCGCAACGTTCCTAAATGTACTCTAATCTCTCCACGTTCTACTATGTCTGTTCTGTTGCAGTGCGTATTTGTCAATTAAATTGTATGTGTTTGAGATTGATCGATGTCCACAATCCCCACAAAATTCGCCTGAAATGAATCCCGCACGATAATTGCGTCAGATAAGCAAGTTTTCTCCGAAATTAACAAAATTAGGTCAAAAGTGACGCGGATTGATTGTGATTTATGACTGAGCCGTGTTCGTAATTAACCTCTACCTGGAATAAGAGCAGAGGAGAGTAATTTTCATAACGATATTTTTTACGTTCATTATTTTACCAGTTACTTTCCAAAACTGCAGTTTGTCGTATTTTTGGGACCGCCCATAAAAATTATACATGTCTGACAGACTGGTTTAAAACGTTTGACAAAGTTTTTCGTGTTGCAGTTAACATTTAAGTGTCGCTTGCAGCAATGAGCCCATACAATTAATTTCACCGCGCACATTAAAAATAGTTACTGCATTTGAATTGTGTTTCAAACATATCAATATTCGTATTGTGATCTCCTTAATATGTCTGAGTCTCACGGAAGTTTCATGTTTAAAATGTCAAGTTAGGCTTAATAGTAGCAGCATCAGAGAGGAATAATCATGACCTTTTAATAACGTACTTTTTAACTTGAACAGATAATATATTCCACTTTAACCTTGTACTTGGGCATCAGTTTGCACTCAGGTGATTTACTCTTGTTTATTCGACCTTAATTTCATAGAACGTAACACTTTGTGCAATTTTCATTTCATCGACAGGGGTTTTCTAGGCGCAGGAGTTTAGATTTTGTGGTAGTCACAAGTCTTACCCAACCTAACCTACCAACGTTAATCAATGTTCAAGATAACCTGAAAATTACAGGGCAGAATAGAGTATTCAATGAAGTGAAATTCGGAGAAATGATACATTCGATGAAATTAATGTTGGTAAAACAAAAGAACACCCTCAGACATTTTCTACCGCTTACATCATGCTCTGCTATAAACTCTTCTACTAATCTAACTTTGTAAAGAATTACAGGCCCAACTATGTACTTTATATGAATATCCAAGAACAAAGAAAGAAGTGGTCGTTACGGTCGGAGAGCTCTAGAGTGGCGATGGCGGAGTGACAAGCGACGTGTTTTCAGCCCTCTCTATTTCACTATCCTGACAACTATAGGTATGATTGACAATTCAGCATTCAGTGCAAACGTTATCAAGATTTTTATATCACCGGGATACTGTACCAAGTGTTATAAATTGTCAGCTGTCATCTGTTTTTGACAGGATGGTGAAGAAGAGGGCAGCTCTCTCAAGCTGAAGATAGTGGAGAACCGATAAAAGTGAATAGCACAAAACGATCGCCGTGGAGGAAGACGCTTTGGGAAGGCCAAGTCCAACAATGCATGTCTTTTGGCACGGATTATATTCTATCAATATCATGTGATCCACGCACGTCTCCAAACATATTGAAATCCGCTTTAAGTAAATATTGACATACCAGCATCGTGAATATATTGATCGTCTATTCTGTGCCTTTCGGTGGATTTGATGATGATTATTTCCTACGAGTACATGTATGGTATGCGGGCGCTATTAAATTCTGATGAAGAAGTCATTTGTTGTACACGTAACTCCCCAAAAGCAAACATGTTCGAACTGAAGGTTGTCTGGATTCCTATACAGACAGACTTTAATGTAATGAATGAAAAAATTCCCGGCACAGAGCGGTAATAGCCGATGTGTAATCAGGTCAACGAGGTTAGCGCCGTGTAGACATTAGTCATTCATTCGATAACGTCGGTGTACAGGGTATTTCCCTACAGCCATTTGGTGATCGTTGTGGTTATTGTACTTTTTCATTATAAATAGCTTATTTGGAGTTGATGGTGATTTTCATATTGGTCATTTTTTTGGAAACAGTAACAGTAAAAGCTAGTAAAACATTTCTAGCCCACTCAATATAAAAACACACTTTTCCCGAAACTTGAATTGCTGTGTGTTAATATTTAAGTTACGTAAGCTCTTATTATGGTTTCTATCGTAACATAATGTTACTATTCTTCTCAAAATTCATATAGCACACATAACCTACGTCTGTCTTACGGTTGTATAAAATTAAAACCGACCAACTAAATCCAATTAGTGTCATTACAAATGGGTATTGATTAAAAACATGTTTGCTTTTATAAACAACATAAATTTAATTTCAATTGAAATCCGCCTCCAAATCATTGACAAACTTCCTCAGAGTCCCCAGACGTCAGTAAAACGGCCGAAGTGATCAGCATTGTGGTCCAATGATTGGCCTAGTTTGGCCCGGACTTGGCCAGGGCATAATGAACCGCCCGTTACATTACGCCATCTTGTTAGAGCGCCGATAAACAACATGGCCGTCAGCTGAGACTAACAAGCTGCGTTTATCAATACTGATAGTGCTCGAGTTCCTGACGATTATTGCTTAGTTTAATTTATTAAGTTTAAATACTGGCGTTTGCCCGTGACTTCGTCTCTGCATACTCAATTTTTATTTATTATTGGTTTCCCAGCCACCGTTACTGTCTTGACAGTAACGGTGGCTGGGAAATTACTTGTAATTATGGTTTTACCGACAAGTTGGTCGGTGTTCGTCTTAATGCGTTCACCCTTATTATGCGTGTCTGAAAGAGTTTTTTTTCTTTTTACCTTCTTCACAATTAAAGTTTTGCAATTATTAGTATCGGGAGACGTTGTATAGAAAGCTGCGAGATTTGGTGGATAGCGCAGTAGCCAAATTTT
This sequence comes from Acleris sparsana, assembly GCA_923062465.1. Classification (NCBI taxonomy): domain Eukaryota; kingdom Metazoa; phylum Arthropoda; class Insecta; order Lepidoptera; family Tortricidae; genus Acleris; species Acleris sparsana. The sequence continues at coordinate 15,006,601 of OV281289.1, forward strand.
CTTGCGCCCGATGGCCACGTGTAGGGTTATCAGAGGTAATTCCTACGGACGTGGAGCAACATCAATCCCCAAATAACTGCAATAACTAAATTAATTAGGATAAGTAAATCACTATAACTAAGTTTTTAGGCACGGTGGCCACAGTCTCGAGTTCACAGATGTCTAGTCCCCAAGCTCCTACCATGAGGTGGCATGTGTGTTCGCTTGCCTTATCCGTACCATACAAAAGATACCACAACACTTATATAATGTTGAAACTCAGTTGCAATTTCCATTCTATACGCTAACCTCGAAAGTAGTAACAAATCCGTAACATAATACATTTAATAAAATAAACCTAAACATAAAGAAAACATAATACGATCAGTTCTCGCATTATCACTGCGTGTTGTTCCACAATTCTAACCCGGCACTGCTTTTATCACGTAGCAATAAAGTCTAGAATGCAATAAAAGCCAGTGCAACTGCCGCCGTTATCGTGCGGTGTGTACGTTTAATTTCCCCATTTCTCTGGGGTTTTTCTACAGTGGCCGCATTATGGGGCTCGAGCGCTTTTATATGAAAAAATCAGCTATTCCCATTTGAAATTGCCTCTTCAGAGCGAAGCTTGAAACGCGGAGAATATCAGAGCTATACAATTATGCAGATTTAGGGGTGTGTTTTTGTTTAAAACAACTTCAAACCGGGTACCGTTGAATTTCTTTGTGAATCTAAAGCATAACAACCAATTTGATTATCAGGTCAACCTCGAGACCTCTTAGGATTTGACTTCATGCGTTAACTCTTTGATATAGTTTATAAATGCGTAGTAATTTGAAACTCTACGTTTATGAAACGTTGATTACAAGCCTCAGAACATCAATTTTGTTTTATTTGTATGATGACTTTACAATTACACTATAACCCAAGAGCGACCATGATCTACAATACCTACTAGACATTTTTTTTTTTCAGGGGACAATAATAATAATAATAATAAATAACTTTATTTTCAGGCTACTAGGCCCATAGATAAATACCTTACTGACTAAAATACATATATTTATAAACTTAACAATATTCTAAATTATCTTGGCGACAAAACAGCATGGCTCTGTTGTGTCGCAGCGTTCGAAGTCACGCTCGCTGGCAGGCCGCCCCGGAACCGCCGGAACACGACATCTTTCGGCCAGAAGGCAGGCGACTCGACCGTCCCCAGCAGCGGCCGCGGCACTCGCACCACGAAAGAAGCGCCGTGCGCAATGTTACACCAATTGATCTGGTCCCAAACTAAGCTCTAAGGCTTGTACTATGGGTACTAGACAACGATATAAATACTTATATAGAGAAATGTATACTTAAATACATAGAAAACATCCATGACTCAGGAATAATTATTCGCGCTCATCACACAAATATCGGCCCTTACCGGGATTTGAACCCAGGACCGCTAGCTTCGTAGGCAGGGTCACTACCAACTAGGCCAGCACGTCGTCAAATTTGAAGTCAATCCTGACCCATTGTACAACCATGAAGTAATCGTAAGGCACAGTGATAGCAATAAAGTTGCGTCTCTTACAGGTTTCTTCGTGTCCTGTTTGTGTGACACCGAAAGAACTGCCACATTCATCGCCCTAGGATCGTTCCTTACCATGATGCTGCTGTGCGGAATCATTTGGCCAAGCGAAGGTAATATTGTCTTTCACATTCTTATTTTTCTCTTTTATTGCTAGAGAGCGCACAGGGGACCTGATGGTAAGTGGGACTCGAGACCCGTACACATTTACACACTAATCACAAGACTGCAGATGCGTGGCGAACCCTGAGGACTAAGTTAGAATGCCTCTATGCTAGTAATTCCATCATCATCCAATATTCTCATAGCTAGCTATATTCACTTTGATTTCTATTAAATTCATCAGTATTTTATAATTGTGTAATACGGACCTCAACATTTATTTTAGGACCGTATTTTTTTACGAAACATATGTTGATAGTACTTTTTTGCTTGAAGCTTAAGTTCCAGCAGTGGCCATATATTACACATATTAAATTGAAGGAATACATACTAAGGGAACTTGCACATTCGAACGTGTGAGTGTAAGAGGGTAATTGCACGAAGTAGCGATAAATAACTCTACGGCGACAGAGTTGTGGGCAAAAGTTAGTAACAAAAAGGTTTACTGTAACCATGCGATCTGGGGCCCTCGGTAAAACCATATCGCATTTGGCATGCTATCGTATCGTCAACGTTATGATGGCTCTTATTTACATGACAGTAATGGCAGCTGAGATGCGATGTCAAACGCAATATTTTACCCCAGAAAAGGCCTAAAACCTATTAACCTATTCGGTACTGTTAATTAATAAAAGTTTTATAACAAGATAGCAAGTTCGTTCCGTAAAAATCTAGCAATTTTGATTTAGAGTTTAAAAGCCAAGCATAACTCCACGTATATCTACATACAAGTATTGTTACAGACAATCTTTGCTCTTGAGTTTTCTGCTTAAAACAATTTACTTACATAAAAACCCTACGAGATCCCGAATCATAAAGAATTTCAAATTCACTAAGTGCTTTTATCGTCGTCTTGTAATTTGGTATCATAAAACGAAAATAACTTGAATATTATAAGATTCTCTCGAGTCGACAGAGGGCCGAAAATAAAATTACATCATACTCTCGTAAAACATACATGGGAAGGATAGGTGCCTCTGCGTATATATTTTTGCGCCAAAAGGTTTTTATTTTTTACTGCGGCACATACATTATTATCAATTACGTTCAGTTCGTATATTTTCGAGCCGTTTGTCTGAAATAGACGAGATGTATTTGTAAAGGTTTTTTGTTTCATTTTGATACGGTAACATAAAACAAAGGATTACTTTGGTTATAATTGATAAATTATTTTGATGTTTTTTTTTAATATTTTCCCCGTTATTCATAAACGCACCAATAAACTCATGTTAGTTAAAGTATTTTGTATGTATTATTTTTGTCTCTTTGTGTGGAATAAAAATACAAATGTCGAATTGATAAGGCACCCTTGAATCACACTTTAGCTGTTTTGCGTTTATGAATAGACTTCGCTATCTAAAGAATCAAATTAAGATGAAAAAAAAACTTTTAAATTTTTCAATGTGTAATAAGTAAATTTTGTAATGGGTAGAAAAACACATGGCACAGTTGGTGTTCAATCACGAAATTGACATCCCTTGGAGAGGATTTTCTTAAAATAAGCCCACGTTGGCAACAGGTGTGATGTGATAATGACTAAATAGCGTTTGAATTTGTGATGAAGGTACTCAGCGTTAGGGGAAAAGGGGGTTTTGGGGGGGGACACAAGCCCGCGGATGTAACGGTGTGCGTAATGCGTCCTTGTTTAATGACATGAAAAATTAAGTTGCGACACATTTCGGGTGTAGAGAACAGACTTTTTTGAGACTGAGAATGATGACTTTGGTCAAACGAAGTGGATTAAGTTGGAAATATCCAATTGGTTTTCTCTCATCCTGAAAATAAAAAAAAAAGACAAACAAAAAACAGAAAAATAATAAAAACATAACTAAAACTAAATTACCTTGCTTACAAACAAATGTTATATTTGTAACTTAACCTTTTTTACCCGACTGCGGCAAAGCCCAAAAGGGGGGTTATGTGTTTGACTTATAATATGTCCGACTCAATGTCCACTCGTAACTACTAAACGGCTAAACCGATTTTAATAAATTATACGTGTTTAGATTTGTATTAACCTCTAGAGTGTCATAGGCTATATTAAAATTATTTAAATGTGAGATTGGCGAAATAAAAAATAAATACATGATAAGTAACATTACTTTGACGACATTATCCAAACAGCTGTTGGGTTTTTAAAGCTTACTTTTCGTTAGACTTGTTGACATTTTTGTAGCGTGTTCCGTCATAAAGCCGGATAAACATCTGGTTGGATGAGTTGTTCAAAAGTGTTAAATTTTTGTATGCCCCATGGCGTATTCACATCAACATTTCAATTAAACATAACTATAACCTATCCTTAGTTTTCAGGTCTGAAGATATTTTTATATAGCGTAGAGAAGGCATACCAGCACTCAGGCCACCTGATGGTAAGTGGAAACTGTGACCCGTAGACATTCGCATTCACAAGACTGCAAGCCTAAGATTGCAAATGCGTTGCCAACCTTGAGGACTCACTACACCGGCTGTCTTATCCCCAAATCGGTGTGCTGTTTGGTGGTAGGTTAATAGATAAGATGGTGGTAGCGATCCGGACGGACCCTGCGCAAGGTCCTACCACCCGCAAATCTTGACTTCTTTTCTTATTTACGTTATACTGTGGTCCTAATCAATTCAGCTGTTTATTTTTCTCGTATAATATAACGCAACTCATTACCAGACTTCCAAATCTGTAAATAAAATCTTCAATCGACGCCCTCTGCGAGGTTATTTACCGACGAACGAAAGTCCCTTTGAATAACAAGACCCTATTTACCAAACTCCCAAGAACTACAGGTAATCAACAATGTTTGTAAACCCGGCTGGGTGTGTTCAAGCCTTAATTATACACAAAGGTTAGGTTAATAATTACAGAGGTAAGTGGATAAAGGTGCTATATTGTTTAGAAAGTCAACGTGGAATAACTTTACTTCCATTATGATAGGGTTGAAAGCAACTTGATTCCTTTTTATTAGCAAATTCTTTTGTCCATTTGACCTTTTAATTGGTTCTTCGGCATGACAAAAGAAGGGATTAGAAGTAAGTATAGAAGGCCTGAAGCAACAATCTCTTAGCAGGAAGTACCTAGTATTTATCTTAGACCATTTAGGAACTCCAGCTAGGTTTCTTCGCAATGAATGATTCAGCGTTATTCAGCTTTATTAGAGTGACGTCACGTCCCACCACTGGCTTGTGGCGCGTAAGTATAAGGTGCGCACACATACAAACCCCTCGATGTATCATTGTTTGAAGACCGGGCTTTATTCTACTCGCTAATACCATATTTCTTTTGTCATATTATCGTATTGTTAACATAGCTCTTATTTACTTGACTCTGACCAAAATTAAATACAATATGATAACAATAGGTGTAAAAAACAAAGTATAAAGCCCTAGATTTAATTGCTCTTGAGTTTATTTTTACTAACACCGTTGGCTCTACTGTATACTTAAGTAAGGTAATTACATTGAAATTAATACCTTTAAAGCTGAAAACGCACTCAAGCGGTAGCGGTAGCGGTGCGGCCAACCGTGGATGTGGTTTGGCGGAAAACGGTACGCTTTTTTTTAGCTTTGTTTTAATACGACATCTTCTATACAAATTCGAACATTACAGACGTAGACCTGCACCGCTTTTAGTAAGTTTATAGCTTTGATATTCTTTGCGAGATAAAGTCATTCAATTCGTCGAATAAAATATTCTAATGAATCGAAAGAAAAAGCGGGGACGAGTAATACGCGTACATAATCTCAAGTACGAGGACTAAGTAAATATAGTTAAGTTATGTTCCAGCTTTGCAAAGATTAAATTTAATCAGCCTGTCTGCCGCGTGGCATTATCATAATAAATAATGCATTTATGTGCATCCCAAATCACGAACTACAGTGCACGGATCTCAGGATTTAAATTGGAATAGATGTTTCGTGGAAAATAATGTTAATAAACATTCGGTTTTCACTTGTTTTTCTTATACCCGAGTAGCGAGTAAATATTTGTTAGTAATAGAGGTAAACTAAATCACCTGATTGGTGAGGCAAAGTGGTTCGTTCGAGTAATGTACAAATGATCATTTATTATTTTATCTAGCCTCATATCGTAAGTCCTCTATTATGCGTTCAAAACCCGTTGGCTATGACCAGCCTTACCTGTGGTAGTAGGTTACAGCAATGACAGCTGTAAAGTAATTTTAAAATTACGTTATCAATTATTCTAAAGTAATGAGTTTCAAATTTGGAACATCTTCCAAAACCAACACAATTCAAATAGCCTCAATTCTAGTATCATCTGAAACGTCAACTCGATATTCTTTTATAACAATATCGTACGACATTTGATTTCGAACGACATGAGGATAGGGAATTTATTAATTGGTCCACAATTTAAAAATAAACCATTCATATTTGTGACACTGGCCCAGCAAACTGTTTTGCCGCCCTTTTTGTCATCAAGTCGTCGTCGTTTTAAGGACTCTCATTATGTATTGTATCAGTTACATAAACTACTATTAACACACTTACCTATATTAGTTTTACTTTTAACTAATAATGTAATCTCTAAGCTTGGTATTCAATTTAAACCTATTTGTAGTTGTCAGCTTGACTTGAAATTTGAGTTAATTATGCAGTCCCAATGACAATACTTTAATATGTTACCATCGATCTGGTATGATGATGGAGACGGAAGGTTTTATTATCAGTGTTAGAAATATATTCAGAAATAAAGTGTGTTATTTTAAACCATTACATTATTTGTTTGATAAAAACTAGCCTATTCTTTGATTACGTAAATTGATATACGTTTTCGAACTGCATGTATTTTCAGTAATTTGTCAGTCATTTATTCTTAAAAAACTGTCGATTGAATTTATGTCCTTTTGTCGCACACAGTTCATAACGCAAATTATTGTCTAAGAAATTTTGGCACAAACTTTGTTTCAAATTCTTAAATTTTATTATTAAACTAATTTGAATTTGTGAAGACTTTTATGGCACTTTTTAAAAGTTATTAGTTTTGAACCTCAGATAATGAGCCTCAATAAATCCTTGAATCCTTAAATTAAGAGCTTTTTCACTAAAGAGACAACCGTCCAACCAACCAACAAAATAGATTATTTTATTGTTGTTGATTTAAGTTTTGTGCCAATATATAAGAAAAAACAAGTAAAATCCAATCTACGTTTTGAATAAAGCCTTTCAAACGAAGTAACCTGCTTTATTTGTAGCGAAACTTTTGTTTTTATTAGTCGTTTAGAAGTTGGAGGGAAAAGTAAAGAAAACATTTGAACTTGTAACGAATTAAACTTGGCGAGCTAACAAAATGGACAATCGCTGGCAATTACAGAACTTACTACTACGGATAAAAACCCAAAAGAAATGGTGTGTGGTCAACAGTGGCAAATTTGTCTAACAACAGCAACCTATCCGTCGCAATAACCCGCATTATAATAAATATTAAATTATTAACTCAGACACAACATTCATTTGAAAAAAAACATTGCAACACAAAAAATATATTCAGACACTTTGACAGAAAAAACTAAAAAGGAAAAAAACGACAACTTAAGCCCGATTTACATTGATCAAGGACAGTATGGCAAGTACAGTGCCAAGGACCGCGGAATGAAAAGAAGAAGAAAGAAGAAACAGCGATTCTATTCGGATCCAGTGGCAAGCCAATTTAACTCGCCACTGTCCGATCGGTTTACACTACTGTACTGTCCACTGTCGCTTGTCCACTGTCCACTGTCACCAATGTAAATCGAGCTTTAGAGACATTTCGATACAAATAGCGGTTTTAGAGGCATCGCGCTGTATTGTGTGTGAGGTTATGTCCACGTGCCCTTCAAAGTCAACTTCAAAGTTCGTGCTAGGAAGTTCTAGTGCTAAATACGGATACAGAGGCACTATTCCAATCGCCATACAACAAATACAACACAATGTGTGTTACAATGTCGATACGCGTAACTTACTTGACAGAAGTTTCGTTGTCGAAGTACCGACATTTTGCTTATTATATCCAGGTCCATTTATTCTTTAATTACATTGTAATTTTTCTGACACATCAACATTAGCTATAAAACATTGGTACCTAATATACTTAGTAGTATTTTTCAAAGATGTCCGATTGCTCATTAAAGAGCTTATCTTTAGGACGAAAGGAAATATGTAAAAATATAATCTAGTCAAATAGTTACCTTCCGTTCTAAACTATAAATTAATCAATGTTTAAAACACACATCTTCGTTAGACTAAACCCCTCTTCTAAGTGTCATGCTGCTAATTTAATTTGTCCCATTTTTTGGGGGGGATGCGGTTACCCTGTCACTATGTTTAAAATTAGGTTGATAACATCGAGTGACAGGTATGACAGTTGGGTATTAAATGTAGGGTAACCACAATTTATTAAATTAATTATTAGTTTATTAGGAAAAATACGATAATCAAAGAAGCCTAATTTAAACAATACACTATCCGTCATTAGCTGAGCCACATTAAAGTGTTTTGTATTAGCGATTGGAACTCACCTGTATAGACACATTCTTTGTAGCTAAAATGTCTTCAAGCGCTCGTATTCGAGTGCATTTGACAAGTCGAATCGAAATCGGCGCGCGCGCCTCAAAGCGATTGATCACGTCGCCTCGCGTCGGCCCCTCGCCGTGGATGGCCCTCGAGCTTCTTGAGAATCAGCCTGTCAATTAGAACAGGCCTATAATGTTGTTACTCTTTGTAGGCGCGGGAGAAACGTTGAAAACGTACGTACTTACACTTCCTATTGTTTAATGTGGCAGTAAAATGGATTAGGAGGGCGGAGTAAGGCATTCTTATGCTTGCTTGCATCCCTTGGGAACTGTACAAATTCCGTGATAAAAAGTACTGAAGGCCTAGCCAAGATTTGAACGCTACTAACGTTTCTGTTTTTACCGTGTTGAATAGAGGCACTATACATTTTGTCGAAGTTCGAAAATCGCCATCTGTCATGTGAGTTAAGTTATGTAACCTCCAGAGACCCAAATTGTAAAAGGTTAACAACAATTACCCATTGTACTGATGTTAGAACTAATCGTGAAATCGTAATCGTGAAAACGAAAGAAACAAACACTTTTCACATTTTATAACATAGGTAAGGAGGTAGGGATGATTGATGGTGGTGAACGCGGTCACACTTGGGACTGAGAAGGAAAATATAAACCCCTTTGCAACGAAAACGAACACCCATGTAGTAAAAAGATTGAATTCTCATGCAAACAGTACGTAAGAAAATTTGTAACAAGTCAAAACATAAAGATACTTACTTAAGCTAAAAACTTGTTACTTACAATGCGCTAGTTTTATTTCGAGTAAAGTGCCTATTTTCAACAAATCCTTCAGAAGATTTCTGCTGCTACGCTGAGCTAATAATGGTAATTTGTATAATCTTTCTAAACGGCTCTTGTAGCACAAGATATTAAATCCCTGACCTAGATTAAATCTTTACTAAGGACCAAGCAATTAACAAAGTTGGAGTCGAATTTCTCTAAACATTCCTGTAGAGCAAATAAATTGTATTTAACAAGAGCGATTTTCCAATTCGTACCCTTTTGCTCAGATTTTATTTAATCTTCCCCGGACTTAGAGGAAATCCGGATCTTGGAGAATTGATTTATGCTGACATAGACTCTCATTCTGAAACATTAATCAACCGCTCCTATTCACAATTCGGAACACACCCACTCCACTAATCTTCACAATACAGACCGTGGAGATAACATAATAAATTGGTTTTGTTATGGACCATATCCATTAATAAAGACCTTTTAATTTGGCATAAATGGTATTTAATTAACTTTTTAGTTTGATAACGTTTATTTCTTCTGAAAAGTTAATCAAGAATACTTACTTAAAAATAAATCGTAACGTTTATGAAATGTGTTGCATTAATAGTTTAGGTTCTGTGTAAGGATACACCCGTATATTAAGTATTATGTATAAAATCCAAATTATATATAGTTACGTAATAAAAACAATGGTTAAGCCAAAATTGTACCAGCAATATATTAATCTGACGCCCTTAACCTAATTCTACAGATGTCCAAGTCTGCGTGTTATTATCAAAATTTTACAAGATCTAATAATAACATTTTATATAACAGTACCTGAAAGACCGAGCGTCGTTCGGGTTCAAAACGAATTTTCTCGAAGATGACATCATTTATAGCATTTTATAGCATGACTGTATTACCAATGATGGACAAAAGACCAAGTAATTAACATAGGCTAGGTTGCTTTAATTGTTTAAGACATCAATTTTTCCAAAAAATATTTCCGCCTTTTCACAATGACAAATCTTAATCTATTATAGCATAAAACAAAGTAGCTTCCCCCCGTCCATCCCTCTGCATGTATATGCTTAAAATATTTCAAAGTACGCAACGGATTTTAATGCAGTTTTCAACATCAGTTAGATAATTTTCGACAGAAGGTTCATGTCAATGTCTTAAAGGAAACTCACGTAAACCGAACCGAAGCGAGGGCGTATAACTAGATTTTAATAAATTATACTTCTGTCGTCGTTTTGTTTGGATTCACAAATAGCTCAAAGGGAGTCCCGTCGAGTAAATATTGTAAAGCACATGTGGGCGGCAAAGGGCTCACATCATTAATTCATCGGCGCAGGTCCGCTAACGCAAAAATAATGGAAGCAGCTTCCATAATGGAACGAGCTGCATTCCGCGGTTAAATAACACTTTAGAAACCTCAGCAACTATTGCTTGCTCGTTTACTCATTTATTAACTACGTACGTAGAGGACGTTGCATTATTAATGCTGTTTCTGGTGTAGTTTTACAAACGCGTGGAGGTTTAAATATAGGCGAGCTGCGAAGTCGAAAAGTCAGAAATTCTTAATAACAAAGTCTTAATAGCAAGGTCTTTTAACTCTGCAAACTTTGAAACCTTCACCGACAGGTCAAAGACCGTTACTTTTTATAAGACTTTCAAAGATATACTTAACACCTGCTGAAAAAAAACTTACACTCGCAAAGTTTTCCTAACAAAACTCCTTTATTTGATCTCGTAGTCTACATTTTTACAGTCCGTCGCGTTATGCTTAAATCGTCTTTTACATCGGCGCCGTTGTAAAATATTCTGGTTTTATTTCAGACGAAATTGCAAATCGCAAAATAGATGTCCAAGATAAATGTTTTAGGTCGGTTTGTGTTTGAAGCGGAGCGGGCGCCGACGCGACGACACGATCGTAAAATCAACTGAAACACCAACAATTTGAACAAACTCTATCTTTACAGAACAAATCAGTTTTATTGCTATATATGTAAAAGTGAATCTGTTTGTCTTTTGTGTTGGTTTTGCTTTTACACTATGATTGGTAACTTATTTTGAAAAAGTTGGCTTAACGTTTCTCATTGCAAAAATGATCGCTCTCACGAAATTCATTTCACCTCCTTCTTATTAGGATATTCTTTGTCTTGGTAGTTAATAAAAATAAAGTATTTCATGCAAACAAGTTACGTATTGAGTCTGCTTTCACATAAATCAGGTATTTCAAGATTGATTAGAATCATCGCGTTTGTTGCATGTTTACTCTCGAAAACTTAAGTCTTGAAATATTTGGTGTTTTATTTTCAGTTTTAAAATGGTCGTCGATGTTGTGTGACTTTTACTCCGAACGTGTTTCACTGCACAATATTACTCGTATAATGAAAACTCGTATTTTACTAGAGAACGACTTTTACGTGATGATAAGCCTCAAGCGGGTTTACAAGCGTAGGTGACTTGCTACTACCACTAAAGTAGGGTGTGTATCGTTGGATATGTTTGACTGATAAGGATAATTTTAGAGTGCCGTAGTTAAACTACACTGAGGAGCAAAAATAACGGGTCAGAGTGCGTTTTTCATACTAAAGAGGCTATTTTGAAGCATTGGTTCCTCGCCAGGGAATGCTTTTAGTGACATCTGATGATAAATACCTCCAGCATCGATACATGACGTCCAGAGTGCCTAGGACACCCAACTGAATAAATCTGCGGTTAACGCCAGAATTGAGCATGTTCAGAAAAACATCTAAAATGGCAATAAAATGTAAGGAAATCCAAGTGCTGACCCAAACTCTCCTGCTGTGGTGTTAACTGATTGTGCGATCAGTTAGGTATCTTAAGAACTTTTGACCTCCTCTATTGAACCTCGCAGTATCCACCATTGAACCTCACTCAAAACAACCCCAGGCGAGGAACAAAGGCTTCGAAATAGTCTCGTTTGTATGAAAAAGGCACTTTGACCCGGTATTTTTGCTCCTGAGTGTAAGAACCATTATAGTTTCGCCATATCCGTCTGTTTGTCTGTATGCGAGTGTATATTCAGCGGAACCATTATTTTTAATTCGAGCACACTTTTTACAATTCAAACATTGTGTATCTCCAGGGACTTTTCGACATCGCGTTCGATTCGCAGCGGATTGTAAATCTCACTTTAAATTCCTATTTTATTGTCTTTGCGTCACAATATAAAGGGAACAAATAGCGTGGGAGTTTACAAACTGTCTGACCCGAGATTTATTCGATAGTCAGCATGACAGTTAATTTGGACTTCGTTTCTTTCGGCCTATAAATAATTTATTTTGTACAGAGCATCACCAATCTCAGAAGTTTGGTGTAACTTTAATCTTCTCCCTGTTAGTTCAATAAACTCATCAATTTTAGATTTTAGATTCGTACTGGTGGAACAGGTGTTATTGATTCCTTCTATTTCAATCTCTCGTAGATGCTTCATTGATAAATTATTGTGGTGTTTGTTTGAGCTTGGCCAACCTCAATAAAAACGCCTTTGTTTCAATTTGAATGCTGACGTTGTTAAAAGTTTTATGACGAAAAAAAAAGAATCTCGATCACGGTAGAGTCGGGCGTTTAAATATACAGCTGCATACTTATGTACTTTGTCGATTTAACACCTTTGGCAGGATATTTGTGCAGTAGTTCTAAAATGACGTTAAGATGACAAACCACTAAAGTGTTCAGCTACTTCTTCATTAATAAGGCCAACCATATGAATGGACTTTTTATAAGGTCATAATATATTTAATGATGAAAACCTGTGATACCAGCGTTTTAAAGGTCATACACATCTTTTATTAAGTCTAGACATATTTGCCAAAAGGTTTGACAAAAAAATGGATTATTTACGTATTTATAATCATGGATTTTGGAGGTACCTTTATTAGTTGAGTGTGGTCCTATTTCATCATGACTGGTTTACATCAAATACTGGCTCTTGCCCGAGACTTTGTTTGCGTTGAACTTGTTTATGCTTCCTTCGGGAACTACAAATTGTTCTATGATGAAAAGTATTGTGTGGTTCCCCGGGGTTCAAGCTATCTCCTTAGCATATTTCATTGAAATGGGTTTAGTAGTTTAGCTGTAAAACAAACAAACAAACAAACGAGCCGAGTTACTTTCTAAGATGTGACACAACCCCTACTTCCTCTTTAAACTAAACTTTCTCTGACAACAAGGGACTCTGTAGTTAAACGCATCGAGAGGAGCCGCATTTATAATTAATAGCAGTCTACGTATATTATGAAGGTTTTCATTATGGCTATCAGTCCGCGACCATTAATTGCGGGAGATCATAGTACACAGTTATTTAACAATATACATTTGATTTTAAAACTCGCGTAATAAAGTAACCAAAAGAACGAATATGCTTTTAGCTGAGTGGCTGATTTTTAATGACTTTTGTTAGTTCTTTGTTTTCAAAAAGCGCTCAATCTTTCTTATTTAATATCTGGATGAAGTTGCTTGATTGACTCTATGTTTTTTTTCGAAATGGTTTATTCGGTTCGAAAATTTTGATTATTGTTACAGCAGGCTCATTTCATCGGCTACAGCAGGCTACGGATGGCAATAAATTAATGACACGTGCATATCATATTAGTTATAGTTGGGAAATATGATTTGGCCGTCTGTCATCTACTTTGCGATCTTTTTTCTGCGTTAAAACTTACCGGACCTAACCTTAACCTTAACTATAACCTTTTAACCCACTTTTCTGTTTGAAGAACGAGGGAAGTTTTACGATTACCTTTTGTTTGATATTAATAAACAATCTTAGTGAAGATTACAGACTGCTGATTCATATTTCCTAAAGTATACATAAATGCATCCCATCCAAAACTTTGTGAATGGTTACAAACAAAAATATATGTCCAGTTAAAGAAGAAACACATATATTTTCGTAACGAAATTATTGTGAGTTAGACATCATTTAAGCGACATTTAAATAGCGTCTTTATGTACATACATTTTGGTTTTTACCTGAATAATAATCACCAAGTTTAAGATTAGCAAAATTATTCTTAACCTAAACCATCATGATTGCTACTGATGTTAAGTACCTAGATACGAAGAAGAGCAAACGAAGTTTTGACGCTTTGAGAATGGAAGTTTCAATATTTAGAAATGTTACACTTACCTATTTGTTAACTAATTCTGCAATCCAAAAGAAAATAGCTGTGGGTACACAAATATGAAGTGTATATGCGCATACCACCTTTTTTATTTCACCGGCCTTTACTCGAGTATTTGCCTTTTCGACTAACGAGGTGCGCTAACCCATTCGACAGACTTAATATTGAGATATTAAAAACATAATTATTCACATTTTTTACATAAACAACCGAATCATAATTTCAATTGTATTGTTATAGAACAACGCTTACTGTTTTGCACCTGTGTGATTTGAACCAGTATACTCGACCTGATTAATAGGACCATAGTTATACAGTATGCATCTGAGAGACCATCAAGATAAGAACGTCTCGCTTTAACTCACAGAACTCTGGAAGTTGTGATGCAATTCAAAAGTTCAACAAGAGCAGCAGAGCTTATTGACAATGCAACTTGAACATTGCAGGTGCACAAATACTTATTTAGGACTTTCTTATAACATTTAACTTTACTAGGTAGTCTAGAGTAAAGTTTTTTGTCAAAATTGCAAGAGTGGAAATTAGTTAGATTCATGTTTGTTTTGGTATCATGGGCGATGAATGGATCAATAATCGATTAAGAGCATCATGTATAGCTTGGCAACACATTTTGACGTGATGACAGTTGGATTTCTTATTTTATAATTATACACTATTCTCATGTGGCAACAACCACATTAAGATTAAGATGTTGCTTAAAATTGGGTCATATTGCCAATTCATACCAAACAGCGCCTTATATTTCTCTATATGTAGGTAAATACATAAACTACATGACGTAATATAAAATTAATGATTTAGCTCACTAGAAATGAATAGCACATAGAAAGAAATGTAAACTCTAGAATTATTCATAAAGTAATACGAACAGTTTCTGGAAAGGTTTGTAAAAAAAAGATCACAATATTCGAAAAGCTACCTAAAAAACTTAAATAATAAACTTACCTGCGGGCCTAGTATGGCTGCGTGTATATCGCGTGTCAAATGTGGATAAGGCATCCGTCACTCTCGTACTTATTGTCAGATCTACATGTCAGAAAGCGACGGATGACTTTGTCACGCGATAAACGCAGCCATATTAGGCCCCCTGATTAGACTTTATAACGTACGTTAAGTGGTAAAATATACTGGACTACAAGATGTTCTTTAAAAGTGTTATACTTAGTATTGCGGTCCAATGTATAACAATAACTGAAATAACTTTCGAACTGTAGAACATTCTGGATCAAATCAATAATAGAACTTGATGTCCTCTATGGACACTTCGTTTTATCCACTCCTCAAGTTTCATTCTCTACATTAATCGCACGCTAATTCTAAATGCTCAATAAACATTTAAAAGGAGTCAAATGCCAAGATATCTATTGAAATTCCAAAGCGCGCTGCATAAAAACGTATCAAAACTCCCCGAACCTGACCGAAGCATTAAGCATCCACTCACGTACCTACATACCTGAGAAGAACTTTGCAGGAATCGATCGTGACAAGGAAGCGCACTTCATCCGCTTTAATATGCTCGGTCCGGCGTCAGTGACACTTCCAGATAAATGTTTACTTACAGAATTCTATCCTTAGTCTTGAGTAATTGGCGTAGTTTAGGGTTTTGGGTGATTAAATGAGTTATCTTAAAGTTATCCAGCACACATTTAGATGAGGGAAATGAGTTATAATTCATTTCATTACTGTAAAATGGAATACAAGACGGAAGCACAATGCTCAGATGAACTCGATTTGTTTCTTCTTAATTAACTTGATGTCTGTGGTAAAATAAGGTACCTTAGATGTTCATTTTATCGAAAGGCATTCTCGCCGCATGTTCTTTTTTTGGCAGTCGCAAGTGTAACCGAACCTAAGTTTCGTGTTAATATTTGCTATATCCTCAAAACATCATGTGCTCAGCAGAGCGTTCGATGAAATGAGATTATGGATAAAATGATGGATGGATGGGTTATGGTTAAAATTATAATTTTAACGATAAGTGATAAGTGGTGATTCTCTCTTACGCGTTAAATGGTTACCCTTTGGCTCTGATTTCTTTGTCTTTGGTGTCGAGAGCCTGACCTCGAATCGTTAGTATTTCCCAGGATATTAAGTCGCAGCTGCAGTTGACTGTCCTTTTCTCACTGATTTGGGGCCGTCTGTCAGAGCGACATTTAAACTATTAAATTAAAATTTTTCACAATTCTCTCTATTGCATCTCATAATCTTATCTCAAAATTGAGAATGTTCCAATATATTTTAATGTATCGTCTTATAACTCCAGACCATCTTTGGTTTCCAGGGCCTTTATCATACTGAGTAAAACCATATTGTCTTGGACATGCATTTACATCCATTTCTAGTCAGTACTATATTCGATTATTTAAACTGGGTCACAATGCGAAATTCCTGGGTTTTATTTCCTAAAATCTCATCAAAAAGCGTTTTGAAATCTATTTGTTTGCCTTTATCCTCCTCAAATGGTTTTTCCTATTTTATTTGGCAATTTAAAAAGTAGGCTCTGTATTTTCATTGCAATACAGAAAGCTAATATTTTGTGTTATTGTAGCGCAACGTTGTTCTTTTATTTCTTTTTCATCAAGCTCGACGTAAAAAGACATAAAAAGTATCATAACTAAGCGCTCCCAAACTCCGTATTGTGTTAGGATCCTTTACGTAGCCAACTGGTTATCTAGTTATGTTGCCGAACTTATCCCTTCAGCGTATCATTTTCTTTGTAAGTTGACCTAACGAAGGGCGATATTGATCTTGGGCCGTTCGCAACTCTTACAAGTTAAATTGGCTTTGTGTGACATTATTCTTGACAATACGAAGTTTCGTGTGCGACACGTGTAATAGGGTAGCACTTCATACAAAAACTAAAGTCTAGAAGTACCTTTGTCAACCGCTTGGGATTTGTACAACGCTAAACCAGTAGAATCAATTGTCGAAGTGCCAAATCGTAAAATGGCCACGCGTCTGCGTCGAATCCATCTATTTTTCACTACATTCCTTTTATGGCGAGGGCGAAATCGTCACGTGTCCGCAAGAGTTGCCCGGCCGCGGGTTCCAAGACGTTTACTTTAATACCAACGAGTTACGTGTAGCGTAAAATATAATAAAACCCCCGGAGCGTTTAAGAGAAAGGATAATTTAGTATAAAAGAGAATAACCACGGGGCTCACGTAATATTCTCTCCAAGAAAATAATGCAGCAGGTATGATTAAAAATATTGTTTAATCTAACTCTTTAAGCTACAGTTTCTAATAAACTAAACGTGGGTAGCACAAAGGGAACCGTATAAGATTTATTCAGTCAAAATAAGTGCCACCTCAATTCTAGTGAAATGAAGCTGACATTAAAATATTCGGAACGAAACCCCGGTTTTTCTGCGAGGGCAAAATCAGCATATTTTTGGGGCAATAGCGTGATAATTCATCGGTCAGCCGAGTAGGTCGTGTCGGTAACTGAGTTACTGGTGAGTTAGAGATGTCTCTGTCTTCGGTAAACGGAGGGGTTATTGTGACAGTAAACGCTGCAGCTGCTTTAATTAAGTTTCAGTCCGTTTCAATCTTTGCGGAGTTACGTAAGATCTCGTATTTTGGGTCTGATGTCTTTAGAATAAAATTATTAACGGCACTTAGTTGAACCTATTCGTAACACGAATGCATACATAACAGGTAAAATACTATACGAGTAAGTAGGTACCTATATTTTTTCAAAACCTTAAAGTAAGAGTACCTTTTTGATTTTGTTACTTTGTAAAATGTAGATTTGGTTGAAAATTTGTGATTACCTAGCTTTAGCTGGAAGATTCATTTAAAAAATGCTTTCTAGGTTTTTAAATGTAAAAGGGAGGCAAACGAGCATGCAGGCTACCCGATGAGAACAAATGGAAAATAATTAGATATCCTGTACATTTTTACAAAGTATAAAAGGACATTTAAATGTTAAGTTTAAGCAGGAAAACAAAAGTTCGGCGTTTTGTCGGCGTTAATTCGAACACAGAAATGCTAGATTTCATTAATTTAGTACACATGAGTATATCAAAAATGTACAACTATTTCTGAGTTCGACCGTACCTTGTATTTGAAGGTTTTATCATGTCGCTTTAATCTCTCAAATATTTGCTCAAATAAAAGTGAATAGAGTTTCTTCATAATCGCAGTAATATAAAGTCCAATTCTGATAGTGTCTGATTTATTATTTGCATACTTGTATTTACTCGCACATTTAACTAGAACCCGGGACTTCCCTCAGCAGCTGGTGAACCACTTTCTATAACGACTATTTCTATAGATCGTTTTGAATGGCGTCCATTACGGAAACAGTGCAAACTTGATTAGCCTTTGCTTTGGTGGAACAGCAATGTATGATGATTTATTTAAAAAACATTGTACGATTGTATTGCCTAGTTTAAGGTAGTGTAGGTAATTTCTACGGGTGGCGGTTGAAGATATATAAACGAGGTTAGAGCAAAGTGATGCAGAATCTAGATCGTGCTCATAATGAAGGCGTATTTAGTGCTTGGTGTCTTTGTGGCTGTAATTCTTGTGGTTTTTGCCGAAAATGAGAACTCTGGTAAGTGTCTTGCGTTCTGTCATAATTACAATATGGGCCCGTCCTTTGGCCAAGATGTTTTCGGTCAGAAGTATAATTTCCTCACTTGTCATGTGCCAAAAAGAGATTTTGATTTACTGTCAATTTAAAAATTTATTAGGATATTTTTTTTTTAAATAAGTTAACCTAGGCAAATACGAAAAAAGGTCGAAGCATGTAAAAAAGTCAAACAGAGGTTTTAGATTGATTCTGATTGGACAGATTCATGTTTGTACCAGTTCGTTTTTAACGATTTTCTTGTTTAGACACATTTTTTTCTTCACATATCAAAGGTAATAAAATAATTATGTTTTTATTATAAACAAAACATAACAATGCATATTTATGGGTTTCTGGCGAAGAAGAGGTTAAGTATAGTATACTCCGTTAGTCTTTTTTGGTTCGAGTTAAGTTGACCTATACCGTTTTTCACTACAACCCTGGGGTCTATTTATAACACAGCGTTTTCTCTTAATTATAAAATGTGGATTTCGAGTTTCAAAAACAAAACACACCTATATTGTTACAGAAATTACACACAAGCTAGAAAAACGCGGGGCCATAATTGCTGGCCCCGTGTTCCCGCGTTGCGTGTTCTACGAGTGCATCGCTAAATGCAGGCAGAAGGGGTACAAGAGCGGCGGTTACTGCACTATCAACGGATGCCAATGTTTACGATAGATAACCTTATCTAAATACAAACGTGTGCTGAATATCAAACTTGCTGTTTACTTTAAGCTGCGATGCGAATATTTTTAACTGACTTGAAAAAACGAAGAGGTTTTCAATTTGTTTTTTTTTGTGTATGTACAGCCGAAAATGTGGTCTACCACCCTACGGTCGAAGTTCATTTGCTCTTTATGAATTCCCTTGCAATAATATTATGACAGTATCAACCTTAGCGATAACTAGATCTCACAGAAACTTTTGTCAAAACTGGTAGACCATTTTTTTGGTCGTACCTATGCTACTCGATTTCGCGGCCAATTGTCAACTGATTATAATGTTTTCTTTTTCATGAGTAGGGTATTTAGGTAGGCATATCAGGGCTGGTCTAATCATGTGATATATATTTTTTTCTTTTTCTCCCTCTATTTCTTTCTCTTAAAATTTTGGCATGTTTTCCTGCTGAACTACGCATGTTATTTGATATTATATTTAATTTAATATTTATAGCTTTATATAATGCTTAGACTAAGTAGTGCCATTGTAATATGAAATATATTAAAAAAATTACTGACTGCTGAGTTTGCGGCCTACTTTGATAAAATGACTTTTATATTTATCTTTATGAAAAGTCAAAGGGTTTTCTTTATAAATTGGAGTCGGTTCATTATTCCTTTGTAAAAAAAACGATATTACGAAATGAATATTTCAGTTCTATTTATATTAAAACTTCTACCCGCAACTTAGTTTGAAAAGTGGTTTATCGCTATTTCTATGGCCGCTTCGCTATTTTCCTTATAAATAAATCTAGATGTCATTTATATCCTATAATATCTATAACTCGGTGCGCCAGAGCAACGTGTACAGTCGAAAATGCAAAATGCCGAATTCAATTGTTTTGGAATCTAAGATACAGTGCTTTAATATGCTACCACAGCTTAGCTGTTCGCTAAATTTGTAGGTGTAAGTACTTAAGCAACGAGTAGATAAAAATACCCTGATCACTCACTATTTCTAAGGCTGCTATCATCTAAGCTTAACATTACCTGTAGGTACCTAAACAGTTACAGGCTATTTCTTACACGTGGCATTTCCAATGGGCTAAAAATATACAACCTCTAACTCCAATAGTCAACCTTCTTCGAACGCTTAGCAGTAACCGTCGTAGGGATGGGTGGCTACGTGATCAATTGCCACTGACATCCCGCCCTTTTGTCAAGGAAACAATAAGCGCGAATGTCTTGAGATAGATCCGCAGATAATTCTCCACGGCTTTTGTCCGGGCGTTGGTCGAATTGAAAAAAAACCGGGGTTTATTTTGAAGGGACCAAGTGGCCCTTTATTTTAGCGGTGCGGCTATTTGGACTTGTAATAAAATTGATGTGGGCTTAACATTTTTGCTTTAATTTTTTGTCTTTGTCTTTATTGTTTTCGTAATAATGTTATAACTGCTCTTGTGAAGTTGTTAGAAAATTTAGGCCAACTAGTCATAAACTGTACGTTTACATTAGAGGTATAAACAACGTAGAGAAGAGACCCTTGGGATTTAGACATTGACTTAACGAAATATACGGATGATGTGCCTACTTGTAAAAGTGTCCTGAGTATATTTTCCGAATCAAACCGATCAAAGTGAAATTTGTACAGAGAAAGTTTATAGCCCAGAAACGGATACGAACGTACGAACAGTACGAGAATGGCGACAGTATATTCTTCTGTGCCGTTTTCAACATAAATTAGTTATTTCAATTTAGACTTTCTAGGGTTCTGAATTCAAATTAAGAGAGGACAAATTGGAATTGGGACTCACAATAAAAGTCAGATGTTCAAGGTTGCGTGTCTGCAAAGCGGGTAGAGTTATCCCTCGAAATGAGTAGGCGTAAGATCAATTTAATGAAAGAGCCTTAAAGAGCTACCTAAGAACAGACGTGTCTAGAATACGTCTTTATTAAAAAAGTTATTTATTATGTGTTTGCTAAAAATACCAGTTATTGGTTGTTCCTTGTCGTTTTTTAGCTTGTGTTTAACACAGTAGGTACTTGGATTGCGTATGATCTAACTAAAATGAACAAACGATAAACGAATTTAGATGAAAACGACCCCGTTTGACACGTTAGGTACGTAGATAACAAACGATATCGCAAAGAAATATTACGCCAATATCGCTGGAGCATTACCCGGGACGAAATACCGGTGTGTTTATGATTGTCGCATTCGAAGGAAGTTGGGCTGTGAAGGGACATAGTGAAGGTGTATTTTCGGTTGTGTTTGTTGTCGATTCGCTGGTATTTAACGCGTATCACGCATTCGGATTGCCATCTCTACCCAGGTGGAAGCCCTGTGATCGATTGCCTTTTTGTCGCGCCTGTGCCGATATTACGGGAAACATTTCTTTGGTTGTCACCGCGCCCTCTGCTTTTCGACACCAGAATTACACTTGATAAATTACACGGCGGCAAGACGTGACAGGTGGCGCATCAAAAAATTCAAATTGTTTGGTGATTGTTTTGTAATTGTAACGTTCTTTTGTTTCGTGTAGATTTGTGAAGCGTAAATATGGTGTAGGTGGAGGAATTTAATACTTTGATGTACACACGCTGCATCCCATTGATAATAATAATGTAAAGTTGTGTGAGATTCATCTTCATGACAAACGAAAAACGTATATCGCTGGATTTAGGCCATTTCATAGCCTCCAATTAGTTCTATGGTAATCACATCCAAGCATCCAAAGTTTAAATAAAATCGAAAGAACCGTTGGCTGATAGTTTATTATAGGCACTAGACAACGATAGATAAAATACTAAAAAAATACATTTTTAGATACACAGAAATTTTCAAAACTCAGGATATATATTATGCGTCCTCATTATGTTAATATTTACTTATACCGGGGATCAAAACCACGTTCGTAAGGTTCGTAGGCAAGGTCAGCGACTAGACTAACATCTTCCAAATAATATTGTTGTGAAAGGTAGTGTTAACTATTTAGGTCATTCCAACATTATTATTCATTATTTACCCAATTTTCACCTTAATCACTTTACATTTAGTAGCTTGCAACGAGCAAGTGACAACACACAAAACTCATCAAGTAAACGTTCAACTCATCTGCAAAGACTTAAAAGTGTGATGACGTCCGTAGTTCCTGCAAGGCTGCCAACATGCCGCCGGCGGAAACTGTGACGTCACGCAGAAACTACCTGGGAGTTTTTGCGCTGTCAAATAGGGTACACGTTTGTTGTTACCTGCACCAGAGAGAGCCTATACCTTACCTAGGTACGTAGACGGTAAACCTACAGTGTAGTTTAGAGTATGATGCACATAATTATTTGAGCTTGTAAATTTCAACAGCGATTGGGTTTTATAATTTTGCTTCTAAGTCGTAATAAACAACATGTTTATATATATGGTGGAAATTAAAATGTAGGCATAAATAGGAAATAAGTAGCCGTAGTTAATCATACAAACATGTTATCATGTTAAACCTTTGAACTTTTACTTTAGCTACATAAAAATGATCGGCTTAAATAATGTAACTAAAGCTTAATGTAGATGGATTGTTTGGATGTAGGTGGACCAGGGCATAAATGGAGAGAGACATATTTTATTTTAATTTTTATTTACAATACTGCTAAATTGTGAATTCTGCAGCGTCTTAGAATTGATAGTAATTTACAGATTCAGTAAATTAAATGTAAAATCTATAAATCACAAAATACATAAACGCTATAACTTAACATTCAAACAAATTCATCTTTTAGTAAGTAACCAACTAAGCAGATAATTGTTACATAAAAAAGAAACCAGAGATTCCTAATTTTATTTTACTAATTACATGTGCGTAAGATAGTCCTTATAAAAACAATTACAAAAGTATTTCGACTAATAGCTTTTATAAAACTATACAGTTTAAAGATGGTAGGTGAGACGGACAGACGGTATTGAGCCCGAATTTTATATTTACATTAATTTAGCCTTTCATAGACTAGCTGTTCACCGTGACTCCGCCGGCGCATGAAAATAAACTATGTTGGTAGCCTATGGTACTTGGGGATAATGTTAGCAGCATTTTAATGGTGAAAGAATTTATGAAATCGGTCCAATAGTTTTTTAGGTTTAAGCTGTACAAACATACAAAAAAACAAATCTTTCTTCTTTATTATATTATTATTAGCGTAGATCACTTGTCGATAAAACTGGAAAAGATTTAACACATATGTTCCTCTGAACACGTTTGATCTTTGTTTTTTTTGTAGCCGTCAAGGGCTGAGAACAAACTTCCTCCCAACAGCTAAACATTAAACTTGTGCTCCAATGGCGTTTCATTTCAACGGACAGAGACTTCATTTTCTTCTGCAGATCATACATCTGACGCATTGATGAAGACAATTCGCTTCCAGGAGTAGGAGCTACTTGGGTAGATGTTGATTCTTCAGCTAAAACATCTGCGATATCAGCTAATTTGCCTAGGTCACACCCGGCCTTTGTATACAGAATCTCTTGAACATCTCGTGGTAGACTTCTTATCCATAGGGTCTGTAATCTGTCTTCAGACACCGCGTTGCCCCCTAGCTTCTTCAAATGCCACAGACACTGTGATGGCTTGAGATAATCGTTGTTCTCCTTTTCAAGAAATTTACACATTATTTCGTTTTTTATCGCTTTGTATTTGTCAGAACTTGGTGAATTCACGAGGAAATCTCGTATCTCTGAGATTTGTGGGTTTGGCAGCGAAGTAACTATAAGCGCGTATTTTTTACAATCGCATAAGGTCCCGGTTACGATAAAATGCTCTTCCACCAACGAGAACCATAGAGCAGGGTCTTCTGGTATGTAAGCAGGCAATTGCAGAAGGCTGGCGTGGTCACGTCCATTGTCACTGGCATTGACGGCATTGTTGGTATTTGTTCTATAGTTCGGCATTTTCACAATTCACTAACTCACTTGCAAATCTTGGTAAACGGACTTTTTTAAGATCACGATTCAGAAAGATTTATATTATTTGCCGCCAAAATGTATAGCGAGCATTGGCAACTCTAATGAAGTTTTACTGATTAAAAACGCTTGATTTGTACGTGAAATAGGTTAAGGGCTGGAGCGGAGTATCAGCTCGTTTCGAATGAGATGCGCTACTGCCCAGTCAAGATCATACCAAGATATTATATACCTCCCTTGGTTTTAAGGGCCAGCTTATAACGGTACGTATAACAGGTACACGGTGGTTAAGTTATCTTCCTATTGTTTAAAGTGGTAAAACGATAACCCATATTCTTTAGAATTTTGCCTAAAGATCGTGAATATGGAAATGTTGCACCATTTTTGGTCAGTTCTTCAAATATCATCGATTAATATGTTTAGGTTTAATATGTTTTTTGAGTAAAAGCCACTTATTGTCCTTTCCATGAAGTCTTTCGTGGAGATATCGATCCTTGTAAATTTTGATATTTTCTTTACCGGTTTTCTAGCTTCTTTCCGGTTTTGTCAAATGTGCTGTATCTGGTCTGGTCCGGTTTCATTAAGAACTGTTTTATATACTGCGATAACAGTTTGTTGAGCACCAATGTCTAAGTGAACATATGACCTATATTCACTTGCACTAGCAACTTCCCACGGTCGCCACATATCCATCAAGTTTAATAAAACGTAGCCAGGAGTCGTTAAAGTAACGAGGTCCAAATTCCAATCGAAAGCAGGGTATATTCGGTAAAACGTAGCCAGGTTGCGTAAAAGAGCAGTAGGAGTTTGAAAATAACACATATAGTGAACGAGCGAAAGCCAATTAGACACTAAAAAACAAAAGAACTAAACCTTTAATCTTACCATAATGTTTCCCACTACCTGATAACAGACCAGGTAGATTTTTTAATTGCTATCTCGCTTGCTCTACGCATTGAGTTTAGGTGTAAGAGATTTTTTTTTGCTACAGAATTATTGTGTTCTTCCAATTTGTTTTAAGATATATCGTACTACAGATAGACAAACTAAGTGCTTATTAATAAATTGTAAAAACGCGAGTACGTCCCTGGTAACACACCTGGTATCTGTCAATGCAAAAAGTATGAAGTGTTTCTTTCTTTTATAGCATTTGTATTCTTATGACAAGGTTATAGAGGCTATAATCCAATCAAATTTCATGGTATCCTGTAGTCTTTAAGTCCGTATTTAAAAAAAAGTCAAGTGCGAGTCAGACTCGCGCACCGAAGGTTCCGTATTTAAGATAATTATGCTTAGTTAACGCAAAAGAAAGTACTCATTTTGTTATGAACTTTATTTTCTACGCAATACGGTCAATTTTGACTAGCCTAAATTTTAATACAGATTTTCAAAAGTTTTTTGTTATTTCTCTTTTTCCTCCAGTGCTTCTTCAATCGCTGCGGATATGGTCGAGTACAAGAAGCTGACGGCCAACAGCATCTTGTACTCGACCATATCCGCAGCCAGCCGGAACAGCTGTTCGACGGAAGCAATACCGTTATTTCTCAAAAACTGTAAATATTTTTCACTTTATTTTCTTTTTCCCATAAAATATATATATAATTATACATATTATATTCGTCAATTTAAACAAAAATGATTTAGAAGGTTCGGAGATACGGGGGAGGGGAACGGTAATTTTTTGTAAATTTCTGGATATAAATAAAAAAGCACATAACAAAAAAAAATGTTTACAAATGTGCAGATTAAGCCCTTTCATATAAGTATAACACACCATTTGCTACAATCGAACCACGTTCATTTTTCAACACCCCATTCTAGACCCCTTTGCAATTACATATTTATAAAATTAATTTCTTTTCTTTTACGTAAAACAGATACGGCAAGCAAGTTGTACAACTATGCCAAATTTCAAGTAGATATCATTTGTAGTTGCTGAGAAAACCTGCTGTGACATACAGACAGACAGACAACTAAGTCTCACCGTAAGGGTTCCTTTTTTACCATTTTGGTGCGGACTTCTATTTCACGTTGTTTTGACCCATCTTGCTTTTATGTAGGTAAGGTCTCGTGATCTAACCTAAAAAAAATATATTGTTACGACAACCCTACCACGTGTCTACTATGTGCATTTCTTTTGGACCTCCGTTACTTAATAATCATAAAGCAAGCCCAAAGGCCCTTTCCAAGATGCATTAATTTAACTGGAGTTTCTATTCGTTTCGTTTTTAAATCAATCGCGTCACTGGTAGATAACGTGATACGAAAAGTCACGTGATCTACCAGTGACGCGATTGGTTAAAAACGAATCGAATAGAAACGCTAGTAAGCGTAATTCATATTGGCAAGAGCCTCAGAAGAGTCACAGGTTAAATTAACCATAATTTCGCAAATTCGTTTTCTGAAGAGCCTCTCAAATAAGCTCTCAAGGGTGAATTTCAACAAGCGTCAAATTATCCTAATTTTGGTGGTATTTTTTATTTTCTTAGTAGGGTTTACAATTAAACGTTTAAGTGACGTCATTAGTTATTATAAAAACAGTGTTAAAATGGCCCTTTATTATACCAAGTGTTTTTTAAGATATAACGATTTTACTAATTATGTACCACCTAAATTGTTATTATCCACCAAAATTACTTTTCTTAGAAAAACTCACGATCAATAATCACATATCGGGCTAATTAAAATATAATCGTTAGGGAATCTTCCTTGTTAATTTTGAAAATCCAAAACGTAAGTTTCTAATATAATAAATAATGATTATTTGTTGTTTAAATAATTTTGGTGGAGACCAGAAATTTTGATAATTTTGGTGTTTTGCAAAAGCCACCAAAATTATAAAATTTAACATTTTTTTTAAATTAAAAACAAATGTTTTAGTTTAACAAAAACTTAACTCGTTACAGATAAAAAGACACAACAAAACTTTTTGCGAAATAATGACTTACCTAAGTTATCACGATTAATAAAGTGTATTTCATACCACCAAAATTAGATACTTATGTGCTTAGCGGGAAGACGCAGAAAGATGGTACAAATCTTTCACCGTCTATTGCTGGAGTGAAACTGAACGAACATCTGACGCTATATTTGTTTGTTTAATCACGTTTCGTTCGATCATAAAATCAATTTCAATATTCACCACCAAAATTAACTATTTCGCTTGGACAGTTTTATTTACACTGCTCCCAGTTTCCTTTTACTTGCAAATGCAATAATTGATACATATTAAAATACCTTAACTAATAAGGAATACAGATAACTAAAATATAAGTCTAGTTGAGGCTTAATAAGTTTGTACCACGACATATCAGTAAGTATATGCGGGAAGTACATGACACGACACCAAAATTCATTTTGGATTGAAAATTTTTTTTTTACGATAGTTAGTAACCATGTTAATACGTAACTTTGGCTCAATATGGTACTTTGAGTAAGATTATTTATATATGTTTTCCAATACATGTACTTTACACCCCAATTATTACGTCCGCCGCTCAAAAAATGTAGTTGAGATAATTACCCTCAAATACATTCAGTGTTTTAACTGACGAGAGTCGGTGGGCCATACTTGTAGTTATAATGCGTGTAGACACGCTCACTACTAACCCAAATGGCGACGACGCTTAGCCTCGGGGTCGGGGTTTCTCTGTGTGATAGAATCAGAAATGATGATATCCGCAGTAGAACTAAGGTTACCGACATAGCCCAAAGAATAGCTAAACTTAAGTGGCAGTGGGCGGGCACATTGCTCGCAGCAATCACAGCCGATAGGGTCAGAAGGTTCTGGAGTGGCGTCCGCGGACGAGACGAGCTGTAGGTAGACCTCCAACAAGACGGAGTGACGAACTTGTAAGGATCGCTGGAGCACGGTGGATGCAAAAAGCACAAGACCGGTCTGAGTAGAGAGCCTTGGGGGAGGTCTATGTCCAGCAGAGGACGTCTTCCGGCTGACATGATGATGAATACTAATATACCGAAAAATGTTTCTTGGTTTTCCCTTATAAGTAACAGTGCCAATGTAATATTATGAATGTACCTACCGATTTCTTTTGAATCGAGTCTCATTTGTTTGATAAGAAAAAATAAAATATATATCCTAACATTTGTCACCCTAAATTCAATTTGAACCTTCGTTTTCAAGAAACTGGAATAGGTAAGAAAAAGGTTGGCTTTATATTTCAGGTGAATAAAATATAGGTATTATATTACTTCCATTGTGGTGACTAAAATTTGTTTACATCATATTTATAAGCAAAAAGTTTCAGTTTGAAAGATACAATATATTTAAGTCTATATATTATGGTATAGGGACGATAACAGAGGAAGAATACTACTAAAAAAAATTACTGAGCAATTATTTTGACAAAAATAAGAAAATATTATCTCATGATTTTATAAAACATGATCACTTTTGAGCGTTTACCGTTCGCCGGTTACATAAAATGGTTCAGTGTAAACCTGAAATGAATATTTATAGTCTTATTATTCCACTGGAACAATAGCAGCAATAAATCGTAATCGGAAACGAAACAATTAAGCTCGGATAGAGTAACAAGTAATTAATTATCGGATGTAAAGTAGAACATCCATCAAGCTTGCGGTACGGAGCGATCGGCTTTCGGGACAACTGGTACGGTACCTAAATATATCTACTGTTATACCAAAATATATTTGAAGGTCATTTATGCTGGTCTTATCTTATCTTATCTTACAGATGGGCCCTTTCGGATACACTTCGACCCTTTCGACCTTTTGTGCAATTTCCCTTTTACACCCTCAGCTCTTCGAATGTGCAGGTTTCCTCAAGATGTTTTTCCTTAACTGTAAAAGCATCGGGTAATGCACTCCAGTTTGAAAAACTCATTGGTACATGGTGAATGGTGACCGAGGGGGTTTGAACTCGAGTCGACCCCATACCCTTATGAAACAAACTTCAATCGGCTCGGCTCGGCCGGATTCGGCGACTCGTGATGTCGTTTTCGCTCTTATTGCATGAACAACAAAAAGAGTTTTATAAATAAAAATAAATAAATAAATATCAGGGGACAATGTCACACCAATTGACCTAGTCCCAAATTAAGCTCTAGGCTTGTACTATGGGTACTAGACAACGATATAAATACTTAAATAGAGAAATATATACTTAAATACATAGAAAACATCCATGACTCAGGAACAAATATTCGGGCTCATCACACAAACATCTGCACTTACCGGGATTTGAACCCAGGACCGCTAGCTTCGTAGGCAGGGTCACTACCGACTAGGCCAGCGTGTCGTTATGATCAGCTAACGCCGATTCCGCGTCGATAGGTGTGGGGAGACCCTACACTCACGACATAAAAATGATGGAACATAATTATGAATAAGTATGAAGCGAATTTAGAATGTAATTGGTATTGGTATTGGTTTTTCGGGTGATTATTAAGATTTTTCAATAAATTACACTCACTATAAATGACAAACCAACTGTGTTTTTTGTTACGCTTTCACGACTGTATATCGGATTTTGATTAAACTTGTTTTTAAGAGAGGTTTGGGAAAAGGAAATAGAATACTTTTTATTCCAGAAATATTTTCTAAAGGAATTGTGATAAACTAGTTTAATGCGGGCGGGCTAATAGATAGAGATATTTTGTTAAAAAACAGTTTAAGGAAAAATATAGTACATTAACTACAGATGCTGGGAAGTAGGGGATTGCCGGCAGATTTCATACAGACGGCCGAGAGAAGCGAGGCCGGACAGTTACGAGGCTAGCAACCCCTTTTCACGGCGAGGTATGTATAGTGCTTTTCTAAAACATATAATTCATTTAAAAAAAGACACAATGATTACAAAGTCAAATATACTAGGATTGCATAAACATTAAAAATAACCTACAGTGCTCAGTCATGCGGGCTCTGTCGGTTGCGCCGCACCGAGTTCATCGCCTGCGATCTAAGTTGCGCTACGCACCCTTACTTATACTATACTACTTGCTCTCCTAGTACTTTAAATAAACATGCAATGGGTTCGCTTGGATGCACGGCTTAGTACATTTAAAAAAATCTGCTATTTACCCTGTTCATAAAAACAGCCGCCATTTAAATTTAAAAAAAATATCAGGCTAGGCCTTCAATTTTGTATGAAATTCCTTTACAGTTCTCTCGAGTTGTTCCGCCCGCAACGTGATACTTTGAAGCCTAAAATAACTGACATAACGCCAACATTCTATTGCATGTTTGAGAAAAAGATATTTTTATTAAGTTTTGTCAACCTAGAAAAGTTTCATTAAAAACCTTGAGGAAAAAATGCAACGTTTCTTTGTTTTTAAAATAACTAGACTTTCTACTTCAAAAGACAACGAATACGCAAAAGGTTTTAGCTGTGTCTCTGTCTCTTACAATGTCGTGAACCTTTTCATCGCAGAAGTTAAATTCATATAAAAATGAAAAAGTTCGTCTCTTGGCAAAAAATATTCAAACGAAGTGGGACATACCTTTTAGAGTGCGCTTTTGAATTTGATTCGGTTTTACCGCCGCCGCTCTGCTACGTTTTGCGTGAGCGTTTTACTAAAAAAAAGCAACGTAACTTTGACTGTTGACACTTACAGAAACCACCTCTGCGCCCTTAAGATTAAAGTGTATTTTCAAAAAGCAACAAACACTACATGAC
Source organism: Acleris sparsana (assembly GCA_923062465.1). NCBI lineage: Eukaryota > Metazoa > Arthropoda > Insecta > Lepidoptera > Tortricidae > Acleris > Acleris sparsana. The sequence goes on from OV281289.1 coordinate 15,037,609, forward strand.
CTTACTCGTACGTAAGGTAACATTTGGTGGCCTATTTTTTTTGATATACGATGCCTCGTTAGTATTATCACTTTAATATCAAAACTTACTTTTTTAACAAGTGTTAAAAGCTTGATAGCTTGTATCAAACCTTAAGCACGAAATTTTCACATCGTGAGGCCCATGCATCATACTGCAAACATGGAGATATTTGTAAGTTGATTTGAATCTACCAGCAAGGAAATAAAGTTTAGTTACGTTAGTTCTTAAATGCAATTTTCAAATTTGAAACAAATAAAAATGCTGTGTTAGTTCTTTGTAGTTTATAACTTATAACTAAAATGCTTTGATAATGTACGTTCTATAATACCTACGCCGGGTCTCTCGATTATATAATAGTTCTAATGCAGATGGCATTCTTCCAAGGAAACGAGCCAGGTAATTCATTCTATCGCAAAATACGTGTTAATTTGCACGCAGCCTATACAAAAGTCACTTTCACCGATACAAGCCCATATTCTTTTAGATTACCTTAAGTACAGAGTGCGGAGTGCAAAGTACGCTGGGTCTATCCTAACCCAGTCTTAAGTTGCTAGCAAGAAAGTGCGTGTTTAATAGCACTAGGTATATAGAGTTAATTTATTGTTGATCATAATCTTTTTAATCCTAATGTATTGCAAAACCGAATAAACATTTCCTCTTTAAAGGTTTCCAACCGAGGCGGACTCCTTTCTGTCAAGCAAAACAAAGACTGTCTCTTTTTTAAATATTATTTATTCGTTTACCCTAAAGTACAGTCAGTTAAAGTAAGGATAAGGTTGTATTTCAATAACACCACAAAAATAAATATTTCATGCAGAAATGGTTTTAAAAATAAGCATAATTTAGCAGAGTGATGCATCATGATATGATACATTTTAGGATTCCTGATAATACATACATACCTACAACAGTATAAACATGTAGGGCTTGTTATTAAGAATAGTAGGTAATCAATTCCAACATCCTGACAACGGCAAACGCTGACGTAGCTTGTCCTTGTTCATTCATTGACCATTAATATCATCATAACTCCACCTCTTAATTGTCCAATCTCAGAATTAATTAATCCTGGTTTAATTTCCACGGAACCCACACGGAGTCCAAACACATTTTACAACGAGTATATAGAAAGAGACCGACATAGTCATGGGGAAGGGAGAGGTGCATGCTTAGGCTGCGTTCAGTATACCACAAATATGAACACATTTTCAAACGTTAAAACATTTAGACCAACATAGAAAATACATATACCTTTTTAGTCAAATAATAAGGAATATTTTACGTGAATGACAAGAAATATTGTACGAAAACGTGTACAAATGGACCTCTCAGAGTAACCCTTACGGCCCAGACGCATTTGCGTTCTGCGCCACTACTGTTTTATTTCGCGAGAGAATCCATCATAATATGAAAACAAAAAAATACACAGAAGCTCCCGAAATATGCCGAAGAATAGGAAGCAAATATTATTTAGACAAGTTACTAAATAAGGATGTACTTTCAATACTTGAGCATCTTTGCGTGTAGTGTTAAAAGTACAAAGAAACTATATCTGTCTCTTCTCTGTCTTTATTATCTTGACTAATATTTTGTCTTTGCAGTTCAACGGTTAAACCTATCAAAGTGGGCTGCGGTATATAAATTTAGTGGCAAAGACACAGAGACCCTAGCCATGATGATTTAGGCTAAAAAGCGTTTCTATTCGTTTTGCTTTTAAACCAATCGCGTCAATGGTAGATCACATGACTCTTCGTATCACGTCATCTACCAGTGAAGCGATTATTCTTTATTATTATAGCTAAAGATACTATAGCTGGATCCATACACAGATCTAAAAGCAATACCCTTCTCCTTGGGCAATGAGGTAAAACAACATTATACCCTTTGTCTTTAAAGCTTCAAAGATTTTTGTGGTTTATAGCTAATTTTCCAGCAGTGACGAATTATTCTGCCAGTGTATAATCCACATTACTCGCAGGCGCCGCCGTAAGACGCAATTCGGTGCAGCTGTGCATCGTATTAAACTAGCCAGACGTGATGAAGGAAATTTTACTATATTGTCAACGTAAGTTTGCATGAAATTCTCGCTTTACAAATGTAAGTGACCATTAAAATTACATTGATTTACGTAAGTTGCACGTAAAATGTTTTTAAGTCTTTCATTCTTAATTTTCGTAATATTTAATTTAAAATATCTTAGGTTAAGTACTAATTTCACCAAACGATGTAATATTAATCAATATTAATAAATAATAAATAAAATAAAAATTCTTTATTAAAATAACGAATACACATATTGGCAATATCTGTTGGTCCCACACTAGGCAATGCCTGTCAAGTGGCAACCAGATTCGGAATACAAATTTTAAAATAAATGTAACTTAGTGTCTACTAGTGTCTACAGTTAATAACGAAGAAAATTGGATATAATGTACTAAGAATAGGTAATCTTAATCTAATTTTACAATAGGTATGGCACGTTTGTGTGTATGTGTGTGTATGTGTGTGTGTGTGTGTGTGTGTGTGTGTGTGTGTGTGTGTGTGTGTGTTCGCATGTGTAATGGTGTTGATGGCTTAAATTTTACAAGTTAGGGTAGTGTTGAGTACTCAAGCAATAGCCCTCAGCAAATTTTCAGTTTCACTATAGCTGAGACTTTTTAACCAACTGATTATTGTAAGTTTTGCTTTACGTAGTGTAGATTTTGCTATTGAACAAGATTTAATGATTTTATTGTATATGTAGGGGTGAAGAAAGTCTGGGAACCGTCGGGCGAAGGAGGTCCGCACGAAAGGAATCGGTATTTTAAGCAAACGTTTGCGAGTCAAATCAGAGTATTGCTTTGAACGAATCGTTTTACAATGTGTCTGAATTGTAACTCGTAACAGCATTAGCTGCCGCACGGTTAGAACGTCCGCTTCCCTGTAGAGATCGAGCGTGGGAAATAGCCGGGGCTTTCTGAGCATAACTTTTAGCACGAATCGTTGTGCTCTTTCGAGAGGTAAAAGCGCAGAACTAGAGGCGCCGCCCCACACGCTTATGCAGTACGTAAGTATCGATTCACAAAGCGAGGTATAGACGAGCCTTATTAAGTTTCTTCCAGCACAATTTCTTAGCGCCTTCATAACAAACACTATCTTTCGGACTCTACCTGATACTAACTCTAAATGCTCTTTAAAATTAAGTTTTTCATCGAGAGTAATACCGAGATATTTTATGGTGGGAGAATTGCTGATCACCTCGTTATCACTTATTACTCTATTGTGCAGGGTGGTACGCTCGAGTTTAAGATACGGACGTGAATGGGGAGCAGTCGATGCTGTCTTATGGAAGCAAACATATTTAGTTTTAGTGCTGTTTAAGGTAAGTAAGTTATTGGCAAGCCAGTTTGCGATACGCATTAAACCATTCTCTGCCATTAGAAAACATTTTTCCCAGGTTCTATCACTAAAAATTAGAGCAGTATCATCTGCATAACAGATGATCTCTGCCTGTTTGATGGGTAGTGCGATCATGTCGTTCAGGTATATTAGAAACAGTGTGGGGCCCAGAATACTGCCCTGCGGGACACCAAATGATACAGGTAGTGGTGAGCTGACTAAGTCGCCTACTTTGATACATTGTTTGCGGTTTGAAAGATAGCTTTCAAACCATTTACATGCCGTACCTCTGATGCCTAATAGTTCGAGTTTCCTCAGCAAGATCGGGAGTGAAACTGAGTCAAACGCCTTAGCCAGATCAAGGAATACTCCTACGCACCTATCTCCTTTATCTAGATATGACGATACCAATTGTACCAACAAAGAAGCAGCCTGTTCGGTGGACCTGTTCTTTCTAAAACCAAATTGTCTTGGAGAAAGCAGGTCTTGAGATTCAAGAAAACCGACCAGCTGTTTGTTAATTATTTTTTCCAATATTTTTGATATACTGCTAAGGAGGGAGATGGGGCGATAATTTCCGGGACAGTCTCTAGCACCTCCTTTGTGAATGGGAACTACAGCTGCCGATTTCCAGGAATCCGGAAAAGTGCCAGATGAAATGCTGAGATTAAAGATGTGAACAAGCGGTTTAACAACATAGTCTTTGATGTTTCTGAGAAGGCGGTTGGTAATCCCGTCAATACCAGCCGCACTGTCGAGTTCAAGATCTAGAATAAGCTTTTCTACCTCAGCCTCATTAGTGGGCTGCAGAAATAACGAATGTAAGGGTGAGTGCGGAACTGAGGCCTTGGAAGTCAAAATTTGCTCAGACGTGTTGTTTTGTTTAAGAATCTTCTCGGCTAGGTTACTGCCCACTGTTGAGAAGAAGTCGTTGACTTGGTTCAGTGACTCTACAGCGTCTGGCTTAATGGAAGTGAGTTCATGCGAAATTTGTTTATTCTGGCCAAGGTGTCCTATATTTCTAATGGTCTGCCATAGTTTTTTAGGGTTCTTTTTATTATCAGATAGTTGCTTACTATCGTAGTCATTCTTAATTTTGCGGATAAGGTCTATATAAAAGTTTCTGTACCTGGTGTATGTAATTCGAGCCATAATATTTTGGGGATTTTCACGGGACTGAGCATGTAGTTTATCTTTCACTTTAGAACATTTTATTAAGCCTGGAGTCATCCATGCCTTTAGGATAAATTTAGAGCAGCTTAGAGTTTTAGTCGATGTGTTTTTAGCAATTATATCAGTTAATATAGTTGAGAAGGTATTAGCTGCTTCGGAAACGGAGGTTTTATTTATTACTTTGTGCCAATCTTCATTACTTAAATCCGTTTTGATACCTTCTAGGTTTTGCTTGATAACGGTTTTTGAAGGTTTAGCTGCTTTAAATTTATTCCTGACAGTAATCCCGGCCATAACCATGTCATGGTCCGTGATATCAGAGGTACAAACGATAGAAGTTGCATTATAAGCCCGTCGTACAAAAATATGGTCGAGACAGGCACCTTTCCTCGTTGGTTTATTAATTAAAGCACTCAAGCCAAGACTTGCCATCATACAAAGGTACTCAGAAGTGGCGCGGTCAGCGCTTGGAGCATTGATATTAATATTAATATCACCCGCAAAAACAAAGCAATTAGTGTTTTGGCAGTTGCTTTTAACAAAAGCTTCTAGAGAAAGCAGGAAAGGATTTACGTTTAGAAATGAGGGCGAGCGGTATAAACCAAGCAAAGAAAACAGTCCCGATACGGAGATGAAGAGGCTATCAGCATCTTGAATGAGAGGTTCAGTCACTGTGGCATTTAGGCCTTTTCTCAAGTACGCCACCACTCCGCTGGCCTGGTTGTGAGAATTAATTGTACGGTACGCAGAGTAGCCGTCCAACTGCCCGATAATAGAACCGTCCCTGAGCCAGCACTCGGTTAGAATGATTACATCGAAATTAATTTGGAGTCTGTTATGCATTATCTGAAACTGTTGAAAATTTTGCTGAAGACTTCTGATATTAAGCGTTAGTACCTTGACCGAAAAATTAGGCGTTATAATATTATTGCATTGCTCTGCTAATTCAATGGCATGACAGTTTACTGTAAAGGATTTGTCAAGTTCGAAACCAAGGTCTAATCCAGCCATGGCAAGATAAAGTAGCGGGGGCCAAGGGTACGTATTGGGCCAGACTGTTGCAGGGATTTAAATTGACAGCCATTTCGAGAGCCAGATAACGAATAGCAATTAATAAAATCAACTGGGTTATTGTGTATCTGAATGAATATGAGTATGGAAATAGTCTTTGTGTGTAGTTGTGTTAGTGAAGCAATAGTACAAGATAAAGCTGCGAATATGTTCCTTGGTAATGTTTCAGGTAGTGAAGTAAAGTTAGGGGTGAAAAAATTAAAATTAAATTTTGTGACAGCAATGAAAACATAATTACGACTTAGAGGTATGCGGAGAAGAAAATCCACCGTCTGCAGCAGCCCCCCCAGAGACTCTCGAGCGGCCGGGGGCCGAATTCGCGAAGACACGGTCCAGATCGAGATGATTGCTAATATGAATAGCAGGGGATCCATCTTGCCTGCGGACGTATACTGACCCTCCGGTTGTCCAGCAGCGCTTGTATTTAGCTTCTGAGGCCCGTTGCCGTGCGGCACGAAAAAGCAGGCGGTTACCGCGAGTTAGTCGTTCATTGACAAATATTTTCTCAGGCTCACGGCTACTGCGGACGAAATCAGCCGACGTGATGTTGCGCCTGGACTTCGCAGCTTTCAAAAATGCGTCACGTGTCGCCCTGCGAGTAAAGCGGACGGCAACTGGGCGCGGGTGGACGCGATGGTTGACGTTGTCCCCAGATGAGTTTCCAGCCTTAATAACACGAGGTCCCGCTCTCCAAGCACCGTCGATGTCTGCATCATTTATAGATAAGCCGATTTTAATCAACTGTTAGTTCGTACATTTTAACAGCTGTTAACTCTCTAATCGTTTGTTAAGTCGTTGGTGAAAATTGACATAACCACAGATAAGGTACTCAAAAGGGTCTCATAGTAAGGTCCCGTCATTAATTTAATTTTTGAGATAGACTTGTTTGTTGCCGTTTTCAGGTACTTTTTTTTGAGCTGTATGTAGAAAAAAAGGAAGAAAGATAAATGCTTTATTGCCCAAACAGCTTTACAATTGTATTCTTAACTAAAAAGTTACACTTTGGACGTGTAGCTGCGGCGAAAGGGTTTACCTGTAGTTCTCTTTCGTTTTTATGGTCGAAACAGCTTATCAACAGCAATACTATTCCATTGTCATCGGGGTATATAATTGTATTCCAAAATCCCATTTCTATGCTTTAAAACTATTTTGCAAGGTTTTAACAAAACATAGTTACTCGTGCTACCAAAGAAACACGAACAGTAAAATAAAACAGGAAAAAGTTATTCTTCTCACCTAAACTTTACGCCGCCATCGTAATAATACCAAACTGCAGAATAAATCCAAAGTGCTCATGCAAAATCAAATATGATCTTGAAACTTTAAGCCAGGTTGCACCACACGCGGCTTTGTCCTGTTTTCAATCCGATCACTTAAACTGATTCCAGCCAGCCAGCAGTCCCGCTTAAGTGTTGACCAACATTTGATAAACCTACTTAAAGAACGGCATAACTCGAAATGTATCTCCATGGAATTTCAATCTTAACTCCATAGGACTTAAAGATAAAAAGGAAAAAGGGTTTATTGACACTTGTGTCGCAGTCACAAACGAACGATTGGATCTACTGTACGCTTCCACCTTTAGCCTTTTAAGTTTAATTCCTGAGTCCTGGTTTATAGGCGTCATTTTCCTCCCATTACAGAAAAAGGCATAATAAACCGTTATTGGAAGAAATGGTTTTCCTTTCCGTTTGATTGCTTACAGCGTTGGAAAATAAATTGAGCAGGAGACTGACAACCCTGCGCCTTGTTTTTGAGAAAATAAGTTGTGAATGCGGTTATGGCTGTATTGGCTGTAACATCATTTCGACAATGACTGTAACAACAAATATCGACGAGCGCAGGCCGGAGCGATGAAAAGTGTTAGGTTAAAATTTGGTCAAGTAGCACTTTAGCCAGTCCAAGGCTTAATTTTTTTATTTGTCCTTTTTAAAATAATTATGCGGATCCTTGTTAAAATAATAATGGGTCAATTGTTAATTTTCGTAAGTTATAACTTACGAAAATTAACCCATTCAACTTTTGGTAAGTCATCGTTATGCCATTATGAGGCATTATGAGTACCTAAATTAGGGTTGTAAAAAAACGGTTTTTTTTCTGACTTGAAAAAAAACATGAAAAGAAACCGTGAAAAAAAACCGTTTTTTTCAAAAGTATGAAAACTCAAAATTTGTAAGGCAGTTAATACTTTTATACGGTTGTTTTACTTGTTTGAGACTTTATGTTAACCATTAAACCAATTTAATTTAACAACTTTGATTAATAACAACATAAATGAAATCTGTAGTGGGAGTTATCGCAATTTACTGTTGGCAACACCAACGGCGACCAACGCCTCTCGTCGCCGCATCGGGGAATTCAGGGATTCCCCAAAAAATGTTTGTATACTGAACGTTCACATCTCGTCGCGCCATCGGGGATTTAAATAAATCACGAAAAAGCGTTATTGTGGTATATTTTTGTTCATCTGAAAAAAAACCTAATTTAGAAAAAACACCATGGTGCCAGGTATTTTTTTCTATATTTACAACCCTAACCTAAATTATATTTTTTATGCGTAAAATTTTACGCAGTTAACAAAATATGCGTATTAATGTTGTGCGACACTTACACTGTCGTCAGCCTTTAAGTAATTTATTATTCAGTAGAATTATATCGTATCTTCTGATTCTATCATAGTATATCTAAATTATGCACTTAAGTGTGTCGCTATGAACAATCAAGAACCAATTAAAATTTAATTGAGATGAGCATCATCTATGTAGGTACAGATAATAACTATACCTAATAACTAGGTTTGCTGAGTGGAAACTTAGGTGGTAATCAAGGAGGATAATCCCCGTCTGTTTGGTCTGTCCGTTTGTTCCCTTCGCGGTTAATCTGCTAAACAGAAACCACTTTAGGAAGGTCGTTTGAACCCTTTTTCAGGATTATTTGATTGTTTTCGTAGTAAACACGGTGAAACTTCACTGAAAATGCTTAGTTTTTCATTTTTAGCGAGGTACTCAATCTCTTATTTACCAGACTACTTACCCAAAAATAATCGTTAAGTTTTTCGTTGTATGTATAATCTTCTGAGTCCACTGGTTTTCGCTTGTGGACATGATACCAAATATTAAAGGCACCCTTAGTTCAACAAGGTTGCAATCACAGTGTTACTAAAATAGTTATTGGATTATGAGGTTATATATTCATTTTTCTTTTTTAAGGCTCGGGGTTAGACTGCTGTTTAAGATAAAAGATAAAAAGATAAAAGATGTTTATTCAGTAAGTAGACCGCACGGGCACTTTTACACGTCAAAATCTACCAGCGCTTCGCAAGAGACCACTGCTGAGAAGAAACGCCGCAAGAAACTCAACAGTCAGTCGTTTTTTTTAAATACTACTTATGATATTATACAATTATAAAGCTTAACCTAGCATGATATGAAACAATGAATTGAACATAAAATAAAAATAAAAATAAAAAAAATTCAAGCGTAGCTTGAGCAGGAAAATGTGTCAAAACTAAGAATTAGAAACTAAGAAAGAGTGTCAAAACATAAGCTATATTAGTACCTCCTTAGTCTTTACACAGGCGGGCCTATTATGGTTATGTTTATCGATGTGCATAAACATCTGTCACTTTCTGACCAATACGTATGTGCGTGAGTGACGGATGCTTTATCGACTTCGATACTTAATAGAGGCCCAGCGGCCCTATTATGATTGCGTTTATCGCGAGACGAAATTTGAATAATACATCCGTCACTTTCTGACACGAATATAAGTACAAGAGTGAAGGATACTTTCTCCACATTGTCACGCGATAAACAAAACTATACTAGGCCCGCTGGAGTAGTCAGGTTTTGAAAATATCGTATTTTTTCCACAATTGTTCAAATCGAACCCTTACTTTGCTCAAAGAGAGCCTGTTAAATTTCCACTAGCGCGTGAATAATACGGTAGATGCGGTTACATCCTTAGTTTCAGTTCGAGTTACGATTCAGTGCCGAGCGGCGGAGTTTTATGGCGGGTTCCTTGAATAATGCAGGAGGCGCGTGAAGCGACGGGCTACGGACGTTGAGGGGCGGTGTAAGGGACTAGACTGGGGCGTAAGCGATCAGCGGCTTTACAATAAATACAGAGGAGTTATTATGTCATAGCTATATTATGTAGTTCAGTTTACGCTGAGAGAAAAGGATAGAGCTATATAACTGCTATTGCTCTGTTCTTTACGCTCGCCGTAAAATGAACTCCATAGCCATGCCATATTAACCCCCCTAAGGACTAATAACTTTGTGACTTTATCTTCCATTTATATAGACGATTTTGTTGTTGTAGCGGTAATAGAAATTCAAACTGTGTTATTTTTTAACCGTTGATCTAGGTTGTTTGTTAATTTCTGTATTGTGTGGGTGTGGTAAATGTGGTAATAAATCATTTTTTTATTTCATTTATAACGGTTTATGAGATGCAATCAGCTGACAGACCGAAAGACGGACGGACAGCGGAGAATTAGTAATAAAGTCCCTTTGAGTACATAACCTTAAAAATTAGATACAGTGTAACAGCTTTAAAAAATCTCCAGGTTTGTACTACTCTCTCACTTGCTCTCATACACTCTTATACAGATGTTTTAACATCAAATTGCACTTTATGTTAAGCGAGTAAGTACCTACTTATTTATTGGTACAATTTTAACCCTATCCAAAACAGAGGCTTTTACGGTTATACACCTTTGTTTGACAAACGTATTTTGCGTTTTTATGACATGAACATGGCAAACGACAGGCTACCTGTAGTACCTGTACCAGGCGAGTACGGTAATTGTGACTCATGGTAAGGGTACTGATGATAAGTGGACTTTAAAGCCCGTAGTCATTTTCAACCTTAAGAACGATCTAGCGATGACAATCTCAAGACTGCCAAAGCGTTGCCAATCTTGAGGACTAAGAGGGAATGCCTCTATCTATTAAGCCCAATTTACATTGGCCAAGTGAAGAACAGAGGCAAGGACAGTGGAGTGAAAAAAAAGGGATTTTATTTGGATCCACTGGCAAGGCAACTTGACTCGCTCGCTACTGTCCGATCGGCTTACACTACTATACTGACCACTATCCACTGTCCTTACCTCCGCACAGGATTACAACAATGCGAATACCTGCTACTGTTTAGAAGCAGGTTAAACGGTAAGGTGGTAGCGATCCGGATGGTCCCCGCGCAAGATCCTTCCATGACACCTTAATGCATAATACCTTGTGTATACCTGCGGGTCTAGTATGGTTGCGTTTATCACGTGACAAAATGTGGATAAAGCATCCGTCACTCTCATATTTATATTTATTCGCGTCAAAAAGTGATGGAGGTTTTATGAACATTTCGTCACGTGATATACGCAACCATATTAGGCCCCCCTGAGGGCATAGCCAATGCTGCTAAAGTTTATGTTTTCTAACGACTCAATGAATCGGCATTAGATCGATTTTCAAAAATCGCTTATAGGTTGACTAGGTTGTTTATTAATTTATCGTAAAACCCAGTGTTTCATACGAAGTAAATAATCAGTGTAATTTATTTAAAACTATATAATAATATATTGTAACGAAGATAGTTTAGTGCAAAGATATTTCCTTACCAGAAGATTTAAATTAACACACAAAATAATCTCCTTGTTTTGAGTATGGTGGGCCTCACGAGCATAATTTAATATAGAAAAAATAAAATAATACGAACTTGGACCACACGCAAACTGTCAGCATACGTAGGTAACTACGATTCAATGCAAAATATTCAAAGCATTTGATTTGTAAAATAATTAAATTCGCGTGAAACGTGCCTGCACGCTAAACATAAATGCATAAATTTATGTTGTACTGTCTTCGTAGATCAAGGCATTATTAAATATTTCTGTGCGGTCTGTGTCTGAAGTGCTAGATAGCTTTTGTTTTTCGTGTTAGTGCTACTAAGGAAGTTTGAACGGCATTAGGTAACATTAACTCAAGAAGAAATGTTTTTCCAGATTTAGTTCAACGGAAAATATTTTAGTTTTATTGCACGTACCTACTTAATATTTCAGTTTCACCTAGTAGACAATGATTGTTGCATTAAATCAGCCGTCTGTACACTGTTTTAATATTTATTTTGCCGCCAAACAGCAGTGCTCGCATTGTTGTGTTCCGGTTTGGGGATAAGACAGCCGGTGTAATGACTAGCATAGAGGCATTGCATCTTGGTCCTCAGGGTTGGGAACGCATTTGCAGTTGCTGGGCTTGCAGTCTTTTGAATGCGAATGTCTAAGGGTCACAGTTTTCACTTGCCATTAGGTGGCCTGTGTGATCGTTTGCGATCCCAACGCCATAAGAAATAAAAAAAACAACTCCTGAAGGACATACTTTTCTATTATACTGTGATTTAAATAGGGTCCAACGAATAAATAAAATATAAAAAATAAGATTAGCACATTCTCAAAATTAAAATACTGTGCTAGTAGTAACTACTGTGGTGTCTAATTAAAGTAGCTATTGGTTTATTTTGAATAATGTACAAAAAAACAAATTCTTTACAAGTAAAATTTATATTGAGCTATAACTATTATATGCCATAATTAATCGTAATGATTACATGATAGTGATAATTTGTGATGATTACAAAAATCGCGCGTCTGAATGTTCGAATTAATACGATATGGGCCTTCAAAAAAAGAGCCTACTTTTCTTCGTCTTCTACTAATGGGTATTTCACAGTGATAATTATATTGAAAGATGTCTGACACCCTCTTACGCTTCTAGTAATATAGACGCGTCAGATATGTCGCACTGCTAGATCAAAACAGTATCAACTCAAAATCCTTGCTAGTTTTGTTTCAAGCTCATAGGATTTGTAATAAAGTTGATTTTATAAAACAGTTGTATTTTGAGTTACTCCTGTTTTGATCTAGCAGTGCGATGTATGAAATTATCTCTAGATAATGAAATACGCACTTAATGTCGGCGTCAAATCTTTTTGCTCCATAATCTCGTACTTTTGGACATTACGTGATTGTTTAGGTTTAAATTACCTACTATTAATTAGGGTTATTGAAGTAAAAACAGTACATGTTAACATCTTTTGACATTTCTATTGACACCGACAATATATGTGTAGGTTAATAAAAACTTAAATACTTACATAGAAAACATTCAAGATGATCAAACCGCTTAGTGAAAAGTCACTACAAATTTAGGCTGACGCGCTCAACAGTATTAAATAATACAGTAGAAATAAGCCCGCTTTATAAAATATCGATGGAGGCTTTCGAGACAGAATTCACAAAGGTCGGATGCACTTGCGCTGCTGCAGCGCTCCTGTATTTATTGGATTCACACGTGGGGCCACAACATCGGAGCACGCCTTTTCCATTAAGTTTATTCGGAAGAAAAAAAAAACAGTTTTGAATTAGAATAAGAGGATATGGCACTGAAAATTGGCCGTTCGGGTACTTAAACTTACTTGGGAAACACTGTTTTTTTAAGAAAAATAAAAGGTCTTTATTCGGTATAGGATGCACGGGGGCGGTAACCCGTCGAATTCGAATTTCACTTCGTCGAAAGTAGTTTCATCGAATGATATTTTCTACAGAAACTATGATGTTCTTGGGATTTCTTGAACTTTCATTGCGTGTTGCTTTGGTTAGATTTGAGACTATAAAGACAAATTCATTAGGCGAGGAATGCCTTTCTATGAAATGAAAATAAACGTAAGATACGGTCGTTGAAAGGTGATTCGATAAATTAACACGCCGCACGGGCACTATAATAGTAGAATGTTCAACAAGGGACTAAAACACGCCATAATGACAAGAGATGTTTAGCCACGCGAGTTCGAGTGTCATATGGGTGTTTAGTCTCGCGTTAAACGCTCTACTTTTCACTTTGAATGCGACGTTCTATACAAAGGTTTCGCGTGTTAACTTTAAATGCTTGCATATTTATCCAACACATGTTTATGCATAATAAAATAAAATTAACATTAATATATTTAAATAGATTTATATTAGTAATCATTAATCGTGTTTCACGAAATTAAAACGTGTTTTTTATATTTTTGCACAGTTGTCATGTTGAGGTTATTCCCACGCCCTAAAAATGGTCCATCAATACACAATCACTGAAAATGGCGATAATTCAGAAACACCGTCATTGGCTGTTTAAAGGTTAGCAAAGTAAATAAAATAAAAACTTACATCCGTAGAGATAAAAGGGAGCTTTAAAGTCCCGATGCGTACAGACTAAAGTAACATTTTAAGAGCATGAGAAGTGAAGAAAATTGTACTTCATTCTTTATTATTCTTCTCTTTTATCTTTATTATTTTCTTTGCTGAGAAGAAGCGCTTCAAGAAAATCAACAGAAACACGTGGCACAACACAACTCAGAATAATTAAAAGAGAATAAATAAATATGAATTTATTGTGGCTACTTTTACATGACATGGGAGTCCGGACGAAGTTCGCACGCGTAGTCATTTGTGTAGCCACCATTTCAAATACAATCTAAAGATATTAAAAGAAAAAATAGTATCTGTTTCAAAACTGCCACTTGGTTAATGCGAGACTTCTACGAGATATACAACTTGAAACGCAATTAAGTGACCGCATTACTCAATGTTTTTTTTAAAGCAATCAAAACGCTACGTAGGCGGAAAGGGTCTCTCTGAATTATGAAATCGGAAGGAGGCAGCTCGTGGGTGGATGGCAGCTGAGGAACGGACTGAACGTGGGATGTGAATAATGATTAGGCCATGAGGGATGCAGGCCAACAGTTATAAAAGTTCAAACAAAGAGCTAGTCAGACGGCATTTAAAATGATGCACTAGCGATTGTAAAAGTTGCTTTAACAGGCATATGATCAATAAGCACAAAGTTTTTTAGGGTTTTGTAGTTTTACCATGTCCGTCTGTCCATCTATCTGTCCGTCCCCTGTTTAACATAAGGACTCTTGTTATACATAGCTGTTAATCACGATAGCTAAGTTTTTTTTCTCAAAACTTGTTACCCTGGGTTTTTTTTTGTGGATTATTGTTTTAATATTTTACGATCCTAAGTAGGCTTTATGTTTCAGTTTACGATTACGCGTTAACTTGTAAAATCTACTGCTACTCAGACAGGACCATATCTGCAACGGTAACGAAAGGAGTCATCGCCAGAAGAATAGAGACAAAGACAAATGAGGCGTGGATAACATCACAAGGGTGCAGACAATCCAAACTCATGATAGGAAGGGTAAATAGAAATAGAACAAGGTATCTACTAAATCTTGGTAAGTACAACCTAAGCATACTGACAGGGATCTTGACTGGACACTGTCCACTTAACAGACACCTGACGGTTATAGGAGTCCAACAGGATCCTCGATGCCCCCATTGCGGCAAAGAGGAGACTAGTCAGCACGTTCTGGCCGAGTGTGTAATGTACTCGTCACTGAGACATCGCACATTCGGGGAGGACGTGCTATCGGTAGAGACACTTAAAAGCATTAACCTTCAGGACGCACTAATGTTCTGTAGGAAAACAAGAAGATGGGATCAGAGCTGGATGGGAGCGCCGCAGAGCCAGTAACCTGAGGCTGGATCAAGGGGAACTGGGCGGAATGAATGGAGAGTCACTCGACCGCCCGCCTGTCTCGGCGGCGTCCCCACTCATCATCATCATCATCATCAGACAGGACCAAGTTATGAATTATTAGTTTTTAATTTATTATTGAAATTGATTTAATATTTATATCTCTCTAGATTTTTTTCAAAACTAATTTTCTTTGTTTTTGGTCAGGTCATTATTAAACGTTCTGTTACATTTAAAATAATTAGTCAAAATATTATTAGGTTTATCAACATGACAAAAGCACATGCCAAAGAATAGACCACATAGGTTTTGAATCAATTCCTCCCTCCCTCCTTGCCCTTATCTTCCCCTATAGTAAATCTGTAAATGAACGAAAATGACACCACACAAACAGATAAATACATATTAGGACTCCTTATTACCTTATCCACAAAATAACATCATTATGCATATTCTTACTCTTATAATGCTCTTTTAGAGCAACTTCTTACACAAAAAGGGTAGGTACATTAATCTTATTTGAGTCTTTAATCTAGGTTTCAGACTTCTCTTCTAAATAGATTTATCTAGTTCTTCATTTGTTATCTATATGGTTCTCCATAACCGAGAAAACGACTGACTGTTGAGTTTCTTGCGGCGTTTCTTCTCAGCAGTGGTCTCTTGCGAAGCGCTGGTAGATTTTTGACGTGTAAAAGTAGGTACCCGTGCGGCCTTTTAATGTTCATCTAAAAAAAACTTTAAACTTTGATGTCATATTGTATCCTTAACGGCCAACCATTCGATTAAACATTACAAGTTAGCCTACAACACTGTGGGTATCTCGTACCGCAGTGTTGTATTCAAACCTTTTATCAATGTATTGGCTGGAAGTTAGTCACGGTTTTAGTGGCCTCCGCATTACGCAACGCGAGTTAATTACAACAACTTCAGAGGGAATCACAAATGCAATTAGTTCGGTGCGTGCGCCCGCGTCGAGGAACGGCTGTCAGGCTGCGAGGCCGTTGTAGGGCGGCATGAGAAAATGACGTCACGATTTTTCACCTAAAGAATCGACAATACCGAAGCCTAAAATACGTTGACGTCGCGTTGGCCTAGTTGGTAGTGACCCTGCCTACGAAGCTGACGGTCCTGGGTTCAAATCCAGTAATGGCAGATATTTGTGTGATGAGCGCGAATATTTGTTCCTGAGTTCTGTATGTTTTTTTTATGTATTTAAGTAGGTATTTATTTCTCAATATGAGTATTTATATGGTTTTTTTGTCGGTGTTGTTTTGTGGGACCAAGATCAATCGGTGTGGCATTATCCACTGTCAACGCCGGACGTCATTAAAGAAGCGTTAAAAACGTGACGCAGTAGATGCGCCACTTGCGGTCTGCTGCATTATAGCGTGTTACAACAAGTTCAAGTTGTAGGAACTGTACGGGACAAAGATATTTAGCTCGACACTTCATATACCTCTATCCCTTTGAAATGCATTTCATTTAATCAAGGTACAAAAAGATTCCTAAACATAAGTACTAGACGTCTTACATTAACTAAATCAATAATTTGAACATCTGTAATTGAATCCAAATTTTGATCGGACGCAACCTAAAAAACAATCCTTAAACGGCTCTTGTCAAAGCACGACGAGAATAACACTGCAGCGTTCTGATATAGCAGGATATTGCCGTTGCCGCTGGCTGGCCACGTCACTGGCAGACCGCTGCACAAGGAACTAGTTAGACGGCTTTTGTTAACCGATATGTTCGCCGCGATATCCTTAGGGTCAGTTCACACCGAGACGCGACGCGAGGCGATGTTTCTGATGCGGCTGTTTCAAAAGTCATAAATAAGTTCTAAAATGTCCCTCTGCTTAGTTTCCCTTCTAACAGTTAAGGGATTCTAATTACCTAATTAAAGTAATGTTTGTTTTAGAATAATTTACTCGGAAACCTGTTAGACACATTGGCGGACATTTTCCCGCAGTGTGTGAGGGGGTGGGGGGCCGGGAAATGTAAATACGTTGTTTGTACCGGAAAACTAGTTTTCGGGGAAATGCTGCTTTGAGCAGAAAACGCGTTTTTACTGTGATTACGTAAATATGAATGTAAATTCTTATTGCACAGACAGAAGATTACAAAACTAAAAATGGAACAGTAACAAAAAAAGTATGCACAAAAGCGAACTTATCCGTTTAAGGGATCTCTGAATTAATGTAACGTTATTAAATGTGTTATAAAAAAGTGTTAAAGTGTGTGCTGAAAACTGGGCAAGAGCATGCAAATCCATAACGATTCCATGTTTAACTACGGAACCTTTAAAATATGCAAACAGCATTTTAAATCCTGCCTTCCCGCCAACATTATTTAATTAACTGATGTTGCATAAACAAACATGCAGTCCTAATACATCACAATCCATCAACATTCTATTCCATAAGCAAACATTGGCTCACTTGGTAAATTTAAGCCAAAATAAAATATGTTGTCTTTGCAAATGGAATCAACTGAACGAAGTTCAATAAATATTTATTTACAAGGAGAAAAAATATATACAAAAACATGACAAGAATTGATAATGCTACTACACATAACGGTGACTGAAGCAAAAGAAAATTAACGAGCTTCGCAAAGGCATACGTCGTCGGCATAGTTATACATACTCGTACGTATATCTATAAACAAGTATACGTTCCCTACAAATCCGCCTGCGTTTTCCCACGTTTGCCCTACCCGGAAAC
The DNA here is from genome assembly GCA_923062465.1 of Acleris sparsana. Lineage (NCBI taxonomy): Eukaryota > Metazoa > Arthropoda > Insecta > Lepidoptera > Tortricidae > Acleris > Acleris sparsana. The sequence continues at coordinate 15,055,553 of OV281289.1, forward strand.
ATTTGCTCGTAAATTCGGGCAAACATGGGAAAAAATTGACAGTCAATTTTCTCAGCCTTATTAGGGAATCCCATTTATGTGTTGTTAAGACAAAGCTCATACGGCCGCGAACACACGATTGTCCCTTTGTGACCGGACTAACCAGTGGCATTTATTTTTATACGCTTTGAACTTGCTTACTTCATCCTTCATGCGCCAACTGCCGTTAGACTGGTGGGAGCTAAGGCTAAGTCAGATTACTTGATATACAAAGATACTTCCGGTTACGTTAGTTAAGGCTTGTATTATATGACTATACATTTATAAATGAGGCGGAAATAGTTTGAGGAATTTGGCACAGCCTCTTTTAAGGTGGAAGTGGAAATCATTATTGTTAAATTTCTACTGGTCTAAATGGTGGTCCAAATCCACCAATATAAATTGCTGCATTGCACTTTGCAGTACTATGGCCGATGCACACTTTAGCGTCACAGAACCACGCCGTTACCATTTCCATATTTGGGAATGAAATTAGCGTTCGTCCTTTTTTGGATTCCGATGAACCATGGTTGTTGAAACGAATGGCGGTACAAACCTGGCGCAAGAGCGGGTCAATCTTCTCTGGCTCGATCCAACTAGATCGCCTTTGCTGCGTAAGAGAATAATGCCGCAATAATCCCGGGCGTATCCCGAGATATTCGTCGCAACGATTCCCTAATGAATACGCTACGGAAGTCTGCCATTTCCGTCAACGAGTCCAACCCTATCTTGATTGAGAAGGATTACGGAAAGCATTACAAAGAACGGGCTTCTTTTTTCCCCGTCCGTCCAAGAAAAATTGTTCTGATTAATACATCCTTTGTCCGCCATTATGACTGCTATTTGTGAGGTTGTAAATATGTCCGTTTTTTCCGTTTAATTGTGTAAATTATTTTGATGGTAACGTTATGACAACAAAAGGAAGTTATTTTCTTATTACAAGATAATGTTACAAGCATTTTTTTTCCTACAGTTGTTTGAAGGTTTAAGAGTTATCAAGGTTAAGATTTACATATGAAATTTTACTAAAATATGCTTAAGGGGACGCTGAATCAATTATTTGTTTTTTTTATCACGGTAATAAAAAACTCATGTTCCTGTTTGTGAAATGAAAAATATATATATATATATTTAAAACAGAAATTGGACGCAGCTTGGCCTGCTTCGATTTCTTCAGCTAGCAAAAATAAGTTTTTATTTAATTTTCGATTTGATCAATAAATTGCCTGTTAAGGATTAATAAATAACGATACAGTATTCGAATACTGAAGTGCGAAATATCCGAAAAAAAAGAAGGTCAAAAGAAACGAGCTTCCCGAGTTTCCTTCGAAGCTCCCGAGTAGATACTGTTTACCGGTGAATATAATTTAGAAGACGATGAGTATAAAACGAAAACAATAACATGACACCGATTAATAAACAAGATGTAACTTGCATGCAAACTTAAACCTGACACAAGATATAAATAGTTAACTGCATTAGTAGTGTTTTGGCATTTTGTGAGCGTGAGTAACTGCAAAAGTTGTAAAATAATATTTATGAAATTGATTGCACTAAGCGCGGTAAAACCTCAGGGTCCGTCTGCATTCTTATCACCCGCTCTCCTTTTGCCAAGACACAAGTTGTACGTGTGGTGGTAAGACAGCCGACGGTACATGAATGCCAATTGGAATTGAAATGTTAATATTGCATAAAAACCATAGCCCTCACTTACAATCACGTGGTGTGATCTTTAGTGTTTTCCGTGTAATAAAATAATAAACATAAGTTGATTTCGTGCGTTCGCCTATTGTCAGTCAATTCTATGCATTTTTACACATTTTCATAGTCGCAGGCAGGTGCAGAATCCCTTTTTTTGTCTTCAATTATTGTATACCAATAGGGTTCTTCTGCTTTGTTCTCTGCGTTTAAGATAGTAGACAAGTGTCGCATCAAAGTAAAGATAGGTACAAAATATTTCATTACTCAGATGTATAACTCAGTTTACTACCTACCATGAAAGGGATTAAATTCAGTATTAACTGAAAGAGCTACCTAGTTTTATAGTAATAAAAGTAAGTTCTTTTCTCAATTTTTTTAATAGTTTAACCACTGAATCATCAAACGAGTTTGAACAACAAATCCTTTTCATTCCAAAAACAAGAGCGTCCAAACGAAACGCAGATAACACACGCAAACAGTCGTTTACAAAAGCTATCAAACAATTTATTCGCTTCATGTAGATATCAATCACATAAAGTCAGACCGAGGTGCGTTGATCACGTCTCCTAACAGCCCTTTTGCATTACGATATTGGGTTTAGCAATCATGGATGTAAACAAGATGTAACTTTCCATTCGGTTCCGAAGAAAGAAAAAGGTCGACATTAGCAACAGCTTGCTAGCCAAGTCGTATTTGGCACACCGCAGTAGTGGTATAAATATTTATCGGTCCTGGCCGGGGCTATACATCGCCGAACTTCCAGCCAATATTTCCTATAATTTATCGCGCTAAACAATCGTTTGTATCAATTTACATAGCGTTGTGGGAAGTCAATGAATTGAATCGCCGTCGCGATAATTTATTATGTTTCGGTGAACAGGTGATGATGGAAGCGAAGGGTTGGAATTTAATAGGGGTTATTATTTATTTCGTGTTATTTCAAAGTTAAAATACTAGATTCACATGTCTGTGGAATCTAAGGCCATATTATCAATTGTCTAAAGAAGAGGAAAGTATATATAGGTATACGGTTACAATAACTCTGTCCCTTTGTCTGTCTGGAATTTGGTAGATTTTAACTAGTTCATATTACCTCCTTTGGGCTTCTCTTCCACTTTATCTTGAAACTATATCGTAATGAATTTGTAATTTTGTAAATTTCTTTAAACTTGATAGTAAAGGTTGCTGTATCGTTAACAATTGACTGTTTTTTTTAAGTTGGCATGCTGTCTAAACCAGCACCACCAACAACTTGTCTGCACCATTAATTAACAATATCCTGTCGGCCTAGCAAAGACGTCACATGAATAAGTTATTTTTATCTTCTTGTCAGTGTCATTATTTCTTGTTAAATAAGAAAACACTTAGGGATAATTAAATCCTTGATTTTACTCTCTTTTTGTCTAGTGGTAGGTGTAGTAACATTATAGCGAAGATTTCATCATCAATGAAATACATTTCCAGTAAAATAAGGTTGGAAATTTAAGTCTGTGATTAATGTCAGGTAATATTTTGACTACCTGCTGACCTGTTATTCGTCTTCTGCTCAATTTTTTTTATTTTTTTATGGCATAGGGTAGGCTGACGAGCACACAGGCCACCTGATGGTAAGTGGAAACTGTGACCCATAGACATTCGCATTCACAAGACTGCAAGCCTAAGACTGCAAATGCGCTGCCAACCCTGAGGACTAAGATGGAATGCCTCTATGCTAGTCAATACACCGGCTGTCTTATCCCCAAACCGGAACACAACAATGCGAACACTGCTGTTTGGCGGTAGGTTAATGGATAAGATGGTGGTAGCGATCCGGACGGACCCCGCACAAGGTCCTACCACCCGCAACAATAGTACTGGAGGCATCACGTCTGTATGTTTAATAACTTACTAAAGCAGATGCAGTGTAAATCTGTTGTCTTGATACCGACTTGTCTTGGTAGCTATTATGTACTCGCAAGAATGGCAGTTAAAAACAATACGATAACATGACAAAAGCAATATGGTTTTATTGAATAGAAAAGAGCCCCGCGGGCCCTAATACGGTTGCGTTTATTGCGTGACAAAATGTGGATTAAACATCCGTCAGTTTCTGACATGTTTATAAGTACGAGAGTGACGGATGCCTAATACACATTTTGTCACGCGACAAACGCAACCATTCTCGGACTGCAGGAGGGTTTTTTTTTAAAGAATTGCGGTTTCTTTTTACCACTACGTTTACGCCGAGAGAAAAGGACAGAGCTATATAACTGCTATAGCTCTCTCCTTTACGCTATCCGTAAAATAAACTAGATAGCTATGTCGTAATAAACCCTCTGTTCTTTGAAAATACAATTTTTTGCCTATCACTCTCACACGGTCCAAGAAATATGATAATAATGTTCTCAAAGGATATAAAATCAGAATACCGCAGACTTGAGAGCAGGATAGCGTATCCATAAAAATTTGAAAGGCGGCGTCTGCTTTAGACAGGGATTACGAGGCTTTGCGACGGTCACAGACGGATCGCCAGGGATATTTACCGTCGCTGGACTAGTTCGAACTACGGCACTTTTGCAATACACGCACAAATTTAAAAAATATGTACTATTTATTATATGATTTCTAACGGCGTGGAGAGCTAAAAAAGTGCAGAGGCCATCTGATGAAAAGTAGGATCGGGAGGGTAAATTATGACATAGCTATGCAGTTCAGTTTGCGCTGAGAGAAAAGGACAGAGCTTATATAACTGCTACAGCTCTGTTCTTTACGCTCACCGTAAAAATAACTACGGATCTAGATAAGTTGCCATCGAATACAAACGCTAGCGTTTGGTGCTCACCTGTCACTTACAAAAATGTATGGGCTTGACGTAAGTCACGTGATATATCACTCGTTACAACTGACACGCTGGCTGTAATGTGATCACTATCACTCGAGATGATCGAATAGTGATAGTTTTGACGTTTCGTCCGTCGTTACGCGGTACTATTTTGACAGGTTGCATTCAACACGAGCACTATGTAAGGGCAACTTGGCTAGCTTTTTTATTTTAGACAACGCAAAGCGATAGGTGGTCACCGAACGCTAGTGTTTGTATTCGATGGAAACTTGTCTAGCCCCACTGCATAGAATGCAATTTCAAGACCAATATCAACAATGCAGTTCTCTAATGGCCGTATTAATAAACTTATCTCAACTCTAATGTCAATCTCAAGATCAAAAACGACAGTTTTCTTCGGGTTGACGTTTACTTTGACGTATCTTGCAAAGGGCATCTCGTCCAAGATGAGTTAAATAATACGACCGGATTAGCAGTCGTGCTAATGCGCTGGCAATCTGGAGGACCAAGATGGAATACCTTTAATCTGGAAAATAATGTTGAAACACACTTCTTCCAAAATACTTGTTCATATTAGACTCGGTCGTCAAGGTAATCTTTACCTCATCAAGCTAAGTTCGTTTCATATAATACCTATACCAGGCAGCAGTCTAGACACAGACGTTTTTCCGTTGAGAGTGCCCTCACTGTTTCCGTATACTCCTAGCAATCTCGGATGCAGTACGTTCAGGCAGGAATATTAAACCAGATCCACACAGGCGTTTGAATGCGGCTCACGATCGCAGATGGCCACCGGCCGTGCCACCTGCCCTCTTAAATGAATTGATATGAATACAAAAGACGTGAACGTCGATATTTGTTGTGTAAGTGTATAGAATAAGGATCCCTAAATAGCTAATTTCGTACCATCGTCGTAACATCAAAAAAAAATGTTTAACGTGCTGCTACTCGCGACTTCGTCCTTGTAGATTTTTCGTCGTTTAACAGTGTTTCACTTTAAGATAAAGTAAATAGACACGCGCTATAAATTTTTACTAGGGCTCCATCAGGACCAATAGGTCAACGTGACGTTTGACGACGCGCTGACCTAGTTGCAAGTGGTCCTGGGTTCAAATCCCGGTAAGGGCAGATATTTGTTTGATGAGCACGAATACTTGTTTCTGAGTCATGGATGTTTTGTATGTATTTAAGTATATATTTATCTATATAAGTACCTATTTATCCCGTTGTCTAGTACCCATAGTACAAGCCTAGACCTTAGTTTGGGACTAGGGCAATTGGTGTGACATTGTACCCTGATATATTAAAATATTAAAAAAAGACATTAAAGTCTTCTACGTACACTCGAAAGAACAAGTAGTGGATACGTTGCCTGCCAAAGGAAGGCTTTCTCAGAGCACGATCTTTACTTGGCTTGGTGATTAAGACTGATCTGATTTAGGGGGCGTGTTAAAACATCTTTTTAATAGCCCTCAGATATTGTTTTTTTATGACATTAATTTGGAATTGTTGATAGACTTTGATTTAATAAAGAATAAAACAGGTTCAAGGAATATTTGTTTCATTAGATTATAATTATTTCTCTCGGGAAAATTGAAATAAGTGAGAGCAATAAGAGTCTCAACCAACACCTCAAGAGTCTCTCGCTTATTGGCTGAATCAAGGGACAGATACAGAAAACAGCACCTCGACACGGCACGTATCTATTGTAAGTTTACTCTCTCCCACTTGGTAGCTTGAGCCGTAGTTATATTTTAATTTGCCTCAGTTTTGTATAAAATTTTATTCTTGTACAATAAAGAGCCTACATGTACATACATACATACAAGCTACTTAATTTGTTTGGCAGAAGCATAGACAAATGTAATAAATATTCGATGAAGACAATCATTAAAAAAAACTCTTTGTCAAATGAGACACGGAATTTCAGCCTGTTTTATCTTTGATGCATGAAATTCAAAGCAATATTTCTGTTGATCAAGGAGCAATTTACAGAATAAAGGTAGTCAGTGACTTGCAAACGGCATTAAGTGGGTAACGACTGCTATTAACGCTGGCGATGTCCCGCCTCCAGCAGGGGTTATTCTTAAGTAAACGCGATTTTATGCAGTCTAAATGGTTTTAGAATGGGAACTGGTTTTCAAATATCTTACAGGGTGTATATTCTTCTCGGTAAAACCATATTCCGAACGACGTGTTTGCGTATTGTCAAGGTCATGATAGCTCCTTTCTCGATAGCCACGTCAAAGGCAATATTTTGCCCATTAGAATAGAAGCCCAGGCCAAAATATAAAGTTTTATAATAAAACTTCAAAGTAGTACCTACTTTACCTACCTTATTTGTCTTTAATTTCGCCGTGTCAGCTTGAGCGCGGTGTGGTGTGATTTTCGCGCATCACTAGCTCACTCGGCGCAGCATATATAAACCGGCGAGTTAAAGTAGTCCCGTCAGAGCGTACAACACACATTTTAGCGCGTGGATTCTCAATTAGGCAGCCTTATACGTTCGATCGTTTGACAAAAGGGTCACAAGGAATCTTAATCTTGTCGGTTAATTTATAGAAAAATAGAGACGTAGGTTTTGATAGTGACATCCCAGAATAGGCAAGCTCGAGCTTGAGCTAAATCGAAATAGAATAACACCGTAAGTCTAGACGGACCCGGTGTATGAGCCGTCCCTGTAAAGACGTCCCTTCCTTTCACGCAGCGTAAAAGTAAGTTGGGCCAGTAAATTGCTAAGCGACGCCAACTGCTCACATAATCGGATTTTCAACGAAGTAACTGCTTTGATTCTATTACGAGCTCACTTAGAGCCTCTTTGGAGTTCAACAGATTAAAAGGTCATATTAAAGTTTTTGCAGTCGTTTTTTCATTGGAAAGTGTAAAAAAAACAACGTTGAAAATTACTTTGTTGATTCAAAAATGATTGGGATTGTTGTGCATAAGCGTCTTAATTCCATAAGAGTCTAAAACACGTTACATAAAGTAATATTTAAGTTGAACCACTAAAGGACTTAATATTTTTACTATCAACCTTAGTTGATATAGCTAATATTGAAACACTTTTATACATAATAATAATATCACCAATCCATATCAGTTCATTCATAGAACCTATTATTAGTATTCCCATCCTTCTTAAATAGTCTTTACACTAATCGGTGGTTGTCCGTGGGAGCATACTTCTTTAGTTTGAACTCAGGGACAATCGCCGGTTGGTGTCCCATAACTTTACTAAATTAAACTTGTCTAAAGGGCCTCTGCGTGTTGGCTTCGGCTCCTTCGGCGCTTGGTAAAGACATGCAAATAATAATATATACAATTAAAATAATACAGATATGTTTGGTTTGCTCTCAGTTGTTTGAGTAAAAAAGGTAAATGCCGGCTTTTTCATGTTTTTTCTGTAGCTTATGATGTAAATGGAAAAAAATACTGATGACTTAAGAACAATCTAAAAATATGTCATAATTCAAAATCCGTCAAGCCTTTTAATTGTACTAAGGTGTTATTTTCCTAAAAACGGTTCGTTGTCGATCGATCGATCATCGAGCGACGATTAAGCCACCTAATGATGAATGCACGCCCTAAAATTTCGTTTCTATACTCTGATGGGACCACCTACACTCGGCAGTTCATAATTAGGTAGTGGAGTTCAAAAGTCAGGCCTGAAGAGAATATACTTGGCAGCGGATTACAAAGAAACAAGACATGGATCCAACTTTTCGACAACCGAACATTAGCCTCCTTCTCAAGAAGTCGGATAATAAATCGTGAACGCTACGTTAGGTTGAAAAGGACGTTGTGTAATGGAGCTGATATTAGAGTATCTAAAAAGCCGACCTTAGATAGGTACAGGACATATTAGATCTAAAGGATAGGTAAAAAGTGACGCCATAAAATTATATTATTTAAGGTATTGCTAAATTTAGAACAAATATGATCTTGTAACCCACGAATTTAAGTTGTCCCGTCAGAGTGATTAATAACAATTTAGGGCGTGTATTCTCAATCAGGCAGCTAACCGTCGAGTGTGTCTTGTGACCAAAAAAGGTCAGAGAAAAAGTTAGTGTAACATACAGACAGACTGTAATGTACAGCCTAACCTAAACTAAACCGAAATGACACGAGCCTAACCTGAACCTGTCTATCTAGTCCGGTACACATCTTCCAATCAGGAGATCTAGTCTCTCCAAATGAATCCAAAGGCCTGCGAGATCGTATAGTAAAATTGGTAGGTCTACGTTGTACCCATAGGTAACCTATGTTCTAATGATTAGCAATGTAATGAGTTAAATGTGCCCTTCGAAAAGGAGATGTGGCACCGCCACCGCCACATCTTATGTGCTTCGTCTCCAGACGGGGCGGCACTCTAGCACATTGATTCTAAAGAAAGCAAAAGAATGATCTACCTCGGTAAAGTCAGCAAGTTAGTCAAGGCTATGTCTACTAGGGGACAAGAGGGATCTCTAAACAGAGAGCCTATCCTACATCTTTAAATAAAATATGAATTTACGTAAGGCTCTCTTAGCGGGATTTTTACTGAATAAACAAATTCATGAAAATGAAGGGCTTGATATATGCTGAAGTAGCTGATCTAAGAAGTCTTTGGATTCCATTCCTGCTTCCAGATCCTAGCACGAATCTCCAAGTGCTATTCCCTACATTTGGGCTCTCAACCGCCTCTTTCACTATCTATCCCATAAGATGAGAAGGTTTTATAAGATTCAGTCCAGGTTTTAGATTAGAGCATGATATGCTAGACTCCGTGGAGTCTGTGAAGGAACCCAGAGGCAACGTCCAGCGAGACCTTGGTCTACATCAGGACTCCGAAGCATAATTCGGTGCTTAAGAACTCTCCACTCGAAGAATCATCAACCTTAGGACTTTCTATGTTAATAGTAAATTGGTAGTCGGGTATGGCACTGGGAGGTCACGCACTACAATCGGGGTGAACAACAAGAGTAACGGATGTGGAAGAAATAAGTATTATCACATAGTATAAATTAGACACAACAAAAGTAGCTTAGAAGTTTGGAAGCTGCAACGAATGTTGATTAGAAATAAAATAAAACATTTTATTTATAGTATAATTTTGTTAAGAAGACGAAGTCCTTCCCGAAGCTCGGGCCGAAGAACAATTCTGAGAATAAATTTTATTAATATATTATTGGTTGAGGTTTGTGAAGACGTAGCTCCGAAGCTCTGGAGACTTTCCTAGATATTTTGTTTAAACACTTACGTTAGGGTTCAACTCTTATCAGAGTTCTAGATTACCTCGGACAGTAACCAAGTCTAGGTTACTAGATTTCAATACTTCACTTTTATTATCTAACACTCGAGTATATTACGGCCTTTTAAAAAAATCAATGATTATAATAAATTTAGGGTTCTTGTTAGGGCTTTACTGACTGCCTCCTACTTTCATGCTGGTCTAGCTTCGTCTCCTCGTTTTTTTCTAGATTTTTACGTTTCGAATCCCTTGCTGCAATATTTAAAATTATTTATTTTTCTAGTTTAAACCTCTATCATCTACCTCCTTGGATTAGCTAAGTACCTTTTTATTACGACTATAGAAAAGGACAAACTACTCTGAGAATGTCGTCTCGAATTTTAAGCTGGTTTCACAAATTCCTAAAATCTAGAGAAAGAGACAAACGGCTCCTATCTAACTATCGTGACTTTTAAGGCCGGCTTCACAAGCTTAGTGTTGCAAGGTGAAACCTCTTGTCTCAAACAACCTAAAGTCGTCGTTACACCACTCAACTACACTATCAAACACTTCTACATCGTCCAACTTATATTTGTGAGAAGGACAGACGACTCAGATAGGGTCGTCGTGTCACAAGACGGTCATGGCGCAACTAAAAGTGTTCCTAGTACACGGGTAGTAGTAGTAGACTACGGAACTTTCAAAAGGATGCTTTTTATGGTATTTTTTTGCGAGAATCTTCTTTGGGAACGTGCAAAATATAAAAAATATGTTCTTCACTTAATGAACCCTGTCCAAATGCTTATCCCCGCCGTCGAAACCTATATTTATCATCAAACGGATTATCCTAAACAAAATCATAAAATATTGGAGATGATCCACCTACGCCTCCTATTTCACAAGAAAACACCTGAGGGAACCCTGAAGTTCAAAGATATCAACTTGGATGCCTAGATTTTAAATGTTTTGTTGTAAGATAGATATTTTTTTGAATACTTGTAATAGTTGGGGATCCGATTAGCAGACGACCTTCACCGGGTTGTTTATTCGATGAAAAGTATTTCATATCAAATTTAATATGCTAAGTAACATATTTATAATATGACTAAAACAAAAGGCTTTTTAGCATGCAGATGAATTAAGAACTTATACCATAACAATTTGTTGTAGCTACTAAAACATAAATATTACCTCAAGATCCTGTGTATCTTTAATAATAAAATGGTCATGACGGTTACATGGAAAACGGAATAATTTTCAAATTTTAGTCTATTTGATTCTGTTTACTTACCATTAAATAACAAAATTAGTGTGCCTGTTCAAATCCTGTGAAAAACCGCCTTGTCAATTTTAAAGCGGAGCCCTCGCCTACCAAATCACACGCAACTAACAGCTATCCTAAACTAACCAAACAATTACATATCAAATGATTTAAGTTCCTCCACGTCAGCGCCCGAATTAAACACGAACACATGAATATGTTCACTCATCCTAAGCAAACAGAACAATCTGAAACGTAAGAGCTTCGGTATTCCAATGGAGTTGAAAGTACTCCGGCAATGAAGAGTTACTGCTCTAACACCCAACACTCTTATAAGAATATATTGCTGTACTGAACTCCGAGAAGTTGGAACGTAGTACTCCAGAATGGCTGAGCAAACATTGGTCTGAATTCACAAACTCCACTTTCAAAGTAAATGACAGTGGTGAAACTTATGGCGAGCGCGCCAGGACGTTTTAATGAAAGTGAAAATGTATGTCAGGTTGGAGTAATTTTGAAGTTTGTTAAGTTTGAGTTACCCTGTGTGTGTAAGGAAGTGGCTGGTGTTTGTGGTCGACGTGTGCCGAATAGAAACTAATTAAAATACTAATGTAATAGTTTAATTTTGATTGTTTGTTTTGATGTCGGCGATTAGTTCCAAGTTCTTCATTTTCCATGTGTGAAATTTTGCAAATTATTATTGGGACGAATTCTTCTTAATGAAAAGTCTTAATTTTACCAATTCTTAATTTTCCGAGTGCCTCATTTTCCTAATTATAGATATTACTAATTCGGATGTTTTACGGAGGATAGTACAGTGGATGGTAAAATTAGGTGCAAATTTGTGGTGCTGCTCTCATGAGCGGCACAGGACTACGAACGCCTTGGAAGGTTGGCACTACCGCTTAAATAAAAAAAATGGGAAGTCAGATCTTTTCTCATATATCAACTTTCTGAAAAAAGAAGCAACATATTATGAAAAAAAGACTAGACAAAATAAAGTGTTTACTGAGCCACGGAAAAGAAGGTCAAAATTTATAATTAAAGACGCGAAGATTAGCGGAAATATAGAGGACCTGACTAAAGAAAAGTCACACCCGAGGAATGTCTGAAAAAATTATGTCGGTTTAAGTAGGCAATTAAGTAATGTGTTGGATTTGTTTCGTTTAAACAATTTTAAGCAATGTAAAGTAACGGTTTTATTTGTTTTAAAAATTAAACTTATGTTTGTAGGCAATACTACTTTAAAATTGTTTTCTTTAGCCATTTAAAGTATATGACTGTACTTATATAAGAAAATCCGAATTAGTACTATCTATAATGGGGAAAATGAAGCATTCTGAAAAATTAAGAATAGGTAAAATTAAGACTTTTCATTAAGAAGAATCCGTCCCAATAATAATTAGCAAAATTTCACACATGGAAAATGAAGAACTTGGAACTAATCGCCGACATCTTTGTTTTTACGGGTTTTGTAAATAAGGGCTACTAGGCACTAGAGGGGTGCCTAGGGGGGGACACTATTACTAAGCCTCCGCTGTCCGCCCGTCCGTGCACCGTCTTTGTGTCAGCTACATACTTAAAAATTGTACAGAGCGTTTATAAATTATATGCGCGCATTCAAAATAAAATTTTAAATTAAGTCCAAGCCCCATTTGATAGGGAACAAATCCTCCCTCAATTTTGATCTGACACGACAGGAAACGAGGGTGCAATTTATAATGAAGGTCAATAAGGTTACGTCATTTTTTATTTGCACGACCCAAAGCTGTTACAGCGTGAGCGAAATTCCAAGAAATTGTTTTTAATAATGTTGTTAGTGAGGTATAAGGGGCGCGAAGTCACGTAGAAGGTGACCAGGGGCTTCATTCTACTTTGTTCTCGTATTTACACCTATAGTTCTCGTATTATATTAATATATATTAATATGACACACATTTCATAAATACGAACCAGAGAAACATTAATAAGGATATACACAAACATACATGGCTTCATATTGGGTAGTCGGGTAATAAAACCATAAAATGTATCAATTTTATAAATGTTATGATTTCTGCCATTCAAAAAGAATAATCGTAGATAGGTATGACATTCGAAGCCTTACAGATCCTGTATTCTACAGGGCGAAAACTTTGATATGTTATCGTATTGTAAAGCTAATAAAAAATAGTAAAAAGCTAGTAAAAAGAATACAATGACATACTCGCTATGAAAGGTAATATGGTTTTACCTAGTAGAATAGAGACCCAGGTAGACCCTCCTCCAAATACTTGTATAAAGCTTCGGCCTAAACAAACGTCATTGCCACAAAGCCGCTAAGGAACACTTAAAACAGAGCACCCTCTAGCTCTACACGTGTACTTAGCAAGCATTGGAGTTTAATAAAACGCCTCGGAATCAAATGAAGCGTGAAATGGAGTTCCTTTCAGAGATTAGTCCCCTTTGTCGCCCGCCGGGCTGGCGGAGGAAATTGGCCAGTCGGCAGGCTAGCCTAGGACGTGTAGCTGCGGCGGACTCGATGCCGATTGCTTTATGCAGAGAACTGCATTGTTTAGGTTTTTTTTTTATCAAATCAAATCAAATCAAATCAAATCAAATTCATTTATTTGTCAGAATACAGTAATACATGGTCTTAGTTATAAAATTTTAGCACTTGTATTCAGCATGCAAGCAAGCGTACAAATATTGTAAATATTCTATTTTCAAAATACTTTCCTATTTTATAAATTCTAGTCAATAATAACAAAAGTTCAAACGTCTAAATATTCCTTGACACTGTAGAAACATTTCTCCATTAGCCATTTTGTCAAGTTACGTTTAAACATTTCTCCCGACAACTTTCTTAATTCGTCCGGTAAATGATTAAAAATTACAATGCTCATATTAAATATATTTCTTTTGTACATATCCTTGCGACAGGGAGGTTTATACAAAAGAGACATAATACGTGCTCTGGTATGCCTTTTAATGACTTGACTCCGTTTCATAAAATATTCTGGGTGGGAGTTGACGAACACACATACGTCTCTTATGTACACGCACGGTAGTGGTAAAATATTAAGTTTTCTAAATAACGGGATACAGCTGTCGTCTAACCGAGCATTAGTCATCACCCTTATGCACTTTTTCTGAATTTTAAATACTCGATCAAACTCCACCGAGTTTCCCCATAGGATCAAGCCATAACTTAGTACTGAAGACACATATCCATGGTAAGCCATTAGCGCCGCTTCTATAGAAACCGTATCTCTTAACCTTTTAAGGGCAAACACAAAACGGTTTAATTTATTACATATTTGATTAATTTGGTCTTTCCAATTTAGATGCTTGTCAATCATTATGCCCAGAAATTTAATTGAATCTACAGCGTTGATTGTCTCATTTTTATATTTAATTTTTAGAGGTATAGAATTAGAATTATATGAATTATATTGTATTAATTTAGTCTTATTTATATTAATATGCAAATTGTTATTATTCATCCATTCGATAGTGTCAAACAGTCCTTTATTAATATTAAACTCAAATGTATCCATCTTTTCATATTTTACCACAATTGTTGTGTCATCAGCGAACATAATGGTTTTCTGTGTGATTGCTTTTGGTAGATCGTTGATGTAAAGGAGGAAGAGTAGAGGCCCTAGAATACTCCCCTGCGGAACTCCTGTATTGTTAGCTCTGTATTGAGATCTATAAACCCGTTTTGAAATCTCCTTACTTGAACTACCCACTGAAATTGTCTTAATTTCTACACATTGCAGTCTATTTGTCAAATAACTCCCTATCCAATCAAGCACTTTCCCTCTTATTCCATATGTATCAAGTTTATGTAGAAGTTTGGAATGGTCAACAAAATCAAAAGCCTTCGACATATCTAAAAATATTGACACCACTGGGGTTCCATCATTTATACTCTCTGTTATTGCACGAACAAGGTCAAAACACGCGTGCGTGGTCGAACGGCCATTGCGAAACCCGTACTGCTCTGAACAAAGTATATTATGTTTAGTTATAAACCCATTTATCCTCTTAACTATCGCCTTTTCTAAAATTTTTGACAATATAGGGACTAGTGTGATGGGTCTATAATTGTCTGTATTTAATTTATCCCCTTTCTTGAACAAAGGTTTAACAATGCAATATTTTAATTCTTGTGGGAAGGTTCCATCAGAGAAGGATAAATTAATGATGTGAGTAAGAGGCACCGTTATAAACTGGGCACAAAGCTTTAAAATTTTTGTGGTAATGTCATCATATCCGCTGGATTTACTATTTTTGAGAGTTATAATAATATTATATGTCTCGTTTTCGTCAATTGGCAATAAAAACATTGTATGGGGACTATAAGATAAGTTATAAGATAAGTTAGAAGGCGTTAAGTTTTGATTGCATGTCAGGTCTATGAAAAAATTATTAAAAATATTACAAATGTCAATAGGATTAGAGTAAATATCATCATTATATTTAATTGTATTTATGTCATCGTCATGCAATTTGCTCATTATAGTGGACGATATCGTATCCCAAGTAGCTTTACATTTATTTTTACTATTTTTTATGAAATTACTGTTAATATTTTGTTGGGCCTCTTTTAAACATTTCTTTAAAATCTTAGTGTAATTTTTAAATTTAATTTTGTTTCGGAGTTTGTCATGTTTGAAGGATCTATATTTAAAGTAAAGCGTACGTTTGACTTTACACGACCGTTTTAAGCCTTTTGTGAGCCACTTGTTTTTTTTCGGTTTGTTGTTTATTTTAACCTTGATCAAAGGGAAGCACAAATAATAAAATAGACGCATTGTATCGTAAAAGCAAGTAAACGCATCCGCAACATTCGTTGACTGAATTACATTCGAAAACGAAAGAGCCGACAAGCATTCACAAAACTTTCGCACGTTATCAGAACCGTAATCTCGCTTGTACTCAAACCAAGTTGTGATGGCGTTTAGTTTCCTTACTGGCAGGGTTATTGATTGGGCAGTTTCATGATCAGAAAGCCCTAGGTGGTGTATACCTGATTGAGCACTTTTAACATTGCTCGCAATTTGGTCAATGCAGGCATTTAACCTTGTTGGGACCAAAATATGTGCGACAAAGTCATAATTCTGAAGCGTACTAGAGAGCTCAGCAGTAAAAGGGTTCTGTTTTAATAAGTCGATGTTCCAATCACCACATACTATAATTTTCTTATTTTTGTACTTAGATGTCAAACAATATAATAAATTATCAAATTTATAGAGAAAAATACCCACATGAGACTTGGTTTGTTCTGGAATTCTGTAAATATTGACAATAATAATTCCCATGCCAACGACCTCAATACCACAGCATTCAAAATAAAACTTAGTAGCCAATTGTGAAATACAGGGTAAAATCTTAGTCTCATACATATTCTTAATCAAAATGCAAGTTCCCCCCCTTCCCTTGTCACGACAGTAGGACGAAGCTAGCTTAAAGTTTTTTAGAACGACATTACATTCAGAGCCCTTACGAACAAACGTTTCACTAAGACACACCACATCTATTTCTTTACCATTATCATGAAATTCCTGCAAAGCCATCTCCAAAAAGTCCAGTTTACCGCACAGCCCTCCTATGTTTTGGTTTAGAACCGTCATAGTATTTAAGTTGCAAACAGAGGTATGGACCGAAGTCTTATCACTTGACCTAGGGGCACCATTTCTAGTTTGAGAGACGAAAAAACTTATTCGAGCCATTTGCTGCATTTTTTTCACACATAGAAACATTACTTATTGCAAAGTTATTCTTTAACAGGGCAATCTCTTCATCTATTTTATAACTTATCCAACCGAGATAAAACGCTAAAGAAAAGTTTTTTGACTTTATATTTTTAAATAATTCAATGATTTTACAGTTTGCATATTTTCTTTCAAACATTTGTAATTCATGGTGTATAAATTTACTGTAATGATTACGGTTGTTATATACATTTAATATAAATATGTTAGTTTCTTTGAATTTTGTTAAGATGTTACATATGTTTGACAATAGTAAATAGGGATTTTTATCATGACCTCCCACGGACAGAATAATAATATCATTATTTGTTACAATTTCTGATATGGAATATAGACACTTAAGGATTTCCGAGCTTGGCGCGTGAGGCTTGACCGTCGCTGTCACGCTGTACTCATCATTGTTCCTTCTGGACCCGGAGTGAACTAGTCGCGTTGACAATCCTCGCACATGCTCATCACCGAAAATGTATATGCAAGGTCGCTTCAAGTTATTTTTTGTAGTTGTAGATACCACTGGAGTACTAACAAGTGGCGGTTGAGTAATGGGCGATATACTCGTATGAAGGTCAGGATCATGATAAATCCCAGCAGTAGGGTCATAGCGGGTGGTACGCTGTGTATTTAACTCGACGAAGCTCTGATCTAAACTCTGTCTGTTTGCGAGTTTTCTTTTGGTGTTTTTTTGCTTACTTCCTTTTTTATTTGTATTTATAGATTTACTCAGGATTTTAAGACAACTAACTTTGCTTTCGTAACTTTTTAACTTATCTTTTAATTTGAAATTTTCTGCGAGTAAATTATCAATTTCATTTTCGGCTATTTTCAATTTATCCTGCAGGTCCGATACGGTTTTCTTTAACTCTTCCGTCCTAACATACGTACACAATCGTTCCGGACAACTTCTGTTTAATTCACGGTCAGACAAAGGAGAAGATTGTTCATTATCATCCTCATCAATCGATAAGCTAGACAAGATATCAAATGAATTATTCGTCGGGATCATTGCGCGAAATGTCCTACGCAAAGTAACATTTTCGTCTGATCTATTGGGTTTTGTCAGACAGGCCCTACATTTCCAAGACATTTTGGTTTCCGTTTTCATTAGGAGAAATCTTTTTAACGATACATTACAGCAGTCAAGGTGATAGTGTAATTTACAAGACGAACATACCAGAAACTCTCTATTAATTATGGTTTCATTACATTTGTCGCATCTCAGAGCCATTTTTTATTTACTGATTGAGTTCTTTTTATTTATGCATGAAAAATACTCGCCGGAAGATAGAGGGTAGGCGCACAAACTCAGCCCGGCGCTGCGCAATCTCGGCACCCGATAACGTTGCGCGGCCGCTGACCGCTGCCCGCGCCCAAAACTAATCGCGGTGATTCATTTTTTCTTCAACTTAACACCAGGATATTTCCGTAAACACACAACTGTTTATAAAATAAATTTCACTTCTAGATTCTACTCCTTTGGCCGGTCATTTCTATATATAACACTTATTTCAAATAACGGTTTATACCAATATTTCGTTTAATTATTCGGGACCACTAGCAAAACGTGTGTTGTTTGTCTAAACGTCAAGTTATCTAGCCTGTCGTTTGCGTCTTTAATATTATTTTTGCTTTTTATGGTTTCCACTCCGCTGTCCGTCTGTCTGTCACCAGGCTGTATCTCATGAACCGTGGTAGCGGGCTGGTGAAATTTTCACAGATGGTGTTATTCTGTTGCCGCTGTAACAACAAATATTGAAAACCGAATACTATTGATATTTAATGGGCGCTCCTATACAACAAACGTGAAGTTTTGTTGTTTTTGCTCGATAATAATAACGGCAACAGGTAGACGCTAGAAATATTCACAAAATATTTAGTTGTATAATCACTTTAAAAAAAAAAAAAAATTAAGGGGGCTCCCATACAACAAATATGATTTTTGGCCGATTTTTGCGAATTTTGTATAAATAATGGTACGGATCCTCCAGTTCGACTCGCACTTGGCCGGTTTTTATATGTAGTATCTAAGCCACGTCCTTCTGAGATGCATAGATTACACAAAAAAGTAAAGTTAACACTGCAAATGCATTTCCAACCCTGAGGATTAAGGTAGGATAAATGTTTGATTTAATAGAAATACTTTTACTCATAGCACACAATTATAGTAAATTTCATGTATTTTCTTATTAACTTCATAGCGTCAAAGTTTCATAACACTTAGCTTATCAAAAATAATAAGGGTGTTTGAAATTTATATAAAACTCTCAAGGACATTATTTCCACCAGGAAACGTTTTCTGTTACGTCACGTAATACTATATCCCTTTTATTCATTTTCCTTACTCTAAATTAAAACGTTACTTTGATATTAAAAAGGATTAAGTCTCAGTAAAATTTACCCCAATTTCAAACTTTACACACGTGTGGCAAGTGATAAAATTTAACGGATTCGTATTTTCAATTGTGTCTGTGTGTATCATGGGTGTAACTGCGAGTTCCTCTGTTACGCACGAAATTAACTCAATTTTAAGTTGTCGCGCTGTATTACAAATTACAATAGTTAAGAAGCAGTAACTTACAATAGACCAGGAACTTATTCATTTTGGGATTCAATTCTCATATGACATCAAAGCATGATTTCATCACAGACACTCTCCGAAACCCGTTTTAATATCAGTCGTAATAATTAAAGCTTATTTTAAAGTTTAAGCGCTTTCATACATGAGGTATAATTACAACGAAATATCTCAAATGTGTTATTCTCTTAGAAACTTATTCGTCTTTCCTCGAGCGAGTGAGTTCATACGAGCGTCGGTTAAGCTGCCTAATTGAGATTGCATGTACTAAAATGTGGTTTTTACGCTCTGACAGGACAATTTTAACTCGCCGGTTAGTGCTTCATCGCTGTTTGATAAGTTAGCCCTTAAGAGACATGACACAAGAAAGGACTTTCGGATTTAATTCTCAATAACAGGCTTAACTCGTGGGACTCCGTGTCCCGAATGCTCCCAGGATAGCCCTCAAGGGCGTGTCACAGTTTCGTCGGCGCGCCATGGTAGAGGCCAGTACGCTTCCCATGAGTTACAATGACCGTATTAGCTAGACAATCGAATGCTCTGTCTCTCCCAGAATTCTTATAAAGTGTGAGGGACAGAAAATTCGACTCGCTAGCGAAAACGGTAATTGTAACTGGGTACCGGTACACAACTCGCGTATCAAGTCAAAGGACTTTATCCGAATCGAAAGACATTTTTAGTGCAAATGTATTTTCATTTACTACGCGTATTTGTTTTATCTATTCGGTTTGAGTATAGCTCAAAGTCGTGAGCAACATAAAGTAGAAAAAATTAATTGATATGCCAAGGCTAGGGATTGTTCGCACCACAGCTTATGACAATCTATTAGGACTGTTGTGTTTTCTAATAAACTTGAATATTATCTTGCAAAAGAAGCGTGTTGTACAAATAAAAACACAATGTATAGCATATATGACAAAGTTTTATAACCTTAGACCTTCGTGAAATCACGGAAAATATTGGCGTTTTTTTCCGTTAATTTTCCCGAGTCGAGTTTTTCGAGAGGCGAGTTATTACTTAGTATGGTAACTATATTATGGCATAAACCTTAGACATTGTGTATTCTTTAGTACAATAAAAAAATACTCTTCGATTTCAAAACATTGGGTACCATTGGAAACTTACCTGTCATTCGTCACCTGTAGGATCAATTAATGTAACCGCCAAAAGTCATTTTTTCAGGAGAGCCAAAAAACAAAAACCAAATTTAAAAAAAAAACATAACTTTTGACTGTTTGTTGTTATAAAAATGTTGATTATGGCGAAGGTTCATTAAATCAAAAGGTCTTTCAGTCTACGTAGACACTGCTTACCTAGACATTGTAGTTTCCAAGATAAGGTGGCTCTTACGTTAATATTTGCAAAAAAAAAAAGTGATACGTTACATCATTTATACAAACTAAAATGAAACAAAAGTGTAACTCCCAAAAATGTAAAAGTTTTTAACGTATATCACGCCCTTTTTATAATTAAGAGTTACGCTACATTAGATCTGCCAATGAACTATAGTTCTTATTATCTTGTTATAGAATTCAAGTTAGGATAAATACTGACCGTTATAACAGATTACTTAAAACTTTAAATGTGTTGTTACTGTTTACTAGAATGTGACAATTATTGTGAACAGGAATCATAGTCTAATAAAATAAACAAAGGTTTGTATATATTAGCCGTTTTTATTTAAATCAACATCACAACAATATTTTGTTGCTTTTTCTTATTAAAACAGAATAATTATCATAATAGTCGGGTATTTTTGGTAAATCAAATATTATTACTTACATGTAACAATAACAATTACTTAGACACATTATTTAACTGTGAAATAATACAGCAACAACATAACCCCGTAACACAAAACCATTTTCATTCTTCTCGATTACCTAATTAATACAATAAAAAGTTTCTCAAAACTCTCATAATTTGAGAAACGATAAGTAAGTACCTACCTAATCAGACTTATTTAAAATGTTTTTGATGTTACAATTTAACACTAAAAAACAACAGTAAAAACTTCTCAAACGTGTCATAATTTGAGAAATAATAATAAGGCTCATTTGAAACGTTATTATGGTTACAATTAACAACAAAAAACAACAGCAAAATCTTCTCAAATGTGTCATAATTTAACTATAAGTAATCAGACTTATTTTAAACGTTTTTGTTATGAACACCTATAAAATAATTAAAAATAACAAAGTTACATCTTGTGACCTTACTGATAGTCCGTTTTTTTCTTTCCCTTATTTATCCTTTGGCTACACCGCGATCCAATAGAGTTTTCTTCCTTTTTCAATTGTTGCTTGCCTTTCCCTGCTTTCCATTTCACCTCACTCTCCCGCTTCTTAGTACTTTCTGTTTGCTTTTTTCCGCTTTTTTTCTTATCCTCACATTTAACTTGTATTTTCTTTTTGATTGTTTGTTTTGGTTTATACTCTTCTTTTGTTTTTTTGTGGTTCCATGAGTTTCACTCTTTTCTGTTTTTTTAGGTAGTTGACTGGCGTATCTTCTATAAGCTGCTTACTTTTATTTGACGATAAGTATCTGTTCATCTTCATTTTCGGAATTGATTACATTTTCTTCAATGTCGCTTTTAGAATCATCACTGTGGTTGATTTTCAATGTATCGTTTTTATTTATGTGAGGTAGAGTAAGATAACCTTGTACAAACTGCTTGGTTATAACACCTTCATCGCAGAGTTTTTTAAGTCTTGGTATTTCTTTGTGGAAATAGGTAGCGGCCGTGTATAAAGTCTTGGTAGTTCTGTTTGAGTTACTAAATTAGTGTCCATTATTCTTTCATTTGATCTGCCTTTTCCTCATCCCTTTCCTTTTACACTTTTTGTTTCTTGGCCTAGTTCAATATCGTAGTTTTGTCCATTTTCTTTCATCGTGTATTTAACTTCCATAGCATTTAATTATTATTTTTTAAACGTGACGATCCTCATGTCTCTTAGATTTAAATCTTTATTAGCAACAGTTTTAGCCGTAAATACTTTTTCGGTTACAGACTTCCAATCTATGAAATCGGTGTGGTCCATGACTTTTACTTCATACGGGCGCGGTGTCTTTCGAGCTGTTAGCATAAAAGTGGCCCATTGTTTAGGACTCCATACAATGAGCTTTCGCACCTCACGCTAAATTACACTGTGCATTGAGTCAACAGCCATATAAGTATGCCCAGGCAGTAGATAGTTCACCTGGATCACTTGAAGGCTCTGTGATTTTTCCAGAAAGTATTTAAAAATACTTAAAATTACCCGGTTTTTATTTTGACCCCCGCAGGAATCACAATATAAAATTACATACTTTGCCCCTCTTTTGTCAATTTCAACAAGATAATTAAACAAACATGTTCCTATTTCAGAACTTCCTCGCTACGCATCTGATTCCCCCCACGTATAACAAAAACCGTTTTGGGTGTTAGACTCATAGACGGTCAAATTGTATACGGCGTATTTCCTGCTATAATAAAGCAACATGCTTTCTCCGTGAGGGGTGTTTAAAACCTTTTGGAGGTCAAAACTAGCTACTATGATCGAGTTATCCTTATAAAGAATGTTCCGGTGAATTTCGCAACGCTTGTAACAGGCCTTCTTTTCTTCAGTATGTCGTAGAAACTCATTAGTCTCTTTTTCACTCATAACATTTGTGTTGTTTTCGTATTTGGTGCAATACTTGCACTTATCTTTCTTCGGGATATGTAACGAAATATTATATTCATTGAACAGATTACGGAATAGTCGCTCACCTAAGTTGACTTGTGATTTTTTTTCGCAATATTTGACGAAAAGTCGGTATAAATTTGACACGTTCTTAAATTCTTGGGGTAGATATAAACTGTGTCGTAATTATTTCTTCGTTAACTTGTTCATCTGAAAATATTATTTAATTATTAGTTACCTAGTGAATATTATAATAAAATAAATATAATTATTACTTGAACGCAAATACGTACCAACGAGTACTTCAGATTGCATAATTATTATCGCCCATTAAATTTGCATAAGACTTCAGCGTTTCACAATCTGATTGCTTTATAATCACCTCGGAGAGAACAGTGATTTTGGGTGGATGACTTTGATCAGAGGTAGATGGGGCACTTCTATTTGCAGAAGAACTTTCGGTGTATGCTTGAAAAAAGTTATGAGTTCTAGGGAAACAAATTGTTGATGTATTAATGTCTTCGTTTTCCAGTTCATCATCAGTACTAGGAATAGTCTCATTACGATGGCTTAATACCGCTTTTGAAAACATCGGTGTCGGTAGATCTGTATCACTGTCTTCTATCACGTCACTACTTGTACTTAAGCTTCCGCGAACAACATCTGTAGTTTAATTTCTGAAATAAATCAAAACTAAATAATACTAATATTTAATTGCCGTACATTACAAGACACGATACCAAATTTTGATTTCGTCAACTAGACGTATTTAAAATAGAAATAATAATAAATAAATATATAAATACCAGGGGGCAATCTCACGCAAATTGAACCCGGCCCAAAATAACGATAATCTTACGTATATAGAGAAAAACATACTTGAATATAAGAAGACAATAAGAATAGAATAGAATAATATAAGAATAGAAAACATCCAATAATCAGGAACAAATACTCGCACTCATCACACAAATATCTGCCCTTACCGGGACTTGAACCCGGGACCGCTAGCTTCGAAGGCGGGGTCACTACTAATTAGGCTTGTTAGCTGAGTAATGCTTTACTAATATTATAATTATGTGTGTGTTTTTTTCAATGTGTGTTTATGTTCTTTATGGTTTAATCAATCAATTAATCGTTGTGAAATTAGGTCCATGGATAGTTTATAGTCTGAAGATGGATATTGGATATTTTTTATCCCCAAAAAGGGTCAGTTTCTGAAAGTATAGCGAGAAAAAACTACTGCACAAACGGAGACGCAAGCAAAACCTAGTATTATATAAATCATATAGATGTACAGTCGAGATCATAAATATGTGTACACTTTAGTACACTGTGATTTTAATCGCTGTGACAATTTATATTATGGTACTTTAAACATGACATTAAATAGACAAGGAACTAAAGTGTACACAGATTTATGAACTCGACTGTACATTATAAACACCGACGTATAGGCATTATTTTTATTTTTTTTCTAAAAGTACTATTATTAAAAATATCTACTTCAGTCAATTTTACTTTTGCATACCATACAAACCGATTTAAAATGTTACACTTATACTTAAATAAATAAAGACACTGTTAATTTATTTAAGTAATCATGGTGTTTTTGCTGTTTGTTAGTACTGAACTACACGTGTCATCTTAAATAAAACAATTGATATACATAGGTATTCTGTGTCTGACACTTTGGCATCAAGCTGTTAGTCAGATAATGTTCTTTGAATAATAAATAAATAAATAAATAAATACTGGTATCAAATTCACATTTAACTTGTTTCGCACGCATCTAGAAGGTTACTCAATCCAAACATCTTTCTTATTTTATGTTAAAAAATTATGCTAACCTTATTTACATAAGCGTTAAAAAAACTTACCTCATTAAATTATCCCTTTGTCTTGTAAGCTCCTTTTTTCGTCCTATCAAGGCGTCCAGTTGATTTTTATCACACATCTTGAACACAGGTATTTGCGACACGAGCTTCATAAGCAAACTGTTTTAATAATCACTTCACCTTGACCGTCGCAAGCGTTTGATGTTAGTTTCGCGTTACAACTAGTTCCAAATAGTTTTATACTCTATCTTACTCTAACAGATACGAATTTGTCAGGAAGAAAAGAGGCAAATAGCTGTTTGTGTAAGTAAAAGATGCTAAGGTAATCGCCACACAAGTCATAAAATAATAAAGTTTTGTAGGGTACCCGCCAAATATTGAAGGCATTAAAAAGTATCAATAATGTATGAATTAAATTGCGTAATGTAAAACTAAAAATGTTAACGTAATGGGCACAGCTCGTCTGTCCACAAGTGTATATGCGTAACGTAAGCACCAATGTCAAAAATAGGTGTATTTGTAGTTAACGATGAATTAACGTACGGGCATAGCTTGTCTGTCTGCAAGTGTATAAGCGTAACGTAAGCACCAATGTCAAAAATACGTATATTTGTAGTTAACGTAACGGGCATTCACGGATTAGAAGCAGCAGTGAGTTTAATGTAACGGACTATGACCTATAAAGCTAACAGTTCAAGTATCAACGTAAGAGTCATTTTCCGTAGAACTGCCTGTTACATTACACGACTTCTTTTGTTAGAGTGCCCGTTGCAACAACATAACTAAATCAAATTTCAAGAAAATGTAGCATACACTATTTTCTGTACTGAATTTCCATTATTTATCCTGATTTTTGGTTAGTGTAACTCACTCTTTTTTCAAGATAGAATTATTTCAAATATACCAATAGACGGAGAAAAAAAAATCCAATCGAACTGTATATATAACTCATTTTCGTCAAATTGGCGGTTACATTAATTGATCCTGCAGGTGACGATATGTAACATTGAAAACAACTTCTTTATCTTACGTAGTTGTCTAGTCTAGTCTAGTAGTAGTCTTTGTCTGAGTTCCTAAACATCAAACAGATAAAATAAATCTCCGTTTTTATATCCTTCTTCGTTAAAGGAAGTTTGAAATACAGGGTGCCCTATTTTTCGCCCTTTCATCGAACATATTACGTAAGCGTTCTTTACTTTCGTACTTGAACGCTAAAGGCACGAAACTAACTGTCGAGTCGGCCATTAAAACTTGGGGCTTCACTAAGTATGGCGTCTGTTGAATTGCATTCCTATTTTTCTGCATAAAACTTCAAGTATAGTCGTTTAAAGTTCTGTCTGGTTCTATGAATTATAGTAAATCAAGTGTGTAAAAACTTTGTATTGGTATTGTGACTCTGTGTGCTCAATCTCTGAGGTCGTTGACAAACTGGTAAAACCTGATGGTTTCCATTTAGGTGAAGGGACAGATTTAAAGCAGTCATATAGGTGTGATTCTTTCGCTGCTTGGAATTTTATATCAAGTTTAGATTTAGATTACAACCTCGCAATTACATAAACAAAACACTACCAAATAAACTTACAAAAATATTTTATTATCATTATTTGGCCATATAACAAACATGTCATGAAAATAGATTTCATAAAACTAACGGTAATAATAACTTGTAATAGCCGTCAAAGTACACGTTAAGTACAGTTAGGCGTACATTTACGCTTAATTTTGGTCTCAACGTACGGTACCGAGAAGACTACTGTGTTTTCTTGTCTTCACTCTCATCGTCGCTGTATAGTTTAGCAGTTTCACCTGGCTTCAGGAGACGCCCAACAATGTCGTACTTTCCTAAAAATAAAAGATTACAGGTTTAGGAACATAATTATGTAGGTTATTATATGTTGGTAGGTACAACGTAAACTATTAAACATTTAATCCTTTACCGTTCAGAAGTAACATATGAGTGTATTATATATATATATGTATTTAGTGGAGAGCTCTCCATAGTGTTTTTTCCATAAATTATTATGCATTCTGGATTGAGTTAAACGATTGACATATCGACGTCAACATCAAAGCGCCTACTTCTGTATTACCATATTAATTATCGTTGTAACAACTTAACTTTGCCTCTATCTAGGGCATTAAATTAAAAATACGCCGTGGTTAAATGGAACTTGTTTCTTTTACAATAATGACACTTTTACGTTGATGGTTGTACTTCATGTTTTAATGGTTGCAACACATTATTAATGCGGTTAGAAATCAGAATGGGCAAGACGGTCGAAAATTTAACGGGAGCGTGGCTTATGTCTTCTGCTTGTAATTGTGTGCCAATGCGCTTGTTTCGTAACAACAGCTTGTGGTAACCTTAATTATACCTGAGTCAATATAGGATGATCCCGCTTAGCAAGAAAGGTGATTGGTCAACAAAATTACTGTTGAAAAAAAAAGATGTTTTTCTATTTTAGGCAAAGTGTATTCGATGACACACAAGGTTTTACATTTTAAGACTGGCCAACTAGAGGGCGCTGATGTTTAGAAAACTGCTTCATCCATTTAAGTGTCATATTTAGCGAGTATGATTGCATCAGAAAACTAAATGAACATGTAAATTAACCTAATTAACATAAGCAAGGTTATGATGTACCTAACTAACCACCTGTTCTATCTGACGGAGGTCATCTTCTAAGATTAAGGTCGAAATTACACTATTTGGAACTCAAATACATAGAAGTATGATAGGTACGTCAGGACAATATTGTATGCACCTAGAACTGACAAAATCTATAAAAAATTATTACATTTCGTTTTGGGGGTTTAGTAGAGCTAATTCAACAGTAAAAAAGGTTATATAAGTAGTGACTAATCCGGAAGTAGTTAGGTACTAAAAGATACAAGGCAATTTTTTTTATTTAACCTCGATTGCTAAAAAAATGTATGACATAAAGCATGCGACGCATAAAAAATCTACTAAAACAAAAATTATGGTATTTACACTATCTACCTAAACGAATCGAATCAAAAAAACAATCAGCCTATAGATCTAGCTCACCACTGTATTCCATGGAAATATAACTGTCAGTCCTACAAGGTACACAATGCATACAACAAGGGTGTTAGACATAGCTATGCAGTTCAAATTACTGAGAGAAAGGTGCAGAGCTATATACTATGCGAGAGAAAGGTGCAGCCATGTCATCATATCCCCCTGTTCCTTAAAACCACCAACCGATCAGTGTATCACAATGTAAACCATAATTCACAGGACAAAATCTTTCCCAGTATCGGATCCATTGATAGTGTTATAACAAACACGCCGGTGTTACGTTAAACAACTGTTTCGCGTTGTAATAGCTTGTTTGATCGTTGTACTTTCAACGGCGATTGTTTATGTGGTTCACGCAAGTGGAATGATTGGCTATTTATATATGTACACGTTTAGTGAAATATACTATGCGGCCAATGTAACTTCTCCGCTCGGCTGCTCGGAAGGCATGTCAATTGATGATTACAATTCTCAATTGACATCATTTACTTTCATTTAAATATCTGGTGGTTCATATGACATAACAATGCAGTTCAGTTTACGTTGATAGACAAGGACAGAGCTATATAACTGCTATAGCTCTGTCCTTTACGCTCGCCGTAGAATGTACGGATAGCTGTTATAATAACCACCCAGTTTCTTTAAAACTATCTGCAATATCCGTTATTTAATGAAACACGTGACAAATATACTGTCAGTGGTGAGTGCAAGCGTGACAGCGATAGCCAGCCGGACGCTATTAAGAAACTGTTTACTGTAGTCGACTACAAAGAGTAATGTATTTTTTTCCTTATTACATTTGTAATAAGATGCAAAAGTGGATAAGTACACCTCTTTATAATAGTCGAGTGTAGGTACATAGGCTTATAATACATACTAGTAAAAATATTAATAACTCGATGTTCGACGTTAAATCTTCTCGTGACCACGGTCGTTGCAATACGACCGAAACAGCGAGGTAATCAATATCCACATCAATGCTGATATTATAAATGTGAAAGTAACTTTTTATGGCTGTTCATTACGTTTTAAAGAATGATGGGCAAACATTATTGGAACCCGGCCCAATCAGCAATAGAGTTATAACGTATGTAGGCTTATTGATCACACTGTTTGCTGCAAGCGTGAGTCGGATATACGGGAAATAGCATTGCAACGCATGCGGGGCACAGCTAGTGTAGTAATAAACGTTGTGCGTGTGTGAATATTTGAAGGCTGATAACTCTCTTCTACGCGGTTTTTGTAGTTTGTCCCCGTATTAGAAAATGAAGCTTATGCAACTAGCTTTCACGTGGTATACATGAGATTTGTATTGGTTATATGGGCAGCCCATCATTCTTTTGTATGGAGATAGTTTTAGCGATGTGGAAGGACTTAACGTGTCTTTCCACTACACCGTTTGATACCATGACCGTAATAGGAACGTGTCAGACAAAAATATTATTTGTATTGAAAAGTATGAGACAATTCTAGACCCTTCCGTCACCGACCAACATTTTAATACTAATTACCTTCCGGGCCTGATACGTTCATAGTTGGGTCATGGCAGTGGCGAAGCGTCACGTAAATAAATAGACAAGCCGGAGCAAAAAAGGTGTATGGCGTGTGTCGGTTTTACGTTTTGTTTGTGTACCTACTCTATGCATAGGAATTTTTGGTAAAGCCGTAAATAATCGGCTTGTACGAACGCCTCGCGACTGCGTCATGGTGTGGTACGGTGTAGTAAGAAGACACCTTTAGGGACACTTTTTTTCCGCGAGTTGAGATAAACGTCGCCTACGCAAAAGATTGAAGATGGAATGATTATTTGTCGTAATTAACTCCCACAACATATGAGTCAATATCGTGAAAATAAGAAAATGTATACCCGTGAACTGCTCCTCCCATTCTTTAGCAGCAGAGACCTCGTCAGGGGTCAGATCGCTGACGTCATCGTACTCCTTATCCGATCCTGCTACGGTACCGGTTGCCAGACCTCGTGTCGCATCTGTGCCAGCAAACGCTGCGTAAGGCCCACCTGGAATAGAAACGATGATTGTGTTAAAATCAAAAGAAATACTTAATCTTTCGCTTTCGATAACATTTCTAAAGTTAAGCTCTCCATAACTCATGGGTTAAGCTGATTAACTAATCTACGATGGATAATTAGGCTGTTAACAACATGGCTAAATACATGTAAAGAGGTAAGTTTAAAAACTTCACGGGGCGTGGTATTTTCTGGCTATAAACAGTGGAAATGGAAACTATGTGGTCGTCAAAAATGAACATACATGACTTAGAAACACAAGTGTTAAGACCACTTGCAGATTCGGAATTCTTTCAGAAGTTTGATCTAATGTATATGAATAACTTAAATTTGGGACCCACAGGACCAGGAATAAGGTTGAGTTTGATATAAGTGACAAATGATCTGGCATCTCTAATGACATTGACCACTTCAAGCCAATTTTTTTTAAAACCCTACCCTGTAAAGATAGTAGCTCAAATGAAACAATAAATAAATAAATAAATAAATGCCCAAAAAATTAACTTTCGGGACCGTACAAATTTTTAACATTTGTAATTTTCGAGTGTCGTCTATTTAGTATAAAGATTAGATTTCCGTAAACCAAAGAAGGTCGCTAAATGAAATGTAGAAGTTGAAGCATTCTGGACTCTATTTATAGCCACACTTTTAAAACGTAGCCTTTCTTTTCATTACGGCAGCATATTACAGTTTTCATCACACTTGCTCGTATATGGTGTAATTCCATGCCTGTATACAGAAGGACAATGGCCTAAATTGTTCCCGCGGGAATAATGGCGAGTTTGTCATTACTCCCTAGGGAGTAATGACTTTCTTTTTAAAATTTGCAACTCTTTCGTACATCATTTCTGACTAAGGAGGTTTAATTTTCAGCCAAAAATTAAATCGGTTTCTAATTTCATCTTTAAAAATTAGCTATAGACTAACTTACATTACACAAAACCTATACGCTTCATTAAACTTCATTATTTTTATACCTATTTCAAGTTTATATCAACATATATCATTAATTTTAGTAATTATACATTTTTATCAAATTGGCTAAATCTGGCTCGAATCCAGGTCGAAACTAAACGCAGTTATTATCTGTGGTAGAGGTCAGTAAAAAAATATCGTTTCCATTTACGTTCCCGTTCGTCAAAAGTTATTTCTTTGTATTTTGCAGAGTTAAAGTGTTTTCTCTTTGTTTTTTTTCCTCGCAAATGTGATGAAAACCATTGTGTGTATCACAGGTAGTAAGGGGATTACTAACTCGAGTCATTAAAAGCCCTCCGCCTTCGGCGTCGGGCTTCTAACACTCTCGTTAGTAATTCCCTTCATACTACCCTTGATGCACAATGTACTATTACAGTCCACGACAGCACGCTATTATAGTCAAGTTGACGTTCACTGTTGCGTAAATGTGTCTACAAAATGTGCAGTTGTGGGGGAGACGTCGTTGATTGGAAACACTACAGCCCCCTATTCTGGGCGTTAAATTCCAAATCGTATTTGACCTGCGCCTCTATTCTAGGCGATAAAATCGAAATCGTATTTGACTATGGTATTGCTTTTAACTTGGCGGCCATTACTGTCATGTAAATAAGAGCTATCAAAACGTCGTCGAAATACAATATGGCTTTTACCGTGTTGAATAGAGACCCGCGTATTACACAAACACAAGAGTGGAGAACAGTCGTGTGGCTTGTTGTATACAGAGCAGGGCCTCTCCTATCTTACTGGGTAAACCACACACACATTGACATTTCACTGTAATGTTTTTACTCCGCCATTACCGTCATGTGAATACGAGCTATCGTAACGTTGACAGTATGGATTACATGTCAAAAGCAATGTTATACCGAGAAGAACAGACGCCCTGGGTATTAGCTACTAAAAAAACGACGAGGTAGGTTAGGATTTGGGACGCGTTACACACTGGCCAGAAATAACATGAACAATATAACTTATAATTGAACAGGGCTTTGATCAACAATGGGCCATTGTTTGCACTAAATAATTGTTCCAATAATGTTATATATGAACTTACACA